>CM036905.1:205566956-206816956 GCA_020800305.1 Porphyrio hochstetteri | reverse complement strand
ATTGAAGGGTGTCAGCTTTGGCTAATGTCTCTGCTGGCTTTAACATCAGCCGGGGTTACAGGCCTGTTTGCCTGTTGTGAGAGGACTGTGTAGGTAATTTGCAACTTCACAATTACTTAATATGTGAATAAGGCTGAGAAGGAAGCAGTCATTTTGAAAATCAGTGCTGCCTTTTGCAGTTAAAAGAGGCAGATCAGTTATACTTAGTTAAGTTACCTTGTGGGGTGTGTATTTTGTTTTCCTTTGTATTACTTTATAGTTTCCAGTGATGAGCTGGAATTGAAAAGGAGTGTGGAAGAGGGTTTGACTGACAGAGGTTGTGAGCGAGGTGAATCTTCTTTCTCAGAGCTGTGTTGTACTCCTGTAAATAGCATGGTCTGACTGTAAGGGCAAAAACTGCTTGTCTTGTGCACACTGAAATTCCACCAGACTTTAGGACTCTGCAGTTAAAGTGAAAGACATTAGAAACGTCCAAAAGGCTGCATAAGGGTTTCTTGCTGCATAGCTTCCCTTTTTGGGCCCACTGCGTATGTGTATCCCAGACAGGCTTGAGTACATGCCAAGGCTCTTTATTTTGTGGTCGGACTTTTAATCTGTTCCAGACCTTTTCAGTCAAAGAGCTCAAGTGTAACTGAAAGGGGCAGGAAAGGGGGGGGGTAGCATGTGGGCTCTTCTGATCTAGAGTGATGGCAAATAGAGACAAGCTGCTAGCTGCTGTTGAGCTTGAAGGAGTTTTTATTGAAATCTTAGGTTGTACACATTGTATTGTGGTTTATGTTTTTATCATTTGAGCCAAGAAAATACAAAATCTTATTCCTGTTGCTTTCTTGTAACCTCCTTAAATCAATCCAGTAAAGAAGGAAAACAAAAAATGTGTTTGACAGCGCTAAGTCGCTGAGCCTTGCATTTATTCATCATGTGGAGATCCTCAACAAATATGTGCTGTGACCCTAAATAGCATGGGAATGACTCAGAAGTTTACCTTTCTGTGCTTAATATAGGTCGAAAATCCTGTTGGTTTTTTTCACTCTGATTGCCATACTCTTTTCTTTCTCTGCTTTCAAATACAAGGGCTTGGTTTTCACTCATTTTTGACTACTAACACTTTCAGAAGCAATTCTAGGTGAATTCATATTTGTAACGTTGAGGCTTTTGATTATTGCAGTCATACTAATGTTGATTGAAAATGGAGAATTTTTTCCTTGATACTGCCACTTCCACCAATCTGAAGAACCACTGAAAACAATAAAGCTGTTGCATGGTATGTGGAAACATACTCTTCTGTTCCAGCATTCAGAAACAGAATGTTTGGAGAGTCTTTGCTCTTCCTGTTCTGAATTCCCAGCTTCCAGGGATACAGCCCTTATAGTTTTCTGTTTGTTCCTCATCAGATGGAAGCTTTGCATTCATCTTTATTTTCTCTAGTAAGTGTGCATGTAACCTCTTTTAAGTAGCACTGGGGATTTTCCATTAATGTGGTGAGAAAAGAGAGAAAAAAAGGGCCAGTTAGAAGTTGTTTTGGGCAGACACACCTACTGACTTGCTAAGGGGAATTTGCTCATTGCCTTCATGCTGTTAAAGAGAAAATAAAAAGATACATTTCATATGGATTTTTTCCAGGCTTTTGAGACTAATGCATCAGCTAAGAGTCCCTGTCAGAATACCCAGCTGTGGAATAGGCTAGGTCTAAAACTTGAGTGCTTTAAGTCGAAGAGAACTTTGTTCCAAAACTCAGATCCAACATCTTTGAAGTGGGCTTGAGGTCTTCAGCTACACCACTTAAACAGCAATGAAGTCGTCTTGTGGCTCAGATGTTGATCCTCCAAGTCTGCATATTTGACTTTAAAACACTTTTGCATTAGGAGAATTCACAAACTTGAAAATCTAGGAAAGAACTAAGTATGAAAGGATGATCATCTTATGCCAAGTACAAACAGTCATAAAAGATGACGTGGGATCAAAGGAATGGGGAAGAGAGAGAAGGGGGGTCCTAAGGCCTGTGTCAGCAGGATATTTTGTGTAGTGCAGCATCTGCTACAAACATGCTGTCCTACCATCTCAGTGCCCTTGTGGGCCTCGTAGTAAGGGGCTTCAGATTACTACTTTATTCTTCAGAAGGTTATTTCTTCAAGGGAAATAGACTGTCAGGTTGAGCTTGTGTTTTGGACTGTTCTGTCTTCTAGCTTCTGCTACTACCCATTTGTTGTTCTTCAAAGATTCTGCTGTTTTTTCTTAAGCCTTTCAGATAAGTTAATACTTTTTTATGATGGTCAGAGAGCCTCTGGGTAGGAAGCAGGTCAGCTGTGCATTCTGAGTTGGTGGAGTTGGTGAAGTAGAAGAACATCTTTTTTTTTTCTATTAAATGAAATTTCCTAGAACCAGTTGAAGTTTGGAATCATTCAACTTCATTGTTACAAGTTTCCAAGAATAGGCTTTTGTATGGAATACCATTCAAGGGATTTTAACTGCTACAGCATCACAGAATCAGTGAAGTTGGAAGGGACCTTTAAAGGTCATCTAGTCCAACCCCCTGCAGCAAGCAGGGACATCTTCACTAGATCAGGTCACTCAGAACCCCATCAAACCTGACCTTGAATATCTCCAGGGATGGGGCCTCCGCTACCTCTCTGGGCAACCTGTTCCACTGATCTATCGCCCTCATATTGAAGAACAACTTTCTAATATCCAACCTAAATCTCCTCTTTTCTAGTTTAAAACCATTACCCCTTGTCCTACTGCTACAGGCCCTCGGGAACAGCTCTTCCCCAGCTTTCTTACAGGCACCTTTCAGGTACTGGAAAGCCGCTATAAGGTCCCACTGGAGCCTTCGCTTCTCCAGGCTGAACAGGCCCAACTCACTCAGCCAACTCTGTCACCTGTTACTTAAGTTTACAGATGACAGGACTTGTTTTTAAAAGGCAACTTTAATGTCCTCTAAGGCAAATTATTTTCATTCACTAAATTTGAAGATGGGATGGCGAACTTGAACTGGGAAAATACCATAAGCTGGCAGTTTTCTGTGTCTCTGCTGGATTAAGGTAAATCTTGTGTTTAAACAGTAATACTCCCTTAAAGTAGTCAGAAAAGCAGGAATTGGAGTAAAACAAAATACTGTTTCAGTTTTCTTGTTATTTTATTCCAGACTTCAGATTTATAGATTTGTTATTGGTGATCATACCAGTGTTGCACACACCCAGTCTTTTTCCTTCTGTTCTTTCCAGTGTTGGAACTGCCATATGGGGTATGAAACAAAAGATGTGACCTCAGATTGAAATTACTGCCACAGTTTTCTTTTTATCACTCACACTCAGAGATAATGTTTTTTGAAGTTCTGTATGAATTTCGGGTGAGGGGGAAGGCAAAGCCCCTCAGTATATCAGTGTTTAAATACCACTATGGAAAGTACCATAGGGGCTCTGTGTACAGTGACTTCTTGAACTACACAGAAAGGAATAAAACAATAACAATTGGAGTATAAAGAACCCATGTCAGGATTTGCTGCTTCCTTTTTTTGTAATATAAGAACATTACACCTTTGAAACAATGAAAAGGACTTGTTCAGAAATACTGAGTAAAATGCACCTGTGGATTTCATTGAAATGTGTATTTATAATTTCCATTTTAAAAAAAGGCAAAAACCAACCACACAACAAACTTGAAGTGCACTTAAAAACTTAAGCTTCAGAACCTCTGCTAATGTTTAAGTATTATAAATTAAAAGGAAGTGTTCCATAGTGCTGCTTTCTTATCCCTTATCTGTCTGGCACTTCACATACATGTTTCTTCAAATGATTTTTTAGGAACCTTGCCAGGCAGATTTGTGGACAAGATAGAACTAGAACCCCACACTGGAGAAGTTTGGGGGGTCTTTGGCCTTTTATGGCCCCACAAACCCAGACCTTACATCTGGTCACAGTGGTGGTTTCTATTTTCTAAGTTCCAGGCCTGCCTTCCATTTTTGCACAAAAGCAGAGCATGAGCCACAGTTGGTTTTGATCTGCAAATCCACTGGCATATCCTCTTTACATGCTCTCTAAAACAAAGTGGATTTGGCTCATCTGAAAGGTCTACCGGTATTAGATTTTTCACTTCCTAGTCTTGGATCTTCCAGAAGAGCAAGTTTAGGAGATCATTTAGGGTGGGGAAAGACTCTGTATTTTGGTATGTATGTCAGAAAATGTGTACAGATGAAGCAGCATCAGTTTTCAGTGAACCAGTGACTTGTGTCAAAATGAGCTCGCTGCAGATCTGCAGAGGCAGATGAAATATCACTGATAAGCATCCCTTTGTATCAGGGGATGCTCCCCTGATATGTAGTGACAATGAATGCTTATTGGTTGTTCATCATCACATCAGAAAGTGAAATCTTGTTTTGTTCAATAGAGAATGTATTTAGATCTCTTTAATGAACAGAGTTTACTGAAGAAATTATTAAAAACATCGTGTAAGAATGCAGTGATTTACTTGATGTAGTTTGCTTGTATACTAATAAAAGAAGGTAAAAATCACCCAGCCTTGCTTGTGTTACAGAGTTGTCAGGGCAGTAGGTTTATAGAAGTTTATAGCTGGTTTGGGTTTGGGTTTGTTTTCAGAATAATTTAATCCTGTTTGAAAAAGGAGATTTGTTGGTGATGGTGCCTTTATGCCAGTAAAAATAATGCGTGCTTGCAGTGTTGGGCTGGGACAGCTGTGGCAGTGAAAACAGCAGCCCTAACAAGGCTGGTTTTTCCTCTGTATCCTTGTAACCACCACGGTTTGCATGGCTGTTGAGGACAGTACATTAAAAATTGAAGGTGCAACGTTTGAACACATTGTTTATTATCTGTAATCTAAATATATATATACACACACACTTAATAATTATATACCCCATATCTAATCATATATGTCATCTAAAATTCAAAGAAGCATCAGCTTTCTTCCTCCTTGAACTCAGTCGTGTTGAAAGAAGATTTCAGTTTCTTATACACCAAAAATATTTTGCTCTGTTTCTTGAGAGCATGCTGTTGACTTTTATTGTTTTAATTACGTTAATTTTTACTGGATCTTGTCATTCCTGTTTAATAATTTCTAATGGGATTATGACAGACTCTTAAAAAAAGCCTATATGCACATGCATATGTATACACAGACACACACGTGAGGTTTGTTCCCCTCAAATAAATTAAAGGAAGCATGCAAAAAGAAAATTTCTATGTTATGTCATAACAGATTATACAGAAATTTGTGTTTTGGCCTAATTAACCCAGGAAGTATTATGTGGTGATTAAGCAGTGAAGCTGCAGCTAACACTCTCATGTAGACTCTTTGTTGATTAAACTTTGGTTTAAAATGCAAACTAGTTTTGATTAAATGCATTTTGCCAGATGTTCAGTGGACAGACGTGGGGCCTTGATGAGCTCAGGGTCATGCACTTTCTGTAGTTAGTCTTCACTTTGAGCTTAGGTGGCAGTAGTTGAGGTTTCTTCTCATAATCTGTCCTACACAGTATGTCCTATGTGGTTCTTCTTTAGGGCTGACTTAGTTCCATTCTGCATGAAGACTTAAAAATAAAGTATTTTCAAAATGTTTAGACTTCCAAAATTGAAATCTACCTATTTTTAAAGAATGGAAAATCTTTTGCTTTATATGCATGCATTGAGCAGAAGTTTCTTACAGGTGTTTGTGATTGCTGAATCTCATTTATGTTTGCTTTTCTGTTCACCAGAATCTTTCTGTTCCGTGAAACTGGCATAAATTGAGTGAAAGTGCTTTATAAATATTGCTGCTGACTTCTGCACAGAAAAAGTTAGATTCATAAAAAACTGCTGCAGCCCTCTGATCATGCATCTGTTGCATCTCTGTATTTAAGGGTACAGAAATACTTTGAAGAACAATGGCAGCTTTATCAAATAAAGCAAATAACTGTTTAAGTTAATCTATATTGTTTTAATCAGCAGGTGCCATAGTCATAGCAAAACAAAGTAGTACTTCATCTGAATATGAGTAATTGATAAATGCAGAGTAATCAGTCTGTAGATTGGACATACTTCTGGAATAGATAACATTTCCATTGGATGCATCTCATTTCAGCCAAAAGTTCAGGTCAGGAAAGTGTGAATACATTTTTAACAAAGTATAAGAGTTGTTTGTACACATGAAATAGCAAAAGGAGCCTGGAGGACAGTCTGTTTCAGGTTTCTCCTCTACTCCTAAACTCCACAATTCTCGGATTAATCAAAGACTGGTAACAGTGGAATATTTTATTGTGCTAATTTTTAAGGTGTTTTATAATAGCAACATTTTGAAACTGCAGCTGGGATTTTTTTATAGTAATACAGCAGTGCATTATAAAGAATACAATTCCAAAACATGTCTTGTATCCTGATTAAACAACAAATTGTTTTACCAAAAAAAGCCACTTGGAACAAGTTTTTATTACTTCCGAGAGTCATTCTTTCAAATCCTGCCCGTATTTTTTTTTTCTTCACAGCTCTTTTCAATTTAATCAAAGAGGATTTTTGCCTTTGTTGCAGTGCTGCAAACTAGTACCATTCAAAAACCTGGCTGTAGCCAAAAATGATGCATAAAATCTGTATAGTGTCCAACTGAATGTGAAGGGGACAAGTACTTTTTTTCAGTTCTCTCAATAAAAACAGTGATTCTTATTATTAAGAACAGTAAGCTATAGTATGCTCAGATCCCAAGATCTGTTGTTTTTTTGTTCAAATTAGTTGCAGTTTTGAAGGGTGAAATGATAAATACAGAAGAAAAACCACCAAATGCTCAGCTGTGTCTAGAAGTCATTAAGGTGCTTCCCAGCAATCTCTGCCTGCAGTCCTGCGGAGGGGAAAAGGGTACTGTGGCAACTCAAACTCTCAGTGCTCTGGGATGTGTGATTTAAATTGGCATAGGATCTTGGGAGAGAATTAGCCTTTTATGTTTGAGCTGTTAACAATCTGCTGGCCATTTCTCTCTAGCACCAATGGCTGGTTAATTGTTTTTCTCTCTTAGTTTGTGGGGGTTTTGTTGTTGTTCTGTTTTTTTCATTAAAGATGTAGCAGCAGTCTAAGCTTCCCCCTTCCCCAGTATCTGTCAAATATTATCTGCTACAGCACAGAACGGGCGTTTTGCTGTGGAGTTTGGACAGGGGAACATTGGAAGACCACTAATGCTCTGTTCTCAAAAGCACGTTGCAGCTATCACAGCTGACACTGTTCTGCAGACTGTGCAGCTAAGCCATGTTACAGGATGGCAAGATCTTTCTTTATTGTCTTAAGTTGCCTGTGTTTTTTAACTTGTCTGCCCCTCCTCCTCCCTCAAATCCCCCCCTCTTCTAGAAACAAAGACTTGTTTGTTCCTTCTCTGCCTGTGAGGTCTTTGCAGCCTCTGCTGTGTGGGTGCAGAGCCCCTTATTTAAATGCTTTCCATACCCTTGGTAGGTGAGGAACAGGACGCATCAGAAACTGGTAAGTCCTAACTCTAACAGAGAAATGAAGCGCGTTGAATTCAAAGCTCTTAAGAAGAGCTGAGCAGGTCAGGATCATCACAAGCCCATGAGGTACAGAAAAAATAACTTGTGCTTTTCTGAGATTACATGGATAAGCACATTCTTTAGAGTGCAGATTTCTGCAGTTGTGTCCTCAATAAGTAACACAATCAAGAATTAAACAGACCACGAAAACCACAAAACAACCCCAAGCCAAACAAAAAAACCAAACCACCAACAAAAAAAACCTTGGGTTTTTTCCTTTTGCTTGAAACAAGATGTGTTTTTGTTCTTTTCATTAAATACAGTGTTGGAAATTACAGGAAAATGTCACCTTTCTGTTTCCACCTTTCTCTTCCCTCAAGAGAGCACACTTTTGTAATCAGCCAAGGTGGCTGAAAGTCATTCAGTGTAACTACTTTTGGGTTTTTTTCTGCTGGTTCTTCACTTGGGTACGTTGTTAAACCAGTAAAAATCAGTTCTCGGTATCTTTTAATGTCCAAACTTTTTGTTTAACTTCACAATTAAGAATAGTTCCCACTCAGAACAAACATCTCCATGGTCTGTTCTGAGCATAGTTTAAAATCAATTCAAGTCTTTTGTATTCTTGAAATAACAAAATGCTCAGAAAAATCATTTTAATAGGTACCTGAATAAGAATTTAGAAACTAGATTTTTTTTTTTAGGTTTGGTTTCTAAAGAGTTACCAAATCATACCGTTAGATTTCCTCCCAGTATTTACTGATGAATAATAGTTATCCATCAAAGTCTCTATCTTGTGATATTCTTGGTTTTGATTCATTTTTCATTGGAAACATTACTTTCAAAATTGAAATTAGAAGGCATTTCAGGGATGACAAAAAAATTAAAGACATCAGGCAAATATGATTTGTTTCTTAGAGTTTTAATTGCAGTGTCAGTAGATGGGAAGAATGAAGCAAACTGATCTGGGAGAGCAGGAACAACACTAGCAGGTGTCAGAAAGATACAGGCACATGAATTATGAAGGACTTGGCATGAGAGGAAATTACTTCCAAAGCTGTAATTAGTGGAAGACAGGACCTAGGAAATTAATAATTGTATAGTGCATGCAGGAACCAAATTCATAACATGTTGAAGGGATGTTAGTGATATTGCACTTAAGTGTTTAAGTAAGGTTACTAACCATTAAATTTTTATGAGGTTATCTGTAATAGGACTTGGCTCTGACCTGCATGAGGCAGGCAGTCTGAAACCGTGAGTATATAATTGGAGACTAGACCGTAAAGCTTGTCCTTTTAAGCTAAAGAAAATTGACATTCTTCAGCTTTGGGAACTTGTTTGTTGGAGGTTGGGGTTTTTTGGTGGTGGTGTGGTGGTTTTTTGTTTTGGTTTTTTTTTAGTTTGCTTGTAACTTAGATGTGCTGCTTTCAGATGACTCTGAGATTCTAACATTTCTCCCTCTTTACTTTCCACTGTAATTGACCTTCCATCTTGTTTAATTACTGGGTTTGAATGCTGGGTTTGAACTTCTGAAGGGCTATACATACTTTTGCTTGAGCTGCAGGATTAGCTAACAGCAGAAGGCTGCTGTTTTCTTTTGACCCCTGCTAACCCTTACTTCATCATCTGTTTTCAAGGTGGAAGGGGATAAGCATAATTTTGTTTCCAGACTTTATATGATTCTGGCTAATGAGAGAGAAAGGAGGAGATACAGAATCATAGACCTTAAAGATCATCTAGCTCCAACCCCCTGCTATTGGCAGGGACACCCTCACTAGACCAGGTTGCCCAAAGCCCCATCCAACCTGGCCTTGAACGCCTCTGGGGATGGGGCTTCCACAGCCTCTCTGGGCAACCCGTGCCAGGGCCTCACCACCCTCATAGTAAAGAATTTCTTCCTAATTTCTAACCTAAACCCACCCTCTTTCAGCTTAAAGCCATTACCTCTTGTCCTATTCCTACATGCCCCTGCAAACAGTTCCTCTCCATCTTTCCTGTAGGTACTGGAAGGCTGCAATAAGGTCCCCCCAGAGCCTTCTCTTCTTCAGGCTGAACAAGCCCAACTCTGTTGGTCTGTCTTCATAGAGGAGCTGCTCCAGCCCTCTCACTATCTTTCTGGCCCTCCTCTGGACTCACTCCAACAGGTCCATGTTATTCTTGTAGAGAGGATCCCACAGCTGGGTGCAGTACTCCAGGTGGTGTCTGACAAAAGCAGAGTAGAAGTGCAGAATCACCTCCCTTGACCTGCTGGTCACAGCTCTTGTGATGCAGCCTAGGATGCAGTTGGCTTTCTGGGCTGCAAGCACACATTGCTGGGTCATATTGATCCATGTCAACCAATAGCCCAAGTCCTTCTCCTCAGGGCCACTCTCAATCCATTCTCATCCCAGCCTGTAGTTGTGCTCAGGTTTGTACTGCCCTATATACAGGACCTTACATTTGGCATTGACTTTGATGCAGTTCACATCCACCCACCTCTCAAGTCTGTCAGAATCCCTGTGGATGGCATCCCTTCCCTCCAGCATTTTTGACTGCACCACGCAGCTTGATGTTGTCAGCAAACTTACTGAGGGTGCACTCGGTCCCACTGTCCATGTCGCCGACAGATGTTTAACAGCACTGGTCCCAGTACTGACCCCTGTGGAACCTTCTTCCTGAAGTTCAGTTTTGATGGTCAAGTAACTTTAAGTTTTAATCCACAGCAATGTCATCATCTTACTATTCCCACCCCCACCCCAGGTCAGACTTTCAGGTTGTAGTTGAACCTCCAGCCGTTTGCATTCAATCTTCTGTGTCTACACAGTATTGGGGTTCTTTTTCTAGTCCTGCTTTAGCTGTTCACTTACCTTTGCAGGAAGTTTTATCTTACTTGTGATCATTTGTTGGAAGTGCACTCACAAGTAACAACAGAAAAGATTATTTCAAATGACTTCAAGCTATTTGGTCCTTCATTTTATTTTGACTGTGACCCACCTGTCCGTTGTGTGCTGGGCATACAGCATAGTTGAAAAGATTAGAGTTGAGTCTCTAAATTATTCTTTTCCCTTTTTTCTTTTGTTCACTCCAGCGAGCATATGATAGCTCTTCTTCATGTGTTCCCTCTCAATGGAATGATGAGTTGTGGCAAGGGGAAAAGGGAGCAAGGCTGTGAAGCAGCGGGTGCTTTTCCTGCTGTTCTGAGATAAATATATTCAGGGTTTCTTTAAGCAGAAGAAAGGCACTATTCACCTTATATTGAATGCTCAGAAGTTGGTGGAGGCTGAAGGGCTTTTCAGAGAAAAGATGATACAGAATCTTCATTCTCCTTTCTTAGGGTAGTTAGAGATGGCAGTATTCCAGGAATCCCTTATATATGGTGAAAACATTGATTTAAGCTAATGCAACAGATGGTTTACTTTGCACCAAAACAGCCTGTCATCCTAAAAGAAGCTCACTCCCTTTTTTATTTTGGTTCCTATAAACCATAATCCGCATTCCCAGAAGAAAAAAAATCTCTGCCACTCTCCCATTACTGCTTCAGCAAATGCATTCTGGAGCACATTGTGAATGTTAACAGATTTGGGCTGTTTCAGACAAGATGGAGAGCTAATTCCAAAACCAAAAGCCACTGAAAAATAGTGCCCTTGTAATTCAGCCTTTCCCAGTCCTCTGTTCCATTGTGGGAACTCCAGTGCCTCTGTTGACTTTAACCATACTAGCCTTGTGGGGAGCAGAAATCAGGCCTGTCAAGTAGATGCATCCCAGTCATGCCTTATTTTGTAAAATAAAATTGTCTCGAGTCTTGTTTTTACGGGGAGGGGAAGATGGGTTCTCACTGTGCGCTGGGCATACGGGGTGACAGCCTTCCTTCTCCACACCCCAGAAACCATGCATTGCATGCTCCTGTCAGGTAAAAAGACAAAGCACTAGCAAAACGTGTCCTCTACAGAGTGGTTTTGACTGTTGAATTCATCTGCCACTGTGCCATCTCTAATTTTGTATATTTGCATGTCTAAATCAACGTTCAAAACTTGATGTGACAAGGATGTGAATGATTGGTGCATGACCTGCACCACACTGGGAAGAATGTAGTTTGGTATAAGTGAGATGGCCTGTTCTATCATTCTGTGTGTTCTTGACTGGAATGTTTCCAAGATTTCATGCGAATAAGAAAAGTGACGTTGTATTATTTGTGTCTAAATTGAGAATATTTTATTATTAAGAGAGAAATATTTTTCTGTGCTTCTGACTTTTTCCACCAACTTACATACGTAAGTATTTTCAGAAGCTTTTAGAACCAGGATGCACTCCCAAACATGAGGCTTGCGTTGATTTCACAGGAGTCATACACATGAGTATACGTTTCAGACTGAACATCAGTGGAGCTACATGTTTTGTGCTGTCACAGCTTGTAATTTTATAAAAGATTTTAATATATCCCCTCCAAGGATAATATTTCATGTATTTGTTTGAATTTCATTTTAAAATGCTTATTGTTTTGGTTCTTTTAGCCATGAATCAGCGCATCAGCCAAAGTGCTCCAGTGAAACAGCCACCCCCCCTGGCTCCTCAGAGTCCCCAAGGCGGTGTGATGGGAGGGAGCAGCTCCAATCAGCAGCAACAGATGAGACTTCAGCAGCTACAGATGGAGAAGGAAAGGCTGAGACTGAAGCATCAAGAACTGCTTCGGCAGGTGAGGCCACAGGTTAGACACCTACTTCCACTATTTCTTTTTGTATGTTATGTTTCGTTATGGCTGAGTTGTTGTTTCAGTGAGTCTTAAAGACCGGTGACTGTACAGAAAGCTTTAAGATCTAACAAGGTCTGAATTCATTCTGTTGCTGATAGCAGCTTGGTAGTGAAAGCATCTGACTTACCAGACTGAAGGATTTTGTTTTCCTCCCTCATTCCTCCCTAATAAAACTCTCTGAGAACAGGCTTCTTTACTATTAGAGTGACATCAGGCGCTGCTGATCTCATTGAATATTCCTCTTGAGAATATATTTTATGTTTGTTGAGTTCTGAGTCATGCAAAAAGACAAGAAGTTGGTTCCCACAGCTGCTTTAGTTCTCCCTTTCAAGTGCAGAAAAGTCTTCAACTTTTAGAACCTGTTGTAGTCTGTAGGATTTCAAAAGTACTTTTAAACTTTAAATAAGATTCATTGAAGAGACACCTTGTTGCTACAATCTTACCAGTTAACCAGTGGAGTGAGCATGGAACAACTGAATCACTAATGTTGCATTTTGAACCTGCATTTTTCTTAAGCTGCAAAATTCCAGGCTTCATAATTAGGCTGTAAGCTATTCCATCAGTATTTTTCTCCTTTATGAATATAGCTGTAGCAACTGCTAAAATATAGGACTGGACACTGGAACCTCTGGATTTTGAATTCGGGCTTGACTTCCTTTTAACTTTAAGCCTTCTGCTTTGATTTTTCCATCTGAATATTTAAAGTTACTACCATCTGTGCTACATACTTAGGATGTTCTTTGGGTTTTTGACACTGACAGAGAAAGCACTAACTGTTCTTTGAAGAAACCCTCTAAAATCTTATCCTGTTCCCTTTTCACTTTGGGTGATGGGCCTTGTATCGGGAGAGGATAATGTCTTAACATCCTCAAAGACGGCTTCTTTCTTTCTTCGTCACCTGCAGTATTCTGTCCTGGAATCTGACTCCCGTTATCCCCTTTGTAGTCAAGGCCTGTTTTGTAGGAATCTTCAGCATCTCTTGGTGTAAGATGGGTCATCTTTACAGCTGTTACTTTTATAGTGCTCTAGGTAAGAATACATTGCAAAGGTGGCATCAGGACTTTCTTTCTGCTTGAGCACCTGGGCTTCTGCTGTTCCCGCTTTGCTATTAATCCACCAACAAACATTTACCCTGTGCTGGCATGCTTCTAGGTAGGCCTTCTGATTGTCGTCTTGCCTCAGTTGTCATTGAGAACTAACTTTGGACCAGGTGACAGCCAGTTCCCTTCATGTTGTTCTCCCTGGTCATTAAGCTTACCTGTCAAATATGCATCCTTGGTAAATCTGTGAGTCTTGTTTCGCTGTGTCGTGATTTTCAGTTTCTTCACTCCCTTACCCTGTCTCATCTGGCCTGTCTTGGGGGCTCAATACTACAAGATGGTGTTTATAAGACAGCCTGCATAGGCAAACCATGCAGCTAAAGTAATTTTTATCCATCTTGTTTTTACTCTTAGGCATTGCGGAATATCAATCCCAGCACAGCAAATTCTCCAAAACATCAGGTAGGCTCTTAACTGATGTTTCAGCATAATTAGAAAAATGGAAGCATTAATTTAGGCTAGCAGAGGAACTTTTTGCTGCATAAAGGCATTCTAAAAAAGAAAAACAAACAAAAAACCCCACGCTCTGCCATGCACATTTTTAAACCACTTCTCTGGTCACGGGTTTTTTTTTGAGTGCCGCATTACCACAACTTGATATCAATATTAAAAAGGAAATGAGGAATTCCCTGCACATTTTTCTGCGTTGAAAACAACCTTCTTGCGTAGCATTCTTGAGGATACTGCCGTTCCAGTCCTGATGTCATCAAGATGTGTATTTAAAGCAAACCTCCCACTACGTGTAAGGTAGTAGTTTGTAACTTTAAGTGCTGTTCATATGAATGTTCTTATCAGTTTGTTTAAACAGGTATGATCTTAAAGGAGGATATCTGCAATCAGTTAATAAGAAGTCACTTGAAATATTTATGAATTTTAAGCATGTACAGTGTAACAGAATTATTTAGTAGCTTAGACAAAACAATTGCTGTGGATATAATATGTAATTATTCCATTTTGATATTGAACAGACTCCTGCACAAATACATTTTTCTGTGTAGGAAACAACAGTTCTGAAAAGCCTTCAAGCTCAGACCAAAAGAAAACTAGTCAAAATGTGAAGTGTTAACAAACAGTTTAGTGCAGATTTCTTCTAGGCTCTTAAGTTGACTATGGAATGAATCTCTGAAAAGGGTGGATTGATGGATATTTTCAGAGAGCTTCTTGCTTGCTATTGCTAACAATATTTTTAATCTACTGGTTCTTAGGACAATATTGATATTGGCTTGTCCTGTACTTTTGTTTTTCTAAGAAGACTGTAGCACTAGGCAATAAAGCAGAACACAAGAAAGTATCCTGTGTTTATAAGCCATGAATACTGGCATACTATTGCATTCTGAAGAGTACAGCAAAATTTGTATGTTATTAGTTCTCCTGAGATCATCCTCTTCAAAATAGAAACCTCAGACCTTAGAAACAGCACTGGGACCCTGGGAAAAAATGCTTTCTTGTTTGGCAATATCAGTGCAGCTCCAAAAATGAAGTAATTTAATTGAGATATAATAACTTGATTCACAACAGAACACTAACCACAAAATGATCTCGTTGATCACTATTAGATCCGATTATGAAGGAGGAGAAAAAAATTCCTTAAGAATTGCTGGTATGCAAGGGAGTAAACAGAGAAGGATTTTCTTCCGCACCAGTTCGAAACACCTTCTCTTCTGCCAGGTCATTCAGAAAGGATGTTTTTCTTACTGAATGCCAGACATGTATTCTATGTTGTATTCTTGTATGCCTGAAGCCCTGTCATACAGTTGTTCACTCTTCCACAGTAAGTTCTTCTTGTTGCCAACTAAAAAATAGGCAGCAAATGGAAAACTTTCGGTTCAGTTTCATATTTAGATTAGATTTTTGGAACTTGAAAATCTGACTTAAAACACTAAAAAAACCTCAAAGGGACCTTATTGGTAATTCACTAAATGTATATTATGTGGTCACTCTTCTTTGTTTGGAATGGGAACCGATGAAAGGATTTATGCAAACATCAGGATTCCAGTTACATTTAAACGGGTTTCATACCAGGCTGACCTGTCTACTCACCTGCCTGGGATCAGTTTTATTAGTGCTAATGAGTCACAGTGATTGAGTGATCTGGTGGATAGAAAAGTAGGCAGTTGAGTTCACCTTAAAACTTCTAGAGTGCTGAACTGTTTATGGTGTATCATCTAAATGTGTTTTATGTGTTCTGTGTGTCACTTCAAAAATGTAGTGAGCAGCTGCATGTGGAATTAAGGTACTTGGAGAGCTGCTTCTGTAAATTGTTCTCTAAATGCATCGTGAGCTCTTGGAGTACAGAGGTGAATGTCTGTCTTCTGCAGTGGTGCTATTATTGAAGCCCCAGTCTGTACGTCCTGTCGGGTCATAGTCAGCCTAGTGAATCTGTGAAGAATCGGTAGAAACAACAAACGTTTCTTTGGTCATTTTTCTTCTTGACAGATTTTTTTTTTTAGTGAATAAAATTAAGTTTAGAGGAATTGTCTGCTTTCATGATGATAAAGCTGTGCTTGGGGAAAAATAATAGCTTCTCTTGTTAAATTTTAGATGTTCTTTTAAGAAATACTGAAAATCTTCAAATGTTCAGTGTTCTTTAATTCTCAGGAGACTTAAGTCTACTTTAGAAGAGGGATCAACAAGATCTTCCTTTTGTGAAGAAATCATGTTACCCCAGCATTCTTGAAGCTTGCCTGCCTATAATGAGCCTTCTATATGGATAAAGAACCCAAAGAAATGTTCCTTTTAACTGGATTTCTGAGCTTTTCTTCATCCCAGAATCAAATAGGTTGGAAGGGTCTGGTGGAGATTGTTAGTTCAACATTCTGCATCCAGCTCAACCTCCTCTTCTTGATGTTTTTGTCCATGTAACCTGGACACAGTGCCATGGTTGTATTGTTCTCTTTGGTCAGGCTTTTTTTGTGCTGGGCGAACATTGTGTTCTGGCCAGTTTTTATCTCTCTGCTGTGGTACTGTAGTATCCTGTAGTCACACTAGCACTCAGTTTTATACACGGAGGCTTGCACCTTTAAATACCTCCTGGAAAGATAAACAATTGTTCAACTTCATCTTTAGTGGCAAGTACAACAGAAGGCTCTTGTTTGAATGAGGATGTGTTTTATTATAATTCTAAAAATGTCCCAGTCAAGTGTATTTGAGGCAAAAAATTGCAGTTTCTGTAGTTACTGTGCATAAACAAGAGCCGTTCATACTTGTGGGGAATTTGAAAACACCAAGAAACTCTCCAGTTACTTGTGCTTATCATCGTCAGTTACCTGTGAACACCTTAAAGATGCCTGCCTGCCTGTCTTAGTTAAGAGATTGAGTGACTTGACTTTCTCTCTGTCCCCAGTAGCTCTCCTTCCATTTTCCTGCATTTAGCATCTGGTTGTCAGCAGTGTCTCTCCTAAAGTAGATGTATTTCAACTTCCATATAAATCATACGATTGGCTAGATGTTAAGTAACAGATTTCTTCCCTTGCAGTATACGATGGAAAGCACTAGAGGCAAATAATGTTGAGGTTCTGATGCCATTAATCTTGGATGTTGTGCAGACCGCTTTCTTGTGCTAGGACTGGAAGATTTCTTATGTGCCTGCCACTAATATTCGGGTATTTGCTGATAACATCGGTATATTGCACAACCATGATAGGTTCTTCTTTCTTAGCAGATCTCAATACCTGGAATGTGTTTGCTGTTCATTGTCTCCATTCTTTTGTCCTTTTGTTTCATGAAGTACCTTGCTCAGTCTCTGTCCTGTTTATTTTAGCTGGTGCTTGACACCTTTCATCAGCTTAAGTGGAGAAGATATCCCGTTTCCAGGGAAGTATTCATTTCCTAGGACAATGTTTTCCAATAAAAGATTTTCCAAGTCACTTTGTGTGTGTCCCAATACAAAGCTGTTAACAGGCTGGTTTGTGACCTTTTTTAGAAAGCCAACATGGCACAGCTAAAATCAAGTATAGGCTTGAATTCTGTACTCTTGAACTACCATGATGCTAGTGATACTGGAAGCTTTACTGAGGATGTAGGTTTTGGTTTTGTAGTTGTTTTTTCTCCCTTGGAACATGCTTTTAAATAACAAGCTATACCTGTGTTCAAATCTTAGTGGAAATGATTGGCAATATTTTGGTTTCTTAGCAAATCTCAAACAATGTGATCCCTGAATCTCTTGTTTCCCATCCCTCTGTGTGTTATCTGAAACCCACCTAGATTAACAAGATAAATAACTGTCATCAGGGATGTTCGTGTTGGGATGGGGGTAGTGAGTTGTCATTGGGTTTTGGTTGGGTTTTTGCTGTTTGGTTTGTTGGGGATTTTTAACAGAGATAAGGTACCAAAGACATTTAATCTTGAACATGGGTGTTTTAACCAGTGAAGATACACCCACTGGTATACAGAAACATTTTTGAAAATTACATTTGCAGGATGCGGGAAGAAAATAACAAGTCCCTTGCAGCAACTTCACAGCTGCATTGTGTGCCTCAGCTTTAATTTGCCTTACTGCTTGATATTTGGTAGAGAAAATGGTGTTTAGTATGCCATATTCTATGAGATTAATTATGTGAAAAGTTTTCAGCAGGGTAGGCTGAGACACTGTATAGTCTTTTCCAATAAAGTTTTTTTTTTTCCCATTTAGAAAGTTTTGCTTCTAATTGAAATTTTATCAATAGTAACAAATAATACCAAAAGTGGAAGTATATATTTTATCCCTCCTTTTGTTGTATTTTACTCACATGATAGCTCTTTTTATTACTGCTAAGCTTTGCTTTTTTCCTCATGGTTTAAGTTTTCTGTTAAATGTTTCTTTTGCACAATGAACAGAAATTGTTACTGATGTCTTACCCCAAAATCAGTAACAAAATGCTACTGGAGAACTGCTTTGCAGATAAGGGAGCAGCATGTACGATATTGTAACTTGAAGATTCTGAGCAGGCAGAACTCAGTTTTGTATGAGTTTATCTGTTTTCCTTGAACTGTTGCTATTGTTAGCAGGAATATGTTACTTCTTTAGGTTACAATCCCTTGTTCTTCACCAGACTACTTTCCAAACATTTTTGTATCGAATGAGCTGACTTCTTTAGTCTGTGACAGAGTCAATTCAACATGTAATAACAAATCTTAGCATACCGCCTCTATACAGGCATCTGTTTCTAGGAAAGCACTTGTGGGTAGCCAGAGGTTAATTTGGATAATCTGTCAGGTACCTGTCATTCACTCTGCATCTGCTGCACAGAGCTTTGTTACACAGCCACGAGGCCTACAGGTAAGCCCGCACACCTATGCAGTGTGTGCACGGCCGCGCCGTGACTTTGGAAGCTCATTCAGGAGAAGACATAACCAGCTGTCTGGAGCCATCTGAAGCGGGCTGAAGCTGGAGAGCTGTGTAGTATTTTTAAAGCAAAATATTTGTTGCTTTAAAAATTACTCCTGCCTGAGAGATCTGGCAGATGCTCTGGCGAACTGAATTGTATCGGTTTAAGACATTAAGCTCAGCTGTCTGCCGGAGGTTGCTGTGATAATAAGGCAGCAGAACAGGATGTGTCTAACTTTGTTTTTTTCATAATGTAGTGGCTGAAGCATTGGTGTGGCTACACTGCAAGACACATCAGACACCTGATCTGTCAGAAAAATTGTTTTTCAACTATGTCAGTTTTCTGATTTGTCCTTGTGTATGGCCATGCAAATGCCTGTTCCAGCTGGAGGAAGGGGAGGGGGGAAAGAATATGCAGTCAGAGGCCATCTGTAGCTATCAGTAAAAAGTCACTTTGGAGTTGCCCCTGGGTTGTGACCCACAGTGATTAAGAGATCAAAGGACACATCCTCCTCTGCCCTAATTAACAAACTCTGGTTCTTCTAAACACAATTAAATAAACCAGAAAGTTTTGTCAAAGCATCAGGAATTCAGCTTGGAGTTGGATGTCCTGAAGAAATTATGGAAATGTTCCTCGACCTAATTATTATTTAAGTCTTTGATATTTCTGATGAGCAGTGCACTTAAGTACTGCTTTAAAGACTGCCTAGAAAATGCAGGGACATAAATGATGGGACATAAATAGGCAAGTGGTACTGAAAGGGAGTCCTGTGTGGCTAGATTTGCAGGGGAAGGCATGTTGGCTGCCACCGAAATAGATAAAACGTGGAATTCAGATAGTTTTACTGCAAAAGCAGTATTGCTGTAGTTCCCAAAATGGCTGAACAAAGTGCTTTAGATGTTGTTTGGCTTCTGAGTCCTTGTGAAAAATCATAGATCCCAATGAGACTTTATTAGTTTGTGTGACAGGAGCTGTAGAATTTGAGTTTCGCACTCTTTGTTGATTCAGGTGGGAAATGATGAGCACCGGTAGCTACAAGTCACACAGGAAGAAGGATATTGTATTGTATGAGTAACTGTTGTGGTTCAGCCCCAGCAGCAGCTCAGCTCCACCCACATGTGGGATGGGGGAGAGAATCAGGAAAGTCAAAGTGAGAAAACTTGTGGGTTGAGATAAAGACAGTGTAATAGGTAAAGCAAAAGCCACACATGCAAGCAAAGCAAACCAAGGAATTCATTCCCCACTTCCCATGGGCAGGCAGGAGCTCAGCCATCTCCAGGAAGGCAGGGCTCCATCACACATAAAGGTGATTTGGGAAGACAAATGCCATTGCTTCAAATGTTTCCCCCACCCTGTCCTTTCTCTTCCCCAAGTCCCTTATAAGATGAGTGTGATATCATGTGGTATGGAACATCCTTTTGGTCAGTTGGGGTCAGCTGTGTCCCCTTCCAACTCCTTGTGTACCCCCAGCCTGCTTGTGGATGGAGTGCAGTGAGAAGCAGGAGAGGCTGTGTGCAAGCACTGCTCAGCAGTAACAAAAACATCCCTGTGATGATATCAACACAGGTTTCAGCACAAATCCGAAACACACTCCCATGCTAGCTACTATGAAGAAAATTTATTCTGTCTCAGATGAAATTAGGACAGTAACTTGAAAATTCAGAAGCTATTACAGTAGCAGCCCTAAACTTTACAGATCAACAAAATAATTTTATTGCTTGCTTGTGAATATCTAAAAGTCATTAAGTACAAGTCAGGTTTGCATTTGTTGCCTTTGCTTTCTGTACCACTAATTCAGGACACGTTTTGTGTCTGTGTAGGAGTGTATAGCTACAGCTGGCTGTAGTGGATCTCCAGGAGTCACTGGTGTTGCTTGCAGTTGCAAAACATATTCACTGAGGTCCTGCTAAAGCAGTTGGTTAGCAGAAGATATGAGTCACATTGACCCGAGTATGAGATGGCCGCGAATAACAGCTTTTGCTGAAAGAAATGGAAAATTGGTAGATGGCCGTGCAGCTCTGCATGACCTTCACAGTCGCTGGCTCCTGACACATCCCTGCCTTACTGGTGCTCCAGGAGACCTCGGCTGGGCAGGTGTGCTGCTGGAGCCGCGGGCAGAGAGGGAGCGAGAGGAGCACGAGGCAGTGGCACAGCAAAGGACTGCAAAACCAGGCAGGAAGCTGGACTTTATTTAAAAATGGCTATTCCAGCTTATGCTCCCTTATCTGCGCCTGTAATGCTCTGCATGGCATTGAGCTCTTTGCCAAGCATACACGATAAAATAAATTATCACTCTATCAGTATCACCTCTTAAATTAATTTTGTTCATTTTCATGATTGCAACACAAAGATTTATGTTCCCCCTCCCCTTACTTTTCACTAATTGCATAACTCCTCATCGCTGAATTCATTTGTCTTCATCTATCCATGAGTTTTCCATTTCTTTTGTACATGTGCTGTAAATTTGTGGGGCTTGAACAAGAACGTAAACATTTAGCCTGAAGAAGAAAATGGGTGGGGTAAATCTGCCTGTAAATGTCCTTGTCTTCTCTTTCTGTAATGCTTCTCTCCCAAGCCCATGAAGCCTGTGCATTGTTGGATAGCTGAGTAGTGTTGGGGGTCACAATTGGCCCTTTTAAAGTAAACTTACAGAAAAAGCCACCCAATTATAAGGATATATCAATTTGAGTAGCGTATCCTATGTTTAATGCAGTAAAAATGTGGTACATGAGTCGCACAAGGGAGCCATTTATCTTTCCTGAAAAGCTCAGTGAATATAAAATTTAAAACTGTTGGAAAAGAGTAATTTCATAGACTTAATTTGGACATGGTGTGAATGACCTGGAACTTCATGTAAAACTTAATCTGTATGCTGTTATCTGGTGAAAGGCAGGAGATAAGGTCAGCCAGATAAATGACACAATGCTGACCTTATTTTAAAAATAAGTTTGCTTAAGGAGATGACAGATCATCTTGGTCTTTATGTAATAACCAAAATTCAGCTTTTGTGTTAACAAAAGGAATGCTAAGCTTTTATTTTCCCAGGGGTACTTGAAAAAAGTTGGACATACTTACAAAAATAGGATGAGATCAAGTATAGAAATCTAAGCCAGGATTTTGTCATGGTTTTATTTTTGCCTCCAGACTTTAAATACATCTAATAAAGGATATATTTTAAAGCATGAACTAAAAGCCTAGAGTTCACATTGCTCTGTTTGGAGCTGTGACTGGTTACACTCTTTTTTTATTTTTAAGTATAGGAAATGCATAACTTTTTCTTGAAATCTAGTTTTATAAGGAGGAAGAAATAAAAAGACTGTTCTTCAGACAACACAGCTTCAGCTTCCATCACACACACCTTTTAGGAAAAATAGTCTTTAATGCATTCCTTAGGGCTTGTAGAAAATGTTTATCTTACAGAATGATTAAGAATCGCTCTGTATTTGTTTCTGAATAGCTCGTCTTTTTTTGGTAATTCCTTTCTCTTTTAGACTCCCAGATTGACCTAAATTTATTACTTGAGTGAGTAATGGAATAACATTCTTTCTACCGGGAAGTGCTGTCGTTCCGCCTCCTGAATAAGTAGCAGTAATGCCACTTAAAAGCAGTTAAAAATAGTTGCAGTTTTGCATTTTTAGCAATGCTGTTGTTGAAAGAAGGCTAAAAGTAGTACTAATGTGACAAAGACTTACTTCACTATATTGAACGTGCCAAAGAATAGGCAAAATACAGTTCTTCTGGTTTAATGTGCCTTTTTCTAGGGAGTCTTCAGTGAAATGGGGTTTTTCTTTTTTAGCTAGGCTGCATTTACTTTTACCATATTACTAAATACCATTTATTGATGAAACTTCAATCTCTCCTACCCTCTAAGGATTTAGAAACTACAAAGGTAAACTTCCCATTTTCCCAAATGGCTTACTCCTTTGTACTGATTTTTTTCCTTAAACTACAGAAGAGAAACTTCTGATTTTTTTCTTTTTTGCTTTCCTAGTGTCAGTAGTTCCTAAGAAAGGGGACCTGTATGGATTGTGCTCGCTCTCTCCTATTCAATTATTTTGGTTTTAATTAGGTATTTTTTAATATCGCACCAGGCAGCAGCACTGACTGGAAAGACCAGGCCTACCACACAGCTAGATACAGCATCACTTCAGTGCTTTATGTACAGAAATGACTCCGTGTTGGTTTTGCTTTATCATCACTCTTTGGGGCAGTGGTGTGTGATGAAGCTTCTCCTGCAGGCTGCTGGCACTTCTGGCCCCTCCTCTTCATCCTAATCAGGAACTGCAGCCCAAGGAAATGAAAACCTAACGCACAGATCCCAGCAAGAGGGGAAGGAGAAGGACAGACCATTCTTGCTGCAGCCAGGTAGCTGTAGCTTCCTAAGAGCAGAGCACTTGCTGATTGAGAGCTCTGCTGTCAGTGTGGAGCAGGAAGGTGTATGTCCTTCCAGGTATGAACCCAAAGCTGAAAAGAGTACAGAAGTACTGGTGCAAACCAAGGGTTGTTCTTTTTATTTTTCCTTCCTCCTTTTTCAGTGGACAGATAGCAAGACAGTTAGCTCAGAGTAGCTAAATCAGATGAAGATGTGGAAGGCATGGGAGAATTCTGGTGTCTAGAGAAGGGCATAAAGATTGTGATGTGAGCAAGCAGTTCTTGAGTCATCAGGGACAGCTGCTCTGAGTCCTCCTGCCTGCTTCAGATCACCTTTTGGGAAGCGTTCCAGGAAAGAAAACCTTATTTTCCTCCTCTTTTTCCTCCTTCCCCTGTTTTTGTTGTAAATTGAGTCCTCCTGCATATCCATCTTCTTGTCTCAAGGCTGATGTGACTGGCAGAAGTTTGTAAACCTCATTATATAGTCAGTGTGCTTGGTTTTATTATATAAGCAAATGAAAATCATCTGGGTAAGCCTATAGAAATGATTAAAAGGTGCCTATCATCCTGTGATTTGAAAATGAGGAGGAGTATTATTACTGTTTGTTAGAACAGTGGCTAGTGAAGTCGTCGTGAACAGAAACAGAGGACTGGATTTACTTGCAGTAGGTACCTGGGAGTGAAGAACACTAAACCTAATGGTATGTTTGTACTCTTTCTGCAAAGGTCTAATCAACAGGAGCGAGAAAACCTTCTGGTACAAGGTGTGAAGCTTGGTATTAAAGGACTATGTAGAATAATAATTCATAGGAATGGCAGTGAAGCAAATGCAGTTTAGAAAAGGGGAAAGAGCCATAGCTGGTAGGGAGGCACTCGGTATTTGGCACAATCTGCTGGAAAATAAAAGAACTTTGGACTTATTTTAAGAATTCGCTTTTAAGAAGAATTGGATAAAGATTATTTTTATTTATTAGAAGTCTGCAGTAGTCCTTAGGCTGATAACTGGGAATGGATGAGAACCTCTCATTTTACAAGTGAGAAATACTGACTTTCATCAAGACTGACCAGATTGGTTTTGCTGGAGATTAGAGTCCCAGGCACAGCCTGAAAATCGCATGCTACTACTGATGGTAAGAAGATAGCCAGTAGATTTCTTTACCAGTGTAAACATCAACAGACATTCAGCACAGACATGTTGGGCCACTGATGATCTTTTAGGAGAGTTGCTTGAAGAAAATTACTGGTTTTTTCACACGCGTAACTCATGGATTACCTGTTTGAAAAGGGAGAGAGGGGTCACTGGAAATCACATCAAATGCTGTTTATCACACTTTTAATTTTGTGTGGTTTATGTTAAAACTTAGTAATGGCAAGCTTTGTGGGTGGATTGATTCAAACTGTGTACAGTGAGATGCATAAAGATATATTTGGAAGTGTGGTGTTGTAGTTTTACTCCAAAATTGCCAGGGATTTGAAGAGCTTTAAGATTTATGTGTGGGACACATCCCTGATTCAATCAATCAGAAATTGCAAAATGTGTGTGTCAAGCAGGAGGAGTGGATGGGAGCTTGTAGGGAAAGACTTTAAACTTTGTTGAATTAAGCTAGCAAGGTAGAAAGGAATCCAGGGACTAAACAGGAACAAAAAAAGAAATGGGGAAAAGTACTCTTCAACAGAGCTGGACAGATGTGTCTTAAGGGTCAGATCATTCCTTTTTAGCAATTTTTTTTTTTTTAAAGCACAGAAGTATATTGAAGTGAACTAGGAAAGATTTATGTAAACATATAGTCACTGATATCCATAAGTACATTTACAATGAAGTCTCTGTAATACTGGGCTCGACTGATGGAACTTTGACGATCGCTGAAAGCCAGTAAAAAAATTCTTGCTTTGTCTTCAGAAGCTTAATTTCATTTAAGTCTTGTAACCGGAAACAGTAAAAGCATCAATTACCTACAATGTCAGTCATGTGTTTATGTACCTGAGAAGTGTATTCAAATGCCTAACGCAGCCTTGCCTTTCTCCCATTCTCCCCTTCTAGGAATTGGCTCTCCGTAGCCAACTGCCAACAATGGAACAAGACGGTGGATCTCAAAATCCCGTGTCATCTCCTGGAATGTCTCAGGAACTGAGAACAATGACTACAAATAGTTCTGATCCCTTTCTCAACAGGTTTGTAGGAGTAGCTACTAGAGGTGAAAAAAAACTGATTTAAAATTCTGTTTAGTACGTGTAATAGTTTATTTTGAACATCTTTCTGTGCCAAAAGCCACAGCTGTAAATGAATCTTTCCTTAAATGGCAAGTCAGTAAAAGTTGAGGATTAAAAGCTGTCTCCTGTGGGAGGAAGTAGTCTGTTCAGACTTGTAGGAAGGCTTTTATATTCAAAGTCATGACATGTTTGCCTCTGCATAATCTGTTGACTAACAGTCATTTCAAATTACTGACTCAGAAGAATTTGTGAATAGCTTGCTATGAGATCAAATGAACTGTGAGGCACATTTAGGACTACACCTTGAGGTTCATTTTAAGGTTTCTCCATTCACTACTCCCCTCCACTTCAAGTATTTAATTTAGCAGTATTTTTACTCTATGTAAATGTTAGGTCTGCAAATAGCAGCATGTTTCATTTTAAATGCTGTTATTTGGAAGTGGGTCTCTTAATTCAAGATTTTGGATTTTGCAGTATAGACTAGTCTCTTTCATATAACTTCTTCCTTAGTCCCTCTGAGCTGGAGTGTTTATTTTGTTCGAAATACTGTTCTAATTACAGCAAGCAATGCTTCATAGTGACCACTGCAACTTTGGAGAAACTGCTGCAGCTTGAGATAAGTTATATCTGTATTGTTTGGTTAGCATGCTGGAGAGAACAGATTAAAGTAGTAAAACAGTCAGGTCTCCAAACCACAAAACTTTTAATTAATGGAGTAAAAATCTACTAACGTTTCAGCAATATCAAGTAGCTGATCTTAAGTTGGAGTAGTTAATTTTGTAGTTCTTCATTGGACTATATTTTGTCAGCATTCTAAGCTGATATTAAAAGAGTGTACTCTACCATAAGAGAGAAAAGCTACATATTCTATCAGCTCATGGCTGCATTTCTATGTTACCTTGACGTTCCAGCCTAGCTTTAAGATGCTTACTGTGAGCACTCACACAGTATAACAACACACTCATCCTTTTCTGTAGTGGTATTATACTCATAGAAAACCCCATATCATTTTATCAGGATTCTTTCAGTGTAAGTTTTATTTTCCGTGGTTTTGCCACCAATAGTTTCAAACCTGTTCATAAGGTAAGAAGTCCACATCATCTTTTCCTTCTATTAGAAACAGGAAAAAAGCTTGAAGGGTCAAATTCATGTTTAATTTTTTTGGCAGGTTGATAATTAGAAAGGACTATTTACTGTAAGAAGATACTACTTGCCTAGTTCCAGATATGCTCAACTGGGCATTTTGTGGGGGTTTCAGCCCTTACTCCACATAAAATACTGCAAATCTGTATCTGACTTGAGTTCAGAATATCTTAATTTGGATTTTGGTCTGAGCACTGTCCCCTTCGAGTTAACTTTATGTACAATCAACCACACTTAGCCTTGGCATATGGGAAAGGGATTTTGAGAAAGGATGTCTGAATATGTATTGCTATCTCTGAATTAGATACAGGAGTCCTGAAGTTTTGCCCTAAAGATTCCCTGGTGCTGCCTAGGTTAAAGTTCAGGCTTAGAGGCCTGCTTCCTGTCTTTATAGAGCATATATAAAATTCCTGGTGAGACAGTCCTCCTAACTTTAGGTACCAAAGTTGGATATCCAAAGTTGAGGTAGTTGTGTATTTTCCCATTGCCTACGTAATCAGAACATCCAAAAAAAATCTCTACAAACAATTGCTGCATTGGAGCAGCTTGAGAAAACGTACAGTAGTGTTTTCATTTATGCAGTCACCCTTCTGCCTGCTGTCTTCAGCAGGTACTGTCAGAGTGGTACGTTGTAGTTACTGAATGGGGCATCCAGCAACGCCGACTTCATCAGACGATTTCACGTTTTGGTTTGCTGCTCTGATAATATATTTTTGTCTATTAGATTTACATTGGTAGTGACAGTAATTCTCTGCTTAACTCCTAAAATGGGATTTCTTCTTTTGTATACACACATTTTAGCAAGTATTAGTTGAAGAATCAGCCATTCTATTTTGGGTAATG
This sequence comes from Porphyrio hochstetteri, assembly GCA_020800305.1. NCBI lineage: Eukaryota > Metazoa > Chordata > Aves > Gruiformes > Rallidae > Porphyrio > Porphyrio hochstetteri. The sequence continues at coordinate 206,789,803 of CM036905.1, read as the reverse complement.
TGATTTAGTTGGATGTGGTAATTTTGGGTGGTGTGACTACTGTATGAAGAAATCCTTGTTGAGAAAAGAAAATGTGTATTAAGGAGTGATTTGAAAAGAAGGGCTGGACATTCCAAGTGCGAGAGCAGCAGCCAAGAAGCCTTCTCAGCTTGAGTGATTTAGTTCAGCAGAGTCTCGGTTCTGTTTTTAGTATTTTGTCCCACAAAGTAAACCAGCGGGTTTTTTTTCCACAGAAGTTTTAAATAGCTTAATTATTAGGATAGTTATCAAATGTGTAGTGGTACTGCTTTTAAATCAAACTAAAACCCAAGAGATATTTATGATTTAACCGTAAAATGTTAGGCTTTTCTTATATGGCAAAGATGTCTTTGTGAAATCACGTGCCTGTGTCTGCATTAATGGCCGATGGCATTCTGCTTGCATCGGATGTTGAATAGCTGTCCCATCGTCATCTGTTTGGTTCTTCATACGTGACAAAAAGATGGACACTATACATTTCATGAACAAATGATCAGAATCAGTATGTGTTCAAATGTTAAGTTGAACAGTAAGTCACGCTGATCTTCAGTTAGTATTCAAGGTGGAAAGTTAGTAAGGATGCTCAGTGGCTTCTACCAGAACCTGAAGAAAAACAGATTTTTAAAATGTTTTGTGAAGCTTGGGCATTAGGTGATGCAGGAGGAGGGAGTTCATGGTATATTTATACATTTATGCATACTGCTTATGCAGGCCCCTCAGTTCCTGCCCAAAAACATGCTCCTGCTTGGGCTCTTCTCCCTGGGTCACGTTCCAGTTCCTGCCAGGAACCTGCTCCAGCATGGACTCTCCATGGGCTGCAGGTGGATAGCATGCCTCACCATGGTCTTCTCCAGGGGCTGCAGGGGAATCTCCGTTCCAGCGCCTGGAGCACCTCCTCCCCCTCCTTCACTGGCCTTGGTGTCTGCAGAGTTGTTCCTCTCACATCTTCTCACTCCTCCACTGCTGCACAGTGGGTTTTTACCCTTAATGACATTATCACAAAGGCGCCGCTGCTGGGCTCAGCTTTGGGCAGCAGAAGGAACGTTTTGGAACCAGCTGTGTCTGACATGGGGTCAGCTCCTGGTGTCTTCTCTGAGAGGCTACCCCTGCAAGCCCCTGCTGCCAAACCCTTGCCATGTAAACTCCATACACTGGCCTACTTCCCCACCCCATCCCAAATTTCCCACCGCAGCTTTCTTGGTCTTGTTTGCTCCACGGGCGGTAGGATGGCAGTAAGAAAGGGAAGGCACGTTGGCTCTGTGCCATCACTGCTTTGTTAACTGTTCTGTCATCGTCCTGACACACGGTCTGTTTACAGGACGGCTTCTGTACCAGGGTTTGATTTATATTAGGGCACTCTCTTGCCATGACATGTGTGACTGAACTAGTAATAATGCAACAGTGGGAACCAAATGAAGAACTCCTAAAGGAGTTCCAACTGTAGCTCCTATTTATAACAGCAGTGACCTAAAAATACACTTCAGTGGTTGATTAAACACGGAGACATTAGCAGTTAGAAATAGTTTTTTACCCTCATAGAAGTGTGAAAGGGTACGCTGTTGTTATTCTTATAACCATTAGGGACTGTGATGCATTTCCAGTGGTTTTTAGCTGTGTGTGGGTGTGAAAAATTTTAAACTATGCAGAACACAGGTAGGCATTTTTTAAAGCTGCTTAAGTATGCTCTTATCAAGTTAATTTGAATCTACATAATATGGTTTTAATTGGAAAAAGTCTGCATAAAATAAACCCCAAGTGTCTCACACAAAGGCTTCAGTTTTTGATTAGAGTGTTTCTTGTCACACCAGTGTTTTCACAGCCCTGCTTCAAAAGCAAGCATTTATTTTAATCTCTTCAGTACTCCACCCTGATTTATTTTTTCTCTTTCTTCTGTTGCAGCGGAACGTATCACTCCAGAGATGAGAGCACAGATAGTGGGCTTAGCATGAGCAGTTACAGTGTCCCCAGAACCCCCGATGACTTCCTGAACAGTGTTGATGAGATGGATACAGGTCTGTTTCCGTGTGCATCCTTACTGCGTGTTTTCCAAATACTCTGGTGCCCGTGTGCAATGAAAACAAGCAGCTGAGAAGCCGTGATACTTTTTGCATTGCTTTTCTAACTTCTGTGACAGAAATATTACAGTTAGATTTGTGAAAGACAGTTGTGATCAGCTCTGTTGGGGGGAGGAGAGGGTGGAATTGCTCATAAACACCATCACTGTTGTTCTTACATAGAATTTGAGTGTCCGTTTGCTTTTTTCAGTAGCATTGTTTGTTCAGAGCTAAGGATAGTACCTTTTGCAGTGTTGCTAATACTGCTCCAAACCAATACTTGACTCAGTATTTTTTCTTTTAATTGTAAAAATAAAAATATGCTAAGTGACATCAAAGATCTGTAGAGATTTGGGTCAGTAGGTGAAAAGGTTGAAACAAAGGCACGTTCTTTGTACATCTGCATATAGTCAAGTCATCTTTGGTATTTGTGATGGATTTCTGTGAATCATGTTGCTTGTATGACGCGAGAGATAGAGGATTAACCTTAAACCAGTTGTCCTGATGAATGGTGAGTTTGGTGCTTCCAGTATATTTAATGTACATCTTGCTTTCTGTTACAACTAGGTGACAGTATCAGCCAAAGTACCATACCGTCCCATCAGAACCGTTTCCCAGACTACCTTGAAGCCATTCCAGGGACAAATGTGGACCTTGGGACACTTGAAGGAGATGGGATGAATATAGAAGGAGAAGAACTGATGCCAAGTCTGCAAGAGGCTTTGAGCTCTGACATCCTTAATGACATGGAATCTGTCTTGGCAGCCACCAAGCTAGATAAAGAGAGTTTTCTTACTTGGTTATAGGGGCCTCAGGGAGACTGAATTCTAAATCTGTGAAGGATCTAAGGAGAATAGGACACCTGTATCTGAAGTTCACAACAAGCCGGTGTGGCACACTTTGGCTTGTGTTCAGAGAGAGTAAATGAACAAATACTCAGCAAGATTCTTTCGTTTTGCTCTTCCTTGTCCATCGCTGCTGTTATATATTGCTGACTTTTTTCCACAGTTGACTCTGAAGAACAGACATCTTCTTGATCTTTTTCTATTGCTGTTGCAACTACTGTTCAAGGGGGGTGGGGAGGGATGATGAGCCTTTTTGGATGACGAATGCCATTCCTTTTGTCCTAGTGTGCGCTTGCATATCATTTTATCTACGCACTCAGATTTGAGAGTTAATTTCTGCATGTCACTGCTTGTAGTTTGCACAGCTAGTTGTCTCCTGCCTGTGGCAAGTGGTAAAATGTGACATACTGGGGTGACAAGCCAAAAATGATGTATCTGGTCAAAAGAAGTCAATACTGATTTGGAGATACGACTTAAAGGAGGGCTGAAGACTGTTTGGCATTAAGTGTTTCTACTAGTAGCTCTTTTATTAGTCACAAAGTGCTCTTGTTCATATTTTATGTTATAGTAAATCATGAGTCATTTTACATAGAAACATATATGAACTTTGATTGTTGCCACATATTCTAGCCTAACATTTTGTTTGTCAAAAATAGTTTGACTTGTTGTTAGTTGGTTTACCTGTAGCCGTAGGATGGGAAGTAATTATAGGTGTTGGTTTTTTTTTTTTAAATAGTGAAATCTAAAGGGTTTTTCTGATTTCACATAGTCTTATTTAAATCGGAATTGTCTGCTTTTTTATACTTAAGACATGCCTATTGTAGCCTGATAAACTAGTGAGTACATAAACCAGTATGTTTTGCCTGTAACTTTTTTATTTTTTAAAGGCTAGCTTTGAATGTAATCATTAGAATCCATGACCAGTGGCTTATTTTTCATGTTTATTCACAAGATTTTGGATTGGAGTCTGATTGCAGCAATGTGAAAAAGTCAGAATCCAAAATGTTTTATGTACAATTTTAAAGTAGCAGAAATCATTTTGAAATGACAGATGCATTTAATCTCTCTTCTGGTTTTCAGTTTTGATATCTAAGCAAGCTTAGATTTTAAAATCCTTAATGGGGAAAAAAAAGACTTTATGAAAAGTTTCTCTTAAGTTAGCATGGAAAAAATCTGAACTATTAATACCACTCTAAGTTGCAATGAAAAGGCTAGAACACACACACACAAAATCCTCAAGGAAAAACTCTGAAGTGTAATAGCTACCAAATTCTGTTTGGTGAAAAATAAGCCCTGGACACTATATGTAGAAGAATGTAAAGATATGTGTTAGATGGTGACATGAGCAGGTAATGAAGTGTATATTAGTAGTAGAGCTTAGCATGGGGTAGAGGTGAATATGAATTATCTTTATTTTAACAGGAAAAGATGTATCACTAAGTTGTCTGCAGGAGTTGACACAGTTTCCAAAGAGTATTTTAAAATGAACAAAATGAGCATGAATCAAACTTTCAGTATAAGCTATGAAATTTTATGGGGGGGGTTCTGATGAAAAATAGTGTCTTCAGTTAACACCTCTATGAGTAAAGGCCCATTCTCAACGTGAGCCTTAATTTTCAAGGGTGTATAACATGACCATAAAGATACTGTAAGCATGAAACTTGGTTTTGAAAAAAATCTCACCTAGCAGGGTCTTCTCCTGGGGAGAGAGGTTTTTTTTTTATCTTTTGGCTTTCTTTAAAGACATTCTTTTTCAAGTTAGGAATGAATCAGCAAAACAAAATCACCCCGTATTATTACGATAATTTGGATTTTTTTTATGCTTCAGAAATAGTTCTGTTTTGGGGTAATGTGAAGAATGGAAACTATGAGCCAAGGCTCGTTTTCAAAACTGAAGCAGCAGAGGCAGAGATGTGAAATTTGCCACTATAAATGTACGTTTACTACTTCATGTAAGGATATTGGTGTTTTGAAACAGACAGAATTGTTCATGGCTTGTTACAGGATACAGGCAGGTTTTAAAATACTGATTTTTCAAAACACATCCTCAGTGATGAATATATTCTGCTACAGCAAGAATTCAGCGATCAATAGGCCACTTATATTGTGCAATGACACAGTAGCTCCTAATGCAGTATATCGTGCCCAAGGTAGGGGTTTTAGTAGCGTTTTTACAATTTCATGACGAATTCTTCTCTCTTCTTCCCTTTCAAGCAAAAAAAGAACACTAAGTTGTCATGACTTGAATGGTCTGACACAAAACCACAACAGCAAGGAAATTCGGAGTTGGTTCCCTTTCAGTCATCTTCCCTGGTTGTACCCAGGTGTGATGGCTCGCACGATGCACTGAGTGCAGGCTCCTGACATGCTGTGCCTTGCTGCAGCAGGGATGAGTACAGAACAAATCTCCTTTCCTTGCTTTTGTGCATTTGTCACAGCTTTAATATTTGAATGTTTTCTTGTTGTAGAAACACTAAACGGCTTATGCTGTATTTGGGTAGCACTGCTTAGGGTAGATACTGACAAACTGGGAATCCTTGAACTGCTCTAACACTAAGTATGTTTTGTGATACTTATTTTAATTGATTTTAATACATTTCCGTTCTCATGTATTAGGAAACATACCGTAGAGATGCTGTACTGTTGGCAAGCAACATGAATTTGGACTTTTTTTTTCTTTTTTTTTTAATTCTGCGATGCGTTGTTTGATGAAGTGGTTAAAATTGTTTGAAATGCTAAAGTGTTTTGGGTAGTATTTTATACTGATGTATATATTGAAACAAATCATTGTAATAATTGTAATAGGTTTTAGTTATACATACACTACATGCAGACGGATGGGGCTGTACAGTTCCAGGCAGGGCTACTGCTCAGGAACAGGCTGCAGTGTCCGCGAACCATATGGATCAAATATTGTACCATTCAGTGTTGGCGCTCACCAATGCAAAAGGAGAAGAGACGATTTCAATGTAATTAACAATACATAGCTTTCACACATCTCGTAAATTAGTACTAAAGTGACCTTTTCACTGACAAGCATGTTTTTTTTATACAAATTAACAGGTGTGCCTGTGTAAAATAATTTGTTTTCTGTATCTTGGAAAAAATACTCTCCACATTTAGAATGTTGTATGTTAGAGAACTCTTAAATGCACCCTTGTCAAAAATTATATATATTAGTTACCAATGTTATTTTTAGGTATGAGCATGACTGTAAGTTAGGTACTTAAGTACATTCTGTTACATTATTTTTCTTTATGTAATACTTTTTCAGTTTTATTTGGTATAAATATATACTTTGTGCTTAAACATCTTTGTTTGTTTTTAACGCTCAGTAGCATGTAAAGCTGGAATTCCTACTGTAGTACGTCTGTTCTCCTCCCCCTTCTCACCGCTTCGGTAGCCGTGAACTCCAGCCCTGCACACGTTGTGTATAAGCTCACCAGGGAGACAGACAGAGGAGTCCCACTGAAGTCACTGCAGGCTGCACGTTAACCTGTACGTACCTCTCCGTGTGTTAGCAACAGCGAAGAGACAGTGACGCTCCTGAGCCCCGTGTGCTTTGTGTAAAGTGACACTTGTCATGGCATATGACACTACAGCGAGAGCCGGTACCGGGAGGGCGGTTCCCCGCTCTGAGAACCCACCCGCTCTTGGTGGTTCTTGCAGTGTTGGGGATCTCCCCCCGTAGCAGAGCCGTTTTTGGCTAACTCTGAGTTTATACAGCAATTTTTGGCAGACTATCAATAAAGACACGCTGTTTTCATTTCCAGATCCTGACTTATGAATTGTGAAATACGCAACGACGTACCTTGAAACTGTTGGAAGGTTTAGTTTTTTTAAAAAAACTTGCCAGGATTGTTTCATTTTGACTGGTACCACAGCCATTCTGAAGGGTGTGTTTTAATACAATCACAGAATGAGTGAGGTTGAAAGGGACCTTTAAAGGCCATCTAGTCCAAGCACCTTGCAGTAAGCAGGGACATCTTCACTAGATCAGGTCGCTCAGAGCCCCATCAAGCCTGGCCTTGAATGTCTCCAGGGATGCAGCCTCCACTACCTCTCTGGGCAACCTGTTCCACTGATCCACCACCCTCATATTGAAGAACATCTTCTTAACATCCAACCTAAATCTCCCCTTTTGTAGTTTAAATAATGCGATTCATGATGCTCAAGTCATGCACTGCTTGCATTAGCAGCTCCAGTTACTGCCATTCAGCACTGATAAGCCTCAGCCCTGATAAACTCAGTGTGTTTCAGTGAGAGCACCAGGGCTCGATGCTTCTGTTTGTCTTTTCCTCCTGAGTTCCTAACTAGGTGTAGTCACTCAGATCCTTTAAACTTGAACCTAACATCACACCTTGGACCTGGGAGTGGAAAGCCAGTACCAGGGCATGGCAGTGGTGTGACTTGCTGATCTCACTCTCTCCCACATACCAGGTGGTGACATTCTGGAGCAGTTGGAAGTATGAGTGACCTTCCAAGGCAGCTGTAAGTGGAGCATATTACAGCGGAGCAGGATATCGGGTCCAGGTGTTCAGGCTTGCTTGGCAAGTTGTTCTGAAATATTTTCAACACTTAGTTAAAAATAAAAAGTCTCGGTGTCAGCAAGCCAGAAACCCTGTGCTACCGAGGGAGCCTCGAGTCTTCCCTGTGCTGCTGCGGCCGTTACTGGGGAAAAGAGTCATTTAAAAACAGGCATTTGTCACCTCTGATCTTTGGCAAAGTATTTATCTGAGCTCAGGCTGTGATCCATCCAGCACCTCGAAGGTTCATTTGGAGATCAATTTTATTTACCGTATCAGCATCCCTAACTTCTATGTTCTTCTGTTGAAGAGGAAAGGTGTGCGTCTTGCCCCATGTCATCACCACCTCTTACTGCTCACAATCCTTATCCACACCCTCTAAATCCTGATGTCATCGACACAGGAAGAGACCTGTAGCACGAGAGAAATCCTGTTGATGCGCAGTGGCGAAACCAGCACTAAGGAAGAACCAAACTGCCTTAGAAGTAGGGAAGGGCTTTGTGCCAACTGCCTCATCCTGCGCTTCTGCCTCTTCAACAAAAAACACCAGTATGATGTTCTCTGAAGAAAAAAACAGAGTAGGCATGTTGGATAAGCAGCACACAAACACCCCTAGACCTGACAAAGCTGCCTTTGTGGAAATTCCAGGATTTTATTTTTCCTGACGCCCACCCCTCTAACACAGAGGTGGGAACAGTGCGTGGCGCAGATGGGACTGTTCCTGACCGGTAGTTTCTCTACGTGGGAATGAAGTGGGTCGCTCTGGTTATAGTATTTTCTATATTAAACTGGCTTGTAGCTCAACACGAGAGAGCCAGTGATTTTACTGGACTTTCCTCTCGTTATTAAGGAGCAAAACCTCAAGTCAGGAGCAGCCCAAGAGACTTTTCCTTCGATGTTATGCAACACCGATGTGAGAGCTCTGTAAAACCTGTAGGTTGGATCTCACCTGAAATGCCCTTTCTCCTTCCTTGCATGCTCTTTCTGAGCTACACTAGTGGTTTTTACATTCTTTAGCGTAGGTACCGGTGTGAGGTTTGCTTGCCCAACAGCTACAGCCTGGGCCAGTACTGGTAGCTGCTGCTGGTCCCCAGAGGAAAGCAGAGCTCCTCCTCCTCCAGAATTCAGCTGTCTTCCTGTTTGACATCTGTAAGGCAACGCAGGAGTGACAGCCCGACCCCAAATGCGCTGCCCAGCCCCTGCTACAGGGCGGTTCTTTGGCAAGCACCATTTTTTGAACAATGGTGTATTCGTGTTCTGGTTTTGACTTCCCAGAAACTGGGACAGTTCAGCTTTCCTGTTTCATTGCTTGGATTCCTGTGGCTGGGGGTGTACAGGGCACAGAGCCCTCCCCACACCGGTGCCCCTCCACCTGCCAGGACTCCCAACCTGCGCTCCAACCCGATCTTAACAGAGATGTCTTGGTTTGTTTGGGGTTTCTTTAAAGCTGACAGCTTTATTCATGCGTAGTTTCCTTGCTAGGCATGCAAATACAGTTGTCGCAGCTCTCTTGACTGACAAGTGGCCCTTTTCAGACTTCACCAAGCGATATAATCCTTTCATACCCATCATCTGCTGACAAAGAGTGTGACACACAGGCCTCAGAGAGGTCCAGCTGTAGTTCTGGACTTTCAAAGTCTGCTGTTACAATGAGATACTGGTGGTGTGGATGTACGACCAAACCCCAGGCCCCACTTCTAAGGAATGCCATGGCTCAGGCAGTGGGTGGCAGAACCAGTGAGATGCCCTCTGGTTAGACCAGTGCCCTGCAGCCTGGGGTCTGCAGGCAGAAAGAGGACATGGATGTCCGCTTAGTCCAACGAGCAAAAGCAAAACCCCTTGGGCAGCCTTACACATTCTGCACAGCAGAGATTGGTGCTGCAGCTGCTGAGAGAAGTTGTGTCTGCTAAAGGTGAGAACTGCTGGACCAGTTAAAGCTCTGCTGCTGCTGCTGCAGCCTGTACCTGCTACCATCTTCACCCCACTCACAGGTGACTCTAGTGCTGCTTTAAAGCCCTGGCTTTTAGACTTACATACAATAATACATAAAACTCTGTGGCTTCCTTCCTTGGTTTTTGTTTTTCACTACAGATGACTCTCCTTTAAAGGTCTTTGCTCCTGTAAACAGCTTTTCAGGAGCTTTCTCGAATGCAAGGTGAAAACAACTTTTGAGCATGATGCAATGCTCGGGGGAAGAAGAGCTTGCAAAGGGAAGTACCCCAGAGTTCTCCCGAAAAGTGTGGCTGCTGTTAGGCACTGAAACATGTACCTGGTTCCAGTTCAAAACAGCAAGAGAGATGGAGATCATTCCTCTCAGCATTCTCTGCATTCTTACTGAAGTGGCACAGGCTTAGACCCACAGGTATTTAACTCAGTCCTTCAGGGCACTTGAGTTAAATTCAGTAATATTTATTATGGTTATAGATTCCTCTTCAGAATTATCTGAACATTATATGCTCCAGCAGGTCGCTGAGAAATAGAAAGTTCTCTCTGCAGCTTTGTGGCAAGAATGCTAGAAAACCTGTCAGCCAAGCAGTGCCATCGGTGGGTGAGTTCCTGTTCTCCGCATGGTTTGGACTGTAGCTGGTGTTAGATTAAATCCCTGATTGCAGTACAGCTCAGGTTCTTTCCAGCTGTGAGTACGGCTCGGGTTCCTTCCAGCTGTGATCTCTGCTGGTGAAGTTTACTGTTGGGATGTGTGGGGTTGGCTTTGCAGTCAGCCTGAAGAGAAAGGAGCGAAGGAAGTTGTGAGGAAGCAGATCTGCACTGCCCTGCGAGGCCAGAGTTCCTCAGCTGCTTCTAGGAACATCTCATTTCAAACAAGGTGCAGGCATCTGGCAGACCTGTCTCTTTGTGGTAACTGGCTTCACGTTTGCTTGCTGTTGTAGTTTTGCATGGCTGGGTTCTGGTGGTGGAAGGGGGCTGCAGGGGTGGCTTCTGCAAGAAGCAGCCAGAAGCTCTCTGCTGGCCCAGCAGAGCCAACACCTCTCTGGGCAGCTTGTCCAATGCCTGACCAAGAAGTTAAGGCACTTTGGGTTTTAAGTGCACTTGGTGGGGTTTTTTCCTAAAATCACAAAGTCAGAGGTGGGCATCACCTGCGGAGCCCACAGAAGACCTGGCAGTTTGAACTGGGAACAGGAGCTGGCCAGAGGCCAAACATGCAGGTCTGCTCTCCTGTATCTCTATGGTAAGGGGGTGGCCTCACAGATGAGGGATGGCCAGCAGGGACAGGGAGGTGATTGTCCCTCTCTACTCTGCCCTCGTGAGGCCCCATCTGGAGTACTGTGTCCAGATCTGGGGCCCCCAATACAAGAAGGATGTGGAACTGTTGGAGAGGGTTCAGAGGAGGGCCACGAAGATGATTAGAGGGCTGGAGCACCTGCCCTAGGAAGAGAGGCTGAGGGAGCTGGGCTTGTTCGGCCTGGAGAAGAGAAGGCTGTGGGGGGACCTCATTGCAGCCTTCCAGTCCCTGAAGGGAGCTTATAAGCAGGAGGGGATTCAACTTTTTAAAAGGATAGACAATGACAGGACAAGGGGGAATGGATTAAAACTAAAGGAAGGAAGGTTTAGATTAGATATTAGGGGGAAGTTTTTTACAGAAAGAGTGGTGAGGGGCTGGAACAGGCTGCCCAGAGAGGTAGTGGATGCCCCGTCCCTGGAAGTGTTCAAGGCCAGGTTGGATGGGGCCCTGGGCAACCTAGTGTAGATCCAGGCCTGAGGTTGGTGGCCCTGCCTGTGGCAGGGGGGTTGGAGCTCTGTGATCCTTGGGGTCCCTTCCAACTCATACCATTCTATGATTCTATGAAGCCTTAATGCAAACATGCTGAGTGGAGCCACATCTGTGCTTTTCCCTTTCTGGGGCATTTCACAGCCTCTGTCACTCAGTGTTATCCATGGTCACAACTAAGTAACACCAACCAATACAATGTCAACCCAATTACAGTCTGTTTGGGTGTTGCTTATTTTTAAATCCTCAGGTTTTTAGGTGTGATGTAGGAGCATTTCAGTCACAAAACCAAAACGAGTAATGAGAGAGAACACGAATGCACGTGTTACTCAGCTCTGCTGCCTCTCACAAAATGAGTCTCAAGTAGTTACAGCACCTACATAGAAGTTAGTTTAGCTTTTTGGGACTTAAAGGCTCCTTGATCAAAAAAAAACCCAAATCCAAAAGGATGAGGTAACAGAAGAAGGTTGTCTGTCGCTCACTCCCCTCCTTCGAGCATCCATCTGTTGCTTTTAGTTTGGGACAGACAGGCAGTTGGCTCCAGAGGTTTGTCTACTCGAAGCTGACCTTCGAGTGAAAGGCCTGATGGGCGCTGTGCACATCGTGCCTGTGCGTGCGCAGCCGCAGAGCTCTGTACGTGTGACTGGAGGTGGGGAACGGGTACGCGGTGGAGTAAAATACTCATGGCAGGGATAAACCCCTAATGGGTGCCTGACGCATCTCTCTGAGTGCCACGTTCCACTGATACATACTAAGCTGCTTGCTTGAGTTATTCTTTTTAAATAGAGATTAAGATGGTTTTGGATTACTTCCCCATCCTTGAAATCTCATGACAGTTGCTGGGGCTTCGTTTGTTTTTGAAGACTGAAGCTGGCTCCATGGGTGGGCCTGGGCTGTTTTAAGATGTTTTAACACGTGGATTTATCCACACTGGAGTATAACTATTTCTGTGCCACAGCTCTTGCTGCTAGGTGTTCCTTTGGTAGAACAGTAGCACTGCGATGTAAGATGATGAGCGTTTGAAGCCAATTCAGGGTGCTTTTCAAGCCAGGAGCCATTGACCTTAGGTTTTAAATCAGCCCCTTGGACTATGGGCTGTGCTTGCATAGGACCTTGTCTGCTACTGGAACAAAGAGGAGACCTTTATATCCCATAACAGGCAAACTTGAGTGCTGTAGCTGCTCCTAGCCTCCTAGCACTGGCTCTGGTGGCCACTCTCTCTTGGGCTTTTTTTTTCCTGTAAAAATGTCTGATACACTTTCTGTGTTCCTCAGATGCTCAGGTCTCAGCAGGGATGTTTGCATTTTATACATTTATATGTATGAACAAATTTGCATAGATACTTGTGGCTTGTGTTTAGATTAAACACACACAACTTGGAGGGGCTCTGAGTGTGCTGTAAGTCAGTATCAGACGGTGAAGTGTTTGGAGAAAAGAAATGGAGGCAAACCTGTGAAGAGAGATACACAGGGACGTGCTCAGAAGAGTCAGCTACTGGGCTTGAAGATTAGGAGCTGGCAGCTCGGGAGGCAAAATTGCTTCTGTGACTTGGGAGAACCTCCCAAAATTGATCTGTCAAGTTTTTGCTGTCACAAAAATGCTTATGCTTCCATGAGATGCAAGATGCAAACACAACAGGCCCAAAGCAATTCTGTACTGGTTCGAGTCAGTGAGCTGCTGGAGTGATGGTCAGCCTTTTGGGTACAGTGTTTGATGAAACGTGGGCTGAAGGTGGTCCAGAGGAGAGTAGTGATGACGAGGGAAATGAGACAGAGAAAGATAACAGCAGTTGGACTGTTTATTTAGGGAAAAGTTGGCCAAAGGGTTAAAGATGATCTTCAAGTAAAAAGCAACTGCTGCTATGAATGGTATCCATAGAGCACAGGACAAGAAGTCATCGGTTATGTTGCAGTAAGATAAACTTTGGGCTAGGCAAACCTCTTCTGGGTGCTTTTTTGGGGTGCTTGAAGAAGTAGCCTGAGGGGTGCCTGGTTGTAGATGTTCCATCATGGAAGAACTCAAAGAACAAGTTAGACCAGTATCTCTCAGAAATGGGATGGAGCTGGCCTGGCCTCAGGGTGGCTAGGCAGTCAGGGTGACCTCTGAGGTCCACTCCTGGGCACTTGCTCAAAGAATTGGGGCCACTGCTACAGCTCATGCACTAAGTTAAAAAGTGCAGGTTCCCGGACCCCTTCCATGTTTGGTTCAACTAGTAACCCCTGTTGCTCCTGTAATTGGCCATACTTCCTCAGACTCTACTGAGATCTACCACTCCTACTTGTAATTCCTCCGAGCAGACAACCACACTGACAGTGTTAAAATGGAGAAAGCCTTACTTGCTATTTGCATTTGTCCAGTTTCGGTTTTGAAACACAAGCTCTTTCTCCGCTTAAGAAGTCCTTTAGTACCTGCTATTGAAAATATTTACATGCTTTAATTAAGCTCCACTCCTTTAATAAACTGGACAAAATGTTTCCACTGTGGTGAAGGAGCTTTAGTGCTCTCTGTCTTCTAACTAAACCTACAGCATGTGTTCAATTTGTCTGTGAATTAACCCAGTGAGTTGCATTTCAGTGTGGCCAAGATACAATAGATTGAGCACAGCTCCCACTTAGCAGGAGAAAAACCTCCTGCGGAGAAGTAAAATCATCCTGAAAATCATCCAGCCTTTGTGGAAAAGATGTATTTTTGGCCGAAACTCTAAGGGAACTACTGATGAACTTGAAGCTAAGCCCAGATACCAGTCTTGGCAAAAACAAAAGCATCAAACTGGGTAAGAGGGAAAAGAATCCAGCAGGAGTGGTGTGTGGTCTTTCCTAATGGAACAGTCTTTTGCACGTTCTCCGGCGCAGAGCGCTGTGGTAGAAATGATGGCCTGCAGACTTCAGTGGCATTTGTTTGCTGGTGTGTATATATATATATATATTTCCCTTAAGGGAGGGGTGTATTTCCCACCCCCCCTCACCTCAAAACTTTCTCCTAGGAAATTTTTTTCCTTTTATTCCTATTGAGGGAGGGCTTCCTCGAAGTTGACTTTCTGCTGTTTGCAATACTGCCCTGGAACAACCTGTGTGAGACTTGAAAGAGAATTATTATTTTTTTTCTAATATAAACCCGTTGGGGACTCCGGAGCGATTTCAGTGTGTTGAGGTGAAGCGCTCCGTGTTTGGCTCGGGGTCATTAAATAATGCACTGTACCTGCCGCCAAGCAAGGAGCATTTCATACGCCGTTTTCCTGGCTAAGTCCCAACCTGGCTAATTCATGTGCCCACCTAAATTCCTCCAGCATGTTTGAGTAGAGGAGAGGATAGTCTCCACTTGCCTGTTTGAAACACTTGTGCCCCGTCGGGCTCGTGCAGCCTGCCCTCCACAGGTGCCTGTTCCGTGCGTGGGTAGGCGGTAACTCCCATTATGTAAAGCACTCTCGGCTCCCCGGGATGAAAGGTGCTCAGTGTATGCAAGGAGTTATTAGTTTGCTCGGAGGGGCTCGTTCTGCCCGAGCTGGAGACACGCACGACCTGTTCTGACATTTCCAAAACAGGTTTTAATGTGCACTGAACCCACCCGCCAGCGCTGCCTTTTGTTTCTAAATTTACCCTGCTGCACAGCTGATGAGTGAGACAGGAAGCAATATATCTTGAAGGTTTCAGGAGGCAGCCCCTCCCTGAAGACGCACTTTAGTGAACTACATGTACAGCGACCGACATGCAGGAGGTGGAGTTTCAAGCCCAGGCACGCCAGTTTAGGTGATACCATCAAAGAGTTTGTCACTTCCTGCAGAAGTTCACCAGCACTCCTCCACCCTCCCACCATATCATTCTGCTTCAAAATGCTTCTCTCTGCCCCAAGTTGAGCGGGTGGGAGTTTGGGATCAGCAGTGTCAGCACTGGAGTAGGTGAAGTGGTGTTTTGGTGAGCTTAAGCTAGAGCTTTAGGAGCTAGGAGTGGTTTCTGTTCATCTCCCTTATCGTTTTGGCAAATGCCCATAGAAGTATTGTCTCTCCCTCTTCTATTTTTGGATAGAGGGATGGGAACGTTTTGTTCCTTTCAAGCAGTGTTTGAGTCCAGCAGAAAACTCCTTAGCACGTGTGTGCTTCCTCCTGTACAAAAGGCAACACACCATCTCTCTGAGGTTATTAACCGTGTGATACCCAGCCTGCACCTGACGCCAGTGACCGGCATGTCCGATCTACAAGAGACACCGGTTCTCTTCCTTCTTTGATATGGAAAATAAAAGATTAAAAATCTGGTCATTTCATACAAGCAAACCTAAGATCTACTTCCTAGAAGTGCGAAAGCCTGGCCCTGAGAGGCTTCCCTGGGAGCTGAGGTGCACCTGGCCTTGCAGTTCTCCAGAAGTGTTTCAGGTGCCTTCTCTAGGAGCCTAGCTCACCAGTGGTGTCACCTTCATCTACTTGGCAACACTGGCACCTGCCCCGAAACTGGCGTGCCAGCAAGCTGCCCTGGCAAGCCTGGCATTTCTCACTTGTACTGGAGGGTGCCTGCACAGCTTTTTCTATGAAAAGCAGGAGCAGAACGCTTCAAAGTCAAATGGCAGGCGTAGAGATGAATTGTCACTGGGCGTACAGACCCTGTAAAATGCTCTGCAGCTGCGCTCGCTGTTCAGCCTAAACCTATTAGTGCTCCTCTGTGCAGTGAGAGGAGGGGAATGGAAATCTCCAGTCAGTCTCAGTACTGACAGAAAATGGTTACAAAGGTGTAAGTAAGCATGTGGTCATGCCCGGTACAGCTGCGTCAGTGAAAGTACAGTCACTCATCTGCTATTTCCCATTAATTTCACTAATCCTGCAAAGGTGCTTTGAAATGTTTATGCTGAGAGGTAAGTGCTTGATTCATCCATTCGGTAGGTATGTGGACTCCCTGCATCATTTACAAAAACCCATTGCATTCCCTGTGCCATGATTCTTTAGTGGACAGTGTCACAGCCAGGTGTCCGAAATGTATGTAACTCCTGCTCCCGAGGCGGGGGAGTTCAGTTACCAAAGCGTGACGGGGCTCAGTCCAGTGTGTCCGGCCTGAACGGGGATAGATAAAAACAAACACAGAGCCAGCTGTTCCAGCATCCTTTTGGGTAGCTGTTCTTATGCCATAAATTGCTAATTAATAACACCATGTTGATTCAGATCCTATTTTAATATTTTTGTCTGCGGGGAGAAAAAGCACTTTGAAACGCAGCTGAGGGGGCAGGAGGAGGTGCATCCTGTCAAAGCAAATTCTCCATTTAGCTGGATTCCACCTCCCACCCCCCTATTTTATAGTAGTAATTCATTTACATCTATTACCTTCAAACTGCTCCTTGGTTTTGGCTTTAAATAATCTCAGAAAATAGCTGAAGTTGTTACCAGCAGTCTCCCTCAGCAGACCTTGAGCAGTCCCCCCACCAGTGCAGGCCACAGGTTTTCGTGCGGCTGGGTGAATCACCCTGATCCTAAACACACAGATTATACTTGTCTGCTGCAGTTTTAAATAAGCTCAGAGCTCTGCACAACGTAATTATGAGCCGTGACAGGGAACTCTAAACGTTGCTTCCAGCCTCAAGTAAATCACAGATCTGTGTACAGTACCTCCAACAAACTGAGTCCAGTTTGGCTTGATGAGTCTGTCCGTGTTCCTAACCTGCCCTTTGCGCTGTAAATGTCACCTTTCCATTAAAGGATCCGGGAGGAACTGAAGAGTAACACAAATGCTGCAGCGCTGATCTGCTTTGAACCATCAGTGTTCCTGCCAACAGCCTCCCTCTCCGCACAGACACCACCAACACAGGGCACTGTGTAAAAAAGCCTGGAGTCTCCTGTCCCTCCAGTGATTCAGTGACTCAGGTCCCAGCATCCCTACCTGAAAAAGTCCTCAGAAACCCTCAGAACTGAAAGACCCTGTGCTGAAAGACCCTGTGCCGATGGGATTAACCCATTAAACCTGGGTTAAACCTCCTTGCCCAAAGCTCATCTTCTGTGGCTGTGCCATATCTGGGCAAGGGGAAGTTTTATTTCTAAGATACCCGTATAGCTTTAGGAAGAGCTGAAGTGTGCACTGAGGGACTTGGCTTGACGGATGCCTAGAAGCCACCAGCTAACTGCTGCTGGTAAGAAGGTCCTTATGACACGACTGCTGTTGAAACTGTCTGAGAGCGGTTGTGCTGCAGCTGACTTTCCTTATTTTGTGGCACATTTGTGAATAGAAGCTTTTAAGTTCATGGCCATCCAGGGACAGGGTTTGTAAGAAACAGATTCGGTGAATTTTGCTGTGTTTCCAGCTGGGTTAATCACAGTTACACACTGACAGACACAAAAACCTAGGACTTCATCTCTTCTCAAACAGAAAAAGCTACAGCTTCATCTCTTATTCTCCTTAACAACAAATGAACAGTCTATAAATTATAACTGATTTTTTTTTGGTGCCTTTTGGCCCTTCATGGTTTTTTCTTCTGGCCTAACTCTGGTACTTTTTCCAAACCAGAGGAATTTGAAACGGATGTAACCAGCCTATGTGAAACAGCAGTCTTTGCCCTCCTTCTCCCAAACAGAATGGACCCCTCACCCACATTTATGGGCAATTGAGATAAAAAAACCCTGTGCCCCAGGAAAGAAGAAAATACTTGATGTGGTGGGTTGACCCAGGCTGGAGGCCAGGTGTCCCCCAAAGCTGCTCAATCCCTGCTGGGCAGGGGATAGAAGATACAACAAAAGGCTCATGGGTCGAGATAAGGACAGGGAGAGGTCACTCACCAGTTACCCTACTCCTCTCTCTGGCTGCAATAGCTCTTTTTTTTTTTTTTTTTTTTTCTTCTTAACTGTTATCCCAGAGGTGCTCCCACCACCACTGGTGGGCTCAGCCATGGCCAGTGACAGGACTATCTTGGAGCCAGCTGGCATTGGCTCAGTCAGATGTAAGGGAAGTTTCCAGCAGGTTCTCACAGAAGCCACCCCTGTAGCCCCTCCCTCCCTGGTACCAAAGCCATGCCACACAAATCCAATACATCTGACAGCTAGGGGTGGAGTTTGCACCAGATACATGTAAAAGAAAAGGGACATGTATCCAACATAGCAGTGTTAGCTAGTGCATCCAGCAAACCATGGACCCCCCAAGTGAATAAGACAACACTAACAGCAATTCAGAAACTTTGGGGCATAGACCTAGAATGTACAACTTGTGTATCTTCTTGTTGATGTTATCAAAACCAGAAGAGATTCTCATCAAAGATTATGTTTAGTTGTGTGCTTGAATTATATTTTTTTAACCTACTGTGAAGTAAATCATAGAATCCTAGAATGGTTTGGGTTTGAAGGGACTTCAGAGACCATCTAGTTCCAGCCTCCATGGGCAGGGACACCCTCCAGTAGACCAGGTTGTCCAAAGCCCCATCCAACCTGGCCTTGAACACTGCCAGGAAGGGGGCAGCCACAGCTTCTCTGGGCAGCCTGTGCCAGGGCCTCACCACCCTCAGAGGGAAGAATTTTTTCTTTATACCTAATCTGAATCTCCCCTCTTTTAGTTTAAATCTTGTCCTGTCACTACACTCCCTACAAACCATTCCTCTCCAGCTTTCCTGTAGGCCCCTTCAGGTACTGGAAGGCTGCAGTAAGATCTCTGCAGAGTTCTCTTCGCAGAACAAACCCAACTCTCTCATTCTGTCTTTGTAGGAGGGGTGCTCCAGTCCTCTCATCATCTTTGGGGCCCCCTCCAGACTCACTCCAACAGCTCTATGTCTTTCTTGTACTGCAGTACTGCGGGGGATTCTCATGACAAGCCTGTCAGTGTCACCAACAAAGATGTTAACCAGCACTGGTCCCAGTACCAACTCCTGTGGAGCACCACTCATCACTAGCCTCCACTTGGATTTTGAGCCATTGATCACAAGTCTGTGAGTGCAACCACTCAGCCAATTCCTTATCTGCCAGGTGGTCCCTCTGTCAAGTCCATGTCTCTCCCATTTAGAGACAGTGAGCAGCAGTGTTGAATGCTTTGCACAAGCCCAGGTAGATGGCATCAGTCACTCTTCCCTTACCCACCAGCACTGTAACTCCATCATAGAAGGCCCCCAGACTTGTTAGGCAGGATTTGCCCTTAGTGAAGCCGTGTTGGAGGTCACCAGTCAACTCTGTACTTTCCATGTGCCTGAGCGTAGCTTCCAGGAGGATCTTCTCCATGATCTTTCCAGGCACAGAGGTGAGACTGACTGGCCTGTGGTTCTCTGGGTCTTTCTTTTTTCCCTTTTTAAAAATGGGGGTTATGTTTCCCTTCTTTCAATCACTGGAAATTCCACCAGACTGCTATATACCATGGCAGTGTATGGTTCTTGGCTTTCTTATGCAGAGCAGTGCTCAACTTTTGAACTGGTTATGTCTTAAATTGAAGAATTTGCTTTGTCCTCAATCTTTACCTCCTAAAAATAATCTAGCCATAATAGTCAGTTGGGAGTGGCAATTTCTAAATGCTTAATTGCTTCATGGATGCCCCAGGTCAAACACTTGCAAAGGCCAGAATCTCATGCAGAATATATATAGATAAGACATAAAAAGACATCCCAGCTCAGTATAAGTCTGAATAGTGTTTATGATCCTGAAATAACTTTTTAAAGAATTAAAGTGTGTGTGGGGGGAGGGGGTTAGCTTAAAAATTCCCGGATCTAAATATATTGGATTTCTGTTAAATTTAAGTTTAGCTTCATTATTTTTAGGCTATGTTTGCTTTGGAACGATTCTAGCATCCTAAGCTATTTTTATTTTATTTGTGGTGCCTACTTACAAATTTTATGTGGTTACTTTAGCTTTTTTTTAATTGTTAAAATGTTTGTGCTACCAGTGTGGAAGCAGCAGAAGGATGTGTCATTCATAGCTGCCAGTCTCAGCCAGCAGCAGAGAGGCTGTAAGAACAGGAAGACTCACATGTATAGAGTGTGTTAGGGTGGGAGGGACCTTTAAAGGTTGTCTAGTCCAACCACACATACCGGTTGAGGTGCAGAGTATAGAAGCTTTATGACAGGCTGCACCCCGCGAGTGTGGTGCAGCAGCCCCGAGTGCTCTCCTGACAGGCAGCAAGCCTTTCACTATGTCACGTTACAAAGGGTTACACATTTTTTTTGCCTAATTAACCATTGTGCAAATAGCCATTGCACCTTGTCTTGAACCTGGTCCCTGCTAATTTCATTTGATGTCATCTGATTTCTATAATAGAAGACAGAGTGAGAAGTCATTTCCTCTTCACTTTCTTTCTATTTATATTTCATCTTTTTTTTTCCTTAGTCCTCTCTATTTTTGAGATGAATAACTGATGATAATCTAGCTAAGATGACCTCTAAGGTCCCTTCCAACCCAAACCACTCTATGATTCCAGTACTCCCTGTGTGAAACTGGTCCCAACACCATAATTTTCAATATAGAAAACTGCCCAGAGATCTCCAGACATGAGCACACCCCGGATTTCTCCAGCACGTAATGTCATCATCTCCTGTAACTTTCATCCCATTCTGGTCAAGCTGATCAAAGTGGAATATACTGGCTTTAACAAAAGATATTGCTTGAATTTCAAACACTGCCTAGCTGAGAAGAGTGGTTTCTAGGGACAAGGATGGAAATGGTAACAAGGTCATTCCTGGAACTTTCCCGTATTCCTGCTTTTCAGTATCACTTACTGCCTGGCCTTTCTGTGCCCAGCCGTGCTATCAGGATTTTCCTACACCAGGCTTTGAGATCCAAGCTCTTCCCATGAGGTGCTATTGCACTGCACTGTGTGCTGGTGGCAGTGACCAACTAAGGGCGCTGCTGCTGCTGCTCCCTGGGCACGCTGGTGACAGGGCGCTCCCTGGAAGCTCTGAAGGAACACAGAGATTATCACCAAGCCCCTATTATGAAATGTGTAATGTTTGAGGTGCAATCATCTCACCAACCTTCACATGCCAACAGGGCCCATAGCTAAACCGAGCTAATCCTTGTCTGCCCTTACAGTGTAATATCAGAGTGAGAGCAGTGCTTTTGGGGCAGCTGAAGGCAACATCCAAACTGAGTTAGATCAGTTTAGAGTTTAGGTGCCCTAAGTGTCCAGTTATCTCCACTCACTGCAAAGGAAACTGATGCTTGCTTGGCTGGATGCAGGTGTCTACAGTCAGCTGGAAGGAACCCCAAGAGTTGGGGCTGAGTCAACTGCACCTAGAAAAGGCAAGAAAGAATTGTGCTGCTTTTCTGGTGAGGTGTCTGTGTCCAGCTCTCCTTGCATGGAGAGGAGGAGGCAGCTGGAGAAGGGGAGCAAGATGATACTGGGAACTAGCCCTTGGAGACTTGGGCAGCACTGAGGATTAGGGAGGTGGAGGAAGAAACATTTAGGATTCTACAGATAAATCTGAAGGTGAGCAGTGTCATTGTCTGTGTGTGGGTGACTGCACCCTGAGGGTGCAGAGGCTACAGAATAACAAGGGTAACACAAGAGCTAGAAGGGTTTGAGGGTGCTGTCGCTGGGGCGGAATTATGGGGAGAATTCTGGGATATTCAGATGCTGCTTGGGGCAGAGATACCAGTCACTGGGGCAACAGTATTCCAAAGATGCTGAGATGCAGAACAAGGACTTGCTGCTGTGACTGGGGCAGAGGTTTAGATTTACAGGGATTAAAAATATTGGTGTGAGGAGCTGGTGGGGATGTGAGGTGAGACTGGCTGCTGACTTTACTGGGGAAGAGGGAGATCATTAGGACACATGAGTAAGGATACAGTTAGTGGCAATTGCTTCTCACTTTTCTTCAGGTTGTTCCTCCGTAACTGCTCGTGCTACGCTTCAGGGCCTGCAGCAGCACATGGCATTAGGCCCTTTTGTATTTTCTACGCAGCCTAGCGTGATGACAGCTGCTATTTCTTCCTCCCCCAGCAAGGAAGGGAGTAGAGAGACAGCCAGTCTGGCTCTGTACCATGTCTCACTTCTCCTCTCCACCCTGGCAGTAGGGGACAGTGCACAAGAGAGAGCAGAGAAATCCCTGGCTGTGGTGCTCCACCAAGGAGAAGTGCTAACACATCTCCCTGGTGAACTGAAGCTTTAGACCTAACCAAGGAACAGGACTTAGACATTTTGAGCCAGTGCAGAAAGCCCTTGCAACCAAGAAGAACCACACGTGCCAGCTGACTTCCAGATTTTGGCTGGTGATAGAGGAAGGGGGTGACCTCAGCTCTTCTCTGCGCTCTGGAAAGGATGTGGTCACTATCACCAAGATGTTTTTCTACCCTCTCCCATTCTTCTTCCTCCTCATGCTGACCACCCTGCTCCTCTGGTCCCGCTTCAGGTCCCGGGCTCTTTGCTAGGCTGAGGAACTATTATTTACCTTTTCCAGTTCCTTATGTCAGAGTTTGTTCTCACTTGTGTGTAATCCAGTTGCTAATTCAGCCCCACTTCCCTGCTCACACCCACCTTCAACCCTGAGCCTCCCCACTGCAGCTGCACCCTGGGTGCTCAGAGGCGGGTGGCCGCCCCGGCTCGGACGGTGGCAGCACTGGGTTCAGGCAGTGTCCAGCTCTGATACCTGCCGGGGACAGCCCTGCCAGGGCCTGGAGGCTGGCAGGGGACGCAATGAGTGTTGACACAGCCCTCTGCAAACTCATCTGCCAAGCTGAGAAGCCTCTGCTAAAGTACGTGAGCTGAGACTTTTAAAAAACACATTTATAACTTGGCTACATCTTCTGGCATTGGGATGACCTTCCCCCCTCTTTTGCCAAATTTCAAGCTCTTGCTCAAACAAACAGTTGCCTAATCTTGCCCTGAAAACCATGGAACCATTTTTACTGAAACTGCCCTCCCCTTTCCTCCTCCTAAAAGAAAATGGAGGGGGAAAGAATCAGCCTGAGGCCAAGCCTTGGCAGAAAACATTTCAGCCTGGATGAGTAACATCTAACAAACTTTCCAGCAACTCAGAGCAGGAGCTTATAATGAGAACTGTCAGGCGGTGGTAATTACAAGCAGTGCTACCAGCTCTATCTGCAACGTGCATCGCCCAGAAAAGGAGGGAAGTGCATACACAGGAAAGATAATTTCACGTAACCTGAAGACTTGGATGCACGCCTCCCAGTGTCTGTTTCTTATCCTGCTTCATCTAGCCTTAGTTTCCCTTCATTGCTTCTCACAGTCATGCTCTTCCTCCCCTGCAGTTCCTGCCACCTGGAACAGTGTTCTTATAGCCTCCTATCAGCTCTCCAATGTTGATTTCTGGTTAAATGTATATCTGGGATCTCTTGTCTCCTGCTCTTACTTTTCTCCTCATTCTGCCAATACTCACCTCTGAAATGCTTTACTCAATTTAACTGAGAATATTTGGGGTTTGTTTAAAAAAGGATTATAAGCAGGAGGCAAATCCACAAATGCAAGTGATCCTGAATACATTAACATGTGTGATACTGGCTTTCACCGGGTAGTTTATGTAAAGCTATTTCATGAGCATGAACCATTATGACCTGGCTGCCCAGGGAGGTGGTGGAGTCACCGTCCCTGGATGTGTTTAAAAAAAGGGTAGATAAGGTACTTAGGGATATGGTTTAGCATAGGACAGGAACGGTTGGACTCAATGATCTTAAAGGTCTTTTCCAACCTTGTGATTCTGTGATTATTTAAATTAGATGAAAACAAAAAAAATGAGTGGACTAATTAGATTAAATTAACTTCTTCTTAAAAAGACACCTTTAGTAAAATCTACTCCATCCCAAAAATCAGAACTACTAATAGATGCAGCATTTCACTCACTGCCTGGTTTTTGTTGATTTTTTTTAAACTACTGATGCTGGGAAAAAAAATCACAAGGAAGAAGCAATTTATCATAGGAATGAGCTTCAGATAAAGCCAATCTGAAACCAAAACAGATAGTTTATAACCCCCACCTGTGGACACTGTTTGAGTATAATTTGTGTAATCTCTAAATATAAGATTAATAAACTAATAGTTACAAGCAACATACTTTGCAGAGCACGTTGCTCACCAACCATGCAGGATAAATCATCCACAGGTCAACTCGCCCAGCCAGCTCTTGGTTGAACTCACAGAGGGTTGAAATGCTGCCCAGTCAGTGGTAGGAGAGATGCAGCTGTAAATCCAGGAGACAGGTTTGTTATCTAATCTGGTATCTTGCATAACACAGGCTGTGGGGCTTCCCTGGATTGACGTTTACTCAATTAGCCCACAATCTTGAATAAGCAATACCCAGAAATGAATTTATGGTAGCTCCAGGTACTTCACACACTGATCCCCCAGGTTCTGCATCTGTAATGCTTTCAGGTTAACTGTGGGTGTAACTCATGGGCACAAAATACTTGGTGCCTTCCTAATGGTGGTGAATCCTTGTGATGTGGAGTCACCCAGCAGTCTAACCGTGGCCATACTGATGGACATCTGGTACCCAACGGGAACATTTTCCTCACGGGGATAAGAACTGTTCCACCAGCTGCAGATGTTAAAAAGGAACATTTGTTCTGAGAATAGTCTATTATATTTCAATAGCAGGTTTTTTTACCTCACTTGCTTTAAGCTAATTTACAAACTATTAATCAAGGCGATTACCTGCATTTTCTATCAGTGAAAAATCTCTTCTCTGGCTGACTCGGAGCAAAGGGAGTGTACTGCACTAAGGAGGCATGTGCCTTCACACAGCTGCTGAGTCCTGCTCTGGAGACATGTGCAGACATCATCGGAAAGGCAGCTGAGACAGAACGGTCAGAATTGCAGGGAAGTCAGGGTTTTCTTTATTTATGGGTTTTATGATTCAAAACTCTCCTTACATGCTTTACCTTTCCATTTTCTTCATTCACTTTCTTCTGGAGAAGGCACATGTAATTGGGTGGTCTGGTAGGTGGTACCATGGGTTAGAGAGATGGGGGTGTTGTGAGGTGATGTGATGCATGTGGGGAGCTGTCAGCTGGGTCTCATCCTGTTTCCTTTCCACCTCTGTTTTCTGTTACCCAGTTACTGGATGGTGCTTGTGAGAAACAAGCCCAGAAGGAGCTCGGTTAATTGCTCGGTGCCTCCTGGGGAGGATCAGAGCCCGGAGAGGGTCAGGAGGGGACAGGGTGACAAGCAGAGGCAGGGTGCTGCTGAGCCAGCTGGGTTTAACTCTCCAGGCTGTGTTTCCATCGAAGTTCAGCAGGGAAATAAAACACATTGCTACAGCTCAGCAAAGCTCAGCAGTATGTAAGTCAGCCTGAGGTAAGAGAGACCCAAGCCATATACTGTATCCGTGCTTTTTAAAGCCTTGATACTCCTAGTAGGAAACTCATAGCAGAAACTCCTTGGTTTCCTTAATGTCATTTGCCACAGGTGGGCAAGCTGGAACAATATCTTCAATGTATTCAAATGCATATGTGGTCTTTACTGTGAGGCACCAGGACAGCTGTGGGGTAGTGCAAGCTTTCCTTTAATCAGCCTTGTTCCTGGGGAGGCCTGGGAATTGCAGGGCCACAGATGCCGGCCTGTGGGGCTGCTGCATGGATCAGGCAGGAGCAGGTTTGTTCACACAGAAAGCTGGTACACAAACAGCTGGGCAGTGCAGCATGGGGACAGACAAAATGCAGGTGCTCTGCTCCAGCCAGAACCGAGATCAAATCTACTTTCTAAACAAGCTTGGTAATACCTCTCCCAGATGTTGAGAACCAGATGTAGAAGATAATTTATGTGCTTACAAACTGAATGTTGCAAAGCTGGACTTTGAGCAGCTTCCCATGTGGAATGGAAGCTGGATTCCACTTAGGCACACACCTACCCTGCATAGAACATTTAGGAGGGCTCACATGATCTTGCAGGGACCCAAAATGCCAACATGTAGAGCAAGAGCCACCTGATACTAAGCTGTTTTGTGGGAAGCTACTTGGGAGGAACCATCAAGAAGTTCTAGGGACAAGCACAGATCAAAATTTTCCTTTTCAGAGTCTTCACTGCCTTGCTTTACCTGGGGTCCATAGCTCAGAATCTTCCCTTGAGCCCATCTGTCTCTGAGATTAATTTCTTGCCTGGAAGAAAGGCTCAAGCTTATTTTAAAAGAGAGAAAGTAGTTGAGGTTGTCATGATAGGGGCACGTTGCATGGGACTGAACATGCTTACTCCATATCCCTGCTGATTTTGAGAGATTTCTGTGTCCCCAGGTGTTCAGGTCTCCAGTCCCATGAGCTGCACAATGACCATGAGCAAGAAGCTGTGGCCTTGTCATTGCAAATGGGTGCCACTGGCTGAGGAAGGTGACCCAGCCCTGGCATCTGGGCCATCATGGTGATTTAGTAGTCAGTCTGCCACACAGCTCATATGCCCAGTATGTGTACAGCCTGTTGTGATTTCCCTCCTTACTCTGAAGGGTTAAATGAGTACAACCAACATGTCTGGGTTATAGATAACTTTGAATAACGCCATGATTTACTGAACGTCCTATAGATGTTTGGAGTATTGAGCAGCCCAGGATTATAGAGTGCTGGGGCTTGGAAACACAAGTGCCTCCTCTAATGTAGGAGAGTGGCAGGTAGGTAGAAGGTGGATTTTCCCCCACCAAACCAGCGTAACAAGCAAAATAGTAGTCAGGCTCCTTCTTGCTTTCTTTAGACTAGTTGTCTTTGGCTGCATTATTTTGGACTTAGGTGCTCTGACATCTTATAAACTGCTGAGAAATTCATTGCCAGACCTGTCTCTTAGTGGTCGCTTGATCTTTAGAGGTGCATGTGGGATGACAAAGGTTAGCAATAACTAGAATTTGTAGCCTTTGAGTCTCTGATGGTTTTCTCCTTCATTCAAAGCCAAGAGGACCTGAGACATCAGCTGTCTATTTTAAGCAGGCTGTATATGCTGGGTAAGCAGCAAACATGCTGTTCAGTGTGGAGTTGCAGAAAGGGCGTGTGTAGTCTGCCCTGCGCTGGTTCCAGGAGACACTCGCCAGTCCTTCAAGTGTTTACCTTTTATAGGATGTATTTCAGGGGCATTGCTTCTCACAGAATCACAGAATTGTAGGGGCTGGAAGGGACCTCAAGAGATCATTGAGTCCAACACCCCTGCCAAAGCAGGCTCCTTAGAAACCTTCTTGTCTCCCACACCAGCACACAGATCCTCTTTTGGGTAGGAGCCATCTCTGCCTGCTTTCCACCAGCTCGGTGAGGGAGGACACGGAGACCTTTGCACAGTGCAGGCCATTGGAAGGTCCCTGTAGAGCTGCTGTGAAATCAGAAGTGCTTTCATTTTCTCCCTGCTCATCTCAACCAAGGGTAACAGCACGTGGGTTTGTGGAGTAGCACAAAGGGCTCTCTAGGCTGCGGTTTGATCCAAAGAATAGATCCCTAACTGATAAGCCTCAGCAGGGAGAGCTGGCCAGAGCTCCAGGCAGAAGTGTGCCAGTAAAGCACAGAGCCTGAGCGGGGGTGTGAGCGCACTTTTATCTAATTCAACACACTATCTTATCTGGTGCCAGGGGAAAGCAGTTCTTGCGTAGCTACAGCTGCTGCATGTCTTCCTATCTCTTCTGTGAACAGCATTAAAGGCCGCCCAAGGCCAGCCACCCACGAGTTACTGCCCGAAAGCCCTGCAGAGCAGTTGGGGCATAAGAAACACTTTGAAACTTTACAATAAGGGGTTTGTTTTCCTGTGATTTGGGGACCAACCCACTCTTTTACCTGACGGGGCACTGATTTCAAAGGAGGTACGGGACTAGCAGAAACTACTGAGAAGCCTCTGAGGCAACTGAATCCTGTTTCTATGTTACAGTTATATTTATTACAGACATCACAACTATATTTACAGCTCTGACGTTTCTGGAGTGACTTTCCAGACCTGATGAGGTGTAGGAAATCTTCCGGAGGTACTTGTCCAGAAGAAGAACATGGTAGGGGTAGGGAACTGCCTAGGGCTCCAGCTCCAAGTTGGGACTTCCCCGGGGCCTGCCCAGGACACCCGTGCACCCAATCTCAAAACTGAACTTTTTTCCCCTCACTTGTCCACTCGGTGGTGCTACAACAACGCCAGCCCTTTTCTGGCACCTTCTCACTCCCCTGCCTCAGGCAGAGAACATTGCTGCGTTAAAGAGCTACCTCTGCAAATCCCATAGCCAGGAAATCCAGATAGCTCCCTGGGTCCCAGCTTTGTACCCTGGTGCTTTGTTTCCAATGGAACTGAAGTATGCAACACAGAAGACCCATTGTGCATAATCACATAGGAAGAGATCAGCAAACCCTCAACCTTTTTCTCTAATGTTGATTATAATTTAAGTAAATTGTGATTCTGTGTTGAGTTTAAAGAAAAAGTGAACAGGGTAATGTCACTTCCAAACTACTTTGGTTTCCAAAGAGTTGACAGGGAACAAGGACACTGCTAGGCAGGGTCTGTGGGGAAAACATTCTTTTTTGTTAATCAACATTGTCATAGTGAGGATGCTTGAGGTGATCCTGCTCTGGCAGGGGGTTGGACTAGATGATCTCCAGAGGTCCCTTTCAACTCCTAATGTTCTGTGATTCCGTGAACTGAGAAAGATTGGTGAAAAAACCCAAAGTTTAATCTGCAATGCACACCTCTCTTCAGGGTCAATTTTAAACTACTGTGTATCACTAAAGGAGCCCTGCCTGCTGGGAAGGGCTGTGAGTTCAGGATGCTATGGAAGTACCTCCAGTGCCAGACTAACTGGCTGTTAGGAGGTCTCTCCCCTTCTCCAGCCAGAGTAACTGGCCATAGGGCAGCTCAGAGAAGGGATGCAGTGAGGGCAACCTTGCTGAAAGGGTCTTCAGAGCAATGGGTTGAGCTTTTCACTTTACCTGAATATCAGTGCTGTGTCCACGCTTCTCAGCCAGGATCCAGGTGCTCAAAGAGGAATTCCACCTGCCCAAAATCTGTATTGATTTGTGTGCTGCCTCTGGGTTTACAGGCAGGTGTGATGAACCTGATGAACCTGAGCTCCAGCATTCAGCACAGAACCCATGTGGAGCTGTGCACAGCGACAAGGATCAGCATTTCAACAGCCAGAAACGTTTCCTAACCCTAATTCTCAGCACTCCAAACCAGCAATTTGTTCAGTACAGCTGAAGGGGAGGATTCTCTGACATTAAAATCGGTGAGAAAAAACCTATACAGCACGTGTTGTGATTACATTTATTGTATTAATTCTTGTAATATAACTCTGTGTGGACAGTTGTGATGGTATCTCTGAACTCTGGCTTTCTGAAAAACCTCCAGGTATCCTCAGCACTCACTGGCACATGGATGGTTAACTCACAGAATCACAGAATGGTTGGGGTTGGAAGGGACCTCTGGAGAGCATCTAGTTCAGCCCCCTGCTAAAGCAGCAGCATCTATAGCAGATTGCACAGGATCACATCCAGGTGGGTTTTGAATATCCCTGGAGAAGGAGACACCACAACCTCTCTGGGCAGCCTGTTCCAGGGCTCTGTCACCCTCACAGTGAAGAAGTTTTTCCTCACATTCAGATGGAACTGCCTGTGTTCCAGTTTGTGCCTGTTGTCCCTTGTCCTGTCGCTGGGCACCACTGAAGAGCCTGGCCCCATCCTCTTGACATCTGTCCTTTAGATATTTATAAGCATTGATCAGATCCCCTGTCAGTCTCCTCCAGACTAACCAGACCCAGCTATCTCAGCCTTCCCTCATAGGAGAGATGCTCCAGTGCCCTCATCATCTTTGTAGCCCTCCTCTGGACTCTCTCCATTAGTTCCTTGTCTTCCCTGAACTGGGGAGCCCAGAAATCCTTGTGGAAATGCTGTAATTTGTTCTCCCTCTTCATACCAGCTTTTGCCTTATTAACTTCCTGTAACCAGAAGCAGGGGTTAATGGCCTAATTTATAGCTTATGACCTGCTGATATGCACAGACCTCTTAAACATTTAAATTCTGTGTGAGGAGCCCAAGAAGTGTGGCCCACATGCCGGGGACTTGACCCTGGGTGCCATGCCAGATGCATGTGGGTGACACTGAGTCAGGCAGTGCCTGTGTTCTGCCAGGGCTGGACCTCTTCCAGTTCACAGGCAGCCCAGGAAACACAGATTTACCTGAATCCTGGCTTCTCCTGCACTGTGAGTCAACAAGACCCTGTAGCTTCTCTTGCAGGAAAAGAGATGGTTGTATGCAGTTTCCTTTTGGGGCAGACGAGGGAAGCATGTTTTCATGGGCTCTGCGGTGGCTGGGTGCAGGAGGTGATGGGGTGAGGGTTTTGGGGTAAGGGGAATGCAAAGGGGAAGGCAAAGGAGCCAGTGTGTTGCTGCCCTCCCTTCACAGCAGCTTTCCATAGAGGTGTGTGGTCTATAGCACTTGTGATGCCTGCAGCTACCCTGAGGAACCCCAGGGATGGACTTTCCCTGCCAAATACACTTCTCCTGGAAAAGCAGATGTTCATCACAGAAACACTCTGGCTCTGCAGCAGTGGTGTGCCTCTCTCCTCCGAGCCCTTGGCTCCATGAGCTGGGGAGATCCGTCTTCAGTCCGTGAACTCTCACATCCCTTCAGCCTCAAAGATGATTCCCACAAACTTTGATAGTAATCCTGCCAAATTTCCTTCCTCCCCCAAAAGCTGGTTCCCCAGAAACCAATCTGAAACCTCACGGAGGATTCCACTGAAGCCTTTTTGGCAATAATATCCCACTGTCATGCCACATGATAGATCATACTCTGGAAAATACAGCCTTGGGTGGGAGCAGCCAGAGCATTTTGATTAGCTTTACTACTTGTCTTGTGAAATGTGGCACCGTGCCACGCTTCATAAGTGTGTCGAAAGTTAAGTTTCTCTGTGTCTGAACCCACCCCTAGACTGCTCAGCTTTCCAAAATCCTGGTGTGTGAAACACACTGTTGTGCTCTTCTGCAGGACCACCCTCCTGATAAGCAGTTTATCATTATGCCCGCTCTTTCCATCTGGCCACACAAACAGCAATCACCTACTGCATTTGATTTGTTGGGAGTACAGAATGAGGATGTGTTGCCAGAACTGCTGCTAATGCCTGAGAGGCATCTGCCATGAATTGGTCGGTTCCTGGTTTTCATGCTCAGAGGTGGCAGTGGGGACAGTGGTGCCCTGAGCTGCAGGAAGGAGCAACCCAACACAAGAGAAGGTGCCCACTGCTAAGAAGGGGTTCTTTGGGACCAGTGTGTCACATCTCACCAGGTGGGCAAACCAGGGAGATTCAGTCTTGAACCCCTTGCTTTCTAAATTGGAACTGAATTGGATGTGCTGGAGCAGGTCCAGAGAGGGGAAAAGAAGCTGGTAAAGGGTTTGGAACACAAATCTTATGAGGAGCAGTTGAGGGAACTGGGGGCGTTCAGCCTGGAGAAGAGGAGGTTGAGGGGAGACCTTATCATGCTCTACAACTACCTGAAATGAGGTTGTAGTGAGGTGGGGGGTTGGTCTCTTCTCTCAAGTATCTAGCAATGGGACGAGAGGAAATGGTCTCAAGTTGAGTCAGTGGAGGTTTAGATTGGATATTAGAAAAAAGTTCTTCACTGAAAGAGTGGTCAGGCATTGGAACAGGCTGCTCAGAGAGGTGGTGGAGTCACCATCCTTGGAGGTGTTCCAAAAACATGTAGATGTGGCACTCCAGGACATGGTTTAGTTGACATGGTGGCACTGGACAGACAGTTGGACTTGATGATCTTAGAGGTCTTTTCCAACCTTAAAGATTCTATGATTTTATGATAAACTCTTCAGAGAGCAGTCTAGGTGCAGCTGGATCCAATCCTTCTCTCAAACCTGTCTGTCCCATCCCAGCAGGTGGGTATGCATAGGGTTAATCTTTTCTACCTCCTCAGGGTCTAGATTAACCCTTTATTAATTAATCTCTTTTAACAACCCCACTGGCAAGATTAGCTTCTATAATTCTCTGCACAGTACTCGGGAGTAACAACAATTACCCAGGAGGTCCAAGCAAAGCACAACTTTAAAGTGAGTAGGATTCTAAAGATTACAAACAAAACCACAGCACCCTACATATTGAGAGCAAGGAATTACTACAACTTAGCAAAATCAGAAATGCTGTTACTCTTACGTGCAGAGAATAAGGTTAAAAGTTTAGAGAGAGAGAAATTGAGAAGATATCACTGCCCAGGGATCCAGCATAGATCAGCATAAAGTTGTAGTCCTTAGCTGGCAGGTGTCTCAAATCT
Organism: Porphyrio hochstetteri; assembly: GCA_020800305.1. NCBI lineage: Eukaryota > Metazoa > Chordata > Aves > Gruiformes > Rallidae > Porphyrio > Porphyrio hochstetteri. The sequence goes on along the minus strand of CM036905.1, from coordinate 206,757,534 downwards.
GCATCTTTTATGCTACCTGCCCCCACCCTTCAGGGGGGATCCTAGCATACCTTGTGGTGTTGAGCTGTGGAGTGTTCTGGAAATGAGTTGGTGGGGAATGGGGGTTCCGAGTGGTTATTTGACACCCCCCAACCAGGATGATGGAGCAATGACCCCGTTCAGCGGCCTTGTCATAAGCGGCCTTTTCCATAAGCACTCTGCCTCTGTAGGGTCCCCCTTGCCTGCCACTGTTCCTTATAGGATAAGGGCAGTATCCTCTTTATCAGGGTGGTTACTGAACGAGGGGCTGCCCTTGCAGGGACAATGTCCAGATGGTTTATTGGATGAGGACCCCACCTGAGCACGATGTCCAGTTTGTCAGGGCAGCTGCCTTGAGACCAGAGCTCTACAGGCCCTCAGAGCCTATGGAGGATGGGGGCTCTAGTCCACAAAATGTCATCCTGCCTCTGCAGGTTCTGTCACCTTGCAAGACAGACTGATTGAGACAAACCACTCATTCCCGTTCCCAATGAGTCCGTGTTTGGAGCAATATAGCATGTGCCTGCCCAGCCCGGGCCTTCTAGGCTGGCGTTTTATTAGCTCACACCTGCCAAATAGAATCACAAAATCATAGAATCAACAAGGTTGGAAAAGACCTTCAAGACCATCAAGTCCAACAATCAGCATTACACCACCATAACCATTAAACCGTCTCCTGAAGTGCCTCATCTACTTGCTTTTTAACACCCTCAGGGACAGTGACTCCCCCACTCTCCTGTTCCAATGCTTCACCACTATTTTGGTGAAGAATTTTTTCCTAATATCCAATCTGAACCTTCCCTGGCACAACTTGAGACCATTTTCTCTTGTCCTGTCACTAATTATTAGGGAAAAGAGGCCAACACCTGCCTCACTGCAACATCCTTCCAGGTAGCTATAGAGAGCGATAAGGTCTCCCCTTGAGCCTCCCCTTCTCCAGGCTGAACAGCCCCAGCTCCCTCAGCCTCTCCTCATAAGGCCTGTTCTCCAGACCCCTAAACAGCCTTGTTGCCCTTTTCTGCACCCTATCCAGGACCTCAATGTCCTTCCTATACTGTGGGGCCCAAAACTGCACAAAGTACTCGAGGTGCAGCCTCACCAGGGCTGAGGACAGGGGTAAGATCACCTCCCTGGCCCTGCTTGTCACACTGTTCCTGATACAGGCCAGGATGCCATTTGTCTTCTTGGCCACCTGGGCACACAGTTGTGTTACTGGCTCATGTTCAGACAACTGTCAGTTAACACCCTCAGGTCCCTCTCTGCTGGGCAGCTCTCCAGCCACCCTTCCCCAAGCTGGTAAATCTGCCAGGGTTGTTGTGGCTGAAGTGCAGGACCCGGCACTTGGCTTTGTTGAAACTCATACAACTGTCTTGGGTCCATCGATGAAACCTGTCTAGGTCCCTCTGCAGAGCCTTCCTGCCCTCAAGCAGATCGACACTTCCACACAGCTGAGTGTCATCTGCAAACTTACCAAGGGTGCTTTCTATCCCCTCATCCAGATCACCAATAAAGATGCTAAACAGGAGCGGCTCCAGCACCTAGCCCTTAGGAACACCACTCATGACCAGCTGGATTTAACCCCATTTAACACAACTCTTTGGACCCGTCCATCCAACCAGTGTTTTATCCAGCAAAGCACATGCACATCCAAGCCCTGAGCAGCCAGCTTCTCTAGGAGAAGGCTGTGGGAAGTTGTGTCAAAGGCCTTGCTAAAGTCAAGGTAGACAACATCCACAGCCCTTCCCTCATCCAATAAGCAGGTCACCCTGTCATAGGAGATTGGGTTAGTCAAACAGGACCTGTCCTTCATGAACCCATGCTGATTGGGCCTGATGACCTGGCTGTCCTGCATGTACCATGTAATGGTACTCAGTATGATCTGCTCCATCAGCTTCCCCGGGACTGAGGTCAAACTAACAGGCCTGTAATTTCCCAGATCATCCTTCTGCCCCTTCTTAGATATGGGGGTTACATTGACTGATTCCCCATCTGCTGGTACCTCTCCAGTCAGCCAGGACTGCTGACAGATCACAGAAAGTGACTTGGTGAGCACCCCTGTCAGCTCTTTCGGCACCCTTGGGTGCATCCCTTCCAGACCCATAGATATGTGCACATGGACAGCCACACATAGCTTTTAGTGCCCTACTAGGAATATGTTATTGTCATAGCTAATTCTGTGTAATTATTCCAGTAAACCAGTGACTCCTGATTATCTTCTTAAAAAACCACCCCAAAACAGTGCATTTTTAAAGAATAAAACAAGCTCCTGGGTTCTGCTCCCTGACCCCAGAAGGGAACATTTCAGTTTCATTTCACTGCAGTTGCATCAAATCCTGTCCTTTGTGAATCAAAAGTGAAAATGGACAGAAACAAAATGACAAAAATATTTGAAGGTCTGCTGTGTTTACCCATAACTTCTTGCTGTAGAATTTCCTGGACCTTCTGCTGCTCCAAGAAACAGGAGCAGCTTGCCCCAAGTGACATCAGGTCTGGTTTGTGGGAACAACTGGTTGGTTCCTGCCTTTGATACATAAACCACATGCTGAAAAGCATGTAGATCTGGAGAAACCATTGACTTATTTATCATTTTCCTTCATCCACTGATTTTAGTTACATTACCCTCCTATGATGCTACAGAAAGATGAGACAAAAACCAGATTTGTTTTCTGTTATTTGTCCTATTAGCCTCAGAACAGGTTTCCTAGTGACTTATCTCTCACCTCCTTATCAATTAACAGACAGAAAAAAGGCACTTCAGGGTGGTGCATGTAATCCATTTTAAATGTCTGCTTCAGGATTTAATAAAAAATACCCATCCTAAACCAACCTTTTTATTTTCATTCGACTATAAAGACTGAGCTGCTCAGATATACATATTTATCCTACAATTCTTCTACATTTTACTAGACGTTTCTTTCTTGCTAATTGCATCACTGTAACCTTTGTCCTTCTCTCGCTGGACATTCAAATTCTGCACCCTTTTTTGCTGTTTCCTAAGAGTTTTGCTGGTCAGCAGGTCTCTTTGTTTTCAAAGCTGCTGTGGCATGCCTGACTTCTATAGCTTTCCATAGTGCCTGTCATAGTGTTATATTACAGAAGACAAACACACATGGCTTTGCAGAGACTACTCTTTTGTTCTACTATTTATTGAACAGAAGAAATTGGTTTACAATGAATTTTGTCCCTTATCTTTGTCTATGAAAAAGCCATAGTCTTTCGTGCCAGGGCTGGAGAAATATACTGTACTGTGGGAGGCCTGACAGCCTGCAAACCATATAGCTGACAACTTGTCAGCTGAGGAGTACTTGTGTGCAATAACCAAAGGGATGAAATAAAGTTTGAAAAACAGGATACAGTATAAATGTGCTCATTTTCTGTTAGCACTGGCTAGAAAGGAAATGACTGGAAAGGAAAAGAGAGATACAAAAGGCCAGAAACAAAAGAATGTGTATGTATTTCAATCTACAAAGCCTTGGCCTTTACGTCTGCGTGTCTGGATGCAGGACTGAGCAGCTTCATACGTACATGCAGCGTTTCACTTCAAATTTATTAATTACTCAATAGGAGCCAAGAGAAGGGGAATCGCTGAGGTAACACTGAATGTGGTACAGTCTGAACTATGCTGCATCTTTTGTAGCAATTGCTGCATATGGAGAAACGCAGCCTCAGAAGCAGTAACCCTGTGAACTGCCCGGGCATGAATACCACTATTGTTTCCCAGTAAGAAAAACAGACCCACAGAAAACAGAGAAACTCCTACAGTCCTGGGCTGATGCCAAACTATGGTATATTCTTTCAGGGGAAGATAACCTGCTTAATTTCAGATATGTTCTCACGGTAGCTTATTTTATGCTTATAAATGTGTGAAGGAGACAGCGTTCTGAAGACCTACAGCATGTGTTTGACAATGCAGAGACACAAACCAGGTTCACAGTTAGATATCCATTCAAAACTGTATTAGGAAGAGGTTTGAGAAAGGGTAAAAGTTAACTTTCTCTAAACCAAACCCAAGGAAGCCATAAGGAAGTAGCAAGGCAGCCAGTATAAAACCCCAAGACGTCGGTACTTTATTCAAACCCTTGCAGTTGTACCTCTCAACGTGCAGGTGGCGCCAGAAATGAAGCTGTGTGTTTAAGGCTTCCAAATATTTGCTGTTGAGACACGTGGACTTCTTCTGTCCAGTCCTTAGATGGCAACTTAACCTCCACTGTTACCAGAGCCTGAAGACAGCACAGTGCCTTGAATCTCAGAACTGGTGGTCTTGTCTCTTTTACATCCATGCCTTACACTCAGTGCAGGATAAAATCCATCTCGTGCCTACTTATGGCATTAATGCTCTGGGAATTCTTAAAGCCTCAGAGCCTAGGGCTTTGGTTTCCAGATACTGTACAAGCATATTTATTTTACTAGGTTTTCCTTTTTGTTGCAAACATGCCCTCATTGCTTTTGTGTGTTAGGACCAGGGTGTTTAAATCTTTCCTAATGGAAGGCCTGGAGAATCTTGCTTTGTCACTTCTCTTCACATTCTTTCAGCCCAGTGATCTTTAGGACAGTGCTTTTCCAGCTGAAAATAGTTTCTCCCTGCTGAAATTACTCTGAATTTCTGGCTCAAGAATGTTTTTATTTGGATGCAAACTTTTTTACCCTCCCCCCCCCCCCCCCCAAAAAAAAAAATAGCTTTGTTCATAAAATAAGGATATGAGTGACCTTTTGGATTATCACAGTTACTAACATCGCACTGCAGATAATAGGTCAGATTATTAGAGGTCCATATGGCTTTCATCACATAAACAGATTAGCTGCTACCTGGGAAGTCTGGTACTGGCTGGTACTGGGATAGACAGATTTTAGACCAGCGCAGCCACTGGTTTATGCTGAATTAAGCCTTGCCAGTATGTTCTTTGTTTTCTGAGTCTGAGGTGGTCCTTCTGAATGAGTGACCAGGAATGGAGCAGTTTTCCTTCCTACTCCACAAAAAAAAATAAAAGTGAGTATTTGGCATGATGGTGTGTATGATGGGGTGTGGGGTTTAGGCTGATTTTAGCATCTTGTTTACACCATCATTTCTTGTATGGGAGAAGGCACAGCCAGGACAGCTGATCTGGACCTGCCAAAGGGATATTCCACACCATGTGATGTCATACTCAGTATATAAAAAGGGGGGTGTCCAGGGAGGGGCTGGGCATCAGGCTCTGGGCGGTGAGCAAGTTGCATTGTATATCACCCACTTTGTCCATCTGTTATAAGTCCTGGTGGTGTTCTTTCCTGCTCCCTTTGCTGTCCCAGTAAACTGTCCTTATCCTCACCCACAAGTTTTACCTTTTTCTTCTGATTCTCCTCCTCCCCATCCCACAGAGGGGAAGGACTGAGTGGGTGGCCACGTGGTGCTCAGCTGCTGGCTGGGGTGAAACCACAACACCATGCGCTTATGTGCCATTTAAAAACCATGATGTAAATACTTTAGGAAACTTCACCATGTGTCTGTAACCTCCAAATGTATGTAACCTCTGAGGTACTTGGCCTTTTAAATGGAACACTTCATCTTGGCAATGACCCAGTTCCTAGGTAAAGTATGATGCAATTGCGTTTCGTGTGATTCACAAACCATTTGTATCCTCCTGAACCCTAGCAGTAAACCTCCAATGTGATCCCTGGGAAATCAAACAGTACCACATCTGATTCTCTCTCAGTTGAAGGAGTATAAAAGATTCCTCAAGAACACGAATAGCAACAGCTAGTTCAACCAGAGTAAATCAGACACCTTAGGAAGGGTCTAAAATCAGTGGAGGCCCTGATGGGGAATAAACAAGTGAAACGAAACCTACAGGAATTGTCTTACTATGACAGCAGGAAGTACCTTGGAGTCAAAGCAGTCAACCTGCTGTTTAGAAAGGCAACTCCTTTGGAAGAACCAGGAATGTGGAGCTCTGAACTGACACAATTTGACGCAGCTGAATAGCAGCCTTTGATTTCCCTGATGTATAGGCATTCTTCCCACCCAAATGTGGCTTATTTTAGTACAATCATCTCTGTTTTGGCATTCTTTATGTTCCTGTTTCCCCATGAATCTGATGTTTATTGTACCATTGGGAGAGCAAATCTGTCTGTCTAGAAGCAAAGAATAAAACTTAGAAAAGGGAGCAGCTTCTCAAATCGAAAAAGGGAATTGAACTCAACATTTACCAAGATCTTCTTCAATTGATTCCAACTCTCTTTTCATCCTCCAAGTAAATACAATGAAACAGAGTTTCTGATTGATTTAAAAGCCTCAACTTACTCAGTGTGGCTTTGATACATTCTTGACACTATTTATGGCTGATGGGAGAATTTAACTGAGCACTAAATATGAAAGAAGAAACCCTGCAACCGAATTAGGTAAACTTTAACATTAGTACTTGTGATCCTTTGTGTAGGAGGATATGGAAAACAAAACTCTGTCTGGGTGCAAAGGGGACGGAAAGTTTCCAGATTGTGAGTGTACTGACCTTCAGTAAGGGAGCAGCAACATGTATGCTCTGGGGTTGGGGCTTTTTCTTTTTTTTTTTTCTTCTTGAATGTTTGAAGTTGTCACAATGAGTCACAAATGCCCTAAATGTTTAGATATTTGTTCCTTGTGAGCTTTTTTACCCATTTTTTTTCCGTATGTCCAAATACAATTTAAAAAGTCTCACTTTAAAAAATAGTTATTGCTGGCCTAGACATGGGTGTCCTGATGCTGTTTGTCAAAACAAGGTGGGCAGTTTGCATCCACCTAGATTATCAAAATGTAGTTTGTCTGATCTCAGGTTTACAGGATGTCAGAATTACCCTGCTCCTGGGACTTGGCTTTATTTGTAAATTAAAAGACAGTGCAACTTCATCTACACTTAATATTTTCTGTCTCAAGTTGGCTTTTCCTAAGTTGTCCTTAATACCTATGTTTTCCTATTTCTTCCATCATTATCCACCTTTTATGTCCTGAAACCTCGTTTTCCAAAGAAAATTTGGTCAGCAGTTTTTTGTGGAAGGCTAATTGCCATCTTATATCAGTTTAACAGAACAAACCTACCTCTTTACCACCAGAAAGGGGGTTGATGCTCGCAATGAAGCTATTGCTCTGGAGTTCAAAATATATAGATCATGTTCCATGGAGGTGTTTGCTACCTTTGGGAAACTGAAAAATATAGGGACTAGCCAGTGAGAACTCTTTTTATTCTTTATTACAGGTTTTATAGGTGGGCCTAGATTTGTGGGAGAGTGAGCATGGAGTGTACTTGCATCTCTCAGTTCACCATCTGAGTTGCACTGCTCTGCAGTGAAGCCTCGTGAGGCCTTGGAGAAATGAGAAATGCCTTGTTCTCACTCCTAAAAGTGTAGTTAAGATAGTTTCTGCTGGAATAGTTTCTGTTCTGGAATTAAGATAGTTTCTGCTGTTTCTACATATCATCCGCCCAGCAGGCTACAGATACAGTTGCAATAATACATTTCACGTTTTAGGGAGTACTTTTTCTTCACCCAACTGAATGCTGTCCCAAAGACAAGAAAGCAGCTACAGGTTATGTTCCTGGCTAGAATTAAAGACCAGAACAGTATTACTGAGACTGCAGATTCTGTTGTATCTTATCTCCTGTCACACTGGGGATGAATTTGCTACTTTGAGCTGGCTGTATCTCCAGAAAGATCTAAGATAAAAATCATGGTTAATACTTGTGTGTGTCAGCTTGTTACAGTTGTGCGTGTGTAACCGGTGAGGCTGAAATCCCAGCGAGATATTCTGACAGTCACCTATGGGGGTGACAAATGAGGAAAAGTCTTTTTCTGTAATTTATGGGAGAGAAGAGCAGCAGCAATGGAAAGGCCAGCAACAGTGACCTTTCTCCCTCTACCCCCTTCACAGACGTTTAGAGATGTGTTACAGAGGTGCCACTAAAGCCAGGTATTTTAGTGCCTGCAGGAGAAGAGTTCTGGACACAGGGTTATATCAGGTACTTCAAGGACTATCTATCTGTGCTACTTGCTGGTAGCATTGATAAAGCAGGGGCACTGCGTTCCACCTCCAGAAATGTGCTGCATCACCTTTGCTGTTTCAGTCAATGCTGCTATCAGGTTTATTTTCACGAACACTGGTAAAGTGGCAGCCACACTTTTATTAGCACTTCGACCTCTATGATTAGATGGGACTCTTTAAGAAAGCAGTTTCCCCTGTTGAGGATAGCTTTATCTGAATGCAGACTTCTTCCCCCCTCTCCAGAGTTAGAGTCTGAAAAGCAGAGGGCCTTGTTTCATTTTATGAATCCTACTGTTTTTTAGGTGAAGACTGTGATCCAGGAAGCTTGCTGCAGCAAGTGAGGGGCTGGAATAAGGATCAGTCCCATCGTGAGATGCCACAGGCTGAGAAGCAAAGCCAAAGCCGGCGTCTGGCTTGCGCAGGACTTAAGCCACCACTGCTCTGTGTTTGCCTCTGAAGAATTCCCTTGATGGAGGCTGAGGCCAGACTCAGGATGCTGTGATAACGCACTGTTCCTCGGGAATTTCACTCCTAAGAATAAAACCTTTAGTTATGTTATTACTTCATGTCCTTTGGGGAACAGACTATCCATCATTGCAGCTAAGTAGGTGGGGAAGGTTCCCTCTTATCTCTTTCTCCGAAAAGCAAGGGAATTGCTGGGAATACAGAGCTGGGGGAGCTGCTGCTATACTTGACAGGACAAAGCAAGCGGAAGGGGCCTGACAGCTCAGGGCAGCTACACCTCTTTTTCTGCTATTACAAGCATTTTAGCCTGTTTTTTTCTTCCTCCCCCTCCCTTCCTCCCCATTGCGACATGAGGCGTGCCAAGCAGAAAGGGAGAGCCTAAAACTGCTTGCCCTGAGGCCTGGGAGGGGAGGAACAAGCAGCTTGTATTGCCAGCTTGGGAGGAGGCTGAAGGGTACTGAGGGCAAAGGGCAGAAATGTGGCTGGGGGTGGAGTGGCATCAGGGAGGGAGGGATGTGGGTTGCAGAACTGTACTGGGTTTGCACAGCAAGGGTTTGGTGGGGGAGGGTTATAGTGATGGCTTCTCTGAGAGGTTGCTAGAAGCTTCCTCCAGGTCTGACAGAGCCAATGTCAGCCAGCTCCAAGGCAGACCCACCACTGGCCATGGCTGACCCCATCAGAGATGGTGGTAGAGCCTCTGGGATAACAATTAAAAAGGGGGGAAGAGGGGGGAAAGCTATTGCAGCCAGAGAGAGGAATGAGATGTGAGGGACAACTCTGCACACACCCAGGTCAATGAAGGAGAGGGAGGCGGCGGCAAGATTCCCCTGCAGCCCCTGGAGAAGACCATGATGAGGCAGGCTGTCCCATTGCAGCTCATGGAAGATGATGGGGAGTGAAGGACCCCAGGCTGGAGCAGGGCAGAGTGTGAGGAGTTCTCTTCCTGAGGACAAGGTGTGATGAACTGACCCCACTCCCCATCCCCGTGTGCTGTTGCTAAAAAGTCAAGAATCTGTTACAGTAGATTTAATGTAACTTAATTTGGGGAGTCCTGCTTAAGTCCTTAAACTGGGAACATCACCAGCTTGCTCTGTGAAAGTGTATCTTTGATGCAGTTGTACTTAAATCCACACAAATGCACATACACATAGCTCAGTTCCTTATGTGACATGAAACACTTCCCTATGACCAATAAATCTCTAAATCTCACACCTCACCACTCTTCAGATACGGGATTTGGAGACCTGACTCAATATTTGAACCTGCAGCCTTGTCTTCTTGTGTGAAATGACACATCAGTGATCTGATAACCATTTAAAACTTTTAAAAGGAGTTTTTAACCTTTTTCATACAACTGTTGAAGCAGCAAACCTGTCTGTAATTATGTCAAGTTAAATCATGTTACAGTAGTAGCTACGCCATACTAGCTGTCACCACAGCTAGACACTTGAAATTTGACAGATAGTACAGTTATATATGATGTCACCACATATGACAGGAAATTTGAAACAGTTTCATAAAAGATATGAATGAGTCTCTTGCAAATTCATCTTACTGGAACTCTGTTACAGAAAATTACCCACTACTGTCATAATGCTCTGTTCAGTTGCACTTCCTTTATTTTTATTCTTCGGTTCTCAGTTGTGTAAACACCCTACTACTGTTCTGTCATCACAACACGGGGCTTTTCTACATCTCCTACCTGCTGTTTCTTTATAGGAAATGCCAGACCATTACTGCACTGGGAGATTTTGGGCTTTGGTCAGTGTTCTGGTACCTTCGGTGGAAGTTTTTCAGATTTCTGCATGCAGAGGTACCATCTTAAACCCTTCCAGTGGAAATTTATGTTCTATTTCGCCTTCCTCCTGTTCTTCCCCCGTTACTTATTCAATGACTTAAGTCTTTCACCGGTCATGCTGTTTCCCCTCACGCAGTCTGCAGAGCTGCCTGCATCATGACATGTGGCCGGCATCAGGACATGTGGCCAAGCAACTGCTTCACGCCGCGTCGAGGAGTCAGGTAAAATTGGGGTTGCAGCCAGTCCCGGCCCCCCAAGCCCCGAACAAGGCTGCCCGGGCGGACCGTGCCCGACTGCCGTACGGAGCAGCGCTAGAGCCAAGCCGCGCCCCGAGGCACGGGGAAAGGTCGCCTCTGCGGCAGCCGCGCTTGTTTCCGTCTGTGTCAGTACGAGGTCTCGCAGGCCAGGCCGCGGGCCTGGGCCGCTGCTCCTACGGCCGCTTCCCTTCCCTGCGGCGAGCAGCACAGGCCGCCCGGGCCGCCCGCCAGCCCCGCACGGAAATCCCCGCCCTGGGCCGCGCCGGGCCGGGCCGCCGGGGAAGCACGCTCTGCTGGCGGGTTTCCCCGGCCGGGAGGAAAGTACCTAACGTCCCTGCTGACGCCGGCGGGCCGGGGCCTCCCTTCCTCGGCACAGCTACTGCAGCGAGCAAGGGGGCGGCGAACCCCAACCGAGGGGCCGGTCGGCTGGAGCCCCCAGCGTTGAGGGACGGGGAGGCCCAGGGGAAGGCTCCTTCTGCCGGCGGCCGCCGCACAGAGGCGCTCGCTCGGGAAGCGGCCAGCAGCGACAACCCGCAGGCCAGCAGCTCAGCCCGGCCCGGCGGGAGGAGAGGGGAGGCTCCGCCCGCCCGCCCGCTCACTCCGTCAGGCTGCGCATGCGCCCGGGCCCTGCCGGGGCTTTCCCGGCGCGGCGCCCGTACCCGGACTTTCCCGGGCAGGGGCGGTGCTGGACGGGGGCATCTCTGCCCCCCGCCCCTTGCTGAGCACCGCATATAGACTGGGGAGCGCACCCGACCTGTCAGCTGCTGGGGGTCTGACTGGAGGCTGTGAGTACAGGGGGTGCAGGTGGGGGTTAGGCCGCGGCCTGGCGGGGCCTTGCTGCCGGGGTGCTGCTGCTGCGTGAGGCGCGTCGGGGTCGTGTCAGGGGCCGGCCGCACCTGTCACCGGCCTTGCGGCGCTGGCCAGCGGAGGCCAGGGGCGGGCTGGGGGGCCTGCCCTGCCCTGCTCCGCTCTTGACCACGGTGGCCGGCGCTGGAGGGGAGCGGGGCCCTGCGGGAGGCCCGGGACGGCGCCCAGCAACCCGCGGGAGGGTGGAGGAGCGGGACCATACCGTGCTGTGTCGGAGGTCATCGCGGGGCCCGGCAAGGGCCGCCCGTCGCTGAGGGGATGCGGCAGCGGACGGCCCCCGCCGGGCGGATTTCGGTGCGCAGGGCTTAGCGAGCGGACGTGTTTTGCCTGGCTTGTAACACGAGAGCAGAAAGATGTTCAATCAGGCTTTGCGTTTGCAGTGCTTTCCGTGGGCATCTTCATAGCGTCGCTGCGGGATAATGGGAGAAGAAGGCGTGAGACTCGGAGCAGTTGGGCGACTGGAAATTCAGGATCCCGGGGGCTATAGCGGAGGGTGACAGTAGAGCGTTAGTCACAGGATCCCAGATCTAAGTGGTCCTAGATGTTTTTAGGATTATCAGGGTCTCCGCTTGCTCTGATATTTTTAGCGTTTACTCTGAGCTGTCTGGCTCTCTCCAGTACGGAAACGGCTTAACTTCCTGGCCAAGCATTGTTCGTGAATGCTGGTAGCTTAGTCCCACCGGCTGCGTTAAAGGAGTGGAGGGGTGTCAGGCCTCAGTGATATATTAAGAACAAAACTACTAAGAGCTGTTAAGATGAGTAGGAAATGCTCTTCCAGTAGGTGATTTTTCTAGGGCTGTCCTACGACAAATATATTCTGTTCCGAATTTTTCCTGGCAGAACTTTTTAGGAACTGATACTACAGAGCAGACTCCTATATATTTAAAAACTTTTGCTCTCAACCTGAAAACTTTGGTGAAGTTCGATTTTGCTGATGTCTTACATGTCAAGTGTCATGGGATTTAACTAAATAAGAAATTCCAGTACTCTTAAATTGTCAGTGTAATAAAACTGGATCTTTATTGTTTGAGAACCCGCAGGCTTAAGTCAACTTAAATGGATGCAGTTCTTAGTACTTAGCTTTAGTTGTACAGCTCATGATCAGGCAGCCTGATTAATCCATCTGCCAAAAAAGTTCTGTTTATAGATTAAACAGTTCTGTATGTGTCAGTAATAGGGGAATTGAGTGTAAAATCTGCTCCATGTGACAGTATGTAAAGTTGACTCCCTGAAGTTACAAAAAAGCTTATGTTGAGATTTTGGTGTATCAGTTTGTGTATATAGACATTTATATCTGTTTATATAGATGTTACGTGCACTTCGTTTTGTGTGTTTTGAAACACTCCTCTCTTCCTTACAGGTTTTGTTCTGCCTGAAAGAATTATATGATTGAAACCATAGATACTTACAGTTTCTTCTTGGGAACAGTCAGTATCAGTATGGAGGCGTAGGCACCTTAGAAGGGACTTCAGTCTGAACTCTGGGAGGTAGTTCTGTGCACAAATAAAGAAACTAAGGCTTCAATTTTACTTTTTTTTTTTTTAATCTGAGAATTCTCTTTGCTTCTATATGCTATAAACATGGCATACAGAAACAACTTAATTCAACAGCATAAAGTATTAGAATGTCCCAACACAAGGCAATTAATTTATATCAAATTTGGTAACTGTATACTTGTAGCTAAGGCACCAGGTTAAAGCCAAAACGCTCTGTTCAGTCTGTGCTGAGAGTGTTATAGACAGAAAAGCCTGAGGCTGTTCCAGGCTTGTTAATTAAGAGGGTTCATCCTTGTCAGAGACAGTGTATAGAATTCATTTGTCTTGTAGCTGCATATTCGATACATGTGAAGTTGAGTATAAATGAACTTCTTGAGTCTTTACAGTTACTACAACAGCATGCAGAAGTTGAGGGGTTTTTTTGGATGTCTCGTAGTAGCAAAGATACCAGATCGGTTCAGTAATGTCAGTTCAGGGGCTCTTTTCTCTTACGCCTTTTGAGCTTGATAAACCATTACTTTCCACCTCCTAATGAGGTTTGAAAACTAAAAATCTTCACTCGCGAATAAGCTGTGTATTTAACAGCAGCCTAGGGTGAAATAGTTCTTAAATCACTTAACACATGTTCTGTTTAAAAATTATGTCATTTTAGTTGTTCCCCGTTTTAGTTTCTTTATTGACAAAGAATTTTGATAAACACGTCCGAGGTTTTCCCCTCTGGATCGCGACTCCACTAGCCTGACGAACTGATACTGCTCTCCCTTGTTCACAGTACGAGGAAAACATGTGAAGCCTGTCTAAAGGGAAAGTCCTTTTTGACACGCAGTGGGACAGCTTGTGCACCGAAAGCTGTGTAAATTAAAGTACAAGAACTTCCCAGATGGTCAAAGGCTGCTAATAATGAGGGTAATTCTATTCACATACACATTCAAGTTTGCACATAAAAGTATTTCACTTTTGGGTTCTTGCTTTTGTACAGGCAGGGGTTGTTCCAAATTGCCTTTAATGCACACAGCTACCTCCCAGAGGAAGACTTGTCCCATTCTTCCAAAAATAGTCCACTATGAACATAATGGAAAACAGCCCTTTCTTGGCAGGCATCATGAAGCAGAGTGCTTTGTGTGATGAACTGAAGTATGACTTATCCTGTGAACTCTACAGAATGTCAACGTTTTCTACTTTTCCTGTTAACGTGCCGGTGTCGGAACGGAGTCTTGCGCGGGCTGGGTTTTATTACACCGGTGTGCAAGATAAAGTTATGTGCTTCAGTTGTGGCTTAACGTTGGACAACTGGCAACCAGGAGATAATGCTATGGAGAAACATAAACAGCTGCGTCCTAGCTGCAGTTTTGTTCAAAACATGCTTGCAGTTAACAACCTCGGACTGTCCTCATGTTCTGCCTTTTCACCTCTGGTTGCAAACAGTCTCTCACCATCTCTACATTCCATAACACTTTCTCCAAGTTTAGAGCAAGTTGGATATTTCAGTGGCTCTTTTTCCAGTTTTCCACAAGACCCAATAACTACTAGGGCAGTTGAAGACCTTTCATTCTTGAGACCTAAACTTCACAACCCTTCTATGAGTACGGAAGATGCCAGACTACGCACTTTTCACTCATGGCCGCTGACGTTTCTGTCACCCACTGATCTGGCAAAGGCTGGGCTTTATTACTTGGGGACAGCAGACAAAGTTGCTTGTTTCACCTGTGGTGGTCAGCTCAGTAACTGGGAACCAAAAGATAATGCTATGTCAGAGCATCGGAGACACTTCCCTAACTGCCCTTTTGTGGAAAACCTTACCCGAGACCAGCCGAGTTTCAATGTCACAAATGTGAGCATGCAAACCCATGAAGCACGGGTCAAAACATTCATAAATTGGCCGTCAAGAATTCCAGTTAAGCCTGAACAACTTGCAGATGCTGGCTTTTACTATGTAGGTAAGAAAAACTCATCTCTCTTGTTCTATTCATATTGCTATATCAACATTTACTGTGAATTAAACTCTGTGGATGTTTACTAGATAGTTTGTCTTACGTTTTTTTAAAGGCCGCAACGATGATGTCAAGTGCTTTTGCTGTGATGGTGGGTTAAGGTGCTGGGAATCTGGAGATGATCCATGGATTGAGCATGCAAAATGGTTTCCAAGGTAATTTGCCAAATCTTTATCATAGTTTGTTCACATTCTTACTGCTTAAATAATTTTTATCTTGGCAGATATGTACTGCACTTAATTAAAACATTTTCCTCATTAAGCATAGTATTAAATGCTTTCCAATTCATAACTAAAAGCCATGTGCATCCCCAAATCACTATTAGCAAGTGAAGCTGCATTGTTAATGAGCATACTTATCTCAGAGAAGCAGTCAGAAAGCTGACTAAGGAGACCAAAAGCTGCTGAGAAATGAACTTAAGAGGAGCATCTAACTCCCTTGGTCTAGTTCTATGCCTATACAGAATATTCTTGAACTTTTTAGCAGGTGGCGTTTAGTTTGTTAATTTCTTAGGTGTGGAAAGGCTTGTGGAAAAGGTTTCAGTGGTTGTTTAACATGTCTGTATTGGAAAAATGACAGAAAAAACTTTTAAAATGTCCCTTGTAATTAAATGGTAATTGCCAACCTAATTGCTATCTGTGCCTGCGGAAGTCTCCACCTACACTAATGACAAAAATAGCTGCACCTAATTTCAGGAAATCGAATAATAATTCTTCACGTTGTAGATCTCCAGCTAGCCTTTCATGGGCAGTTTACCAGCTACTGTGATATATGTGCAGTTAAATGGCAGCTTTGTTTCCTTCTGCGTTGGGCCTGTCAGTAAATGTACTTAAGAGGTACAGCTCTGCGTTCGTGAAACAGTCTGGCTTTGATAGTGGTGTTAAAGTTTAACTTCTTTTGAGTGATCTGAATAGGAGATGAGAATGATGAGATAGGATATAGAAACAGTTTATCAGTGCACTCTGTAGGGATGCTGACGCAGTATCATTTCTCATGACATGATGTTTTGATTACAAGCGCATTTATATAACTAAGCCTACTCACTGCTGAATGTCATGGAAAAGCTTTACCAAAGCATCACCAGCCAATAGGCTGTATGAAGCTTCCAACTGAGAAAACTCCCCTCTGAAGGAAGCAAAGCACGTATTTAAGTTATGCTGTGTTACTGTAAACTGTTTTATGCTTCTGCATTTTCATTTGGCAAGTAGAAAGTGTAAAAGTCTAACACATTTTTGGAAATGTTACAGATGTGATTATCTGCTTCGTGTAAAAGGAGGAGAGTTTGTAAGTCAAATTCAGGCCAGGTTCCCCCATCTTCTTGAACAGGTAAACTTTACTGTTCTGTAACTTTGATTTTCCCTTTTGTAGAGTGCTATGTTCTTTTGGGGAGTTTGATCCATCCTTATGCCTCATTTCTGCATATATTTATAATGGATTTCTAACTGGATAAGTGCTCTTCATGAGTACAAAAATGAAACTGCTGCTGAGCCATGGCTAATGGACCCGGACTGGTGGAGTTTAACTTCTAGAGACCATGTATGGAAAGTGTTAGGAGGCAGTGAGCTCCTTTGTGTCAGGAGAAGGAAATTCTTGTGTGAGTTTCAGTGAAACAACGCACATCAGTATTGTTATTTCAGAAATCAGTCATGGAAAGCCTCAATTATCTGTGCTTCTGCCAAGAGTAAGCCAAACTTCTCTTCATGGAAGTGGTCAGCACTGACTTCGTATTTGTTATATCATTGCACAAATTTGTGGATTTCTGTAACCCCATGTAAAATACTTCATATGTACCATTTAGATAAAAAGTTCAGTGTGGTTGATGAGGGAAGAATGTGTTAAAGGTATGTGGGCCATACTCTGATACTAATGTTCTGTTGTGTTTCACAGCTCTTGTCAACTTCTGATACGCCTGTAGATGAAAACATTGATCCCCCAAGTATGTATATTACAGCATGTTTTTAAGCTTCCTTGGCACTTTGAATAATCAACCATTAAGTTTGCAAAGCTAACGAACTTAATTCTTAGGGTTTGCTTTCTTGGAAGCAGCAATATTCTGAGGGTTTTTAAACTAAGGATAAAAGTTAGGTAACATTATTGTTACATGAGCAGGCTTCAAGGAATCACCTTTAAGACCTCTTGTCTTTCATTTTCCTTCAGTTAATTTGAAGATACTTAGTTTGAAATGCTTGACATCTGCGGTAGTTGTGTTTTTAGTGTCATGGTGGGGTTAAACAAAACAAGTTGACCATTTTTTAGGCTTATAACTAGGTAAATGCTCTGAACTGAGCAGCAGTAGTCAAAGACAGGCTAGGACAACCTGATAAAGTGAAGTCTTTCTGAGTTGGAGGCTGATCATGGAGAAATAAATTCTTCCTGGAGGGTGAATGGGTTATGTCATCCCAGTCCCTGCTGGTTGAAGACAGTGAGTCAGAATCCCATGTGCCTGGTGCTTAGTAAGTTGAATGGAAAATACTGATCAAGAGCTGGAATAGAGCAATTGTTTATATTATAAACTCTGAATTTTGATCCTGTCCCCCTGACATTTTTGAAGGCTGCAGTTAGAAATGACTAAGTATAACAAATGCTGCTAAGGCACAGTGGAATTCTCTGTGGTTTCTTTGGATTATCCTAGATTTTAGTGAAGGCCTGACATGGATTGAAGATACACAGTTCAATTGAATACAAGTAGCTGGCTTCCATTTTTAAAAACTTGTTTATTTACTCATTGAAAATATTTTTTAAAACTTTTTCATGCTAGGCATTAATGTATATATGCATGTGTGTAGGTAATGTTGATGTGTCTGACTTCTGGGTTGTATAGGTATTTTACTCTATATCCTACATGGTGATTTTCTTCTTTAATTAGTTATTCGTTTTGAACCTGGAGAGTGTCACTCAGAAGATGCAATCATGATGAACACGCCTGTGATTAAAGCTGCCTTGGAGATGGGATTCAGTAGAAGGCTAGTAAAGCAAACAGTGCAAAGTAAAATCCTGGCTACTGGAGAAAACTACAAGACTGTTAATGAACTTGTGTCTGATCTGCTGACTGCTGAAGATGAGAAGAGGGAAGAAGAGAGAGAGAGACAATTTGAAGAAGTGGCATCAGGTAAGCATAAGGCATGAATAAAAGTGAAAGCAGAAGTGGTTTGTATTTTCTATAGTTTTTATAATTGGTTTTGTTTCCAAAGTGATTTGATTTGCTGTTCATGTTCTGTAAAAGCGTGGTCAGGGTGTCTCTGTGGAACAGGGTATCTCTATGGAACAGCACGATGGGAATTGCTTCAATTCCCTTTCAAGAGGATGGTTCATAAAGGCGCCAGGGGATCAGAACCTCTTGATTCTCTCCACAGGGGGAAAGCCATATTTTTCTTTTAATTTGTGTGTCTTTATATTGCTGTTAATAAAAGAAATGGAACCAAGAATGTTTATTAGGCGCACTCTGCTCTCTAAGTTGCTTGGATCAGTGAGCTCCATATCTGCCTCCTAGGAGAGGCCATAAACTTCTGTAAATGTAGGTTCTGTAAGGTGGGCAAAGGTCTGCTTTGCTGTGTCTGACTCAGCCATGTAGGTCAGCTATTTAACAGTGTTCATTTTAACATTCCTGTTGTTCTAATGCTATATAAGTAGTGAAGCCTAAAAATAACCCAAAACCTCTCAATTATAAATTGAAATAAGACTGCTGCTTTATTACTAGCATGTTTTATCAAAAAAGCATAGCTGGATTTCAGCCATTAAACCTTAGTGCAAATGATTCTTCTTGTTGTTTGTGATAGTCTGTTTAAAAAATATATTCCTGAATCTGGTTGTGTTGTACTTCTGCTTTTCTTGCACATAGTTTTGTTGGACACCTCTTACAAATGCCTGATTCTCTCTATGCCTCAGGCATGATTTTGACTGCTACTGACTCAGGTTCCTCTGTTGGCTGTTTGTGAGTTAGCATTGGTGTTAGGTGGAGGTGTTGTTTTTCTTTGCAATTCTTCAGAGAATGTGAAGTTAGACAAGATCCCCTCAGATAACAGCCCGGAGGTGGGAGCAGGAGGGGGGTTCCTTCAGCTCGGAAGCTGCTTGTGTGTGGTTTTCTCAAGTCTGTCCTTTACGTGAATGCCACTAAAACTTACTGAGGTCTTTATTAATGATGAGTAGTCTGCAGAAATTTCAAGTAGAGTTTAAAGAATATAATCAATTATTGTTAAGCAGAAATGCAGCTTGAAGTAATGTATTCCTAACAAACATCTAATCCCCTTTGCATTCCAGATGATTTGTCCTTAATCCGGAAGAATCGAATGGCTCTGTTTCAGCGTCTGACATGTGTACTTCCAATCCTCGGGAGTTTGCTGTCAGCTAAAGTGATAACAGAACTGGAGCATGATGTTATTAAGCAAAAGACTCAGACGCCATTGCAAGCAAGGGAACTGATAGATACAGTTTTAGTGAAAGGAAATGAAGCAGCCAGCATATTCAGAAACTGTCTACGTGATTGTGACCCTGTACTGTACAAAGATTTGTTTGGTATGTACCTTTTTTAAAACGATATGACTTTATACAGTGCTGTCATAGCAATCTAAAGATTTTAAAAAAATCAGATGCTGTTTGAATATAAATTAGTCAAATTACTACAATTTTTGTTCTCTTCTTTTAGTGGAGAAGAACATGAAGTATATTCCCACAGAAGATGTGTCAGGTACCTTGAACTCTATATCTTCTTACTTCAAAGGGTACTGCAGGGCAAATAGCTAGCATCATAAACAGGAAAATTACTTTGGTTAAGAAACAGGTTTTATGCTTTGCTGTCTCCCAAATTCGGCTTTGGTAAAATGGACTTACCTGAAAAAGCATGTGCAGACTTGCAAGCAAGTCTGTTTGCTGGAAGCTGTATCTTGTGCCTTCCACAGGCTGCTGCACCTAAAGAGATAGAGGTTTCTGGCGCTTAACAACTCATACATGTGCTGGAGCTGATCCTGTTAGGAGCTGTCCTTCAGGCATTTGGTGAAGACTGGACAGTGAATAGTAGGGTAGCATTTCACAGCAGACATCATGACTTGTCCTGCATGGGTGATAGTGTCCTAGGATCTAGCTTGGCTAACAGCTGGGTAGATACAAACATGCTCTAGCTCTTAGTGCTGTAGTTTAATATGTTAATAGACTGCAGAGAAGTATACAGGCCTGAATATAGCTCACTTCCTTCAGTCGGGCTGTGCTCCTAACATCCAAGCAAGAGAAATGCAGCGTTAGCTAAAATGTAAACACTGGTCAAGAACTCCAGTTGGCCTCCAATCCCAGAGCTGTTTGTGAGCTGTCAGCCTAGTTCCTTGCATGCCAGTTTCTGAGCTCTGGAAAATACTGTCTCACTGCCATCTATATGCAGTGAGTATACAGGTTGGGAAGTAAAGGGTGAAATGGAACACGGTTGTATTCTAATTAAAATGCACATATATTCAGGCTTCTTATAAAGTTAAATATTTTTTCTAGGTTTACCTATGGAAGAACAGTTAAGAAGATTGCAAGAGGAAAGAACGTGTAAAGTTTGCATGGACAAAGAAGTCTCTATTGTTTTTATTCCATGTGGTCACTTAGTGGTATGCAAAGAATGCGCACCGTCCCTTAGAAAGTGCCCTATTTGCAGGGGGACAATAAAGGGCACAGTTCGGACATTCCTTTCATAAAGAGGGAAACTGGTGAAATGTCTCTGTTCCTGGCATCCCCCAGCTGTTGAAGCTTAAGCAGTGTCTTAAGAATGGAAAATTGTGGTACTGAAGATGACTAATCAACTACTTAACAACAGTTGTGTAATAGAAACCTGTATCATCAGTATGAGTATACTGGGTCTTCCTTGCCTGAGAAGATGTCTGTTGGTTAAAAAAAAACCCCTCAATACTGAGGTCAGGTTTTTGTAGCTTTTCTTTCTGGAGAGCAGTTTCAGTACCATACCCTTGTGTCACTTTGAATAAAAAGCTTTCTGGTCAAGTTCCTAAAATGGAGCTTGCCATAACTCTTCTTGCAAGCTTCCTCTGTGTGGATGTGAGGAAATAAACTGAGGTTGCTGTTTATCTTAACTTCAGTTACTGTTTTGGTTCTGGTTTGGCTTTCTTGTGGATTTGAGGAGAGATGCTAACTGTTGCAGGAACAGCAGGACTTTTTTTTAAACTTTATTCATGTCTAGATACTTGTATAATGTGTGTTAATAGGAGTTTATATGAAGGCTGAATTAAAATATTTGTACTTATCAAACGAGTGATTGTTTACTCTTCCCGTTGTTGGCTTTTCTCTGTAGGCTGTAGTGACTAGAATGATCTCTTTTTCCTGATGGAAGTTTGTGTGTCTTTTATTCATTGTTGAAGAGGGAAGTGAGTTTCTGGTAAAATAGGGGGCTCAGATTTTTATCTGTACTTAAAACCAAACAAAACCCCCCAAAACCCTAACAGCAGCTGGTACTTCTGTCTTGATTTTTTTCGAAGGACAGCAGTCCTGTCCAGGAAGAGGCCTCAAGACCTTAGGGGTGAGGTGGCAGGTAGCTGTACAGCACTGTAGCTGTTATGCTAGGGCTTGAAGCAAAAGCTGCTTTTCTGGGTCTTGAACTTTATAGCCCCTGTGCAATTGAATAGTAGGGTCTTCTAACCCCTTCTGAAATCTTTGCTCTTTATAGTAAACTGGTAGTCTGGGGACTTCTATTTCCTTAATGGTTGACTTGTCCTTCACCCTTTTCAGCTCCAGACTTGCACTAGTAGATCTGCACAGAGGGAAAACATCCTAAGGTGTCTAAGTTAGACAGTAAGGCACCAGGTCCTGCAGTGGTGGTGTCAGTTTGTCTGGCTCTTATGTCACTTGCCTTCAGCCCTATCTTCATGCCCAAGTGTGGACCTCTCAGTCTTCAGACTTGCCAACAATAAAATGTTTTTTACAGTACTAAGGTGTCTCACACTCTGTAGTGTGAGGTGAAAGTTCTGTATCGTGTCGTTTTAGAATGCCTGTGATAGGAAGTTGGGGCACGCAACAGGTTATCATTGCTTCATGTGTGCCTTCAGCTGTCTGTGTTATCCCCTCTAAAAAGAGCGCACCCTGTATATGTGAAAGTGTTAAAGTGTCCACATTAAAGTTGTGTGGGCTGGGTCACTTGTGCCTCAGTGACTCACCTTGTGTAATGGTCACTGAGTGTTTGGAGCAAGGTGTGTATTGAGGGGAGATGTTTGTCACCTGCAGTACATCAGACCTGTAATTTAACAGACATCCCCCTCGATCTGTGAAAGAAACCTCTGGGTCTCCTGTTACAGCCACCTGCCAAGTTGGGAAATGTGGTCACTGAGTCTGGGATTTATCCTGTGGGTAGAGTTAACAGGATGTTGAGTTTCTGGTATAACTGCAGCCACAGCATTGCATCAAAGTTTTGGTGAGCAAAGAAGGGCCAGAACATAGTTCTTGTTAATTATCAACTGAGACTGACTTGTCAGCAGATTCAGGATGTTCCTGTCAGTAGTAGCGGTCCCTGTGCTTAGTGAGGACAGTAGTGGTGCAAAGGAAGGTACAAACACCTTCTCGTCATCACTTGTCTCTGCCCTCTACCTCGAGCAGTACCTCTTGGGCTGGAGTTCCTTTCAAATAAAAAAACCCCAAAACAAGACTAATACTGATTTTGATGAAATCTCGCTTTGCTGTTCAAAGGCCTGAAGGGGCTGGCTGATGTCAAGCCACTCTCCATGATCTCTGAGAAGTCGTGGCAGTCAGGAGAAGAGAGGAAACCTCACAGCCATTTCTAAAAAGGGTAGGAAGGAGGACCCAGGAAGGGAACTACTGCCTTGTCAGCCTCACCTCTGTGACTGGGAAGATCACAGAACAGATCCTCCTACAACTATGCTAAGGCATATGGAGGACAGGGAGGTGCTTTGAGACTTCCAGCATGCCTTTACTGCATCAGTGGACAAGGGAAGAGCTACAGCTGTCATCTGTCTGGATTTCTGCAAGGTCTTTGACATGGTCCTCCACAAGTTCCTTCTCTCTAAGTTGGAGAAATACGGATTTGATGGGTGGACTGTTCAGTGGATAAGGAATTGTCTGCATAGTTGCAGCCAGAGGGTGGTGGTCAATGACTTGATGTCCAGATGGAAGATGGTGACAAGTGAAGTTCTTCAAGGGTCTGTGCTGGGCCTGATGCTGTTTAATATCTTGATTAATGATAATGACAGAGGGATTGAGTGCACCCTCAGCAAGTGGGTGCTGAGTGGTGAGGTTAACATGCTGGAGGGGCAGGATGCCATCCAGAGGGACCTGGACAGGCTGGAGAAGTGGGCCCAGGTGAACCTCATGAGGTTCAACAAGGCCAAGTGCAGGGTCCTGCACCTGGGTTGGGACAACCTCCATTATCCATACATCTTAGGAGATGATATGTTTGAAAGCAGCCCTGAGGAAAAGGACTTAGGGGTAACTTGAAATGAAAAGCTGGACCTGAGCCGCCAGTGTGTATCTGCAGCCCAGAGGGCCAACTGCATCCTGGGCTGCATCAAAAGGAGTGTGCCAGCAGATGGAGAGAGGTGATTCTGCTCTTCTGGTCTGCTCTGGTAAGACCTCACCTGGAGTCCTGTGTCCAGTTTTGGAGGCCTCAATACAAGAAGAACATGGACCTGTTGGAGTGTGTCCAGAGGAGGGCCACAAAAATGATCCAAGGGCTGGAGCACTTCTATGAAGACAGGCTGAGAAAGTTGGGCTTGTTCAGAGATACACACAGAGGCCCCTGTCCTCCCCCCCTGGAGTACTGTGTCCAGCTCTGAGGTCCCCAGTACAAGACAACATGGAGCTGTTGAAGCAAGTTCAGAGGAGGCCACAAAGATGATCAGAGGGCTGGAGCACCTCTCCTATGAAGACAGGCTGAGAGAGTTGGCATTTTCAGCCTGGAGAAGGCTCCAGGGAGACGTTATTGCAGCCTTACAGTACCTGAAGGGGCCTAGAGGAAAGATGCAGCGGGGCTGTTTCTCAGGGAGTGCAGTGACAGTACAAGGGGCAGTGGGTTTGAACTGAAAGAGGGGACATCTTTTATAAGAAAAAAAATTCTTCCCTGTGAGGATGATGAGGCCCTGAGATGTTGCCAGAGATGCTTCTCTGAGCAGCCTGGTCTAGTGGAGGGTGTCCCTGCCCATGGTAGGGGGGGTTGGTCTTTGAGGTCCCTTCTACCCCAAAACAGTCTTTGATTCTGTGGTTGAGTGTGATCCCTAATTCCTTGTCCACCAAGTGGTCCATCTGCTTTAAGGTGCATGACTTGAAACTAGATATTCAGACCCTGAAATTAGTGATACCAGAACCGAGTATGTTGTCTAAGATAAGTCTGCAGGCAGCTCTGGAGAGGTCAGGCTCACAGGTAGAGTGTGAAGCTGGGAGCCTGTAAGGCCTATTTGTGAATGGGAAGAGGACAGGGAAGAACATAGTAGCAGGCAGACTTTTTAAGCAATACATTTTTTTCTGGAACTGTGTGGGGTTGGAGTTCTCCAAACAACGCAGTTACTATGTATAGATCAGGTGGCAGGATGCACAGGGCTTTAAAAACTGATGGAGGTGTTTGATGTGATGCCTGAGGGTATCTCAGTATCTGTAACATACCTGTTATCCCAGTCAGTGAGTGTTTTCAGTGTCCTGGGCAACTCGAACAGCCCTGCCAGCCTGCATCCAGGCACCAGAGCTGCTTTCCGAGAAGCAGAAGAACTTGCTCTAGAAACTGCAGGTTAGATTCTTTGACCTAGTTTTGGCAGGAAGGCTAAGGTAGGTTATGGCTTTCCACCACTCACCACTGTGATGACTGTGGTTGCCCTGATCGATGGTGCTGTGCATGTGAGCAGTTAAGCTCTCAGTGCTGTTCTGAGAAAGCTGCAATAAGCCTGGCTGGTGGTGGCGTGTTGCAGACAGAACCCCAGCACAGTGTTAAACCAAGAAGACTGTGTAGCATTGTGTTTGGAGAGGATCAAATGACTCTGTAACTCGTGAACCAGCTGATGGTGTTCGCCCTTTGTCCTGCCCACTTCCTCCTTTGACAGACTTCTCCAGGGCTTTGGCTGGGTTAAACAGCAAAAACCAGCCCCAGCTTCCTGGGCAGCTCTGCTGACCCAGCAGCACAGGCTCTGGGAGGTCAGTGCTCCTGGGTCACAGCTTACCTTGAGCTGGCGGAGTTTGCGTGGCTCAGGGCGGTCAGAGGGTGGGAACGCTGGCCTCACGGGGGCGCGGTGGCCAGGCACGCTGCAAGTTGAAGATAAAACGCAACATTCTCAGCCTCTATAAAGGAGCAAATTGTGTTTTTATTTGAACGAAGCTTGTCATGTCTGCAAAGGATCTCTCCTGGAGCAGCTGCAGCTTCTGATGCTGGTTTGGGATACTGCAAGACATGGTGCCTTCCCCAGCAGCAGCTGGACGCGCTGTGAACTGAGTGCCATGAAGCTTTATGGGAATTATTTACCATTTTCCTGCACGGGTGTTGTTTTTTTTGCCTGTGTGCCCTTTTTTTTAACTGAATGCTTCTTTCTTCTGTTTGCTTTTGAGTATCAACCAGGAGGCCTAGCGCTCTTCAGATTGAAGGCAGCACACAGTCCTAGTATCCACAAGTGATCAGACTGCCACCAGTCATTGGAGCAGAGCACTGCTCTCCTATGCCCAAATGAATGGCCATATATGAAACACTGAGGAGCTCCATCTGCAGATATGAAAATGATGGAGTTTTGCGTGGCTGGGTTCTGGTGGAGGAGGGGGGCTGCAAGAAGCAGCCAGAAGCTCTCTGCAGGCCCCACAGAGCAAACACCAGCTGGCTCAAGGCCGGAGTCGTTGCTGACCAATGCCGAGCCCATCACCGATGGTCACAGCGCCTCTGGGAATCACATTTAGGAGAAAAAAATGCAAGCAGCTGCTCTTTGCCCCCAGAGAAAGGAGTGAGAAGATGTAAGAAATTGTGCAGGCACCAAGGTCAGTGAAGGGGGGGGTGGTGAGGTGGTGAGTTGCCCCAGGTGTGGGAAAGATTCTCCTGCAGTCCTTGGAGCAGCCCATGGATGATGACAGGGAGTAGAGATTCCATCTACAGCCTGGGGAGGACCCCACACTGGAGTGGGTGGAAACACCTGAAGGATGCTGTGACCCTGTGGGAAACCATGTTGGAACAAGCTCCTGGCAGCAAAATCTGAAGCCCATGGAGACTGACCCAGAGCAGGCTTGCTGGGAGGGGGGAAGTTTGTGACTCCGTGAAGGATCAGGCTGGAGCAGTCTGGGCCTGAGAGACAGTCTATGAGTTATGGCTGCACCCCATAGCAGTGACCCACGCTGGGGCAGCTGGTGAAGAGCTGAGGCCCCATGGGAAAGGACTCACGTTGGAGAAGTTCATGGAGGACTGTCTTCTGTGGGTGGGACCCCACATTGGAGCAGGGGAAGGGTGTGAGAAATAGTTCCCCCAGGTTAAGAAGGAAAACAACTTGTGAGGAACTGACCAAAACCCCCATCCCCCCAGTCCCTGCCCCTCCCTGTGCCACCATGGAGGGGAAGAAGGGAGCGAAATCATGACTAAAGTGAAGCCTGCTAAGAAGGGAGGGGTAGAGGGAAGTGCTTTAAGATTTGGTTGCACTTATTACCCAACTCTGGTGTCACTGGGTGTGCAGTGCAGTGTCATAAATTAGAGAGTTTTCTTTCCTTTATTCTGTGTTGAATTTGTTTTGCCTGTGCTGCTCATTGTGGAATGATCTCTCCCTGTCCTTACCTCCACTCCTGAGCCTCTCAATATCTATTTCCCCCCCTGTCCAGCTGAAAAGGGCAGTGACAGAGCAGCTTTGGTGGGCATTTGGCCTCCAGCCAGGGTCAAACCACCACAGAGAGAAAAAGAATCTTTACATTGCTGCTTTTTGTGACTCAGTTAGTGGTTGTTCAGGACTTCCATACCGCCACACTCTCAGCACTTGGGTCTTTGCTGTATTTCCCCTCAAGACATCAGAACAGCACATGAAATTGCGAGCAGTGCATCCACCTGCCTTAGTCCTGCGTTGTGGCAGTGGTAGTGCAGTGAGGCTGGGTCTGCAGTGCCATTTTTAATGCTGCCCATGGACTGAACTTGTGAATTTGGCTTTCTAGCCATCAGTTATTCCTAAGGTGACCCCCCTCAGGTACCTGAGGTCAGGCAGGGGAAAATACAAAAAAGCATGCTTGGCTCCCTTGAACTGCTTAACATGCGATTGTTGTCACTCTTGCTCTGGAGGTTACTCGTGCGGGGAGTAAACTTCCTGAGACAGCACTACATCACCCACCCTTTGTTCCTGTTTTCAGCTGAGCCTGCGATCACAGCAGTTACTGATGCTCCAGCCCCGCTTCCTCACTGGTGGCTGGTGGCATGGGACCCTTCAAGCCTGAGTGCCTGGGGTATTGTGTATGTCCTGCACGGTGACAGCAGAACTCACACCAGCAGGTCCTGCTGTGCTGCTTTCAAAAAAGAAACGGGTGAGTTTTGGGTTTTTTTACTGTTTGAAGAGATAGATATCTGCTGGAACAGAGCAGGAAATTGCACAAGAAGCAATGTCCTGGCAGTGGCCTTCACATTTTGTCACATGAATTTTTTTTCCTAGGGAAAAGCTGTAGAGCTTGCCAGAGGTTTCTAAGCTCCTGTGTCAGAGGATGTCGAGTTTTGGTCAGAACCAAGATCTTGTTCTTTGGATCAATGTGGCTTGACCTAGTGATGCTTGTGTCTTTTGGTAGACAGAGAAGTGAAATACTTGGTATTTACAGAGCACAGGGTATTAGGTAGGGCTGTGATTTTCCCAATGGACGGTAGCTTCAGTTCTAAGGGAAGAATCTTTAGAAATACGTGCAACAAGCAAAAGGAGCAAGCACCCCAATTGTACAGACACCTGCTGCTTTTCTTTATGAATGCTATCAAGGAAACTGAACTATGTAGTTTTGCTTCTAACACTTGAGAAGCATCCATCACCTGCCCAGGTGTAACACCTTGGTTTCCAAACGGCTTTAAACTCAATGTGGGGAAAATCGGAACAAACAAATGCAAAATTTTCAGTGTCAGAGTGAGAATATATTTTTTCTCGGTGCTCTAAAAGGACACTTAAGAGTAGACACTCCTCTAGAATGTGGAGTCCTTTTTATTCTTTCAATTTTCAGAGTGCCTGAATTGGGTATTTTCAAGTTACAAATTGACCTGGCACTGAAAGATAAATTAAATTATGAATACATAAAGTTAATCACTGATCCAGTCTTCAAAGTAGTGTTTTTATAGTGCAGCAAGCACTAAATTCTAATGCGAGCTAAAGCTTGGCCTTTGCAGGCTCAGCACCCCGAACTGGCAGTCCCTGTGTCTACGCTGTCTGTGACAGCTGTCCAATGCAGAGTCCTACATTCAGGTGACTTTCTGGCTTTTGTAAGCTGCCCACTAAGACTCCCCCAGTGTTTCCCAGAGAACATTTATGTTCTGCACAGGTCCAGTTTGGTTCTATCTGCTTCCATATCACAGGTAAATGCTTAACCTCATGAACCTTGACAGTTCTTGGTCTCTGATGCTGTTCCACTTTGCTTTTGGCGGTACTGACATTTTGTTGCTTCTCTCTTTTTCAAAAAAGCATGCTAAGAATGTGGCCTGTGTCTTCAGGGCACAAACAGAGAGGCATGAGCATGTAAGCGCTTCAATGGTCTCCGAATGAAAAGGAAAGGTATTGAAAGCAGATTTACAAAGGATTCATGTTTGAGTTACTGAATATTACACAGGAACATGATCTTAGGGTTTGTTTTTTTTAAACAGATAGAACACTACAGCATCTCTGGGCTGCTTTGAAGCCTTTGATGCAGGGCCCCATCAAAACAATTCAGCTGGAAGAGTGATGGTGTGTATGAGGATGCAGGCTAAAGAGGGGCATGGAAAGAAAGACCCAGGGGAGGAAGGCAGAATGCTGCAGGCCTGAGGTGGGGGTGTGGGGTCGGTCTTGGTGTGTTTGAAAGTCAAAAGTAACGCTCATGCTATCTGACAACATATCTGAGGAACAGAACAGATGGGTATACTCTTTGCTGGGTTAAAAACTGGCTGGAGGGCCAGGCCCAGAGAGTTGTGGTGAATGGAACTAAATCAAGCTGGTGGCAGGTCACGAGTGGTATTCCCCAGGGCTCGGTGCAGAGGCCGCTCCTGTTTAACATCATCATTGATGATCTGGATGAGGGGATTGAGTGCACCCTCAGTAAATTTGCAGACACCAAATTGTGTGGGAGTGTCAATCTGCTGGAAGGTGGGATGTCCCTGCAGGGGGACCTGGACAGGCTGGATCGATGGGCAGAAGACAACATTATGGGGTTCAACAAGGCCAAGTGCCGGGTCCTGCACTTTTGTCACAATAACCCCAGGCAGTGTTACAGGCTTGGGGCAGAGGGGCTAGAGAGCTCCCTGGAAGAGAAGGACCTGGGAGTGTTAGTTAACAGCCAGCTGAACATGAGCTGGCAGTGTGCCCAGGTGGCCAAGACAGGCCAGGATGCCCTTGGCCTTATCAGGAATAGTGTGACCAGCGGGAGTAGGGGAGTGATAGTTCCGCTGTACTCAGCTCTGGTCAGGCTGTATCTTGAGTACCATGTCCAGTTTTGGCCCCCTCACTATGGGAAGGATGTTGAGATGCTGGAGTGTGTCCAGAGGAGGGTGATGAAGCTGGTGAAGGGTCTGGAGCACAAGTCCTGTGAGGGAGCTGGGGCTTTTTAGTCTTGAGAAAAGGAGGCTGCAGAGATGTCGTGGTTGGTCTCCTCTCTCGGGTGACAAGCAATAGGATGAGAAGAAATGGCTTGAAATTGCACCAGGGGAGATTTAGGTTAGATATCAGGAAGAATTTCTTTACTGAAAGGGTTGTCAGGCATTGGAACAGGCTGCCCAAGGGAGGTGGTAGCAGCACCACCCCTGGAGGTATTTAAAAGGCATGTAGATGAAGTCCTCAAGGACATGATCTAGAGGTGGACTAGGCAGGGTTAGGCTGTGATTGGACTCAATGACCTAAAGGGTCTCTTTCAACCCAGGTGATTCTATGACATAAGATGGCCGCCTTCTGTAGCTATTGGATGATTTCCCAAGTCTTATTAAAAGTTTTTTTACTTATGAAGCATAGTCCCGTGAATTTTTAATGATTAAAAATGAGTATAGGGCTGTGTGAAAGCTGTGATGAGCAACCCGAGACTGGTGATGGGCTTAAACCGCGGTACTGTAAGTGCAGTTCCGTGATGTGGCACCAGAGGGGTTCCTGGTGACGGCAACCGCACTGCTCAGCCGTCAGAACTAATAGTCACGCAGGCCTGGGGGGGAGACGATGAACTATCAAGTTGAATCATCTTTACAGCATAAACAAACTCAGTTGGACAGCTGAAGGTCTGTAGCATAAGTATGCCTCGGGAAGGGGAGGAGCAAGTCGTTGTGTAACATGAATATAAACAGATCATGAACTCACAATTTCATTTAGAATAACTGATCACCAGGGCAGGGAGTGGGAAGAGATTTCCACAAGGAAGGGATTATACTTACAAAGCATTTCTTTACCAAGAGCAGGGTCAAACACCGGAACAGGTTTCCCAGAGGGGATGTTGATGCCCCAAACCTGTCAGCGTTTAAGAAGCATTTGGACAATGGCCTAACAACTAGCTTCTACTCAGCACTGGAGTGGTCAGGCAGTTGGACTAGATGGTCCTTACAGGTCCCTTCCAGCTACTCCTGTCCTATCTTCTACTCCCCGTCACCTGGGACAGCACCAGGCTTCAGTGTGTGATAAAAAAATACTTGTTTCTGCCTCTTGCTCCTACTTCAGCTTTGTACCTCCTGTTGGCCTGAAATTCTGTAGATGCCTGTGGCAAAGCCTTTCAAATACTCTTTCCTTATGGAAACAAAGTGTCAATCTTTTAATTAACATGATTAGAATTTTTGAATGCTAAATTAGTTAGCATAATCAGAATTTCTGAATGCTGAATTACTATTGCAGTTATTTAATGTAGTCAACCAACCTCTCTATATGTGTAGAGCATAGCTCAGTTCAGGTCCCCTGCTTTTCCAATGCAGTAGAGTCACCTCCAGGACTGAGGATTAACTAGGTACCTAGTGCTGGTGTGCCACACCAAAACACTGTCCTGTTCATCCCACTTCATACATGTGTAACAAAGCTGGCTTTGCATTTACTGTTGAAAAGCAAATATAAAGTTAAGATTTATCAATTGCACCTTGCTTTGTCTGGTGCCCAAACACCTGAGAGGAGGTCAGGTTTTATATTCACACCGACACCTCTAAGCAGATCATTTTGCTTTATTGGAGTAATGAGATTACAAATTGAGCTAGGGAAAAAAATGCACTAGATCTGGTATTATAGCATTTGGAAGTATATATAGTGAACAGTTGTTATTCAATAAAACCATGGAGTGGTTTGGGGTTTGAAGGGACCTCAAAGACCATCTAGTCCCAACCCCCTGCCATGGGCAGGGACACCATCCACTAGACCAGGTTGCCCAAAGCCCCAGCCAACCTGGCCTTGAACACTGCCAGGGAGGGGGCAGCCACAGCTTCTCTGGGCAGCCTGTGCCAGGGCCTCACTGTCATCACAGTAGAGAATTCCTTTCTAATGTCTAATCTAAATCTCCACTATTTCAGTTTAAAGCCATTAGCCCTTGTCCTGTCACCCCCTGCCCTTGTAAGCAGTCCCTCTCAGCTTTCCTGTAGGCCCCTCCTGGGACTGGAAGGCTGCAGCAGTAGTTATGACTGTGGAAAGGGTTGAGGGAATTATGAAACTAATCAAAATCCAACTGTAACAGATACAGTAACTCCAAAGGTTTAACTTTATTTATTCATCTGTACAACAGAGGTGAGACGATCCCAGTAATTAAGTTGCACTTAATTGTCATAATTTCTACAAAGTAAAGAATTGTAGTTCTATGGAAGAACTGTTTCCGAACTCCAACAACAGAAATTTCACACCAAGCAGTGCAATTAAGAAAAATGACAGAAGTTACTCAAATCCCTCTTCCCTCTGTACCTCTATCTCAATAAAAACCAAAACAGTACCAATTTCTGAAAATAGTTGTAAAAAAAAAAAAAATGCAACTACATTCTTCTAAATGCTATCTTACAGATGTGTTCACTTCTCTGTGTAACTTTCAGTGCTTGTCAAATGCTGCTGTAACATTGTGGACAGCTTCATAGTAATGAAACCCAAGAGGAGTGACTGCTATGTTCAGTTTAAGAGCCAATTTTAGAAGCTATGTTTGTATTTTATATAGATGATGGTGCAATTTCTTTTTCCTGTTTTAATTTTGCATTCAATTGCACATGCTTCATTGGGACATGCTAGAAAAAAGAAACTATGGATCGCATTGCCTTTCCTTATAAGCACCCACTTGAAGAATAGGGCTGTGGATGGGTGTCTCCCACCTGCCCACGCTTCCTGCAGCTAGCATCACTGTGTAGCCTGTTCAGCAGTCTCTGCAGGTCACTGGTGAGCTAATTAGTGAAGTTTAAAGTACTCATTGTGACCTTCTATACAGTTAGCAAACCATGTCCCTTTACAGCCTAATAAAAATTAACTGAATTGTTCAAACCCCCAAACTTCTAAACTGGAAGTTCACATCAAACTTCAAAATAAATACAATTTAATACAAAATATCAGGAAAAAAATTACTTGCAAAAACCTATCCTTGGTCTCCAAGGTGTCCTACTTAACCTATACCCATTATGGAACACACTGGGTTTATGGAATATGTGAAAAATAATTGAACTTAGAATTACAATGATGCGATCCACTGTGCTAGTAATTAGCTATTTCAGAGACTTGTGTGTGTACCTTAAAATGACTCAACATGTCTGTCTCTCTGAATTTGGTTACAAATACTGGAAAAAGAAAATGCTGTCTCTATAAATCGCCGAGTTCCCAGTCTTCTCTTGAAAGCCAATGCAATAAAAAAAAATAAAATCAGAGTGTTTAAAGAGCTTCTCAATATTCTGCAGGATCACCCTCCCCAGGATGGGTTTAGAGACTGGGATCATACAACAGCTGTGAAGGCATGGGTTTCCAACACTGTCTTCCCTTAAGTCTCTTTAAATGATGGCATCATGTTCATCACTGTAATAGAAACAGAGTAATTAGTGTTCTGCAGTACAAGCGAGAGTCACCATGAGGAACAGCCACCCAGCTGCTAAGAAGGTTGTACACAGAGGCCTTGCTGGGAAGGGCTAAGGGCACATTGATCTAGGAGTGACAGTCCTCTGAGCAAAACCTAAAGTTAACCAAACTACTGCATTCTGTCAACAGTCCTCCAGCTTTACTAGCTCTGTGAAGATCTGGGCTTTCACATTTCAGTCCAGTACACACTTTCAGTCCAGCTGTTGCTCAGGCATTTTATCCTACCTTACCCATCACCAGTAGTAACATAGTAACAACAAACATCCCTTTAAATATTATTGTGGGTAAACATGTGCAGCAGGGAGAGGCTGAATTCCACAACCAGCAAGCAGGATTCAAGATGGAGAGAAAACACAAGGCCTAAACAAGTCTAATGACATCACCTCACTTAAAGTAAACTTCTCAACTGAGATAGATAATACTGAAGAGGAAAAAAAACCCAAACCAACTAGTTTTAAGAATTCTCAGATCTTAAACTAAATGTGGGACATGGGGAGGCAAGACTAGAAGGAGAGTTGAGTATAAATGTCAAACGAGGTGTTACAATTTTGATTGAACTATTCCCTACAAAAGGGCTGAGATGCAAGATGAGGTCAAAATCATAGATGCCTGGTTCTGTGCTCTCAGAAATGAATGCTGCAAAGAAGGGCAAAAGAGTAGCTCCACAAAGAACCACACCCAAGACAAGACTGGGCCTACTATGTCCTGTCCCCCAGTGTGCTATCTTAAAGCCACGAGACCAGCGCCTGGAAGAAGCTGGTGGCACACAATGTTTAAATTTAAAGTGTTTTTAAACTTGTTGTCTACAGACTGCCTGAAGCCCACAGTCAACTTCTAAAGGGACTTGAAAAGATAACTAAGAAAAGCAACCTTACTCTCAATGTTTTATTTGCTGTAGATCAGCTATGCTACACAGGGAAAACAGCAGCAGCAGCAGCCTGCAGCTCAAAGGAGACTGAAAGTCACTGGTGCACACAGGGGCTTCAGGTGGTATCCAGCCTGTACCTTTCAATATCCACAGCACAGACTTCATCTAAGACTCCTGGCAGCCCTTGAAGTAAGCAAATATAAAAACACACGGATAGGCTGATTCATCTGACATTTACCCTACTTTAGGGTAGCAGGAAGGATATGAAACGACTCATTCAGATGCTGTATTCAGTAGAAAGAATTCTACTTCTCATTCTACTTGTGAGAAGCACTTAAAGCAGGATCAGTGCACACAATTCTATGGACAGGTTTCTGGAGCTGGGAACAAGGTAACACAGAAACCTAAATCCTAGAGATCACCCAGTTGGCCTGACTGCTTTGCGAGGTGTGGCAGAAGTTTGGAGTTCATATATTAAAAAGCACAATATTTGATTGTTGTAAAAAATCTGAGTAGTGGTCATATTGGGTTCTCTGTGATAATAAATAAGTGAATCAATTCAACAGTAGTGGCTCAAAAATGTGGAATATTAGATGTCTGGTTTTAAAACTGTCTGCTCAAACTAGACTTGAAGGTCCATAAAAGGTGATATAAAAGATAGATGGTACCAAGTTTCAGTAAGGTATCATACAGGTAATAGAAAATAGAGCTACTACTACTACTACAAAAAACCAAAAAAAAAACCCACCCAAGGCAAAGGAAAACTCCAATGAGTGAATAAATAGAGTCAAAGACAAAGCATCAGGAAGAACCAGAAACCTTGCAAGTTGCTGCAAATGTTTCAAGGAAATGTTTACAAGGAAATGTTAGCTATTCATGGAGTAGCTAAAGGACAAGGATCCTTTAAAAAAAAAAAAAGATTCTATTAGAAATAGATGAAAAAAATCCCTCACAGAAGAGAGGCATAATAATGATAATGAGGAATAGCTGAAGTGGTGAGAAGACAAACTATCAGTTAAATCTCCTAATCATATTAATATCATGTGTATTAAACAAATGTATGTACTGGAGTTCACTCTCCTTGCTTGGTTTGTCGTTGGTCCCCTCAAGAAAGTAATACATTGACAAGGGACAATCCCTCGGGGACTTACATTGTTCTGTACTGAATGCCTCTTCTAGCGTGATAGGTTTTGCATCCGATGTAGAGAATAACTAGGACTCCAAGTGTCAGCACAATGCCACCTACAAAACTGCCCACATCAAATCTGGAGGTTTTGGCTATGACAGCCTTAGATTTTGATGTCGCTGCAAAGAAAACAAAAGGTACTTTACACAGAGCTTGCAAAACTGTGTTTCAAGGGACTCCTTTATATCCTGCCCTCCCCACTGACATTTCACCTAAAGACCCAAGTGGACAAATTTAATAGAACTGGCAAGAATCCAACCAAGCACACTGAAACCTAAAGCTGTTCTTAAGTGCCAGATTCTGGTAACACAGGAGAAGCTGATCCAACTGCTTGCTGTCTCTGAAAGACTCTTTCCTCTTTCTCCTTTCCACCTCCTCTTTTCCCCATGAACTCTCCTCCTTCCCTACACGTGACTCTTCTTCTTATGCCAGTTCCAGTGTTTTTCATACCCTCCATGAGCACATTTATCTAAGATGGCCTAAAATTAACCCAAACAGAAAAGGAAGTTGCTTTGAGTCATGAGCACACTGAATCAGCCTGCAGAGGGGTCCAACAACCACCAAGGCAGTCAGTATAGTTACGTGGTGGGAGTAAAATACTTTTGATGGTGATGAGCTGTTGGACAGTTTTATCTGGTCTTGTGGAATTGTACCCCTTACTCTCCAAGTGAGATCAGCTCTGGAGCCCAACACAAATATTGACATAAATAACATGACCTCAGATAAACCACAGCGGTTTCCGTGTGAAAACTGGTTTTATCTGCTACAAGCTCCCAGCAAGAGACACAGTCTGTGCCCACCTCTACTTGTACTTGCCATGGTAAGCACTAGGCAGGCAACTAAAAGCTCTGATGACAGCTCCACCTACCCAATTATGCTTCACTGACACGTTAGCAACCCTGATCTGTTTAGAGGCATAATCACAAGGTGGTCTGAACAAGCAGCAAGGAAATACCAAATTCTGTATTAATACAAATTTTGCATTTGTGTTAAAGGGTTTTGTCAAACTGCATTTGAGTGAGTTGTGACTCGTTCTCAGTCATGTTCTGTCTTCCATTAGGGATAAAATTCATGACATTGCTACAAACATGACTGACAGAACCCAGTCTTTCTACTAAGCCAGCAGACATACTTTGAGCCACAGGTCAGCTGTGAAAAAGGAAGTGAATTCCAGTAACAAGAGCTGAAAACAAATGCAGAAGTTGTATTCAAAAGCCAGGCTTTCTCCTAACGTCACCGATCTCCTTGCTGGTGGCTGCTGGTTTAGACCACTTGCACTTTATTCTTTTTCCTAAATATGTCAGGCTCTCAGGTTAAGCCAAGCTTTGAAAGTGGAATGCTCAGAACAAATATTTTGACTAGATGATCTCCTGAGGTCCCTTCTGACCTCTACCTATTCTGTGATGCTGTGACTGTAGACAACTTCAGAAAAAGCCCCACCTCACTCTTGTTTTTCAGCATGCAAATACCTTCTCTCTTTACTACTGTAAAGCTAGCAATTCTACAACTGTACAACATGTCAACATGTATACAACGTGTACACTTGTATACAAGCCTTTATGAGCTTCTTGAAGTGTAAACTCACCTGTTACAGAAGTGAAAGAAATCTTGGAAGTGGTCGCCACTGTAAAATTGAATTGTGATGATGTGACTGATGAAGCTGTGGTGGATGTTGTTGCCTGGCTGGTTTTGTTGGGCTGAGTTGTCGGGGTGACAGACACATTGGTGTGGTTGGGCTGAGTGGTACTGGTCAGATGAGGAGCACTGGTGGTCACAGCTGGGAAATTTTTATTTGTGATATCACACAGAAAAATACATAAAAATAAAGTTAATTGACTCATTGAATAAAACAGCATGTATCATGCCCAAACAGAATGACAGATCAACATTGAAAATGCCACTGTCTAGATATCTAGGCTTGCATACAGACTCTCCTTCCCCACGGCATTTCCTTTGGAAAGGTCTTAACTTGTGATTTCAGGGGCTCAAGATCAGGAATACTTTTAAGGACTGGCTGTAAAGAAAACCTGGACAATACCTAGTAACTGTTAGATGTTGTTAGATTCCAAAAGGTTGTTTGTTTTTTTTTTTTTCAGTAACACTACCCAATTCCACAGAATCCCACCTAACTTACAGTATTTTAAAGTACAGTAAAACTCTAGATTAAGAGTAACTTTCCATTTTAGGCACTCAACTTTTCAGATAATCACTTTTCTGATAAGAACAGATTTTGCATAAAAATGCACACTGTAACTCCCCCACCTGACCATTTCAGTGAAGATTTAATCTTTAATTCACTCTTGCATGAAACACTGACTTTGCTAAGGCTGCATCTATATTAAACTTAGCAAGAGAATTCTGTATGGACTCAGGGCTCAAAAGGTTTTCCATACATGATAAAAGTTGGAATAAAGTAAATCTGTTAGCTTGTATCACTTATTTTGTAGTCAGCTGTCTTGCCAAGGTTAACATGAAGACTGGAATGCTGTTTTACAAGTTTAATTGACACCTAAGATATTTAACTTTTACCTAACACTTCCATTCCCTCCTCAGAAAGCAGCAAAATTCAGAATAAAAAACATGAAGAAAAATTCAGGAATTTGACACTGACACTTACAGCATAATCCTTAAAAGCCTAGAAGGCAGGCAGCTAGAATGATCTTAGGAGTGATTACTTATTTTTCTAAGAAGGAACTAACAAGAAACATGAGCCTGTTATGCAACTAACATTTCTCTAAGCAGACAATAGGAGGCAAAAGTATGAAGGAATTTCAGGGAGAAAAGGCTCCCTTTACTGCTGTCTCCTTCTGTATTATAACTTCTGTAATCTCACACAAGCTGGGTTTATTTTAAACACCCTGAAATCTTTTCATTACGGACATTCAAATGTCTAATTGTGCCCATGTGTTCTTTAAATTGTCTAAAACTAGAACAACTGAAGAATAAGGACTTTCATGTTAATTCCACAGTAAACTTGATATTCACTTTTTGCCTTTTTTTTGTACAGCTAAAACGGTTCTACAGAATGTTGTTCCTGTAAGTGGTTTAAAACAGGAGGAGCTGCACACAGAATGATGCCTTTGCTCAGACTTAAGCATCACTGCTTCCAGTACAGATGCAAACATCAAAAACTTGAAAACAGAGAACAATATGACAATATAAGCATTCAGAAAGCAACTGGCCTAGGCAACACTCTTCTGCACATTTAACATTTAAACTACTGAAACAGCCCAATACAGTCCCCCAGTAAATGTTACTTACTTTCCTGTTCTTTGATGTTATAATTGTGTTTTGCCATAACTCTAGGAAACGCTTTGAAATGAGCATTCATTGCAATGGAACAGTTGGAGTACTGTACTCATGTGCTTACCTTGTTATAGTTAGGAAATTCAGTTCCTCTATGAAGCATGTGTAAAATACATCAGATAATATTCAGGGCACATTTTAATACTGACAGGCAAACTCCCCAAAGGCACAATAAATACCAAATGGTTCCTCACTGTAGGAAATGAGCAAGGATATGTGTATATGGAAACCATCCACAGCTGTATGACATGTAACTATGCCTGGCAACTGCATTCGTTGCAAAAAGACACAAAAGACACCACAAGGAAAGCCACAAATCTGAACACGTGTGTCAACCAGACAGTTTGTTTGGGGACTTTTTGAGGCACGTTTTCTGAGAGTCTGACTGGCTTGTGTTTCTCAGCAATAAAATGGCTAATGGTTCCATGCACAACACTACACAGGGATGTTATAGAGTGATGGTATCTATTCCACGGGCATTCAATTACAACACAGAAAGCCTGAGTCAGCACAAGCACATCCAAGCAGCTAGCACAAGGATCTGCAGCAAATCTGGATGTTACTTTTTCCCACTCCTATCAATCATTTTTTTTCCTACTTATCAAGGTTAAATGTGACATTGCCAAGTGTTGTATATTAAGAGTGAAATCTGGTTAATCTCCTACAGACTTTCATGATGTCTTTAGCATCAGTTATTTCAAAATATCAGTAGGAGGCAGCTGGAGAATTTGGGAAGCTGACACGAATTGGGCACCAATCTGTTCTTCTATGTCTTTGAAAAATCTTACCTGTGCTATTTTACCAACATAGTTACGACAAAAGAGCTTTTGCTAGAAACATCATCTTTTATCTTTTATTTCCCCAATTACTTTCCCCCAAAAAGATCAGACCAGCTGAGCTTCACTGAACATCATGCTAAACAAACCCAGGGCACATCAGTTACTTAACCATACATACAGCATAAAGATATGAATTCTTAACACTACTCCTGTAGTGTTCGTTCTTGTTGAATTAGAACACAACTCAACTGCATAAGCACTGTGCTAATGGACAAAGTGATTATTATTGAATGTTCTTCCTAAAATAAGTACATATTCTCCTTTGCATGGAAAACGATTAAATCAAACAGACTTTTGCTTCAGCCATGAAAAACTTCTAAAAAAAAAAAAAAAAGGCAAAATTAAGTACATAAGTGAAGTCCATGTATCTAGTTAGCAGTCTTTATGCTGAGGAGGTTGAAACAGATGATCTCAATGGATGAACGATGTTTCAAGATGTATGAAATTTCAAACAACAAAAAAAAAAAAAGAAGAAAAAAGAAAGAAAGAGCAGGATGTGAATGATAAACACTGTGGAGCAAGGCACAGAGCTCTGTTAGGTTTGTACTCTGCCTAACAGTAAAGGGCTCAGGCCGCCTCTTAGCATTATTATCTAGAAGTAGTAAAATTCTGCAAGAAACCCGTAGTCAGGGTTGGAGCAGAGGGCGGAAGGGATGGAGCACAGGGTGGGTGAAACACCTGTGGTTAACAATGGCTTTACACATGGGAAGGCCCTAAGGCAACAAGGGGATTATAAAAACTCTCCACCTTCTGAGGTAGACCGGCTTAAACTGGTACACTGCAGGCAACGGAATGAGACACTGCACCACTTCCTTGTTATCAGAAAGGTCTTTGCAGATATATATATATATGTTTTTTTTTTTTCTGACAAGCACCTTAAATGATTAACAAGCAACTTCTGAGTGTGATGGCTCAAAGGTTATCTGGAGACTACACAGACACAAAGCCAGAGTTGTACTGGAAATGGAATGACACAGCTGGGACCTTATGATCAGCATAAAACTCCACAAACACACGAAGTATCTTAGGGTATGCACAGTATTTCTGCCCTGCTTTCACACGGCTCTTAGCACAAAGGGGACTCTGTTCATGCATGGAACTGGCTTCTCTCAGACACAACCTTCTATCTGTGCATCACAGTCTAAACAACTCCAATTCTTATCCAGTGTTTAATGTTGTGATGAAATGTGCCTGTCCCAAGCTCTTCCAGAAAATTATTTTTTTAATAATCTCACAGTGACATAGGCAATGGTTGGAACACTACAAATACAAGTCGATGATTTGTTGGTGTCCCACATTAAATATCTGCTTTCAAACTCTACTAGTTGATCTAACACAGCTATCACATCTTTCTATAAGTAAGTGTTTTGAAAACATGTTCCTTATGTTGGAGCATCACAACTGCAATCCTGCTGTCTTGGGAAATCACTCTTACCTACAGTTCTTTTGCCAAGCTGTTAAGGAAAGAGGGTAGTGGTAGAAAAACACAAAAGTATCCATGACATTGTCCCACACTTGCTCTTCATGTCTTGCTTGAACTCCACTGTTTTGTGATATGAGCTCTATAAGGACTGTTTTTTACAGTGTAAGGTGCCATGAGTCTTACCTAAAAGGAAACGGAGCCTTACTTCTGAAACTCAAACCTTTGGGCCCTAATTATATCCTGAATCTATTTAATGTGAAATAGCATTAAATATACGTACACTGTTTGCCCAATAACCTGTTCATCTTTACTCCATGAAAGTGGAAGAATTTGCTTAGAGACAACAAATTAAGATTAACTTCTTTGAATTCTTCCTTGAAATTTGGATTGTTTTTCACTGGCATCACAAATGCCATTGCTTCTACTGATGAAGCACACTACCTGAACTTGTAAAAGAGTGTAGCTTCACTTCTAAGTTGTTTTACTTGTTGCCTCCCAGCCCTTAAATAAAAATGCCCTTCGCAAATACCCACTTTTGATGGGTATTTCCTTAGTGTTGGATAGCTTCTTTAGAGTTTGGTATGGTCAGGGGTAGGTTTGAAGCTAGCTTCTAGGTTCACAGTAATGAACAGATACGTACCTACTACAGATGTTGCTGTAGACTGTGTGGATGATTTAACAGTGGGACTGGATGAAGTGCTACTATTGTCTTCAAGGAAAAAAGAAAACAAGTATTATTAATTTTCATTTTGACATACTATAATTAAAGTACCCACAACACAATATTTTTCTTAGGCTATCTATGTTTGCAGGCTGTAAGTGGGAACAAAGCAGAGTATTCCATCCCAAAGCAGATGGTTTTATCCTTCTGCAGAATGCTTCTACATCTCAGTGCAGCAAGAACATAGTTACATGGTGTGCAGAGCAGTGCTGAAACAGCCTACATCTGAATTCTTCACATCTTTTTGCTTTCTGCCACTTCTATGTCGCACTCCATTCCAGTTGCTGTCTGTGGCTTTCTTGACCTGCTTAAGCCCTGTAGGTTTTTTTTGTCTAGTTTTAATTCCTCAATTTCAGTTCCATTCCTGTTCATCAACCTTTAATTTTGTTGCATCTCTCTTACAAACTGGGCTCATGCTAGGAACACACTTTTCAATATTCTGTGAAACACCTTTCTGCTGGCCTATGTTCTCTCTACACAAAAAAGGGTCCTATGAACATACCTGTTTTCAAAGACTTAAAACATAAACCATGTTTCAGTCTTAATTGTTTTGTCCATCCCTCCTTTCTTTCACTTCTACTTTTCCAGTTCTCTTTCTTCCCTGCTTCATGTTACTTCTAGGTTTTCAAGCAGCTTCTCACTCTCACTTCTGTCCTTGTTCAATGTTTTGTATAGATTAACCGTCTCTTCCTCCTGGCAAAGATCTAGTGGGTTGTTTGGTTAACTCCCCTTCCTGGAAGTGTCACTGCCCTTACCTCCCTCCCTTTGTTTTCCACCATTATCTACACCAATTCTGTGACTATTTTTTTTCCTCTGAAGTAATGAGCTTCTACAGCATCCTCCCACATTGCTAGTGCTATGCACCTTGCAGCAGCTCTATTGCTTTTCAGCATGGCTGGAACACATAATCGTGGAGATGAAAACAGCAACACAGCTACCAGAATCCAGTATTTCCTTTCAACAGATCTGCTGTTGTCTAGTCTAAACCAGCGTTTTCAACCCTCTTCTCAACTGCATAGATACGATGAGTAAGCTCAGGTTTAAAAACAAATTCAACAAATTTACGCTGTTGTACCACCTACCAAAGGGAGGGGGAGGGAATTCCTTCTCCCTTTTCCTGGTATAATCAGAGCCAGCCAGCCCATCATTGAGTACTGCACACACAACCCTTATACTGACATACCTTGGATATTATGTTACAGATTTAATCACCTTTGAGAAACAATCTGTACAATTACAATCACATTCTTTCTTGGACATGCTGACTTTTATACCAGTGTATATGGTACATACACTTTTATACCATGCATTTGCCTGGAGCTAAACCTTTTCCACACTGGCCCAATACCATAACCAGAAATCAGTTTGGGCTTCCCCCAAGTTCTGAGACCTTACTTCTGCAACCCTGGGAACACCTCTGGATGTGGACTGCATGCTCACACAGGTGAAACGAAGCCACGTACACTGCCTGGAATTTGGGTGTGAGTAATGATGCAATTAACACAAAATAGAGTGAGTCAATGAGCAGAGTACTGGCTACGCATCCCACTTGTTGGTCAATAGCAAATGAGATGAGCAAAATAGTATAGGGCAAAAAGGACTCAAGGAATACACCTTTTGCATGGCACATGATTAAAGGTGTACAGCTTGATGTGGTA
Source organism: Porphyrio hochstetteri (assembly GCA_020800305.1). Classification (NCBI taxonomy): domain Eukaryota; kingdom Metazoa; phylum Chordata; class Aves; order Gruiformes; family Rallidae; genus Porphyrio; species Porphyrio hochstetteri. The sequence continues at coordinate 206,714,523 of CM036905.1, read as the reverse complement.
AAAATGAGATTACACTATGAAATTAACATGTACTTCATCAATAAGCTCAAGCATGGTGGACCTAGGATCCATTTTAACATTAAAAATTGAATGAAACAGTGCCTTGCTTTTTTCTCAAGAGCACTGAATTCTAGCCTAGCAGACTTCTTGAGCTGCTGGTTCTCTTAATAAGAGTAAACTGATATTGGCAGATACTTCTAGTTCTACACAGAAAATGTTCCTATTTTATTTCTGCACTCTCTGTTGCTCTGGGGTATCTAAAGATATGAAGATTCAGTTGTGGTCTCCTGTTCATCAGCCCTGCAGCTGTTTACAGTTAATAAAATGAAGTATTACGGGACAGTTTAACACACACAATAAAACATATTGCTTTTCCTGATGGTCCTTAGGAACAGCAACAGAAATTCCAGTGGTATTACCTTCCAACTTATGGCTTGGAGTTGTAATAAGGGACACAGTACTGTTGTCGCTGTTTGCCTGTTCATTTCCTGCGTAAAAAACAAGAATAAAATCATTTTAGGTGCTTTATTATTATGAAGTAAAAAAAAAAAAATCCTGTCTCTTCCTTTGGGTCTCTAAATGACTAAACTGCCATGGACATGAGTTAGATATAATGACAAGATAACAGGATCATACCACAGTAGCCTGCTCTTAGCACATTAGAAAACACAGCCACGCAACCATCAAATAAAATGGAACTCCCTTGCATCCCATTTTATCTTCTCCATCTTCCCCATCCCAAGTTCTCTTCTTCCTTGAGATGAAAGGAGGCTGAAAGAGGTAGAAAAACAGGCACCTCCCTTCACATGACCCACATCAGCTACAGAAAAGAACTTTTCACATACATCTTTTCCTCTGAAGTCTGCAAGGCCTTTGCAGGCAGATCAGCGCTTGCTCTGCCCTTACCTGGACAGCATGGTACGATGATAAACTATACTGAGAAATCACTTTGCTTAGTTTGGGACTAGCAGCATTATAGTGTATCCACTGAGCATTGGCAGGTGGGGAGTGGGACAAAGTAGAATCATACATCCAGTGAAATACCCTCATACTCTAAAGACTAATTGAGGTTTGAGTACTCTGTCCTCTGGCTCAACCTATATGCAATGGGTAAGATTTAAAGATAAACCAGACAGAATCAGTAGTCTGGCATTCACATGCATGCAAGAGGATCAGGTCTGGATTCTGTCTTTGCGAAGCAGAGTTTAGTTTGGATCACTTATAACCATATTCTGTAAAAAGGCAAGCAAATAACCTGAATTAAATTATCACGGAATTAAGGCATTTTCTCAGTAGTTACGAAACCTCAGTGAAAAGACCTCAGAAGATTAGATGACTGAGAGGGGCAGGAACCAGATGTGTAAGGGCAGACAGGATTGTATTAGTCCTGGTTCAGTTCAGCTTCGACTGCACACCTTGAAAGACATCAGCTTAAAAGATAGAACATTTTTTCCCCTTCTTCAAAATAAAAAAGAAGAACCCAACCCAAACATTGATAAGTTTCTTAACTTGCATCACAAGCAATTGCTCCAGAATGTCTTAGCATGGGGTACTGCATATGTATGTGTCACACAGGAACACGTGGCAGTGAATGGGACAGATGAGAAAATCTTAAAACGACACTATGCCCAAACAGCCCCTCAGCCGGTGGTTTTGGATTCAAAGCCATGTGTATCACCGCAGGGACACCAGGAGACTTCAGCCAGGGATGTGGAAAGGCACTCCTGGGTAAAGGCAAAGGGAAAAGCTGCATCCCCTTTCATGCATAGATTGCACAGCGCAACCCGCCCACAGCGAAACAGCGAGGGCAGCCGGCCCGCTCCCAGGAGCGGAGCACCAGGGTTAGAAGTCTGCACACGTGAGCACAGGAAGGAAGGGGGGAGGAAGCTGACAGCCAGCTGCAGTGTGGAAGGTCCTGAGCACAAGCAGAGGTAAAGCTCTTTGGGACACAGGATTAGTTGCAATATTGGGCCTATGAATCTCAAATAGAGAAACTGTGCTGCTGCTTGCTGCTGCTGTGAGCCAGGGACGGGGGAAAAAAACCCCAAAAAAACGGATCTCCATTTCTCCATTTTAATTTTTTGTGATAAAACAGAACCAAGCCAAGGGAATACCCCACTTCAGGCAATGCATCAACACACCATACTTGAAAAGGACAGGGGAAGGGGAGCAACAACGTTTTGGTCAGACAGTTCTGTTTTCCTGTTTAAGGTCTGGCGCAGACACACCTGAAAACACAGCTGCTGGTGGCTGGCTGGGCTGTGCATGAAGGCAAGCGTGCTTCCTGTGAAGCGCTACAGCAGTTTGGCATGCTGAGCACTTCCAGGGCATCTCACAGTTTTGCTGCTTAATGTGTAAGAAATCATGAGTTGGAGAGAATCTGGATATGCAAACTTGCAAAAGCAGCAAAATCAGGTCACTTCTTCCAGCTTTATAGTGGCATTCAGACACAGGAGCTGGATTTATGCTAAACACAGATAGATGCAGGGTGATAGGGATAGCTCTGGCACGTTGAAAACAAACAGGACAAGATTTTAAACAGACTTGTTTTTGCCAGATCCTGCAAAAATCACCACAATGGATAACACTCACAAACCTTTAATGAATCCGTAGTGTCCAGCTCGGGCATGTACCAAATTAGTATTTGCTATAGATGAAGCCAAGTAGAAGAATCATACACTGATGGGCAGCATTAATCATTGCAACAAAGGTCAATTTTCCCACTCCCATATTCACTTTTAAGATAAACACATTTCTAAGGACCTTCAGAGTTTATGTATGTCTAGTTTAACTAAACTCATGCTGCAGAAAGAACCCCATGACAGAACTCACATTTTTACTAAGCATGATTTTACACATTCATTTTGGGGACATTTCAAAACTCACACATAAAATTCTGTCTGGGCATCTTCTCTTTCAAGTTTGATATATATCAGGTAAGCTGGTGAGTTTTGCACCCCAGCTGTTCCGCTTTAGTTGGTTTAAAAAGCAAAAAGTACAGAGGCACTGATAAGGCACAGTCCATAAGAAAGATCTCTGCCTTGCACAGAAACCTCTAAGCAATCCAAATGAGAAAATGTTGAGGTACTGGAGTGGGTAAGATATTTTAGAGCAGTAACGTTAATATAATCATCCCCTAGAAAGTCTCCACCATCAGGATATTCCTTCTCAGTTGAAATGGACGAAACTCAAATTCCGCAGATTAAACAAAATCAACTCCCTGACCCCAAATCTACTCTAAGTAACATTTGCCAGGCAATTTTCAGAGATTATAAATTCAAAACCCTGCTATCTTGAACTTTTTTATTTACTTTCCCTTTGACTCAACGAAGTCTTTTGATATCTATTTTTGAAGTGGTATTTTTGAGCTACCAAGGTTATTGCTTCATCCCAATACAGAGGTCAGGCAGGATTATCTCAGCAACTTTTTGGACAGGCCCTCCCCGTGCCTTAACATTGTGAAATCCATCTCACAATCTTGCAAAGGAAAGCATAAACATCGTTACACAGATGCTTAAAGAAGTAACACAGACCCACAGAACTGATCCTCAACCCTGTTCAATTTGAGACTGGAAAAATACTACACCTTTTGCCATCATCCAAGAACCTAAGAGATGTACAGAGAGACACTGAAATCAGATGCTCTTCCTGTTTTCAGGTCTGGAGGCTGTTGCTCATTTTTTGTGCTGTGAGTCGTTCTGCATACAGGTAAGCTCTTGGAAGACGTTGCTAGCTGTCTTCTCTGAACAGAGCATGAACGGGGGGCAGGGAAAGCCTTCTGCAGGGAGCATGGATTCTCCTTCCTTGCTCAGGTATCAGTAAGCCAGCTAGATTTTTCGTAATAGTGGAAAGAATCTTTCCTAAACCATAACGTCTTGGTGATGTTTCTTCACTGACTTGACTGACACAGAAATAAACTTTCCAGCAGAGTAAAAGAACAACGTAATATTGAAATAATCAGCCTGCCCAAACAATCTTAACCCAAATGTGGACAAATCTACCGCCAGTTACTTTTTGTGTATCATTGTAGTTGATGGGCTTTACACTCTCTCCTGTAGTGACTGTTAGCAAAGCACTAAGTTTTGCTGAAACCAACACAAATCTCAGCAGTAGTTTCTGGAAGTGTCTGATTAACTAGCTAGAAGATACTTCAATAGATACAATGACTGAGCCCTTAATAGGGCACAACTTCTCTCAACATGAGTTCAGACAACAAATTCACACATGGAAAGGAAGGATACATTTAACTGGTAAGAGTCAGGCGAGATCATCCCTGCCCCAGGAGAAAGCACTGACAGTACACTGAGTTAAACCAGTGAATATGCTCAGGAAGCAGCATGATACACGACAGATCAGGCCAATCTTGTACCAAGTGAAATGGCAGTCTATCATTGTAAAATGGAGGCTGTAGTATCTTAGCAAAGCACTCAACAGGTTACTGGTGAACTTCTTCCAAAAAAGCAATTTGTTTTTTTGAAAGGGCAATTATAAAACTGTTCACGTTCCTCATTTTAATTTTTGTTGGTATCAATTTATATTTTAGGTTCATGAGATTAAACAGTATATTAACACCAGTGAAGTGACTGATATTATATAATTAATAGAAACGCTATTTATGGCAGGTTAATTTTGGTGCCTATATTTTGGCTTATTTACTTAGGAAAACTGTGGGGCACTGCATGAGCCATTCAGTCTTCTGAAAAGAGAACTTTGGCAGCTCAGACTTTTGCACCTCTAATTTTTTTGGAGCGCATGTTGATTGATGACTGTGCCATGAATCCGCCCTCCTACCACCTGAGTTGAGGCACAAGGAAATAGGGGGCCACGTATTTACTAGAACCCGCCGAGAAGAAAGAGGCACGGCTGCGAGCGCCTGACAGGAACGCGACCAGTCACGCCATCTGCCCCAACAGCGGAGCCGTGACGACCCCAGAACTATTAAAAGCCACCGGCGGCAATTACAGCACGCCTCAGCGAGCAGCACGGAGAGGGGCAAGGACAGCCTTCCCCCCCGCCCAGCCCTGCCCAGGGCACCGTGGCTCTCCCGGCTGCTCCGCGCCCCGGGACGCTGGCGGGGCGAGGGGAACACCGAAACTACCACACTGCTGCCGTGCCTCACACCTCCTTCCCGTCCGCTGCTCGCACTCGGAGGCGGGGGGAAGGGCAGAGCCCCGGGGGAGCCGGGCGTGAGCAGGACCGGCAGCGGGGCGCGTTGTGCATCCCTCTGCTGTGTGTATGCATTCACTCCCCGCCCACCCCCAAAAAAAACCCCCGTTCCCTGCTTTTTTCTCTTTAGTTTCCACTTCAAAACCACGCTCAACGTTAAGCCGCTCACGCCCGTCGCCGCCACAGGGCCGGCTCCAGAGAAACTGCCCATGTGCACGGGCCAGCCTCAGCCCCGTCTGAGCGGGAGGAAAGACCGGTCAGCAAGCCGCCCAACTCCTTCGCAGTCGCTCACCGAGCGAAGGAGCACTCGGCGGGGCAGTGAGGGGGCAGCCCGCCCTCCCGGCCCTGCTCCCAGCCCCCCGCGACGCGGCGAGGCCAGGTCCGCCCGGCGGAGGCTGCAGCGGCGGCAATGCCGACGCGCGGTGGCGGGGGCAGCTCGCACCGCGGGGACCGCCCCCGTGCCGGCGGAGAGGGGCAGCCGCGGCGCCGCCCGCTGCGCCCGTCCACGTCCCACCCGCCGCCGCCGCCACCACTACTCACGGGAGCTGGGGACGAGCAGCAGAAGCGCTGCCACCTGCAGCGCGCAGGAAGCGCCGCTGAGGAGCCGCATGGCCGCCGAGGGACCCGCGAAGTACCGGTGGAGGGCCGCGGGCGCACGGCAGGCGCTGATGCCCGGGCCGGCGGGGCGGGGCCGCCGCGCCTCCAGGGGGAGGGGGGCCGGGCCGAGGGTGCGTCCTACGTGCGAAGGGGTCACCGCCCACCCCGCAAGCAGCGCCCACCCCGCAAGCAGCGTCCGCCCCCGCGTTTCACTGCCCCGGCTGGCCGGGCCGCGGCCCGTACCGCGCAGCCAGCCCCTCCACGGGGCACGGGCAGCCCTGAGGCGGCTCGCCCATCGCCCGCCGGGCTTACGGCAGGCCGGGCGGCCAAGCGCGGTGCTGTCTGTAGGGAGGGACTCGCGTACACGTACGCCAGGAGCCTGCGCCCCGGGCTGGTGGTGTGAGGCAGCCCGTTCTCTGGGTAGCCTTTCAGTACCAGAGCCTCAGCAGGGAGGATTTACCCTCCTGAAGTACCTGCAGCTCGCTCTGCCCGTGTTCGGAGGGGAACGCCGGAGGCTGTCCACGCTGCGCCTGGGCGATGCTGATGCGGCCTCTGGTTGTGGTGTGTGCTATTAAGTCAGCAGAGCTGACGCCCTGGAAAAGTTTTATACGTCAGTAATTGTGAAACCGGCTACAGAGGTGGTAGGGAAAAGTGACAGGTAACAACTGTGTTCAAGTCCTAACAGGTTTTTCATATTTTCTATCGTCATCAGAAGGTCGATGTTAAAGTTAGGCGTTTATTTTTCAAATATGCTCTTAAGAGTGAAAAGAACCTGAAAATTATTTATCAAATGAAGGGAGGCACTGCTACAAATTGCTTTCTAATAAGTTAGAGAAAAACACTTTTAATGTGGGTAATTGTAGGTTTGTCATCAAAGCCATGGTAAAACATCTAACACACAACACTATGCTTATGTTTGCTGCATCAAGATGTTTCCATGTCAAGTGATGGACCACAGAGGGAAAGGGCCTGGCCTGAGAGTGCACGGGCAGGCTGTGAAACTACTCTGGCACTGCGTGAAACCCACTGCCCTTTAACGACAGAATTACCTTTTACATGCATTTGCTCTGTAAGCAAGCAAGTGGTAAACTAAAATGCTGAAGAAAAAAATTGTTTGTTTGTTTGGTAGGTTTTTGTTCTAGACATATTAGTCCCCATTGCTTGCATTTGGTGAAAATAGATAGAATCGTAGAGTATCCTGAGTTGGAAGGGACCCATAATGATCATCGAGTCCAACTCCTGGGTCCACAGAGGCCCAGCCAAGACAGAGTATGGGACTGAGGGCATCGTCTAGATGCTTCTTGAACTCAGCCAAGCTCGGTGCTGTGACCACTATCCTGGGAAGCCTGCTCTAGTGCCTGACCAACCTGCATGTGTTATACTTCTGCCATCTTCTTATGCCTTTGTTCTGCTTTGTTTCTTGTACAGTTCTCGTGACTGAAGTTCCTGAAGACCAATGTGTGTCTCTTTCCTGTGCATTTTCTGACATAATCCTCCACAGCTTTTCTTTATGATGGCAGTAGGAGTAGTATCTGCAGCTAGCCTAAGTCCAGTAAAGCCTAGAAATACTGGTAATCCATATGTTACAAAGAATAAGGGCCCCTTTTGGTTCTAAAGGCAAAGCTTAGAGTGGGAAAGAATATTTTTTATTAAACTAATTTATATTTAGGTATTAATTATAGAAGTCCTTCAGCTCTTGCTCAACTCCAGTGAACATCAGGCTTAGAACAGACTGGAAGCAATTTATTTTCAAGCAGCCTAATTAACATTGCTCGACTTGTGTATGTGCAGGAAGAGAGTAGTTAAGATACATGGAATGAAGTGAAGTGGTAAGTTTGTAGAAGATAGCTCTGTAATTCCCATAGAAGTGCTGAGTTAGCAGGAACTGAGATGTGTTGCAAAATAGTCCATGCTCTTTACTGTGTAAAGGCAGAGGTGTTAAAAGGTCTTACGATGATTCCTTTGGCATGATCTCATTCCATTTGGTGTCTATTGTTCTGTGGGAGGTGAATTTCTGACAGTGTATCTAGAGGTGGCTAGGAGTTGTTTGTATGCTAAAAAGGTAACATTCTGGGAAATGTAGTGGAAGCTATCATAGAATCATAGGGGTTGGAAGGGACCTCGAGAGATTGTATCATCTCCTTTTGATGCGTGGTGTAATTAATGATTTCTCATACAGATTCCCCTGTAAAAACAGGATTGGTGAGGTGTTTTTTTTTTCTTTTTTTCCTAATTTTGTATGTGGTATGCATGGTTAGGGAGCAGCAAGAATGGGGTTGCCCCACAGTGCAGATGAGATGGGTGCTGAGGTTGTGATAGCGTCAGGGTCCACCTCTCAGACAAGTCAAGGTGATGAGCCTGATCCAGGGAGTTCAGCTGGGAGGGAACAGCAGAAGAAACATGGTTATGGCATCTAATGTCATTCCAGGAGACAGGATATAAGGCTACCACCTTTCTCACAGAATCCTGGAATGGTTTGGGTTTGAAGGGACCTCAAAGAGTATCTTGTTCCAACCCCACTGCCATGGGCTAGGGCACCTCCCACCAGACCAGGTTGCCCAAAGCCCCATCCAACCTGGCCTTGAGCACTGCCAGGGAGGGGGCAGCCACAGCTTCTCTGGGCAGCCTGTGCCAGGGTCTCACTCTCACAGTGAAAAATTTCTTCCTTATATCTAGTTTAAATCTATCCTCTTCCAGTTTATAGCCATAGTTTATAGTCAGTCTGGGGTTCCTCCCGGAAAACCAGTCACTAGGTCAGGGCAGCTGGGGACAGGGCTGAGGACAGACACAGCTATGATGGAGCTCAGGCAGGGACTGAAGGCTCAGGCTAAAGTTGAAACAGAGATCCTGGGTGAATGAGGGCATGTGGATGGAGCTGTCAGGTGAGGTTTGTCAGAGCTTATTATTACCAGTAAGGGCTTACGAGTGCACTCATGGCTCTGGCAGTTAGGCAGTTCATTCAAAAGTACAATCTGATCTCTTAGAGGAATGTCCTTGATTGGTGAAAGTTCTTCTTATGTGGGGTGTGAGGTAGATGTATAACTGCTAGGACATTAACAAAAGTATTACAAATGAAAGTCCCACAATGGAATCGTTAAAATTCATGGGTCCTAAAGATAAGCATCTCAGATCCATCTTGTCCACGAAACTTTAAAATGTTTTTGTGGAGATGGTGCAGGTGAAACCAAGCCAGAGCAGGGTTAATGCATTAAGATAATTAATAAAAACCAGAAACACACAGTTGGAACAAGGACAACTTTTTATTCACATCTGAAACCTGATCCTCAGGCAAGACCTACAAAGGCAAACCTAGAACCAGAAGTACCAAATCCACTCAGTACTGAAAACTGTGGACTCGGTATTTACTCAGTAAAAGTTCTAGGACCACTGTAGTTTTCCATATCTCTTATCAACCATCAACCCATTGTTCACAGAAGTTCACTTCTATAAGCCGTCATCTCTCCTAGTTGACATACTTGATCAACTATCTTCCTCTTTCAACATGTTTGAGGAATATTAATTTAGGTTACACCCAGTAAAATTGTTCCCAGACTTTACTTAGCTTGATGTCTATGGTGTATAGATCCAACTCGTAAAAGAGTCTGATTCCAAACATGATAGATGACACCTTGCTTTACAAATCATGTAATTTTTATATTCTCAGACATCAATGTGAAAGCAACACTGCTGGGTAACAGCAAAGTATTTCTAATCAGGAAAATATAAGAACATGCAGCATTTTTTCTGAAATATTGTCAAATATTGTAGCTTTAAGTCATGCTCCCTAGCAATGCAAAGTTAACACTTAAGCTCTATAGGAGGAGGGATAAGAACCAAGGCTGAGCAAACTGGCAATTTACTTCGTTGTGAGCGTTAGCAAATCTACATTTATTTGGGTTTCTTCATGCATACTTTTTAAAGAGTAAGGAATTAAGTTCTAAATTTTTTTGGCACTACCAGGATTAGCCATATTTTGTTAGGCAGTAGTGCACATGTGAGGCATCAGCACCCTATGAATGAATGCTTGCATTTCTTTGAGTTCAAAATTGTCCCAGAAGTCAATAACCATAATTCAGGTATGTCAGTCAGGTCTGTATACATGATTGTTTGTAAAGCCTTTGACTTTGAGAACTTTCTATTCCAGGACAGCTTTAAGTTTTCCAAACCATACACCAGATTGTTTGTCACTGCATTGTACTCTCTGTAAGTGTGAAACTCCTGATGGGTTTTCTGTTCTAGAATACTGGCTTCTATAGTGAATTCTGTACCAGAACTGCATAGTGTTGTATTTCTGTGGATGCTGTGCCTGGCACATAGTTTTGCATGCAGGTCCTGAGGCATGCACCCTTTTGACCAGGGATCTGGTAAAGCATAGAGCCTGCTGTAAAAGCTGTTTGGGAGTCTAAAGCATGTATGGTCAGGAATGTGGGAAGTCTACCTGCTTAGTTCTTAGCTGCTTTTCTCTGTTGTCGTGTACTCTGATGGGTAAGAAACTGCAACAGCAACCTGCTTCTCATATAGTGTAGTGGTTATCAACTTCCAGTCATAATTGGCCTGATTTCAACAGGTAATTTAAATGATAAAAATGTAATGCTTTCCCTCTTATGTGGCAGTTTTTCGACACAGATAAAAATGCTTTATGAAAAGTGAAAGTAGTAGACTATTTGACTAATAATTTTCCAGTGAAAGTGCAGAGATGCTTTAGTAGTGGTGAGTGGGAGTTTAAGGTGCTCAGCAAGACAGCTAACTTCTCACTGTTCTGCTGTGACAGAGAGAAAAGGTTTTTGGCTCAGTAAGTCCAATGCAGCCACTTTACAGACATGACACCACAAACATTATTAGTGGTATAAACTGGGAAATAGTAAAACCCCAAACATATGCCCTCTCCCTGCTCCAAAAAAACCCCCCACCCCACCCTTGATTGGAACTTAAGGTGTTTCAGCTGTTCAGAAGTAAGTAATTGATTTTGGAACCCCCTGTTTGATGGGATGAAAAACAACTATTCTGAAAAAGTCCTTCACAGAATCCTAACAGCACAGCCCTCGGTGCAGCCATCTATTGGTTTCATACTGCCTGGGACAGGGAGCTGTATGAATTTGGAATGGACCATGTTGCTTCCTTCAGCATTTGGCAGGAACCACTCGGGCACGTCTGTCCTAGTGCTGATTAAGGCTAACCCCAGCTATCTTCCGTGACCTGATTCAAACCTGGGTATAGATGTATGTCAATGCAGACAGAGATGGAGTTCATAATAGTGGATATGAATACAGCTGCAGTCTGATTAGCAGTCACTCGATTCAAACAGCAATAAAAAGAATCCAAGAAATCTGGCAGATGAGATCCCACTCCCCAGGACTTGAGTGCTACACCTTGTTTGAGCCTCCGGCTCTGGAACACAAAGGAGGATCATCTGCCATTGTCCGTGCCACAGACATCCCTGCCTGGGCCCAGCAGCCCTTCCCTGCCTGCCCTCTTGCCTCAGCCTTCGCTCACCCGCCTGCTCGCCTCCAGCCTGGGCCGGCTCAGCAGGCAACCCTTCAGTACCCATCCTGGGTGGCCATGTCCCCAGCTCCTGTGAGAAGGCCACCACCAGTGTCCCACTCATGGTGACACGGCCAGCACATGACTGGGAACTGATGGACGGCACAGGAACATGTAACATTTCCCTAAAAAAACAACTACATGAAAAGCAGAAACACTGAAAGCCCTTAAAAACTCCCAAAGAAGGTTGTCTCTGGTACGAGCCATAAGGCTTGTTCCACCGTATCTTCACCCCTATCGCTGTCTCTCCTGTTGAGGCTTCTCATTTCAATCCCAAACAGCTCCCAAACATAATATGCCTTCTGCCAACTCCTCCTCTGACCTGAGTTTCCATTTACATGGTAACTGTCAGGTGTCATCCTTGAGCAGTTGCCAGTTACTTCCAGTCTCCCCCAGACCAGTCTTCTCCAAACTTCACGTATCCTGGTCCAGTTGATGTTCCTTTGCCTTTATCCATTACCAACATCCATTATTTCACAACAGCCTAGGTGGATCAGTCTACCTCCCTGCTCTTCACAGGCCTTACTCTTCTACTTCCTGTATTTCAGTCAGGCTTCTCCATTTCTTGGGCCCAGAAGATTGGAAAAGAAAGGTTCCTTGCTTTCATGCAGTGCCAACCCAGCTCTGCAAACTTTCTGAGCTCATCTGAGCCTAAGGCTTTGATGATAAAAGGTGAAGTGAAGCTTGTGTTACCAGTAAAAGCATGGTAATAGTCCCACTTTTTACACAGAGGATACATCTGTTCTAGAGGTTTCAAGTCCAAAGTGTTTGTGGATGATAGTGTTGCCCAAGAAAGGCTCACAAATTGAATTTGGCATAGGTAATAAAACAATGAATGTGTTTTCTCTTCAGCAGCAAAAGGTCTGTTTTGAATTGTTTTTTCAGAAAAGCTGAGGCTTTGTCAGACACACCTGGTGGAACATCCAGAGCATTGCCAAAGTAATGAATTCCTGCACAGGGTGTCCTTGAGTAGCTGCCCTCCTTGGTGCTGGCCAGGGCTATCCGGTTCTGTATGCTAAGCTTGATGCCTACTTTTGGCCAGGAGGAGTGTCTCTCTCTTTTCCTAAGACATAATAGAAAAGAATATAATAATACTATATATATAGAAATTCTGTGTAATAAAGACAATAAGAAAAATGAACAGGTATTTTTGCACAAAAGACCACATAAACCAGAGGATCCAGGCAATGGGCATGAATCAGAAAAGCTTATTTAAAGGTCAGTTCTTTATCCTTACTTTCTTATCATGAATAAGTAGAATAGAATAGTTAATTTTGTGGTTTAAAAATATCAGAACTCACTACAACTGATTCAACTACAAAGTCAGATTTTTATGTGTAATTACCCAGAAAAAAAGGAATTTGCACCCCCCCCCCGCCCCCCCGTGTTACTCATAAGAGTAGGATTTTAAAATGGAATGTCTAAAATTCAGTCAGAGTCTCAGAACCTTAGTTTAGAGTGTTCTCTATGAAACAAGTAAGGAAAAAGACCTTAAACATCCTTAATGAACTCTTTTTAAGATGAAGCTAAGGACAGAATACTGACCACATCTGAAAATGGATGCTTTAATGAACAAACTGGAAATCAAAGTTGCTGTTTGCTGAGTAGGTTCCATAATTTCAGAAGTTCTATTAAGTCCTAGATTCCTGCTCACATAGAAAATGTGGACATTCTATGTGGAAATTCTCCTTTTCCCCCTGAGGTAGAGTCATTTGCATTTTACACTGGGAAAAATGGGAAGGATAGGGAAGGACACATTTGATTGTACTGAGATATGTTTAAATGGAGAAAATAATTTCCATTTAAACATGGAACAAACATGTCGGGAAGTGTTTTTTTATTAACAGTAGGATTTTGTGTGACAAACACTGAACATGTGTCCATAACCTGAGTGCATATATGGCCCTAGGGAAAAATTTACCAAACATGAAAAGAATGATACAAAGGCCTTGTAAGAAATAGAGTAAACTATTATCCCAAGTAATTTGGAAGCAAGCTCAACTGAGTATTTTAAAGTGGCATAGATTTGAGGCACATAGAAAACCTGTTCAGATTTGAAGGGAAAGGGATTGAATTGAAGTGTTTACTTCTACAACATTGCAGTTGCCTTCTAAGAATAATGAAAATTGCTTATTTTAGATACATAATTACAATCATACCATTCATTTTCAAAACAGTCATATTTTATCTTCTGATGTAACACTTAAGAGTTTGTTTACAGAAATTATGTGGTGTACAGAGAGACTTGGAGAGACTCCTAATGGACGGATTATTTTTTGGAGAGGACATGTGTTTTTCTATGTAATATCCTTAGCAGAGAATTTAGAGTACATATGAGTGCCTAAAATGTCTCATCTCATCTTTTTAGGAGACATTTTATTTGAAAAGAATAACAAATCATGATAGCAGGTTTTTTGTACATCTAATAAATTGATCACAGCCCTATCTAATAATCAGTCCTTGTGCTTTCAAAATGTTTGCGGACTAGTAAAGTATGTAATTGTTTCTATTTTAAATAGCCACGCTTTCTAGATCAGTTTCAAGTAATTCTTAACTTCAGACTTTATTAATTTAGAGCCTAGCACTCAGTGACAGTGTGTTGTAATGAAGGCAGTGTTCAGCATTCTCCTTCAGGTATTCAGGGCTGCCAAGTTTTATTCCTTTTTTTAAAAAAATTTAGTATTATTGAGTATCCTAAAGCATGATGAGTTGTCCGGTATGTTGCACATGTGTTATTTTTTATTCTTATCGCTGACGATAAACTGTCAAGGTAAGTGAATCGGACTCTGATGTAAGAAACCCAAACCCAAGAACTACTGTTGGTGATTCAGCAGCTGAAAAATCTCTAAATGATCTGTTGTATAGCTCCGTGCTTTCACTATTAGTGGTCTTAAAGGCTTTCACCCACCTTAGTACATACTATTTGCAGGTTGTAACTGTGACTGACTTTTAAACAAAGTCTAACAGTCTGTATTTGTGATGAAAATGCATGCAAACTAGGTCAGTACTGGAATATGATGGAAGATAAGTCTTCCTTTTGTTAAATGCTTCAGATTCCAGAGGATTCTGCTTCTGTTTCTGCTAAAACCTACCTTAAAGGTAAGATGAAATATTTATACTGGAGTTTGTTCAATCAGGTGGTAATTTTGTTTGGGAAACTTGGTCACCTTTTGGGGAACTAGCAGTTTGTGAGCTGCAAACTCGTGTGGTCATTGTGAGCACCACAATATTGACACACATGGGCTGATGCTATAACATTTTCATAATGTTGCTGGAAAACCCATTTTCATAAATCAGTGAGGGTAAGATATGAGACTTTGATCGAGAACTGAAAGATGTCCTGCAGGACTCAAGAAGGCAAAAACTGGTATCACAGAAACACTTCTCTGTCAGTAACTCTTGATACTTTGAGGAAGCTCTTTGACATATCTGGGCTTCTCATAGTGGTTACCTGTACATCCATCGCCTATTATTTTTTATTTTGTTCATTTAAGTCATTTGCTGACAGGCGTTCCTGGGAATCCTCTGCTGTTAAACCGTGACAGTGCTTTTTGGTGTGCAACATGGGGCTCAAGTTGACAACAGATTTGACTGGAATGTGATAGACTGAATTTATAGCCATTACTGCTGTTTAGCTACTAATTCACAAGCACCCGTGCTTGCCATGGGGTTCACTTGCCTTACTGTGCAGTAGAGTCTAGTGCTCATTAGTGGCTGGTTTTTGCTTTTGCTGCCTGCTGTAGTGCTGTGCTGCTTCTCACCTTACCATACTGTGCCTGGGAACAGCTTGGTAACAGCAGTGGTGTTGCTGTACTGGGCAGGCTGGAACTCCTGTGTGAACTGGATTCTAGGGGGCTGTGTCCTATGGATGAACCCATGTGGCAGCAGGACACCCCGAAGTGTCTGGGCTGCGAATACTTCCACCCCAGAGCAGGAATATCTCGAAGTGGCTGTGGCTGTGGTTATGTCTGTGCTGTAGCAGGTATACCTCTGAAGGGGCTGTGGCCCGAGGATAAGTCCATGCTGGAGAAGGTGCACCTTGAAGCATCTGTGGCTGTGCGTGAGTGCACATCAGCTTGTGAATGCACACTCAAACTGGGAAAGATTTAGGGATCCCTATTTTACATCTGAAGTAATCTAATTTAAATCTGAAGTAATTACAAAAATGGTATTTTTTCTGTACTTACAGAGAGCCTGGGAGTAAAGTACGTACAGTGAATAACATTATGTTCACTACTTGTACCTCGCTGACAGCACAAATTACCAGAAGTAGAAATACCTTTCTTGCATTATGCATAGGCATTTTGAAAATGGGCTATATTAAAAGGTTTATAGGTTTCAGTGTTTGAACTACAGTGGCTGCAAAGATGGTGTTCCTGCTGCAACCCTTTTTGCAGCAGGAATTTCTAAAATTGCTATTTACTTTTATGCATATTCTTTGCATAGTTTACTTAGTAAAAGTAAACTTTGATCTCAAGAGTGCACAATATGACAAATGGGATTGAATTTATGAAAGAATTGTGGCATTCTCAGAATCAGTAAGTAGATATTACTGCAATAAATATTATTTAAAGAAAAATTGTGGCAACATTTTACATATGAAGTGCAGAGGCTAGGGCTTCCTGGCGGAATGACAGATTGATAAAAATGGCACAGGATCTTCTGAAACAGCATATTTGGTCTGATTTGTCACTTCCAGGGTATTCAAATTGAAATTGCTAGGCAGTTTTTTAGGTTATTAAATAAACTGGTGCCAAGGTACTATGTAGGACAGCTTCATTGCTGTCAGCTAGATTGCAAGTGATTGTTACCAATGAGAACTTTAAGATATCTACGGTCTGTAGCATTTGTAACTGAGCAGAAATCTGATTACCACTTACATATGTGCTTCCAAATTCTAGCATGTAGCTAATCTGGAAGAGAGGAGAGAATATTGTTTTATACTGCTACCTCCTCTGTAAGAACAGGGATTTGAGGTACCATATAAACGTGATGAAAACGTGGTTAGCAACTGAAAGATTTACAACACAAATTAAAGCAAAGAGATAACTGCGATAAATACCTCAGAAGAGAGCATGCAAGGGTTAGGATTAGTGCTTTAAGTGACGAGTATGTTGGATCCCTGAACACTGTAGAATGTTTTTGTCAAAACCCAATATTAAGCCGAACTATGAAGATGGGCAATGTAAGGAGTGGTGGAGTTTGTGTGGGCTTTTCTGATGCTTAAAGGCTGTATGAGAGAACATGGAGAAATGATTGAGCTGAGCTAGCAAGCAGCAAAGACCTGCACAGTCAGCAGAGACTTTTAAATAGTTGGTCAGATTGCTCAGCTCACATACACAGAGTATGGGCAAAGTGTCTCATATCCAGAGCATTTCTATGCTACAGACATAGAGCAAATAGCTCAGTGGAAAGTACTGACCCATATTTATCCATCATCTTGAATGTGATTTGCAATGTGTGTGAACACTGTGCTGTTTGAACTAGCCCAATAGTGATAAGATACGAAGCATTCTGCTTTGTAGCCATAGCAAACACAGGTAAGAAACATAAGTTCTTCCTTGAACTAGTATCTTATTTATTATAACAATACTCACCACTAAATAAAATTTGGATCTTTTCACATCAGGGCTGGATAATCATGGTTTGGAAAATTATCTCCAGGAGAACTCTTAAGTGGTTGAGTTTTGTTTGCAAAACTATGGCACATTTAAAAGAGTATTGTGCTGATACTAGTGCTGTCCCAGCATTTGACTTCTGCTTAAGTTACTACCTAACTTCTCATTCCCAGGAGGTAAAATCTTAAAGCTAGTTATGCTAAGAATCAACCTCATTCCTATTTCTGGCACTGAAAGTAGAAATGAAAAAAAATAGTAAGACCAGAGAGAAAAAGTGACACTATTTCTTCACCACATTATGATTCTTTCCCACTTCTACTGCTCTTTAAATTCCTATTCAGAACCACTAGAAAATATTAAAGGAAGCTTGAGGTAATTTTTTTTCTGATAAGCCCAATTACCAACAAAAGCACCATTCTTACATACTTCTCTACAGTTAAATTTTAAATAAGTGTCAGCTCATACTGTATTTCTCTCCAAGTATTAAAAAAATAGACCAGCATTAGCAGCATTAATTTAACACTAAGCAGTCTCTTAAAATTATTTTGGGATAATTTCCCCTTCATCCTTAACTGCTATGAGTTGTTGTTGTAGCCATCATAAGAAAGAAAGGCTCTGCTAGTTTAAAGACTATGATTATAATGAGAAAACTGTGAATGTATGTTTTCAGCAGTAGCTGGTTTCCTTTTTTGCTGTCCAGCTGTTGGATTTCTCATCTGTCCCTTAACAAGGTCAGGATTTCTGAGCCTCCTTGTCTAATGCAATGAAAGGTATCTTGTATTAATGGCACTTAATTAGCTCCAGAAGCTTTCTTGGGGTGATGTGCTTTGTTTCTCCGTTGTGGCTCACATTACCTATGGACCAGCTCTGTCCTCCATGTGCCTCTCCTTGGCCATGGCACTGCTCATCTAAAGGAGAGACTATTTTGTTATTCCAGGCTCCATTTTACTGGAGTTCTTGATCATAAATCTAGGTTGTTCTTTCCATTTTGACAGTATAAAGACCTTCCTCTCTGCCCTGTCATTTCTCATCCCTGCATTCCAACAGTGTCTATCAACATTTTTTGATCATTAGTAGTTCATTCTGTGGAAGAGGTTCTGGGGAGGCTGCTGCAGAATTGCTGCCATCACTTCAACAGGGAGAGATGGAAATGCTACTGTTTTGCCATGTCCTTACGTTACCATGATAGATCCCAACTTGACCCAGTTGTGCATTATTTCCAGTTTACTCTATTGTCCTGGTTTAGGCTAGGATAGAATTAATTTTCTTTCTAGCAGCTGCTGTAATGGTGTTTGGGAGTTAGGATGAGAGCAGTGCAGATGACACACTGATGTTTTTAGCTGTTGCCAAGCAGTCAAGGACTTTTCAGTTGTTCATATTGCCCTGCTAAGGAGAAGGCGGTGGGCTCCCAGGAAGCTGGGAGGGGGGACAGCTGGGACAGGTGACCCAAACTGGCCAAAGAGGGCATTCTGTGCCAATTACATCATGCTCAGCATAAAGGGGGACTGGTGGGGAGAGGAGTGAATGGCACCAGGACAGGCAGTTTTTGGGGATGGTCCAGCTTTGGAACAGCTCTGTGCTGTACAGCCTGAGTTGTGTGGTTTGGTGAGAAACTGCATTGTGTATCACCAGTTTTGTATATTTTGCTGTAAAGTCCTGTTATTGCTATTTCTCTCTCTGCTGTCCCATTAAACTGTCCTTATCCCAACAGACAAGGTTTGCCTTTGGTTTTTTTCTTTTCCCCTTCCCCTTTCCCCCCACCCCAGGGCAAGCTGCTGCATGGGGATCAGCTCCTAGCTGGGGGCAGAACCACGACATCTATAAATTCTGAATGTTACAAGTTTTGTAAAGAATGTGAGACTACACTTGGAGTAAGTCTAAGGGTACAAGGTCAGCCAAGCAGATGAAGAGGAGTGTAGGGCTTCAGCCAACCGAATCAGTTCGAGAAACATGTAGGTGGAACCTAAACCCAGTCTATTTTAGGTAGAAGAAGGAGATTTTAGTGATGACCTGAAGATGACTGTGCAGAGTGTGTTCAATACAAGATACTACTTAAAGTTCTGGGACTGGAAGGGTGGAATCAATTGTAACTGTTTCCAAACATCAGTAAGCAGTGAATATATCTACAGCTGAGCTCAAGTCAGAGAAATTTGTCTTCCTAGCCAGTGGAGATAAATTGACGTTTTTAGGATGTTATTTTCTGATTTCTGCTGGACCTCTGCATTAGGATTAAATTAACTGCTCTTGAAAGCACCTAATAGAGAAAGAATAAATCCTTGGTTGCATTCCTTCAAGGAATTGCCTTCAAGGGAGGATGGGACAGTCCTGATTCAGGCTCTTCTTCATCCAGTCCCAGATGATAAGAACACTGTTATTCGATCTGTTGCAAAGCCCATTTCCATAAAAAATAAATTGCTTCTTTGTTGTGTAACCACTGATTTAAGAGTAATGGTTGAACTCTGAGCAAATTATTTGAGAAGTACAGGAATGCCACCATGACACTGTCCTGTAAGTAACAATAAAAGACTTCAACTTATCTTCAGAATTCTTGCACAAACAGCAGTTAATGGAATATGCAAAAGCTTTTGGGAATGTACAATGTTCTGTAATTCATGCTCGAGCTGGCTAGATTGGTATTGAATGCAAACTGTTTTTTCAGCACCACCTTACTTTGCTCCTAGGTACCTCTGCTTTGAGTGCAAAGCTCCATCTAGAGAAAGCATGTAGTAATATCACAATCTCTTTCACCCTCACATGGCCTTTAGCTCGAGGATGTCCCTAGATGGAGGGACACTGATTCTGAGAAGAACTTAGAAGTCTGGGTAGATAGCTAGTTCTAATCTTCCAGTGTGAGACAGTAACCTAAATGTCTAATGTGATCCTTATGGTAAATATACAAGGATGAGATACACAAGAAAGGAGCAGGAGGGGTTGGTGGGGTTTTCTGTTCTTTGGCACACTTTCATTTGACATAAATGACTGCTGTAATATATGCATTTCTGGGGCTTGCAAGTTAAAAAGGATGTTGATGAATAGGGGTGGATTGAGTAAAAAACTGGAATGTTTATTAAAAATAGAATTTTTTTTGTTTACTATAACAAAAAGTGAGCTCTAGAGCAAAGGGAGAGAAACTGTCAACAGCAACATCAACTCTTGGGAAGGACTAGGGACACTGGCGACTCACTAAAACACCCCCCTCAGAGTCAGGCCAGGAAGGGTGCAGAGGGGGCTGGGGAAGGGTGAGCACAACAGCAGAGGACAGGATAAATAGTAGGAAGTTTGCTAATCATTGTTGGTATATATTATTGAGACACTTTCTGTATTAGTATCCTTTTCTTTCTCTTCCTCCTCCCCCCTCTGTTTTTTTTGCTCTAGAATAATTACATCTGTAATAAGAGTAATCTTTTGATCAAGCTGCTAAGTTAATTCCTAGCTCAGCAGACAAGTGTTTCCTCATTCAATCCCACAATCAGCAAATATCCTATGGTAGTGAATTCCACAACTGAGTTATTTGCTGTGTGAAAAAAGTATGTCATTTGTTTAAAATCTCCCACAACATTTAATTGGCAGTGCTTTACTTTTTGAGTTACAAGAAATAATATCTCACTACACTCAGTATCAGCTCTGTCAGATCCCTTCATGTGGCCAAGCTGAAGAACTCTACTGTTTCTGTTTTTCTGATGTGGATGGGCTTCCATATTTTCCTATATCCCTGGGCAGCCTACTGCTTTTCTCTATGCTTCTTGTTTTAATGTCTGCCAACTTTATTTTTAGGGCTGACAAAACAGTAAGAATTCTCACCCCTTAATAATTTTCCTCAGCCTTTTCCAACAAACAGTGATTATCTGTAATTCTCTGGCTTGTGGTGGTTCCTGCTCTAACAATAATCAAAACAGATAATATTTTCTCTCTGCCTTTGCTAATATTTTTACTCTTATAGATAAATCCAAAATAATTCCATTGACGTCAGTGGAGCTACTTCAAATTGACATTGCTGAAACTGAGAGCATAATTATGATAACCATTAAGAACATCCTGTTTGAGGTGGGTTTTGTTGAAGATACAGTTTTATAGAAACAGAAAAAAAGAGTATCTTCAAATTGGATGAAATTTCAAGTTAACAGTATCTAGGAAAAAAAGAAGAGGACAATGCTCTGACAGGCCATAGTTCATATTTTTGCAGCTCATCAGCTCTTCCCATCATATATCTGTGAGCTTTTTACCTGTGGCAGCTATAATATACATTGATAAGGCTGGAATTGATGATGACATTATTTTTTTTCTCCAAATATCTTAATACCAGATATGACTAGCCCACATCTACAGTATGCAGAGCTGGGGTGGGAGCTCAGCTGCCTGATGGCAGGGTTTTCCCTGGGATATGAATGCATCATGGGTGACATGATGCTGCAGGCAGTACCCTTGTTTCTTTTAGGAACAGCAGCCAGTAAAGGCAAATACATATTTTTATTACTTGTCTGAGAAGGAAAAAGGGTCCTGGATGAAACTGTGTATAAATGAGAAAGAAGATGGAGAATTGTTCAGAGAGCAGTGAGACAGACATTTGTTAAGTAGCCAGAAGAAGATAGGGTTGGCAAAATAACCTTGTGTAAGTGTGAGAGAGAGAGTGGGTGCTTGGGCAGATTGCAAAACCTGGGAAAGCCGGTTGGATTTAAGGATGTAGCTAGTAGAGAGGGGGAAAAAAAAAACACGAAAGAGTCAAACATAACGACATCTGCATTGGGTCCAAAGTATATCTGTGCACTTCAGTGTTTGGTCTCCCCTAAGGACCACCTAGACAATAATATAATAATAGGATAAAAATACAGTAGCGATTCCTCAGAAAATGTATTGCTTTTAGTAATTCGTAGGTCAGGAAGTCCACAAGGCTTTGTACTTGATCATATACTGGGTATTTTTTTTTCTCTATGAATTTTCTCAGACAGTATTTGAGCCATGTAAACTTTTAAATACTAAGATTATAAAATAAATGGGAGTTCCTTAAGGATTATGGCCTTTTTGGAAGTGAGTTACCAATATTGCAGCACCAGGACTGGATGGTCCCATGGTGAAATCAGACAAGCTCCACTGAATGTCACACTTAACACTGTGCGCAGAAATACCTCATTGCAAAGGAAAGCAAGGCTCTGGGACCCTGTACTTTTCATGGCATGGCCTCTACTTTTTACTTCTTCGATCTCTCTCAGATATGGTTGCAGGCTGCTGTGTGCTTTACAGCTGGACTCGGTGTCACCTCCTATGTTGGAGGACTATTTTGCCATAATTGAGAACTTGGACCAAATGTGTATTTCTTACCTGTAGCTGTTTTATCTATTACTCTTCATCCATCCTTGAGACGACAGTCTCACTTCATTCCTGAGGCACTGTCTTTATGTAGTTTTTCTATTGTTTCTCTTTTTGGTTGGCTGTTTGTTGGGGAGATGAATAAATTTAATGAAGGTGTCTCTATGCCCGGTATAGCTGCCTTCCTGGATTGCTTTGAGTAATGAAATGTTTCCATTTCTAGGATTCCAGAGGAAACTAATCCCAAGGACATCATGTCATGTGTTTCACAGAGAAGCTCTGAGTTAAAGATGGTTCTCCTTCATTGGGTGGAGACGTCATAAACTGAAAGAAAGGACTAAAGTCATGTAATGTGCAACATAGCCAGACACTGTTACTGTCACCAAGGAAGAGACAATGCATACACAGTAATTACAAAAATATCTTAACATATCTAAAAAGGAGAGGTGTTATTTAAAGAGATAAAAGAGAAAGGAAAAGAGCAGAGACTTAAAACTAGAGAAGGGCCATTGATAACCCTCCCCTGCTCTTCTCAAAATGGTAAAGTATGTACTTAAAGTGGGAATTGCTAGTGCTTTGAGTAAAATGCAGATGGGAAGAGTAAAAGGCAGATAGGAAGAGACAAGGACTTTTCTTGCAGTATTTCTGATGGCTCAGGAAATTACAAGCTTCCTCGCTTCTTTTGATGTCTTCAGAT
Organism: Porphyrio hochstetteri; assembly: GCA_020800305.1. Classification (NCBI taxonomy): domain Eukaryota; kingdom Metazoa; phylum Chordata; class Aves; order Gruiformes; family Rallidae; genus Porphyrio; species Porphyrio hochstetteri. The sequence continues at coordinate 206,691,600 of CM036905.1, read as the reverse complement.
ATACAAACTGTTTCAAAACCTTGTAAAATGATAAATATTTAAATCTGGCTAATGAAGAAGAGCTAGACCATAGTGCTGCACTTTTATTCAGAAGAATAAAATAACCTGTGGTAGTGTTTCAATTTGTACTAATCAAACCTAATCTGTGCATACATCTATATTTATGGATAAATTTATGTAAGGCAATTATATTTAAAAGCACTTCTAAAAAGAAAGAAAAATGAATGTATGGTACAAATAAAATCCTCCAAACATATGCCTTTTGTCTTCAACTTTTATTATACAGCAGATGAAGTAGAATAAATAGTGTAGTGTGAAAAATAGTATTTTCCTACAGGTCCTGTGCATCTCTTGTGTACAGTTCTCTCGTACAGACAAGGACTTTGACCTCCTAGAGTGTCCCTGTGGGTTTGATGGAGTAGGCTCAGGATACTTGGGTAACTGGGTAAGCCTCAATAACAGCTTCCCTGGGGTAGGAACCATGACTTTAAAAAAATGAGTAGAGCTTATCCTTTACATGCGGATGGTCAAAGGACCCATCAGAAATGTTAACACTTTTCTTTCCCAAGGCGAGTTCTTTTGCTGCTCCTTGTACTACCTGGAACAGCAACGCTGCGTTTAATATGCTTTTATTTGACAGAATGGTAGTGGAGGCAAACAAAATATCAAAGCTCTACCAAAACATAATACTATGTGATTACCCATTTCTTCTTTTGTGGGGAAGAGGAGGGACCAGATGCAATTTAAGTGACATAATGCACTTAGATGCCCTCAGATATATACTAGAGTGAGCATGTAAAAACTTACACAGAATGCAGTAGAATGAAGTGAAGAAGGAACAGGCAGCAGCACCCATGCTAAATCTGCTCTTCTCCCTAGTTTCCCTTAATGGTTGGACGAGTGGTAACTACTACGGGCTTGTGAACAGGTAAGATGTACTTTACCAGGGCGTGTAAATGGCCTGTGCAGATGGCCGCGCTGTACCACTAGGTGGAAGCAGATGTTACATGGTTCACACCGACTAAGCAGGGTGAGCTGTGACAGCAGCTTTTCCCAAAGGAGAGGTCAGGTATGTGCATGGAAGCACCACAGGAGCAAGAGGTGAGATGGTGCTGACAGGTCATCAGTGACACCTTTGCCCTCTATGAGGACAAAAGAATTCTGATGGTAGCTCATGCGCTGCAGAGATGCTGTCTGAGCTTCTCAGTGAGGGCTACTTCAGAACATAAGGGTGCCTCTCTCCCACCTTCTGCTCATCCTGACTTAGGCCAGTCAGCCTGTGTGCTTGCTGGAAGTTGTCTCCCATATGTGTCCTATTGTCAGGACAATCTTCCTAGGAACTCACCTCTGGAGTTCTATCCCATTCATCTCCTCAGTTACTGCAGAAATGAATTGTACACTTGGAAAGAGATCTGCTGCTTTCAGTCAGGTATTTGCTCTCACAGCTTCCTCATTTGTCAGTGCAGCGCTTCCTCCAGCATGGTGTGTGGATTGTCCCATCTGTCCTTAGGAATGATTCTGCACAGCCTTTCAAAACAGGTGATGCCTGTTTTTTGTGTTTTCTCTTTAAGAAGCACTAGTGAGTGACTCAATAAAGAGGATCATGTGTCACTCTTTTGTACTGTGTTCACCAGGGTCTTTGGCCAAGAGACATGTGTACTTGCTGTCGATGGTGGCATATTTCCAGAACCCCCCCAGGCTGACCCAGGTTGGTCAAGCATCTGCACAGGGCATGGAGCTCACTAGTCCTGTTCTTTGTAGACCTTAATACATTCTGGGATCTGATCCTGTATTCTGTGACTTCCTGTTTTTCTCATACCTCAGGACACTTGTACCCTCAGAAGGATATCCACGTAGCACTAGCTACTTCATCTTTGAGCTTCAGGTGGAAGAAACTGGAGTGTTTTCAAACTTCTGTCTAACCAAAGGTGGGAGACTTTTCTGAGGGGGAAGCACTTCAAGGAATGATACTTCATACCCTATCCTTACCTCTCTGTGACATATTGGATATCCTTACCTATCTGTGACATGTTGGATGTCTCAATGACTTATTTCAGTCATCCCACCATCTGGTGCTGCTTCTTGAAGCAGATAATATTAGGTTAGATGGACAGGATAATAGGAATTCTTTATGGAATAACCTGCTGTCCATCTGGCAGATCTGGAAATATCTCTCTCCTCCCCTCTTCAGCTGGTTGCTCCCTTTCCTTACAGAGAAGGTAGCTGTAGGGTTGCAGTCTTGACATTGCTGGAGGCATTCACAGAGCAGTGGTGATCCTGTAGGTGGTGAAGATCCTTTTTCAGCTGCAGTACATTGAAGGTAAAGTGTCAGCTAGGAAAGGAGTGATTAGAAGTCAGGGAAAGGTACTTTCCCAATGTGACAGACAGGAATTGACCTTCATTCTTTACAACTTGTTTCACATCTCTTCCAGCTTCAGGGAGCCATGAGGAGCAAACACTGGAGATCAATTGGCACCCAGAAACTCTAATGGGAATTAGGCCTACTTTGGGAAGTGTATTAGTGTCTAAATGCTATCCTAGGAAATGTGTATTTTTAGTGACAGAGCGAGCAGGACATCTGTCTTCTGAGTCTAAGTAGATTAAACTTGTCTCTCCTCCTTTTCACCCATCCCTTGAACGGCAAAAGGTGCCACCACTTTCTTGTGTCCCCCGTTGCCCATGAGCAGACTCCCTTTTTTCAGGTGTCCTTCACCAAACCTGGGGCAGTGCAAAATGTTTTGCCAGTTGTATGTGGACTCAGAGCCCTTGTATCACCAGGCAGCAGTGAAAAGGATTTATATAAAGGCTGGGAAATGCTGTCAAGCTTTTGAGAGACTAGACCTTTGTGCACATTTGGCAAATGTGTTGAGGTAGAAGCAGCCTTCCCTTCATGTAAAGGAACATAAAAAACCTCCTAATGGAGAAAGCATTGGTCCCATAAATACATTTGTCTGTCTATAGTACATGGAGGGGTTATTTAATCTCCTAGGGAAATGCCAGAAGAAAAAACAGACAAAAAAATTAGACAACAGAGTATACAAGTTTGGGGTTTTTTAATTGTTGAATGAAATTGTATAAAGTTCAAATAAATCAATATAAACATTCCGGGATAGATAGTGCAGTCCAGGAGTTTACCACTTTCATTAGCAAGGGGAGTAAAATTGTTTTGCAATACCAAACCAACAAGATGTGAATTCTCTGGCCTTTTCGACATAAGCTCTTCAGAATTTTGTTGGCTTTTTCCCTGTGGGAAGGAAGCACAAAACACTGAGACTGTACTGGAAATGGACAATGCAGACAACTATGTTTTGTTTCTCCAGTGTGCCCCGAGGAAGGTGGTTCTTAACTCAAACCCAGCAAAGTTTATCCCGTGGGGTTATGCTCTACTCATACTGCTGAGGAGTTTCTGCCTTCATTGACCTGGTAAGTGGCACAGTATCTCTCACTTTCCTTGCCAGTAGCCCTACTCACTGAAACAACTCATTTGTAGAGTAAGGTCCACAGAATGTGTCTGGCAATATGTAGGGGTGCAGGAAGACAGACAGTGCACCAGGCTGCTGCACTGCTGCTCTGGCTGTGGTGGGGACATGCTAGGAAAGAACACAGTGGATGAACTGTACAGGAGTGTGTTTTTCCCACGTTTGTTGCCCTTCCTTCTTTTTGGTAATATGATGGGGCCCTTGCAGTCAGGGGGAGTAGTGAAACCTGTGCCCCAATAGATTTTATCTTGAAAGTTAAATTTCATAATGAATTTACCATATAACTTCTGAATTCCTTCTCTGTCGTCATCTGGAAGTACGAAGGTTGCTGGGTTCACATATGTGTATATAGGGTACATCAGAGCTCCACGGACATTTGAATGATCAAGTCCCAAAGAATGGCCAAATTCATGAGCAGCCACAAGGAACAAATTAATTTCTGCAGCACAGGAGTATAGAAAAGTATATTAAAGGTATGGCTTCTTTTTTTTTTTTAGCAAATAAAGACTTGAAGCAGCAGGAGAATTTGTATCCTTCATTCCCTTGGATCGAAACCTCAGTTTTGATTGGTTATTAGTGAACTTTCTTATGTCACTATAATATTATATTGAAAACATTAGTGATCCCTTGCATACGCATCTAGAAAACCTGAGTCTCTTTCCAACTCTGCTTTTAGTCAACATTATTCCAACAAGCAAGTTATTTTACCTTTTCATAATTAATGTAGGAAACAGGTTCAGAGTCCTTGTTTAGCCTGTGAAAAGTGCTTTAAAATATGGGCAGAACAGGCATTATGTTATTGCTAATGATAATGAAGCACAAGTATTTAGGTAGTTGACAAGAACAGAAATGTTTGTACTGAAATGGTACCAAAGCATGAAGAATTATGGAAAGCATTTCCTATGGTTGCATTCTTCTAATATCTACAATATTTACTTTTCTTCTTCATAGACACATGTGGGTTTTACCTTTGTCGATGTCTGACCAAATTTCATCATCATCAAAATGAGCATCTCCACCAATACCACTTCCAGGTGCGAATGCATGAGCTAGTGTGTTACCTCGTCCATCAAAAGGATATCCATCACCATGCTCTGTGTGTGAAAAGAAATAAAGGGCATCAGATGTCATCAGCCATAATGATTAAATTCAGCAAACTCAAGCATGTTGTTTGTGATAGTTTTTTTCATTACCAATCCTTAAAAAAAATTCCTATGATAGCAGCAAGGCTGTAAAAGCAAGGAATAAGGCTTAGGAAACACTCTCCAAATTCATGACTTAAATTCAAAACTTGGATTTGATAATTCAGGCTGATGCATGTTTCAGAAAGAGGTGAACATTTTTTCCTGAGCCTTTGCCAGAAGTGTGTTTCTGAGGCAACGATCGGATTATTTCAGAACCAATATATAATACTTGACAACATTATAAGCCCTTGAATGTTTTCAGTTTTGGAAAGTGCTGGTCAATATTAGTTGTAGACATTCTCACCTATACCGATTTTAGTAGAAGACAGTGGTTTGGGATAGATAATCACGTTCCTGAAGATCTGAGTTCATTTGTCTCCAGCCATGGGATGTGGTCTACTACCTACTTCTGTCAGAGTGTATGTGAAATGTTAGCGTTTGCTACTTTGAGTACAAGAGCTGACAGGATGATGTATTTGTACCAGTTGTGAAAATTTCCCCCTACTCCTTAGTGAGCCTGTGACTTGACTCAGGAGTATTTGGGGACCTAAATGCCATTTTGTGACCTGTCCCATGGACTGTGGATGGACCTTGCGGCAGGGCTTACACAGGCAGAAAACACCTAGTCCTAGGGCATGACGAGGGATTAAAACCCATTCCAGTCTGCAGGATCCTTTCTCTCTTTGACTGGCACTTAGTCAGCTCCTCATGACGACATAATATGTTTCCCAGCAGTGAAGTATGAGCTCGGATGGTTTCAGTGTTTATATGCAGTCATCTACTTGTAAGCCAGGTGTCTGATCTTCACTTATAGTCAATGGACATCAAGTAAATATTGTCAGTGGGCCTAGGGAACAAGTCAGCTAACCTTAAAGTAGGGGTTTTTTGTTTGTTTGTTGGGGGTTTTTTTGTAAAGTTGAGTCAATTCTGGTGCCAGGAACAAGTTAAAGGTATGACTACATTCATCTATTAGTTAGGATCACAAGTGAGCTTCTGAAGTGACTCTACTGGTCATCCACATTTTCCATGCTTTGGCTTGCACCTTGGTGCAATCTTGGAGGGCACCAATTGGATTCCTTCTGGAAGAAAATCAACCAGAAGATACTCTCTATGGCGAAACCCACTGTACCCCAGTTGCCAATGACTCTTTAGTCCAGGGAACCTAACTAGATCTAGACCAGAGTAAGCCTGACTGAATCCAGCCTGTGGAGGCTGGATCTTCAGAACCAGCTGGTTTGCTCTACAGATCTGTTCCCATTTGTTTGCACTATTTGTCAAGGCCAACAGAGCCTTGAACATCTAAATTTGGGTGTCTCATTCTGAAGCTGAATTCTCTCTGCATTTCACAGCTATAACTCTGAAAAGATTTTTTAAAGGTTTCGTAGGAGTAAGACCGAATGATAACATATACATTTGGTGGCACGATAAAGAGAAGATAAAATTTTTGTGGACTTCAGAATATTTGCAAACTATCTGCTCTTTCTGAAAGCTGTGGCTATAAAAATGCATGCTTTAAGTCAAATTTCATTTTAAAAAATGACAGATATTCTCACCCCAACGTGCGAATTTAATCATAATGTCTGCAAATCCAAAGTATATTCTTTTGAACTGCAGTGGAGTCACATCACTCCATACTTTAAGAGCCCTTTTAATTGCATCATCCACTTTCGCTAGGGATAGATCAGGTGTATAGTTGACAATCCTGGCAGCAAAAAGAAGCAGATTAATGTCATTTAGGGTTTGAAGTAAACTCATACAGTTAAAAATAAACCCTTTCCCTATAAAACCTGAAACTTCACTAACCTGTAAGTCAAACTGGTTTTTTCCCATTTTGGACTTCCAGGAAATAAACTGTAATCTGCTGTATCGGGGATTCCACATCTGGGGTGTTCCATTATTTCTCTTGTTTCAGGATTTAATTTTCCAGTTACCTCCAGGTGGAAAAAGCTCTGCATTTGTTTAATCCTGTCTTCCAGGCTTTGGAGTTGGGTTTTTGAAAGAACTGGAAAGAATCTATCAAGATATCCCTGGAAGAAGAAAAGGAGAGTAAAATTAATATGTATATCTGTGATCTTTGGTAATTGCATTTTACATTTGATTGAATTGTTCCATCATTCTGCAGCCATGGCTGGTTCTAGATGTATTTTTTCTTCCCATTTCAGTTTACCAAATGCTGTTCTCTCCATTGTATAAGTTAGCATAAATAAAAAGAATTGCAGTAGCCATGAAACGCTGTAAACAAGCAATGCTTTTAAGTAAACACAATTTACCAAGCACTCAAATCCACAGCCTTCCAGCGTAGTCTAAATAATATTTTTGAGATGTATAAAAAAAAAATGCGTGCTCCCTTTTATTTACCAGTTGGAACTTGGTCTCTTTTGTAAGTTAGACTTTGGATGTCTAAGCTAGTCAGCAAGTTTAAATCGTTTTATGTCACCTCTGCAAGAACTGTTGTGGTGATGTAAGATAGTGGAAACAGATAGGAAAGGAATGTAGAAGGTGAATCAAAAATAAGGTTATTTGTAATGCAGTTACATTGTCCCCCTGTAAACATACCTTTATAAGCTCCAAATCTGTTTCGGCTGATGGGTCTGGTGTAAGTTGTATTGGTAAAGCAAGACTCTCAGGTAAGAGGATGGCAACACAAAGTAGGAGGTATTGCATAGTGCCCAGCTTGCCAAGGAGCCTTGCTACAGCAGAAAGTGTTTGAACTTCTGTCTCCCAAGACCACAGCTAAAATGCTTATATAGACCCGGATCGCTCCAAGCAGCAATTGCATACATGACTCACTTTCAGTGATGTTAATGCAATGTCATCACTATTCTAAGAGGTAAATGAAAGCATGTTAAACAAATCTTTCCTTTGACTTCCCTGTTGATGTCATGTCACAGCTAGCAGCCAGCTTTGGTGCTCTTTTTTTTTCTTCATATTATTCCAGTAGTGAAACCACAGGGTCACAGGGAAGTTCAATTTCTGTAACTTCACCAGTACAGTTACTGCATAACCACTTCTTACTGTGCTTCCTTCAAGCTCCTTATACACAAAGGCGTTTTGCAACAGCCCTTTAGTCAGACAGCCTGCCTGTGTTAATCGAGGCAGAGGCAGAGGTGAGATGGATGGGAGCATGGTCTCACTGAAACTGCTGGCATTTCCTAGGGAGGATGCACAGCCCTGTGTAGGTTCTTTTTCTGATTCAAATTTTCTTGTGAGGTATCCTATGCTGCAGGAACTCCAGTTCAGTGAAGTTAAAGAGATTTCCGCTGTTCTTAGGAAGACCAGAAGAGATCCCTTTAAATGTGCCCTCTAGAAATAGGAGGCTGTGGGAAGCCTTTGTCCCTTTCCTCCCAGAGGAGATGGCCTTTCAGGAGAGTCCTTTTTACACTGGAGAACTAGCTTTACAATAGAATTTACAAGAATGGGTGAAAGCCCTCAGTAAAAATAATGAGAGGATCTTACTCTAACAAATGTGGAGCTACCTCCTCCCTCCAGCTGTACCAGCACAATCTGACGGAGGTTCATTAATTGCTTCATGAGAAGCATGGCAGAGAAAATCAAAGCTGAGCAAGGCAACCATAACCTCCCTGGTCCCCTGAGTCCAACACTGGTCTCAGCTCTGCTCCACTAGACTCGACTGGCAGTGACAGTTTTTAAGGACTGGAAACACCAGTCCGCAGCCTGGCTTGTGATTTTTTTTTTCCAGACTGTGCAGTTGTGTGCCCATATTACCTTTAATCCGAAAGGAAAGGTGCATACGTGGGAAAAGGCCATTACTGTTTGTCACAGTAGGACCTCTCCAAGGGCATGGCTGAACATGTATGGCAGAGTGTGTGGGTTACCAGCTTCAGTCCAGCGTGCTTCTGACTGAGGTGACAAGAAAGACCTCGATTTCCAAGAGGCACAATCTGTACCAAAACACTGCTGGATGATGCAGGAGAGGACCACATTACATGGTAATGTCCAAAACAAAAGCTAGAGGAGCTGTGGTTCCATCTGGTACTGAAAACAGCCCAGATATCTGCTATGTGACCATTTCTGTACATTTTGGGAGGCTTACAGGAAATCTATCGATGTCCAAATTGTAAAGCATGATGAAAAAAGCTGGTTTATTTTTAGAAGCAGGTTCATCTTTTTCTTCCTCAACAACTGACTTTATGTCTGACTGCGGCAGTAAAGTAGGATCTGGGTGGCAGGAGATGAGGACGTGTTTAAACCACTTTGTACTCCATGACTCTAGCATGTGGCACTAATTAGTTCCTCATATACACAGGAGGAATTTGAAAGCCTCCAGAGCCCCATTCCAGTCGACAGACTATTGAGCAACTCACATACATCTTTAACTGGGCCATGGGCAAAACCGAAAGGAGGATTTGTAAATACAAGAGCTTGCTGAGGAAGGACAGGCATCGTGTTCCTTTTTATTTTCTGCTAGAAATTTGTCAACCCCCCTCCTTTTTATGAAAAAGAGAATGGGCTTCAAAGAACATGGGGCTTGAACTGGAATTAGAAACTTTCTCTGGAAAGAATTTTCATTTCTTTGTGCTTAAAATTGTCAGGAATCAATCTAATAAGATCAATATCGAATCAAAACAGATTATCATTTTTAGATGTAGCTGTGTGAATTTTGCAAACTTTATCTTTTTGTCTTGATCTTGAATGACAAAAACTGTCTTGGATCAGAAAAAATAATTTCCTGCCCAGACACCATAGTCATAGAATTTACATTCAGTAGAGAACCCGTGCCTGTGCCAGACAGTATGGCTTGTGTAGAGAAAGTTCAAGGAGGTCAGAAAAATTTGTTACAGGCATTTAATGATTGAAATCACTGTAGCTACTTAGTAAAAATAAAAATGCTCCGTGATGTAAAATTCGATGAAGAAGACTCACAATAATGCCACTGTGACATTTTCTGGGTGAGTAACCCTGCCATGAACAAGGATGCATGATAAAGTGCTGTCCTATGTGGAGCCCATTGATGGGCATCAGAGCTTTTGTGGTCCAGAGAAAAATATACATATAGAAAAAAGACCTGAGTTTCCTTTGGACAAGAGTGGGATGAAAAAGTGAAGTAGAACTGAATGATTCAGTGGTGAATGATCACTGTTTCTTGGTCATTTGACTTGGACAGGAGGCTCAGCTGAATTTTGCCCAACCTGAATGCAGTCAGCAGTGGAGCTAATGCAAGTCAAAAGCTGCTCAAATGTCTGTGAATGTTACAGGTCTAGTTGGAGTGGAGTTAACTTTCTCTGTAGAAGTCTGTATGGTGCTGTGATTAAATCAATGTTGATAACACACCGGTGTTTTGGGTATTGGTGAACAGTGTTTGTACAGTGTCAAGGATTTCTCTGTTTCATGCTCTGCTCCCAACATGTATGGAAAAGGCTGGGTGGGAAAGTGTCTGGAGGAGGGGAGACAGCTGGGACAAGGACCCAAATTCTCTAAAGGGATATTCTGTATGATATAATTTCATGCTCAGCATTAAAACTTGGACAGAGTTTGTCTTTCAAGGTAGTCATTGCCTGGAGATTGGCTGATCATCAATTTGCTTGCAGGAGGTGGTGGGCATCACTTCACCCCCTGCCCCTTTCTTTCATTTGTAAAACTGTCTGTGTCTCAGTCCATGAGTCTTCTTGCTTTTGCACTTCCATTTCTCTCACCCATCCTGCTGTGTATGGGGAGTGATCAAACAGATACGTGGGTGATTACCTGCTGGCTGTGGTCAACCCACTGCTGTGAATATCAAGCAAAAAGTATGGCAAACAGTTCCTGGGAAATGTTTTGTTTGGGTCACTGGTGAATTATGCAATATTGATTTAAGGTCCTACCAGACTGGAGAGGCTTGGATTCTTATGGTCTCCAGGACACCTGATTTTTTTGTACTGTAATCTGGTTATTCAGTTTGGCTAATGAAAAACAGCATTCAGACATGGCAAGTATTTCTGCAGAGTAAAGTGGTATTTCACCTTGTGATTGCTCCAGGCTTAGCCCAGTGAGGCACAGTCTGCTTCAGAACCTTCCTGGTATTTTTCCACACAGTGAATCTTCACTCTCCTTCTTATCTCAGCCTTGCATGGCATGCTCCTTTTGGGTGCAAAGTGGCCTCTGTGCAACATGTTTGATGTCCCTTCATCCTTGTTACTGGCCATTTGGTACCTAGGCTGTAGAGGGAGGAACATCTCCATGGCTTCTACACTTCAGTTCCACAGATTTTACCACTGAGGGGGCTCTCTTCAAAGGAGTCCTTTGGCATCTGGAATGCAGGGCTAGGTGTGAGGGCAAAAACATCCAGCCATCCCTGCCTGGGCACCAAGGCCCTGCTGGGCCCCTCGGCAGTACGTCAGCTCATCCCTGGAGAGAGGCAAGGCAGTTCCTTCTACCTGTTTGGCTGGATCAGTGGACACTGAGCTGTTTCCCAGAAAGCTCTACATTGTGTCCCACTGCTATAGGTGAGGAAAGGCCTGAGGAAGGGATGAGATGTTCACATGCAGCACAAACAATGTGACAAGAAATAACACATCTAAGTTACTAATAGTTAAGCAATCAAACTTAACATTTCTCAACTTGTGGGTTTAGCATCTTCTTACAGTGTCTAGAATTACTTTGCATTTAGTGACTTTGTATTTACCACAGTTTGATTGGGACATTGTGTGGGAAAAAAGATGTAAATATAGAGATAAGTTTTTACAAAAATTATATTGAGCAATAAACTCCAAGGGAAATGGCATTCTTGTAAATGTTACCTATCTGCATTAGTTTTGACATCCTCCATTTTTTGTCTTCTCCTTTGGTCAATGATCAGGAGTCTCTGATCTCTCAAAATTTTCCACATAATAGCATATTTTTTTCAATTTAAATTGAAGTCATAAGATATACCTGTAGCTGCATACAGTCTTTCCTTCCTCCAGAAGCACGTATACAGGACATGGGAAAGGGAAGACGGCAGGAGGTCAGACAGCTGTGTTTCACTGCAGTGTGGATCTAAACCTTGCTGGGCAGGAGCAGTGGCGTAACCTTCTAGTGTCACCTTTCATTTGTGGATTCCTTTATTGGAGCTGTGTGACCCCATCCATTTTTAAATCTGGCTCAACACTGTCTTTAGAGGACTGAGAGAAGATGCAACCTAAAGCATCTTGTCTTGACAAAACCATAGCTGTTCATGTAAGAAACCTTTAACTTGGTACTTGGACTAAGGCAACCTCAGAGCCTCATGGACCTGTATAGGTCTTTGGAAAGAGTCCTGCAAGTATAAATAGCGTTAACCAAAATTTTGCACTTAGCTTTATCTGCAAAATGTTACTTCTGTCAAAAAATTAAGCAGCCCTGAAACACCAGAGAGTTGATAGACTCCATTGTAAACTGACATGCAGTAAAACAATTCCAGAGGCATTACAGATTTACCTGCAGGGATTTATGCCCTTGTATAAAAGCTACACGATTGCATTTGAATGCAGTCAACATAAGACCAGTGAAGCAGCTTGCCTTACCTTATGTCTATTAGAGACATATGAGATTCAGCTAGGAGGATGCCAAAAAACTAAAACACATAGGTAACACTTTTTTTGCACCATTTTTTTCCCCAGAAATTGTCAAGTATGATCATATTATTGACTCTATTCAAATGACACATGATTTACAGCATTGATTCATGGCTGGGAGCTGATAGCCTGCTAGCCAGACAGGTCCTCTGGGTGTGGGATGGGTCCTTTTCTAGTCTTCTGCCTGATTTCCAGTAACTCGGTGTAAAGATAATAACATCACCTTGTTGGTAAACTTGGCTGTACCACTGCCAAGTTTACAGCCTGGTAATGTTCTTCCACCAAAATGTCCTTCCTTGAGCAGAGTTGCAGCCTCTGTTTCACACAAAACAAGTCATGCCTCATTCTCCAATGTGGTGGATTTTGACTCTGGCACCATGAAAAAGCAACATAACCATTAAAAAGTTGCACAACCAAATAAGGACTGCTTGCACTTGGGTGGTGAAGAGTGAGTCACAGCGCGGTCTGGCTAATTGGAACAGCCGTTTGTGTAGCTGCTCACCAGCCCAAGTGGTCGCCTAACCAAACCCCACATGAACAACTAGTTTGTACTCTTGAAGGGTAACACTGGGTTTTGTTACATGTAACTAGATTCTTACAATCGCCAGGGTTAGTTGTGGCTTGCAACTGCCACAGGGACCCCCTGGCTGATCAGCTCAGATGTTGCTACTTCAGTGGGAGACACCTGAGATGTGCTATTTCCCAGCCCATGGGCTCTCATCCTCGGTTATAAGCCCCCCTTGCACTGCATGTTTTAATAGTACTCCTGACTCCAGCTGTGATGCATTTATCTCAGATTTTTTTCCACAAAACTGCAAAAAGAAATACAATCCAGAATAGCCACAAGAACTCATAATTGTTCATTACTACTCTGTTATGATAAATATGTAATTTTAAAAGGCTGTAAATTTGCCACTTAAAAATGGTAGCCTTGTGAGAGCAATATAAAAATACTTGCACCATTGCCTCAAGGAGATCCATAGAGCATGGGAACATCTTCTCACCTTTTTTTTGAAATTATTATTATTATTTTTAATTTGGCATTGCCCTTTTATGGCCTAATGTTCTACCTTTGCATCCTGTCTGCTTTTCTATGTTTTCATTTTTTTGTTTTTTTTTTCCCTCAGAGGGTTTCTTTTCTGAATTATATAAAATATATCAAACTGTTAGAGCAACTTCCTACCAAGCAATATTTGATAAATGAGTCTGTTACAATAGTGTACAAAATTTACTTAATTAATATATTAATAGGTTACAGCAGGAGTTTGACAGTATCTGCTTTGCAAAATGTTTAATAAAGGCATTAATACTCACACTTAAAAAGAACTTTGGTGTTCATCTAAAAAAAAAAAGAACGTCTCAATGTCATTTCATTTTCTGTAAATACAACCTCGTGCCTTTTGCAAGGCTATCAGTCCACCTCAGGCAAAGCTTTGCTCAAGTGAATCCCTGTCCTTGTTCCCCTCTCCTTATCATTTCCCTTTGTTCCAAGAAATAAATGTTCCTTTGTTCTCACTCTCCCAAGGAGAATACAGCCCAGAAGCAGGAAGCACATGAGACATCTAGAACAGGAGGAAGAACAGAGGTTATGTGGCACGGTTTTGGTAGCTGGGGGGGCTGCATGGATGGCCCCTGAAAGAAGGCATGTCAGACACTGCTGGTTCCAGCTGCTCCAGTAGAAGCTGCTGCTGTCCAAAGCTGAGCCCATCAGTGAGGCGGTGGTGCCTCTGTGACAAGGCATTTAAGAAAGGGTAAAGAACACTGCACAGCATCTGGGAGAGAGAAGTAAGAAAATATGAAATGTCCCTGTATCACAAAGGTCAGTGCAGAAGGAGGGGGAGGAGCTGCTCCAGAAGCAGAGATTCCCTTGCAGCCCATGGAGGTCCGGGGTGGAGCAGATATCCACCTGCAGTCTGTGGAGGACCCCACACTGGAGCAGGTGAACATGCCCTGAAGGAAGATGTGACCCCATGGGTAGCCTGCACTGGAGCAAGCTCCTGGCAGGACCTGCAGCCCATGGAGAGAGGATCCCACAATGGAGCAAGGTTTTCTGGCAGGATTGTGACCCCATGGAGGACTGATGTCAGACTTGAAGGTCTGCACCCCATGGAAGGGACCCATGCTGGGGCAGTTTGTGAAGAACTGCAGCCTGTAGGAAGGACTCATGTCAGAGAAGTTAATGGAGAACTGTTTCCTGTGGGAGGGACCCCACACCTGAGCGGGGGAAGAGTGTGAGGAGGAAGGAGCAGCAGAGGTCAAATGCTATGAACTGACTCCACCTCGCATCCCCCCAGTGGCATTTTGGGGATGGCAGGGCAGGGACAGAGGAGTTCAGAATGAAGGATTTAAATTCAGCCTGAGATGAAGTGGAACAGGGATGGGTGAAGGAGTTTTTAGTTTTGTTCATATTTCTCACCATCCTACTCTGTTATTAACTGGCAATAGACTCAGTTAATTTTCCCGAGTAGAGTCTGTTTTGCCCTTGATGGTCATTGGTAAGCAATCTCCCTGTCCTTGTCTTGATCCACAAGTTTTTTCATCTTATTTTTTTTTCATCTTATTTTCTCCCCCTGTACTGCCAAGGAGGGTGAGTGAGAGAGCAGCTGGGTGGGCACCTAGCAGCCAGCCAAAGTCAACCCACTGCAGTTAGAGAGCTTTCAGGGCAAAAAAAGGGAGGGGGAATTTCTCATCACAATTTTATTACTGCCAAAAGTCAGGCCAAAAATCTATGTCTATATTAAGAAGTAAAATAGATGTGGAGGGTGAAACATCGGGTGCCCAGGTGGGAGGGGGCTGCTCCAGAGCAACTCACATCTGGTCCTGCAGACCGAGTGTCCATCAGTGAGGTTTGGTGCTTTTTGGCACAGTACCATCTGAAAGGGACAGAGTTTGCTCACGCCTTGCTGATCCTGGTGTGAACCAAAGTGCAACAAGTGCAGCTGGTCGGGAGTCTGGTTTCAGAAACACACGCCTGGTCTGGAGTACAACACTCCTGGAGGCACACCCAAAGCCCCGACCTGTTAAGATCAGCTTGACGTCAGTATGTTTTCTCCAGGGGCAGTTGTCACTGCCAGGTGATTATGAGACATCACAGGTCAGGAACAATAGGCTTTTGTGTATTTTAATCCTTTACAATCCTTTACATTAATGTGCAACAAAAGAAGATTACACATTAAAGAAAGAGGCTCTCCAGACCTCATGCTGAGTCCCAAAAGTTTACTGTAAGTGAAGTTTATATACTTACATAATACAAGTTTAAATTTGGAAGAAGGAAACTAAACCAGCTTAGGTTTTTTAGATAGCGGTAAACTGCCCCTTGCAGTTAGAATTAATTTGTCTGAACATGACCTGCCCCAGCCTGCTGTCACTTGGGCTTGCTCGGGAGGTAGTTGTCATTTATTGCTCTGCAAAGGGTGGGAGGAGAGTGACTAGTAACAGAACTAGTAACATCCACTAGTAACAGATGAGTGACCATACCGCACCAGGGAGAAAAACAAAGCAGTATGCTTTACCCAGCTGGTTTCTGTAGGTTACAATTAGATAAATTCATCGCTTGTGTACAATGAAACCAGAGGTGTTGCACCAGGGATGTGCTCTCTATCTAACTGGACATTAGCCTGTATTGGCTGTTGTAACTGTTGCATGGTAGGTTATGACACTTTCCCAAATCCCAAGAAAAAAGTAGTCACTTCCATAATGCAAATGTTCTTGTCAAGCAAGGGTGGCTTTTCCTGCGGTTAATACAGACAATAGTGTCAGATCTTAAAAGAACAAATGCATCATGCCCTTGATGACAGCAGCATTGGTGGAATTAGTGGTCTTCATTCTTTGCCATAGTTCCTTATGAAGAAATAAAAGCTTCTTATTGTTCTACTTTCACTCAGGATGTCCAACCCAAACTGCTGAAGGCAGTTACATTAATTGCAGGAATTAGCTTCCTGGGAACTCTGCCCTGTTTTGCCATACCTGTCCCCAGGCTTCAGAAAAAACCCAGGCCATATCTTTCCCATCAAAAGCTGCAGCAGATCATGAAACAGCTTTAGAGCTGCCCAGTGAGCCAGATTTGTAGGCATTGTTGCATGAAAGCAAAGTTCATGTGGTTGCACCCAAGGTCTTTAAGATGAAAATTTGGATCAATTTTGATCAGCTGTTTCCATGCTAATCACCAGTTTTTTCTGTGAGACCTAATGTATAGCTGGCCTGTTATGTAGCATATAGCATCTTGTATACTCTGCAGAATCTGACTCTGTCACAGTAAAACATTTCCCATGATTCTTTTATTTCTACACGTTATTTTTATGAATTTACATGTGCCTTGTTTCTTTGCAACTTTTGTCTTCTAATGTGAACTTAAACTGAAGAGAAATGTGTGAAATCAGAAGATATGATGATTTACTTATTTTTCCTTCGGAGTACAGGCTAGCAGGGTGTTCATCCCATGTAATAGGTATAGTAGCCTAACATTAACTTGCAAAGTGTAATGGAAGAACATAGGCAGGTGTTTTGACAGTGTACGTGCAGGTAAGTGAAATAAGTAGAGACTAATGCTGTGAGCAGAACTGAGTGTGACGTGAGTATACCTCAGGACAGCAGTGCCATTTTCATGTGGTAGACAAGCAGTAAAGCCATGCACTGGGCAGCTAAGGGAATATGGCACTACACGAACAGCAAGACTGTAATGGTTGGGGATACATAGGAGCAGAAACTGTCGATGGAAAAGATTTGAACATGCCCATGCTTAATGGGAAAAAAATTGTGGTTAATTGTGGAAGGAAAACCTTCACTAATGATGAATCCACTCGAAACATGCCAGCTCCCATTCTGGGATACAACCTCATGCAATGTTACTGACTAGCAACTGAACGGTGTGGAGGCCTCACTTGGTTTAGCCATCATGTGATGTAACCATCCTTGCGGAGATCAGGAAGCTATACCCACTTCCCCAGCGAACTGAGAGGCCAACCCACTGGAACATGAGTGTAACTTTTTCAGCCAGTTTCCAGCCAACACCACACAACGAGAGACAATGATATGTCTTCTTTGGGGGGGAGGGGAGGTTTTCTTACTTTATCTGTACTAGTCAAAGCTACATTGCTGACTCTAACATTATCAACACCAATAAAATTCAGCTTTCATTTCACCATTATAGATGGGGGAAATTTCAAACTAAGCTTACTAACTAGGTATCAGATGAATCTCTCAGACAGCTAAACCTGCTCTGGAATGCATGACTCAGCTGTCTATTCAGAAAAAGTCCCTGGATTTGTAGAAGCCAGATCTGAGAGACCTGCATTCACAAAACCACTTATCTACTGTAGTTTGACAAGGAGCATGATTGATGTCTTGTGGTAAGGCAGAACCAGATCTGGTGCATTTTTTCCAGAATTATTTTTTTTCTTTAAGTACGACAGTCTGAATATTTATAACCAGTCTCAGATTATGCTTACCTTGGAAAAAGATCATACACAGCATCATTAGTGTGCTCCAGAGTGGATGAGGGTGGACAAGCACACAGCTCAGCTGGGCTAGGTCTGCTAAAGCTGCAGCCTGTGATGTACTTAGAGGTGACGTGGGGTCAACTAGAACTTTAATCAGCTACTTCAGCCTCTTTTCCCAACAGTTGTATTTCTTTCACATAGCATGGAAAAAACAGTTGAAGCTACATTAGCATTTTATGATCGTAGATTGATACTAGACCTACCTATGCAATGAAATCTTAGCAAAACAGACCTAGCCAAGTTCCATCTGGCTGTGTTATTAAAAATTGGAATGATTTGTGTTAATGTCTCATTCAGAGTGATGGGTTTTATTTTCTTGGAGACAACCTTGAGTTCCCCAGATTATTATTCTATATGTTGCTGAGAGCTGGGTTTTCGTATCAGCATTCTGTATAGGATAATCCAAAGGAAGCTGAAATCCATGGAGGACAGTGGCTGTTTTGTCGAGGCTTTGTCTAGTTACTGTTTATTAAGTCCTTTTTGGGAATAAATACAAGGCCACACCAGTCCCTAGTTGAGCTAGGTAAATGATTAATATTAGACATAAGGATTCACAGACATTTAAAAAAAATAAATTAAATACTGGAGTTAGGAAAACAAAATCAACTGGAGACTTTTTAAAATGCATTTCATGTATCATGGATAAAAGCAGTGAGGCCTTCTGGAATTTGCAGGTGCACATTAAACTGGACTGTGATACACGTTTAAATTTGGAACCATATCGTTCGACCTCCAAGACCAAGCAAAAAAGGGTGCAGTTTAAAAAGGAATTAAAGCCACGTGCTGTGTTTGTGGTTAAACATTGCACATTACTGCGCAGGATGAAGAACTAGTTAATAGTTGATCACAAGATGAATGAGAGTAAAAAAACCCCATTTTTCTCATTTGAAAAAGGCAAACATCATCCTAGAAGTAAGCCAAATGAAATCATTGTTCTGCTCCAACTGGTTCCAATATGTTCCTGAGGAGAGTTTCACATGCAGTTTTGTGCACCATGCATCTAGGAAGGTGGGGAGCAACTGAAGGGAGCACAGGGTGAGCCACAGGAATGTGATTTGAAACATAAATTCTGTTGGAAGTTAAAGGCAATGGGGTCACTAAAGAGAGAAGAGATAGCTGAAGAAAGATGTGATACCACTCCACAGCTACATGGGTTGCAGTGACACAGAAGGAAGTGTTTGCTGTGAAGAGATTTAGCTTAGCAGGTAGGAATGCTCTAATGGCAGTTTAGGTGTGGTTGTCATGGATTGCTTGGTGAGGCTTCAGAGTCTCCGTTAATGGTAAACTCTTAAGAACAACAGGTTAAAATGATGTCTACCCCTCTCCTTGGAGAACTGGAGCTTTATTTCTAAGTGCCAGTCGGGTTTTAAGAAGGCAGGATCAGGATAACCAGAGTTCCAGTAGCTGAGTTTTAGGTCTCTGTTAAAAAAGCAAGTGAGGGATTTTTCAAGTACTACCTTGTTTGACCAAATATACATTCCATGCATCACTTTCTTGCAGTGCCACAGGTGCTAATGTACTGTGAGCTGCTATGTAAAATACACACATGCTCAAGGTTGCATGTATGCATGGGAGTGCCCAGTATTCACATCAATGCTGCAGGCTGACAGTGTGCTTCTGGTACCTCTGAACATTAATATCCAGGCAGGGGTTTTCCTTATTTATAGTTATTTGCATGTTCTCGAGAGTTAAAATAAACCAAACCCAAAACCAAAAAAGAAATCTAGAAAAAAAATATCCTTCTTTAATTTTACTTCCTCATAGTTCCCATGAACTATGTTTCATTCCCATGAACTATATTTTCTTAACCATAGTGAGGTTAAGAAAATATTGGGGGTACTGAACGGCATTGATTTTTCTGGACCACAGACCAATGTGAAATAATTAAAAATGGTTGAGGAATATCTGTTTTTCCTTCTCTGTGGTCTGTAGTAATGATTGCAGCATGGTAGTGGTCTCCACAGACTCTGCGTGTCGTTTCCGACTCTGCAGCCATTGTAAAACAACCACAATTTCGTTTCAAGCATAACAGAAGTAATTTACAGGCAGTATTGATAGCTGACCCATGGGGTCAGAATATTCTGCAAAGGGGAGTGTGCATGTGAAAAAATACTACATTTAAACCTTTTCCTTTGAGTCAATGTTACATTTGCCACCCGATTCCTCTCTCAAATCCTGCATCTTCTGCATTTTGAATCCCAGAGAAAACTTCTAAAAATTTCTTTACAGTACTCTGTGGATTTCCTCAAAACTCAATGAGTACGTGTGTATCTTTGCTTGGAAGAGCTGGATCAAAATCTCCTGGAAACAGCTGATTCAAATAAAGGGTCTGTGACTATTCCCACACTGTTACTTATTAGCAAATCAGTAAAAAAATCTTAATATAATTCAGTTCATTTTTGTCTTAAAACTCTGTCTAAAACTACATGGAGTCTTTAGCTTGGTTTCTTTATTGCTGGGAACATTCCTGCAGTGTTAAGGAGAGTCCTCTTCAGGGGCTTGCAGGACAGGTTTTGAGAGCAGGGGTATGTTTCAATGGTGAGCACTTCAGCAGCAATGCGTATTTTTCATCAAACACAGCAGCACTGTGAGTGAGGAGCTGAGAAGGGCTAATGAATGACAACTACCGAGATTACCTGTAATAACCCTAAACCTGAGGTTCCTGGTCTGAGCTACGAAAGAGAAGGATGCAGTAAAAAACCCTTCTTAAAAGTATTCTTGTAAACTGATTGTTCAACCCTTTGGCATGTATCACAAAGCAGAATCCTTGGTGAACCCCCTCCAGTTTGACTGAAGGTTGATGTGAACGTGCCTGCTGAGTGGTAGGGTTGTTAGCTGCTGCGAACAAGTGGTTTGGGATTTTCACACTTCCTGGTTTGCCACATCATCAGTCTGGGCAGGATCCAAAGCTTGTGGAAATCAGCAGAAAGGTTTCCATGGTAGGAGTTAGGTGACTGAGCTTTGCTACTTGTCCATTGTCCGAAGTTCCTCTTCATCTCAGTGGGTATCATCTCCTTTTTCCTCTCCTTATACACGACCTAGCACAAAATGACATCATCAAATAGATGGGAAGAAGTACTCATGTTGTAGCATAATGCATATTGGATTTTAACTGCCACAGAATAGAGTGCTCAGATAAAGAGTTCAACCAGGAACTACTATAATTTGAAACCAGAGGATAGTAAGCCTTGGATTTTCTTTCCCTGTTAAATTGACTTTTTTTCAAATCTTGTGTGTATTACGACAAGAGGTACTGTATTCCCCACAACTGGTATGGGCAACATCTAGGCTTTCAGGCAATTAAAATTATGTTGGCTATGTAAAGACTTCCGCCCAACATTGAATGCTTCCAGGGGTTAATTTCTAAAGACAGTTGTTAATAGATTCTCCTGGTATCTGTCTCATGGCAAATAGTGCAAGTATGCATCATGATTTTGCATATTTATGCCATGTCCCTCTCTCATTTTTATTTACCCCCTTATGTCCCCATATTTACATAAGGAATATTTGGGGTTTTTTCCTTAATGCATACTTTGATTGCCTTGAACCATTCAAACCAATGCAGTTGGTTCAAGAGAAGGAAACCTACTAGAAGAACCAGGAAACTGTAATTTAAATATTTTGGTTATCAAACTTTAGTAATCTGAAGTCCACCATATCTCATTCATCAGGTTCTCTGTGTCATCAAATTTAAAGAGGCAGTCACTGCTAAGAAACAAATAATCCTGTAACACAAGAGGCACAATAGGTGGGATGAAGGAACCTCTGAATCTTAGATCACTTATATTTGGGCCTTGGGATTCTGCTGCAGATGGCACTTGAAGTTCTTTTTGGAGCTTATACCATCTATGACTGAAGCAAGTTGCCCTTCCTCAGCAGCGTTTGCATAAGAAGCTGAAATAGCATGAAGATTCTTATCACTTTTCTTAGAAGAAAACCCTGTATTTTGGAGAACTGATTTACAAAAACACACAGGAAAAGCAAATACCTTTAGAAACACAGCGGTTATTCTGATATCAGTGTCCTCACTTTGGAGTTGCAGAGTTCAGAGGTGTCATGTCCCTGGAGTTCATTTGAGATATTTTGACTATTTGATGCACTTCCTCCTGGTTCAAGGCTGTATCACTGCATATAAGGAAAGTTCCAGAAATGTAAGTATCGATGTACAAATATTTTATTCTCTGGTCTAGGAAGTTCTGCTTTGTTTATAGCCTTATAAAAGGAGTACTTAGCATATCCAAATCAGTTAGACTGTCACTGGAAATTCCCTTTCTCTGGGGAAATTGTCGACAGGCATAAGGAAGCTGTGCTTTCCCTCCATCACATACTGAAGAGTTACTGTAATCTATTTTCAGGTACTGTTTAAACAGTGACACAAAATGCTTTCGTTACCTTTTCCCTTAATATGAATTAGTTCTGGTCTGAAGGTAATGGTACATTTCTATCTAAAATCAAGGTGACAAAAGATATGGACCTCTGCTCAAAGTCTACCCATATCATAGAGAAAAGGTTTCGCTCTGCTTAATAGACAAGCAAAAAAACCCCAGTGTTTGGTGACATGCTTTGAAATCCTGCTCCTGTTCTGTAATGACCATGAAACTGGCTGTTCTAAAATAGCATTGCCTATTTCATATCTTTTCATATATTTATTTCATATACTTACTTTGGGTGGTAACAATAACCAATGCACTAACCATCAGAGCAAAAGGGTCCTTGCTTTTGAATTACATCCAATGGCATTTTATTGTTCAGTTGATTCTGAAAAAAGTCTACCTGTCTGTCTCTGTGGATGTTTTGAATGATGTCATCATATTATGTTTCCACAATGACAAAGTAAACAGAGACATCGTTAGAACTTTATCATCTCTCTTCTGACCAGCGCTTCTGAGAGTCAAAACATATATTCAAATATTATGTGTTAAAGGGAACACATACCTTCACAATGCAGGAGCAGGAAGAGATGCTCAGATTGATTCCCAAGAAAAGTTCAGTTAGAAGGAAATGCACCACAGAATGAGACAGCCCCAAGCAGAGCTGTCATGGGTGTACCAGTGTGGTGATGGAGGGAACAGATACATATTATACACTGTGGTTATTCTTTTTTTCTCACTTCAATTTATTAATGTGCAAGTATATTTTGGACATGTATTAGTTGATGTTTGTTGAAGTGTTTGAAGATATATATGACTATGGCAATCTTAAAACAGTAGCAGTGCAGGGGTATGATACCATAGTCAATTTGCTGAATAGATTTCTTATTTCTTGATTTTTTTTTTTAATTGGAGAGAAGTATTTTAGGTATTATCAGAAAGAAGCCACCTTTCAAAGCAGTAGTCAGTAGTAGTTCTGCAGTCAGTGTGTAAGGATGGCAAACAGCAAGCCCTCATGTTGATGTGAAACCAAGAGGAGGGAGAGAACTGCTATGTCTTCACATCAGGGATTCCGCATTGAGATAGTTCATCTCTCACTTTCTGAGCATCCAACTTTCCAGGGATATGAAACCCAAAGAAAGCTTACACTTCTTTAATCCTCTTACTGACATGTTGAACATGTCTGTTTGCTCCCTTGAAGAACTGTGGCCCATGCTGTAAACCTGCTGCAGATGTTTCTGTCTGAAAGCGGTAGGTTCAGAGGTTTGTGTCAGGGCAAGACAGCTGGAACAAGATGCAATATGTCTGGCATCTGAAAGAAAGCCTAAGAATATTGACAGTTTTGGCAAAACAAAAAATCAAGCACAAATTCAAAACCAAGTATGTGCTTTGTCATTTCTGCTTTGCATTGACGCTGGCTGACGAGAGGTGAGCAAGGACAGCAGCGTTTGCAGGGAACAGCTGTTAACACAGCTGGAGACCAGAGGGAGCCTCATCGCCAGGCTGTGTGCACACCACTCCAACCCGCATCTCAGGCTGTTTTGTTGACAGACACGGTGCCATTTCTGGATGTCAGCCACTGCTCAGTAAGAGCACTGCAGGGAGCTGGAGCACACTACAAATACAGGAGGGAACCAGCAGGTTCCCCTAAGCAGACGTGTGTTGTTGATATCAGAAGAAGCAGAAGCCAGTCTGATAGAAATGAAGATAAAATCCCGTCTCCAGCCTGTGTCAGTAAGGCCCAGCTACTTCTATGCTACCCTAGTATCTAATGTTGACCCTGAAAATAATAATAAAAAAGATAAGTAGTGTTTATCAATAGTTATTCCAAAACCAGACCATGACATTTAAAAGGGTGACCAGAAATACTCATCATATCATTGTGGTGCTTCAGTCTGATGCTCTTGTTCTGCTGTTTCATTTCTGTAACCTAATCCATGGCCTTTGGCTTATGTGAGGTTCAACTATATTTTTAGTCAACCATAATGACCTCCTGGAGTCAGATCAACTCCTGGGAATTAGTTCAGGCTCCTCTATCTGCTGCAGGTAAATTCTGCTTCCATCTGGTTTGTCTGAGCAAGGTCTACAGGCAAAGCTTCACAGGTAGCATCAACTCTTCCTCATAATAAACAGCTTCTCACTCCACCTTTTCCCTCTAACTTGATGAGGGCTATTTGTACAGTCTTGCAGCTTAGCCAGGGCAATGGAAACAGAATCTGGCTCACAAAGAGCATTCTTTGCAGCCAAAATCATACCTGTGGGGCCTGGAGATCCTGCTACCTCTACTTCAGTGCATCCCAGGCTGTGAAAAGGTTTGCACCTACTTTGGCTGAGAGAAAAACGTGGTTCCATGTTGCACTGTTAAGCAAAAATAAAGCGTGGAGTTTAACAAAATGAAGAAAACTGACCCACTAACTTTGTATCTTCTAACAGAAATTCTCTCTCACAAGCAGTTTCCCCCGCTGCCTTTCTCTGGCTGTATGGATGTGATTCTATCTTTCTGGAAGTGATTTATACCAACTTATATTTTGTGTAAGCTTGAATCTACTCCCAAACCCAAGATTATTATGTCAATGACAAAATGATAGTAGATGGATCAAATATTTTAGAAAGAATGTTTTCATGAATGTACTTTAGGATGTAAAGTATGTGTTTGCTAATACATTAAATGTATTTGCTAATGGCTCTCAAACAGCTGAAGAAATAGAGCCACCTTTCCCAGGAAAATAATTAATCTGTTAAAACAATGTCATGTTAGATAGAAAAAAATGGTGGGTTCAGCCTGAATTAATTGATTTCACCCTTCCCAAAAGTTTGGTTATTTTATAACTTTTAAATAAAATAGCAAAATAGCTTTCTGTACTGTTACAAAATGGTCTTTCAATGCTATGTGTAACTTCAGTTTAAAAAAACCCCAAATAACCAACAAATGAAACATTTCAGGTTAGACAAAATATTTTGTTTGAATAAAACACTTACAAAATTGTTTGCATGATTTCAGTATTGAAGCAAATCAGTTTATCCATAACCTGCTATCCAAATGTAAATTTCCATTACTGAGAGACTTTAGGTGAGGTATATTGCTCCAAACATCTAGTGCTTATCACCTTATGTGGCAATCTTACCACTAAGGCAACTCTCCTGATAGTAAATATTTGTCGGATTAGATTCTCAGGTATTTGGAGATGTTTTTTCTTGGAATAAAGCTTCGTGCTTTGAAAAGGAAGGTACCTCATCTTTCTAAAGGAATCCAACTGGGAAAACAATCCTGGGACTTTGGATGTTTTGGCTGGAAAATTGAGGTTTATATAACCAGTTCCTTTTCTTTGAAGTGAGATACCGTGAATGTCAGCTTTAAGAGGCTAGGTCAACACATGGCTTGAATGCTTAACTGCTTGTGCTCTTACAGGCGTGTATCCCTGTGCACTGACTTAAACGAACCCAGGAAGGATGAAGGATAGTATATACAGGACTAACACCACACAAAACGACAATTTAAAGTTGTATCTGGTCAGGTGTCCCTAACTTGTAACCTCTGCAGTTCAGCATATCAGATGTACTGACGCACTTTCTCCCGTATAGAAATTTCTCTTAAAATATTTGCATTTACCATTTATGCTGGGTGAACTTGTTGCAGCCAAATGCATTTCATGGTACACTAAGTGTTTTTGTTTGCCTGCTCTCTCATTCAGTACCCCCAGAACAATCTTATTCTCTACTTTCTGGACAGTCTTCAGAAGAATGTAATCTATTGAAATTAGGACACATCAATTTAGTGGGTTTTAATTGAAATTTCATGGAAGAGTAGAAATCCTTTTTTATTCTATCTTCCCTAAAACCCAACAAGGAGGAAACAAAGAAGTTGTATGCCAATGAGCTCTTGATTAAATTCCATTCCAGAAGATTCAATAGATGTGCAGCTGTGATATATGAAACAGTGAGGCAAGCACTTCCTCCAATTAGTAACTAATCACGCAAAGCCCCAATTCCCGCCTGAGAAATCCCAGGACTTCTTAAATTAACCAGCATTTACTGAGGATGCCAGCCTTCTGTGGTTGAAAAAAAGTATTTCTGGGCTGAATTACCCACTGTAAATCTCAGTCATATTCTCAAATCAAATTTTCCAGCCCAATTCCTTAACTCTAGATTTGACAAGATTTACATGAATATTCCCAGACTAGAGATTTCTCAACGACCTTTTATGGAAATGATCTGTGTATAGACCTTAGATTTGACCATTACATTGCTAATGAATGCATTCATTCTTCACAGACTTATGCAGACACACTTGTGAACTATGTTTGCTTCCGAACTGTTTACTTTGACTAATCTCATTTTGTCAAGTGTGATTTGTCACGCCACTCATAGTGCATGAGTTGTGCTTCCCGACTCTACAGTGAAACTTTTGAATAACACAGTGATCAAATTATGTTGTTTTGTGTAAAAAGATACCCAAGTGTAATTATGTCTAATAAGAACTTTACTGAACTCAAAGATAATGACAAGAGATACTCTTTTGTGTCCTCTGCTTCACAGAACATTTAAAAAAACCCCACACTTAATTAGTTTTATTCTTCAGATGTGCATGCTTGTATGCATTTGAATTTGAATAATCCCTTCAACAATGAACAGCAATTAAATACTCATTGGGTACTAACTGGTTTGCATTAAACCCAAGGAGGAAACAAGCAGCTATTTAGGAATGCTAATTACAATTAAAATCTGTACCTTTTGATACATTTATAACAAAACTAGAAATTACCATTTTCTCTCTAAACATACAATTGCTCATTTATAACAAATTATGATGACCTCAACTCAGATCTACCATGCCTTCAAAATCTCTATCTTTTTGTTGAGTCTACTGATGGAGCAACGTATCAATTTCTTTTTTTCCACCCTTTATACTATTCAGTGAAGTGAACAACTGAGAGAAACTACTTGATCCTCTGTGTTTTGATGTCAGAACTCTATTCTTGGTAGCTCATCTTTGCTAGAATTTTATTTAATTTGTTTGTGGACAGAGCCTGAGATCCTTACAAGATACAAACTCAGAAAAGTGCTAGAATGTTTACATTTTCTCAAGGATCCTTCTTGGCTATTGTAGTATTCATCCATATTTATTCCTCAACATACATTTTTATTCTTCTCTGCATTATGACCCCAGCCATTCACCATTACACCAGTTAAATTTGCATGCCTTCATGTTTGGTTTTTTTTGTTTGTTTGTTTTTTCTTTCTCCTTTGTGGATACATCAGAGTGTGCAGATGAACATAAATCAATTACATGGGGAACTTTACCCCTGCCTGATTGCTACACCAGCATCTACAAGCTCACGAGTAAGGTACTCCTCTAACGATAGCTGGTCATGTGTGCTTTCTCTATTGGGAAGAATGACAAACAAACAGCACTAGGAAATGATTTATCCTATCCTAAAATAGGCAATAGAAAATGCTTAAGTCACCTGAAACAAACAGTACAAAATGTTAAGTCATGGGTCATGCCTTCCTCCATAGCAAGGATTACATCATCCATTTCTGATCCTTAGTTCAGAACTTCTCCCAAGATTGAGACACTTTGCTGCTGCTGCTAAGAGGAAAGAGGACAAACTGGGCACAGTTTGTGGGCTACAAAGTTGTGTAACTGAGACATTATTTCTTGTAGGTGGGAGGACACCTAGAAGAGCTAGCCAGATAAATTAACTGGGAGATCCTTTGGACCTACAACATGGGAAAGACACCCAGCTGCTGGACATAGTCAACGTTGAGGTACTTATGGACATATTCAGAAGCCAACCCGTAATTGAGGTGTGGGTTTCACTGAGATATCTACACCTGAGGTGTCCAATTTATAATTACTTTTGAATCTGGTTTTGTAGCCAATGGGAAGAGACAGGCACCTCCTACCTGCCTCCTCAACTCAGAGTAAGAAAAATCTCTCTGCATCCATTTCCATGGACACCATTAGTTTCCCATAACCTTTCTGTGCCTCCAGAAACCAACAGGCATTAAAGTACTAGGATGAAGGATAGAGGAAAGGTTCCAAAATATTTGTAGACAGAATCAGTATCTGTCCTCATAGACTTTGGGGAAAATATCTGAACCAGCATAGGAATTAACACGTCTGCACTCCTACTGCTTAGCAGGCCCTGATCTGTATACATGTGATGATGAGAGGCAGAGGCTCCAAAATAGCCTCACTTGATCTTCAACAGATTGCACATATTGCTTCAGTCCCGTTTCTTTTAGGAAACCTCTTGCATCTTGACAATGACAACTTGAAGATGTTTGAAGTTTGCAGCTTACTCATCTGATGTTTTTAACTTCATGCCTCTTCGCTAAAGCTACTGCCAGATGTTAGTTCACCAACCTTCTTTTACTTCACATCTATCTCTTTCCTCATCTCACCATCCATTCCTTCTCCCTCTCTCTTCCTAGGAGTTCTTTAGCAATTGTCACACTAGCCACAGGCTCCTTATATAAATATATGTTCTCCTTGTGTTTCCTGTCCTCTGTATCATGCCTATTCTGATAGCCAAATTGCTAAAATTGCTAATGGACAATGGAGTAAATGAGAAGGTAGAAGGCATGGTGCTTTGGCAAGCCTTCAGGTGCAACTCTCTGTTGCGGTTAAAACATTTCTCCATGGAAATGAAAAATTACAATAGTAGTTACACTGCTGTATTGATGCAGCACTTGAAATTTTACATTTTTAATTCTTTATTAATAATTCAGGAAAGCATTTAAGAAATTCTTATGTGTTTTGTTTCATGGCATTTTGAAAACTTTCACATTGCTTGATAGTTTCTGTGCTGCAGGAGCTATAAAATGTGAGGTAGAATGCTGCATTAAGGAAAAAGTACCTTAATATGTTGTATGCAGTTTCTAAATAGAGCATGCTGAAGGTCACTCCTAACAGACAGTTGCTTATGATTCAAACAATAGACAGATTATATCTGTTTATTTAAAGTCTCAGATAGAAAGAAACAAAACCACATCCTTTTTCTTCTGTCTGTTTTGAAAACAGATGAATTTGGAAGCCTTCACTGGCTGCTGAAAGGCATAGAGCAAACTGTATAAAGATCAGAGAAAACATACGTTAGCTTGCTTTCATTCTTAAAAGCCTTCATCTGATACAAATGCACAATGCTTAGGGCTGAAGAGGCATACTGTAGCATTCTCCTGGCTGTAGGATTCCAGATTCAAGTCCACAGCAAAAGAAAATCACTTCTCCAATAAAGCATGCTTAAATAGAGATAGTTTTTTTCTTCCTTGCTGCTGATAAGAATGAGTCAGAATGTCCTGTGTCTGCTGGAATGACAAGATTTGATCTCTCTGTTTCTCTGAATGAACACAGTACAGTATTTACTGTACTAATTTCTGACAATAAAATGCTTTTCTCTCAAACTACTAAGAAGATCAAATGTTAGGTTAGTTTCACCTGAGGACTTGCATTGAGCATTCCTAGGTGATATAAACCAAATTAAATAATGAACATATTTGTCCAAACACTAAAGGCAGTTGCTGGGGTGAGACCTCTTGTCTACATGCTTTGACTGGTAGTTTCCAAGCATCTGCCGCTGGCTGTCATGGAGGCCTCAAACCTTATCTAGTAAGGTATTATGGTACATTTCTTAAGTCAGTGACAGCTGTGCTGGAGATTTTCAATGGGGCCAGGATTTCAACCCAAGATAGATTTTATTCCTTATCTATTAAGAAATGAGAAAAAGATATCTTGATATTTCTTCTCAAGAGTTTTACATTCATGTCCACTGAACATTATTTCCTTTCCTGTAGTGGGTTTTATTCTTCTGGTCATTTCCACCTGTTCTATTTCAACTCCAGTGGGGCTGCTGAGATTTACAGCACCATAAACAAAGGAAGAAACAAGAAAGCTTTTTTAAAGGACGATCCATGTTCTTCACATACCTTCATGCTTAGATTTGCACACTAAAGAATTTTCAAGGAAAAGAAAGACTGCTTTTGGGAAACATTTTTCGTGTGTACGAGTGTTTCCATAACTAATGTCTTAGAAGGAACACCCTCTACCTGCAAGTGCAGTATAAATGCATATATATATATATATATACACATGTGTATATATATATATATATACATGAATCAGGAGGGTTTTGCTGGGTTTGGTATGCTTTATTATTTCCTCATGTTTGCTTTCAGAATGAAAAATCCTTGGGTTCACAAACATTAGCTTTGTATTCGTGTTCCCTCCACCCCTTAACTTATCTTTGTATTTCTGTATTAAACCTGATGCCGTTGGCAGCAAGGCCCATTGGGTAACATAAAATGTGTTTTGATACACTCAGTACAGAGGTGTATAATGTAGCTCATATCATTCAATGTCATTCATTCGTTCAGGGAAAATGGTGGCCCAGGCATGTTGTGGTTTTGGTGTCTGGGTGCTTCAGATATACTTGGTTTTTGAATGGGGAAGTCAAAGTAGTCAAACTCAGGAGCAGCAACAGTTTGCAAGTTAACACCTTTAAAGGACAAAGCAGTTAATGAAGAGGAGAAATAGGAGGTTCAAAAGCTGAAGTGAGTGTGTTGCAGGGAAGCAGAACATCACTACAGTCAGGAAGAAATATGTAGCAATGGCTGGGGGATTTTTGTTTGTATATAGGATGTCACAAAATGTGATCAAGACCTGTTCTAACCAGGCTCAAGCACCAAAGTAATGTTCCCTCCCACCCCCATGTCTTTCTCCCGTTTTCTCACTATACACCAGAAAACTTTCTTCAGGTGCAGGTCCAAACTCATGAACCATTTTCCTCCCTGGCCGTCAAAAGCATCCATGAGCTACAAAGGTTTGTATAAAAACAGGTTTGTCTTCACGCTGCGTATTAAGTATGCTCTTGAATCAGCAGAATAATCCACCACTGAGTTATCTGCAGTATGTGCTTAGGAAGTACTGAATGTAAAGTTCAGTAAGTCTACAGAGCGAGGTCAAAACTGCGACCTCCCCTTAAATATCTTAGAATTACCTGTCTTTCCGAAGCTTATCATTGTAGCAGCTTGTCTTGCACTGTATGGCAGAAATACCTGTTGGGTAATATCACTCAAGACTCTCAAATCTGAAGAAATGAAGTGCTATACAATATATACAGATACTCTGTAGAAAATAAGTCATATTCTTAGAAGGCAAAGAAGTCTAAAAGTTTAGTTGACAAAGTGAAAAAGTGAGAAAATTGTTGATGTTTTGGCTGAATGACATAGCACTGATAATAGTGATATCTAAATACATATCAGTGATAGCTAAAATACATACTGCTGCAATTAAAAAATGTAACTTACAGGTATTTTCATAATGTCAGGTTTGTTGGTAAAGATGATTCATCTACAATGTGTTGCAAAGTAATTAATAATTGCGTTGTTTAAAAATAGCTATGGCATAATTTCATGTGCCGTATATTAAGGTGGACTTTATTGTCATCCTTACTGGTGTCAGATGAGCTACACCTGCTGAATTTTAATGGAACAGGTTCTTTGCTTTCTGCTCTAGAGCAATTTTATATGTCTATGTAATGGGAGAGCAGCTGGTAATTTCACAACTAAAGTTCCAGCACTGCTGGTTGGCAGCGGTGATTTGCGTTGTTGCAACAAAGAGGAGACACGATTGTTTTCTTCAAGTACGTCCCACATATTAAACCAGAGCAAAGACAATTGAATTTCTAGGATATAGAAGATTATGTGGAAAAAATAATTGAGAAATAACAAGTTGGTTTGTAATCACCAGAAGAATGAAGCTCTTTAAAAGCTCTCTAGTGAGAAGTGCAATAATTGAAGTGGCTTTGAAACGTATCAGTACATTTATGAAGGGGGACTGTGCAATGTGCTTGCTTGACAGCTCTGAACTCAGTGAACCAGAATCCCTCTCACAGCCTGGTTCTATAGGTTTAACTGATAAACATTTTGTAGCCACTTTGCATTCATTTTGCACAGTTTGAAGCCAGAGGTTTAGTCAGGTATAAGGCCAGTTTCAGGAGGTGTCACACCTGCTCTGTCATTAAAAAAGGATTTTATAAAGAAAGTAGTCCCAGTAGTAGGTTGCCAAAGGGGAGGTGAAATGGAAGGTTCCTATAGTTCATCTTTAAGCTATAAAATATTGATAAAAATCAAAATATGAAGTACACTAAAGGAAGAATTAATCTGAAAGATGACTAAATGTCCTGTTTTCCAGGGGATTCTGTTCCACTGGAGAAGTAATGGTATGGCTTCTCCAAATTTGCATCTAGGAGGTATATTACTGAAAAATCAGACTCTTAATTTGAGATTTTGATGGTATGGGGAATTCATCTGTTAAAATGGCACCTGCATTTCTTATCTTGGGAAAAGTAAACTCTCTTTATCTTAGTCACTCTTTTATGGACACTGTTGCAAGGAGTTGCTGTGTTTTCTCACAGCTTTGTGGCTTTGAATAAGTATCAAATGCTTGACAAATGTTTTCTTGTGTGTTTATACTTATGCTCAGGATTGCTCAATAGCGTATGCTAAATTCAGTAACAGCAGTAAATAGCTGCTCCCTTTTATTGGCATGTTTGGCAAATCTTTCCACACTTGTTTCTCAAAGAGCTAGAGGTGAAAAAAAGTTGTTTTTTCACTGATGGCAGCAGAAAGTAAAGGGATATGTATGCAGGACTCATATTTGGATGTGCAAAACTGGAGGTTATTTGTAGTAGTTCCACAAATTTTTCCAGTTTTGGTTGACAGTTATTTTACTGCTTGGCCTTGTTCTGAAGTAGATAGAAAGAAGACCCATTGACAACAAGTAGGACAGAAAACTAAAAATCATTCAATGAGTTGCAGATACCTGACTGAAATGTCTTCTGCATATGTTCTACAGTTTTGAGGGGAGGCCTAACGGTTTTATGGCCCACTTATACCTTAATTCCAGGCTCGTCTGGGGGTTAAAATGGCTTTTGCTGTAACAGAAGTAGATGGAACAGAGGCAGAGAAGGTCTTACTTAAATTGCTTTGGGTGCAAGTGTTTTACACATTTGCAGTTTCTCTGTTAGCCTGATCCATTGGCCAAACTTTTAGCAGACATCTAGAGTCTGAAACAGTTTCTGGTGGAGAGAATTTGTGTTTGACTTACAAGGGCACAAAGGAAGCAATATGAAAGGTACATGTGACAACAGGATGACAACAAAAGCCATCAGACTTCATGCATATCCCAATTTAAACTATGCTTCTCCAGTGTTTTAATGAGCGATATGCAAATCCTCTATCAACACTTTCCACTAAATAATTGTGGAGTTACTGTGTCAGGCTTCATTTAAAAGATCATGCAATAAGTTCTTTGGAACTCAAATGGAGAAGTGGCGATTAGCTTCTGCTCTGTCATCACCTTTTCTGTGATGAAAATAGATTGTCTTGATGAAAGATCAGACTGAAGAGGCTGTAGACTGAACTCCAATAATTAGACACTGGATGAGTGTGAATATTTGTTGCTATGGTCATCCGTTTTGCATAGGACCATTTAAACCACAAGAGTGGCTCTTCATTGAGAGAGCTGCTCTCTCTGGAATATTTTTGCTGCTTCCATTGGGAAAGGGTCTGGTTAGTCACAGCTTCTGTAGTGGTTTCCCATTATGTCACCACATTCCATGGAAATGCAGGTCTTTAGGAAGTGATCAGAAAATATTTCACATTGAATTCCATTAGAATTCATTCTAGGTAGAAGAAAAGCATCAATATTCTGGGTCTGGGAGTTTCTGAGGTGAGACTGAAGCCCTTCAAAATGCCAACACTGATGTATCTATTGGAATAGTTTTATATTGCTGGGACAAGTCATGGCATTTCTTGTGCTGTGTTTACCTGAAAGGAAAAGACTTAGAAAGGAGTAACCTTATTTCTGGTCCTCATACTCAGGTTTTCACTTCCTTCTACTTACATCTGATGATGAGCTGAGGACTGTTATAGAAACCAATTCAAGCAACAGTTTTCACAGTATAAATCATTAATCACATTTTCTTTCAGTCTTTCACATTTATAGGATTTTGGACCAGAATAAAAGTAAATAAACCCTTAAAAATGAGAAAAGGAAAAAGAGGGAGACTTAATTAGAGGAACTAGCTCATTCTAAGGGCTCTGTCATAATAGTTTCACTCTACATATGGACGTTACATAGTGATTGAAAAATCTGAGTGACTTAATACAAGTCTCTATTTCTGGGCTTGTTTTCTATCAGCTGAGGACCTTGAAGCTTGCTGTAGCTAAGGATTTACTCTGTTCATTAATGAGCTCTGCGCTGCTGCATATCTAGGCTGTTCCTGAGGTGCTTTATCTAAATTTAACATGATATGTTTCAGATGGAACAGACAAATTCACTTTTAAACTTCTTTAACTTGCTGCCATGAAGAAAAATCTTGGTGAAGAAGAATTTCTGAGATCACACCTCATGCTTGCCACATCCTGTCTACGTTCATGAAATGCCCCTACTGTTAGGTGTGGGCTAAAATGTCTGTTGGCAAACCCACATGTATGTATTTGTTGTTGAGTCACTCGTAAGAGTTTCACAATCATCTCTAGACAGAGGTCCCAGAAGCAGTTCCTGCTGTTGGAGAGTATGGAATCATTGAGTGAGCCTCAATGAGCACCATCTGGACTGATACATCCAAACATCTGCAGAACATGTTTGTGTTGAATGAATGTTGGTAGCTGTTGCTACCTGCCACAGGAAAAAGTATTTGCCTGGCTGTTACAAATTTTCTTTTCAATTTTCTCATGCTCTAGGTAAGTTATTTATATTTTGGGAAAAAAAAAGCTTTCTGCTCTTAACTATTTAATACCTAAACTCCTTTTTCTAGGGAAGAAAAAAAAGGTAGTTTATTATATAGGGACTTCCTTACCTATTTACAATCATAGAATCATTTAGGTTGTGAAGGACATATAAAATCATTGAGTGCAAATGTTAACCTAACACTTCCAAGCCCACCACTAAACTATGTCCCTAAGCACCACATCTACATGTCTTTAAATACCTCCAGGGTTGGTGACTCCACCACTTCCCATGGTAGTCTATTCCAGTGATTGACAGCGCTTTCAGTGAAGAAATTTTTCCTAATAATCACTCTAAACCTCCCATGGTCCAACCTGAAGCCATTTGCTCTTCTACTGCTTGCTACTTGAGAGAAGACACTGACTTCTATATCAGTACAGTCTCCTTTCTTCATCCTGCGATGGATATCACAGCATTAGGTGAATGGTTGGACTGGATGATCTTCTAGGTCTTTTCCAACCTTGATAATTCTGTGATTCTGTGATGTGATTAGGATGCCTCAGAGACTCATTTTACACTGAAATCTGTTTTACCCCAACTCTGTTTTTAGCAATAGCTGAGTTCTTGACAGGCTGTATCCAAAAGTAGCTCAGGCTTGGCTCTTTGGGCCGCAGTAAAGGTAGCATATTGATACAGTCATTGTCCACTCAACTTCCTTGTCAAATCAATTATAAAACACTGTTGTTAGTACAAAAGAACATCTCCATGTGTTATTAACATTCATGGCTTCAATGTGGACCATTCATTTCTTTGTTATTGTAGGTCTTACACCAAAATAAACTAAATAGAATAGAATAGATTTCACAACAGTCATCTAGTCCAACTGGCTGACCACTTCAGGGATGACCAAAAGTTAGAGCTTGTTATCAAGGACATTGTCCAAATGCCTCTTAAATACTGACAGGCTTGGGGCACTGATGTGCTCTCTAGGAAGCCTGTTCAAGAGTTTTCCCACACTCTTGGTGGTCAATGTTTCCTAATGTTAAGTCTGAACCTTCCCTGGTGACCTTTGAACCATCCCCACACATTCTATTACTGGATACCTGATCTGAACTTTCCTTCCCATTTCCCCTCCTCAGGAAGTGGTAGAGAGCCGTGAGTTCACCTTTCAGTCTCCTTATCACTGAACTAGACAAACCCAGAATTCTTAGCAGAACATGTCTTCCATCCCTTTCACCAGCTTTGGTGTTTTTCTTGGACCCCCTCTTGCTATTGACATACTTCAAAAAGTCTTCCTTGTTGTCTGACAAACCTAGCCAGTTTCAACTTTAGTTGAGCTTTGTCTTTTCATGTCTTTTCCCTGCATGAGCGAACCACAGCTCCACAATCTTCCTGTGAAGCCTGGCCTTACTTCCAGAGATGGTACAATTTCTTATTGCTCATGAGCTCCATGAGGAGTTCCCTCATGTTCAGCCAAGACGGTCTTCTGTCCCTCTTGTCTGACTTACAACACAATGGCATTGCCTGTTCCTGTGCTTTTAACAAGTGGTTCTTAAAAACTGAATTGTGGACTCCTACATTCCCAAAAGCAGGCTTCAAGGAGATACTGCTAAATAGCTCCTTAAGCAACTGAAAGTTTGCTGCATTGAAATCCAGGATAGCAGTGCTCCTCACCTTTTTTCTCATTACACCAAAAATTTTAAACTCAACCATTTCATGATCACTATGGCCAAGACAGCCACCTACCACCACATCCCTCATGAATCCTTCTCTAGTCACAAATAACAAGCCTAGGAGGGTATCTTTCCTCATTGTCTCACTGAGTACTTGTGATAAGAAATGATCTTCAACAAACTTAAGGAATTTCCCAGTCTTGCTGATCACAGTAGTATGGTATTTCTACAAAGACTAGTCTTTGCAATTCAAAAGTTCCTTGTTGGAGCTATAATTGTATGAGATTTTAA
The DNA here is from genome assembly GCA_020800305.1 of Porphyrio hochstetteri. NCBI lineage: Eukaryota > Metazoa > Chordata > Aves > Gruiformes > Rallidae > Porphyrio > Porphyrio hochstetteri. The sequence goes on along the minus strand of CM036905.1, from coordinate 206,654,837 downwards.
AATAATTTTTAAAAAATAAAGGTAAGTTTTGAGTTGCATAATAAACACATATACAACTTTTTCCTAATTGAAACCTCATAGTTTCTGTGTGCTGTGGCTTTTTCAACAGAAACATAAAGAGAGAGAGTTTAAAAGTAACATGGAGAAAAATGCTAAAGTAAGTGCAGAACTAAATCTTGGGATTTGACGTTATCTGATGATTTCATAGCTCAGATGTGGAGCTGATAGATTCCAGAGTTTTTTTTAAAGCAGCTGGACAGGAAATCTCATTCAGTTTCATCACAGAAATAAATCAATAAAAGCATTATTTTTGGAAACAGACATTATGGTTGTATTAACTTCCTTACTTCCACTGAGGGCAGACTGGCAGGATCAGGCCTCTTTCCAGTGTAGACAAATAAGCACCATTCTCTTCCAGTGCTGCACCTACTTTGCTACTGATTCCTCTGAACTCTTTATATTTGGATAGCCTTTTCTCATCTTTCTTTTTCATTGTAGCTTTGGAAGAATAAACAATTATTATAAGTGGAACAGTGCTAATGCTGTTTCCTTCATACTTTTGAAAATGTATTTGGAATGGCAAGACTTCATTGCAATCAATGAATCTATCAAATGCCTTTGACAGAGAACTTTAAACATGCAGTACCAGAAAGTGGGCAGAAGCAGCTCTTCTCAGCCTATTGGTGCCTGGTCAGGCCCCACCTGGAGTATTGTGTCCAGTTCTGGGCTCCCTGGTATAAAAAAGACAGGGATCTCCTGGAGAGAGTCCAGAGAAGGGCTACGAAGATGATTAAGGGCCTGGAACAGCTCCCGTATGAGGAAAGGCTGAGTGAGCTGGGACTGTTCAGCCTGGAGAAAAGAAGACTGAGGGGGGACCTAATTAATGTTTATAAATATCTTAAGTATGGGATGCAGGGGGAATTGGCCAGCCCCTTTTCAGTGTTCTGTGGAGACAGGACAAGGGGCAATGGCTGTAAATTGGAGCATGGGAAGTTCTGCACCAACATGGGGAAGAACTTTTACACAGTGAGGGTGACAGAGCCCTGGGACAGGCTGCCCAGGGAGGTGGTGGAGTCTCCTTCTCTGGAGATATTCAAGACTCGTCTGGACACCTATCTGTGCAATATGAGCTAGGGAGCTGCTTTGGCAGGGGGGTTGGACCCGATGATCTCTCAAGGTCCCTTCCAACCCCTACGATTCTGTGATTCTGTGATTCTGTATGAGGAGCACTAAGATAACAACCAACCCCTTCCTGCCTCTTTCTGCTGTCTCTTCATCAGGAAAGCCTGTAGTTCTTACACTTTCTCACTCCCAGTAGCCCTGCTATGGCTGCCTAACTAGCCTTTACTTCTCATCTCTGCAACTGATTTCAGACAATTTCACTTGGATTGTGAAGTTTACTTAACACAGTCTGCATGGAGGCAGTTAGCCATTCTCACACCTTGAAGAAAAATGGACTACTTACTCCAGAAAAAGGAAATGTTTGACAATTTTGATTGAACTTTCTAAGTCCTGTAAGGACTCATAGGAAACTTCTTGATCTAAAAAATGAATAGAAACGGCAAGTAAGAAGCAGCACTAAATTTAATGCAATGGACTTTTTCTGGGATTGGTCTAAAAGGCACCAACTCAGTGTTTATTTCTCTCAAAAGAGTTGATAAAATGGAAAATCAAGTTAAAAGCTTTGTTGTTGCTTTTAATGTTGGTCTTTGTGGAAATGTCAGATGCACCCCATACCAACTTTGCGAAGTACTAACTAGAGCAGTGTGAGTTTAGTGCCATTCTTATTTATTACCCATACCCACGCCAGAAAATACACATGCTCTGTATTCACCAAGTAAAACAAACTTTATAATTCCAATAAAGGTTTTACAGCTTTTTTGGATGTGGTTCCTTTAGAATGAATCAATGAGTCTGCTCAGTGGTTTCAACAGCTGTAATAACATTGCATTCACTCTGCATCCGTATTTCATTTGCTTAGTAAGTGGGCACTGATTTTGAGACAGATGCATCAGAATTTTCCAGAAACCTTCTTCCAAAAGTCATTTTTTAACTTTTTTTTTGAGTAATTATCCTCTTTCTTTGGTTTTCAGTTACCATTTGTTTCTTCCCATTTCATTAGGAAAAGCAAAGAAAGCAAATTAAAATTATTTAGACAAGTCAGAAAAAATGCAGTATGTTAGATAAGAGAAATAATCAAAATTGTTTAAGATGGGAAAGGTGTGAAAAGATTTCATTGCTTTTTCATTGATTCTCTTAGCATGTTAGTAATTTTAAGGTATTTGTATTCTTTTGTTGATATTGTAAGTTTTTCAAATTGCATTTCTAGTCAGTGATTGAATGATATGCAATAATACTGGATACATTGATATAGATGTAGCTTAAGAGGCAATTAATTAATATAGCTTTATTATAAGGAGAATTTGCATGTTTGGAGAATAGAAAGTCTGCATGTTTTGGATGTCAGGGATGTTTTGCTAGAGTAGCTACAAAATTCAACCATAACAGTGGAACAGCCTTGAAGATAAAGAAAGTGAAGATAGGGAAGTATAAAATAATGAGACCAACGATCAATTAAGAGACAGAGTATGTCTTGTTTTCTGATAAAAGGGGTTCCTAACTAGTTTGTGAGGAATGAGCATGCAGCACTACAGGCTTGGCGGGGACTGGCTGGAGAGCTGTCAGGCAGAGAAGGACCTGGGGGTGTTGGTTGACTGCAGACTGAATATGAGTCAGCAGTGTGCTCAGGCAGCCAAGAAGGCCAATGGCATCTTGGCTTGTATCAAAAACAGTGTGGCCAGTAGGTCTAGGGAAGTGATTGTGCCCCTGTACTCGGCATTGGTGGGGCCACACCTCGAGTACTGTGTCCAGTTTTGGGCTCCTCACCACAAGAAGGACATGGAGGTCCTGGAGCAAGTCCAGAGAAGGGCAACCAGGCTGGTGAAGGGGCTGGAGGGCAAATCCTATGAGGAGCGGCTGAGGGAGCTGGGGCTGTTTAGCTTAGAGAAAAGGAGGCTGAGGGGAGACCTTATCACCACCTACAACTACCTGAAGGGAGGTTATAGAGGGATAGGTGATGGTCTCTTCAGCCAGGTGACAGGTGATAGGACAAGGGGCAATGGCATGAAGCTGTGCCAGGGCAGGTTTAGATTGGATGTTAGGAAAAAATTTTTTACTGAAAGAGTTGTGAGGGCCTGGAACAGGCTGCCCAGGGAGGGGGTTGAGTCACCTTCCCTGGATGTGTTCAAAAAAAGGGTAGATGAGGTACTTAGGGATATGGTTTAGTTTAGGATGAGAATGGTTGGATTTGATGATCTTAAAGGTCTTTTCCAACCTTGTGATTCTGTGATTCTGTGAGTTTTTGAGTGCAGGAATGTGGTTTTGAGACTATGGAGAAAACCATGAAGAGCATGAGCTGAAGGGAAAGGTAACAAGTTCACTGAGAGGAAGACATCCAGCCTTCATCTCTGAAGACCATCAGAAGACCCCCTGAGTGTCACTGAGCATGCTCTATCTGGGAGGAGTTAATGTAAATTACTTTCTGGAAATAATTTACATAACCCTACCTTTTCTTAGCAATTATAATGAATATGTATACTTAATCTGTATGAATATGAGAAATTCAGCTTTGAACAGTGCCTGCATTCGGAGAAGTGAACCCCTGTGCACCCAGCCCTGCAATAAAGAATACCTGCTTCAGAGTCACCAAGGCTACTGAGTTTTGATTCTGGCTTTTTGAGGCTTCAATAGGGCTAGAAAAATTTAAGGGTTGTTGATTCTATTTTAAAGGCAGGTTGTATTGGACTGGGTTCTGCACTGTGCATATTTCTCCCCAGCGTCTTCCTGGAGAGAGAGAACAGGCAATAGTAAGAAAAGGTGGAAAAGGTGCTTGTGGTAAGAAGTGGTCTACTACATGTGTCTAACTCATTCTCTGCTGATTAAGGGCCCAGGAATTAGGATATCTCTGTTATTTCTCTTTCTCTCATCCTCTAGCATGGGGTGGTGTTTACAGAAGATCTCTAGCAGAACAGTTTATTTCAGGGCTTTGTGCTTTGTATTATTTGGAAGAATATAAGTTTTTTGTGGAACTTCTAAACACGGATGACTGAAACTGGGGGAGCCAAGATTTGATGAACCGCACCTGTGCTTTGTATTTAGCCATGACATGAGAGTATTGGCAGCCCTGGGGAGGCTGGGCAAACAGCAGAACAATCTTGGTTTTAGCACTGTTCAGCTTTATCACTGTTCATTGGAGACATCTTCTAAATCATTGTTCAGAGATTAGAGTAAATCACAGGTACAGATTGAGTACAATAGGGATCTTGCTTGAAATAGTCATACAGAGGCATATATGTTGTAGACATCTACATTTTGTCAGGCATATCCCACCTTTCCAACACTTGTAGTTCCTCCACTTTTCCACAGTGAAAAATACAGTCTGTGTTTCCTGCTAGAAGTACAGCCCAAAAGGGTCAGACAGTAAGGAATGCAAGTATAACTTTCATCTCCCACAAAGAAGGCCATCACCTTTTCATCCCTTAGGTAGTCCACTGCATCAACATGCTGCACTTTTTTGTTAAACCCTATGTCAGAGATGGTGTGAGGGGGGCTCTGTGTTTGAAGTCTTTGAGTTATACAGTAATGGAGGACTGAAAAAAGAAAGGTATGATACAGTTGCTGGTTTCCCAGAAAAGCAGTTGCAGATACAGTTCTTGAATCTGAATTTGAAGGAAAAAAGATGTCACTGCTATGGTTCAGCACAAGAGAAAATGAAACTGCTACCTCATGCAACTGGTCCTGTATTTCTATAGGATCTTGTGCCACCAGAGCAGACCAGGTTGAGCACTGGTCATCCTATATCTTTAAATGATATCTAAAGCTTTGAAAGACTTTGGATCTGATTAAAGATGTTTCAATTTTCCATGCAATTTAATATAAAATATGTCAAATTCTAAACTGGTACTGGAGAAGTTTCTGGTCTCCATATTGTGAAAGTTAAAATGAAATGATGGAATAGATACTTCCAGGTGTAAATGTGCTTGTAAATGGCTCCTTCCTTATTAAACCTTATCGTGTACTAACCTTCACTTAGTGTTCAGTAGCATATGTTCAGTAAGTGGTCTCCTCTGCAGGAACAACTTTTCTATACAAAGCTAGAACTTTTGTGCAAGATACGTAGTCCTAGCTCATACATAATTCTTCCTGTGACTCTTGAAGGAACTCTTACACATTGGCAAAGTGTGGGCAATACGGCTAAAAATGTAACTTAGGAGAAAGCAGAATTTGGTTTAATTTCCTGTTATGATTGCTAAAGATAACCTTAACTGTTACATGTTTCACCATCTGCCCCCAACTGATCCACTCAAAAAGGCTAAATGGACAGTTAGCTTTAGAGTTTCCCACTCTCAGGGTTGGATCTGTACTCTAGTGCCCCAAACTGATGGTCTAAATTATTGACAGTTCTATTTATCTTTCAAGAGTGGAGTAGGCTTGAGGTAGATTACACATGAATCTTTGTCATACTGTTAGGAGTAGGTTTGGATGTCAAGTATGGATTCATCTCTCCTGACTTTAGCTGTCAGCTCATTCCCCAAAAGTGCTTGTTTCTCTGCATTAGCACCAACGGTTAACTTTCATGTAATCAGTTGTATAATACAAATCTATGGTTAAGTGAAAGGGATGCCACTCCCCAATGTCCTCCCTATTCTTCACCATCTGCTGTTAGGATGGTCTAGCCCAAGAGTCTTCATAACAGATAGCCCAGGGTAGCACAAATTTCTGGTCAAGAAAGCATCTTTCTCCATGAATCTGAGCATGTGATACTAGTGGAACGTATGTCAAAGTTTAACACTGCAGGGCTTTCATCTGGCAGGTAGAAAACAAATTTACCTTGTAGGGAATCTATTGAGAGAATCATAGAATCATAGAATCATAGGGGTTGGAAGGGACCTCGAGAGATCATCGGGTCCAACCCCCCTGCCAAAGCAGCTCCCTAGCACATATTGCACAGATAGGCGTCCAGACGAGTCTTGAATATCTCCAAAGAAGGAGACTCCACCACCTCCCTGGGCAGCCTGTCCCAGGGCTCTGTCACCCTCACTGTGTAAAAGTTCTTCCCCATGTTGGTGCAGGACTTCCCGTGCTCCAATTTGCAGCCATTGCCCCTTGTCCTATCTCCACAGACGACTGAAAAGGGGTTGGCCAATTCCCCCTGCATCCCATACTTAAGATATTTATAAACATTACTTAGGTCCCCCCTCAGTCTTCTTTTCTCCAGGCTGAACAGTCCCAGCTCACTCAGCCTTTCCTCATACGGGAGCTGTTCCAGGCCCTTAATCATCTTCGTAGCCCTTCTCTGGACTCTCTCCAGGAGATCCCTGTCTTTTTTATACCAGGGAGCCCAGAACTGGACACAATACTCCAGGTGGGGCCTGACCAGGGCAGAGTAGAGGGGGAGGATCACCTCCTTAGACTTGCTGGCCACACTCTTCCTGATGCATCCCAGGATCCCATTGGCTCTCTTAGCCACCAGGGCACACTGCTGGCTCATAGCCAACCTGTCATCAACCAGGACCCCCAGGTCCTTCTCCACAGAGCTCTTCTCCAGCAGGTCATCCCCCAGCCTGTACTGATACTGACGGTTATTCCTCCCCAGGTGCAAGACTTTACACTTGCTTTTATTAAACCTCATCTGGTTTCTCCCTGCCCAGCTTTCCAGCCTGTCCAGGTCTCGCTGGATGGCAGCGCAGTGTTCCTGCGTGTCAGCCACCCCTCCCAGCTTTGTATCATTGGCACTTGCTGAGGGTGGATGCTATTCCCTCATCAAGGTCGTTGATGAAGATATTAAACAGGACTGGACCCAACACCGAGCCTTGGGGAACACCGCTAGTCACAGGCCTCCATTCAGATTCTGCTCCACTGATCACAACCCCCTGAGCCCGGTCCGACAGCCAGTTCCCAACCCACCTCACTGTCCACTCATCTATCCCATGATCTCTCAGCTTTTCTATCAGGATGTCATGGGAGACAGTATCGAAAGCCTTGCTGAAGTCAAGGTAGATGACATCCACTGCTCTCCCTCCATCCACCCAGCTGGTGATGAGTTCATAGAAGGCTATGAGATTGGTCATAGCTATTGGTCACGCTATGAGCGTGATCTCCCCTTGGTGAATCCATTCATGAAGGCTCTGTGAGGTGGCAAGAAGAGCTGAAGAGAATTACAGGGCTACAGGTTTGCTGAGTGCAGTTTGTCCATGTGCAGCTACTACACACACAGTACCTGTGCAACATGTTGGCTGGATCATCCTCAAAGTTATACAGATACATGCACATGTATGCACATATATATATATGCTTATGCTTGTGTGTGTGTCTGAAAAGCTTCTGTGCAATTTGACTGGGCCAGAACTCTCAGTAAATCTTGTGTCTGCTCATCCTACTGCTAGATCGATGTGTTTTGCATTTGTTTTGAAAGAGCAGTAGTAGTCTCCAAAGGATATCCTGCTTTCTCATTTCTTCCCGTTTTTACTGTGGTGCTGTGCCTTTCTATAAGTCACTGTTATGTTGCCTGTTGTGAAACAGCTGTAGCAGCTGCAACTCTGATTTAAATCCTTGTCATCTAAAGCGTCTTGTCGCACTGCCAGGCATAAGGCTAAATGGGAACTGACTAAATGGGCATAAAATTAAAAGGAAGACAACTAGGTGAGAAGGGCAGAAAGCACTTTGCCTCGTGGGTCTCACTGGAAGCTGCTGCACTGACATCTCTGAGCTTGGTGTTTGAGACATGTAGGATGGATGGGTATTCAGGCTGTGGCTGCTGTTGTGGCACCAAAAAACATTCCCAGGCACTAGATGTCAATCCAACGCTCTGAACAGTTCCCAGGCACTGCTCAGGACATGGCATGGGTCAGGGACCATTCCCAATAACCAGTTTGTATGTAGCCAACCTATCCTGGAGATGAAAAGAGTGCAATGAATGGTTGGACTTGATGATCTTAAAGGTCTTTTCCAGCCGTGTGATTCTGTGAGAGGCATGGCAATACCTTGGGTGTGTTGGCCTCTGTGTCGAAGGGTGGTCCCAATTGGATTTTCTTTCCTGCTACAGATGTAACTTTAGGTTTTAGGCTCTATTTGAAATGTTGTCTTACATGCTTCAGTCTAGTAGACTCATTGTATCAGTCCGATGATTTCTTTTTGATCTGATCATAGATTTTACATCTACAGCTCAAGATCAGTCTCCAGCACTGATTAATGCTTTAATCCACCTACAGTCATGTTACCTCTGGTCTGTCAGGCACTTGTGGAGGTGGTATCTCCTTTGCAAGCCTCAGAATCAGTGGCTGGGTGATAATAAAAAAAAAATTCTTAATGCCACAGATTTAGGAGATGACTCACTGGCCACAAAGGATATCGCAACCAGTTTATGAAATCTGGGGCTTTTTTTAAGTGCCTATTAACTGAAAATCTCATAAATTACATTTTATTTTAGGAAGTTTTCCTTGTTTTCCAAAGTATTTTGCTGACAATCTTTTTTTTTGCCGAAGTGCTGTCAGGAACAAGCCCAGTGAAGTCCTGCATGACCAGCACGGTGAAGTGTGACAGCATGGTCAGCTGTGGTGAAGTGTGGCTCCAGTGTACGGGATTTCAGTGGAATGTTGCTCTAAGATGGTACAAATATGCTGACTGCTTTAAGTCTGGAGAGCCCAAGGGAAACAGTGTTTGTCACAGCTTTAATCAGAATACTAATTGGTTGTTATCTGAAAGTACAGCTCTTTGCAGGCCAGCAAAACGAGGGTTGCTGTTCCAGCTCAGCAGAAGAATTTGGGTTTTGGATATCTGCTGTAAACTTGGGTTGCAATGAATCCGAGCAATCAACTTCTGCCCTCTTCTAAGTGATAATATGATTAATGGTCTCAAAGAAAAGGCATGCATCCATCTTTACTCTCTTCAGCTGATGAAGTGTCTGCTCAGGAGGTTCAAGTCCAAGTCAAACTGTGGCCTTTCTTTCAAAGGACTCCTTGTAATGGGAAGGGACTGTTCCCACAAACCAGACACCATTATCTCTCAGAGTGATTTTTTAGTCAAGATACTGTAAGTCTTTGAAAGCAGAGCCTTCCCTCAAATATAAAGGAAATGATTGACTTCAGTGAAGTCATGATTTAACCTCTTTGGAGGAAAAAAAGTGTTCATCTCCTTTATCACAGCTGGATAACAAAGTCTTAGCAAAACATACAGTTTTCATCTCTTCCAAAAACTTATTGCCAACAAACTCCCTCAGGTTTCAGCAATGAAACTATACAAAACATTGAGAAACTGTACAAAAGAAAGAAACTATGCAAAACATCTAAGAAACCTTTATTGAATCAGTACTATCACGCTGGATGACAGAGGGAGTGTAAACAGAATTAGAAGAACAGAATTACTTATCCCAGCTTGTCATGTTAAGTAGATTGTTCTTTAAGAGGTACATAGAACGTACCATACCATGCTTGGATGCCTTTCACATTGTCCTTTGGCAAACAAAATCAAAATGGAGACTGGTATTTGTAAGTAGGATACATCAAAGGAGATGGATCAGTGGGATGGCCAAGGCCCAGAGCATGTCCAAATTCACGGGCAACAACAGTGAATAAATTAAATCCTAAATAATTATTAAAAACCCACATGGGTTTTTAATATTTCCATCATGGGAAGATGATTGCATTTCTTACCACCTGCAGGTTAGATATCAAAGAATCACAGAATCACCAGGTTGGAAAACACCTTTGAGTCCAACCGTTCCTGACTTCTACTAAACCATATTGCTAAGTACCTCATCTACCTGTCTTTTAAATACAGACATTGCTGGTGACTCAACCACCTCTGTGGGCAGCCTATTCCAATGCCCAATAACCCTTTCAGTGAAGAATTTTTTCCTAATATCTAATCTGAACCTGCCCTGGCACAGCTTCATGCCATTCCCCCTTGTCCTATCACCTGTCACTTTGGCGAAGAGATCAAGACCCATGTCTCTCCAACCTCCCTTCAGGTAATTTTAGGCAGTGATAAGGTCTCCCCCACAGCCTCCTCTTCTCCAGACTAAACAGCCCCAGCTCCCTCAGCCGCTCCTCAGAGGATTTGCCCTCCAGCCCCTTCACCAGCCTGGTTGCCCTTCTCTGGACTCGCTCCAGGACCTCAATGTCCTTCTTGTGCTGAGGAGCCCAGAACTGGACACAGTACTCGAGGTGTGGCCTCACCAATGCCGAGTACAGGGGCACAATCACCTCCCTAGACCTACTGGCCACACTGTTTTTGATACAAGCCAAGATGCCATTGGCCTTCTTGGCCACCAGGGTTCTGAGTTTACACTGATTTTTGGAAAAGGTAAAATTTTCCCATATCTCAGAAAACCAAATTTATTGGAAATTCACAGAAGCAGTGAACAGAACAGAAGACAGTGGCAACTGGTGCAAGTGGTGATGTTTTCATTTAGGTCAATGATCGATGGCTGGAGTTGAACCTACCTGGTAAACTGAAAGACTAGATAAATAATGTGGGATTTGGCTTTTAAGTTCTTTAGATAAAACAATGTATATGGATACTGAAATTAGGTGGATGAAAGCTGACCTCTGGAGCAGGTTAGAAAAAAGATAGTCTAGGGCTTTGAAGAGCCTGAGGCTTGGCAGAGACATCTACAGGCTGATCTACTTTGGGCATGTTTAAAGTTTGTTGTTGTTTTGACTAGAGACCCCATGACACTGTAATAGAAGACACTAGTCTTGAGTCTGCCTTGTAAAGGGGGATTTATAGAGTGTGTTTGGACAAACAGCAGGCACTAAACAGGACCAACTACGGCAGTAGATTTCAGTGCCACTATCAGGCAAATCCACCCAAACAGGACAAGAGGATATGCTCTCAAAATAACCTGTTATGAAGCAGTGGACTATCCAGAAAAAAAAGCTTTTGCAATTTTTAGAGGGTTTTAAGGCTGGATCTCTGGCATCTAGCTAAGAGTCACACTCGTTTTCCCTTATCAGCCCCTAAAAGAAAGGTTACTAAAACATTTTAGTAAAGGTTAGTAAAGGTTTAGTAAAGGTTAATAAAACCTTTAGTAAAGAGCATCTGGAAGGGGAAAGGATTGGGTAAGACCCACATGGATGAGAGACAACTCATCAGAAAAGAAAAAAACTTGATGATATGAACAAGAAAGACCTTCATGAGGAAGATCTCTGAACTATACTGACTCCTGAGTCATGGCCAAATGCTACTTTGTCCAGGACAATCCTGTGCCAGAGACCAGCTAGTTTGTCCAGGACAAAGCTGTGCCAGGGACCAAGTTAATAATGTAACGATATATAGAGATCACTAGTGCTCTGATGCTGCTTAATTTACTCTACTGAAGACAAGGTAGCAATGTGTCCCACAGACATTTCAGGATTTTTCTCCTTAACACTACAAGTTGATAAAAGTTCTAGTGCTGATCTTGCAAAACTCTTCAGGAATAGGATCAAACCAGCAGCCACTCATATTAGGGTCACAGTCTCATGTCACACAACAGGAAAACTGGTATACAGTGGCTCCTTAGCAAGCACAACAATAAGCAACATGATGAGTTTCTTTTCTCCTTTCCTTTCCTTTCCTTTCCTTTCCTTTCCTTTCCTTTCCTTTCCTTTCCTTTCCTTTCCTTTCCTTTCCTTTCCTTTCCTTTCCTTTCCTTTCCTTTCCTTTCCTTTCCTTTCCTTTCCTTTCCTTTCCTTTCCTTTCCTTTCCTTTCCTTTCCTTTCCTTTCCTTTCCTTTCCTTTCCTTTCCTTTCCTTTCCTTTCCTTTCCTTTCCCTTCCTTTCCCCTCCTTTCCCCTCCTTTCCCCTTCTTTCCCCTCCTTTCCCCTCCTTTCCTTTCCCCATCTCTCTGTTGATCCTCAGTGGCCAGCAGTAAAAACTGGATGGTGCTATTTTACTGAATTGCCATGGGTAATGATGGAGAGAATTTTGTCCTCCTACCTCCTGCTAAACAATGATAGGTTGGAAGTAACTCTTTCAGGATTTATTGAGTTAGTCCAGTTTTTATCCTTGTCTTTATCCTTGTTTCAATGAGTTTGCTTGGGATTAAGGTTTATCAGTCTGCTCATGTAGAATTAACTTTCCAAACTGACCTCAAGTTTATCCCGTAATGTAGGATTTCACTTTACCACATTTTAAACTGTTCTGACATCTCACATCATTATGCTATTTCTCCCCAGGTAGCTCAGGAATAGACTGATTTTTGGATGTAAATTTCAAGGGTTGTTTCATAGGACATCCTTGAACCTGCAAAATTTATAAGCTTTTTCCATGTACCATTTTTCCCCATGATCCACTTCTCTGTGCTGTTGAAATGTTTGTCCCCTGTCAGTCTTTCACTGGGGCAGAGTGTACAAGAGGTTGGGAGGATACACAGCCAGGAGAGCTGACATCAGCTGACCAAAGGAATATTCCATACCATATGATGTCATGTTCAGCATATAAAGCTGTGAAAAGAGGAAGGAAGGGGGGAACTTTCAGAATAATGGTGTTTGTCTTCCCAAGTAACCATTATGCGTGATGGAGCCCTGCTTTCCTGAAGATGACTGAACGCCATCAACATTTGCCTGTCAATGGGATTTGTGAATGAATTCCTTGTTTTGCTCTGCTTGTGCACACGGCTTTAGCTTTACCTATTCATTTGTCTTTATCTCAATCCACTAGTTTTCTCATTTCACTTGAGTTCACTTTCAATTCTCTCCCCCATCATGCTAAGGTGGAGTAAGCAAGCAGCTTTGTGGTGCATAGTTGCTGTTTGGGGTAAAACCACTACAAGCAGCCAGGTTAAATGGGTGTAATTATAGAATACAGAGCTTTTCCTGTATGCTCATGAAAGTTGGCAGCTTTTTTTGTCTTGTACTTCTATACAGAGCATGGCCTTTTTCCCATCCCTCCCCTTTCTAGCTCTTGTCCTGGGAAGTTGTGACCACAATGAAAGAGGAGCAGGATCCATGATCCAAGGCTGGTCCTTCTGTTGTGTACCAGGATGTGTTCCTGGGCTGCCTTCCTAACTCCTGTCTTTGCACAGGGTCCCTTAATCTACTCTGGAGACAATTAATCATCTCCATGACATGACATAGAGGATGTACCAGGTCTCGTTTTCTTTACAGTGTCCACTTTAAAAACTTGTTGTTGTATCACACATAGTGTGATATTTCATCCCCAAGCCCCATAGTTAGTGTAATCTAGCGGGGAGCACAGAGTTGAAGGGCAAGGCCACTGAACCAGTTGAGCTGTACATACGTCTATAATGACTGAAGGAAGTAAACTAGATATTTTTTTCTTTATATGATTTTAATTTGCATTGGCTAAGCTCTGTATTTACGTTTTCTATTGTTATTTAATGTTAGCGTTGCAGTAATACTTAAAAGTTCCTGTAACAGATCAGGGGGGGCATTTTGAAAGGTGTTTTACAAATAGTGTAAAAGCTCAAAGGCATCAAGCGGCTTCGGGAGCCTTCCTGTGCTCCTGTGTGTCACAACAGTGAGAGGCTTCCTAGAAGACCAATAATTTCATACTCCCAAAAGCTAAAGATCAGTAAAATTACTTTTTTCCCCCTCCCCTGACCTGCCCTTTACCCCCTGCAATACTTTCCTTTTAAATCCCATTACCCCGATTCCTGCATTAGTGGGGACTAGCAGGGCCCTTTCAGAGCCTGACATCTAGCGGCAGCACTTCGTAAATAGCAAGAAGATAAAAAATAAAGCCAGAGAGGGTCAAAAGTGTCATCCCGGGGGAAAAATTTAGCCATTGACGTGTCAAAAGATCATTTCATTTCGTGACGACCATCCTATTCTTTAAACGTGTGATCTCCTTGATGTAATGCCATGCACCTAGTGATGCGGTAACAGTGTGTGCCTCTTGCTAGAACAGGTGAAGGACTGTGCGTTTGAACTTGTATCATGCCCTTCTATAGTGCAGTCTTCCTTTGATTCTCAGTACTAGTGATTCCTGGCAAAATCAGAGACACTCACTACAAACTCCTTGCTGAGTTTGTAACAGAGATAAAAGATTTGAAATACTCAACACTGATATCAATTAGAAACAGTTAATCGTCCTTGTAAGTCATCCAAGTGATGTCTACTCATTTGCTAACCCACAGAATCACTAGTTTGGAAAAGACCTTTAAGATCATCGAGTCCAACTGTACCTGTCCTATGCTAAACCATATCCCTATGTACCTCATCTACCTTTTTTTAAACCCAGAAAACCCACAACTTATCACCTGTGCATTCATATATTATTTTCCTATTTGGGGTCTCCTGGAAAAAAAATGGTAGTTTGCTGTGTCAGAAGCTCCATACATCTTTGAGTCATGCTCACAGGGCTGTAGTCCAGATTTCTGGTCATCTGAACACCTAGGAATGCCTGCATGTCTCTAAAATGTCTCATCAAGCAGCTGCTGCCATCTCCACAGCCTGTCTTTCCTTTTGTGCATAATACTTGTCACAGCCTAACCCTGACTAGTCCACCTCTAGATCATGTCCTTAAGGATTTCATCTACACCCTTTTTAAATACCTCCAAGAGATAATGACAGATCTGATCAGCGTGTGTTAAAACAAATTAACTGTAAGCATTCATCACTGTATTAGTTTAATAGTCAGTGGTCAGCATGTTGTATTACTTGTTGTGCGGTTGTGTCATGTAAGTCTTTACCTGCATCACATACATCCTCCAGTGCAGTTTGTCACCTGGGGAGCTGGGTGAGGATTTTCCTTTTGCTGCACTATGTTGTACTCACTTATTGCTGTCCCAAAAGTGGGGTCATGACCTGGTGTGCACACAGAGTGGATGTGTTTGATCTATTCCATGCCTGGGCAGAGATAGGTGCTGGGTGATCATTCCACAAAGCCAACAGACCAGTATCCAGAATCTACAACATATTGATCTTGTTACAGGATTAGAAAAAGCCTTCGGGCTTCTCTGGCCATCCCCCAGCTCTCGCATCTGCTGGGGCAGGAGGTTTCCCCTTTATAACTCTCTCAGCTCTTCTCCAGGGATACCAATCCTTTGTCTCTTCTTCAAAGGTAGAGCTGCGAGCAAAGCAAGGTAGTACATCGAACCCTGAGTTAAACAGTGCTTGAGCACTAACCCAAACCCGTTTCTGTCCCTGTGAAGTGGAAAATTCTACGTTATAGATATCATTATGATTCTATCTTATCGTAAGATATCACTGGCCCATGAGAATGGCTCGGTCTGGGGGTCAGCTCTGTCGTCTCTTCCGTACCTCGGGCGCCATCTCCTGAGAATTATTAATAATCACACCCTCTACCTTTTCCCAGAGAACCCATCCATTGGTGAAGGGGGGACGGGGACTTTCACCTTCCCTGTCTCCTCCAGGTTAGTTACAACAGCTCTTGAGAATTTTAGATATCCCTCGGATGTTGAAGCCAGCATGTCACTATTGCTTTCTCCTGAATGTGTTTCAGATCTTTTTTAGGGTTAAAAATATATTAAAAAATATCGCCCAGAGATCTGTTATGAGTGGCAGGGTGCGTGGGATAGCATGGACAAGTACCTAGGGTGGTGGGCACATCCCGTGAACACTAATTCTGTCAAGGCAGGAAGGGGCACAACCCATCTGTATTTCTGGAGTGACAGGGGGATCCCAGCAGGAGGCTAAACCGAGCCTAGAGAAGAGGAGGTTGAGGGGAGACCTTATCACTGCCTACAACTACCTGAAGGGAGGTTACAGAGAGATAGGTGATGGTCTCTTCAGCCAGGTGACAGGTGATAGGACAAGGGGGAATGGCATGAAGCTGTGCCAGGGCAGGTTTAGATTGGATGTTAGGAAAAAATTTTTTACTGAAAGAGTTGTGAGGGCCTGGAACAGGCTGCCCAGGGAGGTGGTCGAGTCACCTTCCCTGGATGTGTTCAAAAAAAGGGTAGATGAGGTACTTAGGGATATGGTTTAGTTTAGGATGAGAATGGTTGGATTTGATGATCTTAAAGGTCTTTTCCAACCTTGTGATTCTGTGATTCTGTGATTCTGTGAATGAGTGGCAAAAGCACCCCATTGTGACTGGGCCAGAGGCTTCATGCATCCTGAGCACAGGCTACCTCTGGAGAGGGTATTTCAAGGATCCAAAAGGGAACTGATGGGTTTTTGGATTAGCTTCCTTGTCGATGGAGGAACCCGAACAGCAGCCTGGCTTGCCTGGCCTCTTGGAGGGCCCTTCTGTTGTACGGTTGCTGAAGGCTGAGGAACAGCAGGTGCCAATTGCTACCATAACCAATTGAGATTCTCTGATCCCTATATATAAGCTGATTTATCAACTAGAGAGTTAAGGAGTGAACCCACTCACCCTGTAACAGTCCCATATGGTCAGTATGGAAAGTCCAATGGATAGTGGAGAATGACGGTAGACTGTCATGGCCTGAATGAAGTCACACCACTGATCAATGCTGCTGGACATGCTGAAACTTCAATATGAACTGGAGTTAAAAGGCAGCCAAGTGGTATGTCACCATTGATAATGCTAATGTGTCTGTCTCAATCCCTTTGGCATCAGAGTGCAGGGCACGGTTTGCTTTCACTTGGAATTGTGTCTGGAATTGTGATCTGGAGTGTCTGGCAGAAAGCACCAGGGGGACTTGAGGCTGATGCCATGGATTTTGGAGTTGGGGATGCAGAGGGTCCAGGGACCATTACACTCCAACTGAAAAAGAGATACTGGCAGCATATGAAAGGGTTCAATCTGCTTCAGAAGTGATTGGTACTGAAGCCCAGCTCCCCCTGGCATCCTGACTGCCGGTGCTGGGCTGGATGTTCAAAGGGAGTGTCCCCTCTGAACATCATGTGACTGATGCTATGTGGAGTAAGTGGGTTGCACTGATCACACAGCAGGCTCGAATAGGAAAACCCAATTGACCAGGAATTCTGGAATTAATTATGGATTGGCCAAAAGGAAAAGATTCCGAGATGTTAACAGAGGAGGAGGTGACACATGCCGAAGAGCTCCCACCACGCAATAAACCAGCAGAAAATGAGAACCAATATGCCCTGTTCACTGATGGGTCCTGTCACTTTGTGGGAAAGCATCAGAGGTGGAAGACTGCTTTATGGAGTCCTACACAATGAGTCACAGACGCCACTGCAGGAGAAGGTGAATCGAGCCAGTTTGCAGAGGTGAAAGCCATCCAGCTAGCTCTGGACATTGCCGAAAGAGAAAAGTGGCTGATGCTCTACCTCTGTACTGACTCATGGATGGTGACAAATGCCCTGTGAGGGTGGATACTGCAATGGAAGCAGAGCAGCTGGCAGCGCAGAGGAAAATCCATCTGGGCTGCCACATAGTGGTAAAAATACTGCTGCCCAGCTAGAGAATGACATAGGTGCCAATGTACCCAAGAGTCAGGCCACAGAGGAACATCAAAACAACCAGCAGGTGGATCAGGCTGCTCGGATTGAAGTGGCCTAGGTAGATCTTGACTGGCAACATAAGGGTGACTTATTTATAGCCTGTTGGGCACATGACACCTTAGGCCATCAAGGAAGAGATGCAACATACAGATGGGCTCATGATCAAGGCATGTTCTCACAGGTTGCCTATGAATGTGAAACATGCACTACAATCAAGCAAGCACAGCAGTGGTATGGAGGATGATGACTGAAATATAAATATGGAGAGGCCTGGCAGACTGATTACATCACACTCCCACAAACCTGCCAAGTCAAACGCTATGTACTTACAATTGTGGAAGCAACCACCCAATGGCCAGAAACATATCCCATGCCCCATGTCACCACCTGTAATACTATCCTGGGCCATGAAAAACAAGTCCTGTCATGACAGGGAACCCCAGAAAGAATTGAGTCAGACAGCAGGACTCATTTCAGAAACACCCTCATAGACACACCTGGGTCAAAGACTTTGGCATTGAGTGGGCATACCACAACCTCTATCATGCACCAACCTCTGGGAAAATTGAACTTAACAATGGACTGTTAAAAACCACACTAAGAGTGGTGGGACATTCAAACATTTGGATATGCATGTAGGAAAGCCCATCTGGTTAGTTAGCACTAGGGGGTCTACTAATGGAGTTGGTCCTGCCCAATCAAAACTTTTACATACTGTAAAAGGAGATAAAATTCCTGTAGTGCACATAAAGACTATATTAAGGAAGACAGTTTGGTTTACTCCTGACTCGGGCAAAGGCAAAGCCATGCATGGAATTTCTTTTGCTCAAGGACCTGGGTGCACTTGGGGAGTAATGCAGAAGGGTGGGGAAGTCTGATGTGTACCTCAAGGGGATTTGAGGTATTTGTTTCCCTATATAAATGGGGAGGTGGGATTGTTGCTCAGAAACAATACATTTGGGAGCTTTTTTACACCTATGGTGGGCAATTGCATTTGTGCATAATATAGCAGCAACAGCAACAACAACAATAATAATACTATTAATAATTCCTTCATTATCCTATTAATCTTTCTTTATATCTCAACCCATGAGTTTTTTTCCATTCTCCCCCATTCCCTTATGGGGGAAGAGTGAGCGAGCATCTGCCTGGTGCTTAGTTGCCAGCTGGGGTTAAACCAGACACTAAGGAAATGGAAAGGGTACAAGTGAATGGAGGCTTATGTAGTATATCACTTCAGGTGATTGTGGTTATCACCAGGAAACATAAACGCGCAGTTTTGTCAGGGAAAGCTGCCCAGTGTTCATCTGTTTGCCTTGAACACCACAGATGTATCCCAGCATGATCCAAGACATGCACAATTACATTTTTATAACTACTGCTGAGAAAAAAATCACCTGAGGGCTGAATCCATGGTTTTTATAACTCCCTGCTGTTAGCTACACACAGGCAAAGCATTCAGTGGGAGACTTGGGACTAACTTCTGGTGCTAAACCACTTTCTTTTGGCCACATGGTTTGAAGGTGTCCAAAGGGCCATTCTTTGGTCTGAGCTCAGATGTCTCCATCAGGCACTTGGGCAGCTGCAGCAGAGCCTCTCAGGTAGCTCCACTGGGAACCTGATTTTTGTGGCCACAAACGGATACAATGCATGGCCAATGAGGGTGATGAGGGGGCTTGCTTCAAAACCTCACTATTCCAAACTAAAATGCTAATGCAGATTCAGCCTTTCTAGGCAAGGTTATCCTAGTTTTTTAAAGGGTATCATACCTTGGTCCCTCAGTCCAAAGAAATGCTCTAAGAGATAGCATCTTTATTCCTGCTCAGTGTCACTCTGTTCTCAAGGTTCCAGTGTTTTGTTTTAAAGCTTTAAGAATGGGGTCATGATGGCCAAATTCACCCCAAATCACAGGGGCTTATATTTTCCTGATGGTTAAACATCTTTTAAGGCTCAGATCCAGTCAGTAGGACACCCAGACACAAGGATATAGGTGGAAATGAGATAATTAGAACTTGGTCTTTACAGTTGAAATAAATTCTTGCAGAAATACACATATCCACATGTGTTCCACAGCATAATCAGAAAGGAATGAATTACTTCTATGTTTCCACTTACAAAATGAATGTTTTATTTAGCCTTATACTGTTTAACAGCTCTTGTTCTTGAAATTATGACATCCAATAATCTGCACCTGAGAATAAACTGAGCAAAACCAGAGGCAGAAGGGTTTGCAGGGTGGGAGGTTAAGCTATAGGGATGAGAGTTGAGGGGACTGCCAGGGGAAAAAAATGCTGAGGTTCATTCTCGTCTCATGTGCAGATCATTTTGAATGTGACAGTGTGAGTACCCACTTGTTCAGCCAAGTGCTTGAGGAATGTCCATGCTTAGTGTGAACTCTGTTATGGCAGTACATTTCTATGGTCACGAGACACACAGATGTCTTCATTAGGATTCTGTCTGAGCAAAAGGTTTCAAAAGCAGCATTGCTTAAATATGTCTTTGAATTCTGGCATGAGCTTGAAGGCCTTGCTGAGTCAGTGCCTTGTTCCCTAATTAAAATCTGTCCTCTTTTGCTCATGATGTGCGCACGCTACACTGCGATGCATGGTGATACTGGAAATGAGTTTATCACTCTTGGAAATGAAAATGATATCTTCAATAATAGCCATTCTCCTTCCATACTCTATTCTTGTTGAAATACATGTCCAGGTGATGTTTCTGTACATCTCTGTGCACAAACACTCATTAACTTGCAGGAATATTTCTCCAAAATATACCTGTAGCCATTTGTTCTCTTGACATCAATGTAACCATCACTTGCTTCTTTAAAGAAAGTGTATTCCTTTTGCACTGAAAGCCTGGTTTGTTCACATTGTTTTTGTTTACAATTAGTAGGAAGTGATAAATACACTGTTCAGCTGATTAGAAAAATACAATAATCTAAGCTAAATTACACCATGATTTAAAGAGAAGAGTTAATATATGTATTGCATAAATCACTTCCTCTTGTGATCTTGGGTGAAAATCAAAAGCAGTGCTTATAAAAGTAATGAGCATAGACTGAAACATGGCCAGCAGTAAATATACATACATGTTAGTATCATATACATACAGACATGCTTGAAAAATGTTTTCCTGTGCTCTTTGCAAGCTATATATATTTTTAATTTTTTTTACCAAGATCTTCTGCTCCATAACAATATTTACCATATGGCTGTAAGCTGTTTTATTTTCAAAACACCTTCCTTTTGAAATATTTGATTTTTTACCTTAACCAGTGTAACTTTCTCAATCCAGGGTGAAACAGCTGTTACCAGTTCCCATTGTAGTTTCTGACAGTCCTTCAGACCAGTTTCCAGTACTCTACAAATGTTTTTCTCTATGTCTTCTCTTTGATGATTTTGAATCACCAGAAATGTGGTAAACATGTCGCTCAGTTTACGTAATTTAAAATACATTATTAGCAAAGTATTTTTTCATTTTCAAATATGTGTGTTTCCCTGTTCATATATTTCTCTCTTTAAAATACCTTTATGTGAAGTATTATTTAGAAATTTGTGAGTTGTTGAATCAAAATTGAGCGTCTGAGGAGCCGAGTTGTTGCGAGCTGACCCAGAGCAGATGCCAGGGCAGCTGGGAACACTGAGTGGCAGCTGGGATCCTCCTTTCCCATCCCAGGGACCCCGATGCACTGGGTGATTGGGAGTGCTGGCTGGTCCCTATGGGCTGTCACTGTGGGACGTGTATGCTGTGCTCTGCAAAGTAAGGTTCGGAACTCCATCCTCTTCTTACAATCAGCATTTTTGCTGTTGGCCTGTGCTAATCTTCTGTGTCATCAGCAACTGCTCCAAGAGCAACCACCTTGTCCTGGTTTCAGCTAGGATAGAGTTAATTTCTTTCTGGCAGTGGATGGAAATCCAAGTTAGGATGAGAGCAGTGCTGATAACACCCTGATGTTTCTAGCTGTTGCCAAGCAATCAAGGACTTTTCAGTTGTTCATGTTTCCCCGCTAAGGAGAAGGGAGGGGATATAGCCAGGACAGGTGACCCAAACTGGACTAAGGGGGCATTCCATGCCAATTATGTCATGCTTAGCATAAAAGGGGGGGGTGGGGTGGGGTGGTGGGGGGAAGACCAGGCAGCTCCAAGACGCGTGGTTTTGGGGATGGTCCAGTTTCGGGACGGCTTTGAGCTGTAAGGCCTGAGTTGTGTGGTTTGGTGAGAAACTGCATTCTGTATCACCAGTTTAATACATTTTGCTATAAAGTCCTGTTATTACTTTTATTATTATCTATCCTGTTATTATTGTTATTATTATCTATCTTTCTGCTATCCCAGTAAACTATTCTCATCCCAACCTGCAAAGTTTTGGTTCCTTAGGTTTTCTTCTCCTTCCCTTTCCCCCTTCTTCAACCCCTTCCCCCTCCCCCTCCTTTAAAGAACAAGTGGCTGCATGGTGCTTGGCTCTTAGCTGGGGCAAAACCACGACACACCACCATCCTCATCACTCCAAGATCAAGCTGATGCACCAGTCACTCAATATCAAAACCCTGAGTTACCCACCCCATACGTAGTCTTTAAAAGCTGACATTGGCTTTTTACCTGATGGTTCAGAACATTGTTTGTTGCTCAGTTACGTGGAGGCTGTATTGCCCTCAGTCCTACAAGCAGAATTTGTTTGTTAAATACCCAAAAGCACTTCTACCAGCTGGTGAGATCCCCTTCAGCCCCACAGAGGCTGCACAGACCCATGTGTGCCCGTGGGCAAGGCACTTTTGTGAGAGCATATGTGTCTATTCACATGCATCTATGTCTAGTCACTTATTAAAATGTAGCAAGACACAGTGCTTGCAAATCATAAAAACACATGAAACATGGGATGCATGAGGAAAACCCCCAGCAGACTCCCCACCCCACAAGCTGATTTAATTAATAAATGTAGGAAGACCACCATGAAAAGCGGAGTCACAGCCAGAACCACAGAAACCACATCTTAAAACTTTAGGTCCTGTCTACAAATTATCTGTACAGGGCACTCAGATGGCTATCATTAAGAGTGCTGACCCTGTAAGGTCTCTCTCTGCCTGTGCTTGCAGCCCTCAGAGAAGTGCTCTCCCTTGTTTATAGCCAGGTACATTGTGAATCTCCTCTGCATTTCTTGCTGGTGTCCTGTCTTGGCATCTGCAATGGCTGTTCTGAATTTCAGTGCTCTGCCTTGGGCATGGTCCTGGCACACCTGAAGGTTCAGCATTCAAAAAAGCTCAAACTTCATAACCTGTTCAAAGTGTGTGTTAGCTATCAATGCTTAAATACCAGCCGTGTGGCTTCCTTTTCTGTTATCAGGATTTGGGCAATTAGCAGCAAGAGGCACGAAGTTATGAGTGAGTGAATGGAAGAGCAGTTATCTACATCCAGTTAACGACAAGTTCTTTCTCCATGTGCAAGCTCTGCTGATTGTTTTTCTATTATTTTAAGGTACCAAATCCTTAGAAAGATTCAGTACCAGTTTTCTCAAGGCTTTGGGGTATTTGTCCATCACAGGGGATAGGCTGTGCACTTGAAATGATAAGGGGAAGAGTTGGGTTTTAAGCTCTGCTCTAGCAAGTATTTGATTACATAGAGCTCTTGCCCCACTCTGATGGCTAAAGCACTCCCATGCCAGTGCTAGGAGACCAGTGTCTTGAAGGCAGAGAAGCAAGTGGGACTTTTCAGGACAGCCCACCAGGGATGCTGTACTCTCTGTGTCAGCAACACATTACATTAGGATGCATAATTTCCTCATTTCCTAATCCAGTCTCATCACGCCAGTCTTATGATCCACTTGAAAAACAGCTGTTAAAAAAACATTCATTAGCTGAGAAACAAATGACCATTTTTTCTTTGCGATATGAAACAACTGGAAAGACAATGGATTAGCTTTCTCCTTGGTTTTATATGTCTTTTCTGCCTTGTCTTGTCTGCCCTTCCAAACTCCTCTAGTGAACAGGACGGGAATATGATGTTACAGAACCAAATGGAAATGGGAAGCAGAAAGCAAGAAGGATGTTTACTAAAAACATCAAGAAAAGTACTTTAACTTAGCCATGTAGGATCCTGTTTTCTGTAGATCTGTTTGTGTGTCTGTCTGGTCCCACAACTGAAGGTACTGACCAACTTCAGCCAAGCCAAACTGACATGCTGCAGTTCCTACAGGTTGTATGGAAAGTGGCAGCTAGCTAGAGGAGAAAAAACACTAGCAGTGGGAAATCTGATAATTCATCCCTGGGCTGTGGAGCCAGCAGCTGGTCAGCCCATGGGCAACTGCACAGTGTTACTCAGCTGGGAACTGAAATGCAGTAGTATGGGGACATGCATTATGAGGAGCTACAGGTGGTGTGGAAGTGCTGGGGAGGTGGCATTAGGAGGTCCCTAGGCTGTGGGACTTTATGTTGAGGTGCATGATGTGATCTCATATTAGCCAGAGTCCTGGCTGAGATGGAGGGGAAGGACCACCACTAACACCCATCACTCACTGGATTTCTGCTGTGACACTGCTGTTCTGGTTCCTATTCATCCAGAACATGACAAGAGGGAAAACTGAGTGACCAAGCTGTAACCACTAATAAAAAGTCAAATCGTTGTGTGTTGCAAGTGACTTTTCAAGCCTTCTTCATGCATAAAGGAAAAGCACACATTGCTTGCTTTACTTTTGCAGGTGACCTGTGAACATGCACCCCTCATGCTGGTTTAACAGAATGACAAAGTTGCTAGTCAGAAAACTTCATTGACAGCATTTCACTGTTAAAGATTAACTTTCCTCAAGACAAGAGATTTATAGCAGTTATGAAAGGTTTCACCTTAGAAAAGAAGGGAGCACAGAGCAATTGTGATGTTTGTTTATGTACTTGAATAAAGAAGAACTTGCCCAAGTTTTACAAAGAACTGACTAATCTCCTTGGTGACTCAATGATTAAACTTTTGTGACAGCTAAAATTGCCATTGTAATACACACTGAGCAGAGTGTTTGTGTAAGAGTAATCTTGCCTCTCAGTATAAACACTTGGCTGTAACTTGGCAGCTCCTGTGATTTTGCTGCTAAACTGCTTTTTATGCATCCATCAACGGAACTGAATGCTGGAGAAGAATGTAAGCAGGGTGGAAATATGGAAATAGGATGGAATCTTCTCCATCCCATCTGCCTTCAATGTGTTCTGCTATTCTCTCATGGAATATCATGGTCACTTCACAGGCAGGCAGAGTTGGCCCAAGCAGGTGCCTTCCAACAATTTTATCACTGGCTTGTGTTGATATTAAAAGTTTTTTTTTTTTTGGGGGTGTGTATCTTGCCAACATCAGAGACAACAAAGATAGGATGCCCTGTTTTGGATCACATAAAAACTAAAAGATACCTAGTGAAGTCACTGTAAATTTTACCATACTTTAGCTGTCTGAAAGTTAAGTACTCTAAGTTAGTTGGCTAGCCTTCTTCTGCAAAGGGATGTTTTCTCCAGGGGATGGAGATACTGGGTTGCCCTGTCATAGTCTTTGGATTTGGAAAATTTCTCCCTTTTCTTTCAGTATATCAATCTTTCCTAACTCATGTAGATCAGGTGTATAGATAGAAAGCTAAAGTTAAATGTTGTGGTTTTGCATGGCAGGGTTCTGTGGAAGGGGGGGTCTCCAGGGGTGTCTCTGCAAAAAGCAGCTAGAAGCTTTTCCTAAGTCAGATGGAGTAAATACCAGCTGGGCTCAAGGTCAGACTCACCACTGACCAAGGCTGAGTCCATCAGTGATGGTCATAGCACCTCTGTGAATCGCATTTAAGAGAAAAAAAACCTCAAACAGCTGGTTTTTGCCACCACAGAAGGGAGTTAGAATATGTAAGAAACTTTTCAGACACCAAGGTCAGTGAAGAAGGCCAGGGAGGAGATGCTTGAGACGCCATGGAGAGACATGCGGTGAAGAAGGTTGTCACACTACAGCCCATGAAAGATGATGGAAAGCAGAGATCCCATCTGCATTCCATGGAGGACCCAGTCTGGAGCAGATGGAGACACACAAAGGATCCTGTAAGCCTGTGGGAAGCCCATGTTGGAGCAAGCTCCTGGGAGTGAAACCTGCAGCCCATGCCAGAGCAGGTTTGTGGGTTGTATCTGGTACTGTAAAAGCACACAGCAAAACCTTTTTACTCCAAGACACAACAGGTGTGCAAAACAGTGAGATTTATGAGAACTAGGGACCAGGAGGACAAGCCAGTGCTAATAGGACCATGTTCTCGGATATACATAGCCATGCACGCAACATGGCCCCCCATTTGTTAGTGTGTTCTGGGCCTCTTTCCAGAATTAAATGTAAAGGAAATACTTGGAGAGGATATGGCTGTGACTTTCTAGATTTTGCATAATTTTGAGATTTGTCTCTGTGTGAGACAGCAGCATATAATAAATCTCAACTATATGTGCCCTTGAAGCACATAGTATGTGGTAGCAGAGCAAAGGTTGTGCTCCACAACATGGTAAATGACTCTAGCTATTAAATAGGACAGAGCTGATTTGGGAACGATGACACTCATAGAGTCACAAAAAATGGCCGCTGGTTAAATGTTGTTGTGCTGGAAAGACAGATGAGGGTGAGAGAATGTGTTTAGACATTGGGGCAGGAGAGTGATTTTGATGGCAAAATAATGACATGAAACCTGGGCTGCGTCAAAAGAAGCATGACCAGCAGGTCAAGGGAGGTGATTCTGCTCTGGTGAGAGCCCTCCGAAGTACTGTGTCCAGCTCTGGAGTTCCCAGTAGAAGAAAGACATTAAAATGTTGTAGCTAGTCCAGAGGAGGGTCACAAAGATGATGAGAGGGCTGGAGCACCTCACCTATGAGGGCAGGCTGAGACAGTTGGGCTTGGAGAAGAGAAGGCTCCGGGAAAAGGACCTTATAATGGCCTTCCAATACCTGAAGGGACCTACAGGAAAGATGGAGAGGGACTGTTTGCAAGGGAGTGTAGTCATAGGATAAGGGGTAATAGCATTAAGATGAAGGAGGAGAGATTTAGATATAAGGAAGAAATTCTTCCCCATGAGGGTGGTGAGGCCCTGGCACAGGTTGCCCAGAGAAGTTGTGGCTGCCCCCTCCCTGGCAGTGGTCAAGGCCAGGTTGGATGGGGCTTTGGGCAACCTGGTCTAGCGGAGGGTGGGTAGGCAGAAGGGTTGGAACTAGATAATTCTTGAGGTCTCTTCCAACCTAAACTAGTCTTGGATTGTATGATGTAATTCTGTTGGACATTTTCTAAATCGGGGGCAGAGGGAAGTATTTTTCTAGCCTTGGAGTTACAATCATAGCTGACATGTTGGTTTATTGAAATAGTAGACACATATGAAAACTAGTCCTGCATAACCTTTGAGAAATCCAGACAGATATTTTTTTACATTTGCAGTGTTTAAGAAAGTTTAATGATATTAACAGTTAAACCAGCTGTTACTCTTTATTTCACGGATAACTTTGTTAGCAGTAGGGTCGAACTCCCACTGCTTCGATCCATGGAAGAAGTAGAAGAATCCTGGAAACAGAAAGGTAAAGCATTGTAATATGAATATAAGAAATTACTTCATTCTGACACTACAGGAGAGTGTCTCTTCAGTTCTGTAGTTTTCAGGACACAGCAATAGTGGCATTCGTCCTAACTCCAGAACATTATGTTCTTTACATGTAAACTGATTTTACTTAAAAGCTCATTTCATTTACCTTTCTGTTGGAAAACAGCATCAACCTTCTGGCTAATTCCTGGAAAGTCACTGGCTGTCTGTCTAGGATAGCCCTTCTCCATAGACTGCTTGTATTCATCAAACCTGAAGGAGATGCAAATGTACAGAATTTAGACATCAATTATGTAAATAATTAAGCAGCTGATGGAAGGTGTCCACTGTCTGTCTGTAGTTTCACTGATTCCACTGAGGTTACAGAGCATTAAGTCATCTACTTGCACAAATGCCTGCAGGATGCTGGCCATCGCTTTTTCCATGAGGTGGCTACTTATTTGCTGATAAAGGTAGGCACAGCTCCAAAGAATTGAAGGAATACTCACATTTTTGACAGCAGAGATGGGATTTACCTCCTCAGACAATAGCAATGTGACAGGCAGCACATGGAAACTGCTTGTGTTGATTCCCACTGTGGCGACTGCACATGTTTATTGCATGAATTTTAAACTCCTCTTAAGACTTTGATAGAATGTTGTACATAGTTCTCTACTAGCAGACAGATTTAGATGGAGGAAAGAAATCTGATTGTTTTCTAATACAATCAAGTTGTTCTCAACTGAGCCAGGAGAATTTTTATAAAATGAAGCTTAATTTGTGAGCTGAAACTAGGATATTAAAGGGTTTTGAAGATTTGAGGAATCCTCTCAGGGAGCAAATAAAAAATCCTTTGTTTTACTTCTCCTTGAATACAAGAAAAACTTTTTACAGGGACATGAGACTGAGGGAGTGAGTTGCTAGAGAAGAAATCCGTGCTGTGGCTTCCTTGCATGCCTTTGTCTTGTGACCAAAGCAGTAAAATAACAATGCAAGATATTGGAGATACTCTTTCCAAAAATATCAAACAAAGGACAGGAAACAACACGCAGCTGAAAATCCAGCTGACATTGTATGTCTCACTGAGGAACCCCACAATTAGTCACGATGAAGTCTGTTTGACCCATGCACGCTCCTGGCTGCCTGCAGAAGGCCTATGCAGCAGTTGTCCTTGCACACAGGAGGGCTCTATCACCTTTCCAAAACTGACGTTTTGCT
Source organism: Porphyrio hochstetteri (assembly GCA_020800305.1). Classification (NCBI taxonomy): domain Eukaryota; kingdom Metazoa; phylum Chordata; class Aves; order Gruiformes; family Rallidae; genus Porphyrio; species Porphyrio hochstetteri. The sequence continues at coordinate 206,626,669 of CM036905.1, read as the reverse complement.
TTGCCTGGTATTTGAGTATCAGGAATTACTCATGCCAGCTTGAGAACAGGATTTAAAAGAAGCATGTTGCAAATCCAATGTTAACCAGCCAAAGAAAGGAAAATGAACTATCACCTCTATCTCCCCGAGAGATAAAATAATCCGGGACTTTTCAGAAACCTGAGAAATCCCACACAAGCCATCCCAGCCAGCCTTTTGCTGAAGTAGGTTAGCTTTCAGATCTTTATTTTCTAGAGATAGTTTTGTCTATTGTATTTGTAAAAATTCAAATGATGAATTAAGCTGAAATTTTTTCATCTTCCCAGCATAATGCATTGAAACAAGTACATATCTTGAATACCTGTTTCAGAACAACCTGAAACTCTCAAAAGTCAAAGTTAAATTCTTCTCCCTGGACAGAAGTTGAAGAAACATTTATGTGAAAAGCAGAATCACTATTGTTACATAACATACAGTTACCTAAAGGTCGACTTTCTCTTTTATCACATGGACAATTTTAATTGCATTCAGATTATATGGGAGTCAATCATAAGAAAGCAGTTGTCCATTTTTCTTACCTCCAGTACTTGTCACCTATGAAAAAGTCTGTCTTCCCTGTATTTTTATTACAAACGGCTGCATCAATTTTCTTGACCCCTTTAGGGAAGCCCAGCGTATTGATACTCTTTGGATACCCAAGCAGCACCTGGTATCCGCTGATAACCCAGAATTTATTGCCTGTTAAAAAGAAAATAATTTAGTTTCCCCAGTGATTTTGAGACACCAAAACTAAAAATGGACTCTGTCAGTGTAGGTTGTAGGAAAACTAAATGAAATGTCCTTATCTATCTATCTCTCTATCTACCTAAGAAGTTAATTTAATGCACATATAGCAACCCTTTCTGCCTCCCATCTTCCCAAAAAGTTAAATGTAAGAAACATTTAAAGAACATCTTGTACTTCACCTTTGAAAAATAGGATCTGATCTTTCATGTTCTCATACACAGCCTGAATACCAGATGGCAGCATTGGCCAGAAGGTAGAAATTAGTTCAAGTTCAACTTCTGAGTGATCAGGGTAGACTCGCCATAAGTGCCTAATTTAAATATGAAACAGCTGTTGTAGTAAATAACAAACCACAGACATTTTTATATACGCACAAGAATGTGAACAATGCTGTGACTTACAAGCTCTTTCTTGTAAGTGGAAGTACCTGGGTTGATGTGTCAGAAAGGAGAACACTCCCTTTGGTGGGAGCTGAGGCTTGTTTTATTCTGGCTTCTTTCTGGAATTACCCTTCCTATTAGTACTGATTGGTTGATGATAGCAGTTACAAGTAACTGAAATATTTTGGTTGTTCCTGTACTATATAACAAGAGAGTCATAGGGTCAGGTCCCACATGAACCTGACTGTAAGTTATTCTCTGTAAACCCAGATGACTTTGGGCTTGCATAGGTGACTGGAGGAGAGATTGGTCCAAAAATATAGTAGAAAATATTAATTTCTTAGGAAATTGTTGTAGCATTTATACATATCACTGTTTGGTGTTGCCATCTACAGATTTGGGAATAAAACTTTATTGGGACAAAACTGTTTTCTGGAAAAAAATGAAGCTTTTTTTTTTTTCCCCAGGGGATCCTGAAAAATATGAATATAACTCATATCTGCTAATAGTTTTGTTTCCATGAACAGAAATCTATCCATTTGTCTCCTTACAAATCTCAGAGTCATGTGAAACACCAGAATATTCAGTCTTTGTAGAAAGTCTGAAAAATTAAACCTCGCAGAGACAAATGTCAGATCAATATTTACCTGCCCTTTAGGAAAATAACTTCCCGTCGGAGCGTAGTTATGGCATCGAAAGACATCTGGAAGCTACAGGTTTTAGGTGAGGTAGGGGTGGATGGCTTTTCATCTGGGACATTTGGTTGAGATCCTAAGGGGGGCATTTTAGAAATGACACAACAAATTTGGTTTTCACATATAAATGCATATTTTATAATATGAGAATACAATAAATTTTACAGTGAAACTTTGTGAAAGAGATTATTTCTCTTCTGTTTAATTCTTTTTTTAAGCCATGGATTTTACTCACCATAAATAGACTGAATGCCCCTTATATCATCTGGAGAGAGGGGAAATTCACTGGGGCTGACATAGGCATAATTGGGGAACATCAAAGCCCTCTGGTCATTGGAATGGGAGAGACCCAGGGCATGGCCAAACTCATGAGCAGCAACAAGGAACAAGTTGAATCCTTAAAAAAAAAATGGATAGAAAGAAGAGATTAGTCTGAGTTTGGTCTGCAGATGCCTGATACAATATGAACATGGTGGGGCTCAGTGATGGTTTTCATACAGCATACTGAAACTCCCTAGGGTATGCGTATAGGTAAACTTAGATGTTGTATAGGATAAGGGAGTGACTTTTGGCCCGGTTCTTTCTGTTAGCTGTTGAAAGTGTGTGTGTGGCATGAGTGGATGTCTGGGGTTGAGTGTGGGTGCAGCTCTGAGGAATGTCCTGGCAGGGTTTCCTGGCTGAACAAGTACAGATTAGATAGTGAGTCAGATCAAACTAACATCTCTCCATGGCAAGGATAAGACAATGCAGTCCATGCTCACTTGAGGTATCAAAGTGTCACTCTGTGTCACCCTCCCTTCTACAAGCCTGAGAAAGATGAGATCATTAATAGACAAGGAAAAGCCTAATGTTAATGGCAAGAGTTAACTTTTTATTTTTAGGACTTGCAAGTGTGTGGGTTCTTTATAGCCTTGTCACATAAATTATTGGCGTAAAATATTGTGCTTATGCATGCCTATTCCCAGTCCCATGTGTTAACACAGTAAATAGATAAACATGGGGTTTCTTTCAACATGCATCCCCTCAAGTGACACGCCTTTCTGGATTGGGGAAGAACAGTATCTGCTGTGCAGACCGAGAGCCAGGAATATCAACACACTTACTGAAGGTCACAAGCCTGTGGCAGAGCAGAGGACTGGTCATTGATTGCCCAACAAAGGCTGGCTGAAGCCAAAATTTCCATTTCTCAAAAAAACAAACAAAGCCTCAATTTTTCCACACATATTCAGTACTCCCCTCTCACAAGCCCTCTGAGCTCTCCAGCGAGTTCTGCAATGCCTGGCCACTGGTGTGTGCTGTTGAGGAACAGCAGCAAAACTGTGCTTGACCTGTTCATTCCCAGTGTGGGCGAAACATCGCATTTTATCAGCATGACTTGTCCACCCCTCGTCCTTCTTTTTTTTCTGTCACAGTAAACCTACATCTCCCCTCCTCATGCAGTGCCCTTACAGCATCTTCCTGTTTGTTAGCTCTGTGCTTTTCCTGCACTGTGACCTTGATTCTCCTTCTGCAGTTAACCTCTGCAGTTTCCCATTCCAAAATCTGGATGAGAAAAGGGCCTGAAGGATAATGTGCTGACGGATCTGTCCGAGGTAGTACATGCTGTGTGGCCAGCCGAGGGTTTGAGAGGAGCAGATGGGTCCTGGCTACATGACTGAGCACTTGGTGTTCCTCTGAACAGCATGATCAGACACCTGTCTGCTGGCAGGCAGCTGAATTTAAACTGGTGGCTGTAATGCTTTTTAGGTGGTGGGGGGTCTCTTCAGGAGGCTGCTGCAAGGCATGGTGTGTTTCCTCTGCAGTGTGTGGTAGTGCCAGGCTTGTTCCAGCATGTGCACCAAGAGGGCGAAAAGAGTCATAAAGCTTTCACCACCAGTTGTGAAGCTGTGGTGGAAACAGGCCCTACTGACCCCCAGGGAAGAGGGGGCCATGTCTGTAGTGTGGGTATCTGAAAAGGGTTGTCCTGTTACCACATTTGCCAGTGCTAAATACGATCTGGGGTAGATCAGTCTGGTGTTGCATCAGCATCAGTGTAAGTATCCCTGTAATATCCTCAAACTGCTCTTACTGTTAATGCTGTGCTTCATCTCAGTGCATTCCTTCAACTAAATCAGAAAGGAATTTACCCATCTACATAACACTTCAGAAACCTTTTTTTTTACCTACCAGCTGAGCCTGAGGTCCAATCTTCATCCTCATCGAAGTGCACATCACCACCAAGACCTTTGCCAGGTGGGAAGGCATGAGCGAGGACACCAAGGGGGCCATCAAAATAACGAGGGCAATGTCCATGAGCTAAATAAGATGACATTGAAACAACACTGAATTTATGCCACAGCTATTGGAAAACCTCTAAATTAATCTTACCATTGGTATGCAGTCAACGTATTACCTTTGGTCTGAAACGCAATCATCACATCTGCTATTCCCTCATAAATACGAGTGAAAATCAGCGGGGTGACAGTGCTCCACACTTCAAATGCCTTCTGGATTGCTTGATCCACATCCTCTTTTCGCATATCTGGTGTGTGGTTCACAATTCTGCAGATAAGAGGGTTGAAGTAATAATACTTAATGTTTGCCGAAATAATTTATTTAACGTTAAGATAATGAGCAGAGATGTATAAGAAGCAATTTAAACCATCATCCAATAGCTCCCAAGATTCATCTTGGACTGGGTGAATTTGAGGAATGTGATAACTGTCTAACACTTCTTTTTCATAATAATAATTGAGTACATGTCATCAGTTTTTCTCAAAATGGCCCTTAGCCATGAGGTGGTCTCCTGAGCATAAGGAGAACTGTCACCTCAGGTTTCTGTGACTACTAAACTGTCAGCATAAGTGAAGTTTGGTGATAAAAGGACTTGTACAGGGTAAAATTGATATATCTGGCTCAGAATATTTGTCAGGAGTGATACATAACAGGAAAAATACTATGGTTGACTAAAAATATGTAAAACACCCAGCTTGACTCCCAGAAATTACTCACAGGAATATGCATAGCTAGCGGCTGGGGAAAGAGAAACATCATTGTATTCCCAACCGGAGAGAATCACTATAGAAGTCATATTTAAATATAACAAACATGGATAGCCACAAAACCAAAATTTAAACTCAGAAAATAATTACTGAAATACTACCTATATGTCAGATTGTTTTTTTTCCATCCTGGCAGAGTAACACCATAGAGACCCACATCAGGAACTCCACACCTGGGCTTCTTCATAACTTCCAATGTCTCAGAATCTGGTTTTCCAGTCACTTTCAAACCAAAAAATTGTTGCATTTTCTGAAGTTTTTCAGCCGTGGATTCAGCATTTGCTCTCCATCCAAGTTGATTTGGATCTGGCTCAATAGCATAGAATTTATTTAAATAGTCCTAGCAAAAAAATAAAGCAAAGACATTTCACATTTTATCTGTTTCTTAAGAAAATACCTTGGGACTGAAATTGTTTGTTGACTTCTCTGGCAAAAAAGAACCCCATTTGCCTGTGATTTTGGAAAACAACAGATGTTTTCCTGAGGATCACAGCTAGACTGAAACAGACCGCATTGTCCCCGACTCTTATTTACTTGACATTTCCAGTTTGTATAGATATATCCTACTTTAGTAAAGTTTGAGCAACAGAGTTACATGTAATAGCATTGTCTCAGAAAGACAGCAAACTGCTGTGTAGCTGGGAAGAGCAGATTATATCTAAAAGGGAAGGGCTCAATAGATCCCGGATACCGGCAATGCAGTTACCTGTACGAGCTTTGCATCTTCTTCGTGGTTGCCGTTCTCTGGGTGGACGGGAAGAGCATTAGAAACAGCTACACGTGTTAAAAGCAAAAGGAAAAGACCCTTCATTCTCACTCTCGTCTCTGTCCTGGTAGGAGAGCAGTCTTTCTGCTCCATGTGTATTATCTCTCCTGTCCCGGTTTGCATGGTTCTGGGGTGCTTTGTGGAGTCAGCTGTAGACTGACTCATAGTTTATCATGGTCTGATTACCTCCACACTTCCTATAACACTGTGCTGGCAACAATAAAACTTAATTAAACCCATCTGTTTTCACAGACATCTGAAGTCAGTTAGTATTTGAACACTCATGAGTTACTTGGCTACCATTTCAAAACTGCCACTCGATTTCAGTTATTTTACTCTGAATTTTAGTGAAGCTCAGTAATTTCACGCCAGATGAAATGGCAAACACAAAACCAACCCAGCTGCTTGAAGTAGGGCCACCAAATGCTCAGGGACTCTTAACCATTCTCAGTCTGGAAAATGGGAGTCATGTGCCAGATACAAATCCCATCCTAAAAAAAGTAAAACGATGGGAGAAAATACTGTAAGCAGAAAGTTTTCTTTTTAAATCAATCCAGAAAGTGAGACTGTATTTTGGAAAATGGATGGATGCCCTGAATTGCTCCCAACTCTTCCCTGCAAATCTGAAAAACTGTGTTTCCTTTAAATTATACTGGTGGAATCCAAGATATACCTACAGAAAAAGATTTTACCCTGTAAATATAGCCTGAAAGATATGAATAATCAAATGTCTGTCTTCATTCATGTTATCTATCTATCTATCTATCCATGAATCTATGAATCTATCATCTATCTCTCTGGCATTTCATCATGAAATATTTCTTCAGTTTAACCACATTAGCCACAATATGATTATTTCCTGTCTTAAGTAATTCAGAATAAGGGAAGTTTCAAGAGTCACACAAGCTGTGACCAGTTATGGGATTTCACCCTGTGCTGGCTAAGCACCTTCCTCTTCCACTGCAGCAATAGGAGCTGAAGGTGTTTGGCACCTCAGAGGACCTCTGACGGCATGCAATCAACTTCTACAACAGAGTTTTAAGAAATACTCTCATGCTGGACTGTGGCTTTTTCAGGAAATTTTTGCTTCTGTGTTTTTTGCCTTTTTTCACTGTTGCTCACAGCCGACTTTTCTGAAGCACTAATGATGAATTTTCTCACACTAATTTCACAAGGCAGCCTTTTAATTAAACTTATTTGTAAACAGCATTTCTCAGCTACCATCAAACAAACAAAAAACCAAACAAACCCCTTATTTAAAAAAAAAAAAAGAATTATCACCGGTAAGAGACCTGTGAGTTCTGGGTCAATTCTGCAACTGAGGTACAAATTCAATTCTGCAACTGAGGTACAAACTAACAACAGATTTTCTGAGGTGGAGAGCTTGCCTGAACTGACATTGTCTTTTTCCAGAAGTATGGGCTTTGTTTCTTGAGTTCTCTTACGTGTTTAAATGAATATATTTGTTTGTCCCAAAGGTTTTGCAGCTAGAAGGACTGGCCATAGTGCTATCATCTGACTATACACACAGTGTAGGTCACAAAAGAGAAACCCCTCTTCAGTGGCTTTTGCACCAGACATATTTTCCAACACATTTTTGGAAAACTTCTGTTGGCTGATATGAATTTAAGTGGATTTTAAGTGGTTATGTTTTCTCCCCCACTGTCGTTGGCCACGGGATCCCTACACTTTTCTGCTGTGTAGCAGTGGGAGGATAGAGGCAATAAGACCCCATTAGTTACACCTAACTATAGACATTTATTAGCATTCTATAGAAAATGGATGAACTGGCCTCTCTAGGTGCTCTCTGTCTTGGTTGAACACAGAGAAGCTTAAACAAGTAATTTAGATTATCTTTCTAGTTTCAGCTAGTATCTCAAGCTACATTAGTGTTTTTCAGATGATGAGTGACAGATGTTGATGGCCTATGTCACTCAAAACATTTTTTTTGCAACTTGACCACCTACACAACAAAGCAGCCAGTTCCCAGTGCCCATGGGTGAGAGACTGAGCATATTCTTTCATAAGGAATGTATCACAAGTATGCCTATATCTGGCCTTGAGGTCTGGGAAAAGAAGAAGTTGTATAAACAGTTCCTGGTTATGGTTTCCTAATGCTTATCTTTGACCTTGGTCAGAGTGGGTGCATGTTGATTTACCTCACAACTTCTTTTCTCACCCTAGAATTGGTTCTCTCCAGACTGCAGTAATGTGACCTAAGTTTAACCCAGAAAGGTCACTGTCTATCCTCATCACATGCATAGCACCAAGTGATGCTAGGCAGAACTTCACAGGAATCATCGTTGTTGCTGTATCATGGTGAAGTTAACACAATATCAACACAGATTCATCTTTAAGGAGAAACCTTTTCACTGTGAGGGTAACGGAGCACTGGGATAGACTGCCCAGAAAGGTTGTGGAATCTCCTTCTCTGGAGCTGTTCAAAAACCGCCTGGATGCCTACCTGTATGGTTTAGTCTAGGTGATCCTGCTCTGGCAGGGGGGTTGGACTAGATGATCTTGTGAGATTCCTTCCAACATTCTGTGATTCTGTCTTCTTTTCCAAATGTTCACAATGTGGATGTCTGCACATGAGTTAACTGTCTAAACTTGCATTGTATCTACAGAAGTCAAATAAATATGGACAAATGGCATCTAGAGAGCATTTCATTGAACCAAATGGAGGAGGTAAAGTTTGGATGATTTGTACAGCTCTCTAGAACTTGGGAAATGTTTTGACTGACACCATTGACTAAGACAAGAGTCTAAGCCTGAGATCACATGAAAACACTTAGGCGTCAATTAAGCTGCCTAAATAGTGATTTGTTGAGCTTTTGGGACAGTCTGAGACATTGATACAGGCCTGGTGGTTGTGACCCAGGATATACAGGAGACGTGTGGCCTCTAGACTGTTAGTTACAGGCCAACTAGAAACCTTCAGGCACTTTAATGGCACTAGATACTTGTTCAAGTAGCTGAGTTGAGCCACTACTTTACAGACCCAATCCTACCTACTTCGGGAAGTGATGGTCCCCCCGAAGTCTTGTTTTATACCTGCATGGGTGCCTTGGGTACCCTACAGCACCTCAAATGCACTAAGCATATTTTTTGAGGATTGGATTCCTGCTTGGTCAAATCTGTCTCAGGTAATAACAAAATGTGCTATGACTTCCCACAAAACCAGTAGCCAAACACTAAAGGAGTGTATTTTGCCATAGTACAGTAACTATTGAACAGGACCATAAACTTATTAAAAGGGAGTAAGAAAATGGCAGGTGATTGTGTGGACTGAGCTGGAAACAGCATTTAGATTCCAAATTACTCAAAGCAGGGTTGTGCCTGCAGGCAGGCAAGATGCTGGCACCAGATGTGCCCTCCTCCTAATCCTGTGGCTGAAATGAAGCAATCGCCAAGCTCCCTTAAGCAAAGGAAATACTCACTCACATAAGCATGGGGATTTCTCACAAGGAAATCACTCAAATTTTTAGCTTTTGTTTCCTGCTTGATGGAAATTAATAAAACAGATTTTAAAATTTATGCCTGGCAATTGAAAATCAGCTTTTCACAGGATACTAAAAGGCATGGACTAAAATATGCTGTTATAAACTTCACCCTCTCTTTAACTTCTTCGTCTTCCATGGTTTGCAATTTACCCTTTATCTTGCTCTTTCCTCCAAAACATAACCACCTCCTTATCCCTCATCTCCCATTTAACATTTTCTCTACCCCATGAGTACCCAATACTTTTTTCTTTTAGAGAGGGATTAGTGTTCTCATTTAGATCTGAGGAGCTGTTCTGTAATTGCCTTGAGATCTTCTGTTCTACTTCATATCTAAAAGAAACATGTGACCCTAATTATTATTTTTAATATATAATTGGTCTAGTAAGAAATATTATCTTTTCCTATAAATCTTGTGTTATTTTTGTAGACCACAAACAACAAAATCAATGTATATTTTTATATGTCTAAGCCAGGTTTTATTTTAACTGGCATTGGTGTTTCAGTAGCACTGGGTTACACGAGAAAATATAATTTTGAATTAAAGCATTGATACCCAAATCACCTTGAGAGAAGGTTCACATAAACATCCTGGTTTCAGCAGAGATAGAGTTAATTTCCTTCTTAACAGCTGCTGTAGTGCTGTGTTTGGGATTTAGGATGAAAATCATGTTGATAACACACTGATGTTTTAGTTGTTGCCAAGCAGTCAAGGACTTTTCAGCTTCTCACACTATCAACAAGAAGGTGGGGGGCACCCAAGAAGCTGGAAGTGGGGAATGAATTCCTTGCTTTGCTTTGCTCGTGTGTGTGAGCTGAGAGGCTGGGCAGCTTGGGCATCTTGTGCTATAGCTGGGGTTCTTGCACAGCACTGACTATGGATGGAGAGAAATTGTGCTGTTCATCACTTGGTTTATGCTAATAAAAATAATAATAATAATAATCACCATCATAATCTCTTCTTTCTGTGTGTGTGTTTTATTAAACTGTTTTTAGCTCAATCCATGATTTTTTTGTCACTTTTACTCTTCTGATTCTCCCCCCTATCCCACCAGTGTGGAGTGAGTGAGTGGATGTGTGGTGATTATATCTTGGCTTGGGCTAAGCCACAACAATAAACTAACTTCTTCATTAGAGGTCAATTTTATTTTTAGTATTTAATATTTTTTTACATATAAAGAATATCATATATTCAATTAATTTTCAATAATACAATTTCTTATCTTTGAATAGAATTTAGACTAATTTTTACTCCTGAAGTTAATAAACATAAGAACTATTGAGTCTGTTCTTTATTTATGAAGATACAATAGGCTTCTAATGCAGACCATAAAGTAATAAAAAAATCTGAATGGATATGTTTTTATATAGTTAAACATTATTTTCTCAAAATGAAATTACTTCTATTACAGTGACCCGAAGCCTTTCTCTAGACTTTGTGTGAGATAAGACATTTTGTTGTGGTCATACAGTTTCTAATATTGTCAGCTGAGCTACAAAGACTAAAGAGAAAGCGGTTAACCCTTCAAATGCCATTTTAATTCAGGGTATTAAAAAATCACAGTTAAGCTGGAAGTCAAGCTGTCTTTTTCATGAACTTTTTGTATCAGAAGCATTTTTGGCCAACTGTTTTAATTTTTTTTAAGCAAACCTCGTTATCCTTTAGCCCACTGAAACTACAAGGGATTTACTAACTACTAGAGTAGCAAACACTTGAGAGAGCCTAGAGCAAAGAAGTTTATTTGCTATATGAGGTAGCAGCAAGGGACTGGTTTCAGGGATCTCCAGGGTCCTTTCTAATCTACATTTTGAGGCTTAAACCCATTTTTTTAAACCCAAAACACATGAGAAAAAAGACCCATCGACACTTGAAAAAGCATACACCCTGGAGGGAAGGCTGGGAGTGGAACCTCAGGAAAGAGGAATGGGAAGTGGAAATGCAATTTGTAGACTGATACTAATAAGCTCCGATGGGACTAATTACCCATAGAATTTTCACCAGGCCTTGTGTGGGGTGACGGAGTTCAAAGCTAGCTGTCTGAGCCTTTCTCTGGCTTTGTGGAAAAGACCTGACATTTCACGCCAGAATATAATTTGTAGTGTTTGGAAGCCAAGCTTGGCTCTTGAGTATTAGTGCAAATAAAACACCAAGGACACAAAAATAGAAAAACATAATTTATTAGGAAACTTTAATGCAGCAGGTAAATTTGTGTTAATTTCTATGTATATATGTGTATTAGCTTTACAATAAATATTTTAACTATACTCCCACAGAATTTGGGCAGTAATCCATTCTGACCTGCTATTCATGAAATGCTGAAGAATGCAGCACATAAAATCATACAGCACGCATATGCAAAAGCACTGCAATTAACAATTAAACCAGCTGATGCTCTTCTGTTTTCTGACAATCCTTTTGGCACGAGGATCAAACTGGAACTGAGTTGTTCCATGAAAGAAGTAGACATAGCCTAGAAATAAAATGTAATCCTATTATAATTCATATTTCAATACTTCTTTGGAGTATCTTGGGAAAAACCCCACCCCACAACATCATAAACTGTCCATGTATACTTGCATGAAGAGAAATAAGAGGTTTTTGAAAAAAAATTATTCTATCTAAAAAAAGCCAAAATGTTCAAATAAACCCAGATTAAAGGTATGTTTTACTTACCATCTTTCTGGAAAGCAGCATCAACTCTGCCAATTTTTCCAAAATCAGAGACTATTTTCCTGGGATAGCCATGATCCATGGACCTTTTGTTTTCATCATATCTTAACACAAGAAACATTACAATTTCTGAGAAAGCAGACACTACTTGAAAGTCCAAAGCAATTCATACAAATACGCAGCTCTACTGCTACTAAGAAGTTTTATAAAGATTAGTTAAAGTAGCTTTTTGAGTCTTTCTATTACAAATTAAGGTTGACACGTGATGAGTGTCTTCGGATTTGAAAATCCTGCCTTTGGTAAAGTTTATAAGAAGGCTCTCAAGGACATTGGGAATGCAGCTCAGGAATTTAATTAATGCATTTCTGGACTGTCCAGAGCCTTAGACATCACTTGCACATAGAATGAGTTTCTATTTCAAACCACTGGATATCCAGTCCAGTATAAACCAAAACCTAAATCCTCGGAGTAAAAGATGATAGCACAGTCCTGAAACGTATTTGTTATTGGTGTCAGCCATGTATTACTTAAACAAATTATGCTCTGAAGTTTGCCATGAGCTACACTTGAATTATGAATATGACCAACTGTACAATTGGAGAATATTTATCCTTTGTTCATAGAGAAATTAAATTACAACAGTTTTTACTACCAGTTCATTTGGTTTGAAATGTAAGTGAAAAGTGGACACTATCACAACATTGCACTCAAAAGCAGCACTGTTCTGGAGAAAAAGTGAATAATTTCCTAGAAAATTATTCTCTTACTGGGCAGGTGTTTCATTAAGTTGGGAGCAATTACTGTCCTGCTACTGGAATCTAATGAATGTCCAAAACATCTTATAGAAAAGGTGACATTTCCTAGCAAATGCTTAAAATTTTTAAACTTCCAGAGAATCCTGTTTAATTTTCTTGAATATACATGGTTTAAACATCATTGCATCATTGTATTATAGTAATACATCAGTCCTCAGGGACAAGTGAAAACATGCATTCTAGCAAAAGAACATTAAATCTTACCTCCAGTATCTGTCAGCTATAAAGAAGTATGTTTTTCCTGTGCTCTCATCACTGTAAGCTGCATTAACTCTTTTAATAGTCTTTGGGAACCCCAGACGATAGATTTGTTTAGGATAGCCAGGTGCGATGTCATATCCCCTGAGAACCCAATATTTATCCTCTGAAAAATATAAGCACATTTACTTTGGTTTTGCTATTTAGAAACAGCATTTAATGATTTGGATGTGTCTTAGATATCAGTATTATTCGTTTCAGTTTATTACTTTAGGAAACAGTTCTGATTCTTACACTGGCACTCTAGTGTGAAGACAGTGGAAATGTCTTTGGTTTTTATGAAGAAAACACTGGAATCATAAGGTGTACAGATAGTACATTTCCCAGATTTTTTTTCAAATTAATACAAAGTATCTGTCAGGGTAACAATATGGGGAGGGCTGGAAATTGATGAGCTAATCCACTGACATTGGAGTTTATTAAATTCCTGTAATATGTTATTTGAGACACATAATATTTTGGAAACTAGACCGTGCATTAAATGAAACTATTTAGAAGGGTGTATGCCTAATGCAAGTTTTAGATGCAATGAACATTCATACATGGTAACACATCATGTACTATAATATGTGCATGCCAAAGCTGAGACATTTAAAGCATATTTGAGACATTTAAAGGGAAGGACTGATTGTTTCTTCAGTGAACAGTTTTCCTCTCATGGTACGCTTTTCCACCAGTGTCAGTGTATCGGTAACCGATAGCAGCGTATCAGTGACAGGGGTGTGTGAACAGCTCTATTTGCCAGTTGAACGCAGCAAAACCCTTTCTGCATAAAATGAAATGCTGATACATGAAGAGAACGAGACCTGAAGAAGGGGAGATTTTTTTCATGTCTTGTTTTTCAGAGCATTGACTATAACAGAGGGGCAAGATTTCAGGTTTATGAACTCTGGACATCCTTTACAACAGCATAACTCTGTGATCCTCTGGTTTAACTATTTGCATAATTTAAAGATTCTCTGTTTCACAGATCTTTCTTTAAAAATCACTTTGACTTTTGTAACTGCATAGTCTGCAAAGGAGCGGGGAGTAACTGATCAGAAAAAGTAGAGAATTTCAGATTCCCTTACCTTTAAAAAGTAAAACTTCATCCCTCTCAACATTTTCATAAGCAGCTTGAATTCCTGACGGTAACTTTGGCCAGAACAGTGAGATAAAATTGAGCTCTGTCTCTGGTCTCTCAGGATGCTTGCGCAGCATGTATCTGTTTAAACAAAATTTATGTAATGAAATATTTTCCACTCCTATCAGAAGTGCAAAGTAATTATTATAATTCCTGTAGTATAATGGGGGGAGATGGGGACCGGGGTGTAAATAGCCCCCGCCACTGAACATCAAGGAAATTTAGAGTGACTGCAATCTTAATTTAGGCCATGATAAAGATCAGGCAATATGATATGAGCCTTTCTGTTTCTCTGAAGCACAAGCAGGCTAGGAGTAGGCTTCAGCAACCACCTAACAGACATCTTTCTGCATAACAGTGCTTTCAGTTCTGCCCCGATCTTGTAGTGTGGAGTAGCAGAATGGGTACATCTGGGACCCATGGGAACATTGATGAGGGATGTATGCATGCTCTTGCTTTGCTATCAGTTGAATTCAGACACAAGTCTGTTGAAGCAGTGGCCACAGCAGCAGAATAATTGGAAATTAGCCTCCAGCCCTCATCTCCTTCATGGCTCTTGTAAACTAGGGCTCCAGGGATTAATGATCTGAGAACTCTTGCCTGTGTGAATACATGGCGATCTTCTAGTGCTTCTCTTTGTACTATGTTCCAAAAGGATAGTTTTACCTCATGGATGACATTTTTTTTTCTACTGAATTTTAAAGAGAAAATATATGTGCTTATTGCTGTTACCTGCCCTTGAAGAATATAATTTCTCCACGTAGGGTAGTGATAGCATCAAATGTCAAATTTGGGTCACAAGCTTGTGGAGTTATGGGTCCTGTTGGCTGCACAGCAGCGGTGGACTGTCCTATAGGAAGAATATTTTATCTTTTAGTATGGAGAAATATAAAGACAAGGTCAGAAAGTGTCTGGGGATGCCAAGAACCCTCTTTACAGAGAATGAGAAGGCATATGATTTTAAACGAAGGATCTGTGACTGAAAGCAGGCTTTTATGTTGAAAAAAACATCTTTTCCAAAATGAGTATTTTGCAGAACTGGACTCCAGTTGAAGTTAGCTTTCAGGAATGTTCTCTTTTTGCTATCCGTTGTTCAGCAACAGTTAAACTTCCCATTTTGATCAAATAAGTGTATTTTAAATATATTATTATTATTATTATCATAGAATCATGGAATGCTTTGGGTTGCAAGGGACCTCAAAGATCATCCAGGTCCACCCTCCACTAGACCAGGTTGCCCAAATCCTAATCCAACCTGGCCTTAAACACATGATTACTGTTTACCAGACTCCCAAGGAGAAATATTAAATAAAAATAATTTTTCTTACCATAGATGGCTTGAATGCCATCAATGTCATCCTGAGGAAGAAGAAATTCATTGGGGGGGGTGTAAGAGTAGGTTGGGTACATCAGTGCTCCAGGATCGTTTGAATGTGACAGACCCAGAGAATGGCCAAGCTCATGGGCAAGAACAATGAACAAGTTGTAGCCTGTAGGATAAAAATCATATGAAACAAGGTAAAATCTGTTTCAGTATTCAGCACAGTTAACTAAATAGTAAACATTTAAGAATCCTCCCAAAGTGCACAAGAGAGGCTGTAAATCATGTTGTCAACATCACAACTCAAAACCATTGTAACAGAATAGCTGTAGGAGTACTTAAAGAATGGCCAGTCTTAATTGTGATCTCATTGTCCTTTCTCTAGTGTCTTAAACACAAGCCCTGTTGCTCCTTCTATCATGTAAACTGCTCAGATCAAGGATCCTGCCAACAATGAGTGGACGTTCGGTGATCTAAGAGAAAAAAAACCTTCAAGGCAAACACTGAGACAACATTTTTGGTGATTCTCAAATACCCTAGTTAGAAACAAACTTTGAAGTGCTAGATTAAGAAAGATAAAAGATTTGACTTGAGAAGTTTGCCATCAGATCTCCCTGTATCAAAGTTTTAGGTTTCATCTGAATAAAAGATTTAAGTGTTTTGTTGCCATTTCAAATGACTATGACCTAAAAACCTCTTTTCTGTGAATTGTTTCCTACAAATGGGGGAAAAAAAAAAAGAGCAAAGGAATTTAAAAGGACAAGTTCTGCCACTTTTTCTCACTTTTTTCCCTGTAATGAGGCTCATAAAGAAAGATCGTGCAAGGTGAAACTATGTAAATGGATCCAGTTACAAAGTCCTTACCTCTTCCATCTTTTGTCCAGGCTTCCTCCTCATCAAGATGCACATCTCCTCCAATACCTTCACCAGGCTGGAAAGCATGAGCTAGCTGCCCATTGGGGCCATCAAAAGGAGAATTGTCACGGTGGTCTAACAAGAAGGAGGAAAAAATCAATTAGAATCCTAAAATATTTCTATGATTGAAGATTGTTATTTAATACATGAAGATAACAATGTTACCTCTATAAGCAAAAGAGATCAATATATCTGCTTCTTTGTCCTCAGACTTTTGGAATGTCAATGGTGTCACATTGCTCCAGACACTGAGAGCTTTTTGGACTGCTTCATCTACATCAGTTTTTCTCATCTTTGGAGTGTAATTCGTAATCCTTCAAGACAAATGCAGCATGTTAATTATTTTTAAGAATACAGCATTTTAGCAAAAAATAGTAACTTGTGCAAAAGTCAGAAATCTTAGACATATCTTTAATGAATGAAAATTCCTAATGACTTCACCCCCTAGACTGCCTGTCTTCTTCCAGAAAGTAGGAAGAGGTTCTTTGCTGAGAGGGTGGTTGAGCACTGCAACAGGCTCCCCAGGGAAATGGTCACAGCACCGAGCTTGGCTGAGTTCAAGAAGTGTCTGGACGATGCCATCAGTCCCATGCTCTGACTTGGCTGGTGCTCTGTGGAGCCAAGAGTTGGACTAGATGGTCCTTATGGATCTCTTCCAACTCAGGATAGTCTATGATTCTATGATAAAACAGTTAATCACTTGGAATGTCCATTTGTGGCATAATATATTTAATTCAGACCTCCCAAAACTGAGATGCTAGATTTATATCTTTTTCACAGAATCACAGAATCAGCAGGTTGGAAAAGACCTTTAAGATCATCGAACCCAACTGTTCCTGTCCTATGCTAAACCATATCCCTAAGTACCTCATCTACCCTTTTTAAAAACACGTCCAGGGATGGTGACTCAACCCCCTCCCTGGGCAGCCTGTTCCAGGCCCTGACAACTCTTTCAGTGAAAATTTTTTTCTCTAACATCCAATATGAACCTGCCCTGGCACAGCTTCATGCCATTTCCCCTGTCCTATCACCTGTCACCTGGCTGAAGAGACTACCTCTCACCTCTCTACAACCTCCTTTCAGGTAGTTGTAGGTGGTGATAAGGTCTTTTTGAATCAGATTTTAAAAAGTTACCTGTATGTCAGATTCTTTCTTTTCCATTTGGGATTCCCTGTTGTGAACACGTAATTCTGTACATCAGGTATACCACATCTGGCTTTTTTCATCATCTCCAAAGTCTCGAGATCAGGTTTCCCAGTCACTTCTAGTCCAAAGAATGCTTGCATTTCCTTGAGCTTTGCAGCAAGGTGATTTTCACCCTTGCTTCTTCTATGAGGCTGGTGATCCATTTGAAGATCGTAGAAATTCTGTAGATAACTCTGAACAAGAGTTTAAAAAAAACCAGAACATTGTGGCATGTAAGTACTGTCTTCAGCCACACTTATATTTTCTAAGCAATCTTGAACTATTTCTACATTGACATCCTCTGTGTACCAGGAGCAAGAATATCTTTACCCATTCAAGGAACTGGTGTGAAGAGTCACGTGTAACTTACAGTTTTTATATAGTTTTCTGTATTTTTATTTCACTGATGGAATACAAGAAGACGTGTCTTTAAAATCTAACACTATCAATAATTAATTCCCCATTATTTTTGATGCTCAAGTGCCCTAACGACAAAATGTACAAGCAAACAGAGATTGGCAGTGAGACTCCACACAGCTGGCACTCCTAACAAAGCAGGTTACTACTAGTATACCTCATAAATCATGCCATTTACTTTTAGCTCTGAAATATGACATCAGGAACTCAGGTCTTCCTACTATTTCAACAATTTTGTGTCCAATAAAGTGTTGTGTCTAAGCAAGTGTTGTATTTCTCATAGATGTCCCTCTTTTTTTTCAAAGTATTCCATAAAAAAATCCATTCAGTGAAATGTTGAAATACATGCCTGCTTCAAGAAAGTTTCCTCCCTTATTTTCCTGAGACAGTCACATTCTGAAAAGTAGTTTAACTATTTCTGCACAGCCACAGAGCCTTGCTGCTAGAACTCCTGCTTTGGTAGTTTTGTTATTACTTTACTGACAATATCAAAAGTGAAGTTATACAATATTAAGATGACTTTTGGGTACATACATTGCACATAATTTTGAAACCTTTTCTAGATTGACAGGAAAAGCTTTCTCTTGAATCCTCTGTGAAATGACACTTCTTTCATTTCAAGCCATGCTTTGTGTAAAGAATTGCAATTATAATTCTCTCTCAGACTACATTATGTTTCATTTAGAGATTTACTGAAAAATATTTACCTCTACAAGCTGTAGCGTTTTTTCTTCATCTTCTGCTTCTGGAATCACAGGATAACCAGAGGAGATCGCCACACACAGCAACAGGAGAAGTGAAAGGCTCTTCATCCTCATCTAAGGTTTTCTGCCTCAGTTTCACTCTTGAGGTACTTAAGACACTTTTCAGCTGTGTTTATATAGCTAGTATGTAAATCAGTGACAGTCTGACTCATGCTGTATAATATCCTCTCATTAGTAAAAATGATGCATAACAGTTTCATCATCAGGTAGTGACACAACATGTTTAACTAATGTTACTGTCCTTATTTTGCCTGAGCCTTGTGTTTTGGGCAATTAATAAATAAGGAAATGCTGTACCTAGAGCTACAGTCCATAGGTGGTTATTGAGTTTAAGCTAGTTGTGGCACAAGGTCTTCACAAACTGGAGAGATAATAGCAAGTAACATATAACAGTAATATGACATACCATAATGAATAACGTACTATATATAAGACATAATTTAAAATTTAACAAAATGTAGCATGTTACATTGTAATATGTAATAATAAATATATAAAAGACAGTACAAAGAAATGATCTTATTTAGGAATGGTCAACACCACATGTCCAAGAGGGCTGTCATCAGCTAACTAAAAGTTCTATCTAAAAGAATCTTGTGATGCTAGGAAAAGTGAGTGCTAAAATTTTTTTGATATTAACAAAAATCAGTCATGTTACTGGAATGCATAAACTGTGTTTCCATATATATGGTAAGTAGAACAATGCTTACACTCTTGCCAGCATGAATAAACTGCAATAGCACTTTTGGATCCGGGCAAGTAGATGAGCTCTGGTCAAAAGACTCCATGAAACTCAACAGTCATTTTTGGGAATATGGAAAATGAAGATTAAAGGGACCATTTTGTGACTTTGTATTCACTATTTCATGGAAGGAAGTGTGAGGGGAGCCATGATAAATGCTGTAAATATATAAAAGGTTTTCCAAAAAAAAAAGAAAGCAGTGATGGATCTCCAAGAGCAGTCTTAAACAGCAGTGATTTAGATGTGAGGTTTGGTATTCATCTGCCTGAAAATTAGTGCTATTTGAGATGCTCTAGGGAATCACATCTGACCTCCAGCTGCCCTGGAAGTATGTAGGTCTCCATAGCTCTCCTGTGTCATGGCAGCCAGCCTCAGGTTGGTGTCTCAAGTGTGGGCAAGTGACTAATGAGGTGTTTTGTTATGTAGATATCTGTAAATTATTTGAGTCTCTAAGCTCAAAATTTGAACAATGGATCCTAGAGAGTGATTCAACTGGCAATATGACATGGACTTTAAGATGAGATTAATTGCTCCCTGTACTTCATTGACTGTATTGGCTAGGTCTCTATCAATGATAAGAGGAGTTTAAATAACCAGGACACATGTAGGAACCTATAGTGTAGTCCCTAAATTGTGTAAAACTTTTCTAACTGCAAGGACAGATAAGCACCAGAGTTGACAGGTACAAGCTGAACACCTTTCAGAACGGTTTTGGTGTAGCTCTCCTTGTTGGAGGTAAAGACACTCCTTGAAAACCTTAAAAGGGAAACAGTAAATGTTAGTGTGGGAGGGAGAGATACAAATACATGCCACTATCTTTTTGTTTTGATTTGGTTTTGTTTTAATATATGAGCAATTTTTGCACTGAAGGAACTCAATACAGCATGAAAATTTTAATTGTGCTGGAAAGTTCTTCACTTCGTTTCCTAAATATCAAAGAAAAAATAATGTACTTGGTATACAATGCTACAGTCACTGTAGTGTAGGACC
Source organism: Porphyrio hochstetteri (assembly GCA_020800305.1). Taxonomy (NCBI): domain Eukaryota; kingdom Metazoa; phylum Chordata; class Aves; order Gruiformes; family Rallidae; genus Porphyrio; species Porphyrio hochstetteri. The sequence continues at coordinate 206,606,321 of CM036905.1, read as the reverse complement.
CCCTAATTGTGTCTAGGTAAAGGAGAGCAGACAGAATTCCCGGGAAAAGCAAATTACTACATTCCTTCCAACGCGAGTCACATTACTTGTCTGGAGTGATTGACTAAAGCTAATACAGGACATTTCAAAAGCAGAAGCAACAGTCCAGTGCTGGTATTTGAAATGAGTAGGAAAATAATTCTTCAAAGGGTGCAGCTTTTGTATATATAAAGAGATTCAGCCTCATGGTTCACAGTCCAAGGAAACTTTATTGTTGCTTAATCTTAATCCATCTTGATTTTCAGATGTGAGCAAAAAGAAACGTGTATGTTGGATACTTCTCCAAAGTCTTTGCTAACAATTCACATGATCCTGGGATTTATGAAATGTTGCTTAACTTCTCTAACTCCGTTTCTAAACTAGTTTTATTTCCCTTTAAATATTTCTCATTGATTTATATAGTTCCTGAATCAGTAGCTCTGTTTTTTTTTGTCATAGCTTTTTTTATTTTCCTAAGGAGTAGTTAACTCCTTATTTCTTCTATTTTGTTTTTTTTTTTTGTTTATTTTTTGAAGGCATCAAAGACATGTTTAAACACATAAAGGCAAAGAAGAGATGCAGATTAATCAGATGCACCCGGTGCCTGAGACGGGAACATTAGGAAATTATGTGTTGCTGCTTGCACAGGGAAATCCTGCTGACTTGCATTTTTCTGCAAAGGGTCCATGGCCAAATTTTAATGTGACCTGAAGAGGAGGATATTGAGTCAAGCAGAGGATGAGAGGGGACATCTGGCATTTTCCTGGAAATTTTATATAAGTTTCTTTCCAAGGCAGGACTACAAAGTCCTGGACTCCAGCGCTAGCTGTGGCAACTGTTTATGTATTTGAAGAGTCATCAAGTGAAAAACCTTAAACAGCATCAGGAAGAGGAAGAATCAGTGGCTTCTCTCTGTCTTGGGAATTTCCACAGTATTGGGCTACAAAGTCATGCCCCGTTTCACTGTCTGCCTTGGCTTCCTACTGCGTGTCCTTCAGCACATCTCCCTCAAATAAGGGAAGGAGTTTCAGTCATCTGCTCTTCCCATGGTGTGGCAGTTAGCACACTGCCTCCCTCTCCTTTTCAAGCACCTATCTTCAGACAACAAAACCCCTCAAAACTCAACAGAAAGAGACATGAATGTGCCAAAATAAAACTGAGACCCCCTCAAAATCCATGAGAATTTTTACTGAGTGCGAACTGGAGTTTATACAGACCCTCACTTTGCTTGTGGGGCAGTTATGTGGCATCTGCACCTGACTGGCACAGTCTGTCCTGTTCTCTCACTAAAACCCATTTCTAGCTATTTTTCTGGGCCAGGTGCTTTGTCCTGTGTGCAGGGATCTGTGTGAGGGTCTCAGTGTGAGTCCCTGGGATGGGACCAGGAGCTGGAGGCCCCTGTCTCTGTGGTGCTGCAACTGGAGAGACTGGGACACATGCATGTCAATTGGGCACATATGAGTGTGTGCAGACACTAATGAATAATGAACACTAATGGCTGGATGAGCCACTCAGTAGGGTCAGAGGTTGGGAGCTGAGTGTCAAAGTGCCCATAAGCCTGGGCTGAATACTGGAGAGACCAGGGTTCTGTGGGTTGGTTTCTTGAGGGACCAGGAGCCCAAATCTGCAAGTGGGGAGGCTGTGGGATCTGGGGTCAGCAGAGACATGTTTGTGTGTGTGTGCATGAGGCAGCAGTGGACACCAGCACATCTCAAGGCACTGCTGGATGGATGAGGTGTCTGAGCCCAGCTGCCGAGGGGTTCACAGTGTCTTTGTGTGTGAGTGTGTGTACTTGTGTTCGTGTGTTTGTAGGCATGTGCATGTGCCTACTGTGAATACAAGCTTATCCTTGCTGCTGGCTGGACTTAGGGTCATGGAGCTGCAAAAGCTTCACCCCTATCAGGGTGTTGGATCTGGACAACTCCTAACACATTGTTCCTGCATCAGAGGCAGCTTTTGCCTGGGCCACAAGCTTCAGTACCTCATGCAGATTGCCCTGAATCACCCTGTCACGTCTGGAACCCATCTGCTAATCATTGCTAAACCCAAACTGGGTGTCTAAGGAAGAGGGAGTCGACACTGTTGTGTGTTTTCAAGGGGTTTTCCATTAATCAAGGCAGTACAGGCTTGTGTCTTCCTGTATTAGCAATAATCTTGCTTTATTTGCACACATCTTCCTCAGCAAAACTGCACCCTTGTTGTTGATATTGAGGGAAGAGACATCCAAGTGTCCCTTTTATAGGTACTCAACTCACTGTTCCTCGTAAGCACTACCAGAGGTCTGTCCCACACATTTCTTCTTTCCAGCATTGACTGAAAGAACAATCAGGTAGAAGCATAAGAGGAAACATATTTTCCCAGAAGAGTTTCCCAGCCTCAAACAATTTTCTATCTAATTTCCATTTACTTTCTGTTCCATTTACTTTCCATTTTGTTAACTTCCATTTACTTTGTACCTCACTTACCTGGGGCTTGCATTTGATTTGTAAGGCTATCTCCCTTTTTCTTAGTTATAACTGATAATAATGTAAAATTTTCTAATGGCTTTCATCCTTCTCTCCCTAAGGAGAAACTTCCACTCACACCCTTGACTGAATAACAAATTCACAGTGTGAATCATAGTGGGGTTTCCTCAAATCAAAGTCTCTCACTACAGAATTGCTGTAGAAAAAGGAACTTTGATTAGTAGTTATGTAATTTTAATATTACAAAAATTAAAAATGTACTTCATAATTCTAAGAATTGTTTCCCGCTGTAAACCATTGTCACAATGATGTTTGCAATTGCTTTCTCAGTAGCAGGTGTCACTACAAAGTACAGTCATCATTCTTGCAAGAAGTACTTTTTTCTCTATTCTGTGTTCTCACGCATGCCCCAATTTCCTCATGTGTTTCTAATCTATTTTGAAGCAACAAAAATATTTCTGCAAATCCAGTATGGTGTCATGAAAAGCTCTTTTCCTGGGAAGATGTTACTTTTCATGTGAAGCCTGAAGTGTTAAAGAGATAAAGCATGTCACTGTACAGCAATATTTGGCTGGTTGCCAGATGATCACATGAAGTTAGAAATTTTCTCTTAATGAGCCAAGTACATTTTAATACCGACATGAAAAGGCAACCCTCCAAGCCAGATATCTTAAAGTTTGCACAAGCTTGTGGCTTCATATCACTCAACGTTAAATATTTCCTTTATAGATTGTGGTCCAAGAGAAGGATCAGTTACTCTGTTTACGAACCAGGGTGCTGTGCTGGGCAGTGTTAGGAGCACAATGCTATAGTTCAAACCACACCGTAGTCCAAAGGCCACCGCGATAAGGCTCAGGATGTCAGGAGTTGAATCAGTCCTAATTATCCTATTCTAGAAGAGAAATTCAACATGACAAGTCACAGACTAGGGCAGTGCCTGAGTTACACCTCAGTGACTTGCAGAGTTTCAGACATGGCATCATCAATGACTTCAGTAAAAGGCAAAGGGAAGGAGTGCCACTTTCCATGCCAAGCACCTGTATCCTGAACACAAAGAAAAGCCAAATCAGCTTCTTCAGCCCTGCAGCAGAGCTGTTGCCTGGCATGGGAACTTGCTCTGTTGTGTCCTGGGCACGACTGCCCTGATGGCTGACAGGCCCTGGGATGCTCTACAGAGGCAACTGTACCAGTTTGAAGTCCTTTGCCTCTTAACCTGAACATTATGACAGAAACTGTGCAGATGTAAAACTTGCCCTCAAAGAGACAGCAAGAAGAAATCAATGTCTGCACCAATCAGCAAAATAAATCTGCATGTGCCCCCGGGGCTCTGGACCATTTGGGACATACTGGAATTGCTACAGGCTCACAGATGTCCAGCCAGATGCATGACACCAATGTGATTCTGTGAGACAGCTACTGCTTGTACGGGCAGTTGTATTGTGGGCAGGGAGCAAACATGAGGGAGCAGGTTGGAGACCAGCCAGATGGCAGTTCTGAGGCTGCCAGGACATCACCTGGAAACAAAGTCTGCCCTTTGGTAGCTTTTAACTGTTTTCTCTGGAATACCAATGGCAGCTGAGAGATGTGTCCTTGCTCTCTGAATTGCCTTCAGGGCTTCAGAACCCAGAAATCTGAAGCTTCTGTTGCCAAGAAAAAGCTTTTTTCCCTTCTCCACATTTCCTTAAACCCGAGCCAACTTTTTACTAGGAGCAACTTCCTGCAAACAGCAGTTAAATGAACTCATTTTAATTTTGTTCTTTTCAGCCTGGATCTGTCTGTTACCTTTGTCATTGGTAGTTAACTCTCTGAGGTCATTTACTTCTGGGTGTCTAAATCATTACACAACAACTTCTCAGCTCACTACCACAGCCCTACCTATTGTCATAACACAAATGTAATCATGCTACGATCAATATCAGAGGGCATTTGTTCTTTCCAGGCAGAGTGAGCGTGTGAAACCAAGAAAACAAATAAACGTTAAGGGAAAGAACATCTAAACCAAACTGCTTTTTCCTGGGGTAGGTAGCATCGGGCCTACCATGCTGGACCTCCTGGACTGTGTCTGGACACACTACGGAGTCCTTGGCAAATAAAACGCAAATTGTTACATTAATATATAGGCATATACATTCACATATGGGCAAAAAGATGGTGAAAACCACAACAAATCAGACCAGTATAAATAAAACATCAAAGAAAACAATCTTTGTGATCTGAATTCTAGAGGAGAAAGATCCATGTGATAAGCCTGTTCCTTGTGAAGTGACTTTTGTCTTCACTCAATTTTCCACGCAAACATAGCCATTGCTATAGGGTAGAAAAATCTGGTGTGTTTAGAAACTGAGAAAACCGTAACTGAACATAATTGTTTGCAAATAATGAGACTGACTTGTCAGTAATAGCAGACATTTTCAAAATAAGAATTCTGAAAATAAAAAGACATTGACATCCAACAACAGAATAAGCTAAATTTTAATAAGACAATACTACTAGATTCGTGCATCTTTTTTTGTCTTTTTACTGTTGTGACCATGGACTGATTAAACCTTGCAGTTGTGACACCACTCAAAAAGCCGTACCAGAAATTTGAAGGAAAACCAGAATTAGAATCAGAATCATAGAATATCCTGAGTTGGAAGGGACCCATAAGGATCATTGAGTCCAACTCTTGGCTCCACACAGAGCCAGCCAAGTCAGAGCATGTGATTGAGTGTGTCATCCAGACACTTCTTGACCTCAGTCAAGCTCGGTGTTGGGACCACTTTCCTGGGGAGCCTGGTCCCGTGCTCAATCACCCTCTCAGTAAAGAACCTCTCCCTAATATCCAACCTAAACCTCCCCTGTCTCAGCTTCATGCCCTTCCCTCAGGTTCTCTTGCTGGTCACCAAAGAGAGGAGATCGGCTCTTGCCCCTTCGCTCCCCTCGTCAGGAAGCCACAGACCATGGTGAGGTCTCCCCTCATCATCCTCTTCTCCAGGCTGAACAAACCAAGGGACCTCAGCCTCTCCTCATAAGTCTTCCCTCTTTGTTGCCCTCCTCTGGACACCCTCCAATACTTTTGTGTCCCTCTTGCACTGTGGCGCCCAAAACTGCACCCAGTACTCGAGGTGAGGCTGCACCAGCGCAGTGTAGAGCAGGACAATCCCCTCCCTGGACTGTCTGGCCATGCCATGCTTGATACATGCCAGAATACGGTTGGCCCTCCTGGGTGCACTGCTGACTCATGGGCACACTGCTGACTCATGTTTAACTTGCTGTCAAAGAAGGAAAACAAGAACAAGGTGATTGATAAGGAGCAAATGAACAGCACTCAAATATTTTCCACTAAGACTGGAATCTGCTTCCCTGACCTTGGCATTATCAGATACCAGAGCTACTCATTTCCTTTTCTGGAGGTGCTGTAATAAATCTAATCATTTTGACTGTAGCTCTGCCTGGTCAACAGTGTTGTTTGCCACCTCCAGCAGGGTGTGACAGGGTTGTTTGTCTTGAAACACTGAGAGTGACATGTTTTGGACCTTGATAGAATCCAGATAAAATTTACTCAGCATCTAGAACCACACTGAAGTGCCCCACTTGAGCAATGCTGCTAACAGGGGTTTTAAAAATTCATCATGAAAAAGTTCCATAAAGTGTCTCAAAATATCTCATTGCATTCATGCAATGCAATTATATGTACAAATACAGTACAATCGCCTTTTCCTGACAGGACCAGATGCAATAGGTGCAAACTGAAACACAGGAGGTTACCCCTGAACATCTGGAAACTGATGTCAGTGACAGAGCACTGACACAAGGTTCCCACTGAGGTGGTAGAGTGTCCCTCTTTGGGTATGTGCAAAAGTAGTATCTCCAAAAGCTACCTAGAGCTTCAGCAACCCACTCTAGGTGACTCTGCTTAAGCAGAGGGATAGGGCCAGATGACCACCAGAGATCCAACCAACCTCAGTCATTCTGTGATTCTGCCCCTCTACTCCACACTCTTGAGACACCACCTGGAGTACTGTGTTAAGCTCTGGGGTCCCCAGTACAAGAAAGACATGGAGTTCTTAGAGTGAGTCAAAAAGAGGGCCACAAAGATGATCAGAGGTGTAGAGTGCCTCTCCTATGAAGACAGGCTCAGAGAGTTTGGTTTGTTCAGGCTCTGGGGACACCTTATATCAGCCTCCCAGTATCTGAAGGGCCTACAGGAAAGCTGGAGAGGGACTGTTTACAGTGACATGGAGTGATAGGGCAATGGGTTTAAACTGGAAGAGAGATTCAGACTAGATATGAGAATTTTTTTTTTTTTACAATAAGGGTGGTAGGGCACTGGCCAGGTTGCCCAGAGGAGCTGTGGCTGCCCCCTCCTTGGTAGTGTTCAAGACCAGGTTGGATGGGGCTTTGGGCAATCTGGTCTAGTGGAGAGTATCCTTGCCCATAGCTGGCAGGTTGGAACTGGATGATCTTTGAGGTCTTCCATCCACTGGTGTAACATTGATATGGAATTCAGCAGCCAAGCTCAGATATGCAGTCATCCCAGTAGCTGTCCCCAACACCTCCTGCATCTCCAGTAAGGTGCAAGTCCACACAGCTTACACATATGCTACAGCTGCTGGTAGCTTAACCTACTCAGTAGCCAGTCTAGCTTGAAGTTCACCCAGACACATGTAGAAATAGCTTACCTAAAGATAAGATACGATTTACTGAGAAGACAGCCCATGTACAGGGCATGGCCAAGGCAGCACACTGACATGCAGGCTGTTTGCAGGCAATGAGCTCTCTTGATCCTCTTATGGCTCTGTTTTCTGAAACCTTTTCAGCAAAAGGAAGACAAGGGAAAATGTGGGCCTGCTGTTGAATGAAGTGGGTGCCCTGGAGAAGGAGGATACAGAGAAGATGACTTATTTGGCTCAGTCTTTACTGCTAAGGCTGTCCCTCAGGAATCCCAGAACCTGGAGGTAGGAGAAAGTCTGGAGAAAGAAAGATGTCCCCTTGGTAGAAGAGGGTTAGGTTAGAGATCTTTTATGTAAACTTGACACCCACATATCCATTGGCCCTTATAGGACATCCACAAGTGCTGAGGGAGCTGGCAGATGTTATTGTTGTGATACTCTCTATCATCTTTGACAGGTCATGAAGAAGACAAGAGGTGCGTGAGGACTGGAGGAAAGCCAATGTCATTCTGGTCTTCAAAAAGGTCAAGGAGGAGGACCCAGGAAAATACAGGCCGATCAGCCTCACCTCCATCCCTGGAGAGGCAATGGAACAGCTAATTCTGGGGGTCATCTATAAATATATGAAGGAAAAGAAGTGGTCAACCTGGACTCACCAAGGGGAAATCATGCCTGACCAATCTGATAGCCTTCTATGATGGCATGTCTGGCTGGGTGGATGACGGAAGAGCAGTGGATGTTGTCTATCTTGACTTCAGCAAGGCTTTAGACACTGTCCCCCTTAACATCCTCAAAAACAAACTTACCAAGTATGTGTTAGGTGGGTGGACAGCAAGGTGGATTGAGAGCTGGCTGAATGGCAGAACCCAGGGTTGTGATAAGCAGCACAGCATCTGGTTGGTGTGTCTTAATGTCAGTCCTGGGTCCAGTCTTATGCTACATATTTATCAATGATCTGGATGAAGGGACAGAGTATATGCACAGCAAGCTTGCTGACAATACAGAACTGGGAGGAGTGGCTGTGCTGTCATTCAGTGAGGTCTGGATAGGCTGAAGAGCTGGGCAGAGAGGAACCAAGTGAGATTCAACAAGGGCAAGTGTAGGGTACTGCAATTATGGAGGAGTAGCCCCAAGTACCAGTACAGGTTAGGACTTGACCTGCTGGGAAGAAGCTCTGTGGAGAAGGACCTGTCAGTTCTGGTGGGCAACAAGCTCTCCATGAACTGACAATGGTATCTTAGGGTGCACTAAGAAGAGTGTAAAGGGAGTTTATCCTTCCTCTCTACTCTGCCTGCTCTCTCTCTCTCTCTTTCTCTCTTTTATATATATATATATATCAATAAATATCATATGGCAGGATTCTTCACACCTAAGTTTAGCTTTCTATAATTGGGCATTTAATGTAAATTGCTCAAACAAGTTGCCTCTCCAGTCAGTAATGAAAAGGAGCACTTCCATCACTTAAGGACCCACCTCAGGCTGGGTGGGATGGCTGTCCAGCTCCTCTCTGACTCTGTATGAGAGATATGTTTGATTAGCCTGCTTGCTTAACTTTGCAATACTTAAAACTTGTTGAAAGCAACCCTAGCTCCAGGAACAGAAACACTCTTCCTCATGGACTCCTGGCTGACAGGGGTCTGTGTAGGGTGATGTATAGCATGAAGAGTGAAAAGAAGACAGTGGGAAAAATAAAACAAGACACAACTTTGCATCAAAAGTAAAAACTGTATTGTTCTTTGGTAAGGTAGCAGTTCTGATGTTAATTACATATATATACACATCAGTATTGTAAATAGGTCTTCTGTTATTTACAGAAAAACAGATTGTGCAGGGGGTGAGGTTTGATGACTGATGCTGAAGTACATAAACATTCCATATATTTAAAAGACAATAAGAGTTTCCTATGCAAAACTGTGACAGGAAGGAACTAACTAAAGGATATAGGGACGATCCCTCCAAGGTGGCAAAAGGATTTGAATTGATTGTTAAGAATTTGGATGCAGACTGGAGGGATATTGATCTAATGTAAAGTGAAATGACAGTTAGTATCACAAGCTGCCTGGACTCATGTGCAGGCACAGGGAAATGGAAACCTTATATAATATGGAACATTAGTGGAATGGAAATCAGAACAGAATACTCCTATTTTACCCATTAAAAGCCCGATGGAATGTATTGAATAGTGCAAGACCTCAGAGCAATAAATAATACTGTTAAAAATCTCCACTTGGTGGTAGCTAATCCCTATGCACTGCTCACAGAGCTTAAAGATGCTCAGGTTTGGTTTACAGTCCTAGACTTAAAAGATGCTTTCTTTTGCCTACCATTAGCCAAAGAAAATCAAGAGTTATTTGCATTTGAATGAGAAGGTCCTACCACTGGTAGGAAAACCCAGCTTACCAGGACAGTGTAAACAAAACCTGACTGGATTCAAGGGACAAGTTTTTTTAGGGAGGCTAATGTCTGCCAACAGAAAGCTGAAGTGGTACAACAACGAGTAACCTAGCTGGGATATGCAATTTCTGGCGGACAATGAGGATTGGATACCGAGCAAAAAAAAGCTATCTCTAACAGCCCTCATCCTCAGACAGTAAGAGAACTCAGGACCTCTTTGGGAATGTTGAGCTGCTGTTGGCTGTGGAATAATAGCAAAGCTTCTTTATGAACTCTTGAAAATTAATCCTGCCCAGCTGGTGTGAACAAAAGAGGCCCAGAAAGCTTTTAATACATTTAAAAAGGAACTTAGGAGAGCTCCAGCCTTGGGGCTGCTGGATGTGACTAAACCCTTCTTGCTCTTTATCCATGAAAAACCAGGAGTAAACCTGGGAGTGCTGGCTCAACATTTAGGACCTTGTGAAAGAGCAGTGGCATACTTCTCTAAACAGCTGGAGGATGACAGTGAGCAGAGAATGTCCAGAGTGTTTATGAGTGGGAGCTGCAGTAATACTTAACATTGGAGAAGCCAGGGAATTCACTTTGGGCCAGAAGATGGCAGGAATAGCCTCTCATACTGTGTTGTTCTAGAACAAAAGGGAAATCGTTGGCTTTCCCCATCCAGGTTTCTGAACTATCAAGGTATTCTTGTGGATTTGTGTGATTGAAGTAACAAACACTGTGAATCCAGCTTCCTTCCTCAGTGCAACCACAACCAATCCACTGACACATTGTTGCTTGGAGACTATGGAAGCTGTGTATTCTAGCAGAACCCATTTGAAAGAAGAGCCTTTGGAAGATGCTCAAGATTCCTGCTTCACAGACAGTAGTAGTTCTGTCCAGCAAGGTATCTCTAAGGCAGGATATGCAGTGACCACTACGCACCAAGTCATAGAATCAAATCCTTTTCCTATTGGAACTCCAGCCTAAAAGGCAGAAATTATTGCCTGAATCAGAGCATCAGAACTTGCAGCAGGATAAAGGATAAATCTATGGACAGGTTCTAAGTACACCTTTGGAGTTGTGCATGTCCATGGAGCAAATTGGAAAGAGTGTGGACGTTTAATAAGCCAAGGTAAAGACATTAAGCATGCAGAAGAAATATTTTGCTTATTAGAAGTAGCTCAACTGACAACCAGGATCACCATTATGCTCTACTGAGGACACCTGAAAGGTGTGCAAAGAAGGGAGGGGTGGGGGGGAAGTAGAAGTGTTAAGATCTGGGGAAGGAAAGCAGCTTGTGAGGAATTGCTGGAACCCCACTCCCCATTCCCTGCCCCTCCCCGTGCTGTGTTGGGGGTGGGGAAAAAGGGAGTAAAATCGTGCTGAAGTTTAAGTCTGCTGAGAAGGAAGGGTGGGGGGAAGGTGCTTTAAGACCTGGCCGTGCTTCTCATCACCCGACTCTGGTTCACTGGGTGTGTAGCTGTGGTAGTAATAAATCACTTTTCTTTCTTTTATTCTGTGCTGAGTCTGTTTTGCCCATTGCACTAATTGGAAAGTGATCCCTCTCTGTACTTACCTCGAATCCTAAGCCTCCAGATACATCTTTTCTGTGAGCAAGTGGCTTTGGTGGACATTTGGCCTCTAGCCAGGGCCAAACCACCACAATGTGGAAAAAACCAAAAATTCTTCACCAACTAGCTCAGATTGACACATCATGGGGATTTAAAGAGGTTTGGAATAAGCTTACTTCCTGGCTCCCAAATTTGCCTGGCTCAAACAACTTTTTGCATTGATTATTATGATCGGTATTTTGGTTTTAGGTTCTTGTGTGGTGAATCACTGTTCTTTGTGGTGGTGTAAACACACCACTAAGACTTACAAGGATTGGAGGGGAAATAAAATAAAACATCAAGTGGAGACAGGGGATACTTTTCAAAATCATTAAAAAAGGGGAGTATAATTTGAGATTGCCAAAGAATTTGTAAGGATTGTGAAAAAGGGGCGAATGATTTAATGATATGTAATTATAAGAAGAATATTTATTGCTCCCACATTGCAGATGGGGGTGTGCCCCAGAGGATTCCCGGCCACACAGCCGGCAGCAGATCAGGTCTCTGACCTGTCCAGGGGACTGCTCTTGGTCCGTCTCCACTGGCAGCTCCATAGGGGGGTCTTGGTGAAGTGCTGGCCCTGGCTCTGTCACCTTCGCCTCAAGAGCCTGACATGTTTGGAGGGCTTGCGATGGGTTGAGAGCTTCCAGCTCCTCCACTGCACCAGGCTTGGGCTCTAGGAAAGAGTAGAGAGACACAGATCTGCTGTCCAAGAGGAAGCCCAGGGAGATTGATGACTGGAATCTCGATAATTATATCGAGTATTGTTCTGGTTTGGAGGCTGCAGTCTGCAGTGACACTGCCAGACTACAGTGTCCAGTGCCAACTGCCCTGCGTCCGGCAGCCACACCCCCCTTTGTGACATCATGGGCATGCTGAGCCCTCATTGGTGCCATCAGAGGCAAGCAGAACTCTGATTTGATAAATTTGATGTCACTCCAAGGCATTCCACAGCCAGTGCAGACAGATGCGAGGGGTTCAGAGTGGCTTGGATGTCTCCCTGGACATAGAATCATAGAATGGCATGGGTTGGAAGGGACCCCAAGGATCATAGAGCTCCAACCCCCCTGCCACAGGCAGGGCCACCAACCTCACGCCTGGATCTACACAAGGTTGCCCAGGGCCCCATCCAACCTGGCCTTGAACACTTCCAGGGACGGGGCATCCACTACCTCTCTGGGCAGCCTGTTCCGGCACCTCACCACTCTTTCTGTAAAAAACTTCCCCCTAATATCTAATCTAAACCTTCCTCCCTTTAGTTTTAATCCATTCCCCCTTGTCCTGTCATTGTCTATCCTTTTAAAAAGTTGAATCCCCTCCTGCTTATAAGCTCCCTTCAGGGACTGGAAGGCTGCAATGAGGTCCCCCCACAGCCTTCTCTTCTCCAGACTGAACAAGCCCAGCTCCCTCAGCCTCTCTTTGTAGGGCAGGTGCTCCAGCCCTCTAATCATCTTCGTGGCCCTCCTCTGAACCCTCTCCAACAGTTCCACATCCTTCTTGTATTTGGGGCCCCAGATCTGGACACAGTACTCCGGATGGGGTCTCACGAGGGCAGAGTAGAGAGGGACAATCACCTCCCTGTCCCTGCTGGCCACCCCTCTCCTCAGAGAGTTCCAACCCCCTGCCACAGGCAGGGCCACCAACCTCCAGGCCTGCAGCTACACAAGGTTGCCCAGGGCCCTATCCAACCTGGCCTTGAACATCTCCAGGGATGGGGCATCCACCACCTCTCTGGGCAGCCTGTTCCAGCCCCTCACCACTCTCTCTGTAAAAAACTTCCCCCTAATATTTAAGTTAAACCTTCCTCCCTGTCCCTGCTGGCCACCCCTCTCCTGATGGAGCCCAGGATACCATTGGCCTTGCGAGATGCAAGAGCACACTGCTGGCTCATGTGAAGTTTCTCATCCACCATGACACCCAGCTCCTTCTCAGCAGGGCTACTCTCAAGAAGCTCTTCTCCCAGTCTGTAAATATGTCTGGGATTCTTCTGGCCCAAGTGCAACACCTTACACTGCTGTGTTGAATCTCATTAGGTTCACCCTGGCTCACCTTTCCAGCCTGTCAAGATCCCTCTAGATGGCTTCCTGTCCTTCTGTTGTGTCAACCACACCACTCAGCTTGGTGTCATCTGCAAACTTGCTGAGGGTGCACTCTATTCCATCCTCGATGTCATTGATAAAGATGTTAAAGAGAACCGGCCCCAAGACAGACCCCTGGGGGACACCGCTTGTCACCGGCCTCCACCTGGACATAGACCCATTGACCACCACCCTTTGGCTATGGTCTGTTAACCAGTTTCTTATCCACTGGATGGTCCACCCATCAAATCCACATCTCTCCAGTTTAGAGATAAGGATGTGATGGGGGACTGTGTCAAAGGCCTTGCACAAGTCCAGGTAGATGACATCAGTTGCCTTCCCTTTATCTACTGATGCTGTCACTCCATCATAGAAGGTCACCAGATTGGTAAGGCACGACCTTCCCTTGGTGAAGCTGTGCTGGCTGTCCCGGATCACATGCTCTTCCCTCATGTGCTCCAACATGCCGTCCAGGAGGATCTGTTCCATGATCTTCCCAGGCACAGAGGTGAGGCTTACTGGCCTCTAATTCCCTGGGTCTTCCTTGCTCTCTTTCTTATAAATAGGAGTGATGTGACCTTTTTTCCAGTCCCCAGGGACCTCTCCTGACAGCCACGACTTTTCAAGTATGATGGAGAGCGGCTCAGCAACCACATCAGCCAGCTCCTTCAGCACCCTGGGATGCATGTCATCCGGCCCCATAAACTTGTAGACATTCAGTCTCATGAGGCGGTCACGGGCTTGCTCTGCCCTTACAGTGGGAGGGGATTTGCTCCCCCAGTTCCCACCTGGAGTTCTAGGGATGCAAGGTTCTGGGATTTGAGAATTATGAGAATCCTGGCTGCCAAAGAAGACTGAGGCAAAGAACTCATCAGTACCTCAGCCTTCTCCTCATCAGTTGCAGCCAATTCTCCTTTCTCATTTACCAAGGCGGGTACGTTCTCTTTGGCCTGTCTCTTCTGGCCAATGTACCTGTAAAATCCCTTCTTCTTGTTTGCAACATCCCTCACCAAGTTCAGTTCCATCTGTGCCTTGGCTTTCCTGATCCCATCTCTGCAATTCCCAACAGCATCCCTGTATTCATTCCCGGCTACACACCCTTGCTTCCAGAGCTTGTATTTGCCTTTCTTTTCCCTCAGGTTGACCAGCAGGTCCTTGCTTAGCCATGCTGGCCTCCTGCCCCTCCTGCCCACTTTCTTATTCAGAGGGTCAGACAGCTGTTGAGCTTTCAGAAAGATGTCCTTGAAGAGTAGCCAACTTTCCTCAACATTTCTGTCTCTAAGGACCACCTCCCAGGACATCTCAGCCAACAATTCCTTAAACAGCTTAAAGTTCAGTGTCCTGATCCCACTCTTCGCCAGGCCCACATTCCTTGAGATCACAAACTCAACCAGGGCATGGTCGCTGCTGCCCAGGATGTCTCCAATCTTAACACCTTTAATGATCTCCCCCACATTGGTGAGCACCAGGTCCAGCAATGCATCACCTCTGGTTGGTCTGCCCAATACCTGAACCAGAACATTATCATCTATAGACTCCAGGAGTCTACTGGGTCTCTTGCAGCTCACTGTGTGGTTTTCCCAGCAGATACTTGGGTGGTTAAAGTCCCCCATCAGGATGAGTGCCTGTGACTGCAGTGCCTCCTGCAGCTGAAGGAGGAAGGCCTCATCAGTAGTCTCTCTTTGATCTGGTGGCCTGTAGTAGACCCCTATCACCATCTGTCCTTTATTAGTCCCATCCCTAATTCTGACCCACCTGCTCCTGCCCACTTCTCAGAGAGAGCTCCTCACAGTCTATCCACTTTTTAACATAGAGGGCAACTCCCCCACCCTTCCTTCCTAGCCTATCCCTTCTAAAAAGGCGATACCCTTCTACAGGGGTATTCCAGTTGTGCAAATCATCCCACCATGTTTCCATGATTGCAACCAGATCATAATTTTCCAGTGAGATTATGATTTTTCAGCTGAAAAGGGGAGAAAAAATACTTCATTCTTTACAACACCATCACAGATTTAATTTTCTTAACACGGAAACCAGAAGCTGGTCTTTAGGAGGCGTGTAACCCTCTTCTTATCAGGGTCAAACTCAAATTGCTTTCTTCCACAGAAGAAATAAAAGAAGTCTATTAAAAAAAAAAAGAAAAGAAGAAACAAACCCAAATGAATTATGATATTGCAAGTGTAAAGATTTGCATGCTTTAATAACATCTAGAAAGACCTTAAGAAAGTGCACTTGCCCTGCTAACAACATGTGCTCCTAGGTGTGACCTCTGCAGAATTGTGCTCAGTGACATGCGGACACCTTCCATATTAAACAAGCCATGCACACACCCCATAATACACTATATGAATCCTATGAGGTGACTGTGAAAAAAAAAAAATAACTATCCCATGTGTTTCTGCAGTTTAAAATGTTTCCTGTTATGCAAGGGCTGTGTTGGAACCCTCCAGAAGGGCGTATTTCTAGGCATGCATGGGGTGTGTATTCACAGAATCACAGAATTGCACATCGTGGAGTGTGGCACGGAGCACAGCAAGGTGTGAGCAGGTTAAGGCTTGTTGAGGTGCCACTGGATACTGTGCAGGGAAGGAGAGACCCAGCCTGGGGCAGCTGCATCCCCACTGCCCTCCAGGAGCGAGGGCTGCAGTTAAGGATCCCCAGCACTGCATGCAGTACTCTTTCTGGAGGAAGCTGGTAGATATGTTGGGAAGCAATTAACGTGTATGGGTTTTGATAACCAAGAGATGAGGAGCCATGAGACAACTAGAAAACTATCCCATTTTTCAGTGTGGACATTCTCCCTCATACAGGAGAAGCTAGCACCAACTGCTGCTCCCAGAGCAGAGCCATGTTATGTCAGAGGGCCAGGCTGGCATAGCCATGCTCACAGCAGGAGACCTTACGTTGTTGAGATCACAGAATCACAGAATCACAGAATTATCAAGGTTGGAAAAGACCTAGAAGATCATCGAGTCCAACCATTCACCTATTACTACTAGCTCCCACTAAACCATATCCCTCAATACAACATCCAGTCTTTCCTTGAACACCCCCAGGGTTGGTGACTCCACCACCTCCCTGGGCAGTGCATTCCAGTGCCTGACTACCCTTTCTGAGAAGTAGTGCTTCCTAATGTTGAGCCTGAATCTCCCCTGGCGCAGCTTGCTACCATTCCCTCTAGTTCTGTCACTGCCTACACGGGAGAAGAGGCCAACCCCCAGCTCACCACAACCTCCCTTCAGGAAGTTATAGAGAGCTATAAGGTCTCCCCTTAGCCTCCTCTTCTCCAGGCTGAACAATCCCAGCTTCCTCAGACGCTCCTCATAAGGCCTGTGTTCCAGACCCCTCACCAGCTTAGTAGCCCTCCTCTGAACGCGTTCCAGAGCCTCAATGTCTTTCCTGTAGTGAGGGGCCCAAAACTGAACACAGTACTCGAGATGCGGCCTCACAAGTGCTGAGTACAGGGGGACAATTACCTCCCTGCTCCTACTAGTAACACTATTTTTGATGCAAGCCAGGATGCCGTTGGCCTTCTTGGCCACCCGTGCACACTGTCGGCTCATGTTCAGCCGTGCATCAATCAGTACCCCCAGGTCCATTTCCTCCACACAGTCCTCCAGCCACTCCGCCCCAAGCCTATAGCGCTGCCTGGGGTTGTTGTGGCCAAAGTGCAGGACTCGGCATTTGCTCTTGTTGAACCTCATGCCATTGGCTTCAGCCCAGCTCTCCAGCCTGTCCAGATCCCTCTGTAGGGCCTCGCTACCCCCAGGCAGATCCACACTCCCAGCCAATTTAGTGTCATCTGCAAACTTACTGAGGGTGGACTCAATGCCCTCATCTAGGTCATCAATAAAGATATTGAAGAGGACAGGCCCCAGCACCGACCCCTGGGGAACACCACTCGTGACCGGTCGTCAGCTGGATTTAACTCCATTTACTACCACTCTCTGAGCCCGGCCCTCCAGCCAGCTCCTTACCCAGCCGAGGGTGTACCCATCCAAGCCACGGGCTGCCAGCTTCTGCAGGAGAATACTGTGGGAGACAGTGTCAAAGGCTTTGCTGAAGTCTAGGTAGACCACATCAACAGCCTTTCCCTCATCCAGCAGATGGGTCACTAGATCATAGAAGGAGATCAGGTTGGTCAAACAGGACCTGCCCTTCATGAACCCATGCTGGCTAGGCCTGATCCCCCGGCCATCCCGCACATACCGCATGATCTCCCTCAAGACTATCTGTTCCATAACCTTCCCTGGAACCGAGGTCAGGCTAACAGGCCTGTAGTTCCCCGGATCCTCCTTACAACCTTTCTTGTAAATGGGAGTCACATTGGCAAGCCTCCAGTCTTCTGGGACCTCACCAGTCAGCAAGGAGGACTGATAGATAATGGAAAGCGGCTCGGCTACCACCTCTGCCAGTTCCCTCAGCACTCTCGGGTGGATCTCATCCGGCCCCATGGACTTGTGGCAGTCCAGTTGGAGTAGGAAGTCTCTGACTGTTTCTTCCAGAATCACAGAGGAGTTAGCATGCTCCCCAGCTGAGACTACCAGGTCAGAGAGAGGGGTACCCTGAGGATCTGTTTGACCTTTAAAGACAGACGTAAAGAAGGCATTCAGAACCTCCGCCTTTTCCTTATCCTCAGTGATCACATTCCCAGCCTCATCCAGTAAAGAGTGGATATTCTCCTTTGTCCTCCTCTTACTGTTAATGTACTTATAAAATAGTTTATTATTCTTTTTCACCCCAGCGGCCAGGTTAAATTCAAGCTGGGCTTTTGCCTTTCTGATTTCACCTCTACACATCCTGACAACTTCCTTGAATTCATTCTCAGTTACCCGTCCCTCCTTCCACAGGCGGTAGATTCTCTTTTTCTCACGGAGCCTCAAGAGTAACTCCCTATTCATCCACGCTGGTCTTCTTCCCCGCCGGCTCATTTTGCGGCTCAGGGGGACCGCCTGCTCCTGCGCCCTTAAGACTTCCTTCTTGAAGAGCAACCAGCTCTCTTGTACCCCTTTGTTCACTAAGACTGAATGCCAAGGGACTCCCCCTACCAGTCTCTTGAACAAATCAAAGTCTGCCCTCTGAAAGTCCAAGGTAGCAGTTTTACTATTCCCCCTCCAAGCTCCACCATGAATTGAGAAATGTATCATTTCATGGTCACTCTGTCCAAGGCAGCCCCCAACCTTCACATCTCCTACCAGACCTTCCCTGTTCACGAACAGTAGGTCTAGCGATGTCACTGTCTTGAGCGGTGCTCTTCATGGTGTGTTGTGCATGTCAACATGAATACAGATACCTCAATCTGTCCCTGAGGGCTGGCCTTTCTAGCTGTGAAGCAAATTTCAGCCCGTCACCAAAGGTATATCCTCACAGTTTTTCAGGGAGGTAACATGAAGGATGGGTGTGTTACATGACTATTTCAGGGTCTTATTGGTCATCCCGAGGGCTACGAGTGGCATTTAGAAGTGCCCCTCTGTGTCCAAACCCTCTCTGACCCTGAGCATTTCATACAGATTTTATTAAGAACAGTAACTCACTTTTGTGTTGAAAAGCAGCATCGATCTTCCCATTGATTCCTGGAAATGCATTGCGTATCAGCACGGGCTTTCTGTCCATAGACTGACTTCTTTTATCATAACTGAGAAAAATGATAAAAAAACCCTAGTGTCAGTGAAACCTGTAAACAAGTGATGATTAATTCAGCTCACCTCATTACCTTCTACCTACCAAGAGGTAAACTAATTTCATTAAAGATGTTAACTATAATTTAGGTAGTATTGAGACCAACATGAATGATGTGCCATAAATTATTATTATTCTATTAGCTGCACTGGAAGAATTGCTTCTCTTTACATCAGCTCAAGGTAAGTCTAACAATACCTGTTATTTGAAGTATAATCATAAATCTGCTAAATATTTTTTAAAGAGACTGTACATAAAGGAGAGGTACATAATCTTATCTCAAACATAAGTTAGATTTGTAGGGTTATAAAAAGATTTCTTTCATGGTCCCTCTCTGTAAGAAATGATTGCCACGAAAAAGCCAATTATTTTTTCTTATGTTGTAAGTTATTTTAAGTCACTTTACTTAGGTTACTTACATCAGGCTGTAACAGTTTTAGTGAAGTGCAGTTTATCTATCAGTGAAAACATTTTTCTTGTGATAACTTTTCTCAGTAAGAGATTTAATGATCAGAAAAGTTGCTTAGCTATGAGAGTTCAAACTAAAATTTGGAAGTCCGATCTTCTGCTTCAACTACAACCATGTGGCTGAATAGTTACTTGGGGTTGATCACTGTGTGTGCAGTGACTTGGGCACTGGGGTTGCAGGAAAGGGAGAAGCTCTGTCATTCACCTGCAAAAGTTTCGGTTACCTAATGCTTCTGTTACAGGAGCATCTCCTTTAATAGAGGTATATGTCCTGTAACACAATCCTGAGCAGTGGGGATCGGATTGAAAAGAGGAAATAATAACCATGTACAGCAGATGATTCTGTCAGTAACTGCAAAAAGTGTGGGATAGTTCTCACCCCACAGAAAGAAAAAAACAAAATATTTTCTGTTCTGACTGATTTCTTGAGCTGACTTGTGGAGCTGTAGGATGGCTTTTTTTTTTTTCCCCAGGCAGCTAGATGAAAATAAATAAATAAATGAAAAACCCTGTTTAATAATTTAGTCAATTAAAAAGAAAGTGAAAAATCACTGTTTCATCTCCCTTTCAAGGTTTTTTCCATAACCAGTTGTGACACTGAAAGATTACCAAAAGTGTGTGAATAATGCATCCTAAATTATGACAGGGTTGATCATGTGTTTATATTTGCTCTTATTTAAGAAAGTAGCACAAGGAAATATTACCTCAGAAATTTGTCCGCTATGAAGTAATATGTTTTCCCCTCATTTCCATTATAAAAAGCAGCATCAATTTTGGTAACATCCTTTGAAAAGCCTAAGGTGTAGATTTTTTTGGGGTATCCAGCAAGTATGGTAGCTCCTCTCACAACCCAGAATTCATTCCCTAACAAGAAAATTTCAGGAAAGCATGTTATCAGAATCTTCTTCTGGGAATGACACATCCTTTTCATCAAAGATGTTCTTTTAATGGAAAAATTCAGAGAGAAAATAATGGTCACTTGAAAACATTCTGTATACTAATTCTAGAGTAAAAAAAAACCAAAAAAAGCAATACTTATTTGCACCACATTTTAAGAAAACTTAAATTTCAGTCTTCCATCCTGCTTAGATTAGTTTTCCACAAGCTAGGAAGAAACAAAGGGTATAATTTTTAATTTTAATAGAAATTTTTCCAGGAAAAATAAAAAGAAAAATAATTACATTTATTTTGGCAAGGAAAATTTTCCATATTGAGATAAAAAATAAAATATGTATTCCTTATGTTGGATAATGTACCTAAAAGGTGCCTATAAGGAAGCTGGGGAAGAGATGTTCATGAGGGCTTGTAGCAATAGGATGAGGGGTAATTGTTTCAAACTCAAAAAGGGGAGATTTATGTTGAATATTAGGAAAAAGTTCTTCAATATGAGGGTGATAAATCACTGTAACGGGTTGCCCAGAGAGGTAGTGGAGGCCCCATCCCTGAAGACATTCAAGGTCAGGCTTGATGGTGCTCTGAGCAACCTGATCTAGTGAAGATGTTCCTGCTTAATGCAGGGACTAGATGACCTTTAAAGGTCCATTCCAACCTTACACATTCTACGATTCTATGATTTTTCTTATCTCTATGAGTGAAATACATCGACTTAATGGACTAAATTAAAGCTCCTGGAATCCTAAAGAAAGAGCTTAATGTTTTTTAAGCCTGACACAAACCCTCAAGGCTACTTGGAATAGGAACATAAGAAAACTAAAAAGACAACATTTTACCTTTAAAAATGACAGTTTGGTCTTTTTCGGGAATTTCATATGCAGCATCGACACCAGGTGGCAGCAGTGGCCAGAATGAAGATATTAAATTAAAATCGGCTGTTCTGATTGCAGGGTGCTTGCGCCAAAAATGCCTTACATAAATATACAACAGGTTTTAGATGAAATCAGTCGTTTACACATGCTAATGGATGGAACCACATCATGGCAACCAGGGCAGGGTTTATCGGACTAACCCCACCCATGTACCCTCAGTAAGTCACCCTAAGCTCCCTGTAATGTCAGCCGAAAGCAAGTTATTTCCACGCTGGGATTCCTCTCATCTGGATGCAGACATCTAAAATAGGTCAGACGAACTGTTCGGTCAAAGCAGTTATTATTTTCCCTTATGCAGAAAAAGAGCCTAGAGACACTGGCTCACATGGCTGGTATGGGGTAAGGTTTTGGGAATGAAACCCCACCCTGGGATTAACACCACCATTTAGGGAAACACTTGGTGTGTGTTTGAAGATCTTCTGCAAAATAACACTTTACTGGCTTTGTGGACTCCAAACTCTGATGTCAGAAATCCCTTTGATTTTGCGAAGAGTCTGAAGGAGGGGGAGCACAGCCCTACCACTTGAAAAGGAGAGGAAATGGCTCTTTTACCTCGTCTCCTCAAACCTTTGGGTTGTCTTCATGCCCTGGAGAGGGACAGTTTGTCTTAGTTTAGCATTGAATCTGTTATCCTTTTATTGTTATACTAAATCAGTTCTGTAGAGATTCTTCAAACAGGTATTGTGTCAGGAGTGGTAAACCCTCAGCTGTCTCAGGACAAGGACAGCAATGAAGGTGCCAAGTGTCCCAGAGCTGGTGTTGCCTTTTTGCCAAAGCTCAACTCTCCCAGATGCCAAACACTTGGGACTTGCTTATAGCCTGAACTGAAAACGGCCCATTTTTTCAGAGGAGCTATCTTTCCCCATCCTATTCATAGCATGCCATTTCAAAGTTGGTCTTCCTCCTTATACTTATCTGTCTTCATTTTTCCACCACCCTCTTTGTTTTTGCCTCCTACATCTCATCCTGATAGCTGGTCTTGCCTCCTGCCTGGAATAGCTGATATCCTCAGTAAAAATATTTTTCACCGTCCTGCAGGACATAATTTAAAAGTGATACCCAGCTATTTTACCTTCAGAAAGCTGACTTACTTGTCTTTAAAGAACATTATTTCTCCACGGAAAGTGGTGACAGCATCAAAAGTTAAATTTTGGCTGCAGATATTTGTCAATGGAGGCTCAGTTGTGTCTTTTATCTCAGTAGATTCATGTTGATCATTGTGGGTCATAGGAGGTCCTAAAAGAAGTAATTTACAGAAGAAATTAAAGTAAGAAGTGAGCTGGGTATATCTAGCACACAAAAATGTCATTGAAAGGTGTTCAAAGTGTTTGAAATTGTAAGTAATTAGTAATTGTGAATTACCATAGAGGTACTGAATGCCATTGATATCATCCTGATGAAGAGGGAATACTGAAGGGTCAAACTTCCTATAAACTGGGTACATCAGAGCATTGGGGTCTTTGGAATGGAAAAGTCCCAGGGAATGGCCGAATTCATGGGCAGCAACAAAGAACAGGTTCATACCTGAAAACAACAAACAAAACGCAGCATAGGAGAGCTGAGTCTTTTCTTTGGTCCTCAAACCAGCTCCCTAATACTCCTTCAAATCAGCCCCATTTTAAAGCATTTTTTAAGGAAGAGAGGAGGCAGGCACTGCACCCTTGATTTCACATACACCCTTGCTTCAGGAAAGGCTTGGAGAACTTAGTTACCTACCTTCTTTAGTTTTGGTCCAGGTTTCGTCCTCATCGAAGTGAGCATCTCCCCCCAAATCCTTTCCAGGTGCGTAGGCATGAGCAATGGACCCTCCTGGGCCATCGAATGGGATGAAGTCATTGTGACCTGAGGAGCAAGTCCCATACACAGCTGACTGAGGGTTATGAAGGTGATAGGTGTCAGCCATGCAGAGCGCTCTCTGCTCACAGATTTTGTAAACTTTCAGGTTCCCCTTCTACAGAGTTTTGCTAAAAGCAGCGTAACTTTAGGAAAATTGGATCTGATGAATCAGAAGTAAAATCTTGGTTTCCTCAAGAAATGAGTGGACAATTACATACTTCTGCAACGAGGGAGGGGGAGGATGTGGTTTAAATTAAAATATACTTCATTTTTGCTTATAAGGTAAAATTTTCCTCAAACTCTGTGTCAGCAGCCATCAGGTGGTTACCCCGAACCTTACCGATAATTTAAGTGTTGATGGCAGAACCAAGATCCTGGAAAGACTGTAAGCTCTTGAATGTAGTCTCCAGAAAAGGATTTAAGGACATAGAGGTTACATGTGGTGTCTGCATACTCTGCATAGCCCAGATGAGTGGATATGTTTGGGTGGGAACAGAAGAGCCAACTAGAAGGCTGCGTGACGGTTAATAAAAGAGGGAAGGCTGCTGGTAAGTCTTCCCCTAGGGCGATGCCAAAAATACAAGCCTTAAGCCTGTCTAGAATTTATTTAGCTCACACAAAGCACATGACTAATCCCAGGCGTGTAACTAGAGCTACCCACTCCATAATACTCTGAGCCTCATTATACCCCACAAACCCTAAGCCTCTTGTTGTTCATGCACATTGGGCATCACACACTTGGTATAGATCAGTGAACTACTGGCACGCTTCATTTATTTTCTCCCTCCTTCTCTTTAACTGCCTCTGTATACTCCCTCAAAGTTCTTGCTGAATAACAGCCATAGCAACTTGAGCAGGGACTGTTTTTCTGTTCCCTTGTTCAGCCTGACACGGTGCCACCTGACATGTGCAACCTTTGCATAGGCTACCCAGGAGAAGAAATCGCAGCATCTCAGGTCAGCTGCTCCATACAGGCGATAACCTGGCAATAGCTCATAATAGTTACATAGAGTTTTACCTCTGGCTGCAAAGGAAATCATTATGTCTGCATCCCCTCTGTCCTTCTTGATGAATTTCAGTGGTGTCACACTGCTCCAAACACTTAATGCTTTCTTGATTGCTGCATTGACATCTACTGAGTGTAGGTCTGGTGTGTAGTTTAATATCCTTTAAAATATAAGGCAGAGAGTCATGTTCTTACACTGCGTAACACACTGTCTTTACATTAAGAATTCCACTGTAATTACCTGTATGTCAGAACTTGTTTTGTCCATTTTGGCTCTCCTGCAAAGGTAGAGAACCCAGCTACATCAGGGAACCCACAGCGATGTTTCTGTATCAGGTCCAAAGTGCTGGAATCCAGTTTCCCAGTCACTTGCAGACCGAAAAATTCCTGCAGTTCTTTTATTTTCTTGGTCATTGGACTATTGCTTTTCCAAGTGAAAGATTCCCCATCTTTCTTAAAGCCATAGTAATTTTCCAGATACTTCTAATTAAAAAAAAAAAAAAAGCAAGCAGCATTTGAGGACAATTGGTGGTGCTTTCTTTTGAAGCTTGTAAAAAATTGTATTAATACCATCCCAGGCATACACCTTTACTACTTTTCCTTCTGCTCCTTGGGAACATGGGCAACAGAGTTTGTTAAAGCATATATGAATATTTTTCTCTTAATAACATTTATTTTACATTATATTATCACTAAATATTTTGCAGTTTACTGAGAATATATTCAGAATTAGCATTTGTTTAATAAACTGGTTATTTTCTGGTAATTTAACCTCCACTTAATGCAAGGGCTAGGGTTACCCAGAGTCCTTTAGAGCAGGCTGTGCAGACACTGTTCAAAATTTATGCCTGAATAAAAACTTTGAACCTCATTTACCTACATTTTTTCAAAGTAATAATTCAGACAAAATAATATTCTTATTTTGTGAAAAGTTATGCTTCGTAATACCAGAAGTCACATAAATAAACACATTTCCATCTCACAATAAATCAAATGTAGACTGATTCAGGTGCTTAATTGTTTGGAGAATCAACACATAAGTGAATACATAATTAGTTTTAATTGCTCTCTACAAAAACATAAACCAAGAATGAATCAGGGTAGAAGAAGCCTTTGTCATCATGGTACAGAATACAGCTCCTCTATTTTGAGCCATATCAATCATGTTATTCATTCTGCTGGTATTTGCAGAACTGGCTCCCCAGCTACCACATGCTAGTTCCAGAGACTGCAATGGATGCTCAACCATTGCTAAAGTTCTCCCCAGGTCACCTTCCTTACCTGGGCAAGCCACATACCATCTTCTCTCTTCTGCCTTGTGCCTGCAGGAAAAGCACAAGAAAGTGCTGCACATAGCAGCAGGAGAAACGGGAGATTCTCCATTGGCATTTTCATTTGTCTGCAGAAAAGTCTTCTTTGTGGTCTGCCACACACATGCTTCACCTTCATATAGTATATGTTTGCTTTATAAAGCTTTCCAACCCCTGACTCACGGATCCTCTCAATTTCTAGAATAGCAACAGAACACATGCAAAACAATGGTTTTATCGTATTATAGATTAGCGCTGCCTTTCATCCGGTTCCACCCTTGTGCAGGTTTTGCAACATCAAAATATGATTAATGAGGGGATAATAGACCTGTAGCTCTTTTTAATAAGCTCATTAACCTTTTAGTTATTAAAAAGTAGTTTTCCTCATATAAAACCCCCAACCTTAAAGCATCTCTCTTTAATGTTTTCCATTCAAAGTTCCTATTGATTTCAAATCATTTTCTGAAGTACCTAAAAGGAAGATCCTTCACAGAAGGTTGCAGGACTGCAGTGTACAAGTAGAAAAAAATAACCTAGGGGTATTTTTTTTTGTAGTTGTACAGGAAGGAGCATGTGCTTTTGCAGATTATTATAGTGCATCATCTCTCCCTTTGGTGGAATCCTTCAAAATTAGAAACTTCACACTGAAACTCCCTGCTTGATGAAGGAGCCCTTTGTTTATGCAGTTTTCATTTGATACATTTCTCACCTGGACAAAACTTCCTTTTTTCTGCAGGAAAAGTGTGGAAGTGCTGCAAGGAAATGAAAACACTTTTCTCAATTTAGCTAAACTCATTATTAAAATTGATCCAAAATGTTTGCATGCTGCTTTTATTCAGAGAACTGCCCAATTACTTCATATTTCCCAGTCTTCTGCTATACTTATTATAAGGTTTCAAAAAGCACTGAGGTTTTCTAGATCAAACACTTTGATGTCTTTCCCCTTCAGAGGAGACTGTCCTCTGTTCTCCATGCCTGCTGTTGACAGACTGCTAAGACTCAACATCAGGTCTATTCTGGCACTGAGTCCACTTTTGCTCAATATCCCATCACACTGTCCGTGCACTGGCACAAATGAGGACAAAGTGGAGGTGACAGTGGGAACCATGAAGAGTCATGTCTACTGCCTTTGGAGACAGCCTTCCATACCTGCAACTTCTGCATGGGGCTGACACAGGCTTTAGGATACACCTCAGGTTTCTCATGTTGGAGAAATTCATGGAGGACAGCCTCCTGTGGGTGGGACCCCAGGCTGGAGCAGGGGAAGAGTGTGAGTCCTCCTCCCCCTTAGGCAGAAGGAGCTGCAGAGGCAATGTGTGATGAACTGACCTCAACCCCCATTCCCTATCCTCCTGTGTCACTAGTGGGGAAGGAGGGAGAGAAATGGGAAGTGAAGTTGAGGTGGGGAAGAAGGGAGGAGTGGGGGGAGGTGTTTTAAGATTTGGTTGTATTTCTCATTCCTTGACTCTGATTTGATTGGAAATAACTTAAATTGTACCAAGTTGAGTCTGTTTTTCCCTTGAGGGTAACTGGTGAGTGATCTCTCCCTGTCCTTATCTTGACTCATGAGTCTTTTGTTATTTTTCTGTCCCTGGCCCAGCTGAGGAAGGCAGGGATAGAGAGGCTTTGGGGGCTACCTGGCCTCCAGCCTGGGTCAACCCACCACAATTACACAGAAACTTCCCCACTCCACTTATATGGGGCCTTACACACTCTCAGTGTCTTGGCCAGGCAGGCTTCTGGTAGCAGTGTAGGACTCCTGGCCAAAACCTGGGAGACCAGGTCCATGCACTGGTAGCTTCAGCCTGTGCCACTGATGAGCGGTGCTGATCTTGGCACCTTCAGCACCTCCTTCCTGTCTGAGCTGTAAACTCTCAGACCTGGCTGCACAAACCTAGCCGCAAAAATATCATACTGCTGATGGAGATGAGTGTGTGACCTACTTCTGGCTTTTATATAACAGTCATCCATCTCCAGCACAGTAATGCTGATTCACTGACAGAGCCCCTCTTGTCCCAGTCGGCTTGCACACAGGTCACCCTCGCTCTCCATTGCTGAGTGTTTAGGGCCTCCCAGCAGCTTAATTCTTCATTTTCTCCTCACATGTGGCAGTGCTGTCTGGGCCTGTGAGCAGAGTCTTGCTTCGTATGCAAAACCTGCCCAGGAAAAACTTAAATACCAGGCACAGAGAGCAGCATTAGACATATATTTCCAAATTTCCTTCACAACAGCAGCAATTGTCTTGAAAATCAGGCCAGGAAGAGGAAATGTAGAAGATTCCTGTCACAACATCTCCAAAGACTTTGGTGTAACACAGTCATTCTCCTGCCCAAAAAGCAACATATGACAGCTGCTGCTAGTGGGACTAAACCAGCGTTCCAGCTGCAGAGCTGGTGCTTGTGACTGAACTGTCCGATGTCCAGGTCTGCAGCCATCACTTTCCCATAGCACTGAGAAGTGCTCAGTATAGGTGACTCAAGTACCAGGAAAGCAGATGTTCTCCAGACTCTATTTGCTTCTTTACCCTCTGAGTTTTGAGTTAGCATGTGCTGTTACAAGCTTGCACAACTAAAACTCTGGAAGGGACCTATTAAACTCTCAGTGAAATCAGTGAGACATTTTTGCCTGAGTCTTCCTTCATATGCAGGAGATTGGGTCTGGGACAACAGCTGAGCAGTCAAGAACTTCAGCTGTAACTGGGTTTTTCTCTGTACGTCTCTTTTTGCGTGTCTGGTCTCAGATTGCAGGGAAAGTTCATATTCATAGAGGAATAGCAGTTGAGGTGATGTTTATTGACAAATTTCCCCTGCTGGTATCCAAAAGGCCTGTAATTCCAGCAGTTATTTATGAGTTATAACAAAACCATGCTTACAAGAAATCTTGTCATGCCCATTAATCTTAGACAGGCAGCTCCAGCAGTCCTGCTTCCAAACCCATCTGAATTATGTATGTTATACCATTTCCCAGGAATTTCACTGTTTTTCCCAAGCAAAAAGTTATTTTCTTTCATTGCTAACGTTTAAGACATTAACGAAGCAGAAATACTGATAGAAAATCCGTGGTCAACACTTCTCACCCGTCCCCTTGTGAAATCCACACCATGTTGTCTTTTCGTTTATAGATTCTCCTTAACACCCAAGTAATATTAATTTTTCAGATATCAGTAGTTTAATCTTATTAATACCTGGAGGTGGGGGGAGTATTTCAATTAAATTCTTTCATTGAGGTCATAACTATCAAAACAGTACCAGCCGTATGTAAGAGAAAGCAGTTAGTATAATAGCCCACATGAGTCATCATAAACATTGCCAATGATCTGCTTCACCACTGCTGAAATGCTCTTTTTGGTTCCTCCTTAACCACTTTCGAGTCTCAGCCAGTAACCAGAACCTAAGGGCCTGGTTTCTGAAGGCAGCCTTCACAAACAAGAAGGTATCTAGTCAGGATAGGCACTTTTAACATCGAAGGTAATTAACTCCATTATTTATGTACAACCAGTACTCAGAAGTGCCCTGCCTAACCCTGGAGGCATCTAAAATCCTTGGACTGAAGGTTCCTCTGGACAGGCAGTGTACATAGCATGAGCTATTGAGAAAGATACTGGGAGATGTTGGGGCAATACCACTTTTCCTGTCTCTGCCCTGCCTTGGACTGCCACCAAGTTTGCTCATCCACTTGTCAGTCCATGACTTCACCGTGGTGCACCACTGCCCTTGCAGCAATGCTGAGCTGTTCAGTCCTTATTTGACTTTTAAGGCTCGATGGGATTCATGGCTTAATTTTTCACCTAGGTTTTAGGCTTTAGTGTGTATCTAGTATGACACAAAGCCTGCATGAGGAACAGAATATGGCAGAGAAGAGGTTTTTCAAGATCAGACATGGAAGCATCTTGACTCTGCCCCTGGTCTTGCCCACTAGCACAGCAAGACAGTGGGTCTGTGGACATACTGGGAGATATGTAGCTTTCTCTAGCCCTGATGGATGGTGTGACAGATGTCAGTAGGTGTTTTAATCAGATGTCTGTAAGACCAGATCTTCCCTGTGCCAAAGATCATGAGAATATCTGACCTCTGCCTAATGGGGTTTGAGTTGTGGTAAGCAGGAGACTGTCCTCATCAGACATTCTCATCCCTTCTTGCTGCCTTTGACAGTTCTGCTAGAAAAAATGGAATAGAGTTGTTGACCTGCTTGTACAAACCAATCATCAGTGTTGTGAGAGATGAGATAAATCCTTTCACAGAGAAGATAGACTTCAGCCAAGCTTTCTTACAAAGGGGTGTTTTAGTCATTTGGGTCTCCTGTGAGGGAGACCCAAACAAGGTAGATGGAAGAAATGATTGTGCTTTTGTGTGTGTCTCACCACTCTTCCTCTGGAGGATTTGTCCCTAGTAGTTACATGAAAATTCTGTGGGGGCGATGATGTTCTTACCATTTTGGCTTGTTTGCTCTGGAAAGTGGTCCTTGTCAGTGGTTTCTTGTCCAGTAGTGTGAGCTGGACAATCAGCCCTGACTCCATTACCATGGCACATCGGGGTAATCCCCTGACTCCTTGGAATTCTGTGATGATATCTGCATCACTGCTCAACCTGCCCATGTGCTGCCGCCACCTCCAAACCAGTAACCTGCTCTTCTCTCCAGACACTCGTGCCCTGCTATATCAACAACTCTGCCCACCAAAACCACGCACAGCAGAACTGGCTCATGGTTCCTCTCAGTCCATTGCTATGTTCCTCTTCCACCAGCCGACACCCCTCCCTGCCCTGCCCGCTTTGTCCCTATGCTGTGGGGTCACAGCAAGTGAGGCTACAGCCACCAGTCCCTCCACGCCCTTTCCACACCATTGTGTAGGATCTCCTCCAACCTCTTCTGCCTCACCTGCATTGTTCCTGAGTGTCTTTTCTTCCTTCCTCTATCCCCCATGTCATTTCCTACTGCCTGTTGAAACTGCTCAGCTACTTCTGCTTCTCTCCAACTACAGACACTGAGCTCTCCTAAAAATGGTTGTGGGGTCCTGGCGTCATTCAGGCTTGTGTGTGGTTATGTCAGATGCCTTATCTCCAGCGAACTGAACCAAAACACAAGAATGCTGCTATACTCAAAATATTTTATTATTCAAAAACAACCTGATTAATAAATAGTTGGAAAATAAATTAAAACTATACATTAAGTTTTACATTTTTAAGACTTTTAAATTAGAATTATCAAAGGCCATCATTTCAGACTCAGATGCACAGTAACAGCTGAATGATATTGTTTATAATCAACATGAAAAAAATTGTTGATACAAATTCAACCCTGCACAAATCTAGCAATTAAACCAGCTGTTGCTTTTCATTATACGGATGAGTTTCTTGCTCTTGATGTCAATTTCATACTGGTTTGCTCCATGGAAAAAGTAGAAAAGTCCTAGAATTGGAAAGGACAAAATATTGGAAAATTAGTATTTCCTTTTCTGTACACACATTGATATGTGCTTGCTAGTTTCTTGAATGATTATTAAAAATCAGAATAAACATTTTATATATATATATATATGCATTTTTTTGGTTGATCATCTTTGGGTTTGTTTTAAATTACATTTTATTTACCATTTTTCTGAAGGGCAGCATCAACTGTGTGGCCAATTCCATGGAAATCAGCTGCTATTTTTCGTGGATATCCCCTTTCCATTGATTGGGTATTTTCATTGAAACTAAATAAAGAAGTTATATGAAAACAATAAACAAATGTGATATTCAATATTGAAACCATGTGGAATTTTTTACTAAATAAGCCTACTTTCAGCTGATAATCCAGTAACTGTGAGCATCTGTGATCTCATAGAATGGTATAAATCCTGGCTGCATGAACATTCACATCTTTAGTGGCCTATGCAAGACTGTTGTCAGAACATCAGACTAAATAGTTCACTTCCATTCCCTGTGACTGATAATAAGGCTGAATGCATACATAACATAATGACAAAGTCTACTCACATTATCTTTTTATACTAATTTCATGCAATACTGCTTCCTAAAAGGTAAATAAAGCTCAGTTGCTTGTGCCTTTTAATCACAGACTGGCAATAGAAAATGGATATTGCATTTGTTTCAGGTCTTATAGACATTGTTCTATGAGGAGGCTTGAGTAACTGATGTCGAGTTTCAGCTTTATACTGGCTGAGACAGTCTAAAATAAGAGGCCAGAAACTTACTGTACAAATTCTAATATAACTTGACATTGTGAAAGCTATTTTGATTATCTACCACAGGATAACAGAGGGGTGACCCTTACCTCCAGTACTTGTTGCCCACAAAGAAATAGGTTTTCTTGGTGTTTTCATCATGAACAGCTGCATCAATTTTCCTGATACTTGGGGGGAAACCCAGGTTCTGAATAGGCTTGGGGAAGCCTCGGTCTATACTGTAGCCACTGACAGCCCAGTACTTGTTGTCTGCACGAAAACCAGAAAAAGTTAGTAGTGATTCCTGAGGAGGCTGAGCTCCTTCTCATCAAGGCCCAGAGCTTTCTGTGCAGTAAATAGCACAGATGTCCAGCTGAAAACATGACCCTCTAGGTCATGCATAAGTTTGAATATTTGAGAGATGTGGATTTTCCATTTTTTATAGTTATTAGATGTTATATAATAGCTAAACCAATATATTTTCTAGGTGTGTTTAGCACCGTTAAAGATGTATTTGAATAACTTCATGTAGGCAAGCATTTTTTTTCAGCTATGATCTTCTCCAGCACTGACAAAAGAAGTGTAATATCACATTGCATAGGGCAGCTGTGAAGCAGAGTTAGTTAATGACAGCAACAGCATTTTGAAAATGAAATTGATTTGCATATTCATTTATTATTATAATTATATTACTTCTATTAAGCATAACATACAGAAGTATTTACAGGCTAGCTGCACAACTATAATTTTATTCACTCATAAAAAGGACTGATGAAAAAGTAAGAGAAATACCTTTAAAAAATATTACTCGATCCTTCTTGTCAACCTCATAAGCAGCATCAAAGCCAGCTGACAGGGATGGCCAGAACGAGGAGATGGTGTCGTGCTCAATGCCTGAGAAATATGGGCTTTTGCGCCAGATGTAGCTGATAGAAATGAAAAAAAAACCCCAGTATTTCATTATCCATGTTTCACAAGGAGATCAGTAGCACAGAAATGTACTTTAAATCCTACTGTCTGGGTGCTGGAGCCAGTCCTCCCTATGAGGCAGAGATATCAGCCCTTTGGGGATGCAGTCCTTCATATTGCCCTGCTCTTTCATAGACATTTGCCCTTTACTACTTATTTTTCTGGGGTCTCAGAATGATTGAGTTTGGAAGGGACCTCTGGACATCTTGTCCAACCCCTCAGCTCAGGCAGGTGCATCTAGAACAGGTGGCCTTGTAGACCTCTCCACTGAAACCCTAATGGCCTACCCAAGACAACAGGTGATATCTGTGGTAGTGCTGAGAGTTTGACTTCACTATGTCCCAGGCTGAGGAGCGGCTCTGGGATTAATCAGCCTTGCACAATTTTAACAGAGATGGGTGATGATAGATGATTGGCTTAAAACATTTTGCTCACCTGTCAGTAAACCATGTTACTCACCCAGACCCATTGGCCTAGTAAAATTTTGCGAAGTTGCCTTAATGCTGTCAGAAAGAAATATCTTCCTTTGTAATCAAGGGAAGACAAATTCCTTGCACTGAGCTTTATCTTTTGCCTTTATGAGCCCCTCAAAAAGGTCCTGATAAAAATGAAAGTGCTTACCTGCCTTTGAAGAACAGTATTTCCCCACGGAGAGTGGTGATAGCATCAAAAGTCAAATGAGGGTCACAGTCCGCTGGTCTTGCAGGTGGTTTGGTGGGTGTCATTTCTGTTGGTTCTTTCCCGGGTGACGTTTCAGTTGGTGGTTCTTCAGGTGCCATTTCAGTTGCTTTTGTTGGAAGTGCAGGAGATTCCCTGGGGGGTCCTTTGGGAAACAAGTAAGTGTGGAATTGGAAGGGGAATTGGGCTGTTCAATGTTGCAGAGCTTCAGTATGTACCATATGGAGCCAAATGCATAGGTTTCTTAAGGTTAACAAATTAATGACTGGGAAAGTTTAACTCGTCTATTTGTGTTGCTGAAATTAAAATGGTCTCTGGCATTGTTTTGCCAAGACAAGACATTGACTTTTCAAACTGTATATGCTCAGGAGTTAATGTAGAACAAACAAATTTCCAAAGGGCAGATGTACATGCAACCACCCTTTGTGGAAAGTAAGAAAGTTTAATACTACAGACACAGGTTTTATTTTGAGAAAGGTTCTTGGATTTTTTGCCTTACTGGCATGGACCCAGGCCACAAATTCCATTTTGCAGATGTAGACTCTCAGCCACAAAGAAACCAAGAGATTTGCCCGAAATAATAGGAAATTAAACCTCAGTATCCTTCCTGCAGTAGAAAGTTTAGTACTTTCTAGCTGTTGGGTAACCAAAAAATGATGCTTCCTGCTTACCATAAAGGGCCTGAATGCCATCAATATCATCCTGAGGAAGCCTGTAGTCCCTTGTATCCTTGGCCACATATATAGGATACATCAAAGCACCCAAGACATTTGAATGACCAAGACCTAGTGAGTGGCCCAACTCATGAGCAGCAACAAGAAATAAGTTGTATCCTAAAAAAATAAACAAAACAGCACAAAGAACAAACATTAAATACAGTTTCTTGCAAAACAGCAGGATAAAGAGGCCATCCTCTCAAACATGATATATCATCCACAGTACTAATAAAACAGCAAAATCTAACTACATGCCAAGTTCTCTGTCTTCCTAGAGAAATAAGTTTCCAATTATAACTGTTTATTTCTCAGAAGAAAACCAATCTGGAGACTGTTTTTGCTCATGTTGCAGAAATTTTCCTCCCAACAAAGAATGTAAATTTATTTAATTTAATAATGACTGAAAACTGTGTTAGAACAGTTTAATGGTCTGGTCAGATTTTGGGAATCATAAATGACATTGAATTCTCCTAGTAACTACTTCACAAAGAGCAGTACCATGTGGACTATCACCCCTGAAGTGAGAGTTCAATATTACAGCTTTTAAGATCAGTAACTGAGGGTTAGCATTCCCTGCCTTACAATGTGCCAATATTGCCGTGCCTATCCCATTTCCTTCACTGGATCTGCAATTGCAGCCTGGCATTAACTTCAGGGGACTGTCATGACTGCAGCCCAGGTCAAAATATGCAGAATAATTTGACTAAATTACACTAAAATTTTACATCTTGGTGAATACCGGAATTACTGCCATGGGATCTATGACTTTACAGTGTTTTCAAGACATCAATGTCTAATGAAAACCAAACAATGTAATATTTAAGGTTGCCTACCACTGTAGGTAGCAAATTTGGTCCAGTTTTCATCTTCATCAAAGTGAGCATCTCCTCCTATCCCACTGCCTGGGGGGTAGGCATGAGCCAGAGTTCCTCCCGGACCATCAAAGGAGTAAAAGTCACCGTGAACTAAAAAAAAAGTTTAAAAGAAATGCTTTTTATCATCTCAGTAAGAAATAGTGACAAATATTTATCATTCCCAAGCAAGAGTGTCCCCTTACATCCAGCTGCGAAGGAGATCATGATATCTGCTTGACCACTGTAGAGCCTGGTGAATCTCAAAGGGGTGACACTGCTCCAGAGCTGGAAGGCTTTTGCAATTGCTTCATCTACATCAGCTTGTAGCATGTCTGGAGTGTAGTTCAAAATCCTGTGAAATAAAAAGAAAGGAATTAAAAGCAATGAGATCACATGTGGCTGGGGCACATAGTATCAAGGCCAAACATTTTAATCTGTGGTTGTTTATGTCCCGAGTTGCTTATTTTTAAATGGTTTGTTTATATAATGAAGGAGGTATTTACAGGTTTTCTTTCATGTCTTTCAGAAATCCTAACATATATACACACAATTGTTTCCTTTCTATCTACTGAGTATATTATTTAGTGGGCTGTTAACTAACTAATGTAAGACTCCTATTTCAGTATTTTCATCACTGTTCAGAAGCCTAAAGCAAAGCATATGAATAGTCCTCACATTCATGGCTCCTTCATCTTGAAAGGGGCTTTTATATGGAGAAATATAGGAATAAATAATAAAGAAGCCGCTGGCATGACTTCTGCCTAGTGTTCACAAAGCACCCCAGTGGTTCAGACAAACATGCTTTGATATATTACCGATACGTCACATCTTCTTTCTTCCACCTGGGGCTCATTGGGAAGGTGCTGTATGAACGGACGTCTGGTATTCCGCATCTAGGCTGCTTCATCATGTCCAGAGTCTTATGATTCAGCTCCCCAGTCACCTCTAGCCCAAAGAATGACTGCATTTCTCTGATTTTGTCAGCCATGTGATTGAGGTTCTTTGATTTAAATAGAGAATTTTTATCTTCTTTAAAATCATAAAAATTTTCCAGATATTTCTGATGGGGAAGCAAAAGCAACAGTTTAGAGCAGAAATTATTTCTTTTCAAATGCAGAGTTGTTAATAAAATATTCTACATCACTAATACATCAGTCTATTCATTTTCTCAGTAAGTTATTTCCTAAGTTCTGTCAGTAGTCCTTACCTTAGCAAATTGTGTATCTTCTTTTTCCCTTTCAGGAACCACTGGCAAAGCACAAGTACATGCAACGTACAATAGTGCAAGGAAAGGAAGGGTCTTTGCCTTCATCTTTGCCTCCCTGTCTTATTAGCCCTTGCTAGAAGACCTCTCAATCTCTTTTCCTTCTGTCCAAGGCTTACCAGTGCTTCTCTATTTATATCAGTTGTGTGCTCTCTAAAGTCAATAACTGCATGACTCAGTTTATAACATCCTCTGATTTCCCACAGAAACACAGAAAACAAATTTGGTTTAGAAGCAAGCTAACACATGACAGTTTACCTTGCCCAAAACCCCCTGATTTCGCAATCATATTATTGGACAGTTTGGGTTTTTTTTCTTCATTCTTAAGCTGGACCAGTACTTTAAACTTACAAGTATCTTAATCTAATATCAGTCACCTAGATAAAATACCCCCTCATTTTTCAGAGGAGCTAAAGGGACCTGGCTTTTTGTGAGGGACAAATATCTGTAATTCCTTATAGCACATAATAAGGGACCTTCTGAATCTGCCCCTCAGTTTTCTCCATGGCACCCATGCAGGACCTCAGCATGTCTGGCATGAACCCCTTCCATCAGCCCACCTTGTCCCTGATATGTTGTTTTCATAACTGATTATGAAAACAACTCATTTATCTTTCCTCTTGAACCTGATATCCCAACATGGTTACAGAACCATCACCTATGCTTTTACCTCAGCTGTGTAATCACAGATTTATGGCTGAATCCCCTTGTTCTCCCATACTCTCCCCAGGAAACCCCCACATCACAATGTAAAGGTCTCAGCAGAGGATCCCACATCATATATCCTGGACCTACTGGCGAAGGGCATTGTCAAAACTATAGAAGAAATGGCAGAAATTGCCCTGGAGAACTATAGGCACCTTGAGAGTGCAGGGGTCTTCAGAGGAACATTTTAGTGTGTGTCTCCAGATTCAGATGGAGCATGATGAGGAATTGAGCTGCAAATTCCGAGTTCCCCAATTTGACTTAAGTCCCACTTTTGGTTCCTGTGTCATTTTCTGAATGTGGTGCATTGTGCATCATGTAGGGGTTGCAGAACCACTGTCACTCAGTTCCTTCTTTCTTGCCTGTCGCTCTTGAGACATCCATCTTTTGAAGCAGAATTCTACCATGTTGACTTAGTGTCCAAAATACAAGTTCAAAAGCAGTAATACGAGCTAAAAATAATATTCCTTTTCCAACATGAGAAAAAGGAGGAAAAGAAACCACTTTTCTACTGAGAGCAAACATATTGGAAACTTTAAAAAAACCCAAAAAGAGCACCACAGCAGCTGACATCTGCAGTTTGTGAGGTGGCCTGGGGAAAAGTCATGGCCTTCTTCCAAAGGAAACGTGAGTTGAACTGGCTGGCTGGAGTGGGGTCATACTTCATGCATGACCCAGGTCAGAGCCCAGGTCCCTGAACTGCTGAGTTAAGTGGCACAGATGTTTATGGCTAAGGCTGCAGTGGGATGAGGGTGGCTTTGCCAATAGATCACTGCCTCTGTAAAGGGATACTCCTCCTTCTCCCATCCCGGCCAGCACTCCTGTTGTTGCCCTGTGCCCTTCTGAAATTAAGTGTGGCCTCACTGAACTGATTCAGAGGGTTGAAGCTACAGGAGAACAACCCAGAAAAATAACCCCAACCCCACCAACGATAGTTTTCTGCTCAGTTCAGCAACTTCCCCGGCTCCCTAAGGGTGAGAAGAGCACCTAAGCCAACATGAAGGAGGGGTGGGACAGCACATGTTCAAAGAGGGATGCAGGGAGGCAGCCAGGGATGAGGCTGGGATACTGGTGCCTCTCCTTTTGGTAGCAGCAAGGTAGAAGGTTGTCTCAGCTGGTTGTGGGACAGCACCCCAAACTATATATGTAGAGTATGGTGTCTGCATTTCTCCAAATAAATTCAGACACAAAGCAGTGACATTTTAAATGTTGCATTTGTATCTCTGCACCTGGCAACAGCAGTTCCCATACGGCAC
Source organism: Porphyrio hochstetteri (assembly GCA_020800305.1). Classification (NCBI taxonomy): domain Eukaryota; kingdom Metazoa; phylum Chordata; class Aves; order Gruiformes; family Rallidae; genus Porphyrio; species Porphyrio hochstetteri. The sequence goes on along the minus strand of CM036905.1, from coordinate 206,568,389 downwards.
TTATCCTACTTATTTTCAGCTAAATGTTTTGTAAACACTCTACTTTGTGTCCAGGAGATCTGGGGTGAAGCAGTCAGAGCCTGGGATGCAGCACAACCAGTTTGCAAACATTTTAGCAAGCCTTTTTTAATTTTAAGGAAGCTATTATTTCTCACTGACTTTTGCATGTCTGTCCATAGGCATGTTACAGCTCCTTGTAGATGTTGGCTTCCCCTCCCAGAGTCCGTTGCCTGCGTGCTTGAGCTAACATTTATGGAGTGGCTGATGAGTGTTGTGGGGTGAAAGCTGGGTCTTGTCTAGTGAATGTGTTTGGCAAGATGACTGGGGAAAATTCACAGCTGAGGTAGCCTGCATGGCTCTGAGATGTGCTAGTGAGAGTCCTTTTTCCTTGCATGTGGGTCTAAAAAAGGACTCACCCTCTGGTGCAGACCCCAAAGACGTCAGACACTTTTAGGGTTCACATATGGGTACTCGGTCCTGGGTTTAAGCATTACAGGATGCAACAGGAGGTTTGAAGTGCTTAAAAATTACCTTGTCACTTGACACAATGAAGATTTATTAACAAAGACACACATCTGATTTAAATGGGGTGATCTAAGCTGAAGAGATGACCTCACATGGCATCTTTGCCCTACTGACAGGTCTACTGGCTCATGAGGTCAGCTTCAGGGGTGCCCAGAAACAATTCCTGACAAGGCTGAGCAGGTCAGATGCCTGTTTCATGCCTTGGCCCCATAGGTAACCCCAATGAGATGCTGATCAACCCATCTCCCCTGGGAGGCCACTTCCCTCTGGACCGCCGAGTCACTGTTGCCCTCTAGCAAGCTTGGAGACCACTCAGACTACAGCAGTGACTCTCACCAGTTTATACAGCAGAAAAGTAGCCAAGATGGACTCAGGAATACTGCTCATTTCTTCCCTCAGCTCATTGGCATTCAGACTCATATGTCCTGTATCACCAGTAAGTGTCTCCATTACAGCACTCAGGGGCAAGAGTGGGTGCTTTCCCAGGAAGACCCCTGCAATAAAACAGAGCACTTCACTGAAAACCTGCCAACATCCAGGCTAATACTCCTTCACCACAGAACTGTTTGTCCTCTGGCAGCGTAATTCATGTTATCCTGTGGGGTCTAGCCCAAGTGCCAGGCTTTTTAGCAGAAAATTCTAGCTGGGAATTCTGCCATTTCTTATTTTTATATGTTTGAAATTCCACGCAGAAATGTCATGCCAGTTCTGCTTGGCAGTTTTGACTTATGGAAAGAAGAAGTAGAAGCATACTTAACATAGCCATATAAACAATTGTAATTAACTGTATAAACAACTACAAATTATGTCAAAGGAAGCTTGAACTAACTAAATGTACAGATCACTGTGGGATCTGTAGATTTCCTCTTTCCAACCTCCTCTTGGCTCATATTGTTTCCAAAGTCTCTCCCATCTGACTTGCCTGTGCCAAAGTAGCAGGACAGGCTATGAAGGTCTTGGACATACCCAGACGTAGAAGAAGCTGCTGGGTTTTTTTCCCATTTGAATAGGATTAGGAGATAAATCTGTACAAGCAGATTCTGAGACTTGAGGAACAATAACTGAACAGAAAAAGACACAAGCCCTTTACAACATTATACAGAGCAGTCTTTGCCAGATAACAACTAGATAATAGCAAAGAAGTGCTTGGGGAAAACAGGCACGCACCAATTTGTCACATGGAAAAAATGTTGTTCTGCTATTAAGACTCAGGGAAGACAGAGAAAACGTACTGAAATATAAACATTTTCAATTCATCTCTGCAAGACAATATTTTGAGAGTATTGAAACTGAGCCTGAAATAGGTATTAACTTGAATTCCACAATTTTACCTGTATATTGATATGCTCCCTCTCATCCTACTTTTATAATATAGAGCTGCTGCTAACAATTACATTAGTCATTTTTCTACCTCATCTGAGCATTTTGTTGAGGTTCCATTGCACACTGAGAGATGGCATGTAGAGATAGCCTCAATGGCTGATTTTAATTAAAGAGGAACTTAGATTTTTTTTGATGTCTGTATCTTCTCCTTGAGTATTATCAACAACAACAAAGCTGAAATCACTTCCGCACTTGTATTTAGTGTATAAACAAGTTTCATAAGTTGCATGTCATTTCCTCTCAGCAGTATCTGACTTATGAGCTTGTTATGAAGGCATGGTCACAAAGCGATTGCAGTCCACTGGTGTTATATCATCCATCACCGATGGCCACAGTCCAACGCCCAAGAACTTTGAGGTTTGGAGGAACTGAACTGGAGTACAAAATTTTGCTGCCCTTCATAAATGGCAATATATCGGAGCTGTTCTCTGAATTTAGACACAGCCCTGAGCAATGAGTGAGGCAGGAAGCACTGTGGTTGTGAGACATAATTCACTGTTTCCTCTTTACCATCCTGGCCCTTACTACATGTGGACTATGTCATTGTCCCAACACACAAAACATCTTAGCAAATGAAGATCCCACCTTTCTTTCTGAAGAAGAGTGGTCCATAAACTCTTGGTCCCACCTCCTCTCCCACACGCAGACTTTAATGGTCAGGACTTAAGCACATGCAATTCTTACTCTGTTACAAAGTGTATCAATAACCTTCCAGATCTCCATGTTAAGGAGACGGTCATTTAGTCTCAATAAGATTTACTGTAGTTTCTTGGTTCTGATGGACAGGAAACAAGTCCATAGGAAATGCTTTCCCATGTGCAATTGGTCATTCTGTCCCTTAACAACTGCTTAAGCATTTCATTTAGACATTTCCCTAAGTCATATTGTTAATACACTGTATGTTAATGTTACAGGAACTTGATTGCAGTGCTTTGGACTGAGTATTAGGAAGAGATTGGGAGCTTTGCTATTTAAAGTGTCTCCAAAATTTCTGGGATTCCTTTTGGTGTTGATTGGAAAACCTTTAAAGTTCTGATAATTTGACATGGAAACCCCAACTAAGATATTCGGCCAAGGCACTAAAACTATATGAAAATCAAGGTGCCTCCTCAAGAAATACAAGTTCTCTGATTCATGAGTAGGAGCATCAGGGAAGCACTCTAGGAAACTGTCATCTGGCTTTTATATGTAACGATTGTAATTTGAACATTTAGGCAACCAGCTACTAGCAACCTTGGTGTTTGGTTCATGTTGCATATTTTAATATTGGAATCTCATGTCTACTAGCTTTCATGTGTGCTTCTTAAGCAGAAGGTCTTCTGAATACAGATGACTTGTGATAGATATAATTTAGTTATTTTTCAGGTACAGAGATTAGAACAGCCATTTCAAATGAAATTAACTCCTCCCAGATAGAGCATGCTCAGTGACACTCAGGAGGTCTTCTGGTGGTCTTCAGAGATGAAGGCTGGACGTCTTCCTCTCAGTGAACTTTTTACCTTTCCCTTCAGTGCATGCTCTTTATGGTTTTCTCCATAGTCTCAAAAACACATTCCTGTGCTCAAAAACACATTCCTGCACAAACTAGTTAGGAAACCCTTTTAGTGGAAAACAAAACATGCTCTGCCTCTTTATTGGTTGTTGGTCTCATTATTTATTACTTCCCTATCTTCACTTTCTTTATCTTCAAGGCTGTTCCACTGTTATGGTTAAATTTTGTAGCTAAACATCCCAAACAGCTACAGCCATACTCCACTAAAATCCAAAACACACAAATACTTTCTGTTCTCCTTATATTAAAGACCAATCTATCCAGTACTATTATGTGTCATACAATCAACAAAAATCACGAGGAGGTAGTATCTCCTGTGGAGCTGCTCCCCTGCTCAAAGTGCTGATCATAGAATCATAGAATCATAGGGGTTGGAAGGGACCTCGAGAGATCATCGGGTCCAACCCCCCTGACAAAGCAGGCTCCCTAGCTCATATTGCACAGATAGGCGTCCAGACGAGTCTTGAATATCTCCAGAGAAAGAGACTCCACCACCTCCCTGGGCAGCCTGTCCCAGGGCTCTGTCACCCTCACTGTGTAAAAGTTCTTCCGCATGTTGGTGCGGAACTTCCTGTGCTCCAATTTACAGCCATTGCCCCTTGTCCTGTCTCCACAGACCACTGAAAAGGGGCTGGCCATTTCCCCTTGCATCCCATACTTAATGGTCATCTTAGAGCCTTTTGTGCTCCAAGCAGCCTTGCACTCACAAACGTTTCATTTAGGATGTCTTTGAACAAAGCGACAAAGGCAAACCTTTAGATGACACCACAGGCAAACCAAGGTACAATTTGCCAGCTTTGTAACAATACTGGCAATTAAATGGTTTTAGAATGTATTTCTTAGACATGAAACCACAGACCATAGGACATAAGCATAAACAGGATAGCTGGAATAATTGAGTATTTGTTGCATGTCTAAAAGAAGGAAAATATTGATTTATTTTAAACTCTTGTTGAAAAGAAAGACTGGTCAATTTTTCAAACCACTTCTTTAAAGATCCTTACTATGGTGCAGGTTCTGTCCTTGTGTATTTGCAGCAATGATAAGGTAGAATGAAACACTGGTCTTTATCACAGAGGTTACTCTCCTCTCAGAACATCTAGCTGAGATATTCAAATAAATTCACATTACTATTGACTACTAAGCCTCTGTGACCTCAATTGTTGCATCAAATTCAAGTGATTTGAGTGAAGCATGTTAGGGATACATCAGCTCTGCTGTACAACAGAGGGAGGGACTGGTGAGCAGCAGTTTCTCCAGCTGTCACTGCTGAGGATGACATAGATATGAGCAAGGACAGGCATTAGGTTTCAGACGTTAAATTATGTTTTCATGCTCACAAAGTTCTCAAGGAATTGGACTCATATGACGGTTGGAAATTATTATTGAGTAGCCTCCAGCTAAATAACAAAGCACGAAGCAGGCTCATCAGGATGCTGCTTCACTATGATTTTGTAAGACTTGATCACAGTCTTTTGTCTTCAAAATCCCACAGGATAATGCTCCACATGCTAAAGACCCATTAAACTGTTCCCAGAGCTATGAGAAGTAGTTCAGGTGAACAGAAGGGAGTGCTGTGGGTTGTCATGGAGTCTGAGGAATGAAGTATTAGGCAGCTGTGTAATTCAGAATGAATGATTTTTCCCTAGATCATGAATTTACAAGACACATAAAGCTTGCCAATGGATATCCTCTGTCCTTACTGTAAAGACCTCTTCATAAAACCATTAAAGATTGTATATGAACTTCTTGCAATGGGAGACACTTCATCCAGTGCACCATTTCAGTAGCTATGTAAGGCAAACTAAGGGAGAATTATATGATGCCTTTCAAAGATGAGCTGGAAGCTTTGTGCTGGATACCACAAACCACAGAAGCAGCACACACACAATTATGGCACATCATGATCTCCTTCCCAGTCACTAGTCTATCTACTGTCCACAGGTCAAAATTTGTCTTTCTCCCAGAAATAACTAGGGAATTTTTTATTTCCCCAGATCAATTTCTGTTAGCCTTACCAGTCAATAATAGCTTCTCAGCCCCACATATGCCAGCTGTATTTTCCTATAGAGATTATTACTTTATAAACCTGTAATTAAACTAAATAAATAGCCTCTTTTTTTTTAATTCTGAAGTCATTCACCTCTCTTTCACATCCAAAGAAAATATTTTTGCGTGAAAATCTACTAAAAGAACTTGTTTTATCTATGCTATTTAGCAAATGGATTCCTGCAACATAAAAACCAGCAACTGGATTCAATTTAAGTAGCACTAAAAATGTCAAAAGGCCATAGGGAATAGGCTGTTAATTTTTAATATATGTTGCATATCTTTTCATATTCTAGTCGTTCTTGAAGTGGTCACTTACCTTTGGATTTGCACAGCAAAATACAGGGTTGGAATTACCTCAGGTGACACAGGAATATCCTTTCAGATCCTGGTAATCTCAAAGGAGCTGCACCGTGGGGAATTGGACTTTGCAGCATTTGGATTTTGTTCAGTTCAATGCATCGTTGTTCATTCCTCTAACATCTATGCCATTATATTCTTTCAGCATTTTACTGAAGAACACAAATAATATTTGTGAAAGAATTAAAAAAAAACCCACCCCAAACAAAACATATAAAGGTATCACAGAATCACAGAATCACAGAATCGTAGGGGTTAGAAGGGACCTTGAGAGATCATCGGGTCCAACCCCCCTGACAAAGCAGCTCCCTAGCTCATATTGCACAGATAGGCGTCCAGACAAGTCTTGAATATCTCCAGAGAAGGAGACTCCACCACCTCCCTGGGCAGCCTGTCCCAGGGCTCTGTCACCCTCACTGTGTAAAAGTTCTTCCCCATGTTGGTGCGGAACTTCCTGTGCTCCAATTTACAGCCATTGCCCCTTGTCCTATTCACACTATATGGAAGAAGAATAAAGTGTATAATATATTTGTTCTCCAAGTTATAATGTTAGTTGATGACATGCAGTGAAAGGAGAGCAAGACCATTTAAAAGCTTGATTTCTTTCTATTTTTCACCTCAAAAATCCTTCAAGAAGCAGGTGTGTCTTCCTTTATATTCTAGAACAATGTGAAGATGAGGATGAAACCAATTCGTTCAAAGAACAGTTCATCCCAACATATCTGAAACTAGCTTCTAATAAAATATATGGCAACTATTTTAATGGTTTGATTTTTCTGAAGACAGATATGGCGTATTTCTTCCTGAGTCTTGCAAAGAAGACTTCTTTTCTCCTTTGACTCACTTCTTGTTGTGAGGTAAAATTAAGAAAAGTTTAAACAATGTAAAAGATTGAGCATTTTATGCAAAGTCAGTGAGTCTGAATTCCCTTTGGTTTTAATAGGCATTTCACAGGGGGAAAAGTGAAATAATTCCCCATCATGTTATTGTTGCAATAATGGCTCAAACGATTAATTTTTCAATAAAAATCATAGTTGGGCAAATAATGAAATAAACTGCTACTTGCTTGAGAAATTCCATGTAATATGAATAAGTCACTGAATAAGTGTTTTAAGTAATCATATGAGACTGTTAAATTGTTAATAGAGAACTTTTCATTATTTCTCAAACATAATATGCTTGGCAACTCCTTGGGTTTTTTTTCCTCCACCACAAAAGTTTCTCTTTCCTTTAGAAAATGCACTAGTTAAATATGCTCAAAATTTCCCAGATTATATTTTAGCTCTCCCAAACTTCTACATCACCTATTACTTCATAGATTTAGATAACAGTTTATTGCCCAAAGCTGACAAATAAATGGAAAGAACTTATTGCAACCAATTTTTAAACCACATGAAATTCAGAGGGTGTTGAGTGCCAAGAGCACTGAAAACATTTGAGGGTAGGTTTTCTCCCAGACTTGGCAAGTTTTGATTTCTAGTTTTAGACATATTTTTTTCTTTTTTTTCTTTCTCTTTTCCTTTTTCTTTTTCTAACACTATTAGAATTTAGGCATGAAGCCAAGAATGTGCACTACCTATAAAACACACTTCACATTTGACAGGACAAAAGATTTTTGTTCCTTAAAACACAGTATATAAAAGCACATACGTTTGGCTAAATGCGCAGAGATGCTCTGAGCAATCTGATCTAGTGAAGCTGTCCCCACTTATTGCAGAGGGATTTGGCTAGATGACCTTTACAGGTCCCTTCCAACCCAAACTATCACTATCATTCTATGACCAGTCAGAGCTTGTCAGATGGTGGGAGAGGACAGTCACCAAAGATGCCTATTATATATACCCAGGTTTTGTGTTGCTTTCTATCAGTCTACAGGACACAGTGTGGAGGTGGAACATGGGCAGCGAGAGAGAGCTTGCTGTCATTAAGTGTGACATGTTTTATTCTCCTACCAAGAAGCTTTCTTCCTTCTTCATTATTCACTAATTCTGGAAGTTCTTGCCTTTTCAAACTTATTGCCAGGTTTCTATTTTGTCTGTATTTTCCTTCATTTGAATTTCAAATTCACTCAGAGATAGTGTCTGGAGAATTATGTGATACATTTTCTTACTGGTACATCATCTTATTACCAAAGGATCATAACACAGTTGGATAATCAAACAAAAATGCCCACTCCTCCCCCCACCCATTATCCTCCCTCCGAAAAAAAAAGGACTGAAACAGTTTTAACTAAAATAAAATTATAACAGACATACTTGTCAAAAACTACCCTGTAACTTCCAGACTGAAATAATGACATCTATCAGAGCAGGGGAAGACCAACGCTCAAAGCAATACTTGTGATTTCATCTATGACAGCTAATGGGGAAAACAATCACAATATATATGCCCAAAGGAGACAGAGGGCAAAGAGAGGTGGACTACCACAGTAGGTGTTTATATACCATGGCTTCTCCTGCCTGCCCTGAACCTTTCTTAAATATTAATAAAGTTGCTGGCTGCACAGTTGACCTTGGAGAGGAGATAACTTAAAAGCCAAAGGATTAGAGGAAGGAGATTCCTGTACCAGACTAGCAGAGCCTCAAGGAGGAAGGACCTGAAGGGAGGTCTTTGTATATGCAGACAAACTATTTTAGAGGATTGGAAAAAATAATTGCAACAGTGTCCTTCATTAGTACTAAAACCACAGCATATTAAGGATAGGTTTCACTTAAACTACTTTTGTCTGTATAAAGTGAGGGATCCAGTTTGTTAGTAGTGTAGCTCCCATTACTCTCGAGGTTGTGTAAGAGGCATCTGGGGAAATAATTCAACCAAACTGCCTGAAATAACTCCTTTAGGATGGGTGACACCAAAACCTAGAGAGTTTCTTCTGTTTCTCCATTGACCATAAAAAGACTTTTATAACAGTGAGATAAATCCTTTCACAAGACCTATTCCACATTTTGATGCAGCTGTACAAATAATTTGGTATTTTTCTTTTTAGTAAAAAAAAAGATAGTGGTAAAACCAACTGGCTGTCATGTCAACTACTGAATCATTAGTGCAGAGAATGGCAAACATGGACCAAAGTGTCTGCTCACAGGCAATTTATAGGAGACTCGATCTGATCAATTAAAGATAACAGTGTTTGGTTTACGTACAAGGATAGTAAAAAGGCCATAATGTTTGCTGCTAACAAATAATAATGCAGAAAGTCCAAGAGGATTTTCATCATCCTATAGCATCTTGTCTCCATGACAATAAAAGAAACATATTTAGTTAATTTCTTTGCAGAGTTTTCTAGAAAAAAAATCTCCAGTGCAATCACTGCTACCATACTCTAGCTGTAGAATTAAGCAGAACATGTCAATATATCTCAGTACCTCACAGAAGGCATTTCAGAAAAGGAGCATTTATCTTAAGTTGTATTGCTGGAAATTATTTTGACTTGGCAATCCGTATCAGTTTCCTTGAAGCTAATTCCTTCTTAAGAGCATTAAAATGATGCATGACTCAGGTGCTTACAATTTATTCAGCAGAGTGATTCAATAATTAGTATCTGCTGGAGGGTCTGTTCTTAAGGAAACACTACTGGAAAGTATTTGCATTTTGCTGCAACAGTCACGTACCCACTTCCACACCTGGCAGAACTATTCTGAACAAATCCCCAGAGGGACACAGGTTGATGGGAATGAGGAAACACAGCTAGGCTGGGGGAATGTTCTGAAATCCACATGTGTTTTAATGAAGGCCTAGGCACTGATCCTTCCAAAGCAGTAACTAAGGTTGATAGTTGTTCCAATAATTTCCTTGAGAGAATAGATTCAGTGACAGAATTGAAGCCTGAGGGAGGTCTACATCTTTAAATAATGACATTGGTACCAGCGCAGGAGAGGCAGCACAGGCCTTACTACTACAGAAACCTGCACTGTGTGTCCTGAAGGTAAACTCTATCCACCCACAGGGAGAGGGTGGTGACATCGTCCTGGTGGCTCCTATCAGGTAATAAAGACAATCAAGAACTAGTCCTGTAAAGCATGTTGTGCCTCACACCTTCCTGTAGCCAAGCTCTCTTGCCCTCCCTGCTCCAAAGCAAGCACCTTTCATTGATGATGTCAACTGTGGTGCCTGGATGCATGCAGAGACACTGCCTGCAGGGTGCTAACTGTCACTGGGAATGGTCTGAAAGCTGAACAGCATTGTCAGTCACCCACTGCTGCTAGAGCCCCATCCCTATCAGCTTAGCAGCACATGTGTACTCTATAATGACCACCACAGGTAACATTCCCCCTGCAAGCCATAGTAGCTGCCAGGGCTGGGGACGAAATGAAGTTGGAAAACTTCTTCCTTCCTTTCCCCAGTGCCATGCTGGAGGTAATGCAACCTGGTCCCTACTCCAGGAGGAGAGCCTGCTGACAACTGGCTGCCACTCCACGTATACCTGGCAGAGACGCAACCACACCCTCTTCTCTCCAGGCCCTGCCAAAACATAGGGGATAGACCCCAAAGCTAAGCTGGAGTTTGCTGATATCTCACTTTAGAATATTTACCTGGTGGATTTGGGCACCTTCATATTTACCAGACACTTCTGTAGAAGAAATATCAATTTTAAAGCTGACCGATGTAATAAAGCTTCTGTTTTCCTATCTGTAAATCTGAATTTATTACTTGTGCAATATTGATCAGTCTGGGATGTCTTATTTCTTTATAATAGCAAAAGCTATATGAGAAAAGACAGAAAACTGGAAGAGGTAGAATCCAGTAATCCCTCTCCAGAGATCTGCCTGTCCTCCTTCCCTTCCTTGCTATCAACACCAGCAATGATTTGGCTTCTTTCTGTCTTTTCCCACACTTCTACATTATTTGCCCAAGACCATTATTGACCACAGAGGCTTCCTGAATCTTTCTGCATCATCCTTTTTTATGTTCTCATGGACAATTTGAAAACATATGTACAATGCAGATTCACATATTCAAAACAATTGCTTACAAGCAAATATATCACTTTTCTTCCTTTTTCAAAATGGTATATTAATTATTTTATACTTTCTTATCAATCCTTATTAATTTTTTCTTTTGCATAATGTTCTTGAATTTTCACTCTGATTTTTTCTAGCTCAAATAATTTTTAATTTTTGACTGTAAACAGAGACACCAAACAAATGCTGAAGGCTTCCACATATATTAGATGGTATCACAGAATAAGAATCCAAGGACAGAATCAGCAATAACATGACAGAGCAACAAGTGTGAGTGGAATGTAATTACTGATGCATACACATTGTGGCCAGAGGTAAGAAGAAAGGGAAGATCAATTAACCTTAAGAATTATGATGTGAAGGAATAAAATCAAACAATTTCACTTCAAAGGAAAAGTAACTGTGTGCTGTTGAGCATGTGACTGAGATCCCTTGGTAGATTTTCAACAAAACATTTGGAATGTTTTTTAGAGAAATAAAAGCTATGAAAGTAATCTTGATGAGTGAAATTAATTTCTTCTAATGTTGTATTTCTCCCTTTGAAAGACATGCCTGCCAGGAATCCAATTAATCTCACTCTAAAGTACACACAATACAGGGATAGAGAATAGAAATTTACAAGAGTCTATTTCTTTGGTTTTACTATGAGACAAAGTTGATTTGCATTAGCTTAAACATTTGTGTTTCACCAGAAGGACCTCATCTTAGCTTCCTAACAGATAATTTTAACAGCTGCAGGATCCAGATGAACCTTGGTGTTATAGTCATCAGTGTGTTTACCAGTAATCTTTGCCCCCATTATCAAGTATTTAAATTTTGGCTTTGGTTTTGCTAAATACAGAGGATGTTAAAGAAAAGCTGACTACAAAATATGTAATTGTATTGACTGATTAGTAATAGCATCTTGACTGTCATTAGGCAAAACCAAGGATTCAATCAGAAGTCAATTGGAGTAAAAAGTTCAGATAACTGAATGAGAGGAAATATGAATTTTCTGTGGATCAAAGGTGAAATGAGACTGGATCTCTAAAAACCCTAATCTATCTCAGATAAGTGCTTCAGCATATCAGAATACTAATAATTTTATTTAAAAAAACCCGCAGCCAACAGAGGTGATATTTGTAAGGGACAGAAAGCTGGTTAAATCTATGATAAGTCTCCAGTAAACATAGATGCTTCACAGATTTGTCTAGGTTTGGAACATAGTCATCTATTTTCCTTGTTATAGTCAGTGATGAAAACCAGATGTTTTTCAGACAGCAGCTGAGATATTAATGGGTTGAATCACTTTCTCTGTCTCTCTATTGACTATATGGGAAGCAGAGGATAATTTTACATCTGTCTTAGCACTTCATTTAGAGGCCTGACATTATGAGGAAGACTGCAGGCATTCAAAGAAGCCTCTAATTTAAAGGTCAGAAAATATAGGGATAACGTGAAAGCTGTCAAACCAAATTAGTCCTTGAAACAACAATTAAATAGAAAGAAAAATATCAATAATTTAGAGATATTAAAAAATGAGGAGAAGAATAATAAAAATGCTATGTGTAAAGTGGGGTAGAAATTTCAGATGTTCTAGGTACGACTGAAAAGCAAATTTTGTCATCTCACTTTTCAGTAAGAATACTGGCACTGAATATAAGACTGAACACCAGATGAGAAAGAGGATGTAGGCATGGAGTAGAAAGCAGCATTTTTAAGATGAAGCATAATTCAGAGAAAAATATATGAACTGAAAACTGTGGAAAGAGTCAGCAAGCAAATGTTGGAAGATGTTGGTTGAAAAGCAGTGACACAGAATTACTACGATTTAGTAAATTTAACACCCTATTACATATGGTGGAACAGTGATCCAGAAAAATGAAAGCCTGTTAGTCCAACCACAGGAGTATGCAAAGCATTACATGATTTCGAATGTAAGGATAACTAAACATGGAAGCTAACTGAACTTATCCTTTCTTTCAAGAAAGAAAGAAAGAAAGAGAGAGAGAAAGAGAGAGAAAGAGAAAGAGAGAGAGAAAGAGAGAAAGAGAGAAAAAGAGAGAGAGAAAGAAAGAGAGAAAAAGAGAGAGAGAAAGAAAGAAAGAAAGAAAGAAAGAAAGAAAGAAAGAAAGAAAGAAAGAAAGAAAGAAAGAAAGAAAGATAGAAAGAAAGAAAGAAAGAAAGAAAGAAAGGAAGGATAGAAAGAAAGAAAAGGAAGAATCTATCTCACCTTCCCAAGTAATTGTAGGACAAAGTCACAAGTAAAACACATTTGAAAAGGACCTTTAGCATACCTCTAATGCAGCCACGTTCATTAGCACTGTATATTTTTTTACTACACCTTATTATCAGAAAAGCTGGTATGACTATTATAACATGGTAGATACTATGTTGTTTTTAGTAAAAATGCCTTATTAAATAGTGACTTTCACTTGAAGTATTGATGTAACTATCATTTGCTTTCTGGTGGGAAAAGACATAGGGTAGGAGTAAGAGTAGACTTCATGACAACTGTCAATCCATATTAATTAAAGCTTCTGCTATTATTGCACCTCATTTGCAGAATAAATTAGCCTCTCCATAAAAGTTAGTGACATAATATTTGGCAATGCTGCAACAAAAAGCCTTTAAATGTGAATTTGCTTGTATCAGTCTGGATTGTCTGCCTGGGTGTCAAATCTTAATGTGACACAATGTACATATGTGGTCATACATGTGATCCAGATATATTTGAAGAACTGGCTGAGAAACAAACTGTTGATACTGCCAGACCAACCTGCCTTTAACAGGGTGTTGGGTTTGCATGGCAAGGTTTTTGTAGCAGGGGGGCTTCAGGAGTGGCTTCTGTGAGAGCCTGCTGGAAGCTTCCCCCATGTCTGACAAAGCCAGTGCCAGTCAGCTCTACAATAGACCCACTTCTGGGAAAGGCCAAGCCAATCAGCAACTGTGGTAGTGCATCTGGGATAACAGAGTTAGGGGGAAAGGAACTACTGTGCAAGAGTAAAGAGCTGTTGCAGTAGAGAGCGTAAGAATATGTGAGAGGAACAATTTTCAGACACCAAGGTCAGTGAAGGTGGGGGAGGAGGTGCTCCAGGAGCTGGCACACAGATTCCCCTGCAGCCCCTGGAGAAGACCACACGGCGAGGCAGACTCTTCCACTGAAGCCCATGTAGGTTGATGGTGGAGCAGATATCTACCTGCAGCCCATGGAGGACCCATGCTGGAGCAGGTGGAGACACCTGAAGGAGGCTGTGATCCCATGGGTAGCCCACACTGGAGCAGGCTCCTGGCAGGACCTGTGGCCCCATGGAGAGAAGAGCCCCTGCTGGAGCAGGTTTGCTGGGGAAATTGCAACCCCGTGAGGCACCCGTGTTCGAGCAGTCTGGTCCTGAAGGTCTGCATCCCATGGGAGGGGCCCCACGCTGGTGCAGGGGAAGAGTGTGAGGAGTCCTCCCCCTGTAGTGTCCTGTCACTCCATACCCTTGTAAACAGCCCCCCTCAAGCTTTCTATAGACCCCTCCAGGTACTGGAAGGCTGCGGTAACATCTCCACGGAGCCTTCTCTTCTCCATGCTGAACAAGCACAACTCTCTCAGCTTATACTCTAATAATTTTCAGCTGAGTCACTTTTGTAATTTCAGAATAGGAAGAAAATTTTTTTTTTTTAATTCTACAAAATCATCCTCAATAACTCATCTGACTTCACAGTCTCAACAAAGTTCATAACTCCACCATCACTAAAATGAAAATAATTTCCTATTATTTTGTACAGTATGTCTTGCACTTTGTGTTTTGTGACTCCCATGTAGTTATTCTGAACAAACTTCATGAAGAGATACATAAATAGAGTTTTGATTATGCAAAGTTAATTTATAATATTATAATTTATATTTTCAGAGTGGTAGATTTTGAACCCTTTTTCCCTGCTGAAATTCTGAGCCCTGCTTTGCCCAAGGTTTTGCCATTAGAAAAAGTCCATAGACTTCGTACTGACCTGCCAGGACATTTCTCAACTTGTTTCAGCTCAAACAGATTCTAGCTTGTTTCAGCTGTGATAGCAATTGTCTAGACAACTGTTATTGCCTGAATTGTTTTTAGTTGAGCTTTTGTTTGTAGCAACAGTGAGTAGTTATTCTTCATGGACGGAACTGTGGTGTGGGAAAGTGCGGACACAGGTCCCAGACTGTAACACTGATATTGCACTAAGATATTAAAAAAGATGAAGTGAAGAAGATCCCTTTTCCTAATACCACATTCAATGGCTTCAGCATCTTACCTCTGCTATGGCTCAATCCTCAGTGTACTCAAAATCAAATACAGGAACAGTGAGTCAAGATGAAAAATCTGTTATCAATGGAGATGATTAGGCAACTGCAACTGATTAGGCAAGATGATTAGGCAATTGTACAACTGCAGGGATGCCCCAGGATGAGGCAGAAGGAGAACAAGAACAAAAAATTACTGAAGTCCCTTAGGTAATATAAGTCAGGTTTAGCTTATGTAATGAAGCAGTTCTATGTTATACATAGCACACAAATACCTCAGTGTGTTGTCATTATTTAGAGCATTAATCTGCCTTCAGTAACAACCAAAGCTTTCTACTTTCTTTATGCATTTGACCATAATATTTATCTTTTTTCTTTTTTTTGTTTTGTTTCTGTGCTGAAGACGAGAACTCTTTCATTTACATAAGTCACAGTGCCAATATGATCGGTGGCAGGACATGAGAAGACGGAATGAAGCTGCATTAGGCAGAAGTTCAGACCGGAAATTAGAAAAAGGTTCTTCACTGAGGGGGTGGTCAGTCACTAGAACAGGCTCCCAAGGGAAGTGGTCACGACACCAAGCCTGTCAGAGTTCAAGAAGCGTCTGGATGACACTCTTAGTCATATGGTTTAGTTTTAGGTAGCCCTATGAGGAGCAGGGAGTTGGACTCAATTACTCTTATGGGTCCCTTCAACCTCAAGATATTATTTGATTCTGAAATAACAGAAGTTGTTTTCATCAGTTCCCTCTAATTTGAAAGTTCCAATGGGTTAACAGTGTATGGGCAGAGTTCGTACTGCACTGGTGTTGTCTATTCTCTTGGCAACTGCATAAACCAGCTAATAATTCCCACGACAGATTCTTTATCACTGGCTCATTATTATCACTCTACCTTATTTGCTAAAAATGTAATTTTTTGTGTATTCATTTCTAATCTGGACTTCACTGTAGCTTTGGTCAACCTAGCATTTCACATACTTAATATAAACCACTATGATCTGTCAATCAGATATATTTTATTGTTATTCTTCCAAGTTATCCATTGAGCAGAAACATCAGTTAATTCAGCAGTTCTAGTCAAACTTTCTCATAAGATAACAATATAGAACTCATGGTATGCCTGGGGTAGGTGAAAGACTTACCTCCCTTCCTAAAAATTGGGCTAGACTCCATGTCTGGAAACTAATTGGAAAGCCACTGGATTTTTTTCCCCCAGATCAATAAATAAGTACTATAAGCTGACTCACTCTTTAACCAAAAAAAAATCTATCTTTAGAAAAAAGGATTTAATTTTTCTGCCACAGATAATCCGTTCTACTTCCGTGATAGAGCATCTCTTCCTTAAGCTCAAATTGGAACTGGGAGCAGTTATTTGCTTTTAGGTGAACCCTGGTTGAATGAATGCAGAGAAGAGAAATGACATTCATTCAGAACTGATTGCATGGACAGAAGAAGTATTCGCTATTGATAAAGAACTAATTAATCCTGCGTGCTGCCTCTGCCATTTCTGTCTCTCAGGTAAGGATGGAAAAAGGAGTGTTATAATTTATACTGTAGTTCTGTGGCATGAAGTGATTTGCTTATTTCTGTTATATACCTAGCTTATTTTCTTCATTTTTCTCTAACACCATGGAAGCATTTAATCTGGTCTGCTGAAACAAATTTTTATGCAAGTGCATGTTGTTGCCTGGGTTTATACTTTCTTTTAGAGCCCTGAAGGTTCTCCTGTATCGAATTACTCTGTTTTGCAATCACCAGTTCGAAGAAACAAGTAAGTCCCTTCTGTTCCATCACCTGCCATCATGCATTATAGCCTGTTCACTGCCAGCTGGTTTGGAGACAAGATTGTAAGTGAGAATTTTTTGAAAAAGTCCCAGGATATTTGTATTACATCTTACCTTCCGGATGTTTTCTGCTGGATGATACGTGAATTCTGCACCCCTTGAAACTGAACAACATGAAAGATTTTACAGCATCAGGAGGGTGAGGAATGGGCTGCCTAATTCATATCATTTATGTGACAGCAGTGCCCACGGGATCTACTTAAGATGGGGGTCCTGCTTGCCTGGAGGATATCCAAGTGCAGGCACTGATAGAGAAATCACATGTAAGCACATTAATGGGCTAAGGACTAAACTCTCAACACTAATCCAAATTATATTAATCTTCATGCAAGTCCTAGCAAGCATTGCTTCCTGTTACGTGATGCACCATAGCTTCACATGTTTTGTTCTTTTGCTGGGTGTAGAAAAGCCCTCCAGGTCTTCGTTATTTCCTCCATGCCATCTAAAGCAAGAACACCTGGCATAGCAAATGAGAGCTGAAAGAAAATGAAATCTGTGCAAGCTGCTTGATGGAAATCTAATGATTCAAAGTGAGGAAACGGACTAGTCAACTGGGTCATTCTAGACAAGTATTACACCCACATATTAAACCTGGGATGTTCCAAAAAAATAACCCCCAACAGTCGCTTAGGATGATTTCCAGTATTAGAAATAACTGGAAATACTGCCTGAGCAGTATGGAGCAGAGTCACTTCTCAGACCTCCACAGAAGATTTGTTTGAATTTGAATGAGTTCACTGCAACTAAGAATGGGGACAAGGTCCCCTGCTTCCTTAACCCTGGGCTCCAGTTTCATTTTCTTCTTTCTGGCTTAATGTGGTTATTTACAGAAGAAGAGCTTCAGCAGAAAGGCCCATGACAAGTTAGACAAATGTCTCTGCCCCCTCATCAGCCTTTAAGGATTTTCTGTGGGGACTGTCTTGATTAGATCATAACTGCCTCGTGAGGTGACTGGGACAATTAGGTTGAAGAATGTATAGCTCAGTGGATGAGCTTTATGATGCCTAGCAAGCTGGTTGTATGTTTACCCTTTTATGCAGTTCTGGCCATCCTCAGTGTTAGAAATCTCACGTGCCTTAGGGGCTTGCAGATTTAGCTGGGGGGGCTGTTGCAAATGTGAGGGTAGACCACTGAAAGATACATTTAGCTGTGTGACATTTAAATGTAGTCCCTGATGCTTAAGAAATGTAGCAAATTTTGACATTTTCTGTTAAAAGCTGTGAGAGTGTCCACGGTGACTCTGCCTGTGAGGGCACATCTCTGGCATTATCACTCTATGCACTGACATGTGTGTTCATTCTTTGTTCTCTATCAGTTTAATGGGAAGGGACAAAGACAACGTGAAAACTCAAAGCTTCTTCTTAATCTCACACATGGGGTTACAAGCCATTCCTGGTTGAGGAACAACAAAAATTTATTGCAGAAAGAAACGTCATTTCAAACTTAACACCAAGTCCCAGTAGATCTCTCCTTTTGTTGAGACAAGCAATGCAGGACCTGTTAAACCAGCTTGTGGAAAATATTTACTGTTTACATAAAAATAACTTGTTCTTCTTCCTCTGAAACTTCAAACAGGAAGAGTTCAGCCTGCTTCTGAAAACTGTCTTGAGAGAATAAACAGGCAAGCTTGGAAACCGTTCCTCTTTCTGGTGCTGCTATTTTCTTAAAAAAGGTCCAGTATAGCCCATACTCTAAAAAACTGAAAAGCTCACTTCTTAAGTGATGTTGATGTGAAAGTCAGAGATACAGTGTTGAATAATGCCATTTAAAGTGACCTGTAAGAATGCCTGGACATTTAAGTGTCTTCCCTACATGTAAGCAAAAGGATTTGGGAGCAATTCCCAGCTTGCTGGTCCTTTATGATATTTCATTTTCCTCTGGGAATCAAATCAAGCAGCATCTCCCCCACAGAATGGAAACAGAGCAGCAGAGGACCTGCTCCAATGTTTCCTCATGGCAGCTGACCATATGAGCAGTCTACCTTACAGCACTGACCTGTCCTGCAGGTGTTCTGAGATAATGACCTATCCTTCTCACCTTCCTTGCCCATCTCTCACTTCCTTCCCTCCCCTGCTCCCTGTCAGAATTTCATGGTGGTTCTCTCTATCTTTGCCATTCTCCATCCAACAGCATGTCACCCAGACAGGGGGAAAACAAATGAACTATGGACAGGGTCTGAATCCTGCAGGCTGGAGCTCTGCTCACGGGTTACTATGGTTATACCTGCCAGCTCACTGTATGTTAGGTCTACGTGGAGTGTAAACTTTTTGGAGGAGGAATTGACTCATCCCAAACTGGAGTCATGAAGACTGCTTTTACATGGTCCACAAGAAACAGCATGTCTGTGCCAAAACACTTTACTTGAATTGCATGGCCCCTAAAGCCTGCCTCTGTTTCTGCTCCGATGTTTCAGAAGAAGCGAGAGTCCCTTTTGGTCATTCTTGGTCTGAGTCATTAATGATGCAGTTAACTGTCATATCATATACGCTTGCAGCTTCTCTCTATACTGCATAGACCTACAGTGTGGTGGTGTTTAGTCACCAAATGCAGCGGAAGTGAGGCTAATTATGTCACCGTGACATTTTTAAAAATAGATATTTTTTTATGTGCACTATTTTCAGTAACAAACAGCATTGCTGGAAATACTGAGAATTGTTTTGATTATATCATGTCATCAAAACTTAGTCTAGCCTTTCTGAGCCTAAACACATCTGTGCCACCTACACAGCTGTAGTTGTTGTAAGGTGTGCAAGTGGGGTGGTGGAATTTCAGCTCCGCAACCTTGTAGCCTGATCTGCAATGATGGGTGATTTAATCTGCATAGGATCAAACCTTTGGGTCTCAGATATTTGTCAAAGTTAGCTTGGCATTCCCTGATCCTAGGAGTTGTGCTTTTATGTATCCTCCCTTTTAAGTATAACGGCACTGGCAGTTTACTGATAATGACAACCTCCACTGCTTTCCTGTTGCCGCAGTTTATTCCTGACCCGCCCCCCTAAAGTTTGCATTCCATACATTCATTAAACTTCTACCCTGTCACAAAGTAGCCTGTTTTCCCAAATCCTGTACTTCTGAGAAGTGTATTTTCAGGCTGCATTTCTCTCCTTCTGGCTGTTTTTTAAAACTTATTCTCTCAAACCTGGCATCATAAAATTGGCACAGCAATCTGAGTGGTAAGTAACCTGTAGTAAAATACATCAGAGGAACTAAAACAAGTCACATTTTCGCATAGCCCTCTGTCTAAGGCTGATATCTGTCACTTTAGTCCTAAGTGGCTGAACAATAGCAGTATGGCTGGGCCTTTTAGTGATTCAGTATTGGCAGTGTTGACACGTAATGAGCTTGTAAATCTCTTTTAATAAACACAGAGAAAATGGAAAATTGCAGATAACTAACCATTGAAGTAATACTGATGATGTCCTTTTACAGTGGATATTTCTTTACTGTGGGGGTGGTCGGGGACTGGAACAGGCTCCCCAGGGCAGTGGTCACAGCACTGAGCTTGGCTGAGTTCAAGAAGCATCTGGATGATGCACTCAGTCCCATGCTATGACTTAGCTGGCCTTGTGTGGAGCCAGGAGTTGGACTTGATGATCATTATGGGTCCCTTCCAACTCAGGATACTCTATGATTCTATGATACCTTCTCATTTCATAGAATCACAGAATTGTAGGGGTTGGAAGGGACCTCAAGAGAACATTGAGTCCAACCTCCCTGCCAAAGCAGGTTCCTTAGGACAGAAAATTTATCATTAATTTTGGAGGAATTCTTAAATGTATGTTCCCTTGGTTTGTCTTCCCTTAGTAGATGGTATTTCTGGCAACAGAGGTTAAAGTAAATCTCTTATAATACCACTGCCTATAAATGATAAGTTTATAGAGATACCTATGTAGAGAAACATAATGACCTGACTCAGTCTGACCTAAATATCATGTCTAGTTCAAGCCACATAGTCTTACAAAGCAGATAGCAAGAATAAAAGACTGGCAAAGCTGCCAGAAGAATTAAAAATATTGCTCACATCAAAGGGCAAAAAAAAGTAACATCAGTTTTCAAGTTAAAACAAATAAGAGATCTGCTAAAGAAACATAAATAGCTTACAGAAACTAGGTGTGCCTATTTTCTTTATCATAAGAACAAGGCCATACTCATTGAACTAGGACAACAGTTTAAAAATAGATAATAGGGAAGTATTCTTTCATAAAAAGCACAAAACCTGGGTGGATTTTACTGTATTATTTCAAATCTGAGTTTTAAGTGAGAATGTGGCTATTAAGAACATTTGTATCTATGCAACAAAGAACTAAAGGAAAACAATGCATAATTCAGCAGCTCTTGAAATACTCCATGATGGGATTTTGTATACTCCTCACTTCAACTAAGGAGGAGAGGTACAAGACACTCTGACACAGTTTCTTGTTTGGACAACTGGATAATTCTAATGTTCTGCAACTGTAATCATTAGATCCAAAGAGAAACTTCATGTTTTAGATGTGTGTCAGTATGATACAAGTCATACCTTGGAGTGCCGTGAAAAATCCAATGCAGAGAGCTGTAAACAGAGCAAGAGGAACTATAAAAAGTAAAATTTCCAGTGTTTATTTAAAGCTGCATGCAGAGTACCAGTTTGTTTGAGCCTGAACTTTCAAAAAGTATTGTGCAGCCTCACACAGGCATAGTGAGCCCACATCCGATATTTACTTTGTGCATCCAGTGAGTCAGTTTCAGCGTACGTAACTCACACTCTAAGTCTCATGAACATAACCCAGAAAATTCCCAAATGAGAAGCAATGAGCTGTGAGTTTCCTCTTTGGCACCCAGCAGAAGGAGGACAAAAGGCTTCTCCCATCCTTTGGTGGAAATACTTGAATAGTACCAGATCCAGGTTCTTTTCCAAAACAACATTCATATGGCCATGCTTCTCTTGATTTATTATTAAACTTGATACTACATATGCAGGAAGAATATATTTCCCCAGTAGAGTCTGCAAAGCAGCTGTTATTTGGGAACAAAGTTTCTTCCTGAACCAAAGCAAAGTGAGGTCAATGTTTCTGTTTTGTCTGAATTTTGTTTTCAGACCTTTTTAGGGCTTCTGAATGATTATTTCTTTCTTAGTTCTCACACTTTAAATATTCATAATAGTTATGCAAATTAAGTAATTGGAAATAGAATCAGAGAATGGTTTGGGGTGGAAGGGACCTCAAAAGGTCATCTAGTTCCAACCCCCTGCCATGGGCAGGGACACCCTTCACTAGACCAGGTTGCCCAAAGCCCCATCCAACCTGGCCTTGAACACTGCCAGGGAGAGGGCTTCCACAACCTCTCTGGGCAGCCTGTGCTAGGGCCTCACCACCCTCATAGTAAAGAATTTCTCCCTCACTTCCTTTATATTTCCCACTATGTCCTGATTCTCCTGTTATAGATCTGTATCTCCTTGTTCTATTACTACACTGTCATTTCATTGTTTTGTGTCACTGTAGGTACAGCTGAGTGCATTTGATTTCCAAGAAATTCTGAAATCCCATCATTTTCTTATCAGTGAAGTTTATTTGCACCATTATGTCAAACAGATTTGTGGACAGGACACTTGTACACTATTTATGCAACCCTCATTTAACTTTTGTTTCTCTTGATTCAGGATTGACTGCATTTGGAAATCTGCTCTCATATGCAAGCTAGTTTTTTTGACCATTGATCATATTGAAGCTTCTTTCCCTTTTTTTTTTGAGCAGAACCTCTACGTTGGAACAACAAAAATATTCCCAAACCATTTTTTCAATAAAACAATATATTAAATTATTAGTGCAACACACCCAAATTTTCCATATGGAAGGTTCCTTGGATGATTTCTGAAAGCTACAGCCAGCTAGCCCACCCATCAGTTAAGTCTCATACAGTCTACTTCAGGGCATAAACCAACCTTGTGTCTAGGCTCTGTCAGAATGATTGTTTCCTTTTATGGCTTCTGCCTGCTGGATCTCATCTAATAGAGTGAGACTAGTAGAACCAAATATGTACCTCAAAGGAGAGCATGCATTTTACTAAGCTCAGTTATTGCAGTTGCCTGGCCACATCCTCACTGCCCTGGTGAATCACTTCCTCGGGCTGTCCCTTGTTGAAGATGCACTCCATGGCACTGG
This sequence comes from Porphyrio hochstetteri, assembly GCA_020800305.1. Taxonomy (NCBI): domain Eukaryota; kingdom Metazoa; phylum Chordata; class Aves; order Gruiformes; family Rallidae; genus Porphyrio; species Porphyrio hochstetteri. Next base: position 206,545,328 of record CM036905.1, on the reverse strand, counting down.
AGCCATCTTCTAGTTGTCCTGGGATACCCACACTGTAGTTGGTCTTGGGACATCTCAAACATGACATATTATGTCATGGGTCCTTGGAGATTGGCCATATTTTCTGGCATTTGTCTTACCCTGATGTCTCTGCACCACTGATGTCTTTTGACCCCATCACGCAGCTCTTCGTGATTTACTTGCCGTTATCCATCCATGGGCTATAGCAAAAGAACACGTAATTTGGATCAGTGGTAAGATTTATGAATTATCAACTTTCTATATCTAAGATCTGTGCCAGAACTGGAGGCCTGTGGAGGGTTAGATATCTGGTTTCAAACCTCTCAGACTTGGCCCCTGTGAGTGGTGACATCTTCTCCTCCTCAGTACTCTGTGGCTATGGCCTCACAGGATGTCTCAAGGCTTCTGTGATAGCTGCTCATAGGCCTGCATAACTTCTTTTATTGAGGTACCCTACAGGCCCAGGTCAGAACCAACTGACCTCAAGAGTACCAACACCAGGGATAAATGTGAGTGGAGACAATAGAGAAGGGACATCCACAGCCTTAATGGACGAGGGGAAGGCTGTGGATGTGTTCTACCTGGACTTTGGTAAAGCCTTTGACACCGTTTCTCACAGCATTCTGACTGAGAAACTGGCTGCCACTGGCCTGGACAGGTGGACCCTCAGCCGGGTTAAAAACTGGCTGGATGGCCCAGCCCAAAGGGTGGTGGTAAGTGGAAAAAAATCCAGCTGGAGGCCGGTCACGAGTGGCGTCCCCCAGGGCTCAGTCCTGGGTCCAGTCTTGTTCAACATCTTTATCAATGATCTCGACGAAGGGATTGAATGCTCCCTCACTAAGTTTGCAGATGACACTAAACTAGGAGGAAGTGTTGATCTGCCTGAGGGTAGGGAGGCTCTTCAGAGGGATCTGAACAGACTGGACCGATGGGCTGAGTCCAATGGGATGAAGTTTAACAAGGCCAAGTGTAGAGTGCTGCACATGGGACATAATAACCCCATGCAGCGCTACAGGCTTGGGGGGGACTGGCTGGAGAGCTGTCAGGCAGAGAAGGACCTGGGGGTGTTGGTTGACTGCAGGCTGAATATGAGTCAGCAGTGTGCTCAGGTGGCCAAGAAGGCCAATGGCATCTTGGCTTGTATCAAAAACAGTGTGGCCAGTAGGTCTAGGGAAGTGATTGTGCCCCTGTACTCGGCATTGGTGAGGCCACACCTCGAGTACTGTGTCCAGTTCTGGGCTCCTCACCATAAGAAGGCAGCCTGTTCCACATTCCAACAACTCTTTCAGTGAAGATTGTTTTCCTAACATCTAATCTAAACCTGCCCTGGCACAGCTTCATGCCATTCCCCCTTGTCCTATCACCTGTCACCTGGCTGAAGAGACCATCACCTATCTCTCTATAACCTCCCTTCAGGTAGTTGTAGGCCGTGATAAGGTCTCCCCTCAGCCTCCTCTTCTCCAGGCTAAACAGCCCCAGCTCCCTCAGCTGCTCCTCATAGGATTTGCCCTCCAGCCCCTTCACCAGCCTGGTTGCCCTTCTCTGGACTCGCTCCAGGACCTCCATGTCCTTCTTGTGGTGAGGAGCCCAGAACTGGACACAGTACTCGAGGTGTGGCCTCACCAATGCCGAGTACAGGGGCACAGTCACCTCTCTACTGGCCACACTGTTTTAATACAAGCCAGGATGCCATTGGCCGCCTTGGCCACCTGGGCACACTGCTTACTCATACTCAGCAGTCAATTCACATAAGTGAATGTGCAATTCCTTCCCATAGAAATCTAAAGATTGAGTTCTAGAGTCTCCTTTAAATCAGTCTGAGAAAAAAACTGAAACTGTATCTTCCTCCCCCCAGACCCAGTAAGTATGTGATGGACAATATGGCTACAGACTGTCCCAGAAAACAAATATTTTTTTCCATTAAAAACTTCCAGTGTTTCTTGTTTCTTTCTATTGATAACAATAAAGATGTTTGAAATTCTCAAAAGCATTTTCAGGGTAGGAAAATCCATTTCCGCCTTTCTCAGAATGCTCAGTAGTCTTAGTGATCTGGGCAGAATTTGGGATTCAAAGATGAAGACCACATCCTTCATCTGTAAAATATTCCCAAGCCTGGAAATACTAACTCAGAATGAACTGCAAAGGCCCAGAAATTGTCCTTATTTCTTCCAAGCAGATGTGATCAGATGTTTGATGTTTCAGACACTTTCAATTCTATTTGTACTTTTTTACTTGGATACTTTAGGATGGTTTTGCCTTACTTCTGTATCCTGCAATGTCAGGTTTTTCAGAAATCGAGTTCCATCCTTAAAGACTCTCACGTTCCAAGGAGTTGGAATATATCTATGTATTTGTGTGTGTGTGTGTGTAATTTTCCAATGAATGAAGTTAAACTAAGGGATTTCATTCTAGAACTATTCCCAGAAAAGACTCTCTTAGCTGTATTGCATTGATGATGAGAAAAGGATTACCAATAGTTTGAAAAATTAGCGGCCCTGACAATTAAGAAGAAGCTTTGTAAACTTTTTAATTTCCTAACTTGTTGATTTCAACAGATTATAATAATTAAATTCTGCTTAATACTGTTGGGTTTTTTTAAAATATCTTCACCAAATCTAAGAATTCACTACAATGAGCTGTACCTTCCTCACCCACTGTATCATTTCTGGTTGTGTGCAGACCCTCTAAGGACCAAAGCTGTCACTGCCACCTAGTGTCCTCAGAGCAGTTTTCTGGAGATTATTCTGAGGAAAAAAACAAACCAGTTTTATGCTAAGATTGAATTCCTTCTCTGGTTTCTCAGCTAGCAGTGACTCCTATGTAGCTCACGATACCTCTGACAGCGTCTGTTGCCTTTCCAATGTATTAATGAATTCAAGGGACAGCTTGTCTAGCTTTTCACTTTGGAAAATTTAAATGGTGTTTGCTCACTTCCTTCTCTCCTGGAATATACGTTTGTCCTACTTGTCCAGGATCAGCACAGAAACTAGTCCTGAACAGCATCTGACATTTATTTTCCTGCCGTATCCCTCCTCTCCTTCCAAATTATCAAAATGGATCAAAAAGGCTTATAAAAGAGAGAGCAAAATGGATATAAAAGGCATATTAACTAGCAACAGTTCATGTACTATTAGGTGGATCTGTGTATTTCCACATTAAGAATAGTAACCAACTTGAAGTTGCTGATTCTGCTCATGTTACAACCTGGGACACAGCAGTTTCAGCCTCCTATAGTCCTTTCCTTGCAACATCTCATGAAAAGCAGTCAGGTCAGTTTCTCTCTCTCAAAAGGACTCGTTTATTTTCAAAACTGCATCATCTTGGGCAATAGCCCATATGGGTCCTGAGCCAGGACTGAGCAGAGTGCTGCTCTCATGAGATGGCAGTGGGTTCCAGGGTGCTGAGTCCTGCTGAGAGTTTTTCTTTCGGGCTGTCAGGGCCCCACTGTCTCTGACCTCAGCCTTCCACTTCCGCAGCATGAGCATTTTTATTTTCCATTTTTTCTTAATGAAATGCCAGGAACTGACAGCCTGGTACTTTTCTCAGCTGAGGTAGAGCTAACCGCAGAGCAGTGCACGTCTCGCTGGGGACACGGACGCATGAGCTGGGCTGTGCTTGGATTTGTGCCGAAGACTGCTTCCAGTCAGCCGAGCAGTGAACAGGAATCTGGCTACTTGGGCTGGGAAGCAGCTGGATATGATCATGCTGAAGTCTCTTGAAGATCCAGCTTCCTATGCAGTACCTTCTTTCCCCTACAAAAGGTTCAGTGTTAACAGATATTTGCACAGGTTTGAAAGACATTCAGTGATGTCTCCTTGCTTCCCTGTGCAACTTCGCATTCCCTGCGCCAAAGACCTTTGCTCAGGTCAGACCTTTGAAATTCAGAGCACTCAGACTCAACTCCTGGCCCTTATGTAGGACTTTATTTTGACACAATTTTCCACCAAGTCCTTATTGTGAGAATAAGGAGGACTAAGGTGATATATCCAGACACTTATTTCACTGCAGAGTATTTAAACTAAACTGCATCCCAATATCAAGCGTTATTTTTTCAGGCACACATGCCTGTCAAAAATGATTTGTATATATAAATGAACCAAGTCCTGTTTATTATGCATAAAGAATTGTACTGACTTTCCCCCTAACAATTTTATCAATATCAAAGCCAGCCTGGAGAAGAGAAGGCTTCAGGGAGATCTTACTGCAACCTTCCAATACTTGAAAGGGCCTACAGGAAAGCTGGGCAGGAGCTGTTTATCAGGGAGTGCAGCAATAGGACAAGGACGAGTAGCTCTAAACTCATAGAAGAGAGAATTAGGTTAGATATTAGAAGAAAATTCTTCCCTGTGAGAGTGGTGAGGCCTTGGCACAGGTTGCCCAGAGAAGCTGTGGCTGCCCCCTCCCTGGCAGTGTTCAAGGCCAGGTTGGATGGGGCTTTGGGCAACCTGGGCTGGTGGAGGGTGTCCAGGCCCATGGCAGGGTGGGTTGGACCTAGGTGCTTTTTGAGGTCCCTTTCACCCCAAACCACTCTGGAATTTTATATCATATAACAAAACATTGATATTAGTCTACTTTTTTCCATTTGTAAAGGTGGATTTTTTCAGTTCTATTTCCTTGCATTTTGTCTAAGCATATTAAAGTCTGGAATTCATTAGTTCACAGTTTTACAGTCAGAAGAGATGACTAAATCTGTTCAGTTACCTTGATTGACCACATATGCCATGTAAGTTGCAGAATTAAACTCACCTAGCCCATTGGTGGCTAAGCCTCGCAATACATTCCTGTTTAAAGATATTCAGTTTTGATGGGCTGTGCTTGTGAGGCCTAGCTGACTGATTGACTTAGGGGTTGGTTTTGAGGATATGGAAAAGGACAGTGTAGTTTCAATTTATTACTTTTCAGCATTCAAAGTAACGTGGAACTGAATTTTGTAATATTTCTTAATAATTTCTCATACTTTCTGTAATGATAAAGGCTAATTCCATCTTAATTCTTACTCTACAGCTTTGAGGAGTCTTTCCTTTTTCCTCTCTTTCTGTCTTTCTCTTCTTTCTTTTCTATAAAATTAATTTTCTTAGATGGAAAAACAGCAAAACAGAATTTTAAAGACATGTGAAAATCTTAATTAATAAAATGCACAGGTTAGGATTCCTGATTCATTTTTTAGAGCTCTGTCTTACTTTTATGACATGCAGCACAGGAAATTTTAATTTAAAGAATTTTACAATGTCATTTTATTCCTCCAGTTTATTTAATATTATTTTTAAAAACAGAAAAATAATCACAGTCCCACATCATTTGCATTGATTAAAAAAACCACAACACCAAACTTACATGGTACTGAAACAATTGATACAGATATTAAAAGAGTGACCAACATGAAAAAAAGGTATTAGTTTTAGTGTTTTGATTTGAATATTCAGATCCACTGCTGGCACAGCTAGGCATAACCTCACTAAAGGTCACTTGACTCCTTCCATTTAGACCAGGTGAAAACATGGACTGTGTTACTGGATGTAGTTTCATGCAAGGTTTCAACCTGCTTGTTGCTCCTGTTGTTGCTACTTTCTGGTTTCCTCAGTATCAGCCTGGCTGATGATTTCTACAGGGATCGCTCTTCCCTTTTCTTGCTTTTTTGTCTGCTTTAGAATGACACCTCACTGCTTCTGTCATCATTCCAAAGATGACAGGGACATCCATTTCTGGGGGGACATTCCCATTCAGATGGGGATATATTCAAATACCTTTGAATTCTCAAAAAAGTGATGCAACCTGGTGTTACCCTGCTCAGGGAGTCACCATGCAGTCCCCATTGATTCGTTACACATCTGAAATCCCAGTATGTTAACAGGAATTTTACAAAGAGCTGAAGTATTACTTTAAAAATATAACACTCCTGGGTTTATCAAGTCTATTTCTTAGGACATACCAAGAGATCCTTGAAAGATGCTGGACATGCTGGGAATTAATTACTGGGAATTAATAGTGTTCATGATCATGTAGGATGTAGCCAGCATCTCATTTTAATAACAGAGAACATTTAAAAGGTGTAATGCCCCTTGAAATGCTAATAATTTTTCTTCTTTCTTAAGTTAATTCAGTCGCAGACTGACACACAGCTATATTGTTCCATATATACAGTATACATTTGGTGGTAGGTAGCCAGTGCTTCTTCACAGAACCTTGCTGTCTTCTAATAAATCTATATGCTCATATTATTATTTCCATGTACTACAAGCTGCTCTGCAGCCTATGACATGGCACTCAGCTGTAATTAGCACCAAAATAGAGAGTTTGTATGCAGAACACGGACAATTCTTTTGCTCCAGATGCTGTACTCAAACTGCAGTGGTCCATTGAAGAAGTAGAGATAACCTAAGGAAAAGGAAAGTTAAAATTAATTAACTCTAAGAAAACTGCATTGTTATGTTAGAATTCTCTTTCAAATAAAATTTATCCTGTTTGGTTTTATTTTTAATAACTCTTTTAAATGCAGGATTTTAGTATTTAGAATCCTGAGCTAAATTTTCAAAGTTTCTTCATTCCTTTTGCCAGACCTGGATCACTATTTTAAAATAACTGATATTTTAAGAGAGTATCAAATTGCATTTTTATTACTATACAGCACTTGCTTAGGAAAATATAGGGTTTGCCTTGTAACGTTTAAGTCTCTGACTTGTAAACCCTCCTTGAAGAGCTGGATAGGAATGGGATCCATTTGAAGGAATCGGCATGTTATAATATTTCTATATTAAGTGTATAACTGGAGGTTCCCTAAGCAGGGAGGCAGGTCTTTTTTGGCTCCTCAAATATGTCTGCACAAAGTTTATAAGAGCAGCTTGGCCAGAGGACAATCTAGATCAGGAACCTGAGTGATTCATACGAGAAGAATTGATGTGAAAAATGAAAATTGAAAATGACAGACTTTCCCACAGAACATCTATGTTCTTCAATGTCAACTACTTGTAATAAATGACAACTTCAATGACAACTACTTGTAATAAAGTTTCATTATCAGACCATGTACCATTTCTTTGATAGACTGCATCCACTCTATCACCAATTCCTGCAAATTCTTCCTCTATCAGCCTGGGGTAGCCTGCTTCCATTACCTCTGCCTTTTCATCATAACTGTAGTAAACACAAAAGAAAATAAAATTTCAGAGGATTTAAACAGCCTGAGAGTTTGGTCTGTGCCCTTTATATGCTTTGGTTACCCATGTGAGAGGTAGCCAGCAGCCTTTAGGTACCTCATGTCTAGTGTAATAATGAAACTTGGGGATAAAAAAACCACAGCACTCTTCCAGCAGGAGTACAAATTCAATAGCCATAAAGCTAATAAAACTAAATTTTCAGAACTGATCTGTAATGTTTGTATTATATGGAGGTGATCGTACCTGGATGCATTGGCACTGCAGACCTACCCAGAGGCTGCTTAGCACAGAGATACTGGGAAGGGATGGTAGTGTCTTAATTATGTGTCAGACCTGGCTGGAAGTCCCACTGATGAGCAGCAAAACCCAGCCACGCTAGGGTGGGATAGATTTCTTACCCTCACAGCACTGATACCACAAACAAATGGAAGCAAGATGGGAATTTTGTGTAGGAGACACAACCGTATCTCAAACTCTCTTGGATCAGGGCACTTTATTCTGGTTTCTTTCACTCTTTCAGCTTTTAAAGGCTGTGCCCATATGTTTATAAAAGTCTTACATACACCTTTATGACATATTCTGTACACATATAACACCAATGAAAATCAGAGGCAGGAAAAATGTGAGCCACAGTCAAGTGTCGGGTTTGAAACACCCTGCTGATCTTTTGATACTTCTGCCCAGGTTACGTCTAGGGGCACAGCAATCTATCTCCAGCTTACCTCCAGTACTTATTTCCAGTAAAAAAGAGAGTCTTGCCAGTGTCTTTTATATGGACAGCCGCATCTATTCTTTTCATTTCTTTTGGGAACCCCATTTCGTATATCTTTTTAGGAAAGTCTTCAACTATGTCGTAGCCATTCAAAGCCCAGACTTTCTTTCCTGAAAATAAGAACAAAGTATGCATGAGTCTTTTGTAAAGGCTCAGCTTTACGATCAGAATAAAATGAGGATGCAATGATCCCTATTTTTATACAACTAACAGATTCTTAGCTCACATGCTCAACAGGTATTAAAATAGTTATGCTAACTATGATCCTAGGCATCTGAGCTTCATTGTACATCTAATTCAGTGAAAATTGTATGGATTTGCAAGGGGTGAAACCAAAAGAGTATGTTTTTTAAGCAAGGAAGATAGGATGTTTTCTTCTATTGATTAACTTTACATCACTTCTTGAGCTTAATTAAATATTTATATTTTTCTGCCAACAACAAAATTGAAAACTCACCCTTAAACATGAACACAAGATCTTTCACGGGGTTTTCATAAGCTGCATCTATTTTATTTGGAAGCTCTGGCCAAAAGGACTTAAGTAACACCAATTCTGCCTCAACCATCTGAGGGTGCAGTCGCCAGAAAAACCTAGTGCAGGAAAAGAAAATAGGTTTTTTGTATTGGGTTTGTTGAGATGGAGTTAACTTTCCCCATGGCAGCCCCCACAGAGCTGTGCTGTGTATCAGCAGCCAGCAAGGTGTGGATAGCACACCAGTGTTGTGGCTACTGCTGAGCAAAGCTGGCACACAGCAAGTCTGTCTCTCCAACATTTCTCCCCGCCCAGCAGTAAACTGGGACTAGGCAAGATCTTGGTAGGGGACACAGCCAGGACAGCTGATGCCAACTGACAAGGGGATATTCCATACCATGTGATGTCTGCTCAAAGGTAAAAGCTGAGAGAAAGAAGGAGGAAAGGGGATCATTTGTTGTAATGACATTTGCTTTCCAGAGCAATTGGTACTGAAGCCCTGCTTCCAGAGAAGTGGCCAGACCTTGCCTGCTGATGGGAAGGAGAGAATAAATTTTTGTTTTCCTTTGCTTCCAAACATGATCTTTGTTTTTCCTTTACTAAACTGACTTTATCTTGACTTGTGAATTTTTCTGTCTTATTTTCTCCCCACCCTACCCTGTCCTGCTGAGGAGGGCAAGTGATAGAGAAGTGTGACAGCCACCTGCCATCCAGCCAAAGTCAACCCACCACAATTGTTGTACTACAGAAAAGCAGGATCTTTGATGTGCTATACTACAAATTAGTTAATGGAGAAGTAATTATTTTCATAACAGATTTTTCAATATATAGAGCCCCTTTTAGACCTATCCTTTCCTCATAGTCACCTAGCTGCAGAACATTTCTGTCATTTACATGGTGATCACCTCAAACAACAAACTAGAATCTTTTTCATTTAGAATAAGAGAAACACTGCTGTCCCAGTTAAGGCTTCTGAATGTAGTATAACTTAATTCAAGTAAACGTTAGCAGATTTGTGCATGTTGAAGAAAGCCCTGTGAAAAGAAAAATGTGCACAAATGGTGTCTGTCTTCAGCCATATCATTGTCATGTCATATTACTGGGCAGTCAAGTCCATAAGTGCATTATAAATCCTGCCTAAAAAATGTACAATGTAGTTTCTCAGAGGCATCTGTATTGATAGGTGATTTTTAAAATTTATGCTTCCTCAAATCTTTAGCAAAAGATTTGCTAAAAAAAAAAAAATGGTACTTTTGCTTGCTCAAATTTTATCCAGCATCCACTATCCATGATATGGCAGTCTCATTACCTGTCTTTGAAGACCAGCATTTCTCCACGAAGTTCTGTTATGGCATCAAGTGATAATTCTGCATCACATTTCTCTGGTGTTTTGGGGTGTATTGGGTGGGGATCTTTTTCTGCAGCACCTGGAATCATATTGTATCATATAAGTTTGACAACGTACATTTCCCTTCTGTGGATCATGATATTGAGTAAGACATGAAGGAGTTCCCAAATAGCACAATGGACAAACCATTTGTACCACGAAAATCTGTTCTCTCGTTCTCTCCTTTAGTCAAATGTATTCATGGACTTGACAGTTCATCTGTGCTGCAAAGATGTTAAATGGATTTGCTTGCTTTATCCCAGGTTTTGAAGGCCCCCCTGATGAAACATGGATATTTCTCTATCTCCCTTTAAGACTCTGTTTTACCTTCTTTTTGAGGCAGACTAAAAAAGTATAAACTATCTGCTCTCTACCCCTCACCATTAAAGGAGACAGCACAGTGACCAACTGTCCTCTGCAGTGTCACCTTACTTGCCCCCCTGCCCCTAAACTATTAAATCTAACCCTCTTATCCTGAAATCTGATTGTCAAGAGCCCAGTGAATCAATCTGAATCAGTCATGTTGTTACTACTGAACATCTGTAACTCTAGTAGCTGTCTAGTGCATTTGTAACAGGTTATGACAGCACAGGAATATATATTACACAGATTTACCATAGAGCTCCTGGATCCCTTGCACATCATCATCAGGAAGCACAAACCCAGTTTTTCCAGTGTATGTGTAAATTGGAAACATCAGAGCTCCAGGGTCTCTAGAGTGTTCAAGTCCCAGTGAATGACCAAATTCATGGGCAGCAACAAGAAACAAGTTATACCCTGTAACAAACCACAGTGAAAGTAAATGTACAGGTCTTTGTATCGTCCAAGTGGACTTGGACTCATCAACTAATCCTAACATTGTGCTTTAACATATGTGGCAATGAAGGAGACAAATGGATTAATGCGAAAATGATGTTTAATTGCTTGCTTTTTCAATCTCCCATGGGTTTTGTTTTAATAAAGGCCTAATCAATTAAGTGTCTCATAGTTGGTGTTCAACCCAAATCTTATTTGACAGTGTTGTTCTGTAGGGAGAAATCCTTGAAATCTCTTAGCAACACTGGAAAGCTCTAGAGCAAAGTCTTAGTCCTACTTCAGTCAAGAACTTGAGTCAGGAATTCCTCTCCAGTAGTCTATATTGCTCTCAGTATTGCTGCAATTAGCTTTAATGTCAAGAGGGTGAAATAGCACAGTGCTGACAAAAAAAAAAAAAAAAAGTGTTTTTTCTTCTATAGAAACTCTGTCTTGGATAGACAAGGTGAAGAATTTTTAAATTAGAGCTAAGTAGCCAATCTGCAGTCAAGTATGTATGTTTTCTATGGGATTCAGTAAGGTAATTCCAATCAGTTTGTTTGACCTCAGTGAAATGCCAAGCTGACAAAATACCTTGTTTGTGGCATTTTTTAAATCACTGATATATACGTAGGAGGTATATATCTTGAAATTTATACTAGGCATATATTATACTTCCATTTATGACTGGAGATTAAACCCAGTGAACATAATGACTCATGAACAGTGAACAGGAAAACCAAACTGTTTACACGTCTCAAACAGGATGAAATTGTCTCTCTACCATTTCAAATACTCTCAGAAACTTCTGTTACCTCTAGAATCATCTGACCAAGATTCATCATCATCAAAATGGGCATCTCCTCCATAGTCTGGACCAGGGGGGAAAGCATGAGCCAGTAATCCAGAGGGTCCATCAAAAGGATAAAAGTCACCATGTTCTATAAAGCGACATTCAAAACAATGAAATCAATTACCACATTTTAATGGCAGCAATATAACCATAACATAAAAATTATTGGTTCTCTATTACCTTTAGTGCCAAAGGAGATCATGATATCAGCAATGCCACTTCGTATTCTGGTGAAGTTAAGTGGTGTCACATCAGACCAAACTTTGAAGGCTTTTTTGAAAGCTCTGTCTACTTCAGCACGTCTCAGATCTGAAGTGTAATTCATAATTCTGTCAAACAGATTAATGTCTTGAGTTAAATTATGTAAATGGATGCAAATGTGTAAGACAGTTCTATCTGAATGCACATCTCATTAAAAAGTTTATACTTGTTACTTCCCTGTGTTTTTACCTAAATCCAAAGAACTAGGGAGCTGCATATAGCATTCAAAAAAATAAAAGTAACCTTTTCCCTTTTCATTAAAGTCATTCAGAGACATCAGAAATGATCCAAGAGCTTTTTATAGTTCGTTTTATATACATGAGAAGATTTAGAAAATGACACACATATTCCTTATAAAGTTAAATCATATCAGTAACTCAGAACTTTATTTATGCCATATAAATTATCTCGTGACCCTTGCTTCCAGGAGGAGCAAAACATGATCCAAAGAGATTTTTGTAGAATAGAATAATTCACATCTAAGTAATATTTATCATCAGATACTGAACTGATATCATGGAAAGCGTTCAGTGATTTCATATTTGGAATCTGCTAAAGAAACTCAGGTTGCAGTGAAAACATGTTGATGACCTTGCGGTGTTAAGGGAGAAGGAGCTACTGTATGATCTTCCTGCACCATAGCTTCCCAAGGCCAACTTCCTTGAGGTCATGGTTGGGGACTTCTCTGATCAAGCACTGATATCTACATCTGGACTATGAGACAGAAGAGGGACAAGTATCAGTCCCTGCTCTCACAGGCACATTGCAGACTGTTTTACATCTACATTGCTTTGGAATAACCCTCTCTCCAGCATATTTGTCCAGATTTGTCCTAGGTGAAGCAGACACCAAACCAGGACCAAAACAGAGCTAAAGTGCTGTGTGGATCAGTGGTGAGGTGCATGACCTTAGTCCCTACCATTCTTTTATTTTGCACCATGGATGTGTCCAAAGTGTCTACATGGAGGCCAGATGAGGAGCAACTAGCTTACACCACAAGTTTTCCTAGATGACAAAGTGCAATGGAAAAAATTCCCAGTTTACTTCCTTTGGCTGTAAAGTGGGTCTGGGGGACCTTTCCAAAAGTGAGGCTGTAAGGATTTTAAACTGCAACATAATTTTTTTCGAACTCAGATGCACCCTCCTCCCATCAGCCTAGTTAACTGAACAACTTACTGGGCAAAGCACCTCAGAAGAAGGAACGGCACTGAAAACCAAACAACACTAAAAATGCCATGCATTTACCTGTATGTCAAATTAGTTTTTGACCATTTGAGTTTTCTAGGGAAAAAGTTATATTCCCCCACATCTGGGACACCACATCTTGGTTTCTGCATCAGCTCGTACGTTTCTTCATCTAATTTGCCTGTCACCTTCAAGCCAAAAAAAGCTTGCATTTCTCGGAGTTTAGATGCCACTGTGTTGGCACTTTTCCTCATTATGCCAGCAGGATTCGGGCGGAGATCATAGTGAGTCCTGAGATAGCGCTAAGAAGGGGAAGAGAAGGAATAAGCCTCGTTGTAACTACAAAACTTACTCTTTATAAAACATGCAAACAAATTATTTTATACTGTACCTCTGCAAACTGAAGGTCTTTCTCTGTGAATTCATGGCTATCTTCAAGAGGAATAGGGATTGTCAGGCAAAATGACAAACCCAACAGGAAAAAGAAAACAGCTGAAAGTCTTGATCGCATCATGTTGGATTTGTGAATTCTGAAGCCCTGATGTTTTAGAGAGCAGTTGTCTTTACTTTTATAGTCCCAGCCCGGTGAGTCACCACTCAGGGACAAGTTAGAATTTCCTCGTCGCTGAAAGTAAACATGCTTAGGTGGCTGCTTTTTCTCTCCTCCCCAACATTGTGGTTTAGGCATCTGTTGTCCCACTGAGGGCTCCGAAACTGTATCCTCGTGTAAACATTGTCTCTGACTATTGACATGGGTTGTGGGAAGAAATGGGCAGAAGTAAACGACAATTTTGATTATTTTGCAATAACTTAAGCTGGCAATAACTTACTATTCTCTGCTAGTAAAAAATACTTTCTACTATTTGGTAGATAATAGAAGTATATAAGAAGATTCATGATTTTCTAAATAAATTCTGCAACTTTTCAGTGGTTACACTACTTCAGCAGCAATTTTTAGCAGTTCTAATAGATCACACACACTTCAGTTGTATATAAATGTTGCCTTGCCTGATAAGAGATAATATTTTGGATATTACATTCCTGTGTTTCTGTAAAGAACTAACATTGATTTTACTTCCTTACTTTAAGGAAAGTGACTTCCCATGCATCTTTCAGAATAATTTACTTCTTGAAATGTATGTAGAACCAGAAACACTAAATATCAGGAAATTATTCTGAATACTTTAAAATGTTTTTTATTAGTCGTAAAGTCCTGTAAAGTGACTAGTTCATACAACTTGTTTTCCTTAAAAACCATGAATTCACTTTATGAAGGGAGCACAGCTACAGATCAATAAGACAGCTACTACTTTGAGAGAAGTAATCTACTATCTATAGGTAGGCAATGAGTCTGTGTGTTTAGAATAACATAAAAATGTGATTTTTGCCTTACAAGGTGGAAAATAGGATAAATCTGATATTATGACAGACACAGGCATTATTATACTTCAAAGTTTAAAGATGATTTCTGTCTCCCCAGGGTCATTTCAATCTCAGCGGCTGCTAAAACCTGTATCATATCACGTGTCTGTCCATGAACACGGGTCCATGTGCAGGTGCTGTTTCAGCTGGATCCACCTTCCTCTTTCATGAAGACTGTTCCTGGACAGAAAACCTCAGGCAGCTTTCTGGCAGACACTGGTACATGCTTTCTGGAACACACCACCCTGCTGTGGATGTTGCCTTGTTGACAAAACAGGAAAAGGACAAAAAGCAGGGAAGCTGAATGTGTAAAAGCTCAATTTGTTACTCAAATAATATTAGCCTTTTATCTTACAATGGCAAACAGCAACAGCAAATAAAACTGGGAGGAATTTATATAGCCTATTTCTACCTCACTGCCCATCTCAACCAGTGCTAAATATGGTTACAGCAATTAGGAATAGAAAATATCTGTTCAGTTTGTGTGTACCCTTCTTACATTGTTCACCACCAACACTGAGTCTTTTTTATTCAACAAGGTGGCATGAAGACTTTTAATTACCCCACCTTCTTAAGACCCCCCTGCAGCGCTTCAGGACACACATGGAATCCTTACTGCTGGTGTTCTCACCACACTACACTCCTTGCTAACGCAGACTGCCAGAATAGGTGTGTGTCTTACTTCTTTCAGCATTTTGTATTGGTATTTGCAGTGTTGCTTTCATCAATGTTGGGGTACTCAGTTATGTAGTAAGCAGAGTTTACAGCGAATTCTTGCTCACTTTATCTGGAGCTTAGGAGCAGTGCTGCTGCCTTCTTGTAGTTTTCGTGGCTGTACGGAAGACTTTCTTGAGACCATGAAGCTGTGAGTATCACTGCTCTGCAGAACAGTACCAGACACATCTGAGAAATCTGTGAGTAAAATGAATAACTTTAAACTTAAGAAGAATTTCCTGTGAACTACAAATTCTTTGCAATTATCTTTCTTATAGCAAAAGGAGAACAACTGCACAGAACCACTTGTACATCACTGCCCTTTGCCAGACGAAAATAGAAGTTTTTTATTCTATGTCAGGCCCCTAGGTCACTGCTCCTTCTCAGTTCTGATGTTGGAATCTTTGCTTCTGAAATAGAAGAAATTAATTTCCTAACCAACTGCTACTGCACAACTTGATCAGTCCATCATACATTATGAGAGAACAATTCCAAATTTTACCTAAGTGGTTTCAGGATTGTCTAAACAAATGCAGATAAGCTAACTGGTAATTAAAGGTGAAACTGAGTAATCACAGTATTTGAATGATATGAAAGTGCTGATAGAATTAAATCTGGCCAGGGATGTCAAGGACAACATGAAAAGTTTCTATAGGTTTGTTAGTGATAAAAGGAAATAAGGGAAAAAAAAAAAAAGAAAAAAGATGGAAACAGGAGACCTGGTTACCCAGAATATGGAGAAGACTGAGGTACTCAATGATTTTTTTCCTCAGACTGCATCAGCAAGGGCTCTGGTCCCACTGCCTGGGTCACAGAAGGCAAAGGCAGGGACTGAGAGACTGAAGAACCTCCCATGGTAGAGGAAGATCAGGTTTGAAACTTATCTAAGGAACCTGAAGGTGCACAAGCCCATGGGACCTGACGAGTTGCATCCGCAGGTCCTGAGCGAACTGGCAGATGAAGCTGATAAGCCACTTTCCATCATATTTGAGAAGTTGAGGCAGTCCAGTGAAGTTCCCACTGACTGGATAAGGGGAAATGTAACCCCCATTTTTAAAAAGGGGAAAAAGAAAGACCCGGGGAACTATAGACTGGTTAATCTTTCTGCCTGTAAGATCATGGAGCAGATCCTCCTAGAAACTATGCTTGGGCACATGGGAAATAAAGAAGTGATGGGTTAATCATGCCTGACAAATCTGGTGGCATTCTATGATGGGGTTACAGCATTGGTGGATAAGGGAAGAGTGGCAGATGTCACCTGACTGGATTTGTGCAAAACATTTGACATGTCCCACATAATAACCTTGACTCTAAATTGGAGAGATATGGATTTGATGGATGGACCACTCTGTGGATAAGGAATTGGCTGAATGGTTTCACTCAAAGTGTTGTGGTCAGTGGCTCAATGCACAAACCATTGCCCAGTGATGAGTGGTGTTCCAGAAGGGTTGGTACTGGGATCAGCACTGCTTAACATCATTCTTGATGACATGGACAGTGGGATCGAGCGCACCTATGATATAAAAGTAGAACAGAAAGAGATTATTTAGCTAAGCACAAGAGTAAAATTAAGGAATTGTGTTGCCTATCAAACAATAGTCCATGAAGGTGTAGAGCTTTGTCTTTGAAAAATTTAAGCTGCAGTAGTGAAAGCAGTAGGAAATAGAATTATCTTGTATGAAGAGAATGATAGATTAGGTAGGGAAGAATGCTTATTCACTTTCTATACTCTCTGATTTTTTTTTACATAGAATCATAGACTGCCTTGGGTAGGAAAGGACCATTAAAGATCATCACGTTCGAACACCCTTGCCATGGGCAAGGACACCTCTCACTAGACCCAGCTGCTCAAGGCCCCATCCAACCTGACCCTGAACACCTCCAAGGAGGGGGCAACCACCACCATCCTGGGCAACCTGTTCCAGTGCCTCACCACCCCTGTAGTGAAGAATTTCTTCCTAATATCCAACCTAAATCTACCCCCTTCCAATTAAAAACCATTCACCCTTGTCCTATCAATGCTCTGAATACACAGATGCTCTGAATATCTTTGACATTCACAAGTGAAAACCTTTGCCTTTTGTACCCTTTACAGAGCTGCAGTGAGGGATTTCCAAGGAATATTTGTAAAATCGGACAAAGTAAAACTGTAAGGTAAAAGGAAAAACCTAAAACTGGCAGCTTTTCTGAAATCAACTTCTCTTACAAGACTCATGTGAGAAGAGATGCATAACGATGGGTATTTTGCTATTATCAGACAATGAAATGAACAAATGAAAAGACAGCCCACTGTTTTCAACAGATTCTGCAAGTGAGTAGAAAAGCATACAAAGAAAAGAAAAGGCAGGGAGTCTGTATCTACTTTGTGACAAAGAGTAAATCAAAATGCCAAACCAGAAATTGATTTCTGAAAGACACTGTGCAGTGAGCCACCTGAGAGTGGACTATGGCGGTTGGTTCGTGTTTCCTGCACATTCAGTTGGTTCCTCTGGGAGCCCAGGCCATGGCAATATACACAATCCAATATGGTTTTGTACATATTTTATTACTATTTATGTTACACCAGTGGCTAGAAACCTATATTGAGGCATGGGTTTTTATGTCCTCTGTACACAAACTGAAGAAGCGCTGGTGAAGCACTCTGCAAACAAGGACATTAATGGACCAATGAAAATGGTCCATTATGATTATTACATTATGATGTAGTGTGTGATTTATTTATTTTTTAAGGGGAAACAAAAAGCCTTGACAGAGCTGGGTAGTAAGTACAGACCTCTGAAGTTGCTATTACCTTAACAGATTGCCTCTTAAAAGCCTCAAGCAAGTAAAGTTTTCAAAGCTGGCAATGACAAACGACAATTTCAAAGCCTGCCAGTGTTGGGCAACATAAGATATAAAATCCATGGGTCAGGCTCAAGTGATGCCACTGTCTGAATTGAAAAAAAAAGAAGAAAAGAAAAAAAATAAATAGACGGTGTTAAAAACTGTGGAGATGCAATTGAAGGTAAAAGCAGTCAGCAGTGGTTCATAGACCTTGTGCTGACCTCAGTGCAAACAAATAAGGGTGGAAAGTTATATTTTAAAAGCACTGAAACCCACAAAACTGCTGAATAGTAAGATTTCAACAAGCACTGCAAAATTTCTGCAGTTCTGGCATCTTGTGGGTGTGGGTGAAGTTAGCTGGACTGATGGTATTTTTCACAGGCAGATTGGAACAATCACGCTAGTTTCCCCACTGACCAAGGAAAAATGTAGAATGGGGGATGTGGGGATAAGAAATGAAGTGCCTTAAAGCAGCATTTAGGTAATAATTATTTGAAAACAAGAAGCATGCCAACAATATGGTTTCAACATACATTTTTCTTCCGCAAATAACTAAAAGGTGTCATGTTTTGATTTACACTCTTCATTTGGTGCCCAAAATAGCACTATATAGTGAACACTGTGAAAGCTCTGCGACCCTGAGGCAGCAGACACTTAAGACAAATAAACAAAATTCAATGGGCTGATTTATTAATGTTTCTTACCACAAGTTGTGTTTCAGGTGGAATGCCTCCAGCGTGTAGGGCTACGCCATCACATTTAGATCAGCTTCCCCTGGGAAGAAGGAAGATATTCTGAGGCCCATTGTGCAGCTGAGTAAATGGGGTCCCAGAGTAGGTGACAACACATGCTCTGGCTCTGCCTCTCCAGGTGGATCTCCATCTGTGGCACCTGTTACAAGAGGGGGGTCAAAGACAACTGAGAACGGCTTATACAAGCAGATCTTCAGCTGGGATGGCAGGGGATGTTCCTTTTTATATGGAGCAAGTGCATCCCAGTGCCATTCACTGGCAGAAAAGATGCAATTAGGGCACCCTGAGGTGTTCAGCAGGGCCCATTGCCACAAGCAAACAACCTATAAATATGTTTCCAAGAGGCAATGGCTCTTGTTTGAATGAGTCCCTGCAGATCCCGTGGACCACTAGGTCATAAAGGCAAAAGGCACTGTGGATCAGCTGCATTCCTGTCTGCCTACAGCACAAGACAGCTTGCAGCACAGGACCTGCATGAGCTTAGCAGGACATGGGGGCTGACGGTCTGCATGCCTTTCTTTGGTATACACTGAGGTATAAAGCAAGATTCCTCCTCTTGGCATTGCTCAGAGGTTGGAGCTGGGACTGGTGCTAACATTTGCACCGCTGCCTGATCCACCCTCCAGATGTAGCCTACAGTTCTGTTTGTGCTGGCACAGGTTCAGCTTTCTTTGCAACACCATGGCCAGTCCCTCCTTATATTCTTCCTTGGGATTCATGAGCACATCACCCTTGCCCATCTTCCCAGTGCCTTCTTCCACTGTAAGGGTTCACTGATTGTTCACACCAAGCACAAAATATCCCATTATGTCTACTGCTGGCAAACTGTAGCCCAACAATGAGTTTGTTTCTAAGTCAAAGCAATTTTGCTCCTAATGGAAAGGAGCAGATCAGCAGTGCAAAACATGGAAAATGAAACCCCAGGAATCCAGTTCAAAGGTAAGAACTTAATTTTCTAAATGTGTTTTTTGAGACATCCATAACCTTACATTTCTATTTTTCAAATCCTGATGTTTACGTTTGCAAACACTCACAAAAATATATTTAAAGACTACCTCAGTAGCACTGTGGCTCTCTGACACTCATAATTAAGCACTGGTGTGTTTTGATCTGTTTATTTCTTGTGTCAACCCAGAAATACAAACAATGTCTTTAAAACATTTTAATTTTAGCGCTTCCATTATGGCAAAATACATCCCCTGTCATTTTACAGGTTTAGTAATATGCTATAGCAACTTTATTCTCTAGCCTTAAGACCTCCACTTGAATCAACCCATTGATCATAGAAAGACATTGTTCAGTGTGGATGCAATATAAACATCAGCATTAGGAAGAAAAAAATACCTGAGGATTTATTTATATAATGATTCAACATTTTTTTTTCTAAAAGTTTGGACACTGAAAGATTTAAATAAATTGTTTGGGTGAAACAGAAATTTTGCGTCTTAAATGCCTAAGTGGATTTTTTTGTGGATTCTACACCTTCAGAAAGGACAAATGGCCCCAGTAGGAATGTGAAATAAAAAGTAATGCAATGTCCTCTGAAATGTTTTGGTTCAGACTAATTTTTATTTCTGAAAACTGAAGCTAGGAGCCTAACAGAAACACACACATCCTTCTGCCTTCAGAATCTCTTTTCTCCCATGTATGTTAACATTAGTAATGGAGATAATTTCTGTCTCACTTTCTACTGCTCACTACTTAAGAGCACCATATTTTCTATACCTCCTAAAAAATAAAGAAATCAGAACAAGTACTATCATTGCCAAATCCAGACATTTTAAACCATTGATGGTTGTAGTATCTAACCTCATGGATAACCTCAAATCCTTTGTTATCCTATGTATTGTGAGAAGAAATGCAGCAGAGGAAGAGAGCAGGTTAATGATGTGGATTTTTAGGAGGGAAGAGAAATCCTCTCTTCAGCACCAGTGAAATATGAGAGAATCACAGAACAGCCGGGGTTGGAAGGGATCTCTGGAGAACATCTAGTCCAATCCCCCTCCCTGAGCAGGATCACCTACAGCAGGTTGCACAGGACAGCATCCATTAAGGTTTTGAATATCTCCAGAGATAGAAACTCCACAACCTCTCTGGGCAGCCTGTCCCAGTGCTCTGTCACCCTTACAGTAAAAAAGTTCCTCCTTATGTTTATGTGTAACTTCCTACATTGAAGGCACATGGAGAATAAGGAGGTAATTGGTGACAGCCAACATGGCTTCACCAAGGGCAAATCGTGCCTGAAAATCTGGTGGCATTCTATGATGGAGTAACAGAGGTGGTGGATAAGAGAGAGATGACAGACATCATCTTCCTGGACTTGTGCAAAGAATTAGACACTGTCCCACATGACATCCTTGTCTCTAAATGGGAGAGACGTGGATTTGATGGATGGATCACTTGGTGGATAACGAACTGGCTCGATGGTCACTCCCAAAGAGTTGTGTTAAATTGCTCAATGTCCACATGGAGGTCTGTGAGGAGTGGTGTTCCTCAGGGGTCAGTACTGGGACCGGCACTGTTCAATATCTTTGTCAGTGACATGGACAGTGGGATCGAGTCACCCTCAGCAAGTTTGCTGATGACAGAGAGCTGTGTGGTGAGGTCAACATGTTGGAAGGAAGCAATGCCATCCAGAGGGACCGTGACAGGCTGGAGAGATGGGCCCATGTGAACTACATGAAGTTCAACAAGGCCAAGTGCAAGGTCTCTCTACTGAATG
Organism: Porphyrio hochstetteri; assembly: GCA_020800305.1. NCBI lineage: Eukaryota > Metazoa > Chordata > Aves > Gruiformes > Rallidae > Porphyrio > Porphyrio hochstetteri. The sequence goes on along the minus strand of CM036905.1, from coordinate 206,524,019 downwards.
AGGTATTCCCTGACACTTTCTAGATGCATCATTAAAAGTGCAGCCTAGTTGAACTGTGTGCCTGATGTGTCTTCCTTTTTCCAAGTCAACACCTACTAGAATTTCCACCTGGGTGTCTACCTCAGGTTTCTTTTCAGAATCAAATGTCCCCATATATGCACACAAATAGATCAGAGTAACATCAAGTGAATTTAAAAAGTTGCACTGAAATTACCTATAAGAGAAAGCATCACAAACCCTAAGAACAGGTGTTTGTCCTTCACAAAAGTACATAGAATAAACACTCAACACGCGAAGTGAAACTTACTGTAATTTTTTGATTTGTGAGGAGTAAACCCATACATTTTAAAAACATTTAGGAAAGGAAATGTAATTTTTAAAGCCCTGGCTTTTCCTTGCCAACCACATTCATATTGTTTATACAGCTGGGCTTTTTAAAAAGCAGTTTCTCAACCATATTGCAAAAGCTCTTGAGAATAAGGCAGGGGGGAAAGCTAGATGTGTGATGTATACAGTCTTATAGGAAGTACTAAAAGCAAGTGGTAAGCTTCAAATTAAGGTTTGAATTACTGGTAAGAGATTATGAAAGGGTGAATTAAGAAAATATGTTAAGGAGAAACTTTTACCCTATGAGGACAGTTGGGCAGTGGCACAGGGTGCCCAGAGAGGTTATGCAGTCTCCATCCTTGGATGTTTTTCAATGCTGTCTGGGTCTGACCTCAGAGCTGACCCTGCTGTGAGCAGGAGGCTGGACAAGAGACCTCCTGAGGTCTCTTCCAGACTGAGTTATTCCATTGACGTACGGAAATAGACTCTATAACTCAAAAGTTATAAAGTAGGTATGTTTAATGCGCGCAGATGCACGGGGGATGCTCCACCACAAACGTGCATACCCGAAGTAGCAAAACCGTCCCATATTTATACAATGAAACAATGAATATTCAATTGACGCATATACATGTTCATTACCTAAACCCGCCTACTCTCGCTTCTTATGCTAATCAGCTTATCAGTCCTTTGTGATTGCGCAGTTTCTTCCAAAAATTGTGGGCAATGGGTCTTTGGTGGTCCTTGGGAGGGAGGCCCCGAGGCCTCCTCACGATGTACTTACCACCTTTCGCCTGGAATGTGCTGGTCTTGCAAGCTTGCAGTGTTTTTATCATTCTGAGCTAATTCATGGCCTTGTTAACTATCTGTTTTCCTCTAATCATGTCCTTTGTCAGCCTCCTGTTTTCTTTAACAAAGAGACAACTGACGTATTTAGGATGGATATCATTCCATCCTCGAGTTCTTGCTCTTTCTCTTCTCCTCGAGATAGTACAAGGCTTTCACGAGTAATCCCTTTGCTATGGAAAGAAAAACTCCCCTGCTCCTTCACAAGCCGTTCTTACATGATTACCTAGCTAACTTGCAAGAGCTGCTCTTGTATAACTACACTACATATACAATCGTGACTCTATACCCTCAGATCACCATGATTTTATAGCGTAATATAAGTAAACAAATATAAAAATGAGATATTTGGGCAGTATTTTAGTGAGTATGATTATGTGTGACACTTAAGACATACTCAAGTTGCATACATTGCAGATTTTTGAGTATGTATTAGTCTTGGTAAAGAAACCAAACCAAAACACCAGGGTTCCAAATGTTGGTTGTCACTTGGAATCTGTCTTTAGTGGGTTCTCAAGTTCAATTGTGTTGATTAATGTCTTCATGGTGTTAGTGGATATTCAGTTACTTGTGAAATACTGGTAAAAAACTGATATATGAAAATTAACCAGCCAATACAGTGTGCAAATGAAAATGAAATTTAATGTAATTCAGACTTAAATTCTCTAGATATGTAATTTCAGGATTTTTAACATGTTATTGGCCTACTCCCATAACACGTCTTGCACACTGAGATTGCTCTGTTCGAATAAATCAACAGAGCATTTTCAGCAGTTAGTACAAATTTCCTCATTTCCCTTTCTGCCATCCTCTGCCATTCTACCCTTTTCACACAGCCTCTGCTGTATGGATGCCCTTCAGTATTCACTTTCAGACAAAGAGAACAGCTTCCATCGTTCTTTTTCACAAGATCTAGCTCACAACGACCAGCATTCAACTGCAAATATATGAGATGGGGAAAAGATGAAGTTTTCTCCCACGAAGTGCCTGGTAAAATGTACTTAGTCTTTCTGTCAAGTGGCCTTAAACACCAAGCATTTGGAATATGGTAGCTGTGGGGTGAATTGAGAATGAAAGGAGGGAATTTCTGCAGCATTTTTACAAGTCCTCAGAAATCAATTTCTCATCACAGTATCTCTGTTCTTGTACCTGCTGAAAAGTTCCAATCACGTGGTTCCTAGACTTGGCATTCAACGTTTTCTTTTCTGCACCAGCAGATACCAAGAACTGGCACCTTTCACTTCCTCCTTCCTCAGCAGGCAGTGAGCTCTGATGCACTGCAGCGATACAGAACAGCTGCCAGTAATTCAAACTGGTTAGTTGGGTTAAAGGATTATAGAAAAGCAAAATGAGAAATATTATCAGTTAACACAAGATTTGCCAAGACCGTGACCTTTGCTAGAAATGCTTTTTCATATTCATGCTGAAAAACTAAACTTCAGTAGCTGAGAGTTTGAAAGGATCTCTGGAGGTCATCTTATCCAACTGCCCAGCTCAAGCAGGACCACCTAGAGCCAGCTGTCCAGATCAAAAATGATCAGGGGGCAGGAGAACCTCTCGTATGAAGAAGGGCTGAGAGAGTCGGGGTTGTTCAGCCTGGAGAAGAGAGGCTTATTGCAACCCTACAGTGCTTAAAAGGGGCTTATAAGAAAGGTGAGGACAAACTTATTAGCAGGGCCTGTTGGGATAAGACAAGGAGAGATGATTTTAAACTAGAAGAGGGTAGATTTAGGCTAAATATAGGGAAGGAATTTTTTTTATAATTAGCGTGGTGAAACACTGGGACTGGTTGTCCCAGAGAGGTGGTATATGTCCCATCCCTGGCAACATTCAAGGTCAGGCTCGACAGGGTTCTGAGCAACATGACCCAGTTTAAGATATCCCTGCTTATTGCAGGGGGATTGGACTAGATGACCTTTAAAGATTGCTTCCAACCCAAGCTGCTCTATGATTTTATGATTTTTGAGTCTATTACTCTATGACCATGTCCAGACATCTTTTCAGTATCTCCAAAGATGGAGACTCCACCACCTCCCTGGGCAACCTGTGCAAATGCTTGGTCACCCTCACAGTAAAAATGTCTTTTCTGATGTCCAGAGAGAGGCTCTTGTGTTTTATTTGTGCCCACTGGCTCTGGTCTTGGGCACCCCTGGAAAGAGCCTGGCCTCTCTGCACTCTCCCTCCAGATGCTTGTACATATTGGTAAGATCCTCCCTGAGCCTTCTCTTCTCCAGGCTGAACAGGCCCAGCTCTCTCAGGGTTCCCTCACAGGAGAGATGCTCCAGTCTCTTTGTCATGTTCGTGGCTCTCTCCAGCATGTCCATCTCTCCCTTGTACCGGAGAGCTCAGAACTGGACACAGTACAGCAGGTACTGAATAAAAACCAGTGCTGAATAATCCTATGAGTTTCCTATGGACTCTCTTATTTCACAACATTTAAGTGATTTATTTGCTGCATCCCTTCTCTCTGTGTCTCTCTGTCACAATGCTTTTTTAGAACTGCTGCCAAATACCCAAATAAAACTAGTATTGTTAATGCATGCTGAAAACCAACATATTAATCCAGAGTCAGTGTGCAGCTAGAAGCATACTGAAATCTGCCCTTTCCTGAGAGACAGGCTAACCATTAGATTTTGTGGACTCCTCATAGATGCAATAAACTAAGAGAGTCCTTCTCTTGATAAAGAGCACCAGAGGGGAAAAAAAAAAAAAAAGAGACTGGTATTTTCACCCCTGCTGAAAACTTTTCTGGTTATTAGTCAATACCTGAGTAAGAAATCATACAGGAATTTACATCTGTAAAACACATGAGGAAAATACAGCTGAGAAGTCACTGCTTTAGCTATTTTAGCTAGATTTAAAACATCACAACAAAAATTTGCTTGTTACAGATAACAGCTGCTCAGTCATTTTCTACAGCCCAACATTGTTGAATTCCATGTAGACTTTAGAGATCTCAGGACTGCATACAGTGGTTTATTTGGTTTATTTCATTGTCCCAATACATATTATCTGAAGGCAGTCATAATTTTTACCTAAGGATTGTGCTAAATCAATTGGAATTTTTGCTAAAGTCCAGTACAGATATCTACATTTTGCCCACCTCTGTAGTTCAGATATTTCATAAATACCGGTCATATTAAACAGCTGCTTCAAACCACTCCCACCATGACAACTATGTATACATCTTGAAATGTATACATCATTCCATGACTTATACCATTGATTAACCTCCCTATAAAGGCTCAGAGTTGTTTAATGACTCTAAACTTCTTACTCTTTCCCAGTTATTGAGGGTGCACTAATGGGAGACTAGAGGCTACTGGGAGTCATGAGTAGGTACTTCCTCCAGGCGGGCAAGCATAGTCCTATTTATTGGAAGATCTAGACAAAGAAATAAATGTTATCTGTATAAAAGGATACACACAAAATTCAAGCATTCTTGTGTCTCATAAATGAGAATTACCATCTGATGGCTCATACTTGCAGATTCATAACCATTAAAAATCTCAATAAAATTATATAAGGCCTAAGTAAATATAGATTCTATCCCTGACTACTGAAGTGGTTAGAGCATCTTCTCTTTGCCAGATTTTGTGCTGCTGATGAAATCAGCATGGCCATGAAATAGTCAGACCAATGTCTTGGGAAGACTTCAAGTTAAATACTCCTGAAGTTTCAGTGTCCTTCATTTTGTTTAGTCCAATTTTCACTAGCCAGATGTGAAGTATAATTTATTATATAAACAGACTAGAAAATATCTACCCACAGTTATGTCAGAATCTTTCAAGTTAAATCTGGCACCATAAGTTGTTTGGTTCCCTTAACATATGAAATGGAAATTCCAGACTGAAAACAAACCATGACAAATGTTCACTGGAAGTTTCACAGAGTTTGTGCATTAAGTTTTGCTATTGCTTTATTTCTTTTCAGTGCAAAGTAATCTATGAAACCTGTTCAAAACTGACATGGAAAACTCTCAATATATAAAAAACCACTATTTAAATTTCAAGCTTAGATAATTGGTTAGAAATAAGGTTTGTGTATTTTTGTTTTTCTTTAGTCCTTGATGAGAAGAGAGGAACATTGAAGCAATGTCTTTTAGCTTTGTCTAAAAGTTTAGAAAAATATTATGAATCAGCAAGATTTTCTCTGAAGGTTGCTTTATACAGAATTATTTTAAACTATTCATATAACTCTGATGTAAACATTTTTTATCACTTCTGTTTAGGAAACTTCACATATATCAAACTCTGACTAACCCCTGGACAAAAAGAGTAAGTGTTTTCTACACAGTATTAATCCAGTTGACTTCCAGAAATGAGAATTCTTCAGACCATAGAGGATTTTGCAACATGACAGATCTACTTTTGGCTATCAGGGAATTCAACTAGGAGCCAAAGTTTTGCATCCATGCACTTAGCAAAGGAGGAACCTGAGGTTCACCAACATCCCAGATGAATGTTGAATTGCTGTACTAAAGGGCTGAAGCATCCCTCCCCCGCCTTTATGTGAGAAGGTATCAATCCAGAATTTAATCCTGTCTCATGTAATACCTAATCCCCAGAGAACAAAACTCCAACTGTACCATTAAGTACAAATACTTTCATTCAGTTTTGCTGAATTGCTTCAGAGTTTAAGTATTTAAGTCATGTAGTTGTGGCACTTAGGGACCTGGTTTAGTGGTGGGCTTTGCAGTGCTAGGTCAACATTTAGACTTGATAATCTTAAAGGTCTTTTCCAACCTAAACAATTCTAAAATTCTATGCTTCTGTAGCAGCAAGTTCCAGATATGCACTTACCACTCTGTAAGAGATATTTTCATTTCTCTATCTTAAGGAAGATTCCTGCAAGCCTCATTTAATGACATCTAGTTCTAATATTAAAAGATTTGGTATGCAACAACTTTACATTCATCTTAAGATTAACCTTCATGATTTTGCAAATCTTAGTTTTATCCAGTTCTCGATCTCCTCATCTCCAAATTCCTAATTTAGCAACTGGCCCATTCACTTAAAATTTAAATTGCCTTTCTGGGTACTTTTTTCACTGTAATTATATCCTTTCTAAGATTTGAAGAACAAAACTGTACAAAGTACTCAGGAACTGGACATGGAAAGGTCTTATACAGTGGGGAAATTATGCTCTCCGTCATTCATGTTCTAAGCACTTGTCCTGATTATGCCCAGCACTTACTTGTTCGTTTGGCTGCCAGAGCACACTGAGCCATGGACCTCTGAATAAAGATTTATTCTTACAGAATTCACTCTTACTCTTACACAGTAGGCTGTTTACCTTCCAAATCCAAAAGACAGAAAGAATATGAACTAACAGAATCAAAGTTTACATGGCTGTAGATTTTTGCTACTACTGCCTTAGTGACAGCAAGAAACCAGCTCTAGAAGTTCACACTGTCCTCTAACATTATCAAAACATAAGGATTGTTTTACCTTATTGTGCAAGTTTAGCTGCATTGCTTCATTATCATTTACAGGAAAAGATCAATTTCCCATTCAAAGCTGACATGACAAAAAGCCCCATGTGGTTAAACAAACTGTAAGTTAAATTATAGGATATATGATGTGCTGTGCACCAGATGAATGTGTGGTTTTCTCTAAAGCTGTGTGAATAACTGATATTTTTGTTCAGTCAGAAAAACATATAAATGAAAAGAAATGATTTTATCTGAAGTTTTTTATGTTTGTATTTCTTGTCAGAAGGAAAACCCGCCACATTTCATGTATCTTTACTGAGAGCTAAGGCTTTTAATACTACCATGGGTAGTATTATTAAGTAAAGCCATAAGATCCAGGGAAGTGATCACCCCCTCTGTTCTGCACTTGTGAGACCAAATCTGGAGTAGTGTGTCCGAGTTTGGACTCCCTATTACACAGAAGAGGCTACCAAGATAGTCAGGAGCTGGAGCACCAGCTGTAGGACGAAAAGCTGAGAAAGCTGGGTTTGTTCATCCTGGAGAAAAGAAGGCAAAAGGTAAACTGTACTGCTATCTACAAGTATCTGACAAGAAAATAAGAGAAGGTGGAGAGAGACTCTCCTAGGATGCGCACAGAGAAAGGACAAGAGGCAATGAACACAAACGGGAGCATCAGAAATTCCACTTAGACATTAGGAAAATTTTCCTTATCGTGAAGGAGAAAAAATATTTGAATAGGATGCCCAGGGAGGTTTTGGATCTACATCCTTGGAAGTGTTCAAAATTTGAATAGTCAAGTCCATAAGCAACATGGTCTAATTAAACCTATTTTGAGTAAGGCGTTGTCCATCTGACACATGAAGGACCCTTCCAACCTAAATTAACCTACGTTTCTGAAATTCTTTGAATGATAGTTGTTATTGTCTGGTGGATCATTGGAAGGGCTTTCAGAAGAAATATGACTCCTAAGTTTGAATCAAGTTCCTTCTGCCCAATTCAGATTTGTATTTTCAGGTACACTGAAATTGTATTTTTTGATGAACAAAATATTTGTCTAAAATGTTTGGGTTTTTTAAGCTCTGAGTTTTTTCTGATTTCACAGTAGCAACTTGATGATAAAGTTCTAAAAAGAAGTCTTCTAGCTTCAAAGTGTTTCACAACAGAAATTAATCCTCATATAAATTTATTACCTAACTAAGCAGCTTCTTCCAGTGTATATAGTAAAATTGAGAGAGATTGGTCGCAAATTTAAAAGTTATCTGTCAATTTCAGTGCATCCATTTCTGGCAGTTTGTTAAGCACCTCAATTTGGTCCTCAAATCTGTGTCAATGAAAAGTCAATGGTCTGTATACAGAGAAGTATCCTAAAAATATCAGTGAACTCATCAATATATATTAATTTGCAGACCAACAATATCAGTACACTCATTAAAAACGTTTGTAGATTTGAAAGTCCAATTTCTAATGCATGATGCTCAAACCAAGTTGACAAATTAATTCTTCAAGCAATAAATCTGACAAAAGGGTATCCACAATTACTGGTTTCCCAACCCAGTCTCAGTATGTTGGTATTTCAGCTTCAAATAAATATCAAGTCAATAACCCAAATTGCATACAACTTTGGTAGGTCTCTCTCTTTAAACTATATGCCAAGCACTCTTGATTCATATGCTTAACACATTCATTTGAGAAGAAAAAAATCCGCCAAAGTCAGTGGCTAAAAATTATTGGTAATGCTATCTACAAAGGCTTTGTAAGAGGACAAAGTGTTCAAAATGGGCTGTTCTTAATTCTTTTATTATGGAATTCACATGTGTGAGTAAGCACCATCTATATGTGAGTTATAAAATGTCTGGAAACAGAAAATTAGTAGTTATGTTGCCAAAGCTAACATGTAGCTGTGCAGGATTAATTATTATTGTTGTGCCTACTTTAACCTATGAGAATTGAGACTGTTCTCCTGTGATTTGATAAAAGTTGGTTGATGGTTATTTGAGTCACATAAAACTATGAGTCAAGTCTGAGTCTGAAACGCAGACAGTATTTTTAGATTATTAAGAAATGGAGACACAGTTGAGACAGGGAACTCCTCTGCCTTGTTTACCTAAGGAACGAAGAGTAAGGTGTTTCACAGACATTTGAAAGCAGAGGTCTTTTCAGTGAGTCACTAGTGGATTTTCCACAACTGCTATTAAATAATAACTAGGTGCATAACAACAAATGGGTGAATTCCTAAACAGGCTGCACATTGAAGAAAATTCCTATTAATCTCTTCTAAATACTAAGTCTTTCTGTTTGAAGAAACAGAGAGCTAAACTTTGCCCAGGCACAACAGCGTGTTGACATTTTTTTGAATCCTTCAGTTGAGTGATCCATTTGACATATTACCTTATGTTAGAGTCCTCTTTTTCAAGGCTTTGGCTGTAGATAGACAATGCTCTGAACAACTATATCTCTTTGCAGTCAAGAAACCGTTAAAAATGTCTGAAAGGTATAGTTAATTTATTCACACTAGTATTTTCAAACAACCTATATTGGATATATACAGTAAAATGCAACCAACTTTCTCACTGTTTGAATTGCTCCAGAGTGACAGGACTTGATAAATCAAAGATTTTTCTGATTAAGTAGAAGATGTGAAGATGTGTTTTTAAATACAGTCCTATGTGGACAGTAATACTAACGTGACATTTATTTGTATATTTAGGCATTCAGATACTTATTCAGAACTATCTTGTTAATAGCTCAGTATCTCTCCATGTCACTGGACCAGGTTATGCAGACATTGGAAATGTGTCATGGGGAAAAAACCCGCTCATTTCGCCCCAAATATTTTTTTTCTTGGAATATTCTATTTAGAGTAAGCATTTTCTGTTTCTACAACAGAATCTGGTGATTATTAAGCATTATTAGTCACACAAGCAGCAGAAGACTTTAATTCAGATATTCTTTGCTGATAGCAATGAAGCTACAGAGATGCTGATTTCTCTGAGTAGCTGCTAAGTATCAGGGGCTCTTTGTTTAAAAAGTTTGAGTATTGTGTGACTCAGACTGAAACTAAACCAAACCAAACAAAGCCATCACAAGGGGTAACCTTACTTGTCGGTCATCTTTGTAGAGTAGGTGGTTAAATTCCAATGTAATGACCCTTGATTAACAAGAGGTAAAATATCGAAACTCTACAGCTCTAGGCTAAATTTCAAACCGAAGATGCTACAACAGAGCCCAATACTATTAGAATGGGCACGGCACAGAGGAGAATGAATAATATATGCTGAAATTATCTACTCCTACTCAACCTGAGTTAATTTTCAACAGCGATATTGGGGAGAGAAGTCAGGCATGCATTCTTCTTAATAAAAGCCCCAAAGCCGACAGTTAAAAATAAAACAAAGATTACAGTCCAAAAATTATATCAATTAGTTAGTTGGGGGGGACAAGGAACTTTCCTAATATATATTTATCTGCCTTCCACACTGTATGTATAAATATAGGGAATCCTCTAATGTGGAATAAAAGTTTTCAAGATTACCCAATTTTACATAACTTGGATTCTAGACAGGCCTGAAAAATGTACAGAGATTCAGTAAGAGAGACAATGTTTGAAAATGAGATGATATCCTATGATTTGATTTAGTCATTGAGAGCACAGATAGACAGGATAACAGTCTACACTGTTCATAAACAAGGGATTAGAGTAAATCCTTTGGGAGGATGATTGTCATCACATCAAGGGGAAAAGCTTTGATGGAATTACTTCTTTATCCTCTTCATGAAAAAGATGTTACAAGTTGTCCCAAGTACAGTCTGGGACTCAAGCAGAGTTAATAAAGCAGCAGTCTTGCTAGTGGATGTATTTATTTGTCCCACAAAAAGTAGACATAAAAGAAAAGCTCTAGTTATATGAAATTAGATACATGCTAGTTGTAATTCACAGTGTAGAAGCATATCAAAAATAAGACTTTCTTTAAGAAGAATAAACCAATCATAACATAAATACAGTATAATTCTGTTCTTTATTTGAAACCTCCATCAAGAACAACTAATAATCTTATCAGGGTGAAATTACTAAAGGAGAAGCAAAGTGGGAGAGGGGGTAAGGAAACTACATCCAAAGTTTGGAAAAGTGAAATCCCAGGTGTCCTGGAGCTGATGGTCTGTATTATGTTGCAACATGAAATAAAAGTTCCAGTAAGCACAACAGATTATTCATATCCTGGTGCTGAACTCAAAACACATAGAAATAAATAGAATAAGCAAAAATATTTAATGAAATATCAGATTCTGCTTTCTGAGGTATCCTGAACTTGCTTTGTTTTGTCTTCCACTGGAATGACATTTGCATTCCAAGGAGAAAATATTTATTGCAGAAAAGAAAAATATTTAAAAACATTGGATATGAAAACCCCATACAGCACTAGTCATCACAAATTAATGATAAAGAAAGGAAGTGTAACAGCCAAATTCATAGCAGCACAGCAGCTGTTAAACACTACATGCCAGTTCCTACATTGTCACACTACAGAAGTACTTACTGGATGGAGCACATGTCATGGTTGTAAACGCACAAAGTTCTCTCTATGTCTTATGAAGAAGCTTGAAAAGCACCAGAAGTGTGGATTCAAGTTGAATATATAAAGCCCATAGTTAAAATCCAAGTGTGCAAGATTGAGTTCCCACTTAATGAAATTTACCTATAAATATAGGGATTTGAGTAGTGTAAATACTGACATCAAGGTTGAGATTTGTGGCAAAAGGGAATATGAAACTTCTGAGTCAGAGTGGTATGCTGTCCTCAGCCTGCGGTAGCTGGGCCACAAATACAGGTTAACCATCCCACAGCCACTTTGGCTATTAGAAGTGGACGTTTTAGCTAAGTCAGAAGTTCTTGACAGAGGTTACAAATGTTTCAGGATGGATCCTCATGGCCATTCACCAAATCAGGGGAATGATGACTCAAACATCTGCTTAGTAATACTGAAGATGAAATGTGATGGAGTTGAAAAACTGCATTTAATACTAAAAGTTCTTCGCTGAGAGGGTGTTCAGGCACTGGAACAGGCTCCCCAGGGCAGTGGTCACAGCACCGAGCTTGTCTGAGTTCAAGAAGTGTCTGAATGATGCCCTCAGTCCCATGCTCTCTTGGCTGGCCCTGTGTAGAGCCAGGAGTTGGACTCGATGATCCTTATGGGTCCCTTCCAACTCAGGATAGTCTATGATTTTATGATGAACTTTGACAATGTTTTTGAAATAATGATGGCAGCAATAATAACAGACTTTAAAGATTTGTTTCTATTTGATTAACAGACAATTTAAAAAAAACAGGGCATATTTTGAGTCCCTAGCTTTAACTGATGATCGTTATGGAGGACATTTGATTGTTCCAGATATCAGAGGTGATATTTCTTTTCAGCAAAAGACAATACCTGCATATAGTACTACTACTGATAATCTGTGTTGTTCTAAATTGTTCATGAAGAGATGCTCACAAAAACTTTAAGATACTCGGTGTTAACACTGATGCCCCATATACATGTGATTTACAGGGCAAGGTCCTGGATGGCTTCAATGGATATCACGTGAAAACACTGAAGTGGAAAAAGGTGATAGTACGAACTAGGAGAGAGATTTTTCAGAGTGATTCAATCCCATAGAGAACTGCTGCACAAAAGAGCCTTTATTGAGTATTAAATACGTTCTCTTGAGATCAGTTAATCGTCTGTTGGGCTTAAATTAAAATATATTTTGGACATATCTGATCCTCTATTTCTGTCATATCACAGCTCACTACTGTAAGGAACCAACAAAGAGATCTTAGATACATAGAATCTTTCTTAACTAGCATGGTCTATTAGTCTTTTCCTCTTTAATCTCCCATTTGCAAGTATAGTATTTGAAGTGGTATTGAGAGCTACATTTTCAAATCTGAATCTTGGAAAAAGATCTTAAAGAAAGAATGGATGATTTACAAACCTGTTTTTGTTGTGCTGTAGTTTGGCATGGCTGGGTTCTGGTGGAGGAGGGCGGCTGCAAGAAGCAGCCAGAAACTCTCTGCAGCCCCACAGAGCAAACACCAGCCAGCTCAAGGCCGGAGTCATTGCTGACCATGGCCAAGCCCATCAGTAATGGTCACAGTGCCTCTGGGAATCACATTTAAAAAGTAAAAGAAATGCAAACAGCCACTTTTTGCTACCAGAGAAGGGAGTGAGAAGATACAAGGAACTGTGCAGGCACCAAGGCCAGTGAAGGCGGGGGAGGTGCCCGAGGTACCAGAGAGAAAGGTGCCCCTGCAGCCCACGGAGAAACCGATGGTGGAGCGGGTGTCTCCCCACAGCCCATAGAAAAGGCTGAGACCCCACCTGCAGCCCGTGGAGAGGCCTCACGCTAGAGCAGGTGGACACATACAGGAGATACTGTGACCTGCATTGGAGCAAGCCTCTGCCAGCACTTGCAGCCCATGGAGAGAGACACAGACACAGAGATAAGCAAGAAAGAGAGATCCACAGCGATGCAGGTTTCCTGGGGCGGGAGGCTTGCAAGTCTGTGGAGAACCAGGCCGGAGCAGTCTGGGCCTGAGAGACTGAGAAACATTCTATCATTTATGACTGCACCCCATAGAAGTGACCCACGCTGGGGCAGCTGGTGAAGAGCTGAAGCCCTGTGGGGAAGGACTCGCATTGGAGAAGTTCATGGAGGACTGTCTCCCCCCTGCCTGGGCTAAAAAGGAAAACAGCTGTGAGGAACTTACCAAAACCTCCATTCCTCCATTTCCTGCCCATTCCTGTGCCACATGGCAGGAGGGAAGAAGGCAGCAAAATCATGAATAAAGTGCTAAGAAGGGAGAGGTGGGGAGAGGTGCTTTAAGATCTGGTCGCACTTCTCATTACCTGACTCTGGTGTCACTGGGTGTGCAGTACAGTGTAGTAAATTAGAGACTTTTCTTTCCTTTATTCTGTGTTGAGTCTGTTTTGCCTGTGCGTCTAATTGTGGAATGATCTCTCCCTGTCCTTATCTCGACTCCTGAGCCTCTCAATATGTATTTTCTCCTCTGTCCAGCTGGAAGGGGGAGTGATAGACTGACTTTGGTGGGCGTCTGGCCTCCAGCCAGGGTCAAAGCACCACATGTAGTCAGTTGAAATAAAAAGGAGTAATTCCATCAATATGTTTGTAATTCCACAAATTTATTTGTAGTAACTGCTTTGGAGTCCTATCAGGATAATGTCTTCCTCATCCAATACCGAGGGATAATTTTTCTGGAACCAAAGGATGTGGGACCTGAACAAAGAGATCGAAAGCTCTTTAGAGCACATAAACTCCCAGTACAATTTCAGCAGTTGCTGCAGAAAGGCAGCACTGTGGGTTTCCTGCTGTCTGCTGATGTTTTTGCTACGTGCAGTTGTGGAGTGTGACAGGAATAAGAAGCCAATTTGTGGCTTTCCCATTAATTCAGTCTTCATTTTGAAAAGTAAAGAATGAACAAACTTGTTTCTTGGCAGGGTCTAAGGAAGAAGGGATGTCATTAGGCACTTCAGTAAATACTTCCTTTATTCTACCTCAATTATTTTCTGCTGAATTATTTTCTGCTGAACTGATACACTGGTATTGGCAAAACTATCCACAATGAACTGAAATGATCAGGAAAGCCTCCATCATGGAACATCCTGGCCTTCCCCGTGCACTGTCCTCAGGAAGTAGAAATTACAGTTTTACGAAATTAGTTGTAAAAATATTTTCCTTTAAATAATTCAGCTGGTTAAGTAAAGATTATTCATCTTCTGACAGGAGGGAGATAATTCAGCAGCTATGTAATCTTAGCAGAAAACAAGGCTAATGTAATGGCCATTTGTAGGTAAACTCAGCCCCACGGCAAAGAGGTCAGGGAGCAGCTCAGCCCCAAGGGGAGAGGGGCTGGGGAGCCCCTCAGACTCCATCAGGCGCAGCACGGGTTGGCAGAGAATTCCAGAAGGTGCTGCGGTCACTGGGCACATCGCGGGGCATCTGCAAGCCTCAGCCAAACCACAGCTACTCAAATGGCTTCCCAGCCGGCCCATGTGGAAGTCTGTGGCCTACTTCTTGCAACACCCCAGCACATAAACATACTTCTCTACCTGAGCTCTAGATTCATTTCCAAGAATCATTTCTTAATACTTTTATTTTGATTTCGTCATTTCTTTTGCCAGCCTGAGAAGCAATCTGTAGTGTCTTCCCTCCCCAGCCCTGTTCCTCCTCAGCCAGGCCAAACTCTATCTCAATCACAGTTTAAGTAGAAAAGTCTGTTTTCTCACAATTAAAGGTGACAGAAGTATATTCCTATCATTCCTCCCAATGTACTTCGATATTTATATTCATACACTTCTCTCCATGGCACATTTCCCCAGTGTCCTGCAGCAGGATCTGGTAGGATTTCTTTATGAGACATCTCGCCTTTTTACTTCTCATATGCAAAGGAGTGAGAGACAGCCTTGCTCCTGGAGAGCCTGTGACAGACAGAGAAACCTGGGGGACACTGCCAGGTGCTGCAGCAAGCCCCGTGTCGTGACAGGCACCTCCATCATGGCCACTGAGCAGGGTGCTCCCAAGGGGGAGGTCAGCATGCGGAGCAGGAAGGGAGCTCACCCTTGTTTTATTAGTACGATGATGTCTTAGAAGGCGATAAGAAAATAGATTTCTGTAATGATAGCTAATTGTTCTGTGTTTCATAGTAGAATCATTGCAGTGGCTATGGGTAACTCCTGAAATGAAGCATTATCAGCTGTATTGTCTGCATGTTTGTTCATGGGGTATAACAAAGCATGAACGCTACTGCCCAAGTGGAGTGAAAGCCACGCAAAATAAAAATATAAAACAATATTTATATAAAACACCTATTTTTTTTAAAGAACACTGGAAAATGTACTTAAGAAGGGAAGTAGATTTCCCACAGGGTTTTTGTATCTTATCTCTAGGGGTTTTTTCTTAATTATTTTCTACTGTGGAACATAGGCTGCTATCTCAAATTTCCTGAGTGTATCATATTTTTACTGAGACCTCTACTCCAGTTCGTGACTTCCAAGCTTAATTTGTTTCTCAATACTAGTATCTGGACTTCCAACTTGACTTCTGATTATGCATTTTACCAGACAATTCTTAGAATCATAAAATGTGTTAGGTTGGAAGGGACCTTTAAAGGTCATCTAATCCAAGCCCCCCTGCATTAAGCAGGGACATCTTCACTAGATCAGGTCGCTCAGAGCCCCATCAAGCCTGACCTTGAATGTCTCTAGAGGCACGGCCTCCACTACCTCTCTGGGCAACCTGTCCCAGTGATCTACCACCCCCATAGTGAAGAACTTTTTTCATAATATCCAACATAAATCTCCCCTTTTCAAGTTTAAAACCATTACCCCTTGTCCTACTGCTACATGCCCTTGTGAGCAGTTCTTCCTCAGCTTTCTTACAGGCACCTTTCAGGTACTAGAAGGTCGCTGTAAGGTCCACCTGGAGCCTTCTCTTCTCCAAGCTGAACAAGCCCAACTCTCTCAGACTGTCTTCACAGGAGAGGTGCTTCTGCCTCTTGATCATTTTCGTGGCCCTCCTCTGGACACGCTCCAACAGGTCCATGTCCTTCTTGTGCTGAGGCCTCCAAAGCTGGACAAAGTACTCCAGGTGAGGTCTCACGAAAGCAGAGCAGAGGGGCAGAATCACCTCTCTCAATTTGTTGGCAACACTTCTTCTGATGCAGCCCAGGATGTGGCTGGCATTCTGGGCTGCAGATGCACATTGGTGGCTCATGTCCAGCTTCTCATCCATGAGTATTCCCAAGTCCTTTTCCTCAGGGCTGCTTTCAAGCACATCATCTCCTAAGATGTATGGATAATGGGGATTGTCCTGACCCAGGTACAGAACCCTACACTTGGCTTTGTTGAACCTCATGAGGTTTGCCTGGGCCCACTTCTCCAGCCTGTCCAGATCCCTCTGGATGGCATCCCATCCCTCCAGCACATTAACCTCAGCACTCAGCTTGGTTTTGTCAACAAACTTGCTGAAGGTGCACTCAATCGCACTGTCAATATAATTAATCAAGATATTAAACAACACTGGTCTCAGTATGGACCCTTGAGGAACTCCTCTTGTCACTGTCTTTCATCTGGACTTGGAGCCATTGACCACCACCCTCTGGATGCAACCAGCCAATCAGTTCCTTACCCACTTAACAGACCACTCATCAAATCCATATCTCTCCAACTTGAATAAATCAGTCATAAAAGTTGCCTTAGAGGGCCTTCACAGCCCCAAATTACTGTTACAGTCATGTCCTGCATGATATGGAATAACCCTTAGCAAAGGCCTAAACATAATCACGTGGTGCTGAAGTGAAGCCGAGATACCGCAGCACGTGAGGGGTAGGGCTGGTGAAGCTGCACCGCTGTGTGGGCACGCCTGCATTGTGTGCTGCTCAGCGCGGAGCAGCAGGCATGCTGTCTAGGCTGCATTAATGGTGGAGTATGAGCCTCCTCCATTTTCTGTGCCTTTTGTGAACAGTCTTGTATTTACAAGGCTCCACAGCAGGCGTAGAACGGAGGTATTGTCTAGGATGACTTAAAATTGCACCGGGGAGATTGAGGTTAGATATCAGGAAGAATTTCTTTACTGAAAGGGTTGTCAGGCATTGGAACAGGCTGCCCAGGGAGGTGGTGGAGTCACCACCCCTGCAGGTATTTCAAAGGTGTGTAGAAGTAGTCCTTAAGGACATGATCTAGAGGTAGACTAGGTAGGGTTAGGCTGTGGTTGGACTTGATGATCTAAAGGGTCTCTTCCAATCCAGGTGATTCTGTGTTTCTATGAATCATGTTTTCTGCACAGATCTATGAGGTTACATCAGAAAGGACTGGAAGAGGCAAAGGAAACAGCCATGGTTACACGTTTGGGAAGGCTGGCTTGGAGATGAGAGCATGGGATGGGAGGAAATGCAGTGTCAGAATACTCTGGCCCAATGCCAGTAAATTGAAATCTTCTGTGATCTGCTCTCTGAGATGTGCATCCTATTGTTAAGTCACCTGGCAGCCCTGAGGTGGGGTCATACATCTCCAGGAAATAAACTGCGAGAATCCCTTCTCCCGCTCCTCCCTGTCTCACTGCTAACTGATGTCACAAAGTCTTGTCCCACACTCCATGCTTAGTATTACAGCTCACTGCAAGATCAACTCCTAATCTGTATGCTTTACCAGAGGGTTGGACAAGATCTCCAGAGGTCCCTTCCAACCCCAGCCGTTACGTGAATCTGTGAATAGGGTAGCTAAAAACCTATGCTGGAGCGAAGACCTAACATTAGGTCCTGTAAATCTTTTTTTCATTCTTTAGCACTGTGTAACTCATCAGCGGGTTTTTGGGTAACAGCAGTACCTCACTGGTTTCAAGTCCATACAGTATGGGTGCTGTAATACAGACTATTTAGTGGCTCTCACTGCTTTTTCCTGTTTTCCAAGCAAAGACATTTTCATTCCTAGGAGCACCACTTCTGCCAAGAAGGGTAACCACAAAAATTGCTGTTTACATCACAAATTTGGATGGCACAGACAGCAAGTCTCTCTCTTGTCAGGCTAGGGAAGAAAAGAAGCTGGAGGCCCTGGGTTACCTTAGTGGAGAGATGACCGGCCATCTGGGTTAGCGTGGGAAGAGTCCACCACATGGAACACGACTCTAGCAGTGGTTTTGCTGCTGCCAGTAAGAACCTCAAAATGCCACAGAACAGAGTATTTCTTGGCTGCCTTCTATTTTACACACTAAAGTTTAGCTGAAAAATACACCTCCCTTCTCCAAATAAACTTTGCCCAGTTTGAGCATCATAGTGATTATAAACAGCAGAACTGGCAGTCATACTGACAGTAACCTGAACAAAGGAATCAGCTTCAGGGGAAAGAGGAAAAACATGCCAATACATAAAGTATTAAAAGGCAGGAGGAAACAGCACATGCTTCTAAACATTTCTTCAAAATTGTGTCATTTTTTGTCCTGTTTAAGACACACAATACTACTAAGGAGAAAGCAGGTTTGTACAAATACTTTGTTGTGGACTCAATCCTGCCATGGTGCTGAGCAGCAGAGCTTGCAGGGTGCCAGTGGACTTCCTGCAGATACTAGGAGCAGGACCACAGTGTTCTTCACTTCAGAGCTGAGTCCTATGTTTGGGATAATTCTTCAGCCATGCTGGAGAGATTGATTTCAAGCCAATTGTTATTTTTTTTCACTTATTGTATGAAAGTCAAAGGTTCCAGCACCTTTATAGTCCTTAATCAGCAAATCACATTTTAGCCCTTTCCATGACATAGAAGTTGAATTCCCTGCAGTTTCTTTCTTCTTCTGTATTTAGTTGAGATCTTCAGAACTTGAGTTGTGTCTGATCCTTCAAAACTCCTGTGAAAGCCTTCATGAGAATGCAGGTTACTTGCGGCTTTCTTGCCCAAAGTATTTCCTTCCTCTTTTTAGTGTGTGTCTCTCACACACTTCATCTGACTCCTTAATTTCAGTAAGTTCCTAGTGTATAGACTTCATCCCTTGCATATTTTTAATCTGCTATTTAGCATCCTACAGGAGCATTAGCATTCAATTATTTAATATAAATCACTAGTCTCATTTAGTTGAGGTAGACAGTATTCCTCTGTTGTTCCTCATGCAGATTTGAGTATTCATCTACATCTCAGATATATTAATTTCACGGAATGCTCAGTGTTTCATTCCTACTAAATTTTACAAGGTTCTTTTGTTTACTTTTGAATGTTTTAGAAATCCTTGGAAGTGAAAATAAAACGTCATGATTTTATAACTGTCAAGGGAAATTAATGATAATACACTGTTTCTTCCCCTTACACACCACTGAAAATAAATATGAAACAAAAGCTTTAAAGAAAGCTAAAAAATTAATCAAAGATCTTATCACCCATCTAGGTCATTACCCAGCAACTGCTGCTGGTCTGTATTGTTTGCCACAGCTTTCTTTTCTCTTTGCTGTATAAATAGCATAATGCTGTATAATAAGCTGGATGGAGGAATGGGGTGTATGTCAGGATGTGCTACCACATGTGCTTATGTAGGTCCCAGATGGCTTTCTCTATCAAAGAACTTGATTTTCTGGTTTTGTTATTTTTTTTTTTTAGCTGTATTTCTTTGCTTTTAAAGGTGCAGGAGCCAATGCATAATAAACACTTGAGGTGCTGCAGGATTCAGCAAAATTATGAGAACATTTGTGTGCAAGCTTTACATTTGGTGACATACAATAACCGAGTAAAGATGAGCAGGTGACAGCAGCATCGGTGTTGAGCTACTCCTGGAAAATGCTGTTTTTCTGTGATAGAACATAAAACATAATTGGTACAGTTTGAAATAATATGAATGTAAACATGAATAAGACACTACATAATCTCTGGCCAATAAATGGCATCACATAACTAATGAGAAAAGCAATCAATAAAACAAGTTTTAATTTTACCAGTGACTGTATGTTTTAAATATCAGTTACTGCCTGTCCAGCTCATAAAACACGTGCATTCAGGTGGGACAGAATGAGCTAGATACACAGCACAGAGCTGCTGAACTGAAAGCAGGTCTGCAGTAGGTGACCTGCACTAATGACAATATTGGAATACTGGAAGGGTGACCACAGGCCTCTGGACACTGCTCCCATTGCAGATCTGAAGCCAAAGTTGCAGTCAGAGGCAAAGGATAGACCTGCGGTCTGTCTTGTTGCAAAGAGGACTTTACACTTGTGAGCAGCTGCTTCTCCCTCTCCTTCTGTATATTACAGACAGTGAAAATTCCCTTATTTTGCAATTTATGAATATTCTGAAAGGTATTTGGAGGGCATCTTATGAAAAAATGTACAGATGGACTTTATTGGATTTCTCACATCTTTACCAGCCAGATTGCTGTACATCTCACAAGCTTTCACTTCACTCAGGAACAGGCGGTTACTTACTGTGCCAGACTAAACTAATGACTACATGAAATAATTGCTCTCAGAAGCTCCCAGTCACAGTGAAATGAAGCCATTTTGGATCCAGAACCTTTGCATTTGTCAAAAGCAGTTACTGGCTTATGTTTTCTGGCACACTGAGTAGTATTTGCAAGTCAGCTTTATTTAACAATGATTTCAGCATTCTCTCAGTGTGACATGGAAGTCGCTGCTGCTTAGTTTTTCCTATACAGATCCTTGTTGAAGACAATTTCCTGCTACAGATGGTGCAGGAACCTACAAGGGGAGGGCAGGTGCTGGACCTTGGTCTTACTAACAAGGATGGGCTCATCAGGGAGGTGAAGGTCGGGGGCAGCTTAGGACAAAGCGACCATGAAATGATCCAGTTCAAGATCCTGAGTGGAAGAAGCAAGTCAAAAAGCAGGATAGCTACCCTGAATTTTGGAAGAGCTAACTTTGATCTCCTCTGCAACCTATTAGGAGCTACCCCGTGGGCTACGCTGTTAGAAGGCAAGGGAGCCTGTGAGAGCTGGCTAGCATTTAAACAGCACTTCTTCCAAGCACAGGATAGGTGCATCCCTTTGAGTAAGAAATCGGGAAAGAGAGGCAGAAGACCTGCATGGATGAGCAGGGAGCTAATGTGTAAACTCAAAGGGAAGCAGGTGGTTTATGAACTGTGGAAACAGGGTCTGTGCACCTGGGAGGAATACAGGGATGTTGTCAGGGCCTGTAGGGACGCGACTAGAAAGGCTAAAGCCCGCTTGGAGATGAAGCTAGCAAGGGACATAAAGGATAGTAAAAAGAGTTTTTTCAGATATGTGAATAGTAAGAGGATGACCAGGGATAGTGTAGGTCCCTTGATGAATGAGGCGGGTGTCCTGGGGGGATGCAGGGGGAATTGGCCAGCCCCTTTTCAGTGGTCTGTGAAGATAGGACAAGGGGCAATGGCTGTAAACTGGAGCGCAGGAAGTTCCGCACCAACATGCGGAAGAACTTTTACACAGTGAGGGTGACAGAGCCCTGGGACAGGCTGCCCAGGGAGGTGGTGGAGTCTCCTTCTCTGGAGATATTCAAGACTCGTCTGGATGCCTATCTGTGCAATATGTGCTAGGGAGCCTGCTTTGGCAGGGGGCTGGACCGGATGATCTCTCGAGGTCCCTTCCAACCCCTACGATTCTGTGATCCTGTGCTTCTGTGATTATAGCTCCTATACCAGCAAGGAACAGTGGTACTTAATATAAGGATTTTTTTTTCCAGGTGGCACAGCAAATGCAAATATTTAGATGAATTAAACTAGTAACACTAAAACTCTGATCTTGACAATAGTCTTGGGTCAAAAATATATCAGTAATAAAAAACCCCTTAAACTTTGGTTTTCCTAGGATTTTGGATTATTTGCCCCTCATAATATATAGACACCAATTCAGAGTTTTAAGTGAGACAATGAAGCTGACAGCCACGCTGCTCAAAGGAAGGATGGCTAAGGCACATGGTTTTGTGCAGTAGCTCTGCCTTCCACCCTTTATGGTGTATTTTATGATGAATACCACAAATAGAATATCATCTGAGTCCAGTGGTCAGTCCTTAATTCGTCTTTATCAATGCACTGTGATTCAATGTAATGAGTGCAAAGGGCAGAAGTGCAAGAGGGAATGTTTTTTCTCCTCAGTTATCAACCTATATCATTATTCGATAAACGGGAGTCACACCAAACACTTAATTTCTCAGTGGTGGGCATTGCAAACAGATTTTGCCTTAGCTTTAGCCCATCTGGGCTGCAAGCTTTCATGCTTGACTCCTTCCCTGGAACCTTTTCTCATCACATACTTTTGAAGCAAGTTCAGGCATTTTATTAAGAACAGGAACATATTAAAATGTGTATTTACCGATGTCTTTAGAGCCACTCCATTCTGCTGTTAATTAAATATGCTATTAATTAGGGTCTGCTATTAATTAAGTCTGCTCTGCCTTGGGAAACCATCTATGGGAGCCCAGATGGGTCTAATGTGTTGTTCTATCTGCTGGATCCATTTCTTTGGCTGGATCCACTTCTAGATGGAAAAAAAAGAACAGAGTTTTAGTCCCAGCTTCTCCCAGAACTAGTTTATTTTAGGAAAGGTTAAGGTTGGTAGTGTTTGATACAGTGTTAACAGCTGAAAAATAGTAAATGTTATGAATGCGTTTCTAGGAGCAACTGGAGTGTTACCACAGCTACGAGGTCGTGCAACAGGGTGCTATCCCTTTCTTTGAGCTTCACAAATTCAAAGTCCGATCCTGTCCTTCACAGTACTTGGTGTACCCATGCTGATACCATTTGGACTTCCAGGTTCTAAAAGGACAGAGAAGAGATTAGGAGACAGGGTATAAAACAAAGTAGCAAAAATGGTAATAGAAGTCATTATTTTATATATTCCATTCAGGTAATAAAACAAAAATCAATCATACATCCCACAAAAAAAAAGGGAATGAGGAAAAAAATGAGCAGTAAATCTTGAATTCTGGCTGATTATCCCTAAACAGAGAGCTGTGACTTTGCTACCCCTTGAAATTCAGAAGAAAAGTATTTTTCCAATTAGCAATGGAGAGCCAAACCAGTCATTAAACACTGCCATAAATATTCTGGCATGGGCTGCCAAGCACTGATTGACATTGAAACTGCGGGGGTGTCA
Source organism: Porphyrio hochstetteri (assembly GCA_020800305.1). Classification (NCBI taxonomy): domain Eukaryota; kingdom Metazoa; phylum Chordata; class Aves; order Gruiformes; family Rallidae; genus Porphyrio; species Porphyrio hochstetteri. The sequence continues at coordinate 206,500,795 of CM036905.1, read as the reverse complement.
CATGGCTTTGTACTGAATTGAACAATACAAAGCAGGAATTATTTTAACCTGGAGCATTGATTAGTGCCAATTACATAACACAGAAATGTAAAAAAGTAATATAACTAAAGACTTTCCACAATACAGAGCTAATTCGTTCTGTTCATTGCTCAGATTTGTGCTTCAGATTATCCCTGGCTTTAAAAGCAGAGAAAACATGAACCGCAGTGGCTGCAATTTAGGCGTGCTCTTAGTCGAGTGACTGTGAATGGTAAACACAGGGCTAGACAGAAACTCCCTGGCTGTAAATCAAGACCCAGCCCAGCTGCCAGCCAAGACACGGCGAGTGGTTTGACTTCACTCTGCTTTTGCCAATCCATTCTGTTTGTAAAGAGTACCTGGAGACACAGAGACTCGGATGTGACATGCTGTACTTGAGTCAGTGCTCTTCTCTGACAACAAAGAGGCAGTTCTCTGCCAGAATCATAATGGAAGTCATAAAAATAAGAGATGGGGAGGACTATTGTCATGAATCAGGTGGTCATCCTCCCTGCCAATACAGGATTATTACCCACCATGCCCAAATTAGAGTTTTGTGTCATGTAGTTTATAAGAAGCCTGAGCTTCATAGAATTTTCTCTGGAAAAATATCTTTATTTTCCTGTCGGTCCTAAATTTTCAAGTACGTCTCATCAATTACGCCTATACTGATAACTGTAAAATGTCCAAATATCCTCATTCTTCTCAATGGCATAAACTGATTATTCAGCTCTGACCAGTACTTTTGCTCTTTGTGGGATACTCCAGGCCCTAAGATACTGAGATGATAACTGAGCAGTGACACGTTATAAAACCTTTGGTTCATTGGGAATTACAGGACTTCACTTACACAGGACAGTTTCCTACTGGGTTTTGTTGTGATTTTTTTTTCCCCAATACAGGATAATAAACCACCTGGACAAAAGTTATAAAAAAAATCAGACATGCATCTAACTGGATTTTTAAAAACGGAGAGGTAGCAATGGGAGTCAGTACTCAGGTTCTCTCTGTATTGATGCCAAGCTACAAAGTAAGCAATGGCTTATTTTTAAAACCAGTCAAGTTCAACAATTCAGTTACTAAGTTAGTCAAATACTGAATGGAAACATCCAGGAAAGACGTGGGTTTGTGGCTGGAATGTCTACAAGGAATTATAACAGCACTGAAAGTCTGTACTAGGATTCTTATATCTGAAAGACTATGCTAACTGCTAATGGCTTCAGTCAGAACCAGATCTGCATTATGCTACCTGAACACCCTGTTAGTCTGGGAATCTGCTGGTATAGTAACTTGCAACTTACACTTAACTGGTGTTTATACTTAACTGATTTAATTGTCTACTTTTTTGTAAGAATAAGTCTCCCAGATAATACTGTCATGATGTTATGGCAGTAACAGAAAAAATGACTGATATGAAAAATTATTCTTTTAGAATCCTGTTTTTAATAAAATAGAAAAGGGACATGAATGCAAATTAGTAATCATTATGATAGTTGCCTGTCTTAGCAGCTAGTTAGCTATGAAGACAGGATATAGCAAGAACTGTAATCAGAAAAATTGGGCTTAAACCCACATTATTAAAATTCTGGTCCCTTTTATTGACAGGTCATTAGGATTTCTTGGTGTGATTTTTTAAATGATACTTCACTCGGTCTATTTCAAGTGCTTCAAAGTTGCTTCCATGACTACCCTTGGAAGACTGTTTCTGTCAAACAAATCTCACATTTGGAACATTTTTGCTAATATGCCTTAAAATAATACGATTCTAATTTAAATTAATGTTTCTTAATTAAGAACACTTCATTACAGCTGTTTTATCGCTTCAAGCTTATTACTGGAATATTCTCTATACTAAGGATTCACATCACTGAAACTCTTGTAAATGTGTTGTGTCTTTTCTTAAGCCTCAAGTGTAGAAACACTTTATATATGTACAGTGAGGCTATACTTATACAAAGCTATGACAGTGCTAAAATCTTCTGTGTATCAAATCTAGAATTTACAGAAAAAATACATTATCATTGCATTTCTATTATACTATATATATAGTTATCCAAACACTTCATAAACATATACTATAGCTGGGGAAAGGGAATTATGCTCAAGAAAGCCAACTGCAGGATTAACAAACTCTGGGGTTCAGTTCCAGGCCTAATCACCTTCATCAGTCTGCTCCTTCTGATGACAGCCTTCCCCAGAGAATGAATCTCTGCGTCCTGCCACCATCTGATCACGAACCGTTGTGGTAGTATGTCGAGACTCTACACCAGTCTCATGAGTAACTATGGTGAGGGTTAGATTTTTAGATGACAACAGACACGGATGACTGCTGAAGGAAAAGAAAAAAGTGCCTGGTTTTAAAATCCAGGTGAACAGCTTTACACATATGAACTACTCTGCGGCTGTACAGGGTGTTCAGTTCCTAACAGATAAATACTCAAAAGCCATTTGGACGTTGTGGTGTGTCAGACACCCCTGGGGAAAGCAGACCAGCACGGTGCCATGTTCACGCCAGCCCAGCCCTGTTGTGGTGTAAGAACTACAAGGCCAGGTGAGGCTCCTCACAGCACCTGAAGTGACACTGCGGAGCCTACTTCCAGACATCCAAACCCTGCTTCATGCAGAGAGACAGCAGATTGCTGCGTGTTACACTTGGGATTAAAAGAAGCATTTGGTGCATTTTTCCCAGGTTCTATCTGCTGGTTTCATGGATATCCATAGGCTGCTAGTCTGTAGGTCAGCCCAAGTGGCACTAGGTCAGCATGTTAAACACCTGAATTGCTTCCCAGAGTTTAGATACCACATTTAGTTGTCTGCACCCCCTTGCTGAGCTGCACCTTCCTCTGCCCCACCCCTGACAGCAAGGAGGCCTGGGAAGGTGGGGTGGGACAGGACAGCGATGGGCTGAGACGTGACCCCAGCTCTGGGTGAGAGGCTGTTCTCACACAGACAGGATGGACAGCGACTCTCCATGTTGTTTGTTTTCCCCATGGGCCTGAGGTGTGGAGTTCGTCCATCCCACTGTGTCTAACACAGCTGAAGAGCCTCCTTGTATCACTACTCCCTGAGAAACAGCCTCTGCCCATCTTTCTTGTTAGGCCGCTTCAGGTACCACCAGAAGGCTGCAACAAGGTTTCCCCTGAGTCTTCTCTTCTCCAGGCTGAACAAGTCTAGCTCTCTAAGCCTGTCTTCATAGGAGAGGTGCTCCAGGCCCTTCATCATCTTTGCGGTCTCCTTTCTACTTGCTCCAACTGCTCCATGTCTTTCTTCTGCTGGGGACCCCTGAGCTGGATGCAGTACTCCAGGTGGGGTCTCACCAGGTGCAGAATCACCTCCCTAGACCTGTTGCTCATGCTTCTTTTGATGCAGCCCAGGACATATTTGGCTTTCTGGGCTGCAAGTACATACTGCTGGCTCATGTTGAGCTTTATGTCAATCAGTACCCCCAAGGCCTTTGCAGGGCTGCTCTCAATCCACTTGTTTCCCAGCCAGTATCCAGATACAAGTTGGTAGTTTCAATTATTGTTCAGAATCCTCCCTAAAGCACAAAACTCTGCAGATTTCCTTTTTCTCAGCTCCATTAGGAATTGGTTGCATAATCATCACGAGCTTCATAGCTCAGCAGTAGCATCAGCAAGGAAAAGAGCAATATCCCATTTCCTCTTAAATTCTGTCTACTTCAGCATGGTTTGACCACTTCACAGGCCAGTGTATTACAGAATGTTTTCTAAAACAATAAAAGCCTTAAATGTCATCCCTACTCTGCTAGGAAGTCTGTAGGACTGCTAGAGTTTTAAAGTACCCAGATAACTGTTGACTGTATTTTGGTGGTATTACTGTGAACAGCCATGCCACATTTATAAAGTTAGGATTGAAGTCAAAAGGAAAATCTGGCTATATGGACAGGAACAGAAGAGATGTTTAACTGTCCTGTCCAGAAGAGGTGTTTAACTGTCCTGTCTAACCCTTTTAATATCTTATTTCAGTCCCTATAGTGCAGTGGCACAGTTAGTCTACTATATGTAAGTATGTGGCGACTACGTAAAGAGTTCAAATTCCCACACTGGTTTAAATTATTATTTTATTTTCACAGTGGCCATAGAGTTCTACAAGAATCACAGGACCTTATTATCCAATACTTAAGATCTTTGAGAATGGGAACTTTGGTTTTCTATAGTAGCCGAGTGCACGATATTCTACATGAAAAAAATATCAGGAGTAATAAACTGGTTTGGGTTTTTTTTTTCATTCTTAGCATTTCCATGTACTTGTATGGAGCAAATCGCAGCTCAATGGGACAAATTCCTATTGTTTGCATCCAGATAAGAGAATATAATTTTTAGACCAGTTTGCATGATGTAATTCAGTTATAGGTAACAATGAATATTGACTTCCATTCTTTTTTTTTCTTTGTGTTAGGGCCAGATTTGTGTTTAAGGAGTTAGGTACCAAGAAGCACTGAGACACCTCCATTTCTGTGCCCTGTTTTAAATAGTTTGGGCCACAGGAGACTACTTTCTGCTAACTTTCAGTCAAGGGTATACACTTGAAACAGCAAAAGTTATACAGAGAACCACCTTAGCCATAATCCTTGAGTAACTCACAGATTCACAGAACAGTTGGGGTTGGGAGGGACCTCTGGAGAATATCTAGTCCAACCCCATTGCTAAAGCAGCATCACCTACAGCAGGTTGCACAGGATCGTGCCCAGACAAGTTTTGAGTATCTCCAGAGAAGGAGACATTGATAATGCTTATAAATATGTAAAGGGTGAGAGTCAGGAGGATGAAGCCAGGCTCTTCTCAGTGATGGCCAGCAACTAGACAAGGGGCAATGGGTGCAAGCTGGAGCATAGGAAGTTCCATGTGAATACAAGGAGGAACTTTTTCACTATGACGGAGCGGCAGACCAGGCTGCCCAGAGAAGTTGCAGAGTCTTCTCTGGAGACATTCAAAACTCACCTGAATGTGTTCCTGTGTGATTTAGTCTAGGTGACCCTGCTCTGGCAGAGAGGTTGGCCTAGATGACCTTTTGAGGTCCCTTCCAACTCCTAATGTCCTGTGATTCTGTGTGATTCCACAGCCTCTCTGGGCAAGCCTGTCCCAGGGCTCTGTCACCCTCACAGTGAAGTTTATCCTCATTTTGAGGTCAAATTTCCTGTATTCGAATTTGTGCCCATTGCCCCTTGTCCTGTGGCAAGGCACCACTGGGCACCACTGAGAAGAGTCTGGCCCCTTCCTCTTGACATCTGCCCTTTAGGTATGTAGAAGTGTTGATGAGCTCCCCTCTCAGGCTCCTCTCAACCTCCTCTTCTCCAGACCAAGCAAACCCGACTCTCTCAACCTCCCCTGACAAGAGCCGCCACACAGCTAGCTTATCTAATGAGGTTTATCAGCATCAGGTGGCTTCACCCGGGTGTGGGTTCCACACATCTAGGCCCTATTCCAAAGCGCGACTTATCTCAGTAACTCGGTTAAGTTTTGTAGCCGTGCCTGTCCTACATGTAAACATAATTTCGGTCATTTTTGTGCCGAGGCAAGTATCACGACGAATACGGGCAGGCGTATCTCGGCTCCCAGTCGCGACAGACTGGTCGCCCTGCCAGCCTGTCGAGACCGGACCCAGGGGGCGGCACCCCGCGCCCCGCCCAGGCGCGTCGGGGGTTCAGGCGGGCGCAGCGTCCGACGGGCGCCGGGGCTGCTGGAGCGCCCGCCCGCCCTGACGTTCCACCGCTCACCGCTGCGAAGCAACGCGGGCATTCTCACCCGTTACGTACGCGCCGCGTGCTGACGCAGCGCCCGCGAACCGCGCCGCCACGCCGGTGTCAGGGCGACCCCTGGCGGCCTGCCTCGTCCCGCCGCGCAGCGCCCCCGAGGCCCGTACTGCCATAGGGACCGGGGCCGCCGCCCCGCGCGCTGCCTGCGCTCCTCCTCACACGCACACTGCGGGCACGAGTGAAGAAATCATAAAATAGGCCAAAAAACCCAAACCCCATAAAGCGCAAAGTTCATGGGTTTGCGGCGGATAATATTTAGTGAAGCAGCGTTGGAGTGTTTCCTGCTGTTACAGAATCACAGAATCACAAGGTTGGAAAAGACCTTTGAAGATCATCAAGTCCAACCATTCTCATCCTAAACTAAAGCATATCCCTAAGTACCTCATCTAGCCTTTTTTGAACACATCCAGGGAAGGTGACTCGACCCCCTCCCTGGGCAGCCTGTTCCAGGCCCTGACAACTCTTTCAGTAAAAAATTTTTTCCTAACATCCAATCTAAACCTGCCCTGGCACAGCTTCATGCCATTCCCCCTTGTCCTATCTCCTGTTACCTGGCTGAAGAGACCATCACCTACCTCTCTACAACCTCCCTTCAGGTAGTTGTAGGTGGTGATAAGGTCTCCCCTCAGCCTCCTCTTCTCCAAGCTAAACAGCCCCAGCTCCCTCAGCCGCTCCTCATAGGATTTGCCCTCCAGCCCCTTCACCAGCCTGGTTGCCCTTCTCTGGACTCTCTCCAGGACCTCCATGTCCTTTTTGTGGTGAGGAGCCCAGAACTGGACACAGTACTCGAGGTGTGGCCTCACCAATGCTGTGTACAGGGAACAAAGTTCCCACGTGTTCTCAGTTCCCAGTTAGTTCTCACGGCTAACAAAGCTCTGCGGGCATACAGGTGTACGAACTTTACACCGCAGTCCAGGTTCCCCATGATGGATGGATGGATTTCCTGTGACGTTTAAGCAAAGGAAATGGGTGTTGCTGACTGATGAACTTGCTTCTGGGTCTCAGCTGTGGTATTCAGAGCGAGTCTTGATGAAAAGAGGGATGGAACAGCAGGCAAGTTGGACGGGGGGAGGCGTGGGCACTTGGTTAGTGAAAAAATACATGAGGCCAACTGATATAAAGGTCACGATGTTTGGTGATGTAGGGTGCCATACATGCACGTTTTACTTTGAAAGAGAATCATAGAATCACCAGGTTGGAAAAGACTTTTAAGATCATCAAGTCCAGCTGTACCTATCCTCTACTAAACCATATCCCTGAGCACCTTGCCTGCCCATCTTTTAAACACATCCAGGATTGGTGACTCAACCCCTTCCCTGGGCAGCCTGTTCCAATGCTCGATAACCCATTCAGTGAAGAACTTTTCCCTAATGTCTAATCTGAACCTGCCCTGGTGCAGCTTGAGTCCATTCCCTCTTGTCCTACCACCTGTCACCTGGTTGAAGAGATCATCACCCACCTCTCTACAACCTCCTGTCAGGTAATTGTAGGCCATGACAAGGTCCCCCCTGAGCCTCCTCTTCTCCAGGCTCAACAACCCCAGTTCCCTCAGCTGCCTCTCATACGGTTTGCTTTCCAGCCCCTTCTCCAGCTTGGTTGCCCTTATCTGGACATGCTCCAGGACCTCGATGTCCTTCATGCAGTGAGTGAAATAAAACCACCACTATACTTCTGTGGAGTTGAACCTATATTAATTCTTAAATCAACAAAAATACTTCTGATCTGGAAACATGGTGCTGAATAACACATCACAACCTTGTTACTGATTGCAATTTGACATGTGTAACTGGGCTTTCTTAGAACAACACTCTTGTAACCAGGCCATGTAGAGACATCACCCACTCCTGAAGTGAAAAAGCTGGCAGCTACCACAAGAAAACTTAATAAAACTGTGTGGCACCCGAGTAGGTCGAAGCTGTGGTACTACTGCATCCATGGAGACAGGGTTTTATGAGACAGGGTGGAACTAATGTGGTTCCAGCTTACTTCTAATTTGCACGGATCACATGATGTTATGCCATGACATCTGAATCACAGCCTCAGTTGAAGAACAAGCAATAGAAGAGTGTCTTTCCTACAGGAGATGTGCATATTAGGCAATGAAGAATTCACGCTAGAAAATTACTAGAACACCTTGTTAAATGACAGACATATTGTGGCATTTGCTGTAGAAGTCTCCTTTCACAATTTCCCAAGCAACCGCAGCCTTCTGAGCCTCCTGGGCTTGCATCTTGCAGGCTGATGCACTAGAAACACCACTTACCATTACATAACGCTCAGTCAGAACAAAGACTGATGTGGTACATCGGTGCTATGTCAAGGCTGGGAAAAAAAAAAAAACATTTAATCTGTCCACAAGCGTCTCCAAATGAGATCTGAATTTCAAAAGGGACTGCGTTTCCTACTTAAAGTCTAATAAACAACTGGTAACTTTAATGACCTTTCTGGCATCATGTCCACTTCAGATGAAGTGGTTTCCACAGGGACAAAAGGATATAGAAGTGGAGGGGGGGTGGAATTCCCTCCAGTACATACCATAGACCTTGAGAACAAAACTTTTCATGGCCTCTCTTTACCCTGGATCTGGAACAGTAACTCTGACCCAAACAGTCTGATGCTGACCTGCCTGGCTGTAACCCGGACCATGTGCAGTGGTCCCTTTAACAACCTTCTGAACAGAAAAGTAAGCACTGTTCTATTAATGAGGTTACTTTAGAAAGAAAAATCTGTGTGAGGTAAAGGGACTAGTATAATTTTAATATTAGGAAAAACTATTTGCATTTTTTCTTTATTGGGAAGCTTCACCATTGAAATGCTCCTTAGGTTTTTGAATTATATGTAGAGAAGCAATCAATGTGAAGTTAGAATTTTCTTTGAAATCAGCTCTATTTATAGATATCAAATGAAGCCTTAGGAGCATTTAACACTTTGTCCTACATAGATAGCAAGTAAAAATCACACTTGAGGAATGTTCACTCTGAAGCAAAGTGTTAAGAAACCTATCCTAGCCCAAAATAGGCTAGTCTGAGTAGCAGAAGTGGGCTATGTAGATGTCATTCTTCATGTGAAGCAATTTATCCTGCTTTTGTTTTACTTTATTTTTTCTACAAAACATAGGAGGGAAAAAAAGTAAAAGTTCTTAAAAGTTTTTCTATGTCTGTAAGTCTCCTAAAATAGAAAAAAAAATATTGCAAGAGACAATACAGAAATTAATGGAAAAGGAAATGTTTGATCACACTCTTTTTATTGTTGTTAATAAAAGCACTGTGTCTTTCTCCCTGATGGCCTAGCTTGTCAGTTCATTCTCCTACTTGTGACAGTTCCTTTAATTTGTTAATTCCATTTTTTTTTCCAGTTTCTGAATTTCTGCAGGCTGGCCTTGGGCATTTATTTCATGAACAACATTAAATTGAGATGGACTGGGCCAGATCTCCAAGGAAATTCCAAATACTGAACAAAGCAGTTTTAGTAGCTCTTTCTCCCATACCAGAGCTGATCCTGTATCCTCTGCTCAGGTGGAGACATTCAAACCCCACCTGGATGCGTTCCTGTGTGATTTAGTCTAGGTGATCCTGCTCTGGTAGGGGCGTTGGACTGGGTGATCTTTTGATGTCCCTTCCAACTCCCAATGTTCTGTGATACTGTGATTCTCTTTGGTTGCAGGATAGTGAGCAATGTCATCTGCCACAGGAAATGGCCAGTGACTTATCTGCTGTAGCTTCCAGTAGTCTGATGAACTCATTCAGTGTCTCTGATTGACGTCCAACCTGTTTACTCAGCTGATAGACTATGCTGAGTCAATTCAGTGCTAAACCCTACTTCTTCAACTGAACTGGACTTCTGTGTCAGAGTCAAAAGTGATTTTAAGAGAACTTGGAAAAGTCAAATCAGAGTGTGCCTATGCTGCCTTTTGTAGAGAGGGCACTCACCAGAAATCCAAGCACTGCCAAGAAGAGTATTTAAGCTTATACTGTTTACCTGAGTTTTCCTAAAAGCTGTGTAGCAAAAGGAAGTCCAGTATCTCTGTGACTCTTGTGTGTGTCTCAAACAACTAGCTGTAATCTGGGATGCCTCCCAGATTTTGCCCAGAAGGAAGGTGGGTGCCAGCTCTTTGAACTTCCAGAGAGTTTAGACAAGATCAAGGCATCTACTTAATCAGAACTGTCATATGCAGCAGTTTTGAGGACACCCATCAGCAGCTGTTTGGACACCTTTGGAACCAGCAGAAGCCTGGGGCCATTAGAGCCTACGTATATGGTCAAGTACTACATGTAGGTATAAATACATTCATTTTTCCATTGTAAAACCAGTGAAATTGCAATCATGATAATAACCAGCAAAATTACTACAACCAGTGAAATTATAATCATGCCTAAGTGAATCTGGACACTGGCTCCTACTCTGGTTTCAGACAAACACATCAGCTCAGAGAATTGTGTCCCTGGGACCTCCCTAACATACACTGCACCCCAATGGCTGCAGGAAGAAGCAAGGAGCTTCACTTCTTAGACACAGAGAGTTGCAAGGTCCAGTTCAGGGGCAAAAGAACCTAGACAGCTTTTGCACTGCCACAGCACTCTGCAGATCTGCCTCCATCCATAACATCAAGTTCTGTAAGACTCCATAATGACATAAATATACCTATTTAAAGGGCTAGGAAGAGAAATTAAAATCTTATGGTTGTGAATACTGTAAAGTAGTACATTTTCTTTTTTTTTTCTTTCCTTAAAAGAAAAGGTTTTCTATGTGGGTACAGCTCAATGTTTATGCAAATAAACCTTTCTCAGTAGTAACCTCACTCTGCAGAACCTCTCTCTGCCTTTACATTTTTCCATGTTAATTATAAAGTCAGCTGAGCTTTGTGCATGTGTTGCATTAACACATTCAGAAGTGGGCTTGAAGACTATTGCCCTGAGTCTCTTCCTCTATTCGTGATTTTAGGTATACCTGCATGTCCCTAACAGCCGAAAGAGAGCATGGCCACATCTCTTCTGAAAATAATATTTTAAAGTCTTGCTCCTGCTGGTAAGTCTGTGACGTTGGCTTCTTACAGAGTGTAGCAGGACGCATTAGTCATCGCTCACTTTGCAAGGAGACAGTCCTACAGACAGGTGGGCTCTTGACCTGTTGAAGAGATTCTGTGGATCAGGAACTGTCAATCCGAGGTTAACAATTACAAACAGGCAAACTGTGCTGCTGTACTGCGGCACACGTGAGAGGTTCATTAAATGCTCGTTCTTTAATCAGCAGGTGAGTATTCACTGCAACCTTTCTGGTTAGTTTTACCTACAATTCATCTTGCTAAGCTGCACCGTTTAAAGCTCCAAACCCTCCTTCTGGGTTAAAACTTTAAATAACTTGTTATATTTTAGTATTCGGAACCATGGCACAGTCTCCTTGAAGTCAAAAATAGGAGAGAGTAGGGAGATGATGATTTCTAATTTGGTCACAACGGTGGGTTGCACTGATGGCAGACATAAATGAAGGCCCATTGTAGAAGGCAACAGAGTTTTATTAAATCTAATTAATCTAGCCTTTTTTAATACACTCAGATTGAAAGAAAAAAACCTACAAATTTTGAATTCATAGTTTAAAAAGAGGGAAAATTATTTCAAAACAAAAATGTCAATTTTGTTTCAGCTTAACACATCTCATTTAATTTTATAAAAATAATTTTGAAATGATTTTTCAAAATCAGATCAATGCCACTGGCAGAAGCCTGAAATACTTTAACACATTTATAATGGAAAGTCTTAGTTCAAAATTTTTGGTGGGTTTGTTTTTTTTATTTTATGTACTTAGAAAACCTTTTCAAGACTCTTCCAGAAATGTTTTATTAATACTCTATCTGCTCTCAGTCTCTGGCATCAGATAAGGATCGAATGCACCCTCAGCAAGTTTGCTGACAACGCCGAGTTGTGTGGTGAGGTCAACATGCTGGAGGGAAGGGATGCCATCCAGAGGCTGGAGAGATGGGCCCATGCAAACTCCATGAAGTTCAAGGCCAAGTGCAAGTTTCTGCATGTGGGGCAGCACAATCCCAAGCACAAACGACAGGCTGGGCAGAGAATGGAATGAGAGCAGCCCTGAGGAGAAGGACTTGGAGGTGCTGATCCATGAGAAGCTCAACATAAGCCATCAGTGTGTGCTAGCAGCTCAGAAGGCCAAGCATGTCCTGGGCTGCATCAAGAACAGCACGGCCAGCAGGTCAAGGGAGGTGATTCTGCCCCTCTGCTCTCGTGGGACCCCACCTGCAGTACTGCATCCAGATCTGGGGTCCCCAGCACGGGAAGGATGTAGAAGTTTTGGAGTGAGTCCAGAGGAAACCACGAAGATGATCAGGGGCTGGAGCACCTCCCCTGTGAAGACAGGCTGAGAGAGTTGGGCCTCTTCAGCCTGGAGAAGAGAAGGCTCCGGGGTGACCTAATTGCAGTGTACCAATACTTAAAGGGGTCCTACAGGAAAGTGTGAGAGGGGCTGTTCACCAGAATGTGCAGTGATAGGACAAGGGGCGGCAATGGCTTTAAGCTGAAAGAGGATGGGTTTAGGTTAGACCTTAGGAAGAAATTCTTACTGTGTGGGTGTTGAGGCACTCTCACAGGTTGCCCAGAGAGGCTGTGGAAGCCCCATCCCTGGAGGTGTTTAAAGCCAGGTTTGATGGGGCTTTGGGCAGCTGGTCTAGTGAGGGTGTCCCTGCCCATGGCAGGGGGGTTGTCACTAGATGATCTTTGAGGTCCCTTCCAACCAAAGCATTCTATGATTCTGTGATAAGTTTCCTTGCACTATGTCTAGCAGATTTTCACAGTTAGATTTATCATGTTACCTAGGTGAGAAACCATTACCTTGTTCTTGTTTTGTACAATCTTTTTTTTTGCATTGAATTGTTTATGGAGAGAAAGACAGAATGATTAGATCCAAGGTGTAATTCTGATGAAATAGAAATATTTTACTTTGGTAGCAGTTGAATTTCTGCATTTCCTCCAAGATGATTGATCCTCTAATATCTTTCATCGAAACTAGGAAGAAAAAACATGGTTTTAAGCATAACTTCTCCAATATGTTTACAACACTCATTGATGTTATGCATAGCCAGATTCTAGCTTTAGTTCACTGCACTTTGTTTCTGAAGCTAGGCTTCCAACTACATAGTTTTCCAAAGATATTATTCACTAAAATGGTAATTAAAATCAAACTCTCCTGCCTACATTTCATTCTTCTAAAATTTTTCTTCAGTACTTTTCCATTCACACACTGGAAAGATGCAAAGTTATAGAGGTGGGAAGCAGTGTAGGAAGGGACAGAGGGACTGTGGATTTCTTGGTTGTGGGTGTCATTTCCAACGCCTGTCCACAAATGCATGTAAAGCCATGTTAATTCACTATGCCTTGGCCATAAACAGCAAACACTGGCAATGTTTGTACCAATAAGGAACATTTACAGAATCACAGAATGGTTGGGGTTGGAAGGGACCTCTGGAGAGTATCTAGTCCAACCTCCTGCTAAAGCAGCAGCACCTACAGCAGGTTGCACAGGATTGTGTCCAGGCAGGTCTAGAGTATCTCCAGAGGAGACTCCACAACCTCTCTGGGCAACCTGGCCCAGGGCTCTGCCACCCTCAATTTCTCATGTTAAGGTGGAACTTTGTGTTCCAGTTTGTGCCCATTGCCCCTTGTCCTGTCACTGGGCACTACTGAGAAGAGTCTGGCCCCTTCCTATAGACATCTACCCTTCAGGTATTTGTAAGTTTTGGTCAGATCCTCTCTCAATCTTCTCTTTTAGTAAGACCAGTAAGCACAAACATATTTGCCAGTACATTGTGTCCTGAATTATAAGAGATAAAGCTGTCCGTTGCTTGAAAAGGTAAGCCAAGAAACATGAATTCCTAGTCAAAACTGTGATTCTGTCCTTAGGTAGAATCATGTTGAATGGTGATAAGGGCTATAGAGCAGTAGATACATGTGCAGCACAAATCCCACCCATACAGCTGGGTCAAAGTCCACTCATTTCCCCTTCCCGAGGCGTAACAGCCACAGCAGCTTTGGCAAGACTGTAAAGGCTGGTACAGCAGGTGAGCCGTGCAGACTCCTGATATGCCAGCAACGTGCCCTGTAACCTCTGGCACATCAGCCTATTAAATGGAAAATAGTTTTGTAGCTACAGTACTGTGTCCCATGAAGTTTCACTCATTGATGAAGTGCTTTTAGCTCAGTACACAACAGGCTCATCTAAGTTCAAAATACAGCAGCCTGTAGCACAAACCTGTTTATTTTCTTCTTTGCATTTAAAGTTCTATCTCATACAGACAGAAAATACGCATTTAGATGATGAAACACATCGTGACAGAATGTCATAGACTTACCAGACTTCTCTTTCAGCCCTATTTAATAGGTCGGTTTTGTTTAGCATGAGGCCTTCAAACTGAGTATCTTCTGGTATTGTTGGGCTTAGCATTTGCATTAACATTATCTTTGGAATAAGAGCAGAACAGTGTTAGAAAGGTTCCTAATCATGTTTTAGTGATTCCATAAATTGTTTTGAAATGGAAACCACAGGCACCGGAGAGCTGTTTGGAGGACCATCTCTGGGCTGCAGTCACTGTGTCTGAGCTATGGCACGGGCAAACTCAATTTCTTCCCATGGCACAACCTAGTTGTTTGGCTGTGCATGCTGCAGAACCTGTGCAGGTGGTAGCACAAGCACCAGTAAGCTTTGCACTCCTGTACTCCTAATGCAGTGCTGCCAGAGGCACCCGCCATCCTGTTGCTTTACTGTTAACGGTGGCAGAGCAGGAGGAAATAGTTCTGTGGGGGTCCTGGGTTTGGCTGGGGTAGAGTTAATTTCCTTCCTAGCAGCTGTTGTGGTGCTGTGGTTTGGATTAGGATGAGAATCACATCCATAACATAGTGATGGCTTAGTTGTTGCCAAGCAGTCAAGGACTTACCAGCTTCTCACACTGCCCTGCCAAGGGTGAGGGTGGGAAGGGCATCACACATGGCTGGGCACAGCTAAAGTGCACCCCCTCCTGGTGTCCAGCATAATACCTCTAACAAGTGTGCAAGAGAGGGAGCCCATTGATCCTAGAGTTTCTTGTGGACTCTTAACATTTCTAGCAATTAAATGTTTTCTTCTTCTTAGCAGCCACCAGAATGCTACCAAGAGGTTCCATCACTGCAACACAGAAGTGCCAACATCTTTGGATAGTCAGATCTTCTTAAAAACAGGCCCTCTGTGTAGCATGTCAGGTATCTGCACAAGGAAGCACCCAAAACCCCATCATTTTGTTTGCATAGCGCTCTGTACCAGCCAAGAGGGAAGTCTCTCAGACACCACCTCGCTCACTGTGCCTTACTACACCCCATTTCCAAATCTGTGACGATGTTGCGCAGCGTAGTGTGGCAATCTATCTTTATGTCTCCTTGCAACGCAACAAGAACAACTTACTGGAAAGAAATACGGATGACTTCACACCTCTTTCAGACTGTACCCTGGGGGACCTGCATGGAAAGTCAGCCAGCAGAGTGGCCTAAATGTGAGCCCGTCCTCCGTCTTCCACCTGGTATTTCAAAGCAGCAGAAGCGTAACAATTGGTGTTTACTGCTGCTGTTGTAGTTAAGGCATCCCCTATTTCAGGGATGGCAGAAAAATCAGGGATGAAGCATTTTAAAAGCTAAGATAGAACGGCCCAAAAGAAACATCTCATCAATCACTAGAAGGCTAATTTCTGTAAGGATGAAATCTTAAGTATGTTTGGAGAACTGGGCTCCTGTTACTTACTTCCAAAGGGCAAAATTTAAACAAAGTATGCATACAACCTGATTGGAGACATCATTGGTGAACTCAGATCAACAGAAATCAAATCTCTGAGGCAAAAGCCAAATCATATAAGCAAAATAAGAAAGGAGAACGAGGTGATTTTCTCTCTTGCATTGGTAACATTAATACTAGAAAACAAGCTCTTGGTTTAATTACATTTTTAAGGAATATTGAACAACTACAGATGATGTACTTCAACACAAAAATATTTAGTATTATGATTGCAGGAGTGTTTTAGCTAAAAGACAAGCACTGTGCAAAGCATAAGCTCAGTATTTATTTGTAAGACAGTAATGTCACCAGGTTGGGGTAACAATTTGATTAACACCACAGTAGCCAGTACAGTGAGACCGAAGCCTTACACACTAGTACGCTAACTGCCTCTCCCCCAACTCTCAAATCATTAAAAAATAATATTCTGTTATTAAGGAAGGACCATGAACACGGTCCCTGATGAATGGTGATTCTTCAGGAAATTAAAATGAGCATCAAAAAACAAACCAGCAAATGAAACCGTGTTTTGAAGCTTGTTCACTTCTTACAAAGAACTGGCACTTAAGATGCTTCCCATGACTGCAGGAACCAGGGATTTGCCATTGAGCTATGCATCACGCTCGCTGCACTGCAAAAGTGCATGAAAATCCAGAGACTACAACAGCCTATATTGTTAAAGTCATGAGCGTTTAAGAATTATACACTCTAATGAAACCCAGCACAGCACACACTCACTTGTACAGCATGGGCACAGCAATGCCCTCATGTGATTTCATACATGACCTAAAACCTCAGTTCCATGAGCACAGGGTAGGCGTGGGCACACAGGTATCCTGGTGGTTTGCTCAAGGGTCAGCGATCAGCATCCTCCTCCCGAGAACACGGCTGGGCTTGGCATCTCCAGTTCTGCGAGGACACTCTTCCACAGCAGCCTATTGGTTCCCTAAGCCAGCAATCACCGTGGGGGAGGGGACTGGAAAACCAAACAACCCCTGAACCGTATACATAGAGGCAATGGCTCTTGTACAAGCTATTCAGGAAGGGAACATCATTTCACTGTCCAAACTTTAAACCAGCTCCTAGGGCAAACCCATTGAAAAGCAGGAAAACCACCATTAAGGGAGATTTGTGATTTGCATAGGACAGAAAGGTGACCTGCTACTACCAGGCCACCAAAATGTACCTATGCTACAGGAAAGCTTGAGGAGAAGGGCAACTCCTTTCTAATGCTTCTCAAACTCATTATGGGCAGTTCTCACTAGATTGAACACCAGATAGGAAACATTTATACAATTATTGTTATATATAAAAATCTGTGTGCATGTATACAAACAGACTACAATTTGGAAAGAGGAGCAGAACTTCCCCCTGGTGAAACAAAGAAGCATGGAAATACAGTGAAAAATGGCGGGATATGTCTGTATTCTATTTCAAATACATTTTTCTGGCTCTTTCCTGTATGCTATGAATACTTCCATTGCACAACCTGACAAAATCAGTGTCACAACCCACACCATCAGAACTCCAGCACTAGTCTTTGCTTTGTGTTACTACTCAGCCTTGATGCAGAAATCAAAGACGAACACACAAGAGGGAATAAACTGTTCTCTTTGCTTTGCTGTTCCACGCAAGTTGAACCAATACCTCAAACTACTACACAAAGGTGTAACTGAAGCAAGTGCCAGGTATGCAGAGGATGCTACTCACTAAATAACTAATGTTCCTCTTTCTAGTGCTGCTGCGGTCTGCAAAACTGTAAAGTGATTAAGTTTCTCAGGGATTAATAATAATTTATTTCAGTTGTGTTCTCAATCATCCATTCTTTTTCCACCTCCAGTTTGAAGTATATTGACCAGGTAGATGAGATGTTGACCAGATTAGCAGTTGAAGTATCTATTTCTTTATAAGCTTTAATTATTGAGAGGCATTACATCATAGGATATTTCCTCTTTCATTAGAAAAAATGATTGAGTTCACTGACTTTGAATGCCAAAAAAAAAAAAGTTATATTAAGCCTATAGTAGTTGGCAGGCTAAAAGCCACCCCTACCATTTCACTGTAATTTAAATTGCTGCAATAAGCACAGTAAATCTTCTTGAAATATTTTAATATTTAAAACATTAAAAAGAATTATCTGTGTTATTATCAGAAAAAAAATAAACTAGAAGGCAGTATTGTGTTCCAGCCCTTTAATCCCCTACAATAAACTGAATAGTGAAAATAAGTATTAATTCTGAAAACAGTAAAGAAAAACTAAGTTGTAAATTAGCTACAATTTACATCAGCTGAAAATACCTTTAAATTATTTTATAATCAGCACTAATTCACTACTGAGCTGAATAAATACATACCAGCACAAAACCCCTGAAACAGTGATTTTTTTCCCTTAAAATTGTAAACATTAGCTAATTTAATTTAAACTGAAAAGTTTTATGTGTTTAAAGCACCTTTATCAGTGGGCATGGCTTCCAGAGCAACAGGACAGAACTGTAACATTTTAATCACTTAAGTCATTCTCCAGAAACATGGCTGGAACCAACTTGGATTAAGGAATAGTACCCAGCTCATTAAGATAAAAATTTGTCCACTGTAAGGCCTATCAGACAAATTCAGTCACTTCATTTTTTGCCATTGTTACCATGATCAGTTAATATTCGGGGGGGCAAAAAAAAAAGCTAAGGAGATCCCAAGATATAGGGAATGTCATACTCTGATTATCCAAGATAAAAGCAGGAGCAAGTTGAGAGTCTGGGCAAAGTGACAGACAAATCTGAGAAACTAATTTAATTTTGGTGACAAGCCTGCCAGCGGTTTAAAAATAAAGATAACAATCCCCAGCATTATCTTGCAGAACACTCTGAGCCTGTAATATGCCTGCCTAGCGCTACGGTGTCCTTTCCACTGAGGCAGAATAAGGAGATAACAGGAATACCGAAGACAAGGGAAAAGAGAAGTAACAGCCCTGCTGCCATCGCCTGTCGGCACAGACTGTAGATACAGACACAGGAGGGCTGGTTTGCACACACCTAAACATCCTACTGTCCAGGGAAGGCATGCGGAGCTTCCTTACCAGAAGAAGGTAAAGTGGAACTGTGGAGACAACAAACAGGCATTGCCTCGGGTCTGAGAGCAACTGGTATCTTTGGGAGGGAAACGGTCCTGAGACAGATACAGCATCAACCTTGACAACCAGAAACTGTCAAGTAGTGGAACAAGCTCTACCTGCAAAGAGAAGTGTCCCAGACCCAAACATAGGGTGGGGTGCTGGCTCTGATAGTCCCAATTGAAAAGCACACTAGAAAGCACCAAGTTGTTTCCTAAAACCAGACAAGAGACCCAAGAGATATGCTAGAGGTGGGGGCAGGGGGTCGTGGGGGGTGGGGGGACAGACACAGGAATGGTGTTTGGGAGTGACAGCGGGGTTTTATTTTCTATATATTTTCAAATATATGTTCTATTTTCTATATGTATTTCTATTTTCTACATGTTTTCTACTTACACAAAAGCAAAGAAATTATCCAGTAAGGTCAAGTCAGAAATTAGACCGATCCATTGTGCTGGAATTAAGTCTCTCAGCGATTAAGAACCATTATACATAGACAAAAGAACAAACTAAAGGACGCAGCATGACAAAAATAGTTTTCTGCCCTATTACATACCATTTTATTTGTCATACTTAACAAAGCTAAATCTGTACAAGTTTGTACATATTGCATTGAAAGAATTGTTCACTAGCTTAAAAAAAATGAACAAAACATCAGAAACATTAAACTCATGGTCCCTTTTGTAATTTTTGTGCAGTCAGTATCAGTATTTCAGCTCAAAGCTTTTGAGAGATGAGAACCCCTTAACAATGGAAATACAGATGACAGTGCTCCCTTTGTGGTCACCTGCAACTTGGCACCAAGCTCGTATCCACAGAAATCTCAAATGCAGGATTAAAATTCTGCTACATAGAAATGTGAAGTTACAGCCATTAGTAAGGAATTAGATGTTTAAACAGCAAAGGTAAATTGGATTGAAACTACATATGCAGTTAAGAGACATAGGTAAACATACATGACTGTTTAATTCAAGATCACATTTTTACACAGGAGAAATATTACATTCCCATCTACCAGTATGGCTTTTTCCATGAACAGGTGGATGTTTTCTGATTTAAAACCCAAAACTGTTTGTTGTCCAAGAAAACAAGAAAAACTTAATTATGTTAGGAAGAATTAATGTCAAGAAATGAAAGTGAGATAAAGTGAAGTTTATATTATCAAGATAGACACCACTATGATTTATTTTGGAAGACATTTCACCTTCAATTTTATTATTTGTGACAACTGTGGCAGCGTATTTCACCTGTGAACTTCCATCTTGGAATAGTGAAAAAATAAGGTGCCACCTTTTTTAATTCAATAGACTGAAATGCACCTGAGCAAAGCAAAATTCAAATTCGAAGTCCAGAGTAAGTGTTTAGCTGAACTCAGTTTTGGCTTGTGGACACGCACAGAATTAAAAATAAAATAAATAAACAGCTTTTGGCACTTATCCACAGTAAGCTGTAGGGAGTTCATAACAGACAGCTAACAGAAGTGATCAGCTCACAATGAAACTGTACAAGCCATTAGTTCACATTTAAACAATAAATCTGATTGCAGTTTTGAGCACAAAACATAACTTAAAGTCCTATTTTATTCAAATTTGAAAAACTATATTGATTTTAAGTAGTTTAAATACATTCATTCCCAGTCAAAGTTTTACAGTAACTGATGATTTTTCAGTCACACACACAACCAAGTTATAAATCCCTGAAACATGGATTTATTATAGGAATACTGATAAAACCTTAACAGAGATACAAATGATACATCACATAGTGTCTTACACCTTAATGGTAAGTACTCGACCACCTTGGATTGGTAGATGCATCACTCCTACTGTCTGACTAACACCACCCTCTAGGACCAACTGGTTTAAATTGAATTTCACAACAGTTTGCAGGTACCTGCAAAAGGACTATCTTAGGGTTTTTTTTTTTTAATCCCACTATAAAATATTAATCTTTTAAGTGGTATTTCAAGACTTCTGGAAAGAGGACTTCCCAGTTATAATGGGGACTAAACATGCTTAGGAAGGAGAGCCATTGCAGTGAATTAGAGAAAGTCATTTCAGTATCAGTGCCCCTGCAAAGACTGAGCATACAGCAGTACTTCCCTTGACATAAGTTAATTGGTGTGTGTGGATCTGTGCATCTTAGGACCTCACTCTACCAGTACATCTTGGGGACTCTGGAAGTTAATCTCATTCTGGCACTCGCGTTCCGTGAGGTGGGGCAGTTTCCAAAGGAAAGGCACTCTGTTATGACTGAAATCAGAATTATCAGCAATGCAAATGGACAACTTGTAACAGATTGAAGGGAACCGTTGCAGTCTACGTAAGGTCTAAAATTACGGACTTCCCTTAAAAAGGGTGGAAAAATATTTAGAACAGCTGTAGCCTCTGTTTGCATACCCACAGACACTAGCCACTACACAAGCAGAGACCTTCCAAGTATCTCAACTGGTTTCTTTTCTAAGGTTCAACTGCGCTATCAGGTGACTTGGAGCAGCCCATGGACCACCACTGCATTGCTTCCTGCAGCCCACAGCAAGCAGGTACAGAGAGTAAGTTGCAGGAACAGTCCTCTCTAGTAGAATGAGAGCACAGGAACACACTACTAAGTTTGTCCTACTTATTTCTCCTCATACCTTTTTTCTTCCCCTCCTTGTTAAAAAAAAAAAAAAAAAATCACCTTGGGAATAAAGCTTTCCTTAAAGCCAGGAAAACTCATGCTTGTGAGTCTGGATAAGGGATGTGCAAAACAGAAGTAATTTCCCTGAGGCAAAGATCTTCAAGTCATGCCTAGCTTACATTGTCTATTCTTATTTCAAGCCGTTGAAATATTTGGCACAATGAGGCCTTGACCGCTGACTGAGTCTCATGGCATTATCACAGTCTACATAATATATTTATACAATAAAGTAGAAGTTACAAATGCTTTGTTTGCTCATTCCGTTTTGGTTCCTCACACTTACTTATTAAAATCCCTTTCCTTCTCAAGGAAGGCAGAGCGACAAACTTCTACTGGATTTGAAAGTTGTCACCGATACAAAGTGCCTAAAAGCACAACTGCAGTAGTTATTGGACCCAATACATGAAGAAATAGGATAAAAGAAGAACAGCCTGTTATATACAGGTCAAAGGTAGGTGATTTAAGTCTCTTATTAACTTACATTATGAAAAGCATCCAGGGAGATAAAAAGTCATGTTGTGAATACTTCCAGTCTAAAACATGTAAGAAGCAAAGCTCGCAACCAAGTCCTTCCAGCCTTCCCTTCTAAAATACAAATTGCACTTTTTTTTTTTTTATACAAAGCAATCCAAAGTCTGAATTGTAGTAAAAATTGGAAGCTGCCTTGCTGTACCAATGAGTATTTGTGTTTACCATCTGAAGTACAGGCAACTAGTTTCCAGCCATTCTGCACATGAAGCCATACATCATACGCCTTTCTGCTTTAAAAGGGCCTGCCATTAAATGCCGTGCCACTGGGTGGGTACTGAACCAAAAGGGAAAAAAAAAAAGAAGAGTTTAAGGCCTTTATCTCCAAAAGGAGCTGAACACTGTGGCACCCATGACCAATATGTAACACACAAGTTAGCACGCTCCCACCCAAGGCTCCAAAAGTCAGTCATTCTTCCTAATGTTTGTCACACCAGACAATCACACCATCAGCAAGCAACAGTGCCAGTTAAGCATTTTTAAGGTCTTCAAAAATTCATAGCAAAGGGCACTTCTGAGAAAGATAATCTTAAAGATTTGGTTTTAAAAATAGACACCACACTCACATTCAAGGGACATTCTTCACTTTTAGGCCTTTGTCACAAATCTGAATCTTTATTGTTCTGAAACAAATGCTATAAACATAAGACTCAAAACAAGAACTCCAACTTTCAGTCTCAGAAGAGGTGTGGTTCAATGCCCATATCACGTGTAACAAGAAAATTTCCTTACAGGAAAAAAAAATATTACTGCAAGTCTTTCTTAAGAATGAAAATGCAATCCTTTTTCTCATTAGTTTGTGTACAGGCGGGCACCAAAAGACTTTTGCATTTTCTCTTGAATTCTTGCTATGATGCTTGACGAACTTTTTGCCATTCAACAAATTCATCCAGAAGTACAGGCCCTGCAAATGGATAAAACTTGCCAGTTATAGCTGCACAGGTCTTTCAAATATCCTCTTCAAGTATGAAGGTTAAACCTATTGGTCTAGGTAACATCCACATCAAGGTGGATGAAGACTCAAAGATGACTACAATCATTTCAACCCAAGGGTGGCACAAAGTGCACAAATAACGCTACACAGAACTATGGAAAAAAGTGTTCCTGACATTTGACAGGTGCACTGAGCCTAACAGAAAGCATAAAAATATGGTTGTGTAGTAATCTGCACAACTAATTCCTTCTTCCTAGAGCTTTCAAAAATCCACATAATTAGAACAGAGACCAAAATGGGATGCCTAACGCAACTCAGTCATAGTAGGACTGTCAGCCAGGTGTAGAGTTCAGCCCCAAGTACCAGCAGCTAGGCTACTTTATAGTTATATATTAGTGAAGCCTCGAACCATTAGTACAAAATGAGAGTTAGCTGTTTATAATTCTATTAGAGAGTCTGTCGTTTCACCTAACAAGAAGCTTTACTAGCTCCTCAACTGAATATGAACTGGCCCAAGTACACCATCACACTCCTGACATACTGCTACAATTAACATCTGCAATTTGAAGATGCCTGGTTATCAGGGCAGTTCTTCTATGTGGTTTTGAAGAAATATTTATTCCTTAGAATACTGTTTGTTGTGGAAATGTGTTTTATGCAAATTGAAAATACCGAAATAACCGTTAAATAAGCAAAGTGGTATGAATACTTACATGCACCATCTTCATCATAGTTGCTAAGATCCGCATGGACAGTTCTGCTGAACTCTAGCACATTGTACCACTGATCCTTGTTCATAACTCTATACTTTGATTGCTAGGGAAAATAATTTCAGAACATTAAAATGTTGAGTGATATTTGGTAACGCTGCATCTCATTTCTTTCATTTTATTGTCAATCTATTCCTAACAAAGAATTTAATGGGTACCATTTGCTGTTATTTCCTTGTGTTTCCATTTTTTAAAAGACTATGCATAAACATTTCATAGTTATGAAACTACATTAAATGGTTTCTTGAAAGATCAGAGCAAAGTGGAAATACCAGGGAATCAGGAAGTCACCAGTCTTACGCTTCAGGCACTGGGAAGTGTTCATCCTGCCCTGAAGTAGGGATACCTAGCTCAGATGTATTTCCAGAAGGAACAGTTTTCTCCGGGGTACAATACAGCATGGTCATAAGGACATCTACTTTACAACTGTACTGATTTGAAGCCAGGGAATCATCTCAGGCCTTAGCATGCTCCACAACCTACATAGGTCTACATTACTGACAATGTCACTTGCAGCTGAGCTGAACAGAATCTCGCAGAGACAGCCTGAGCTCAAGGCACCCACATACTGTATCTACACAAAGCAAACTTGAAATTCAGGTACAGATGAAGAGACTACTGGGGCTCTATTACTGAATTTTATGTTGACATTTATAGTCTAATTAAGGAATTTTAGTTGCCGTTGGTAAGAGAAGGAGGGGTGAGGTACAGGTAGGGAGAAGAGGTTTTGTGATGCATACCAGAACGTCGGTGTTTCATAAGCACATTGAGCCACAGAGGAACAATACGGATACATCTGTGACCAAAACAAACCCTGAAAGTTTTTCACAATACAGCCCAACTACTATGGCATCATTCAGAAGATCAAAGAAATTTGTACCTCAAGGTATTGATAAAATACTGAAAACAGTGGCCAAGTTCTTCCAAGCAGAAGAGCTAACATGGATTTTGCAGTATCAATATCAAGACTCCGCTGGTCTTTATCCTAAGGTTGAGTAAAGAAAGCACAAAAAAACCCACTCAAGTACAAACTTGTTGAATAGTAATAAAAATAAGAACTTTTCTAACATTCCAATAGTCTTACCCTTGCAAAATCAAAGGCATATCTGTAGATATTCTTAAAGGATGAAATGTCGTTCAATTGTGACCGCAGGAAGTCAAATTTACTCTGCAGTTTTTCTGTACAGTCACACCTTAAAATTAAGAAAGACAAATGACATCAGAAGTTCAAAGCAACACATTTGGACAAAGAAAAATATGCCATCTAACAAAAATTAAAGTCACTAAAATGCAGTCATTGATGCACAGGAGTAATACTATGAATGTGACTGAAGAACACTGAACACGCTCAGCACGTGCAGGTTACCAAAATGATGAATGCCTGGCTTCTGTAAGCAAGTTTGTTTTTTAAACCTACCAGCAACATTAGACAAAGTCTCTGCTCCACTTCTCAAACAGTACGTTTTTTATGCCATACTCTGCATCTTAAGCTCATACCCAGCACTATCTTATCCTTCAATCACTGTGAATGTTTGGAGGAAACCGCATTCAGCATGCAGTAAGGTGGCAAAAATCTGGCTCTAAATAAGGGGTTTATGTCATATCTCTTTGGAAAAAAACCCAATCCTAAAACACACTTCAAGACTATGTATTGTATTACAAGTGGCAGGACTGAGCAGGCACTCTGCAAAACATCCTACTTGTGCTTGTGTTTTATGACTGATAAATGCAAGCTCTGATAAGCTTATCACCTGGATTAGTCAGTAGCTTTTCAACTGAAAACTCACAGGCTGTACAAGAAAGTACAGGTCTGCTAGATGACAAGATAACCCTTTTCGCCAAAAAGATGATCTCCATTTGTGTTTCCAAACGGAAAATAGGTTATAGTCACCAACAGTGGCAGAGGAGAATGTAACATACATGTGCTAATACTCAAAAGAACAGTCACTGTATCATGCCACATTTTATTCTTATAAAATAATAGCTGCCACGAGTAACAAAAAAAAAATAAATCCATGCTGGTCCTGTATCGTGCCTGAGAGAAGCCCCACTGTCAGACATGCAGGTGTAGGCAAATATTTCCTTCTGGCAGCCTGCCTCTCAGAGTACATCTGAATCTTGAACAGCTCCTTATGGACTTCTCACAGCAGCCCATTGCAAGGGCCCTTCCACAGTATCACAGCAGGTTGCCAAGATGGTGTATGTTGATGCTGCACTTCACCTACAGCTGATACCTCCTGTTCCTCAGGTCTGCTAGCCTGTGGGGGCATGTCTGTCTGTCTGTCCCTCTCTGAATGGCTGCGAGAAGAGAAACGCAGCAGTTCTGCCTGATGAAGGCTTTTGTGATTTCTTGTTCTCTAGCAGCATCTACCCAAAGCTGTGATCTGTGATAAGTAAATGCAACTATCAGCTAATTAGGCTGCATATTCAGGTGATAAGAACTAATGTATTTTAGACTAAGCTGTGCATTAAGCTGGAAAGTAACCTTGTTAAAAAAAAACTTTGGTAAATTTAACTAAAGATAAAACTACTTAACTTGTGTTCAGCCATTTATTTGAGCTACTCCTTAACCCTTAAAACAGTATTACGTTATGCTCCAAAGGTATCTCATTTTATATTTGTATCTCTTCTTTCTATGTTCAGACCTTCATATGCAATAACACTGTCCTCCACATTTGAGGACAAATCTATTTAACACCTAACTAAATGCTTATGCTGTCAGCGTAGTAGTGACAGATATAAACTACTTCAAGGGTGTTTACCCCACATTTTGTCAAAGATAATATTGATTTACCATGCAATGGATAAACACAAGTTTCAGTATGTCTACATTTCTTCAAAATGTTGTTAAACTTGTTCAAATAATCGTAAATCTAACTACAAAGTAAACGTCCTGTTATTGTCTACTGCCACATCAGATGTATTTTAACGCAGAAGTGATTCTTTTGAAAAAGTTGCTATGAAAATGCACAATTATTAAGCCTCAAGCCACCTGAGCTATCACCATCCTATTTAAACCACAGAAGCCACACAGATCACCCTCAGAGAGAGAGAGCACCCTCTGAGGCCCGATGCAGGGACATCTCTCTGCTAAAGCCATTTAAGGCATTGCCATACCTGGCCACTGATTTCCTTCATATTAGTGTAGTAAGGAGCTGCCAAACTCCTCTTAAAGAGATGCAGCTACTTGTGCACCTGCACCATAAACAAGACTGCTGAGATCACCCATACTTAGAACAAACTTCAAAAACAAAATACTGTTAAGTCATAACAACCTTCTAATTAGCTGAAGTGAATTAACAAACTCCTTTACAGAGACTCAAAAAAGATGCGATTTCCTCAACCACCTTTACTGAAAGACAGCATTAAATAAGATTACCTGAAGATCAAAACTAGTCATTAGCTTACTACCATTTTCTTCACATCCCTACATCATAACAAAACTTAAACTAGCGCCAGATAGGAGTCCTATTTTTGATTTCCACTTAGGTAGAGAGTTTGTTTGAGGCATAACTAAAATGAACAGAGAGGATTCAATAACTCTTACTCGGATATTCTAATGTTTCGTACTTCCCAATTATTCACACATGCTTGTCTCTTACTAAAAATAAATAAAATTAAAGTAAAAGCATTTAATGGTAGTATATAAAATAGTTTGATGGCCTTCTAATCTACAAGAGTTCCCCTGCCCTCATCCAGCCCTCCAGATGGACAAAAGGAAACAGCCTCCATCTAGCCCATCCACTGCAACCACTGAAAGAGGACCTTCGGAAATGTAGTTTCCATGTTAATAACTGGAGCACCCAGAGGTCCAAGGAAGTAACAGCTTAAGAGAGCAAAGGAGTATCTTTTCCATGCCCTGACAACACTAGAGTTTCACCATGTCAATTGATTTACATGTGTGAAGACCAAAAATTGCTGAGACACCAGTATACACTGAACGCTATACTGGCCTAAAAAAGAGATCCTTTATCATTTACACTACACTTTGTGTTAGCCTCACAAACATTAACCGAAAGGCAGTAATAAGCAAAAAGATAGTTGGAAAAGCAGGTGATATTAGGCTAGTATTAAGAAACATGCAAGTTTGTTTTGCTAGTAATTCTGCAAACAGGAAGAAGTTAGAAACCTGACATTCCTGCCCTTCTCATGTGATTTCTCTTGTACCTAAAAATGTGAGATCATGACCTTATCTTTCCCCCAGCTGGCATCTAATTTGTCTCTCTCTCCCCTTTACTTGGCACCTCATTTTCAAAAATCCAACTTTAATGTAAGGTGAAATTCCAAGGTTAATAAAACCCAACACATCACAAAACAGACAGAGGGTGGTACTTGGGTCACACGGCTGCTTTTGCCCACTTCCTTATGCACAACATTGTTTCTATTTACCTAGTTCAAACAATGACTTCTGTGGACTTCAATGAAATCCTGAATTGTAATCCTTTTTCCTTCACCTTCATTTTTAAACTGTTTTTTCCCCTTTGTAGGTCTGTGTGAGTATGCTTCTCCTTTAATTCCTACATGTAAAGTTAAATACTTAACTTTAAGTTATTCACCCTGCAATGTCTTTAAAGCAAATGTAGACAGAGAGTCACTTCCTGCAGGCTATTAACTTTATCCTACGGAGGTGTCTGAAATAAAGCGCCCAGAGTACTTGTTTCTCTCTGCTGACTATGAGAGAAGCTTCAGGTGTTTTAGATTCAAGCACCCTGCAGACACAGAGCAGAATTCACCCTACCAACACAATATACTAGAAACCTCACTTTCACAGCTTACATTGGTCAAATCTCATGAACTGCTCCCTAGTGCTCCATCCACCCTAATTTTAACAGTGTGTATGTTATCACATACTTGCTTTTTCTCCGCCCCTCTAAAGAACAAACTTAACTGGCCTATCACAAAACCACACACAAAAAGGTCACTTCAAGATTCAGGCACCCAAATGTTGGCATCTACCTGTAGATTAGATGAAGGTGTCTAAACTTTACGTGTTGCCATTCATAGCGATCTAGCCAAGCAATGTCAAGAGCAGTTCAGGTGACCAGGCACTAGGTCTTAGGGCAAACTGAATACCTCTCTAGGTCCTACTGCACTGACTAGATCTCTGGAGACTGCAGGAAAAGTTTAAGAAATCCAGTTCCTGCATATAACCCAGGCGTTCAGGTGTCTTACTACGGAGCTGAATTCCACCCAAGTCATCTCACACTATTACCTTATGTGACATTTCACACATTTTGGAATAAGGATTTTGTAACAGATGTCAGACTTAGAATAGACTCTGGGCTTTTAGTGCCTTTTCATGTCATTTCTTCATGCAAATATTAAAAAAAATATCCTGTGCTAGAATGTAGTAATACTCTATTGCTTTAAGAGCATAAACCCCTTCTTCAAAACTTCTGTCAAACCCTTCATGAGAAGCTAGATTCCCCCATCCCAGATGGAATCCCATACTATAATCCTCCCCTCCCAGTAAGCACAAACAGCTGAATTTGACAGATCTATATTGTCTTTTAGAGCCAACAAATCTTGAATTCCGTTACAGAAGTGTAACTGCTTCATCCAGATGCTTAGACTACCATCTGCTATTCGAGCACACCCAGGGGAAGCCAAACATAGGTTAACTGATTTAGGCTTAGGCAAGCACTTTGACCCCAAGCCTGTTTATATAAAAAATGCACAGCAGTACCATATTTTCTGGTTTAAACATGTTTAGCCTACAGCATGTTCAGCTCTTATTAAAAGAACCAGAAGGTTCCTAATCACAGAAAAGTATTAAGAAACAAAGTCTATAATATTGGCTACATTATTACGCTTGCATCCTGCTAGACTGGCTAACTCCTCACAGCTTCCATTTGGCCATAAAAATTAAGTACTTCAGAGAAGTGACCAGATTATGCCCATTCACTGTATCTAGAAATTTATGCACCCAGAACGTAACCTCCATCATTCTGAATTTCAAGCTATTTAACCATTCCAGCTCTTAAATTTACTAAGAGCTTCTGGTACTCACAAAACAATCAAGTCATCTATCAGAAGCCTGATCCCAAAGCAAGTAAGATTTGCACAAGAGCGTCAGGCCAGAGACACTCCACAGTTTTGAATAACCAGAGGGTAACAGTACAATTTCCCAAACCCAGTCACATCTAACAATGTAATCATGCAAATTCCAAGGGTCAAATTAGCCCCTCCATACCACCATGCTGCAGCTGCAACAGTAGCTCCCTGACATTAACACTGAATGCAGTGTCATAACAAGTCACCCTGAAAGCATCCACGTACGGCAAGTAGTTTAATGAACAAACAAGAAGTGACAACTGAACTAAGCCTCACAACAAGCTGATGTGTAACTAGAATATTGTAACATACTTAAAAGACGTACAAAAAGCCACCAAACCCTGACATATTAGAGTTAGGGAAAACGTCTATCATTTGAGTGATCTTATCAGATTCACATGATGAACAACAATACTAGCTGCTTCCAGTTGGTGACCAGGACCAGCCCTAAAAGCAGGACTTTCTGCATCTTATTGCCAACACATAAGAAACTGAAGGCAAGAATAATTAAGCTACTGATACAAACATAAAATTAGAACATTATATATGCACAAACACTCTTACTGTAATGAGGTCATTCCTTTTAACCATTCTTCCTTGGTAAAAAATCCCATGCTTTCAGCCTCTAGTTTCCAGGCCAGAACTAACATAATAATCTAGGGGGGAGGAAAAACAAGGGGAGAAAAAGCAGTCAGTATGTAAGAAAAGGCTGATTTCTAAATGTCCAAGAATAAAACTCTAAGCATTCATTTTAGCAACTGTTGTACATGCTTTCACTTCATATTTGTTACCACTTAATGATTCACCATAAACACCATTTGCCTTAATTTCAATTTCGGGAAATTAAGTATTGTTATAATAAAGCAAACAAAAACCCTCACACAGCACCCAGGCATAACTGATGTATTCGGCTGAAGTATCTTACAATGGCTCCTAAAAGGAGGATGAACAACTCTGTGCTTATTTAAGAATTTTACACAAAACTTTAAAGTGGGTACTGGACCTACATTTTCAGGCTCAACACCAATGTCTTCACAGAACTTCTCCATTCCTTCAGGCCCCACAACTTCATCCGGACCTTCAAAACCAAAAAGAAATCAGATTGAAATTTAAGTAACATTCACTGCTCACAGAAGAAGAATTAGACTGTATTGCATACAAGTTTTCTTTAAAAACACTGAATTACATTCTATAAGCAGCTCTTCTCTTAGAAACATTTTATCAGCTGCAATGTGGAGACATGTATAGACATGTATATTACATGTGAGGTAACACTGTGACCTAAAAGCAAAACTCAAACAGAGCTTTCATGTTGCACACTGTCTCCCCCCAACAGCAGAGAAGCTATTTTAGTTTGTATATGTGAGTTTCCATAAGATTCCTCTGAGCTTCACGTTGACACAGCTCAATTCAAGTAACTGAGGCGGTCAAATGTTTTTAGGCCAGCTTGAGTACCACTGATCTATGCTGAAGTTACTCTATGAATAGTGTTCTTTAAAGTTATTTTATCAAGAATAAATATATTAAAAAAAAAAAATCATCTGAGCTACTATTAGAGATATTACTCTTTCAATGGTGTTAACATTATGGGTTTGTACTAACACAGAAGAGGATGAATCTCCCCGTAACATTAGTTTTATGATTAGGAGGAGAGCGATACCAGTGCATCAGAAAAGCACTAAGCATGTTAGCCCTGTACAAAGCAGAAAAAAGTTTATGACTGGAGTGAAAATAACCTGAATAGTACCACAATAGTTAATGTTATGCTGTCACTTTTCCGTTTTAATATGAAAAAAGCCTCTAAAAAGCAGCAAAATAGTGTATTTAAAGGGCACATAGACACATACTCTATAATGCTTTGTTTCTTTCTCTCTAGGTGTTAGTTATTTCTGCTAAGCCTGTTCCAAAAATGACTCCTACTGGGCAGCCAAACATTATTAGAAGGCCTGTTGAGATGCTATTTTGATGTGCCTTAGAGCATTCGGTTAACACTGTTTCAGCCAACATAAACCATGTAAAAGGTAAAGGCTGTATCTTCCAAAACAATCTGTCATTTTACAATTTTTGGCATTTAAGATCATCAATCCTACTTCTAGAAAAACATTATAAGGAACGTTTTGCCTAGGTAAGCAAAGCAAAGCAAACCATTGCCATCTGGTTTTGTGAAGCCCTTACACTGAAGGTGTTAAAAAATTTGCAAGTTTAAGTTATAAAGAGAAACGCATCCAAAGGTTCACTGGTATAAACCTGAATCAGATTTTTGGCCCAGAAATCATACATATAATTCATACATATATATGTGTGTGTGTGTTTTTCTCTTTTAATGGAAACATTTAACCTCCTACAGTGTGTAATTTCACTGAAAGTCTATTTTATGCTAGAAACATGGCAGATTTTGATTACTGTTTAACAGACAAAGTATAACCACCTACACTTAGTTCTTCATTCAACAACAAAATTAAAATCTACAGGCCTTAAAGTTAAAGGTACATGCAGGTGTCTTTATCAGAATAAAATTAACTAAGAATTATTTCCTTCAGAAAAGGCTATCTACTCCAAAAATGCATGCCTCAAACCTAAATTAGAAAGCAGAGTATTAGAATCAGGAGTAATTCATTCCTGTAGAAAGACTGCAAGGAAAGTATTAGTTCTGGTAAATATACTCAAACCTATTGCTGACAGGTAAATCATCAGCTCATTTCATACTGAGATCTGGCCATTAATGAGTTTTAGTCATGAACTAGTTTTGATGGACTTTAAGTAGTAACTAGACAAAACATTAATATCAGCTTACAGATCCTGAATTTCCAACCATATAGCTGGTAAAAAAATGCAGTAATAGTCTAGTAAAGTCTGCAAAATGTACTGCATATTCACTGAAAGGAACTGCTACTCGGATAGCAGTTCTGATTAATTTGAAAGAGGCTACACCTAGCAAATGTTTCATTCAACACTTATTTAGAATATAAAAAAATGTTAGAACAGATTCTCCAACAAGAAAACCACCATAAGCATCTATTATTTTATTCTGTAAAATAGGAAACCGGGAGGCCTAAATCATGATCTATTTAATTATCCTTCCAGTGTGATTATAAGTAAGATCTATTTAGATAAACAAGCTTTCTAAACTATCACTCTACGTCCTGACTTCTACTTAACCATTTCAGATCAAGAAGTATAATCATTCAGTTCATCCTGGTATAACATTGTACTGCCCAACATCAGTTATTTCACATTAGAGAACACCATGGTAAATTGTAAAACGTTAAGAAGAAAAAGCCAAAAAGAAGAAAAGGCAATAGTAAAAGCTGTATTCATGCACGTGCATGTTAAAAGGAAGCAAATATAGACCTATATTTTATGTCTACAACAACGTAAAAGAGCAAAATGGAAATAATATTTCATGCATTCATTTGCTTTAAACAAAACCATAGAGTTTGATATGAATCCATTGCATATTACCTGCATATTCATAAAACCAAGCCAGGCACTTTTTGCTTGAAAAATGTTCCTCTCCACTTATCACTTTACCAGAGGCTTGCGATCTGCAATAGCTTGTAGAAACACAAGGATGATAAGTGTTATTTTAATATGAGAACTAATTTAAAATGAAATTCTAAATTGTTTAGTAAGAGTTCAAGCTATTTAAACTGACAAAGTCAATATACATTATTATTGAAACTCAATTTGTTAAAGGGCAAGTGTCTGCCATCCTATTTCAACACCTGTTGGAACATAAAATTACCTTGAGATACAACCCTCTTGTAGCCCAATTTATTGCTAGTATTACTACTGTTATCTTGCAGATATTAAATGAAAAACCCCCATACAGATGGTCAAAACGTCACTACTCAGTAATTCAAATGCTTTATTATCTACTTATATACATACAGGCATTTAAAGTTAGGTCTCTAATAAGCAGCATGATCTTAAAGAGTGCTGAATATGCACAGATCCCATTTAGGTCAACAAGAGCTGCAGAGTCTGACATATTTAAAAGCCTGGCTATTTATAGTTGAGCATCCAAATTTAGGAAGAAAGCTTGGTCAATTTGTTTACATTAAACACATAACTAAATATCTGTACATTGTATAGATACTTGGTACACATACCAGAATAGTTATATGCAGTCTATAGCAAGACTAACACTGCTGGGCACACATTGTTTTCATTAAGTGACACACAATCCAGTCTGCCTGGGAAGTGAATTTTCATCATTTTTTCACTAAGAGAACGCACAGAATAACCAATTTTCTCCAGTGAAAACACTGACCATACGAAAGCATCATTAGTCAGTAAGGAGTTACAGCACCTCTTCAATGCACACTGCTTTCAAATAGTTTCAGACAATAGTTTCTAAGACTGATATGGAAGTTACTTGCATGAAAGGATTTAAAGTTATGCAGCTTGTACATTGCAATTTAAAGAAGAAAATGTTAAGCAAATAACGTTTCAATTCTGTGAGATGGTGAACAACATTATCTTCCTTGTAGTGCTTTATGCATCGCTGGAAAAGAAAGCAACGCTCTCCCTAACTAAGCCTTATGCGCCAAAAGCAAGAATTAAAGATGTACTACAAACAAACCTTGATTAAACTACAATTAAAAACACAAGTTACCAGAAACAGAGCAATTCAACACGTTATCGTCTGTTGGCTTTATCCAGCTTAACACATAGACATTTGTAATCACTGCTGTTCTTAAAGAATATTAGTAGCATCTTGCTGTGTAAGAATGGCACTTCAAAAACGCCCATGTATCTAACATTTTGTGATGAGCAAGTATGAACTCTCATTTACATCACTGTTTCTGCCCAATGACTAATAGGTTCCTGTAGACTCCTTTTTTTTTTCTTCTTCTTCTTTTGAGGAGTGTCCAGAAAATTTTTCTAAAGTAAAAGAAATTAAGATCACAAAATTTTGGCCAGCACTGTTCAAGAAAGATGAACTGAAACTATAACAGATGCAGAGAAGAGCTATAATGAGCAAGGAAACTGAAAATCTGCATTATAGACCAGAAGGATTTAGCTAGTTTCATTTAACAAAATGAAGAATGATAAAACAGAAGCACTCAATCCCAATACATTATGAGGCAGTACCACAAAGAATCATTACATAAAGGATAATGCAGGGACACAAACGTTTATTAACTGTCAATGAACAAATTTAGACTGAAAAGAAGCTATTGTTAATGGCCACAAAGTGTATCCTAGAACAGTTATCCAAAATGGGCACAGTAAAAATAAAGCCCTGGGAACGTCTAAGCTCAAGCTTGGACAACCTATGACAAAGGCCATCAGCCAGGGTTTCTTGCAATAGCCATTCGTGTAGCACTGATTTCGTAAGTCCTTTGTTTTCTTATATCCTCAGGACATTTGTCGTAACTACTGGTTTACTGACACAGTTGAACAGTTCTAATGGCTGAAGAAAGCATACAGTTACTTGAGGAAAGCCACACTGGAAGCTCCTGCTATACCATGCTAATGGTTTATCATTCTACCAGCAATTTTTGGGTATCATGGCGTAACTGGTCTGGTTATGGCAGTTAATGAGTAAGATGCTTGGACTCTGGTGTTTGTTAGAAAACCCTTTCCTGATTTTGATGTGTGTTGACCCCTCCTTCCATTTTACTGAAAATAATAGAGAGAGGCAGTTTAACGCAGATACTCCGAGTACCAGCAACCTGAAGAGGAGGAGAGCTGCGACCCCCGATCAGCGCGTCAGGATGCACAGGGGAGAGACGCTGGGGCCGGCACTATCGGTGCAGCGAAAGGCCAGGCCCGCAGGGGACGGGGCAGCTCCGCAGCATACCTCCCGAGCCCGAACGAGCCGAAGGCAGGCGCTGCGACCCACAGCCCACCCTGGCACCGAGACATACCCGCCGGCGCTGGGGCAAGCGCAGGCCCACAGCACCACCGAGGCAGTGCGAAGAATCGACCGGGCCCAAACATACCCGCCGCCCCGGTGCGAAGCCCAGCTCCGGGTACCCCGGGTCCGGCACAAAGGGATGCCGCAGTCCCGAGACACGCGGTGAGGAGCCGTCGCAGGGCCGAGGCCAGCACGCCCACCCTCGCCCGTGGAGAAGCGGCCAACCCCCGCCACCGGTCGCCCAGGACGTGACAGCCGGCAGCAGCCGCCACCGCGGGCCCTGCCCGGCTCTAACGCCGCTGATCCCCGGGCGGCGCCGCGCCTTGAGACGGTACCTGCCGAGTTTACATTTCTTGAGGCCGGTGTCGTCCGCCGCTGCAGCCGCCGATCCCGAGGACTTCCTCTTCTTCTTCACCGGCATCCTCCTGCCTCGGGGCGGGGGCCGCACCGCTGCCGGGGCCCGCAGCCGAGGCCCCCCCCCGGGCTCACCGCCCTCCCTCCCCCCGCTCACCCCGGCCGCTGCCGCTTCCCGAGACCGGCGGCGAGAAGGCGAGAGGAGCACCGGCCCGCTCCAGCCCCGCCAGGCCCCGCCACCCCCACCCCCCTCGCTACAGGGAGAGAGGCTCCGCCGCCGCACCGGTCCCAGAAGCGGGTGTCGCGCCCGGGGCAGGAACGGGCGAACCAGACGGCAGCGGCTACTCAGGGACCAGGGAACGACCCGGACACAGACAACGCTGAGCAGGAAATGACAGCGCCGCCGGGGCGGGGCCCGCCAGGAACCCAGCGGGCGGGGTGGGACGGGAAGCGGGCCTTACCTGCCAGGCCCCGCCCGCGGGCCCGTCTGCGCCCCGCTCCGCGCGGCCGGCCGTGGGGTACCGGGCTGCGGGGGGCACTGGGCAGATGTCGTGCCGCGGAAGGCCAGCCGGTCTGGCGGCTCTCAGGGCGGTTAATAGTAGCGGGGGTTGGGAGCACGGGCACTGAGAAGGGGGGGGGGGGGCGTGGCGTGGCCGCTCGCAGTGAAGTAAACCGGGGAGGGGCGAGCGCTGCGTTACCGGTTGGCGCGGCACGCCGCGCAGCCAGCCCGCTTGTGGGGTTCTCGGCCGCCGCTACCGGGCCGTGTCCCTTCCCGCGGGCCCGGAGGCCGAGTTGAAGAAGAGCTGCCGGGGCGGTCGCGGTTTATCGCGGTTCGGTTCGCTCTGCGCTGTTGGGCGCTGATACGGCCTCCGCAACCTGCCCCTGCCCTCGAAGCCGGGGCTGCGGGCGGGTGGCCCTGTCCGGGGAGGCGGTCGCTGGCGGGAGCACGGAACTCCGCGGCTGCCGGCTGCCGCTGGCCGGGTCCGGGCTCGCAGCCTCCCGCCACCTTCCTGTACCGAAGCCGGGAACCGCTGGTTCGTTAGCGGAAACGGGTCGGGAGGCGGGGAGCAGTGGAAAGCACCCCGGATACTGCCGTACCCGTGGCGCTTTAACGTGGGTGACAGCAAGAAAGATGCTTCGACAGCTCCAGGAAGAGAGCCGCGCCGCGGGTCGGCGCCGGGAGGCGGGGTGCGGGAGGAGGCGGTACCGGGTGGCCTGCCGGCCCTTCCTCTTTGGCCCAGTCTCTTTCTCCCCGTCGGCGGCAACGGCGCTTGCGCGTCGCCACCCGGAGCGAGCTCGCGCCAGGGCCGCCATTTTCGGTCGCCATAGCGACGGGTCTGGCGACGCCGGGAGGCCGCGGCCTCGCTCCGTACCCCGGCGGGAGCCGCCGTCCTTCCCCGTTCCCGCCCTCCTCCCGTCAGTCCTGCGTGTACTCCCGCGGGGTTCGGGATCTGCCCCCTCCTCGATCCTGCCCGGTGGGCGTGCGTCCTGCCGGCATGGCCGGGGAGGGAGACCGGAGGAAGCGCTTTATTTCAGCCACGGCTGCCAACTACTTCGGGCTGGATCCAGCCGTGGGTCCCGCTGCCCTGGCCGCGGGGCTCCATTCCCGTCCGGAGCTGACTGACTTCCTCGATGATGGCAATGAGTTCCTCCTGGCTGTGCGTCACTCGGGCGGCCAGCTCACCGCGTCCAACAAGGTAGGGCGGGCAGTGCCCGGGCCAGCGTTCCGGCGCGTCCCCTGCCTCCCAGTGTGCGAGCGGGCGTGCAGAGCTGGGGTCCAGCCCCGGTTTAGAAAAGCCTGGGGTCGAATCTGGGAGACGGCTGGCTACCACAAATATCTAATAAAATATGAAATATCCATCTCAGCGTCTGGTGCTTAAATTGCTGTCCCGAGAAGAGTCTGTGAACACTGCATGGTCATCAGAGAGGCAGAGCTGTTGGTGGCTTGGCCCATGCTGACGTTCAGTTTTAGGGTGTGAAGGTAATGCACAACAGCCCCGGAAGTGGGCTGTTGTCTTACAGCAAATGCCAGGCAGAGCCAGATGAAGGGGTAAGTGCAGGTGGCTGGAAGGATTTTATTGCCAGGGTCTGTGCAGGAAACGTGACCTAGTATGTGGCGCATTGGCTGATACTTGACAAGTACCAAGGTGAGTGTTTGTCCAAATCATGAATTTTGCAGATAGATATCCCCAGTTGTGAGAAAATTTGACATTTGTCATGTGAAACGCCCTCCTCCAAGTGTTTGTGTTTGGCAGGTGGCTCACCCAACTGATACGGTGGGGTGTGATGTGCAGTGAATGTCACAGTGGCATTAGGACATGGGGTGGTGCCTGCCACATAGAGTGTACAGGCAACGTGTGAGTCTTGACGTGCATCCCATCGTTCTGCTGTGAGACCAGTGACGTTACGGCAGTGGCAGTTTTCTTCTGTACTGAAGACTAGTGTAATGCCTTGCTAACATGAATTGCTTGTGGACCAGTAACTTATCTCCCTCCTGGTCTTCACGTCTGTGTAGTCTGTGAAGCCTAGTGCATGCAAGAATGACCAATTACATGTACTAGTTTTGGGGGTGTGCTGCTGAGCACTGCCTATACAGAACCACTGTCAACAGCTGTGGAATATCAGATGTGTATCAGGGCTATACAGTATACCTGTTATCTCAGTGAAATCATGTCTGTAGGTGTTGGGCTGATGACTTGATGAGAAAGTGTTGTAGTTTTGTGTGGCTGGGTTCTGGTAGAGGAGAGGTTGCTGCAGGGGTGGCTTCTGCAAGAAGCAGCCATGGTGGAGGAGGGGGGCTGCAGGGGTGGCTTCTGCAAGAAGCAGCCAGAAGCTCTCTGCAAGACTGACAGAGCAACCACCAGCCAGCTCAAGGCCGGAGTTGTTGCTGACCAAGGCTGAGCCCAGCAGTGATGGTCACAGTGCCTCTGGGAATCACATTTAGGAGAAAAAAATCGCAATCAGCCACTTTTTGCCATCAGAAAAGGGAGTGAGAAGATGTAAGAAACTGTGCAGGCACCAAGGTCAGTGAAGGGAGGAGGAGGCGCCCCAGGTGCTTGACAGAAAGATGCCTCTGCAGCCTGTGGAGAAACCCATGGTGGAGCAGGTGTCCCCCTGCAGCCCATGGAAAAGGCCGAGACCCCACCTGCAGCCTGTGGAGAGGCACCACGCTGGAGCAGGTAGAGACATGCAGAAGATGCTGTGACCCGCGTTGCAGCAAGCCTCTGCCAGCACTCGCAGCCCATGGAGAGAGACAGACACAGAGATGAGCGAGAGAGATCTGCGCCGGAGCAGGTTTGCTGAGGGGGACCTTGTGACTCCGTGGGGTACCAGGCTGAAGCAGTCTGGGACTGAGAGACATTCTATGATTTATGACTGCACCCCATAGCAATGACCCATGCTGGGGCAGCTGGTGAAGAGCTGAAGCCCTGTGGGAAAGGACACAAGTTGGAGAAGTTCATGGAGGACTGTCTTCTGTGGGTGGGACCCCACGGTGCAGCAGGGGAAGGGTGTGATGAATGCCCCTCCCCTGGCTAAGAATGAGAACATCTCATGAGGAACTGACTGAAACCCCCATTCCCTCAGTCCCTGCCCCTCTGTGCCACAATGGGGGGAAGAAGGGAGCAAAATCATGACTAAACTGAAGTCTGCTAAGAAGGAAGGGGTTGGGGGAGGTGCTTTAAGATCTGGTCACACTTCTCATTACCCAACTCTGGTGTCACTGGGTGTGCAGTGCAGTGTCATAAATTGAGAGTTTTCTTTCCATTACTCTGTGTTAGTCTGTTTTGCCCGTGCTGCTCATTGCTGAATGATAAAGGTCTTTTCCAACCTTGTGTGATTCTGTGATCTCTCCCTGTCTTTATCTCGACTCCTGAGCCTTTCCATATGTATTTTCTCCCCTGTCCAGCTGAAAAGGGGAGTGACAGAGCGGCTTTGGTGGGCTTCTGGCCTCCAGCCAGGATCAAACCACCACAGAAAGTAAAACTGATTGTGTCCAGTAAAGTTGAAAGTTGTTCTTACTAGCCCTCTGTTTCTTTAAACAGTAAAAGTTCACATATGCTTATAATTTGAGATTTCAGCTAGGATATCAAATGTTATCAAATGTTCAATAATGTTCTCTTGTTTTATGACTTCTCCTTGGCCACAAATAGTTTCAATAATTGATTTTTGTGGCAATTTTTGGAACTTCCTAAGTCCTTTTGAGGACAGGCAGAAGAAGCTGGGACTCTTTAGTCTGGAGGAAAAAGAGGGCTGAGCTCACCAATGTCTATAAATATGTAAAGGGTGAGTGTCAGGAGAACAGAGACAAGTTCTTCTCAGTGATGTCCAGTGGTAGGACAGGGGGCAGTGGGTGCAAGCTGGAGCACAGGAGGTTCCATGGAAACATAAAGAAAAACTTTTTCACTGTGAGTGTGACAGAGCCCTGGGACAGACTGCCCAGTGAAGTTGTGGAGTCTCCTTCTCTGGAGACATTCAAAACCTGCCTGGATACATTCTGTGTGATCTAATCTAAGTGATCCTGCTCTGTTGGGAATGGGAGGGGCGGCTGGAAGGTTGGACTAGATGATCTTCCGAGGTCCCTTCCAACCCCTACCATTCTGTGATTTGGTGACTGTGATGGGAACAAGGGTCATGTTACAATTTATAGTTTTACTGATGAAGAAGCATGTTTTTCTCTGTCCTCGAGACACCCATGAACTGCAATAGAGTTATGTATTTATAGACTTAGGAGAATGATACTGAAAAATTCAGGAACATTTTTGTAAATAATGTAGTGTAAAAATGCAATGAAGAAGGTAAACTTCATGCTTAGTTTTCTCTAGGCACAAGATGGAGTTTCTGGTTTGTCCCCTGAAAGTGGTAACTGGAGTTTTCAAAATCAAAATAGTGTAAATAATTATGGCATTTACAGATACTTTGTAGTGAAAAAGGCATTATGTATTTGATGTTGGAATTTTGGTTCCTGTGAGCTCAGGAATGAGTATATGTAAAATTTTCATCTTCTCTGCAATCAGATGCTACCAGAATGTTATTAGAGCCCATAGGGAGTCATATGGTATTTCATTTTTTTTTTTCTTGGTGTAAATGGTGCATGTAATTTAGTATAATGTACAGTCAGTGAAGGTTTTCTAAACAACTGTCTTCTTGAATATTACAGATTGAAGCTACTGATTCAAAGAATAATGTGTTGGTGTTCTTTAAGCTGCGACCTGATGTAATTACTGAAGATAACCTCCATAGTAATATTCTTGTGTCATCTATGCTAGATTCACCAATTAACACTCTTTATCAAGCTGTACGACAAGTTTTTGCACCAGTATTGCTGAAGGTGAGCAGTATACCAGTTTAAACGTTCTGTGGATTTATATTGAAACATTGAAATTCTATAGGATGTCCGAGGTAAATATTTTATGTTTTAAAAAGACCCTATTTTAAGAGCTGAAATAATGGATGGTAATTTAAATTTCTAAGTTAAATAAGTCACTTCACCTCCTATCTGTGAGAATGAGAGGAGGATTTCAGTCATATGCCTGACTAGAAATGTGGAATACATTGGGTGATGGTTAATGGAGACAGCAGTTTATTACCTCCTTTCCACCAGTAATTCCAGTCTTGTGTACATTTCTTGGTTTAGATGTTCTTTTATTGTATCTGAAACGCATAGCTCTTTATCATGCAGACTGCGATTCTGTAGTATGTGGCAGGTAGGTGTGCCAGACTCTGGATTCATTTGTACAGCTGCATTCTTCATATTTTTTTTTCTTTGTCAAAATGTCTGGGGGTTTATCTTTCTGCTCCATTAACAAATATGTTTCCTTTCTGGATTTTCTGTCAAAAACATAGCCATGGCTATGTTTCCTAAACTGAACAATAAGAGTTTCAGCATTTAACTGTTTATAATTTACTGTATGTCGTAATATTAATAAAAGAATTTTAGAAAAACACAGTAACTTTGATTCTATCAATTTCCAGATTCTACTATAGAGGTAGATTCCAAATTTATTCAACTTAACATTTACAAATGAGTTCATTAACGAAGAATTCAGCCTTTATAAATACAACAACTGACTTTAGGTTTTGTAATAATTTTTTTTAACATTATTATTCTGAATTGTTAAGTGAAAAGAATGAGTTGCTTTAAGAGAAAATAAATTATTACATTGTCTCACCATGTAGTTGGTTACTGCTATTAATCTCAATTTTTTTTTTTTAAGATTAACAAGAGGAAAATAGTACTATCACGTGTCACAAATTTGAATTATTTTTTTTCAGGATGAGAGATGGAGCAAAATATTTGATCCCAAACTCCAGAAACTTTTAAGTGAGCTTGAAGCTGGCTTGAGTACTGCTCTTAGAAGATCAGATCCTAATTACACAGGAACAAAATTCAGCGAAGATGATGTGCAAGGTTTGTTTTGCAGTTACATCTTTTGTAGCTAATCTTAGATTAGGATTAAATAATTCATTTGCAGGTTGAATTTTCATTCTTCATTATCCCAGTGACTGCAGAGTATGAAATATAACAGGTTTTGGTATGTAGATTGAAATTAGCGATGATCAGCTCTGGCCTCTTGGTATGAAGGTATGAACTTGATACTACATCGGGTCAGAGTCAGAAGTTGAAGGGTAATTACATAATCATATAGTAGAAGTTTGCTTTATAAAGTATGTTCTCACTGAAAATATTTTTGTGACCGTTCATGTATTTCATATTTAAACATTTTCCATTCTTGTTTACAGCTATACTTACACCCACCGATGAATTTCAGTTCTGGATAGAGTGTGCTCATCATGGAAGTAAATGGTGTAGTAAAGAGCGAGCGTCTCATTTTAAAGACCTATTTGAGGACATTGCAAAAGTATGTTTTCTTTTTTGTGATCAGTGATATATTTGTAGACTTAGTGAAAAGCACTCATGAAATATATGTCAGTATATGTATGCTCTCTTCAACTATATGAATACATAACTATTGAGTTATTTTTTTCTTAGGCAAAATTTTACTTTAATGACATTCGTGTATTTTATAGTGACAGTGCTGCTGGAGAATGCCAACATTTAACTGGGAGCAGATTTGACCATTGAATACCAAGAGCTGCTGTAGAAATACAATATGCTACAGTTTGGGGACTAGAAACTGACTCATGGAATTATAGAAAGGAAAACTGAAAACGCAGATGGTGTTAGTGAATGCTATCATGCAAAATTTTTGGTACCTGTAAAGTGC
Organism: Porphyrio hochstetteri; assembly: GCA_020800305.1. Taxonomy (NCBI): domain Eukaryota; kingdom Metazoa; phylum Chordata; class Aves; order Gruiformes; family Rallidae; genus Porphyrio; species Porphyrio hochstetteri. Next base: position 206,457,680 of record CM036905.1, on the reverse strand, counting down.
TTGCTTGAATAGTGCTATAGATATCAATGCTTCAGATAGCATTCTTCACATGAATAATTTTACATAAATGGTTGTTTTTTGAGGGGATTATTTCATATTCACTTAAGCAATAAACCTGAGGAAACGATATTATTTGCCAGCTTCACAAAAATATAAATGTTTCTGCAATACTAGTTGCACAGTAAATGTATTAAGGATTTTTTTTTCTAGGATTATTACAACTTGGATAGTCTTTCATTATTTGAAGTTGTGGATTTGGTAGAGACCACCAAGGATACTGTTGATGGTGTGTGGAGACAAACAGAACATGATCCTTATTCACAGCCACGCATGCATAATCTCTTGGATGTAATAGGTAAACCTTTATGTGGTCTTTATTAAATGAACAGTTGAGAAAAAAGTAAAACAAATCCTTGAGGAGACACCTTCTTCCTCTTAAAGGCATCATCAATAGTCTACAGCATTAAGGTGCTCTTTTCTTGTAGTTATAATCCATGGACTCAATTTCCCTTGTAGTATCCAGTAATTCAGCTAGTTCTGGTAGGTGCCTTCACACATGCTCCGAAAGATGACAGATAATAACAAGATGGAGTTGATACCTTTCAGCCCATGGAGTGGATTTGTGTTGCTTCTGTTTGACTCCTTGTCTTTCTCTCAGAGGAGGAAATTTATTTCCATAACCCCCATGTGAAGATTGATTCTGTGTGGAGGTGAGAGCAGGATGTACAGAGAGGTTGTTTCTCTCATGCTCTCAACAGCAGTCCCACGCTGTGTGACAGGGACAGGTGTAAGACAGTGAGTTTGTCCGTGGCTGTCAGGTGTACATATTCATGAGGGGAAGGATTGCTGGCGGCAGTCAACTACTGCTGTTTCTGCTGATAAAGATGGATGCTTGTGTGTGGATTCCAGACTCCAAATCCATCAGTTCCTAATGTTGGACCAACTTCTGTTTAACTTCAAGATGTTTAAAAAAATCAGTTACCGATAGGTTTGTGTGGTTTGAAATCAAGGCATTACATGAGTTTTTTTTAAAACTGTGATTGGAACATAGTATAGCACTTAAAGGAATTATTTTAAACAAACATAACACACTGTTTTTGTGTACTTTTTTGTGTTCTAGGTGGTTCACTAGGGAGGTATATTCAGAGAAAATTAGCAGCTTTGAATTTATGGGAGGATGCCTTTCACAGTGTTAAAGAAAATCTGAAGGCTGGCATCTTGATTTGTGAGCAGTGGGTCTCAGCTTGTGAGTACTTAACTGGACAACTCTGGCAACGCTACACTCTACATCCATGGAAAAATGAGAAATATTTCCCTGAATCGTTAGCCAAACTTGGCAAACGTCTTGATGAGGTAAAGACTTGAACTATGCACGTTAATTTCATAGCCACAGAAGTAAACAACATTAAGTTAAAAAAGGAAATTAAGGCACTCTTACAGCCTTTCAGAGTCAGATAGCATTCCTCAATCCACATTTGCCTAAGCCTTTCAAAAGTTTCTTGTAAAAAGGGAAGGGGTAGGATGTGCTGCTTGTGCTTTTTGCTTCTAAATGTAAGTTTTATGTAAAAATGTGTTAGGCATATCAGTTTTTGTTCCTGTTACAGGTGCTAACTGTTAGAACACTGCATGAAAAACTTACATTCCTTTTGCCAGCTGGAGAACAAAATGCTTTACATCTTGCCCAAGTGTTTGAACCCTTTGCTGGCCTCAACCCTGTACACTATAATCCTTACACAGAGGTATGATGCTCATTTTTAATTTATTCACATTCTGTGACTTTTTATGATGCATGTGGATAGTCCTAAACTAACATATGATCTCATTATCTCTAGCCATTATGGAAAGCAGCGGTCTCTCAGTATGAAAGAATTATTGCACCAGCAGAACAAAAAATAGCAAGCAAATTGAAGAAGTTTATTTCGGAAATTGAGGACAGCCCTCAGCAGGTATGGACATTTTTGTAGTGTGAAAACTTTCCTACAGGTAAAGTTACTGAATTCTTAAGTAGGCAGTTTAAAGCACAGGAGTAAGTACCTAGAGCCAAAGACAGTACTTAAGAACAACACTAAGAGTAGTGTCAGAATATATTTAATTTTTTTTCAGGAGAAAGAGATAACTTTTTAAAAATTTGTATTCCAGCTTCTTCAGACATTTCAGAAATACAAGGAACTGATAAAACATCCAAATATAAGCAAAGAATTGCTTTTTGAAAGGGAAACATTGCTAGCAAGACTTCAAGATTATGTCAAAGGTAAAAATGTACTTAATTGCATTAGGGGTTTTTTTTTTGCAAATACTAGAATTCTTAGTTTGCTTTTAGAATTAAGTCAGTATCCCTAGTATATTTTTATAACCACAATAATAATTTTAAGCTTGTTCTATTTGGTTTCCTGTCTAAAATGAATGTTTTGCTTGTGTTAGACTATCAGACAGACTTTGAAACTCGATGCCATGGTGTTCCTGGTGATGTGTCTGGACCACTGTCAGGCAAAAACCTTTCTGAAGTTGTCAATAATATCGTATGGGTACGACAGCTGGAGCTGAAGGTAACAGATTCCGTTACTGTGTAGGCACAATATTGTCATAGAATGTAAAACATGGTATTTGAGATTTCTATTGGGAATTCCCCACAGAACAGTTGTGGACTTCTCAAGAGGTATATAATCAAGATTTCTTACCAGTGATGCTGCTTGCTAAGTTGAATTTTGTTAACTGACCCAGAAAACAGTTCTTTTGTAATACAATGAACTGCCAAAAAAAAGACCAAAATTTTGAGAGGATGCCTTTCTATTAAATTTTGCCCCCTAGTTTGCATTTTAAAATTGTATTTAATATGTACAGATAGGCACTTTCTCACACCCTAATTTTCACTTGTTACTACTAACCTTTGTAGTGTCCCCTTGAAATCAAAGGGATTTCATGGTAGCACTTTTTATAGTGAGTGCCTGCCAGGAAATTTACTACAGAGACTGTAATAGAATTAAATGTCAAACAATTCTGTGTTCTTTTACAACAGGATGAGTTTAAAACATATTTGACTATTTTAGCTTACATTATTTTTGTTAGTTTGTATTTATGTTTTAGTTGGAAACACTGGAACATTTTTGGGAAAGTATTGACTATTTAAAAGCAAAATGTTTTCTTTAAACATAAGTACCATTTACATTACGTAAGATTTGAATGAGAATAGAAAAGTACTAGACTGTTCTTTTGGCCTTCACCTGTGATTTGCAGAAATCTCAGGTGTTCATTTCAGCTGAATGTGACAAAGGCTGGAGGTCTTCAAGGTGTTAGTTTGTAAGGTGTCCTACAGAGAGAACAGCAGCAGCTCAGGTTTCACAGTTTTTTATTTTGCTTGGTCTGCTAAAGCCCTAGAGAGCCATACAGCTGATGTTCTTCAGCTGTGTGTCTGTTGTAGGCGGTGCTGAACTTTTTAATGGCTGTCAAGTCTTCTCTGTATTGACTATGGCTTTGATCAATTTGTTCACATGTAGATGTGAAATCCCATTTGAAATACCTTTTATCTTAGTGATACAATAAAGTATGCATGGGAAATCTGTACCTTTAATGGAGAGTTCACAAAAGAGCAGGTGGGATACTCTGGGGTATTTTAAAGTGTTAGACACTGTATTCAGACCCAATTTACTGTAATGGGAATGTGAAAATCTGGGACAGAATTCAGGATTCACTTTTTTTTTTTCCTAATCAGTTTCTGAAAACCGCTTGGATGTTTTGTAATACTGATGTTTGTTGTGGTGATTTTTCTTTTCTGATTGAATATTTTTAAGTTAAGATGCTTTTTTTTTATGATTGTGTTTAAGGTGGATGATGCTATCAAGCTGGCAGAGGCTCTTCTGTCTGACTTACCTGGTTTTCAAGCTTTTCATCGAAGTGCAGATTCTTTTCTGGAACAGTTAAAAGTATATGAACAAGAACAATTTGATGATTGGTCTAGGAACATCCAGTCAGAATTATCAAATCCCAAGTCAGGACTTTGGTAAATACATTCTTGTTTAAATAATTTTTATCTTGAAATACATAGCGTAGTGTAATTCAATAGAAGTTGACAAGGGACACTAAAAAGTAATTAGAATATTGAGGAACAAAATGGAAGAATTAATTATCGTTTCATCATCCTGCCAGGCTTGGTTGGTGAGGTGATGAACACTGGACCGTGGTAACAAGTCATCTTGAAGTTTCTATTAATACCTGGAATAAAAGCTGTGTTTGGTTTGCTTGTTATTACTGCTTGTTGTCTGTTGTGATCCATATGATCTAGAAACTGAGGAGATCTGCAGTATAGCTGTGATACAGAGATGACACACAGAGTAACAAATGAATTGTTATTCACAAGAAATTCCGTAGTCTAAATAGAGCAGATGAAAGAAGGGTAAGAAAATCAGTTTAACCTTCATGAATTGTGTTCCCTAAAATAATGACATTACTTTATGGGATAGTAAAATGTATCTTAAATTTTTTTTAAAATTTATTGGCCACACAGCATCTGTCTGCATCTCCAGAGTGTTGCAAACCTTCTTTGAAACAAGTGTCTGCAGTTTCAGAGGATACTTGTGTGTAAACTTTTGTTTTATGGAAAAGACTCAAGTATAACAAATAGTCAGGTTCAGCACTCCAGTACTCAGTGAGGTAGCTTGCTGCCAAGGGTTATCCAGTGGATATGGGAACTAGAAGAAGGTGAGAAAAACAGTGAAAAAAATTAGTAAAGTTGAAGGTTTTTTTGTGAGAGAAGCCTAGAAGGCTGGTGGTAGAAGTATTGCTACAGTAGAAGAGAAAAAAAAAAAGGAGTAGAATCTAAAGATAGGCTGATGTATTAGCTTCTGACCATGTATACCAAAACATTCCAGTGATTATTCCCTCAGAGAATTTCTTCCCCTTAGCAGTGTTGAAGGCTTGAGAGAGTATGCTGGATCCAGTGTATTTGAGAAATACCGTGTAGTTGTGAGTTACATATTAACTATGGTAACAAGTCAGAAAAACTATTGGAGGAAAACCAGTGTGCATTGTTCATCTTGTCTTTGGCTTTGAATTAAGAGAAAGGTTACTGGTATAATTTCTGAGTGAATTAAAATGTTAATAAACATAGAAAAAACATAAGACTGAGCTTTTTAGAATTGTTTGTTATTGTAAAAATGCACCAAAGAAAGGATCGATATCACATCATATTCAGTAACATGTTTAATTGTATTTTGGTTTAGCATCCAAGCTAATAGTCCTGTAATGGAGTTGGATCACAGTTCTGGAACATTAAACATACTTTATTCAGATCGTTTGGTGACTCTGCTAAGAGAAGTACGTCAGCTGTCTGCACTTGGTTTTGGTATACCAGCTAAAATACAACATGCTGCAACCACTGCACAAAAGTTCTGTAAGCAGGCGGTCATCCTCAAACAGGTAAAGATTAAATGCCACAATAACTTCCTGTTCTGACTTCCCAGCTTTAGTAGTGGAGCTTTTCTAGACTAGTATCTTTTCTGACTGTGGTTGATCTTTTTACCGTGCTTGTCTATGGCAGTGACAAAGAATAAATAATTTATTTAAAGAATAAATGCTTTACAGTTTTGGAACATAGCTTCTTTTGAAACCAAATGAATTATGGTATTAAAGCCATCTGCAGTTACCTTATAAATATACAAAATTTAGACAAATCATAAATAATTCTGGTTTTAGTATCAGTTCTGATTATTGCAACTGAAGGGAAACATCATAAAACATACCAGTTTGTTCTCACTACTGCTAGTTTTCAACTGGAAACATATTAATATTAATAAGTATTTTAATGGAAATGTGTGTTTTTTGAGGGGGGTTATTTTTTGATTGCACTCAGTGCTACATAGGCTTATCAGGCTTATATTTCAGTTTAAAGACCATCTCAAGTTTTCTTCTGTCACTGTAAGATGCAAGAATAAGTATGTATATATTGGTAAAAATTCTAATGTAGATACACCGTCTCTGCACAGCTAAGGCAGAGATGGCACAGCACCTACAAGTTGCCCATGGATCTGGATCATTAACAGGCACCCAAGTGGAAACCTTAGTCATCTCAAAGGACATTAGATGTCTGTGTGTGGATATCTAAACTGAGTTGTAGTGTACCTTTCTTACTGCAGCTGCCAATCTGGAAGTAAATAGATGGCTTTTAGGTCTTGTGTCATATCCTGGCGAATTCCATGGATACTTGAAGGCCTCTGAAATGGCACTAGATGCCCACATTTGCATAAAATAATAGAACTGTTCAGACTGAATATCAGACTGAACCTACTTCACTTAAAGTGAAGTACAATCACCTCAGGTGTGTAACAGTCTTTTTTGGTATTAGAATTCATCACTAGAAGGCAGGATCAGAAGACATTAGCATTGCATATGCACTCTATTTTTGTAAACATTTTACTAGTATAGTTAATTGTCATTTGTTAATGATACTGATCAGATAAGCATTTCAGAAATATCCTGTGTTACATTTATGGGCATATAAGTGTTTTTATCAGTTCTTGTAAATTTAATCTCTCCCTTTTTGCAGGTGGCACACTTTTATAATTCTATTGATCAACAAATGATTGCAAGTCAGAAGCCAATGATGCTACAATCTGCTCTAGCATTTGAACAGATAATTAAGGTGAAAGAATTCCATTCTCTCTTTTTCATTTCAGTGGTATCTGCACATTGTCTGTTTTCTGTGTTTATTGCTGGACTTTTGACCTGCAGCCCTCTCATACAAGAGACACCATCACGTGGTTTGTTACAGTGTGAGGTGTTCAGACATAATAAAGTTGCTCTGAGAAGAGGGTGGGGATTTTTGTAATTGCTAGGAATTTCATTGTACTTAAGTTTTAGATTCTTTTAAGGAATTTGGAGGAATTTAATTATTTTCATTTTTCTGCTTTGAAGGGACAATATGAACTTAAAAGTTACAGTGCAGTCTACAGTTTTTTAACACTGTATCTCTCTGCCTGGAGAAACTTGTTTCATGAATTTCAGTTTACTGGTTTTAATTAGTTTGAAGCACTCCACCTTCTTCCAACACTCCTACAATGTGAGAATGGCTGGAGAATTCTAACATGCCCATAAACTCCGCATTGGGTAAGGGAATAACGTCTCTGGAGCGAGCGTTACAGAAACGATTGGAAACTTGCTCCTGCGAACCACTCTGCAAGACAGAGTGCAAGAGTGTAAGAGTGGGGTGCAAGTAGAAGGCATATTTGGGGTAGGACTGTTTGGGGTTCATGCAAAATGGTGGAGAGTCTAGACCAAACTGTAGATTCAAAAGTGTCCTGTAAAAAGTTCCCAAACTGTCTCTTAAATTTTCCTTGTGCTGAGTGCAGATTGTGCCACAGAATCCTTTAGCGTGCAGCAGACCCTAGGACAGTGATGGTGCAGAAGTGTTCAAAGCTACAACATATTCTCATATTTAATGTGATTTCTGTCCTACATCTTTTAGGAATGGGTTCAGCTGTGGAACTTCAGATGCTTTTGTCTTCTGCTTTTCTACAGTAAACTTAGAAAAATATTACTCCAGCATCTTGATCAAAGTCTCAGAGAAATGGAACTCCCCAAAGCTGCTTATGAAAAAGTGAAATTATACAGTGTAATAAAAAAAAATGATAAACAGGTGCAGTTGGATAGCAATTATCAGTGTCACATTTTGATTTTTGGTCTGTGCAGAACAAAGAGAAATGGAGGAATTCAAGGTGTCACCTCAGCTTAAGATGTCAGTTTATGTGTATGGGGCAGGGGTCTTAAGATGAGTGAATTTATTTCAAACTCTGTTAAGAGTCTGGCATTAATCTTTTCCCATTGTCTTGATGGAGCTATAATGCCACACCCATGTGGCTGTGATTTGTCTCTAGCACAGTAGTGAGAGCGTCTCTGTTTTTTACTTGGAATAAAACCATCTTTCTCATATTATCATGTCCTGTGTGCTAGCTGGTAGATATATCTGCCATTAAATCACACAAAGTTTGTATGTTTTTCAAGCATTCAAAATCTAGTCCTGGAGGAAAAGCTCAAATAACTTGGGACAGTCCTAGAGAATTGGAAGCTTATATCCAAAAACTCCAAGCTGCCGCTGAACGGCTTTCCACTGAAAACAGGAAACTAAGAAAGTGGCATACAAACTTCATTGAAAAGGTATATTTTCCAGGTGAAATTGAAATCTCATCTCTTACAGCTTACTTAACCCTTTCTTTCATTTACATGGTGATGAAAATATTTACTATCCTTTAAAATTCTTTTAACAGGTTATATCGCTCATGAATATTGACCTACTTCGTCAGCAACAGCGTTGGAAGGATGGACTCCAGGAGCTCAGAACTGGTTTTGCCAGCCTCGAGTCACAGGCAGGGTGTCATTATCATATTGCAAACTGTGGACATTTGACTTTTCAACAGTAATCAAGATTTAAGACTCAGAGATGATTGAATGAATTTTGATTAAGGAGTTACTAGCTAGCTCAGGAAAACTGGCTGTGTACTAGTTGATGCCAGATGCGAGGTAAAATCTCATATGAGGAGGATGAGGATACAAGGATAATCTAGGTAGTGTCACAGTAGTAACGGGAGAAAAACAACACTTGGTCAGATAACAGGGGTTAGATGAAGAAATGGAAGAACCTTAGGTCCTGTAGATCAGTTGTGCCTGAGCCATTAATGCAAGGTAAATAAAGAAATTGGTACAGGTATGAGTGATCCCAAGGCAGAATAGAACAAACGTATAAAGTTTAGAATTAAAATGCAGTTTTGCCTGAAATCATGAATAACCCACATTTTTATTTGTTCACTTATCAATCATCAACTTTTAGAATAGTATCATAGAACCATTTAGATTGGAAAAGACTCTAAAGATCATTGAGTAAAAGGATTAAGATTTTGATTTGAGTATCATCTTGGCAAAGTAACTAGGTGATACTACTATTACCAGAGTTGTTCTGAGGTGTCATTCAAGTCAGTTTAATTTTTCTAACAGCCTTGAACAATAGCAGGGCTACATTCTTAGACGAATGTGGTGTTCTTAGTCTTTATAATGCAAACCCAGATGATTTTATCTGCTATTTGCCAGTCAAATAAATGCAGTATTTTTACTGTATTTTTCTTATAATTTTTCCATCTTCTCAAGATAATATGAATAATTCATATTATGAGTCAGCTTTTACTTCATAATTTCTTTTGAAATTTAGTTTGCAAATTTTTATCTCAAAGTCAGTATATTTTGTGAAAATGAATAGTCTATATTTGCTTTAAGATCTGTTTGAAAATTGTTTGGAGGTACAGAATATTTTATATGGAAAATTAACTAAACTGTATTCAGTCACTTCTTTTTTTATCCTTGACTTGGAGTGATAAAACTTAACAGTGTATCCTGTTTTCACCATCCATAATACAAGGTAGTGTAGACTTACTGCTGTTCTCATCAAGATTTTACTTATTTTTTAAAAAAAACTGTTTATAATTGCCTAAGGCTTAATTGAGACAATTTCAGATTTCCTTAATCTCAGGAATCTTTCTGTTGGAAGAGTTGCTCTGGTCAGCCTTGAATTGTTGGGCAGACCTCAACTGTGTAGCTTTCTGCAGCAGCCTTGGACTGTGCCTCCAAAGCCCTGGCTGAAAATCTCTCCCCAGTTTATTAAGAAGAGAACCTGTTAATCTGGAAGAAGTTTCAAGTTTCTTTTGTAACTAGTGTTGCCCTTCTAAAAATCCCTGGATGGCTTTCAAATGATCATTTACAGACTTGATAGGATATGGCTTCTCACCATTCTTACAGTACAACGTAGCAGATTCCAATGAAAATCTGAATTCTTTAAGATAAAATCTTTTATCTACTTATTAATAACTTTGATATGTGGAAAAATGCGTGAATTTTCTGAAGTACTGCTTAAAAGATAGCTTACATATAATAAGAAAACTAAAGGTGTGATGCAGATTTAGATCTCATTCAGCCAGCTCTGTATCTTTTAGCAGCATCCTGTGCATTTTAGAGTAACCTTGAAGAGTGTGATAGTAAACCAGAGGTCGCTGAACCTCATCACGGAATGACTAGGTTGGAAAAGACCTTTAAGATCAAGTCCAACTGTACGTTATGCTTGAGTTGGAAGGAGCCCACGAGGATCATTGCGTGCAGCTCCCTGCGCCTTGCATGGCTATTTGAAACTAAACCCTATGACTGAGAGCACTGTCGAGGTGCTCATTGAACTCTGAAAGGCTTGGTGCCATGACCACTTCCATGTGATATGTCTCTGAGTTTTTCTAAGATCCCAGGCTTCAGGCATTGAACTGTGTTTGGTTGCAGCTTATAGTTATGGTTTGAGGAATAAAATAAATAAATAAAAGTAACATTGTTAATTTTTAGGGTTTCAAATCACGTGATATGAAAGCTTGGAGACAGCACTGGAATCATCAACTTTACAAAGCCCTGGAGCATCAGTATCAAATGGGCTTAGAAGCACTCAATGAGAACTTACCAGAAATAAATCTTGATCTAACATTCAAGTAAGATACTTCCTTTTTTCTTATTAATAAAGTATTCTGGCTCAGATAACATTAAAGTATTAGTTTCTGGATGATTTTATTTTAGGCAAGGCTGGTTGCAATTCAGACCTCCTTTTGAAGAAGTACGAGCTCGATATTACAGAGAAATGAAGAGATTCATCTCCATTCCGAATCAGTTCAGGGGAGTGAGTGAAGCAGAAGAAGAGTCTATATTCACTGTTATGACCGAAAGGAATGCAAATGGATTTCTGACTGCTTTCAGTAAAGCAGAGGATTTGTTCAGCAGGCTGACAGACGTTTCTGATCAATTCAAGGTATTTTCAATATTTGTCTCTTTTTTTTTTTAAATTTTAGATTTCTATCATTTTAGGCTTCAGACATTCTAGAAGTAACTGCACAGATACATTTATGCATTATTGTCTTTTTCTGCAAGGCATAGAAGTGAAAGCTTAGTAACTCCATCCGTGTTAAGCCAACCACCTAAGCACATGCCTGGCTTCTAGCATATGTACAGTTCCTATTGAAACCTCAGTATTATAGATCTCTTTTTACTCTTGTTCAAACTACATTTTGATTAAATGTGTGAATATGTCAAACCATTTTGTACCTCCTGATTTTTGCACTAGGAGAATCTGTAGGTAATTGAAGTAGCATAAAGGTTAAAGAACATGTAGCTTCAAAACATTTTTAAAGTATTTTAATAGTATTGAGAAACTGAGTTTTTTAGTCTGGAAAATATTTCTCTTCCATGAAATTGAAAATAATGTTGAGAAGGAATGGATTGTTATTGGTCAAGTAGATATGGAAACTCTGGTGAAGACACATCTTTCTAGCAAACAGGACTGGGAAAAAAACTTCAAAGCATTAAAAGTGAGAGGAAAAGAAGCGGAAGGCCTTCCAAGGTATAGTGTAACTATTTTGTTTGAATAATGTAGTCTATCACATGCTTTAAAGGTAACAGTAAAATAGAAACACTCTTTCTATGTGGAGATACAGAATTTCAGTTGTTTTTAAAATAATGATTTGCTCTTAAAAGGTTTAGATTTTTGTTTTTCAGTTTCAGTTTTAGACATTCCTCTTCCTTTGGTATGATGGGAAAGCCCCTCAAAATTCAGGGCTGATTCTGTAGTACTACATAACATAGTGATATTTTCAAGAATTCTTAGCTAAAAGAAAAGTTCTGTACATGTGGAGTATATGTGGCAGTTAGGAACACACTTAGTAAATGTTTATACATGAAATAATTCCTGTATTTAAAGAATTGATTGTCTCTTACAGTTCAGGTTATGCTACTGTAGGCTTTTATTCTTTCATATATTTGCATGAAATTTATTGTATTGAACGGCTAGAGTTCTCAAATGAAACTGGCGGGAATCATGTTCAGACTAAGGAGAAAATGGTGACAATTCATGCAGGAGAATGCACTGGTAGGAGTTGTTAGCTGAGTAATAAAGATTTTTATGACTTCAAGGACCGACTGGGATGAATGGGATAGAAGTTGGCTGATGTGCCTTAGAACTAGAAACTGTGTGTGGCTGTGAAACTGCCATGAGTTGAAAATTGGTGTTGCAGGAGGATACTCAGGAAGGTATCAAATAGGGAAGCCCTTTTTCTTAGTGTTCTTTTAAGTGTTCTTAATCTACTTGTGGTCACTGTGAGATATTAGATACGGGGCCTGGAAATGACTCACAGTGGCTTTCCTTATGTTCTTTTTATGCACCATTGAAGCCTGGGTTAGTAAATTCTCATGGAAGACTGTAAAATATTTTTCTTTTTGAGTATAGAAATAGCCCTTTTGAATGTAGTGACCTTAGTTATGTAAAATCAAGCAATTTTCTAACTACTTGGAGGAGCAGAGTATTAGACTTTAGTCCCCTTAAAACTGCATATATATAAATATATATATATAGGCAAAATGCTTATAAATATTTCAATGCTAAGAGCCCAATAAGCTATAACTTATCTATAACATTATGAGGAAAATTTTTTCTTATCAGGCTATAAGCTCAGGGTAAATTACGATAAACATGGATCTTAGAGATATTGACATGTAAGTTTACTACTGAAAATTTGCTAATTTTTTTCTCTTTTGTCTTGAAGCACCATCAAGATAGATTGTTTAACTGTTAATTGCAACCCTGTGAAAACAGTAATTGATGATTTCATCCAGAAGTTGTATGATGTTCTTGTTACCTCTTTGAGAAAATCTATCCAAGGTAAATAGCTTCAATGAATAGCTATTTTTTTGTTTCTGTTGTACTAGTGGACATTTGTGTTATTGTAAATACTGTTTTTAGGAAATATTTTACTCTCAGGCACAGTGATCTGTAGATATTGCAGTGCAAAAAAAAGTAATTGGTTACTAATTTTTCACTACAGGCCTAACCTAAGACCCCTTGATGTCCATGTGTATCTTTCCCATTCACTTATTTTGACCACATCTGTTCCAGATATGAAAGAATACATATAAACATTATTTGTTTCTTTTTTCTCATCTCAGGGAGGAAAACTTATTTGATGCTTGAGAGAGAAAAATTTCTTAGGCATTTGAGGGTAATTGAAGGAGGCATCATGAAATCTGATTAAAAGACATTATTAGATTTTTCTTTCACAAATTGAAATACCTTGTCAAGAATCTTAAATAATCTAGACTCATTCTGTTGAATTATTTGTCACTTAAATTGTCAAAATGCAAACTATTAAAGAGTGCAAAATATTTCTCTATTTCCCTATATCTGGTACAGGTAGACAAAAGGGAATGAAGTATAGATGATGAGAAATACCAGTACTTTGTGGTTTAAATGTAACAGTCAGCATAGGAAACACATAGAAGAAACAGGGGGTGTGCAGAAAGTTAATTAATTCCATAGCCTGAAAGATTGTTTCCTGGAATATGTTCTATTCCCTGGAATTGTACAGCTCCTTTCTGAGTACCAAAAAAGATCTAACTTTATAGAAAAAAAAATAATTATATCTTAATCAGACTTTTTTCTTCATGAATCTTTTTAATATTTGAAGACAGGTGGGTTAATTAGTTTCCTTAAAAAAAAGAACACCCCCCCAAAAAAAAAAAATCCCCAAAACCAAACCCACAACCCACCGAAGGAATTTTAACATCTCTTTTTCTTCATATACCCAAAAAAGACCTATGCAGACTTTGAAAGTGTGTAAATAAATGTTTTATTTATGTTTAATTCTCAGAAGGTACTTTAATACTGCTTGTCTAAATCATACATTTAAAAAGTGTCAACACTAATGCACAGCTTTGATTGAAGCAGCATATAAGGTTGAGGTCTGCGATTTTTTAGGCAAATACTTTGTGTACAGTATCATATCTTACAATGATGTTTTATCACAATTACATTTGTCTGATTTGGATATTTATTACTACAGATATTTTCATCACAGTGTCTTTGTTTTCCACCTTTATATAGCTCACCTGTGTGATGTTTCTTCATTTCTCAATGATGCCATGGAAACTTTGGTGATTAGGCCCCAGACTGTAGAGGAGATAGCAGAAGACAATTTAAAATATTTAAACCTACGTGAACAAAAAGAAGGGGTAAGATACTATTTTTTCATACCCAGAACAACAGTTATCAAAAATGTAATTGCTTTCTAAGTATGGAAACTTCCATGTAATGTAACTAGTTTAGAACATGTAGTGGCCATGTCAGGTCAGGGCAGTGGTCCAGGTAGCACAATATTTTGTTTCCAACAGTACAATAAAGTGCCTGCCCAGGGGAATATATAAAATCAGGGTAGCTCATTTGATGCTTTCCCACACTTCTAGCCTCAAACCAGAACCTTTTTGAATTTTTATGGCATATAGTAACACTCAGTGGATTTCTCTGCCACAGCCTTACCTCTTGAAAGCACATACACACACCTTTGACATCCCAAATATCCTCTGGTAAAGTGTAGCTCAATTACCCATTATGTGAGGGACACCACCTTCTATTTTTTTTCTTCACCTGCCATCTGTTAGCTTCATACCAATCAAGTTGTACATTGGAAGAGCTACGGGCCAGTCAGTCACTATTCATCCTTTTCATGACACACCATTGTACTGTTCTTTGTTGTGTCACTCTTCTAGATTGAAGAGTGCTCTTATCCATAAGCCTACTTAAAGCTGTAGTCATCCTTGTTGCCCTTTGGTAAGTCTGAGTGAGCTGGGACTGTTCAGTCTGGGAAAAAGAAGACTAAAGGGGGACCTAATTAATGTTTATAAATATCTTAAGTATGGGGTGCAGGGGGAATTGGCCAACCCCTTTTCAGTGGTCTGTGGAGACAGTACAAGGGGCAATGGCTGTAAACTGGAGCACAGGAAGTTCTGCACCAACATGGGGAAGAACTTTTACACAGTGAGGGTGACAGAGCACTGGAATAGGCTGCCCAGGGAGGTGGTGGAGTCTCCTTCTCTGGAGATATTCAAGACTCGTCTGGATGCCTATCTGTGCAATATGAGCTAGGGAGCTGCTTTGGCAGGGGGGTTGGACCCGATGATCTCTTGAGGTCCCTTCCAACCCCTACGATTCTGTGATTCTGTGATTCTTTACTAGTTTTGCAATTATCTTTTTCTGCAGGGCCAACAGAAAAATAGCACACACAGAATTTTATAGAGTTTTGAAGATGTGAGCAAACCATGGACATATAATGAAATAGCAATATTATCTTTTGTATTCTCTCTTTGATCCTTGTGACTCCCAACATTTGATTTACTTTCTGCTGCTGAGATTAAGCTTTCATTTTTGTAAAACTGGCTGTCATAACCCCAAGATGTCAATCCTGAACTGCAGTTGTTAGCTCAGAACTCAACTTGTGCATGTGAAATTAATTTTTTTCACATTTATGTCATTTCATCATTATCTACTTGAATTTTGTTTGTCACTAGTATTGTCAGTTACTCTTCTATTGTTCCCATTATCAGGTGAAAAAATTGTGCCCTTTTATATGAATATAATTTCTGTTTATTTGAAGTGTCTCTATTCCTGCTTTTTGTTACTTTGGTGTGGGTTAACCCTTGTGGGTAGCTAAGCACCACACAGCTGCTTGCTCACCTCCTCACTCAATGCAGTAGTTTCCCCCACCCCAAATGGGTAAGAGTAGAAATGAGAAACCTCATGGATTGAAATCAAAGCAGTTCAATTACTGGATGAAAAATGAAAGAGAGAAAAGAAAGGGCACTGTTCAGCGATAGGTGAAACATTATCATGTTGTATTTTTTTCATCACAGATATGCAACAGAGTACCGTATGAGCTGCTATGAAGGAAATGAACTCCTTCCCAGCCAGACCCATCATACATATATACACATTTACTGAAACTTGTTGCTGTGCTGCTGTTCTCGAATGTGATTGAGTGCATCTCAAGAGGCATTTGCCTGTTTCATTGCAGACGTTCACTTCTGTATATCTTATGTCAGGATCCTGATTTAGAATTTCTCTAAATAGCACAGATACTGTTTTTCCAGTGTTTTAATGTTAGTCTATAAACAGTATTATAAAAGCAGCTGTATATCAGCATATAATCTGTGCATCCACTGCTTATAATTCTTTTATATTTGCTTATAGTTTGGATAAATGTAATTTGCTGAGTTTTTGCATACACACATATTTTTAATCTGTTTGAATTTAGATTTTTCTCCTGTTTCAAGAGGCTGAAGATAAAAACAAACTTCTGCGAACTGTGTCTGGTGCAGGTTTAGATACTATCAGTAACCTGAGAGCCACATGGGATAAATTTGAATTAATGATGGAAAGCCACCAGCTTATGATTACAGAACAGGTAGGAATGGATAATTAATATTTTTCCTGAAAATTTTGAAATAATTTTGAATAAGTCTGGAGAAATATTTGTTAGTTAGATTTGATTCCCAAATGTTCTCAGTTCAGGTATTTCAATTATTCTAAAGGAATAATACTTAAACTGTTTAAACAATAACTAGGTGAATCTTCTGTAGAACTGACTGATGCTGAAATGAATGTCACGTTGTACTTCTCTCTCAAACAAAGATGTTGACAGAGATGGCTTAATGAATGCAGTAGTTAGCTGAAGAAAACAAGTTAACAGTTAAAAGGTAGCATTTTTATTATATTATCATGGTTTTAGTACTGATGCTTGTCGTTTTCTTTTTGCACAATTTTGCTAAACTGTGCTCAGTCCTGTAATTCCACTCCATAGGCAAACTTCTGAACTCATTTGAAGTTCTACTGAAGATATCAGTAGGCCATACTGTAAGACACAGGCTAAATAGGTAGCATAGGCTGAATAAATGGGTTTCAAATACCAGTGCAAAACCAAATAAATAGTGGCCTCTTTTTTTTTTTTCAAAAAAAAAAAAAAAAGCAACAAACCAAGCCAAACAGAAGAATGAAGATGGGTATTGTACAGTTGAAGAGGGGGATTTTGAGCAAGTTGTAGTTACTGATCTTTTATCAAATTTTGAAGTCGATACTTTGGTTTTCCTCCTAGCTGTAGTTACAAACCATTGAAGGAATTTCATTTTAATTCTTGCTTTCCAGATTGAAGTGATGAAAGGAAATGTGATTTCACGCATTAATGTGTATCTTCAAGATCTGGAAAAGTTCAAAGCTCGTTGGGATCAGCTAAAGCCAAATGATGATGTCATTGAAACAGGTGGTCAGGATGTGCTTGAGAAAAGTGCTCAGATCATAAAGGAAAAAAAAATAGAATTTGATGAACTTGAAACTGTGAAAGAAAAGCTCATGTATGTATGTTTATTTCCTTGTATACTTGATTCATTAATGTATGGATTTTTTTGCAGCAATATGTTAACTAGCATTTATTACAACAGATAACATACGGAATTAATTTTTTTTGGTATTACATATATTTTATAGTTTTTTCCAGGGCCCTTTCTGTTGATTTCATGTAATAGGAATTTCTCAAGCTGAGTTTTTTCTACACTTTTCTTGAACTAAAAGTTCACGAAGTCTCTTGGGCTTTCACATAAGGGAGTCTGTACACTAAAGGCTTGATTCTGACTTCTGAAAGTCTCACTAAGGTTTGAGATACTGGTCCAAGAAGGAGGAGTTATTACTTCATTCCTCTTTTAACTTAAGTGGGCAAGAGCTCATGTCTCTCATTTCCTGAGTGTCCTATCTGATAGACTGTTGTGCAAGAGGAAGGAATTTATGCTCCATTTGCCTAGTTTCAGTAAGCTCATTATTGAAGATCTTGGGTGGGCAAAGTTTTATATTTAAATTCTTAACTTGGCGCTTAATTGTGAAAGTAAATAAAATTGGTGTATTCTTTCTACCTAACTGAAAGAAACAATCGATCAAAAATTCTTTCTTGTTCTTTTGGACACAAAGTCATAGATGAGAAAGAAATGAAAGTTTATGGAAAATAATTTTGAGTATGGGAGAAGATCACTGTGTAGGAGAGTTATCCTTCATATTCCATTATTATTTCTATTCAAGAATGAGGCTAAAAGGAAATTGCAGTTGGCAGCAATGTTCTTCAATGAAGCCTGTGGCTTTTCTTAAAAGAGTATAATTATTTCCATATGATACCATATGTTAAACTATAAATGTACAATGGAATAATCTCATGCATAATACAGTGAACTTTTTTATTTAGTGAAGAATGCCATCATTTTAAATTGGAAGAACCTGACTTCTCATTGTCAGAAGTTATATGTCAAGATATTAAGAGTTGTGCAGAAGTCTGGGCATTGTATGAAGAGTTTTATCAAGGTTTTCAGGAAAAAGCCAAAGAAGACTGGATTACTTTTAGGTATGATTTTGTTACTTTATTTTTCATGGACGTTTATGTGTGATTGTAGTACTGTGTTGTTATGACCTTATTATATTTTATTTTTATGCAGGAGTAAAACTTATTTATTTGAAGAATTTTTGTTTAACTGGCATGACAAAATGAGGAAGATGGAAGAGCATACTGTAATGACAGTAAATTTGCAAAAAGAAGTGGACAAATATAAAGTAAGTTGCTAATCATAAAAAAGGGTATAAAGCAAAAAATGTTTTGGTGTTACTGGGTAATATACTTAATTTTGTAACTCATTGTTTAGTTCTTATAATAAATCAGTTATAATTAAATAAAATATCTTCTGATACTGCTTTGAACATTTTACTAACTTTTGAGGATGTTGTAGTTCCTTACAGTGCACAGGAGGGTCATTACAGTTTACATAGACACATGTTTAGCAATGAGTTTTCCTCAGCCTTATGCTCCTAAACATTAAATCCAGGAACTTAATAAACCCCAAAAAGTACTTCAGTTTAAGAATATACGTTTTTGTGTTGTTTGAATAGTGTGTCACTGTGATCAAATAGATACAATTTTCATAAAGACTAAATGGATTCACATATTCCTTTTTCCTGTAGGTGATACTTCCACTCCTAAAATACGTAAGAGGAGAACATCTTTCTGCAGACCATTGGCTGGATCTCTTTCGTCTGCTGGGTCTTCCCCGAGGCACTACACTTGAGGGTTTGTTATTTGGAGATCTGCTAAAAGTGACAGATGCCATTATAGAAAAAGCAACAGAACTTAAGGTATGGATAATTTCAAATAAAGGTACGACATTTTATTTTATGTTTTAGTTTACGTAGTATATCTCGTTCTGTATGCCTATTTATATCACTATAGAAATAAATTTTTTTTACATTTTTGGGTGGAAAGTTTATGGCAAGCTCTATAGTTTCAAATGAAATCCATTTATGCTTTTAAATAGGATTTGAATTGTCGAGCCCAAGGTGAAGTCACAATCAGAGAAGCATTACGTGAACTTGAACTCTGGGGAGTTGGAGCTGTCTTTACATTAACAGATTATGAAGATAGGCAAGGCAAGACTATCAGGCTGATTAAAGATTGGAAAGACATAGTCAACCAAGTTGGAGATCATCGTTGCCTTCTACAGTCACTCAAGGACTCTCCATATTACAAGGGTTTTGAAGATAAAGTGTCCATCTGGGAAAAAAAGCTGGCAGAGTTGGATGAGTATCTGCAGAACTTAAACCAAATTCAAAGGAAATGGGTCTATTTGGAACCAATATTTGGTCGTGGAGCTCTGCCCAAAGAAGAGGCTCGTTTTAACAGAGTTGATGAAGACTTTAGGTTAGTGTTTGGAGTGTGAATAATTTTTCATAGTGTCTTTGATAATTGTAGACCAGAACTTTCCTCCTGGTGAAAATATATGAAGCAGCTGGAATATGTATGGAGATTAAGGTCAGCAAGAGGAATTCTGTGGATATAGATGTGTGGCAGTGACATAAATCTGAATAAAGCTAGTAATGTAAGTTTCATTTAAGTGGGTACATATGAAGAAAGGAATCACACGAAATGCCAAAAATCACAAATAAGGCAGGAAAACACAAGATCAATCTTGTTAATCAAAACTTGTTTTTTTCAAGAATCATTTCTTGTAGAAGACAAGCACTTTGTTCACTAAGAAAGTATACAGATGGACTTTTGGGAGAAACAGATGGTTTATTTGTTCCAAACAAATCAAGGAGATAAAAAGGAAAGAGATTTTAGAAATGTAGAAGGATTATGTACTATTATCTGTCTTGTTTTGAGTTAAAATGACTTCTTGGAATAAAGTCAAGTTTAATTTTCTTGGTCTTAGGTACAGAAATTTTAGCAAGAAACAGGTGTTATTAAATTTCATTGCTGATACATTGATGTAAATTCTGAAATGTTTCATCATTAATATTGAAAACTGAAAGTTACATATCAGGTATTTATATGACTTACGTGTGCTTTAACTTTTATTTACATAACTACTTGTATGTCATACTCAGCTTTAAATTGTAATTGTAATGTCTTTTTAATAAATTACTGCATTTTTTTCTGTCAAGATCTATTATGTCAGATATCAAGAGTGACAATAGGATAACGTCACTGAATGCCCGGACAGGAATGAGGAATACCTTAGTTACCATACTTGACCAGCTTCAGAGATGTCAGAGATCTCTGAATGAGTTTTTGGAGGTACAGCTGCCATTAATTTAGTTTTCTATAAAGAAAGTCAGTAAGTCTGAATTTAAATCAGCAAAACTGATTTATTTTGTTTTTATATAGGAAAAGCGCTCAGCATTTCCAAGATTCTATTTCATTGGAGATGATGACTTACTAGAAATTTTAGGGCAGTCCACAAATCCTCTGGTTATCCAGTCTCATCTTAAGAAACTTTTTGCTGGTAATGTATTAATCTTCATTTGTGAAATATATTTATGTATTTAGTAATAAGGTTCTTCAAAGCTAAATAATCTGTTGCAGGCTTTTTTCCTCTCTTTTTGCTACTAGACAGTAAGGAATTAATTTTTGACTTGAACAATGTATAACTTCATTGCCATTGTCTGATTAATAGGTATTAATAGTGTGAGCTTTGATGAAGAATTTAAATACATAGCTGCCATGAAGTCTGCAGAAGGAGAAATTGTTCCACTTAGAAATAAAGTTCTTCTGTCAAATGATGTGGAGGTAAGAGAATCACATCCAAGTACAGTTCAAGCATCTCTAAGAAATTATTTTGTGCTGTTAACTTTTGAGGTTTTTTTCATCTCTTTGTCAGGTGTGGCTAAACAGTTTGGCTTTGGAGATGAAGGAGACCCTGAAGAAAATGTTAATTGATTGTGTTGATGCTGGAAAAAAATCTCAAGGTTCAATTGACCCATCGCTCTTTCCTTCCCAGGTAGTAGCTGATCCAGTAATACCACTGTATAGTCTTAGATTTACCAGATAAGTTATTTGATAAATAAGAAGCATACATATGGATTTGGAAGAAAATAGCCTCAAACAAATCTATTTAATTCATTTATAGTATAAAGCAATTCTTAAAAATATATGTTCTTATAATTCTTTTGTAAACAATTGAAGGACTCAAGTATTTTATATGGTACCTGATCTAACATCAAGTTGAATTTATTAAATTTTATGTAAATGTTGATCTTAGTTGATAGTGAACATTACATGCAGGGCTGCTAAGACCTTAGTAACATAAAAAAGCTCTTCTTGAATCTGATTAAAATATAGTTTCTAAGCTTAGCTGTGTGAGCAGAGTAACGAACATGAAATGTGATTTTGACCAGTAGCAGAGCGAATTATACAGAATCACAAAGTGGTTGTGGTGGGAAGGGACCTCTAGAGCTCATCTGGTCCAATTTCCCTGCTCAAGCAGGGCCACCTATAGTTGGTTTGCCCAGGACCGTGTCCAGACAGCTTGTGAATGTCTCCAGGAATGGAGGCGGCTCCACTACTTCCCTGGCCAACCTGTTCCAGTACTTAGTCACTCTCACACTAAAAAGTGTACCCTAATGGTCAGACAGAGCCTCCTGTGGTACAGTTTGTGCCCGTTGCCTCTGGGACTGGCACTGGGCACCAGTGAAAAGAGCCTGGCTCTGTCTTCACTGCAGTGTCCCTTCAGGTATTTATAGAAGTTGATAAAATCCCCTGAGCCTTCTCTTCCCCAGGATAAACAGTAACGCTCTCAGCCTTTCCTTGTAGGAGAGATGCTTCAGTTTCTTTGTAATCCGACAGTGCTCAGTAAAGCACCTTTCCTCATTGGCTCCTCTATTGCTTGACAAGGTTGTCATCCATGGACTGCAGGAAGTTTCTGGATTGCTTATGTCTTGCTGTGTTGCCCGTCTAGCAGGTGGTAGAAGTCCTCTATGAGGGTCTGTGAATATGAGGCTGCTCCTGTCTGTCTGTAGAGAGCCTTACCTACTTGTTCTTTCTGGTACACCCAGTATAAAGTCACCTTGACCTGTCCTTTCTTTAATCCTAACATATAAGCCCTTAGCTGGCTCCTTACCCATCTGCAGACAGAGCTCCATGCACTCTAGCTGCTTTCTTACATAAAGGGCAACTCTTCCTCCTCATTTTCATATCCTTTCTAATGAACCACATCCCTCCTTTGCAACACTCCACCACATCTCCATGACCCCCAAGATTATAACCCTGTTGCTGCATGCAGATCTCTAATTCATCATGTTTATTTCTCATACTCCATGCATTAGTGTACAGGCATTTTAAAGAGATGCCCCAGCATGTTGAGTTTCTAAAGAGAGTTTGGGGGATTTGTCTGTATTTGTGCCTTGTAGGCACCTACTGATATACAAGTGCCGGAGGTGACCCCACTAAAGCCCCGTTTTACTGTTTTTTGTGATCCCTTCCTGTTGCATCACCCAATGCCCTTTGCTCGGTGATCCTGTGTGTCACTCCCTCACAGGACTGTTGGTTACTCTCTCTGCCCCCGGAATGTAGTTACTGTTACAAATCTTCAGACTGGCATAACTGCTGGAATATTTTTGTTACAGATCTTCCCAGTTCCCACTTTGACCGAACCTTCATAGCTCAGACGAATTAGAACATAAGTGGAGTGTTAGAAGCTGGAATGCAAAATGCCATATTAGCAGATCAGTGATGCACAAAGTCAGAGTTGCTCTTAAGCCCGTTAAATATGGGCTCAGCATGCATACAGTATGGTAGTTTCCGTCTGACATATCATTTAATGGGAAAAGATACTTCACACATGCTATAGAACAGCTAAGGGGCTTACAGTATTCGATTATGTAAGATTTTGCTAAATTTTGTCAGGTTTCAAGATGGCTGTATTTGTTCTTAGAGCATAGCAAATGCATGGCTTTGTTTAAAAATGATACAGTAAAATATTTTAAATATCAGACATAAGACAAAATTATAAGTGAATTGAAAAACTTTCTTTCTTTATGTCGTCTGTATTTATAAAATGTAATTTGAACTTTCTCTTCCAAAGATTCTTTCCTTGGCAGAACAAATTCAGTTCACTGAAGATGTTGAAAGTGCTATCAAAGACCATACTCTGCAGCAATTAGAATCAGAACTCATGGCTAAACTGGAACATTATACTAGCATCGATACTAGTATAGAAGATACTGGGAGTACAGGTATAAATATGATAATTAATATATAATTCTTTGCAATGATTATGTAGTTGTATTTAACATTCTGTTTATCTAAACAGAACATTTTATATATCTGTCTCTGTTTGAGTTCGTGAAGTTGAGTTACCCACCTATTACTGCCAAGATTAGTATATTTAATATTTTGGAGTGAACAATGGATTTTTATTTAGATGTAAAATGATCTTGGAGCATTTATGTATTTGCAAGCATACTTATTTTTTAATAACTTTTTTTGTACTTTTTGGCTTATATATTTGCTGATAATTTGTCCTCAGTTTACTAAACTGCTCTTATGTTTCACAGGAACAGGCCAAACAGCATTTTAGGTACATTATCCCATGCCAGTATATTCTGTGCAACTGTGTAGATAATTATCTTTATCTATTTTTGATGTATACCTCTGCATCTGATCTAATAATTCTTGAGTACCTCTGTAGCAAAACCAATAAATTAGTTATTCTCAAGACATAATTGTTCTGACTCATATTGTCGAAACAGGTTAGAATAATTTTGCCTTTGAGTGCTTATTCTCTCTTGACCAGAAGGGGAGCTTTGGATGTCTACTTCAGATGTAAAATTCTATAGTGTAGGTGGGGTGAGATGGCTCTTACCCTGAACATATAAAAAGATTCAATTTGACATGTAGTTAACAATCTTCTACCACATTTGTATAGTGGCTCACTGTATTCAATTCTAGTTTAAAATTTATGAACTGTTAACATCTGATATATTAAGAATAGGATTTGTGCTGCCCATCTTTAGTAGTCTGTAAAGTGGTTCTTTATCTAAGGTTCTTTCCTGTTGTCTTGCTGTAGCCATTAGAGAATTATCAGCAGTTACAGTACTGTTCCTTCTATCTATTGTGCAATTAACGTACAGTAACTGTTGATTTTGGATAATAGGGGTGATCTCAAAGTGAGTTGCCTGATTATGCCCATGTTCTTTGGTTTTATTCCCATCGGGGAATGGTATAGGAGCACACCAATTGGATTTCTTTCAAATGAAACTAAATTAAACAGTATGTTCTCCGAGTACACTGAATGTACCCAATCTGGTAATTCCACATCACCCTAATTAGAGTAAAATCTCCATAGTGGTATAGTATGGTTTTCAGATCCACAGCAGATCAATTAACAGATTGTGACACAGTAATTACTGAGGCAGACATAGCTGTAAACAGTCCTGGAATGCGATTTTTAAAAATTTTTATTTTTTTATTTATTTGCAGAATCAGGAATCCTTGAGCTCAAGCTTAAAGCTCTGATTCTTGATATCATTCATAACATCGATGTGGTGAAGCAGTTGAATCAAGCTCAGGTTCACAATGTTGAAGACTGGGCTTGGAAAAAGCAGCTGAGATTTTATATGAAAGACCAAAAATGTTACGTGCAGATGGTAGATGCTGAACTCCAATATACTTATGAGTATCAGGTGTGGTATTTTTAATTTTTAGCTGATGTCTTTTATATATGTGACAAATACACCAACATGCAGAAGAACTCTGACACAGTGAGGGTGACAGAGCACTGGAACAGGCTGCCCAAGGAGGTGGTGGAGTCTGCTTCTCTGGAGATATTCAAGACTCTTCTGGACACCTATCTGTGCAATATGTGCTAGGGAGCCTGCTTTGGCAGGGGGGTTGGACCCGATGATCTCTCGAGGTGCCTTCCAACCCCTACGATTCTGTGATTCTGTGATTTCACACATGGTGCTGGTTGCATCCTAGTTGTTGCCATTTTTTTCAGCTTCGTTTGATTCTTAGCATGTTGTTTCATGGAAAATGCTAAAAGATAGGGAAATAATTTTCATTCTTGATATTGATGGGGTAATTGTAAGTTGCGTTTGAACCTTTTTCTGTGTTCTAAAAATATTTCCAGAATGCTTTGACATTTGATATATAATCAGGAAAACTTCGTAACTGTAAACAAATTCATATACTTAATGAGACAGTTGTGTTCTATTTTGAAATTAATGGCTTATGAATGAAATTACTTCATCAACAATTTATGTCTACCAATCAATATAATTTGTTTTGTTTCTGCAGGGTAATTCCCCTAAGCTTGTTTATACACCTTTGACAGATAAGTGTTACCTGACTCTTACTCAGGCTATGAAGATGGGCCTTGGGGGAAATCCCTATGGTCCAGCTGGAACTGGAAAGACAGAATCAGTAAAGGCCTTGGGTGGACTTCTTGGAAGACAAGTATTAGTCTTTAATTGTGATGAGGTGAATATAGTTCTGTATCATTTATAAATGGATATTTATGCCCATATTTCATAAAGCAATATTATATTGTAGAAACATTTTTGATAATTTGTCAGTTTCCATTAGAAATTTGAGGATATTTCCAATGACATTTTTAATGGGTGGGTAGAAAGTCTCATTATTTCCTTGTTATTAGAATTTTGATAGTATTCTTTCTAATTTTAAGGGCATTGATGTGAAGTCGATGGGACGCATATTTGTGGGCTTAGTGAAGTGTGGTGCCTGGGGCTGTTTTGATGAATTTAATAGACTTGAGGAAGCTGTTTTGTCTGCAGTATCCATGCAGATTCAGACAATTCAACATGCATTGAAGATGCATAGTCCTGTATGTGAGATGCTTGGCAAAAAGGTACAGCAAAACTTACTTCTTTTCTTCTTGTAACAATAGTCTACAAACAACTGGGTCAGACTTAAAAACTGACTGCTGTAGCTAAACATAGTCTAATATGCATTTCTCAATATGGATATACAGAATTAAAATGCACTTCTAATGATAGGTTGAAATGGATCATAATTCTGGAATTTTTATCACCCTGAATCCTGCTGGAAAAGGTTATGGAGGAAGACAAAAACTACCTGATAACCTCAAACAACTTTTCAGACCAGTTGCTATGACTCATCCAGACAATGAACTGATTGCAGAAGTGATTTTATATTCAGAAGGCTTTAAGGATGCCAAAATACTTGGTAGAAAATTAGTGGCTATTTTTAATCTAGCAAGGTAAGCTTTTTTCTTTTTTCTTTTCTTTCTTTTCCCTTAGTCGTGTTATCTTTATAATTCTCTTCTCTCTTTTTTAAAAATAAATTTTAGGGTTGATCTTTTGTGGTTATCTCACTGCTGTCTTGTTTCTTCTCATGCCAAAGTATGACTGTAGGGGTACTATCTACATACGCTCTGTATTGATTTACTGTAATATTTTATGACTTGGATATTGCAGAAACTATGTCTCAGAAAGAAAACCAGACATAAAACCATAGATTTGGTGTCACCTAAAGTTTTACATTTAGTACTCTTAAATCTGAATGGTATACCATGTGAATCTTTGCAGATACTAATTTAACTTATAAAATAAAAATATTGCAATATATTGTGAGGTTCAGGTATGAGTGGAATACAGTCATAATTTCAAGGTAGCAAAGTACTGCTCATTGTTATGCTCACTAAATGTGCATGTGAACTTATGAATACTGACAAGCATTGTGTTCAATTTAGACTCTTGAAATTATTGAAATGCAAGTGACTATTTGGTTATAAGTGTCCATACTAGAGAGAAAAAAGTTCACAGGTTTTATTTAGTGCTGTTGGGGACAATAATAAATAAATCAGCTGTTGACTGTAGTCCTGAAAATTTCAGAGTATCGTTGCTTATGTCTTTGAAATTCATTTCAGATGGTACTAAAATACTCATCAGTTTCTCTTTTACCCAAAACCATATTAAGAGCAGATTCATTCACCAAACAAAGATTTTAGGTGCTGTCACCTATAACATTGCTGTTTTTAAATTTAGGGAGCTTCTGACACCACAGCAACACTATGATTGGGGTTTACGAGCATTGAAGACTGTTTTGAGAGGCTGTGGCAGTCTTCTTCATCAGCTGAAGAAAAGTGAAGCAAAACAAGAAAGTAAGGTTGACCATGCCAAATGTTTGATTATTTAGGATATTTTACAAATATTACTCACTGCAGCTTTCTTGTTCACTGAAGTTTGAGAAGCTGTGGCTTGGATCTGGTGACAATTTAAAAAAACAAAAAAATATCTCTGAAAGCTCTTCATTAAGAGCTCACGAAAGACTTATCATATTCTAGATTGAGTGTTTATATTATAAAAACATAGCTATAGGACATTATTCTGGGATGATTTTGAGTGATTCTCAAAGACTTTTGTTTTCAGAGTTATCTGATGCTGTTGTTATTCATCAGTGATCAGACAATTTTGATTCTGTTTGAGGTTTGCTAAAAATGTAACGTCACATTAGATTCAAATTAGTAGAGAGAGACAAAATGAGCAGAGGTAGAAATGATAGAAATGTATTGGACTAGACTAGGTTACTTTTTCTTTTTTAAGGATTTTTTTAAAAATTAAAATTCTTGGCTTTTAAATGTTGAACAAGTTGGAATTCAGAGTGTGGGATGAATGAGCTTTTTGCACCTTCAGGACACAACTACTGCTTCTTGTTTTTTTTTAAACAGCACATGTCTGAAAGTTTTGTAAACTAAGGCTGATTCTAAAAACTTGACATAACAAATGGCCTGACAACTTTAAAAAAAATTAAATTGACTTTTGCTAAAGAAGAATTACCAGTAGTGTGTTTTAGGGCACATTCCTGTCACTGTTCCTTGCTATGATATTTTAGCTTTGTGTTTAGATATGTGAAAATGGCTGAAATCTGTTTGGTCCAATTTAAAATAGAGTTTTCAGTAGCCCTGCAAAAGGCCTTTAGCTTATGATTTAAACCCAGACATTTTTATTTGAGTTTTTGTTGTTGTTTATTTGGTTGTTTGGTTTAGTTTAGTTTTCATCTCTTCCAACAACTGTGGTTTCCTGTTTCTTTACATGTGCTTATATTGGCATGTCAGGATGTTGGTCATAAATGTTGCTTTATTAATGTTGCTTAAATGTTCATAAATGTTGCTTAAATTTTGTATTACTCCATTTAGGAAAGCAGCTCAACCTTTCTAAATTGAGTTCCTTCATGCCAGCATTTTTCCTCTTAACTAGTTAGTGTGCTATTTAGAAAATCTGCCTGTAGAAGCACTGGCATTTGAGATAATGTTCAGGATGGAAAAACCTTTAAAATTTTCTAAATTCTAGAAGGGTTTACTAATCCTTACCTTCTGGAACATTTGGGAAAAAGCTGCAGGAAAAAAGGGAAGATAGGGAATGGGGACTTTCTATCACTTGTGTTGAATTTGGGCTATAGTGTATACTGGTTTGGGGCAATCAGGCATTCAGAAGGAGGGCAGAAACATAGGGTGGTTTTCACCAGAGCTTCTTAGTCCTGCTCTCTGAAAATCTATGTGTTTTGCATGAGAAAATAATTTGATTAAAAATGCAAAAGCCAAGACATGAGAGCCCTGTGCTTTTCCCATCATCACAGAATCACAGAATCACAGAATTGTAGGGGTTGGAAGGGACCTCGAGAGATCATCGGGTCCAACCCCCCTGCCAAAGCAGGCTCCCTAGCTCATATTGCTCAGATAGGCGTCCAGGCGGGTCTTGAATATCTCCAGTGAAGGAGACTCCACCACCTCCCTGGGCAGCCTATTCCAGTGCTCAGTCACCCTCACTGTGAAAAAGTTCTTCCGCATGTTGGTGCAGAACTTCCTATGCTCCAGCTTGCAGCCATTGCCCCTTGTCCTATCCCCACAGACCACTGAAAAGGGGCTGGCTGATTCCCCCTGCATCCCCTGCTTCAGATAATTATAAACTTTGATTAGGTCCCCCCTTAGTCTTCTCTTCTCAAGGCTGAACAGTCCCAGCTTACTCAGCCTTTCCTCATAGGGGAGATGCTCTAGGCCCTTAATCATCTTCGTAGCCCTTCTTTGGACTCTTTCCAGGAGATCCCTGTCCTTTTTATACCAAGGAGCCCAGAACTGGACACAATACTCCAGGTGGGGCCTGACCAGGGCAGAGTAGAGAGGGAGGATCACCTCCTTTGACCTGCTGGCTACACTCCTCCTGATGCATCCCAGGATCCCATTGGCTCTCTTGTCCACTGAGGCACACTGCTGGCTCATGGCCAACCTGTCATCTACCAGGACCCCCAGGTCCTTCTCCACTGAGCTCTTCTCCAGCAGGTCATCCCCCAGCCTATACTGATACAAACAGTTGTTCCTTCCCAGGTGCAAGACTTTACACTTGCTTTTGTTGAACTTCATCTGGTTTCTCACTGCCCAGCTCTCCAGCCTGTCCAGGTCTCTCTGGATGGCAGCGCAGTGCTCCTGCGTGTCAGCCACTCCTCCCAGCTTTGTATCATCGGCGTACTTGCTGAGGGTGGATGTTATTCCCTCATCAAGATCGTCAATGAAGATATTAAACAGGACTGGACCCAACACTGAGCCCTGGGGAACACCGCTGGTAACAGGCCTCCAGTCAGATTCTACTCCACGAATCACAACCCTCTGGGTTCGGTCCGACAGCCAATTCTCAACCCACCTCACTGTCCACTCATCTATCCCATGCTTTCTCAGCTTTGCTATCAGGATGTCATGGGAGACAGTATCAAAGGCCTTGCTGAAGTCAAGGTAGATGACATCCACTGCTCTCCCTCCATCTACCCAGCCTGTCATGAGATCGTAGAAGGCTATGAGGTTGGTCGAGCACGATTTCCCCTTAGTGAATCCATGCTGACTACTCCTCATGACCTTCTCTTCCAATTGCTTGGAGATGGCATCCAGAACAAGCTGTTCCATTACCTTTCCAGGGGCAGAGGTGAGGCTGACTGGCCTATAGTTACTAGGTTCCTCCTTCTTGCCCTTTTTAAAGACTGGAGTGACATTGGCTATCCTCCAGTCTTCAGGCACTTCTCCTGTCCTCCAAGACCTGTCGAAGATGATAGAGAGCGGCTCAGCAATCACCTCCGCCAGCTCCCTCAGCACACGTGGATGTAACCCATCTGGGCCCATGGATTTGTGTGCATTAATCATGGGTATCTTTTTTGTTTTTCTGTCAGAGTAAAGCTTTTTCGTGGCTGTTTTCATTCGGGTCTTAAAACACTTACATTTCCATGGTACTTCAGATTCAAGAGGAGTTGTGAAGAGTGCTTACTTCTGGAATATTCATAATTAATTAGGACATACTTAAGAGCTGTGACTTCAAACTGCCTCTGGCAGAGTAAGGTTTAGAATCCAGGTCCTTAATTTCTTTCATGAGTGTTTTAGCAAGTAAGCTATCATGCACTGCTACTCTTAGTCCCACTTTAATCATTAGGCTATGAGGTACTACGTGGCCAGTGTCGTAACCATCTCATATCTGTATAGAATACGTTTGTGAGTGGATATCATGCTTACAGTAAGGCACTCATCTAACTTCCGAGTAGTACATAAACTGGATTGTAATCTGTGCTGTGATTCCACCTTCAACCTTTTAGCAGTGTGGGCTCAACTGCTGATATATTCCAAGGGGGGAAAAAACCCCAAACTAACAAACAGGTTAAAATAATCTGGCTTCTTTGCTTTTATTCCCAGTTAATGAGAGTCACATTGTGGTTCAAGCTCTGCGACTTAATACCATGTCAAAGCTTACGTTTGCAGACTGTGCACGTTTTGATGCACTGGTTAAAGATGTCTTTCCTGGCATTGACTTTAAAGAGGTGGAGTATGCTGAGTTAACTACAGCTTTACAACAAGTCTTTGAAGAAGCAAATTTGGAAATTATAAGCACCCAGGTAAACATCAACTACAGCAACAAACAATATGAGTTATTCTGAATTAGAACTGAATAATACTACATTAAAGTCATTGCAGTTTACTTTTGAAAGCTTTTATTAAAAAGTGAGAGTAACTGATAATTTTGATTCTAATTACATGTACATAAAAAAATAGAGGTGTGTGTTTGAAGCATAGTAGATCGGTTGTGTAATGGAAAGAAAAATAGTGCAAGGAAAATTAAGATGTGAACACGTGACACAGTTCTTTGTTCAAGCCAGATACAAATGCTAATGAATGCTTTGGACAGGTAAAGAATTAAATCTGTGAAATCTGGCTTTATCATGCAGTTCTGTTTCTCATTTATTCTAGGGCTGGATGAAGTTTTGTGACTAAAGGTTCATTAATTTCTCTGTAAAAGCATGCCCAAAGAGGACTGATATTTTTGTATTAGTAATTTAGTGAAATGTTTCTTGGTAGTCTTTAGTATCATAATTTTAATTACCTCTGCAAATATCTGTTGTTTAAAGAAATAAAATTATAGAAACCAAGTGACTGTGTGCCAAGTAAATTGGAAAAACATTAAAAAAGAACATGATTGATTTATCTTTACATAGCCATTGTCTCTTTTATTATCTAGATCAAGAAGGCATTGGAATTATATGAACAACTACGTCAGAGAATGGGTGTAGTTATTGTAGGTCCAAGCGGTGGAGGTAAATCAACACTTTGGCGGATGTTAAAAACAGCACTTGGTAAAACTGGAAAAGTAGTGAAGCAATATACCATGAATCCCAAAGCTATGCCTCGACATCAGTTGCTAGGCCATATTGACATGGATACCAGAGAATGGTCTGATGGCGTGCTTACACATAGTGCTCGACAAGTAGTACGAGAACCCCGAGGTATGTTTGTGAAGGATTTAGACATCATTATGCTTACATTTCTGAAATAGTTTATTTTTGATTACATTTTTATTTCATAGAATCCCAGACTGGTTTGGGTTGCAAGGGACCTTAAAGACCATCCAGTACCAACCCCTCTGCAGGGACACCTTCCACTAGACCAAGTTGCCCAAAACCCTATCCACCTGGTCTTGAACATTTCCAGGGAGAGGAAATCTACAAATTATCTGGGCAACCTGTGCCAGTTCCTCACTACCCACACAGGGAAGAATTGTTTTCACAGAATCACGCAATCACAGAATAACAAGGTTGGAAAAGACCTTTAAGATCATCAGGTCCAACCATTTCCGTCCTAAGCTAAACCATATCCCTAAGTACCTCATCTACTCTATTTTTAAACATATCCAGGGATGGTGACTCAACCACCTCCCTGGGCAGCCTGTTCCAGGTCCTGACAACTCTTGCAGTAAAAATTTTTTTTCTAATATCTAATCTAAACCTGCCCTGGCACAGCTTCATGCCATTTCCCCTTGTCCTATCTCCTGTCACCTAGATGAAGAGACCATCTCCCACCTCTCTACAACAGAATCACGGACTCACAGAATTGTAGGGGTTGGAAGGGACCTCGAGAGATCATCGGGTCCAACCCCCCTGCCAAAGCAGCTCCCTAGCACATATTGCACAGATAGGCATCCAGACGAGTCTTGAATATCTCCAGAGAAGGAGACTCCACCACCTCCCTGGGCAGCCTATTCCAGTGCTCTGTCACCCTCACTGTGTAAAACAACCTCCCTTCCTTTCTAATTAAAATACTATGTTATTATTTATGGATAGCATAAGAAAAACTTTTGGTGAATATCATATTCAAGAACACTGATATATATTTTCCAAATTTTGTGATAAGAAAGCAAAAACAGACAGCAGAAGCTAAAGCATGTAAGAAATATCTTCATAAAGCTTATATATAAGTTATAATGAGGAAATAGTATTAAATAATGTTAAAATAGTAATGGGTAGTATTCTTTAGCATGTTTTTCTTTGGTTTGATTTTTTTTTTTTGTGTCTGGAAATAGATATTACTTCATGGATAATATGTGATGGTGATATTGATCCTGAATGGATTGAATCGTTGAATTCCGTTCTGGATGACAATAGATTGTTGACTATGCCCAGTGGAGAAAGAATTCAGTTTGGCTCAAATGTCAACTTCATATTTGAAACACACGATCTTAGCTGTGCCTCTCCTGCTACAATATCTCGAATGGGGATGATCTTTCTGAGGTAAGTCACAGGACTATTAACTACTTCTAAAGTAAACAAATAAACTTAGTTTTTTTGTAAGAAATGAAGAGAATTCAATTACTTGCTTACACTTCTAAAGCAAACTACTGGGGAAGTTTTGCTTTGCGTTGTATATCCCTTCTGTGCTGTCATGTTATAATCTCTTAACTAATATATCTCAGACTTTTTGAAAGAGACATAGTAGATTTTTTTGTTTGTGTGTGACCCTTAGAGAGCCCAAATACATTGGTTAATTGGTAATTCTTGTTAAAGTATTGTCCTGGAATTGTGTTGTTCCTTTTAACCTGCCTCTGTGTAGAAGTGGATGCAGTGTACTTGTCTGAATCCTGTTTTGGTTTGGCTTAGTGATGAAGATACAGATCTTAATTCTCTGATAAAGTCTTGGCTAAGAAGTCAGCCTGAAGAATGCAGATACAACCTTGAAAATTGGATTGGGGACTATTTTGAAAAGGCTTTAAACTGGGTTGTGAAGAAGGTTAGTAACTGAACACTTAATCAGATTCCAGCTTCTGTTAAGGATGATCCGTTTTTCCAGACTCATACTGAGGAGATCATTCATACATTTTTAAATTTTGCTTTCTTGATAGTTATTTTCTTCATAAGATTATTACTGCAACTGTTCTAGTCAGTTTTCAAACTGTTTGCCTAAAGTTTTGAAACATTTAATACACCCTTAACTAACGAAGTGCACGTATTTCTGTGAAACTTAGTATCTGTCTTTAATATTCCATATGGGACCTTTTTCAAGGTCAAAAATCTGAAAGATCTGAACATCTAAACTAAATAATGGAAAAGTGAAGGAATTGTTTTTCTAGATTTAAGTTATTGACAATAAGAAAAAAATAGCTAAAATTTATAGAGTGTAGGCTGAAGCTTGTAATAACTTGCAGAGAAATATAATGCTAGATACCCAGAAAAATTGATAGAGGCATGTCTAAAAGAGTTTTCTGATTGTTCAGAATGTTAAATTTTAACAGCTCCCACTGTATCTGTCCTGGATATAACTTTAGCTCTTTAGGATTCAACTGAAAACCTGAACTGAAAGGTTAATAGGCAAATGCTAATACAGATTTACAATATCAAAAAAGGATAGTCCCAAACCTTATACATTATCTGGATTCTGTCATTCAGTGACATACATCAAAATAATTCTTCTGCATACACTAGATTTTCTTAAGGATTCTAGATGCTTGCTTGCTGCCCCTTCTTCCGAATGAGTTGCATTTGCATTGAACAAGTGGCTTATGTTGCCCAAAACATTATTGAGGAGGAATCCCCACTGGTTCAGCCAGTATGCTAGTGTTTGGGAGACCTGCATGCCTCCTTGGGGAACATACATGGTACTGTTGTGTTTTTAATATTATTTCGTCTGTTGGTTCTTTCACTCATGGAGATTTTTAAAGTATCCTCAGGTGGATACAAAGGAAAATCCATGACGTTGATCCTGAGGCTGCAAATCCCTTTTGGTGCTAAAGAGCAAAATCCATAAAGGATCCATTCACAAGAGAGATTTCCAGTATACAGTTCTGTTAATTTTG
This sequence comes from Porphyrio hochstetteri, assembly GCA_020800305.1. Classification (NCBI taxonomy): domain Eukaryota; kingdom Metazoa; phylum Chordata; class Aves; order Gruiformes; family Rallidae; genus Porphyrio; species Porphyrio hochstetteri. The sequence continues at coordinate 206,422,867 of CM036905.1, read as the reverse complement.
AGACTCTATAAGAAATCTGTAAGGAAAGTTCTGATTGCTTATCCTGAATTACATGAATACATAGCCTGGAGTTAAAACTTCCAAATCAATGCTTAATAATTTAATACCAATTGAATTTTCTAGACCACCAAGTGTTGAGATCTTTCAACTTTTGTGGAAATGTTGAAGAACAATAAATAATAATCTGCCAGCAATACATGACATTTATTTTTAGGAATGTATTTTAAATTTACTAAAACTTGCAATTTACAGAATGACTCTGTGGTAGAAACCAGTTTAGTTGGAACTGTGATGAACGGGCTGTCTCATCTTCATGGGTGTACTGATTGTGGACAATTTATTATTAACTTGCTACGTGGTCTTGGTAGCAATCTGAACATGAAATCACGACAAGAATTTGCAAAGGAGGTAATCATTTTTTCAGAAAGTTTATTAAAAATTTCTCCGTATATGAAGTAGGAATTAGTAGTATTCTGTCTTCTAACAATGCAAAATTACAAAAATAGAATATCTTCTAGAATATCTTTGTTTGCAATCTGTGTTGTGTATAGGGAAATAACTGCAAGGTGAAGGGGTGTTTCCTATATCGCTGATACGCTGCTGAGTGCATCCAGCCCAGCGGTACAGAACAGCCTCTGCCCTACTGTTTTATGTGAGGGCTCACTATAGCAGACTCTGTGTGTGTTTTGTGTATCACAGATTTACTGTGTGGTTTATTTTTTTTCTGTTGAGAATTCTTCAAATAATAATGTGAGGGCTTTGTTGCACCTCACCAGGGAGATATTCTTCTAGCATTATTTTGAGGTTATGTGTTGTATGTGCTGAGGTGCAGTTCCTTCTCTGTGTAAATACTTGAGGGCACAAGGACAAGGGGACAGTGTTGGAAAACTGCGGGTACACTGGTATGTAGAGTCTGGAGAAAACTGTCCTTGGAGATAGCTTTTTCCACAATCACACTTGGATCTTGTGTTGGAGAGAAGGAAGTAATTCCTTCCAAAACACAGCCTGGAGCTATACAACATACATGCGGGGCAGATAGTAAAGATTTACAGGCAGCTTCTGGAATTAGCTGTTGACACATGTGAGGAGTTCTTTCTTTCTTCTGATTATTATCAAGTATGTTGCCCAATGTGAAAAGAAAGTTTGTATAAAGTTTTTCTAGATACAGTTTATGTTCTTTATATTATGAAAACTACATGGAAGAGTAATATGTTACTGTTACTTAAGGAATTAATCATAAAGCATATGCACAGCATGATAAAAGTTTCAGATGCAGCCCTAAAACACTCAAATTGAAGAATTAAATGTTTGATTTTACATAAGTATACTTTGAATGTTCTTTAGATTATCTTGAAATTGTAGATCTTGTAATTAGGAGTATGGATTTAACAGAAGATTTATTTTTATTTTTTTTTAAAAGATCTTCAGTTGGGCACAAGAATCTCCCCCAGATCCAAGGAAACCCCTGGACACATATTATGACACTGACACTGGACATCTAATGCTGTATCAGCTGAAAAAACCTGAAAATCTAACAGCTGATGACTTCAGTAATGTACAGACTCTTCCTGTCATCCAAACCCCTGACATGCAGAGAGGTTTAGATTACTTCAGACCTTGGCTAGACTTCAACAATAGGCAGCCATTTCTCCTTGTGGGTCCTGAAGGATGTGGAAAAGGGTAAAAAGTATTACTTACACTCTCCTAGCTATTTGACAAAGTTTGTAATATTTTGCAACAATGGTTTTATAATGTTACTTTCCGCTAGAATATCACTTATTTAGGTTACTAATGAAACAAATCTCTGTAGTGGCAAATAGGTAAATTCTTATGAAGATCTTCAGGGAAGGCTCAGGCTGCATCTAAGACATCTGAATGAAACTTTTAGATATGAAACAAGACTTTTGGAATACCCATGCTGTCATGGAACAACAGCTGAAAGGCACATGAGCTGTCTGGTCTCAGGAGGCACTGGATGTCTCTGTGTAGGCAACTGAATTTACCTCATCTTGTTGCCTGTCTTAGGTTGCTTATTTAGAAGGGTTGGATCACTATATACAAGATACTTATGCTAGGTGTTTGTTTTGTGTAGCTGTATGGTACGCTTCTGAATTTCTTGAATCAAAAATGTTACTATTTTAAAGGCAAGAATGTTTAATTCTGCAAACCTCATGCATCATCTACTACATTAGTACAGTGTGAAGTATATGCATTTTAATTCAAAAACTACAGAATATCTTTGGATACACAGTAATTTAATGCCTTTATGTATTAATTATGCCTATATGTATGCACACATTTGCTTTTTTAGGATGCTGCTTCATTATGCATTTTCTCAACTCCGATCCACTCAGATTGCTACCATTCACTGCAGTGCACAAACTACTGCTCAACATCTTCTACAAAAATTAAGTCAAACTTGCATTGTAATCAGTACAAACACTGGGCGAGTGTACAGGCCAAAGGACTGTGAAAGGCTTGTTCTCTACTTAAAGGATATCAATCTACCCAAACCTGATAAGTGGGGAACAAGCACTCTTGTGGCTTTTCTACAGCAGGTAAATACTTACATCTGTTATTTATAAACAGCCCCTCTCCCACTTTCCTGTAGTAGACCCCTTGGAGTATTGCTATGCCACAATTTGGTTCCTCTGGAGCTTTCTCTTCTCCAGGCCGAACAAGCCCAACTCCCTCAGCCTGTCTTCACAGGAGAGGTGCTCTAGACCCAGAGTGGTCTCTTCTGGACTCAGTCCAACAGCTCTGTCTTTCCTGTACTGGGGACTCTAGAGCTGGGCACAGTACTCCAGGTGGAGTCTCACCAGAGCAGAGTAGAGGGGCAGAGTCACCTCCCTTGACCTGCTGGCCACGCTGCTTTTGATGCAGCCCAGGACACGGTTGGCCTTCTGAGCTGCAGTGGGTATAGTCTTCACTAAGGTTGTTGTTGCTGTCTCCCAAAAGATCCTGTCAGGAATGCTGTTGATGTGTGGGCTGGTTGAAAACTGGCTGAACAGCCAGGTCCAGAAGGTGGTGATTAGTGGCACAAAGTGCAGTTGGAAACCAGTACCTGTTTAATGCTTTCATTAACAATCAGGGCACTGGGGCAGCAAGTTTGTAGCTGACATCAAATTGGGAGGACCAGTATACCTCTGGTAATTAAGAAAACAGTAGTACTGGTATATTCCTCACTTTTTTTTTGTATGATACTCTGTTGGCTTTCTTTTAATGAAATACTTAATTATTAAAGGTTCTTACCTATCAAGGATTTTATGATGAAAATCTTGAATGGGTCGGTTTAGAAAACATCCAAATTGTGGCTTCCATGTCTGCTGGAGGAACATTAGGAAGACATAAACTTACCTCCAGATTTACTTCTATTGTTCGTCTCTGTGCAATTGAGTAAGTATGTGGAAATTAATCTGACTTGCAGAACTCCAATTGAGCCTCTGCTTATAGGGCCCTTCCTCAATTTTGTCATTACAAAGATACGGCTGTTCTAGTCTTTAATCATTTATAACAGTTTAGGATCTTCAGACTTGCTCTGATTTGTGAGTAGTTTGTTTGTTTGTTTTTAAGTTTGAACACCTTTACAGATGTATTTAGACAAATTCAGAAGCTGGCCTATTGCAAAAAAACCATAACTTTACTTAGCTGCTAGATGGAGCTGCTATTAATTGAAATTTATTGGTAATCGTGTCTATAACTTTTAATCTTTTTAATTAAAAAAAAATGAGAACAATGATAGTCCATAATGGTTATTTTTTTTTTCCCATTTGTAGCTATCCAGAAAGAGACCAACTGCAAACTATCTGTGCTGCCTACTTGCAACCCGTGCTACAAAAAAATCTGAAGAATCACCCTGTTTGGGGTTCTTCACCAAAAATACATCAGCTAGCAGGATCTATGGTTCATGTCTATGAGCAGGTATGAAAATTTAATTTCTTTTTTCATGGTGATGGAGAATTCAGATATTTTTAAAGAAAAAAATAGCTTTTGATTCTAACAAGAGAATATAAAAAGCTGTCAGTATTACAAACCAAGTATATATCTTTTTCATAATGTTGATAGAAATTTTAGCTCATAATGTTGATAGAAATTTTAGAGCTACTTATTTGCAGAGAATCCTTGGTACTAGAGGCAAGCTGATTAAGCAGTAATTGCTCTTGCTTTCCCATAGATCTATTGTACGATTTTGGCAAGCATCTCAATCCATCTGTGCTTTCAGTTCCTGATTTATGAAATGTGGGTAGTAGTGTTTTCCTACTTGATTGATGAGGAGACAGTGTACCTCAGAGTCTATTATGTGCTCAGATGCTTTTATGAATAGGGAAGAGAGATATGAGGGTGGAGTCCTTTACATACATCATGGTCTATGTATTAAGATTTCATGCTGTTAAAACCAGTTGTTTAGACATGGAAGTTCATTTTATTCTCCCACTTAAAATGAAATCACATCGACTTTGATCTAGCAAAACACGTAAGCGCTTGTTTTTCTTAATCAGGTACGTAGCGTTACTGGGGTGGGTGCTGCTGTGTTGGGATGTAAGGGCTTGTTCCAGGAATGTATGGACTTCCCCATCTAGACAGAACTGTGATGCAAAACTGATATTTATCACTGGAAAAGGGGGTATAGTCACTGGCTAGTCTGCACCAGGAGTTTCGTAGGATATTATCAATGTATTCTAAGAAATCTTAAGTTTAAATCTCATCACTTTAGGACCAAATATCTGAGGAAGGCAGATACTCGTTAAATTAATTTAGAATTCTAAATTCAAATGTTAATCTCTGTGGGAAGAGTTAGAATTTCTATAAGATCAAAAGAAGTCTTTTGTAGTGACTATTAGTGATTTAGATAGTTTCATTATCTGATTATCATTAGATAGATTACATTTTTATATTTCCTTCACATTTTATATTTGGTATTGCTTTAGAAAAAGCATGTGTTTTCTCTGATAAGACTGCACTAACAGTCCTAGGGGGTGGCATGAGAAATGATACAGACGAAATGTTCAACCACCTGGATGAGGGAATGAAATCACCATCAGCAAGTTTGCTGATGACACAAAACTGAGGAGTGATCTGCACAGGCTGGAGAGTTGGGTGGGCAGAAATTTAATGAAATACATCAAGGGCAAGTGTAGAGTCTTGTATCTGTGGAAGAACAATCCCCTGTACCAGTATAGATTGGGAATGTATCTGTTGGAGAGCAGCACGGGGAAAGGGACCTGGGGGGTCCTGGTGGACAGCAGGATGACCATGAGCCAGCAATGTGCCCTCGTGGTCAAGGAGGCCAATGGCATCTTGGGGTGTATTAGAAGGGGTGTGGTTAGTAGGTCAAGAGAGGTCCTTCTCCCCCTCTACTCTGCCCTGGTGAGACTGAACCTGGAATATTGTGTCCATTTCTGGGCCCCTCAGTTCAAGAAAGACAGAGGACTACTTGAAAGAGGCCAGCTTAAGGGAGTGGAACATCTTCCTTATGAGGACAGGCTGAAGAAGCTGGGTCCCTTTAGCTTGAAGGAGACTGAGGGGTGACCTCATTAATATCTATAAATATGTAAAGGATGAGAGTCAGGAGGATGGATCCAGGCTCTTCTCAGTGATGTGCAACAGTAGTACAAGGGGCAGTGGGTGCAAGCTGAAGCATAGGAAGTTCCATGTGAATATAAGGAAAAACTTTTTCACTGTGAGGGTGATGGAGCACTGGAACAGGCTGCCCAGAGAGGTTGTGGAGTCTCCTCTGGGTACATTCAAAACCTGCCTGGACGTATTCTTGTGTGACCTAATCATGTGATCCTGCTGTGACATGGGGTTTGGACTACATGATCTTTCGAGTTCCCTTCCAATACCTACCATTCTGTGATTCTAGTTGTGAGAATATCTTTTGTGGTCAGAAACCGTGATTTAAACAATTAATCTGCACTTTTAAAAAAGACTAAAAAGTGCATTAATAAAATATGTAAATATATAGACCAAACAGAAAATGAATTAATCTAGTATTTTAGAGAATTTTCAAGCTACATTTCTAAGTTTGTTACATCGTTTTTTTTCCCTCACCTTCTGTTTTCAGATACGAGCGAAGTTCACTGTTGATGATCACAGCCATTACCTTTTTACACCGTGCATTCTTACGCAGTGGGTTCTTGGTTTATTCAGATATGATCTAGCTGGTGGTAAGTCACTTACTGGGTTTTCATGGATAAAGAAATTCTAAGGTAGCCTAAATTTTTATTGATATCAGTCTGGTAACTCTACATGCAACTTGTTCACCTATGGTGTTCTTTCTAAACTGTGGATTGTCTATAACTCGGTAGGGTGGAAGAAATGCCTAACAGTTTATTCCTTAGACACAGAGTAAACAAATTAAAAAACCTCCAGTGATGTTTTAAAATATGTCTGGCAGCTATTTAGAGATAAGGAAAAGTTAGTAGGTTGGGACTGCAACCTCTACCACGGGAACCTGTGTATTCTTTACTTCCCACCATTTTTTTCTGATTTTGCAGGATTTTGGGTTGTTGAGCATATGTCCCGTCTTCTGGATTCTCAGACACTTGCTATCATGTTTGTCATTTTATACCTAAACTATATATTTCTATAAAATTTACAAATATCTGTATATTGGAAATGGGGAAATATGTGAAAGTATTAATTGTAAAAGTATTAATTTTTGTGTTCTTTTCCAAACAGACAACATAGGCTTCTTTCTAATCTTGCTTGTCTCTCTGAAATGGCTATTATCACTAGATCATGAGTAATTCTTACTGTATTTTAGCTCTTACGTTAATTAAAGGGTTAAGTACAGGGCTGCTCAAAGAGTATACAAGTGATGTAAATTTTTTTTCTGGGCTCATCAGGTGGTATGAATGTAGCTTGAATGAGGTCAGAAAAGCTTCAATGACAGTCAGTGGATGGGTAATCTCAACCCATTTAAGAACTCCATTGTTGTTTCTGAAGGTGACATGCATATGCTTTTTCAGTGATGAATGATATAGCATGTCATTTACTCATCTCACCCTCCTTCTGTGAAGAATATTAAAGCTTTGTTTTTTAAAATACAGACTGTTTTGGGTATTAATTGTTATTTTATTACTTGTTATCAGTCTTTCTCTTCCCCTTTAAAGCAGTCTCCTGGATTTTCTTCTTTTCATTGCTCGGAATTTTGTCTTTTAAATTTTACTTTGCGTGTAACACCTTGTTTGTTTTCATTAGGATTCTGGCACTAAACTGGAGAACTTGTTTTAATAGAATATGTTTCATTTTGTTGTGTAGTGGTCCAAAAATATATTATTAAAAAACACTTCATAATGTTTACTTTTTCTCTTCATGTCTTCCTTACTGATGCTCTCCTACTGGTATGTAATTTCATTTACTCATTTTCAATGTCGTATTTTGAATGGAGAATTTGAGAAATGTAAAATTTCTCCTTCAATTTTGTAGGATCATTAACACAAACTGCAGACCATGTGCTGGAAATTGTTGCGTATGAAGCACGTCGTTTGTTCCGGGACAAAATTGTTGGCATGAAAGGACTTCAAGTATTTGATCATATTTTGATGAAAGTGTTTCAGGGTGATTGGGACTCAGATGTTTTGGACAATATGGCAGGTAAACCATTTGAGCCATACTACATCAACTTAAAATACTTGTTTAGGAACTGCCTAATCAAATCAGTCTGACCAAGTCAGCGTATGTGAGCACCTAAGCTTTCAAATGTTTCCTTTTATTTTCAGATACCTTCTATGTAACGTGGGGAGCTTGTCAAGAGGCCCTCATGACACCAGGACAGGCACTGCCACCGCATGGGAGGCCACTTGGCAGACTGAACTCAACAGACCTGAAAGATATTATTCAAAAAGTGAGACAAGAGTAAAGAATATACACAGCAAGGATTGTTTTAGACATATTTCTTTCAGGAAGTAATACACAAGCACCAGATTTAGTGTGGGGTCTCCTGCTTGTTCAAGGAATCAGTCAAGTGACAGAAGACTTGTGATTCATGTGGCAGGCAGTAGGAAGTATCATGTAGCAAGGTTATTTTAGTGAAAGCATCAGTCACATTTGCTGGTGATTAACAGCAGTTTGAACATCTTGAGAAACATTGAGAAACATTACATTTGTTTGTGTATTGTTTGAGTATCAAAGTGTTCTATAAATGTTTGCTTTCTGAATTTGTAATTTGCTAATGTAATCTTTACTTGAAGAAATACAAATGGATTGTTTGGAGATGTGGCATGTTCATAAACAGTAAAGTATAAAAATGAGCTTGATGAGGAAATGCAAACATGCTAACTCTGCTAGGCTGGCTGATTTTCAGGATGAGAGTTTAGCAATCATCTCCCTTTCTTAGGAGTGTTTGGTGGACTCTTGTAGAGTGGGAAACTACTCCCTCCCCTTACTGGCCAATTTGTGACCAATAGATTGCAGGGAAGTGATGAAGTTTGATACTCTGGGTAATCAGTGTTTGTTTTTTGCCATACTGCACAGTTATGCTGCGCTTCAACAATGAAGTTTTATTAGGTATAACAAGGCCAAAATTTAATCTTAGGATGTGTTATTGTGCATGCTTTTCTAGGAAATTCCGTAATCTGCAATTATGCAGCAATTAGCTGCCCAAAGAGTTTTGTAAATTATGTATTAATTAATCTGTAGTCAGAGGCACAGGTTAGAAATTGTTTTGGTCCATTATTTAATTTTAATGAATTCAGTGGTAGATTTCTATTCCAACATATCAAAGACTTCTAGGGTATCCTGGTGCTGGTGTAATGTGATCTATTTGTGGTGCAGAGTATGTGAGGTAAGTAAATTCTGTCACACAAATAATTAATGTCTAATGAATACCAGCGTGGTCTTTTAAACTTTCAAGCACTTTCTTTTCTAAACTTTGAAATGTTGGATGCTCTCATATCTTACTGCCTTTATTTATTACTGAACACATTTATTTTTCTTTTTTAATAGGGTATTATTCACTATGGGCGAGACAAAAGAGAGATAGACATTTTACTGTTCCAAGAATTCCTCAGTTATATGTCTAAAGTGGACAGAGTGCTAAGTTTTCCTGGAGGATCACTTCTTTTGGCAGGACGGAGTGGTGTAGGTCGTCGAACAGTTACCTCGTTAGTTAGTCATATGCACGGAGCTGTTCTGATTACTCCCAAAATTTCCAGAGGCTATGAAGCGAAGCAGTTCAAAAATGATCTTAAATATGTAAGTCAGTGTCTTCCATTTTTTAGTGCTGTAGATGTGCATTTAAAAAAAAAAAAGTATATAGGAGTTATAGGAGTTTTGAAGGACATAAGTGTTGCATGAAGTGATATTTTAAGAAAGTCAAAATGTCAACAGTCTAAATGAAACAAGTAGATTTTCAGAAGTTCTCAGTCTCTGTATACTGATCTTTATAGTAATTACCTGAAACTACTTTTTTGAAATACCTGAGCTGTTTTTGTGAGTTGTGGACTTCATAAATTCTAAGTTTTTCTGAAAGTTGCAAAAGTTCTTTTCATTACTATGTATTCATATTTGTATGTGTTTTTATTTTCTGTCTCTTTTATGGTCTGCCAGTTAGTAGGAGAGTAGCTGAATCAAATAAAATTTTATTCATTGATAAAAGTATACATATTATTTTAAAAAGTGCAAATCTTGAATCAAGAGTTTCCCAGTACTTTCAGCAATGCAAAAGAGCAACACAACTCGGTAATTGAATCACATTTGGAACATAAATGTACTCTCTGAAAGAGTCTGTGTTTTCATTACCAAGCCATACATTTAGGCAGAATGCAAATATATAATACCGTAGATGCTGTGGACAAAATATGTATGTAATGTTGTAACCAAGGAAAAAATATCATTCTCTTATGAGCAATAGATATATTCCATATACTGAGATTTGAATGTCTTCCCTGCTTCTAGGTGATGGAGCTTGCGGGCATTGAAGCGCAACAGGTGGTATTGCTGCTCGAGGACTACCAGTTTGTTCATGCCACCTTCCTTGAGATGATCAACAGTTTACTGTCTTCAGGTAAGACCGGTGCAAAAAGATCATGGTACTACTTTTACCATTGTCCTGGTTCTCATCTGCGATGGAGTTAATTTTCAGAAGAAGCTGGGAGGGAGCACAAGCAGGACAGCTAACCCAAACCATAGGGCATCCTGCCCATTATTTAAACGGCACTGGCTGGGGCTGGGAGCAAATCATGTTATGTATCGCTCACTTTGTATATTCTATACTTTGTATATTCTTTGTATATTCTATAGTTTGTATTTTCTAAGTACTGCTGTTGTTATTTCCCTCTCCTTTTGCTGCCCTGCTAAACCGTACTCATCCCAACCCACGAGTCTTACCTTTTGATTCTCCTCCCTGTCCCAATGAGGGGGGTGAGCAAGTGGCCACATAGTGCTCAGCTGCTGACTGGGGTGAAACTGTGACAAAAACACAGATTTAGCTCAATGAGGCAGAAATAGATGACGTCTTCTGACTTCATAGCCATACCAGAAGTGTGTGTTAGCTTTACACTGTTTTCGCTAGAGTTCTTGTGCAGGACAAACTGTCTTGAAGTTCTCTTAGCTGTCCTTTAACCTACCCTACAGTAAGGCTTTCAGTTCCTCAAAATTGCAAGTTAAGTAACTTATTTCAAAATAGTTCTGTATAATAATGTAACAACAAAATGATAATGTATTCTACTCTACAGCTTCCCCTTTCTAATAAAATTAAAACATTGGGACATGTCTCAATTTTTATGAGATTGTATAGGCTGAGTCCTTGACTTAAGTGAACATCAGCAAAGTCCACTTTTCTGAAAGTAGTGACTTGATAAACGATAATAAAAAATAACAGAAGTGACTTAATTTTGTTCCTTAGCTTTGTTTCTTCTTCAGAGATATCACTGAAGGACTGAGTCTAACTTCATAAATGGTTTTTGGAACTGCAGTAGTGTCCTGGTTTCAGCTATGATGGAGTTAATTATTTTTAGCAGTGGATGGAATGCCATGTTTGGGTGTTAGGATGAGAACAGTGCTGATAGCACCCTGATGTTTATGGTTGTTGCCGGGCAATCAAGGACCTTTCTCAGTTCTTCATACTTCCTTACTAACGAGAAAGGACGGGACGCAGCCAGGACAGGTGACCCGAACTGGCCAAAGAGGATATTCCATGCCAGTTACGTCATGCTCAGTATAAAGGGGGACTGGGGGGAAGAGGAGGAGACAACGCCAGGACGGGCGGTTTCTGGGTTCGGGGACGGCTCTAAGCTGTGCGGCCTGGGTTCTGTGATTTGGTGAGAAATTGCATTGTGTATCACCAGTTTCATCTATTTTGTACTTTAAACTTCTGTTATTATTATATCTAGTTTTCTGTTATTGTTTAGTAAACTATCCTTATCCCAACCTGCGTGGTTCTGGTTTCTAGGTTGTGGTTTCTTTCCCTCCTTTCTTCCTTCCCTTTTCCCCCTCCCCCAACTTTCCCTCCCCCTTCCTTTTAAAAGTACAAGCGACTGTGTGGGGTGCGGCCCTCGGCCGGGGCAAAACCACGACAAGTAGTTTAATTATTGTTTGGTAAGAGCATCAGTTTTCCCTGTCTCCTACGTGCAAATCTGAGTCTCCTTATGGTGTCAGATTTTTGTCATCCAGTGTGAAACCCTTGTGTCTGAGGACGTAGATAACTATTCTCTTTCATGTTTCTCCTTTCCAGTGTATGACAAAGTCTGGTTTGCTTTCTTTTCTATGCAGTAATGGATCACTGTCTTTGGGTAGATTTGTTTGAGTTTCTGAAATATATTCCAGTAATCAAAACAGAGTAGGTTATTTAAGTTAAATAGAATCACTGTAATTTGTCTTGTTTTCATGATATCAAGAAAAGAATGATGGAGCACATAGGATGATACTCATGCAAGTATGGAGGTGAATACAGCCATATTCAAATTCTCTGTAATGAGGATTCAAGGGAATTCTTCAAAGGTATTTGAAGAATTACGGTATACTTGATCTGACACTTTAAATTCATTCTTGAAATAGGAGAGGTTCCTGGGCTGTATAAAATAGAAGAATTAGAACCTCTGCTGTCTCCTCTGAAGGACCAAGCTTCGCAAGATGGATTTACCGGACCAATTTTCAACTATTTCACATACCGTATGTGAACAGAATTATACACTGAAATTTATTAGAGTTACAAAAGTGGTGTATTAATGGGCAAATGATTGCTAACATGGTCCTTGTTATATGTGCATTTTAACTCTCACATAGTTATTAAAAACCAGGTAGGAATAATGATTACAGTGTGATTGTGATACTTGAGGGCACAGAACCCTCACTTTAAAATTCATTCTGAAATTTTGTATCCATGAATGTTCTACGAAGCTGTTACGAAATCTGCTGTTGGAAGTAATTAGAAGGAAGAAAGCTTTTGTCCCCATTGTTTCTGCATTTAAATAGCTTATATATCAAGTAACAGAATTTTCTATTTGTCATTTATGCTTACAAATCACTTTGGATTGTAAGCAATCACAAGCAAGTTTACAGATAGGTTTATTCATTATTTGTATTTCTTCCTTGGCCCAACAAGGAGATTAAATAATTTACAAATAAATAGAAGAATGTGACTGAAAGAATACAGATGTTGGCAGTCATACTCAGGGGCCCTGGAACTACTTCTAATTGGCTCTGTTGGTCTATATTAATTGGAGTGGGAACTAGTGGTATCTCTTTAAATACTGTGAGCTCTTCTACATTAAAAAATATACTGTAGTAATTGGAATCCATTATAGTGATTAATTTGTCTGTTCGGAAACATTCCTGCCCTACTGTGATGGGGTGCTAATAGTATCTTTTTTCAGATATTATCTTGTGTTAAGTCTTTGCAGAACACTAAATTACATTGTATTTGCAATAAAACTGACCATGTAGTCAGATTGTCATCTACTAAATATATACTATGTTGCATTTTTGTAGGGATCCAACAAAATCTGCATGTTGTCTTGATCATGGATTCTACCAATTTAAATTTCACAATAAACTGTGAAAGTAATCCAGCACTGTACAAGAAGTGTCAGGTTTTGTGGATGGAAACCTGGTCAGAAAACAGCATGAAAAAGGTAAGTTGAATTAATTAAAAACTGTGATTTGTTTAAATTAGTGTCTTCAAAAATAACTGAGTCTTTGTTAGCAAGATCAAAGTATATGAAGCTGTGAAGGATTAACTTTCACTGTACTTATTTAATCTGTTTGTGCAGTCCTCAAAAGACAGAAAATTCTGCAGAGCGGTTAAGTACCATTAGTACTGTAAATTTAGCAGTAACATTACAGTTTGTTCTCTCTGTGGGCTGACTTGAACAAAATGCTGACTACTATGACTGATCAAACACAGCATTTAAGAACAAAATACAAATAGACTGCAAGCAAAATGTTAAAGCCAGTGATGTTGATGATATCTGCTGCTACTCTTATGCTTGACAGCTAGTTTCAAAGTAGGGTTATTTATGTGTATCTGTATGTGTCTCTGGCAGCCAACTCCATCAAGTGCCTTACCTACCCATAGCAACTCTTGCGCAATCTGAAATGCTCTCCCACTGCATCCCATAATGTGTCCCAGGACCCAGATGCAGTAACTCCCTCAGCCTAGTCTGGAAGGTGACCTGGCCCCTCCCACGGACTCATCATGATAGGTTTCACAACTGCACCATGGAGTTGGGCAGTCTCCTGGGAGAGCCATGGGAGGGAATGGTGCAGAGTGCCTGTGTCTGCCTAGGTAACAGGGCCTCCTCTGCCTGCTGTTGTGCCTCAGTGGCAGGTTGTACTGCAAGTTTGTTTTGGCAAAGTCTGCACAAGCTCTATCCACAGTTAAAACAAATGTTTTTCAGAGTATTTTCACTTTCATTTCAGCAAGAATTTTAAGTTGTATGCCAGAACTTTTGTGTATTCATTGTTTATTTTTCCCATTGTACATTGTATAGTTGGTAATGTAGGAAGGTAAGCCTGCTTTTAGACGATGAAAAAAACTTAGAAGTCTTAGATTTAAGCACTGTTTAATTCCGGTGTTGTATCCACAGTTGTATTTAAGAGTGTCAGATTTCCTCATGGGTTGTTTTATCTTTTTACATCTTTGACATCTGTGTTACTTTAAGAGTCTTCTGAGAATTAGTTGCACTTTCTTACAGTCAGCAAAAGCTCTCTGCTTGAGAGAACAGGACGTTAGCAGTGATGGGGAAAGGCAGAATCGATCTTTTTGGTGCTATAGGTATTCTGTAAATACATTGTTCTGAATAAAGCTATTGTATGTTCTTTTTTTTGTTGGTTTTTTAGATAGCTGAAATACTTCTGTATGATTCAGATGAACAAGAAAAGACTGTAAAAACACATAAGGAACTTAAGAAGAAACATTCAGGTAATATTTATGTGGATCTACTAGTTATTATTACATATGATTAAACACTTCAGAATTTAGTATTGTTTACATGGCAGGCATTTAGCCCAAGGGAACATTAGGCTGGAACATGCATCCTGGCTGATCAAACCCAGTCTTTTCTGTCACGAGCAATCACTACATACATTAACTTTTATAAGCTGATTAAGCTGCATCTTGTTTTGTTCTGTGTCTTCCTTCTACATGCATGTTATTTCACAACCTCAAAGCATCATGTTTTGAGTTTTTTGGTCTATATGTTTTCATTTCTATTGTCCTAGACTTGCTCATTTTACTTCATTAATACTTTACCTCCTGTAACTAATTTCTTACAAGTAATGCCTCCTTTTCAGAATAATTTTTTAATAATAAAACTCCAAACTTAAACATTCTAAAAATAGGCTGTCAAATATGATCTAGAAGACCAGTGCCAGTGCTCATTTGCGTAACACAACTTTTAGCCACTTTTTATAAAACATTAGTCTAAGTAGCGTTTAAACCAGCATGGCTTTACTAGGCACAAGTCCTGCTTTCCACAATGGAGTAACTGCAGCAGCAGACAAGGGAAGAGCTACGGATGTGGACTTCTGCAAGGCCTTTGACACAGTCCCCTACAGTCTCAAGTTGAACAGATACTAATTTGATGAGTGGACTGTTCAGTGGATAAGGAGCTTGCTGGATGGTCACAGCCAGAGGGTGGTGGTCAATGGCTCCAAGTCCAGATGGAAGATAGATAATGACAATTGGAGTTCCTCAAGGGTCTGTACTGGGACTGGTGCTGTTTGATATCTTGATTGATATTGACAGTGGGATTGAGTGCACCCTCAGCAAATTTGCTGATGACACCAAGCTGAGTGATGAATTTAATGTGCCAGAGGGGATGGGATGCCATCCAGAGGGACCTGAACAGGCTGGAGAAGTGGGTCCAGGTGAACCTCATGGGGTTCAACAAAGCCAAGTGTAGGGTTCTATACCTGGGTCAGGACAATCCCCGTTATCCATGTGGGTTAGGAGATGGTGTGCTTGAAAGCAGCCCTGAGGAAAAAGGCTTGTGAGGACTCGTGGATGAGAAGCTGGACATGAGCCACCAATGTGCATCTGCAACCTAGAAGGCCAACCACATCCTGGGCTGCATCAAAAGAGAGGTGATTCTGCCCCTCTGCTCTGCTCTCGTGAGACCTCACCTGGAGTATTGTGTCCAGCTTTGGAGACCTCAGCACAAGAAGGACATGGACCTGTTGGCATGTGTCCAGAGGACAACCAAAAAAATGATCGAAGTGCTGGAGCACCTCTCCTGTGAAGACAGGCTGAGAGAGTTGGGGTTGTTTGTCCTGGAGAAGACTCCAGGAAGATCTTACAGTGGCCTTCTAATACTTGAAAGGTGCCTGTAAGAAAGCTGGGGAAGAACTGTTCATGAGGGCATGTAGCAGTAGGACAAGGGTTAACAGTTTTTAAACTAGAAAAGGGGAGATTTAGGTTGGATATTAGGAAAAAGTTCTTCACTATGAGGGTGGTGGATCACTGGAACAGGTTGCCCAGCAAGAGCGGTGTTGAAGGCCCCATCCCTGGAGATTTTCAAGGTCAGGCTTGATGGGGCTCTGAGCGACCTGATGTAGTGAAGATGTCCCTGCTTACTGCAGGGGAGTTGGACTAGGTGACCTTTAAAGGTCCTTTCCAACCTAACACATTCTATGATATTCAACTAAGTCACAGAGCCTACAGAGTATAAAATGGCAAGTGGTTCACTTGGGTTTCTTGTTTTACATTGCTTTTTGGTAGGCATTCTAGTCCATCAAAATAATGGCCAAATTTAGAATTTCGTGTTCATGCTACCATCCATCTTCATATATTTCTCAGTACTTATTAAAGACATTCGTTTATATGTAGATATAGCAATTTTTTTCTTTTGTAGGATAATACAGTTTATTTTACAGTATATTTGGGCTTTTTTTGAGAAACTGTTCAGCAAACAGAAGGATCTGATGTGTTCAGGAAAAGATATTAGTCTACTGTTATCAGAAACCAGGGAGAGGATAAAACTGGGCTTCCTTTCTAAAAAAGTCCAACTATTTTCAAATTAATCTTCTGTGGAAATAAAGTTTCTCTTCTGACCAGCCCTCAATAGTCTGCAGTTAATTTTACCTTCTCTTCCTAACATCAATGGAATACTTTTCAGCTTTGAAACACTTTCAATGTATTTCTTTTTGAGGAATACATATTTCAGATGTAATTACAGGTTGTTTCCCTGAAAGTACTTTGAAAAAAGTATATTTGTGATATTTTCAGTGCTCTTAATTTATATCTAAAAAAACATACTGTGTTATTTTAATGTGAGATAAGAATGAGCATAATATTATCTGTGTAAAAAATTGTGTTGTCCAGGTGATTCTGATTTTCTGAAGTCATTTCTGGCAATCCATGAGTCATGTAAAATGTATGGAGCAACACCTAGCAGATATATGACATTCCTTCATATATACAGTACCATCAATAACAGTAAAAGAAGAGAGCTAATAAAAAGACAGAACCACTTGCAGGTATATATTTAAAACATTTCTAACACATGGCTTTTCAAAATAATCTCACATTTGGAAATGCTTTGCATATTAAGGGGCTGTAGCTGCTGGCATGCTTGTGTGAGGTGTTTTCTGTTGATATATGCACATGCTGTGGTATTAGGAATCTTAAGGCACATTTCTGCTCAAATGCCTCAGAGAGTGAAGAATGGTTTCCTGTTTTCATTAATATTTTTCCCCAAGAATGTATCAGACTGGATATGTATTCTTGGAATAGTAAAAAGTGCTTGAAAGCACATTAAATTTTTTCACCCATATGTGTTGGAATTATGTTGCAATCAACCCATCATCTTTCCATCAATTGAAGTCCTGCCTCTGCTTGTGTAATTTTTCCCCATGGAGCTCCATATTCCATCCCTTTCTTTATATTTCTATAGAAATTGCTGCTTTGTGTGATTCTTGCATCCTTCTAGTTCAACAAGCTGTTAACTGAAATACCATTGACTTAACAAGAAAATGATTCTGTGCTGGTTGCTGTTCCATGAAAAGTTTGTTACATTGAGAATTTTGTTTTCGTCTTTTTGGTGTAGCAATAGATCTTACAGCAAAATATCTAGAAGTGTCAAATCTCAATGTTGGGCTAAATAATACTAAGAAAATGTAAATAGTGTTGAGAAACTGTGGAACATAACTTAAAAAATTAGGAATATTAGTCTGCATCACTCAGTTTGTGCATAATATTTGTAAACAACCTTCTTTTAAATCCATTTAAAATTCTTTGCTAAATAACGGCATCTTTTAAACGTTTATAGGCAGGTGTTTCAAAGCTGAATGAAGCTAAAGCCTTGGTAGATGAACTAAACAGAAAAGCTGGAGAACAAAGCCTTTTACTCAAAACGAAGCAGGATGAGGCTGATGCTGCCCTTCAAGAAATTACAGTATCTATGCAGGTGTTGTACACAGTCACATCGAAAGTGCTGGGGGGGCTTGTCTGTTTTTCATGTCCATAACTTAAATCCTTACTGATCCTTTTTATAGTGTTTATTACTGTTGTGGTTGCAGTGATAGGGAAGCACTTCACTTGCAAGAGAGAAGCGGCCATGTATTTTACTGGTAACATAACGAGTTAGATGGTAAATGTGACAGTTGTTTAACAAGATTCAATGGCAAGCTATACTTTATTATTTTCTGCCTAGAGGACAGGGTCAGACAAAACTGTCAGGGAGTTCCTCCCCTTAGTCATAAAGTTCAGAGAGGACAACCCATGCTTTCTAAACTCCTACCTAGAGAAGTCTAGGTGCGGCTGGATCTGATCCTAGTCTGAGACATGGTCATTGGTTTATGTTTAAAGGAGTATATGTGCACAATCAGTCCTTCACATCTGTTAGGTAAGATGTTCAAAGTTTCAGTGCACTTACTCAGTAAGTGAATTGAGAGTATCTGATATGATAAGGATTTTCTCCTGGTATTTTCTCCTGGTCCTGGCATGCAGCCTGCTGCTCAAAGGGCTCTTGGGCTGCTCACTGCATATGGGGGTAAGATGATTGACTATGGGTCATATTTGCATACTGACCACACATGCTAGTTTTTTTCAGATGTGGCTTGAGTTGGATGTTGAGCAGCAGTTGGTTTGGTGGGCACATTGCTCATATTAGCCCTTGACTACTGTGTTGTTATCCGTCTCTGAATCCACTTTGAGCTGGATGCAGACATCATGACCAGGTGCAGCCATTACCACTGTCAGTGATTGTTACTGCTTGAGCAGTGTTACAGGAAATAAAAATCAGGTTGTGGGGTGGGGCTAAGAGCACACTATCATTATTACAGGTAGGAACTTCAAACAAAGTACTGAAAAGTAGCATGATTTTAAATAACAAATACCAGAACTTAAGTATATGGACTATTAGCAAGTATGTATTTCATGAGATCTGATCCTCTGAAGTTAACCTTAAAGTTTAGTACTATTTCTGTATTCATCAATTCTTGAATATTTATTCTTCAGCTCAGAGGTAGACTTTCTGGTTTTTGAGGAGGTAATTTTCATTAGCAGTGTTTTCTCAGTTAAGTAAAATAATTGTGCAGAAAATACATCTCTACATTGATACTTCCAGGAATCATAAATGTAGGATAAGCCGTAATGAATCTGCTGTCACTGCACTGTTTGTTTTGTTACTGGTTTAGTCTGATAAATCTGAAGCAAGCAGCAAATTTAGATTGGCTTGGTGTGTTCACTGCTGGTCTTGAATTTATTACACCATTTTCCCTGATTCCTGTTTTAAATCTATGTCTGCTGTTGTCTGGTAGAGTTACAGGTTCTGTGGGTGGCACATATTATACTGTAGGACAAAATCAAACAGTAGGCTAAAAGCAATGAAATGTGATGGGCCACTGACATGAGAAAAATTACAGTAGAATTCTGATAATTTAGATTAGCATAAAGTGTAGGTGCCCTCTAACATTTTAATGTCACTTCAACTGTTCCAGTTTATGTAAGAGGGGCTTTAATACATACAGACTCTCTTAATCTTCTTTTAGAGCAAGACTTTTGACCTACAGCTGAATTTTAAGGTTTTCTGATTCAGAGCTATCATTCAGTACGTGTACTTTTGCCTGAAATTTTTGCTCTAGTTTTACGTAGCTGATGTTTTATGGATTTGAATGTAAGCTTCAGGGACATGCTGGTCTGTAGCTTCGGTTAAATGCTCCGAAAGGTTATTACTAATCCCAAGGTTTTCTCTTCATCTTTTACCTTCTACTACAAGTGCAACTCAGCTGGACTGTTGTTGGTTATAATTCTGTGTTATGTACTGGAGAACCATCAACTCTGAACTCTGTTATCGTGTATCTTTTAGGTGAAACGAGCTTAGAATATTAGTCTTTTTACTTTATGCCTTTATCCTTAATTTTTTGTTTTGTAGCTGGTCTTGGCAGTCCCTGTTTTGGGTTGGGTTTATGTCTGTTTGTTTGATTTTTTTAATTCCCTATATGTAAGGTCCTTTTTACTGTAGTTTTATACACTGGGTATTTATTCTTGCACTGAAGTGCTGAGGAGTCCTGTAGCAGTATGGTAGGCACAGTACAAAGCCAGAGGGAAAAAGGTAAATCCAAACAGCTTACAGTATACATGTGGGGCATAGGACAGGTATCCTTACAGACAAATGGGTGCAAATTTACAAGTAAATAATGCATGGATATTTTTAGGCTGATAGGCTGTAGTTCCAACACAACTGCTGCTTTTATGAATATTGTAGAAAAGCAGAGCTTTAACAATGTCAAGAAAGAAATAGAAATGTAAGCAACTTCAAAGACAGTTTTAGGAAGATGTTTTCAAATGTAATAACAATGTTACAGAGGGTGTTATTCTTTTAGAGAATATCTAAATATTCTTGATAAGGGATGGAAAATCAGAGGCAAGGAGAAAAATGGCCATAATGAGCCTCAAAAATAGAGGTACAGATCTGCTCTGTGGTAAAGAAAGGGAAGGATTCGCAGTAAAAGCAAAAGATTCTTATTCCATATAATTCAGTTACCTACTCAACCTGTCTAGTATCAAGTAGTCTCAAATATTTTATTGTAATTGGTATTGTGCAAATGATATTATAATCAAGAGTAAAAGAAATAAAGAGTCCTAAAGGAATGAAATCTGTGTAAATATGAAAATTAAAGGTATTCTTTTTTCCTACAGAGTGCGAGTGAGCAAAAAACAGAAATGGAAAAAATAAAACACCGAATAGCAGAAGAGGCTGCAGAAATAGAAGAAAGAAAAAGAAAAATTGAAAATGAACTAAAAGAGGTCCAGGTAAAAGTCTGATTTTATGACTCATTCAAGTCCTGCCATACAAAATGGTTCTGAAAAATTTATCCCTGCATTTCTTAAATTTTGCTCTAAGTTACTCTGATAATAAAACTCTTATGCATTAGAAAACAGGATTTCATTTGCCAGATTTACATGGTAATTTTGACATTTGGGTCCATTAGATTTTAATTACAGAAGGAATTTTCAGGCCAAATCTTACTTCCGCTTGGTATTTCTGTACAGCCATGGTCTGTTTCTGAATTCTGCAGATTTTGTGGAATGATTTTCAGTTACTAATATCTTATATAGACCTTACTCTGCTTTGGTCAAGCTGGTAATAGCATAGGGCTTATTTAATAAGAGTTAATTTCCTGTTATTACTAAATTCTGAAAATTATATATCCTAATGACACTTTAGTAAGCTGGTCATTCAAGTTTTTTTGGGATGTGTGTGTGTTCAGTCATTGCTTTTAGTCTATTTTTTTGTCCCATCCATTTTAAAGTTGGACTAAAGAGTAAGGGAAAACAACATTATTTTTTCCTTTTAAATATCATAGGTACCAAGGAATTATATCTTTGTGTTCAAAGTGACATAAAACTACAGGATTAGAGCAAATCCCTTTCTGTGGCCTTTGATAAATGTGAAGGATGTGCAAGGTGTGCACAGTCTTTAATGATAATCTTCTGCTTTCTTACAAATTTTTTGGTTTGTTGATAAATGGACAAGGTTTGTCTGTCTGGATTTGTTTAGCTGCTGAAAATAGAAAGCTTTTGTGACCTGAACTTCTACTTATCTTTACAAAGATATCCTCAGGCATGCCTATAAATAGTAATCAGTGTAATTATTCAAACATATTAACACACATTAACCTTTAAGCAATGAAAGAAAAGACCAGAAAACCACAATTGATACTAATTTCTATATTGTGTTTCTGAATTACAAGGGAATGTCAGGGTTATAATATGCTACTTGATATGGAAATGCTGTTATCACTTAATAAGCAGATGGCAATTTTTAAGTAACGTGCAGATGAATATGCATCAATGGCAGTCAGATAATAAAATATGTAAAAGGTACAAGAAGTGGAATGAAAACTGAGAAAATGTTCAGTTTCTTCTATCCTCATCTCTTTTTTGGATGTGTTTTTATGTTTTAAGCCACTGATTAATGAAGCTAAATTAGCAGTTGGAAATATAAAGCCAGAGTCTTTGTCAGAAATCAGGTCCCTACGGATGCCTCCTGACATAATCAGGGACATACTGGAAGGAGTTTTACGGCTGATGGGGATTTTTGATACATCATGGGTGAGCATGAAAAGGTGAGGATTTTATTTAAACTTTAAACAGAAATTTAAAATATTAAATACTTCCTGTTACCTGCAGGAATAATGTGTGTGCAGAATTCTTTGGTTTTGTAGGGAAATAACCTCTTTAACACTTGTTTATTCTTAGCTATTGCATTGGTTTTACAGTTTCTTGGCCAAAAGAGGTGTGAGGGAGGACATAGCAACCTTTGATGCTCGTAATATTCCAACGGAAATACGAGAGAGTGTTGAAGAACTTCTTTCTAAAAACAGAACATCTTTTGATCCAAAGGTAATTCCAGATGGCATTACATAAAATGAAAAAAGGTAAAAAGAAAAAAAAAAAAAGGAAAAAGAAGTCATAATTGATTGTTTTGCCATCATAATTTTTAGAATAAACTTACTAAAACTAAAGAGAATAGTAATTCTACTTACAGATTTTTTTGGTATAGAAAGATAAAAGTATACCAGAGATTACAGTGAGGATTTTGTTGGTGAATGAGAAGTGTTATTACAGAGACTTGTCACTAGTATGAATTAGAACTCAGATCAAGGAACTGTAACTGGTTCCTTCTGACCTCCTTCTAGCAGGAAGAGCCTTAACAGTGCACTTAATTAAAAAAGAGGGACTGATGATGATGAAGAAATGTATGGATGATGTTTGAGAATTGATTTGGCAGTATGTGTAGAAAAGATTTCTTAAATACTAGTTCCTTGTTCTTAAAAGGAAAGTTGTAGCTCCCTGAGAAGGAACACACTAATAAACTATGTGTTGATTTAAAACTTCTTAATTTCAGTGATGCTTCATAGTTGTAAAGATACCAATTATTTATTTATTGTTTAAAACAGATTGACAGCCTACAATATATACTCTTAATAGCAATTTAAAAGATTAGTTCAGTAGAGCAGCTGGCTAATTGGCATATTTAAGTTGATAACTTGTAAATCTGTTTCAGTTACTTACCCTGTACTTCTCTCATCTGCAGTACACTTCAAGGACTTTCTTGTAACTGTTAACTGATTTTTTCAGAATGCCAAACGAGCCAGTGCTGCAGCTGCTCCATTAGCAGCTTGGGTGACTGCCAACGTACAGTATTCCCATGTCCTAGAACGAATTCAGCCTTTGGAAAAAGAAAAGGCTGCCTTGGAAGCGTAAGTTAGACACTGTTACAAAATAAGTGTTCTTAATACCAATTGTAGTACGTGAAACCAAAGCCACCAAGGAGGAATTGAAGTTTATTAAAACCAAAAGATATAAGAAAACATGCCTAATCCATAGATAATAAAATGTTCATGCTGAGACAGAAAAAATAAGTGTGCAGTGCTTTGTTCTCTCTGGAAGCTATGCTTTGCATATTTTTTTGCCCGTCACAAGTTACTTGACTCAGCTGAAATGTGTCAGGGAGAAATGAACATCACAGATATGCTTAAAATTTATTCTGTCATTGAAACCCACGCTACTTTATGTATGTGTGGTTCCTCTTTTTTTCAGCTATGTACCAAGCATAATCCGTTTCTCCTTAGGATCAAAAAGATACAACATAGTCTGATGACCATCCATAGCCTGAGGAATCTATACTACTTGTTTTGTCAGGTCTAAAAATTCTGTACTGGAAGAATTTATTCTGATTTTTAAGAACACGTTTGAATGGGGTGTGGTCTCCGTTTTTAAAACTATGTGCTGAGCAGTAGTCAAAACTTTTACGTGTGAAGAAAGATTTTTGTTAATAAAAATCCCAAGACAGAACTGTCTCTTAACTGTCTTTATGTAAATGTTATGTTTACTCTACCTTTTTTTTTTCCCTTTGGATTCATAGTCTTAAAATAAATTTTATATTTTTGTAGTAATCTCAAGAAAACCAAAGACAGAAAACAGAAGTTAGAAGATCTGCTGAACTCTGTTGGCGAAAAAGTATCGGAACTGAAAGATAAGTAAGTTGGGTTTGTTGATTTCAAGCTATAAATAAGAACATTGATGATTTTATATTATGAATAGTGAAATCTATCTAACCCCCTGCTCTGCAGGATACCTACATCAGAAGTAGTGATAATTAAGGTATCTGTACACTCAGTGGAGATAAAATACTGTTAGAATGCCATTCATCTCATCGATGAGATGAAATGCTCCTTTAAAAGTACCAGCTTCTCACTACTGACTGTATTGGAAGTCTTCAGTGTTGATGTTGTAGATGTCAAAGAGATGCAGTATATTTCCACCTTTTAAACCTAAGTGGACTTGAACGTCTCCTTAGGACTTTGGAAACATGCTTATACAGGACATCTTCTGATCACAGCTTGAATAAAGGCAGTACTGTTTCTTTTAGGATGGCCTCGTTTTCTGACAGTTACTTAGCGATCTCCATAGCTTTGCATCAAGCATGTGAGACTCAGTGGCATAAAAATTGCTGTGGTCAACCTTTATATTTTCTCCAAATTCAGTTTAATCCAAGTCTTTTAGTGCAATGTTTTTATTTTGTTATTAGTACAGGAGACACTTCACAAACTGACATATGTGCATTACTAAAAGTCATGTTTTGTAGCATGCAATACATTTTATTAGATGCATTAATTACTTTAAATATTAATTAAGCTAATTAGATATTAAATATCACAGAATATTACCTAAACTTTGCCTGTTGTCTGGGGTATGTTCTTATTTCATACTAGTTTGCAGAATAGAGTACAGTGTGTTGAACTGGGGTCATCCGTGTGAATTGGCAATATTGTCCTTTAGAGGTTTCATAGATTAAATTTACCAGAAAGTTACGAATGTAGAGTTTGGTGCTGAGCCTGCTATTGCCCTGACTAGGTGCAGAACAAAACTTAACACAATGACTAAAATAAGTCAGGCTGTTCAAATAGAAGAAGTTATTTTCAGACACTATAGTCTATATTGCAAACCTCACAGATGCATCTATCTAAATATTGTTAGTTAAAAGTCTAACAAGCTCATCTGCCAATTGGAAGCAGAAGGTATAAAAAAGTTTTGTTCTTCATGAACAGTAAAGGAAGAGTTAATTACAAATTCAGTCAATTAAGTTGCCTTGAAAATAAATGTCCACAAGTTTAGTAGTTCATGATAGCAATTACAAACACTAGTTGTTTTACAGGTTCCAGAGTAGAACAACAGAAGCAGCAAAACTTGAAGCAGAACTAAGTAAAGCTCAGAAAACATTGAAAGCTGCAGAGGTATTGATAAATCAACTCGATAGGGAACACAAAAGATGGAGCATGCAGGTTAGTGAAAACTTTCATAAATACATTTTACAGCTGATAATTTGAAAACGCAATTTTTGAAGTTTTTTGAGAATGTGAGTTATAGCCATTCTACATGTCTCCTAAGAGCATATTTATTTTCTCATTAGAAAGAAAAGCTTTTCTTATTTCTGAAGCTTCCTTTTACTTCTCTGTACAAGTTGCCTTACCTGTAATACAGGTACAGAATGTGCATGTGCCCCCCTCCGCCAGTATTTAATATAGAACTTACAATGTTCTTTGACATAATTTCATTCTAATGTAATGATGATGGTAATGATAATGTAATGATAATGACATGTAATGAACATGTCAGCAGTTAGACTTTCTCAGTTGAGATACTGTCAAAAAGGACAGATTTTGGCATTAAACAATCATAGTCTTAAAACATATCTCCTTTATGGCATTGATGTTGGAAATGCAAATGTTGACCTACCCAAAATGTTGCATTGCTTTTGAAGTCTTTATTTATGTGTTTGAAACTTGGCTGTTGCCACAGTAGGGAAAGTGAAATTATCCTGTTTGCTTAGATGATATATTTGGGAGACACTGGCAAGCCTTTGGACATTCAGGACCTTCTTCAGTCTGAAACAAAAAAGCAAATTTCAAGATATATGCAAGCTGAAAAAGGCTCTTGCCACCAGGAAGTGATACCAGGCTTTCTTAGGTATCTTAAAATGGAAAAAATCTCTCTTCTGAGAGACATGGTCCTGTCTCTCCATTGACACTGAAAAAAGCCTAGACAATTAAGACTACATACCTGCATTTTGAAGAACCAAAATGAGGGTTAGGTGGATCCTTCTTGTAGGTTGACCAGCGTAATGGACAGAACTGAAAGATTTTCCTCTGAAAGTAGCTTTGCAGCTATTCCACCTGCTGTAGTAAGGATTGGGTATATTTGAACCCCAGAGTTTAAATTTTTCCAAATGTGATTCCTCCCAGTTTTTCACTCTGCTACGTTACCCCTATCTTTAGAAGGTTCAGACTATCTCTTAATGATAGTGTGTAGAACCTATTAGTCAGGAACTCATTCCATATTGAGGATGGTGAAAAGCAGTATCATCTTCTTTCAAAGTAAGAAGGAAGTAATGAAGAGTTCCCTTTTAATTTGTGTTTCAGCTTTATTTTTAAAGTCAGTATGATATAAAAAAGTGACAGTACTTTCAAACCAATTGTGGCAGTCATATTATTTTGATGCACTGTATTTTTCTCCAAAATACTGGAATATTTCAAAGCAGAGGTGATATAGTGCAGATAAATTAATTGAAGATATATGATAAGTGTATTTTATCATGCAAGTCTGAAAGGGATCACATCTTTAAGTAGAATAGATACATAGAGTATTTAGTCCTTGTATACTTATTGTAAGTGGTACTCACTAGCTGACTGCGTATGGTCATATAATTCTTAGTTTTCTTTCTAAAATACTATTTAACCAGTTATTTATGACTTGCAAGGTGAACTGTTCATCAGATTTGTAGATTTTTAGTAGCTCAATTCTAAAAAAAAATTAAATGTGTCCATGCCCAGAGATTAAAAGAACTTTTCCCATACTTTCGTGTGTGTCTGGCTGTGGGTTAGGTGGGTATAGATACCTGAAATTCAAGAAGAGAAACTGTCTCAGCTGTATTCTCAGTAGCAGGCAAATTTAATTCTGACATTTTAGTAACTGATGTGAAATGTTGTTTGCAATGCACCAATACATTCAGTGCTTCTTTTTAAGGTGTCAGAGATAAAAGATGAACTGGCTACGCTGCCTAAAAGAGCTCAGTTAGCAGCTGCATTTATTACCTATCTGTCTGCTGCTCCTGAGGATCAGAGGAAAACCAGCTTGGATGAATGGACCAAATCAGCCGGCCTTGAAAGTAATTTTGTGTCTGTTTGGTTTTCTGTCTCTTTGTGTAGGCAATTAAGGTTGATAGAGTGATTGAGGAAGTGAGAAATGCCAGTGAGTTCTAACAGTCTCTATTGTCTTGGTGTTTCCAAATGAAAAGTGACATTTTCTTGCTCACAAAATACTTGTATATACAGACAGACTATTTCTTAGGATTATTTTATTAATTATTAAGATTATAAATACTTATAAATTCTTAAGATTTAGCTCCATAGTCCTTGCTAAAAAGAAAAGTTTACATGAATGAATATATATACTGTTGTAAATTTGCCAATGCATTCCTAACGCTTCTGCTTTGTCGGTAGTCATTTTTATCTGTGGGTCTTAAGGACACCATTAAATATTTTTATAGCATCAGCTAGTTAATAGTTCAAGCAGTTAAATAATAAATTGAAGGTAAATCTACAGACTTGCACTGTGTTAGACAGAGTCTCCGTGGTATATAGAGTTGTAAGTGCTTAAAAGTTATGCAGGCTAAATACTAGCACAAACTTAAATCTTTCAATTATCAGAGTTTGATCTGCGTCGGTTCCTGTGCACAGAAAGTGAGGAGCTAGTTTGGAAAAGTGAAGGCTTACCTTCAGATGACCTCTCAATAGAAAATGCTCTTGTCATCTTGCAGGTAAATTTGGGGGTTTTTTGTCTTGTTTTTAATGTATTTCAATTTCTATAAATTTCACTAACATGGCATCTGTCTGGAATTTTGAACTATTTAATTTGTGTTATTTTATTAGCACCAGAGAACACACACAGAAACCAATACTTAACATAAGTCTGGGTATTCTGAAGCAAAAGAAGGAAAAAAACCCAGAACCAACAGCTTAAGAACATTCATGGTTTTCTTTTTTGCTTGTACAATTTTCTTCCAGATATGAAACAGAGAAAATCTAGTATCAGTCTGTTCAAGCTTAAAGTGTGAATAATCATTAACAGCAATACAGTTAGTGGAATATTCCCCTATGTATGCTCATTTTGACATATAATTTAACAATAATTATAATACTTTGTTTTCTGGTCACAGAAGGGAAAAGTCTGCATGCAGATACCTTTCAAAACATCTAGATTTTAAACTCTCAGATTTCATCACATTAGCTCTGTGACACAGGATAAAAAATTCCATTCAGTTAAGGCCAGGAGCTAATAATACTTGAGAAAAGAATTATAATACTATGTTTAAAATCACGGTTCAGTTTTATCATAGTCATATGTAGATATATAAGTATACATATGCAATTACACAGTTATGTACCTAGTATTGTAGCAATAAGGTCATTTATTAGATCTGCTAGAAAGTAAAGATTTAATGCCTTGAGGAGAATCTGCATTTGCCACAGGTAGTTTGCTTGGATGACTGATGATAATCTCAAATCAGTTACAGGTTTTTCTCCAATTTAAATTTATCTTGCTTTGT
The DNA here is from genome assembly GCA_020800305.1 of Porphyrio hochstetteri. Classification (NCBI taxonomy): domain Eukaryota; kingdom Metazoa; phylum Chordata; class Aves; order Gruiformes; family Rallidae; genus Porphyrio; species Porphyrio hochstetteri. The sequence continues at coordinate 206,394,308 of CM036905.1, read as the reverse complement.
CATCTTGACATTAGATCTAGTTATTCCTTTCTCAGGTTGATTAAATAGTTCTTCAATAAATTCCATTTTGTACCCTTAAAGGTACTTATATGCTGTAATAAAATCTTACCTTCACCCTTTTCCTTTGTTGAATAGATTGAGCTCTTAAAAATCTTGCTGCTTTTACAAATCCTCCCTTAGCTCAAATAATTTTCTTTGCATACAGTTTTTTTTCAGTATCCTTTTAATACTGGAATTGGACATGGTGTTTTACCAATTTCATCTCTAGTGCAGTTCTCAAGCTTTTGTGCTCATCATCTTTTGATATTTGGATTTTGTCTGTGTTTCCCTGTCATTCAGTTTGAGATCATAGAATCACAGAATGGTTTGGGTTGGAGGGGACTTTAGAGATTATCTTGTTCCGGCCCCCCTGCTATGGGCAAGGGCACCTCCCACTAGGCCAGGTTGTCCAAAGCCCCATCCAGCCTGGCCTTGAACATTGCCAGGGAGGGACAGGTCACTATAAGGTCCACCCAGAGCCTTCTCTTTTCCAGGCTGAATAACCCCACCTCTCTCAGCCTGTCCTCATAGGGGAGGTGCTCCAGCCCTGTGATGATCTTTGTGGCCCTACTCGGGACCCACACCAACAGCTCCATGTCTTCTTATGTTGGGGGCACCAGAACTGGATGCAGTACTCCAGGTGGGGTCTCATGAGAACAGAGTAGATGGGCAGAATCACCTCTCTTGACCTGCTGGCCATGCTTCCCTTGATGTAGCCCAGGACACAGGAGGCTCCACCTGAACATCGGGAAACGCTTTTTACTATGAGGGTGGCTGAGCACTGACTGGAACAAGTTGCCCAGGGAAATGATGAAGTCTCCATCTGTGGAGATACTTAAAGCTATCTGGATATAGTCCTGTGCCATCAGCTGTATTTGACCCTGCTCAAGCAGGGAGTTTGGAGAAGACAACCTCCAGAGGTCCCTTCTAATATCAACCATTCTGTGATTCTGTGCTATCTTAAATGCACGTGTCAACTGTGAATAGCTCTCTTTTTGCTTGCCCCCCGTACTACCATGTCTGGGGTCAGTCAGTGTTGTGACTGTTGTGTAACTTCTAAGCACTTAGATAATCAGTCTCAACATTTAGAAAGCAATGTGTATAATGTAACATATTTTTATTTATTGGCATAGTAAAGCTTTGTACAATATTGGTATGGGAGCCACACATTAATAAAGGGTTTATTAAAATGAAAACCTGCTGTCTCATCAGCATACATGTTACTAGGCAATATCACTAAGATCTACATTATAGTGTTTGCAAGTTTGAGATCTGGATTTTTGTGTGTTTCTAAGTAAGATGCAGTTTATATCTTTATGCCTGCAAATTTCTTGTATTTATTAGTGTTTCTAAAATGCATTGAGGTCCAAAACTGGAAGTACTGAACCTTTGCCCACTACAAGAAGAAAAAGGAAAAATAATACCTCTTTTTCTAAGTTGCTAATGACAAAAGCTCTAGGTTACACACATTGACTACAGACTCCAGGTTTTAAGAAAAGGTGAAAACCTGCCTAACATTAGGAGGGCTTGAGAAATTTGGTTTTGGGTGCTCTTCAATTTTTTTTCCAAGAAGTGCAATGAGAGACAAATTCCTTGTACTGTTGTTGTCACTTTGTTATTAGACTGTTATTGTTTCTTTGAACAGTTTGTTAATGAAAAAGATTTTAGCTATACCATTAGTTTTAGGAAATGAAAACGGACTCCATTCAATTTTATTCTTAAACAAAACCAATTTCAGTAATTTAATTATTTATTTACTTATTTTCCCCTAGAGTAAAGTTTGCCCATTTTTGATAGACCCTTCTTTCCGAGCTACTGAATGGCTGAAGACACATTTGAAGGAATCACGTTTGGAAGTTATTAACCAACAGGTGTAGTATTGTTCTTGCGATTCTGTTCTGCTTGAGTTCGCTGTATTCCAGATTTTAGAGAACAGTTTTTAAAAGGGTGTGATAACAATCACCAAAAATGGGCTTTTTTTTCCATGAAGCATGTAATTTCTTATGGAGCTCTAAGTACTGAAAATTTGTTTACTCAAGGAGGAGATCTTAGTACTTAAAATTGGAGTATCAACATTTGGTGTTACTTCCACAAGTTTGCCTCTTCATGCTGCCCTCTCCAAGAATATCAGTAGTTCCTGCTGAGAGGGAAATAGAGAGGTATTTGTATTGCTGATTGTTTACTGGATTTCAGGAGTACGTATATACTTCTCTGTTTTTTGTGTTGTATTATGCACATTGGAAATAGTAGGTTGGATTTCAGTTTGAGTGTAAGGTACCTAAGATTAGTTATCTACATCACTGTTTGTGTGGGTGGCAAGGCTTGGCTCAGTTACACACACATAGGCAGGCATCTACTACCATTCAGAAGTCCCTTATTGAACCCCACCTGGCCTCACAATACTGCTTCAACAGAGCAAGGTCTTCAACAGATCCCTGCCAGCTATGTGCAGGCCTTTCAGATACTCTTTGATGGTATTAGACAGGTATCTTTTGGTAATTTAATGCTTGTTCTGCTAGCTGACTGGCTTGATCACTGTTTAGGATCAGTTTTCTGCCTTGTCTAGGATGTTAAACACCTCATGCGTGCTTAGACACCTGTGCACAACAGATTGGATTTAGGTACCTTAATATTCATGTGAATCCCAACATTAGGTCTTGATTCAGTTTTATTACATAGCTCTCCAATAACGTTTGAGGTGCAGTAAGTAGCCAGGACTTCCAGGTGTGCCTGCTGGATGACCCAAGAGCTATGGTAGACCTGTTTTCCTCTGGTGCAGTACTTAGAGACCTGGTCATGCCTGTACGTCCGTAGCTAAGTAGATCGAACTTATTTAAACACTTGCAGCTCAACTCTGAAAAATCATATGATGCTTGTAATAGAATTTTTCAGCTATACTGCTCATTCTTAGATTTGGACACCTGCTCTAATGCCTTCCTGCTCGTTCTGAAGTGTTAATATTAAAAAAAACCACAAACAAAAATACTCCCAAAAACCCGAAACATGAATTAAATGGACTTATTTTTATTTTCCCAGGACACCAACTTCCTAACAGCTCTTGAGCTGGCAGTGAGATTCGGGAAAACACTAATTATTCAGGAAGTGGATGGAGTGGAGCCTGTACTTTACCCATTGCTAAGAAAAGATCTTGTTGCTCAAGGTAAATGACCAAGATCTTTACAAATGCTTGCTCAAACCTTTAATTTCATATATAATGTTTCATTTCTATATAATATAGAAGTTTATTCTTATGAAAACATAAGTATGATTCATTTTTTCCTTTTTAACACTAACCTGCTGCTAAAGCTTCAGTGCATGAAACATGTTGGAGATATGTGCTTGTTTTGTAAGTGGTTAAATATTGAAAATGATTTAAAGATTTTTTTTTTTAAATGGAATTGACATAAAGGTGTTTTTACAAACTCTTCACAATTTAAACTTCCAGTAATAATTTCAAACACATAGTTTTATGTAGGAACTTGGGCCTTAAATAGACCAGAAATCACACAACTGGTTTTGCAGTTTGAAATCAGAGTTTTAGAATGTTGGTGTTGCTGTTTCTCTTTAATTTGTGTGAAACTAAGGAAGCCACACAGCCCTGGCTCTGATGTGACTTTCAAATGGGCAGGTGTTTAACCCAACAGACAACTAAATACCTCACTGCTGATCACTAACTCCTCTGCAGTGAGATGAGCTATCCCCCCTCGGTTATATGCCAAGCATGATGTCATACGGTATGGAATATGACTTTGGCCAGTTGAGGTCAGCTGTCCTGGCTGTGTCCCCTCCCAGCTTCTTGTGCATCTCTAGCTGACTCAATAAAGCATGAGATGCTGAAAAGTCCTTGACTGCTCTGCAGCGATATCAGTGTGTTATCAAGATTATTCTCATACTAAATCCAAAACACAGTGCTATACCAGCTACTAGGAAGGAAATTAACTCTGCCCCAGCCAAAACCAGGACAGTGGGTTGAAAATATCAACAGAAGGGTGGAATTTGGTGAAAGGAGTCTCCTTAACTGATGAAATGAAGGGGAAAAGAACCTGCATTTATGTTTTACAGTATCTATGCTTTGGAGAGATGATGTACTTTATATAACTCTCTATTTAAGTGATTTGGATTTAATTGCCTTAAAAAGGCTGATACAAAAAATGGTGTTGAAAGTTTAGCAAAGATAAATAGTAATAAGTATCTCAGCATGAATTATGTTGCATATCTCAAAATTATATGAAAAGTAGTGAGTGGATTAAAAATACACCAATGTATGTTTTAAATACTTTCTAATTATTGTAATTAAAGTATATTTACGTTATCATTAGTGATTATATTTCTGCCTCAAGTGTGACTTTCCTCAGCATGTGCATCTAATTTACAGTATGAACTTTGGGCACTGAAAGCAGCTCAGGACCCCTCTTTGCTGTCATTTCATCTAATATTGAGATCTAATAGTGGGTGAGGTAGCAGTAATTCTTTAAATGTAAACACATGGTAAAAATAAATGCACATGCTGTGGAGTTCTTAGCTTTATCTTCCTTATATATAAGGTCTGCTTAGTACAAAGGAAATGGTAGTTTAAATCATTCTTCCATTACAGATGTGCTGGCTTATTTATCCTTGGTAAAAATTGAGAGCACCACCAATGTAGTGACTTAAAGCATCTGTAGGAGGCTGCACCTTTTCTTTATTGACTAGCTTCTGGTGAACTTTGGAAAGCAGAGATACAGTGTTACAGGCATCTTAACTGATTTTACTCAGTGAATTAAATTAAGAAATTAATATGTCTGTAGAACTGTGGAGAAAACAGATTAAATTAAAATATATTAATTTATTCAGGGAAATTGCTCATAATACTCAGGCATCATCTTTTGCACACTAACAAGCTATGTTGATGCTAGGTCTGTGCAAGTTCAAATTAGGGAGCTAATATTTCTTGAAAAGGCAGAACAGGTCACTATTTAAGTCTTTTCAGCCACTTCACAAGCGTGCACACACGCACTCCTCTCAAAACGTGCAGGTGGGGGCCTTTCTGCAGCATTTTGCTTGTTATGGCTGTACATCTTTTCATTACTTGGAATGAAACGTTAAGAAAAATGTGAATATATATACTGCAATAAATTTAGCCTTGTACAGCTTCCATTTTCCATTTGACGTTTTTACAGCATAGGCCTAAAATTTATTCTGATCCTTGGCACAGAAGCAAAATTGGTATGTGATTTTCATCTCTACAACTGTTTTAGCAGGAGATTTATACTTACAGCATTTCTGATCTCCTCCTGGTGCTAAAAATAGAGAAGCACCTGACTATGCCACCTCAGAAATTTCTTTGGAAAGGAAATTTTCACTTTGAAACTTTTAATCTTATAATTCTGTTCTTCCTTCTTTTTTAGTATCAGGAGACAAAATCTTACTCTATTTGTGTGATTATTTGAGTCCATTTTTTTCTGACCTTGCTAGAACAGAAGGAGGGGGTGAGAGGCCATACATACAGTTTCATTTTGTGACAGGCATATTGAGAAATGTCAAAATATTGGGAAGTGTCAACAGATAGTGAAACCATGACACCACACATTGAATAAATTACTTGTTCCTTTCATAGTGTGATTAAATTAAATGTATTTATAAGAAGAAAAATGTATGGGGTATTTCTTAATGGAATATTTTTCTTTCAGTCTAATGACTGAATCCAGCATCTTTAGCTTTGTAGACTTTATAACAATTATCATAGAAAGTCATATTTTAATAGATTTATTAATGTAGAATGTCAACCTTCTACAAATAAATGTAACCGAACCAGAGATGAAATCTAATGGTTTTGGATCACATTCAGAAAATGTTGAACCATCTTAGTTTGCCAGTACATAATTATGGCTAGTGTGATTTGATAGAGTGGTATATTTATGTGGAAATGTAAATGAATATGATTAAATTATGACAGGATTCTTACACAAAAGGGGAATTCTGCAGTGCATCTTCTGTGGTGCTTTGTCTCCTCGATATTGTTTGAACACTGGATGAGAGTAGGACTGATTGGGAAATGAAGAATTTCCCTCTGGTTCAAGTAGGGGAGGTCCAGGAGCGGCTCAAAGGGATTAATGCACACAAATCCATGGGCCCAGATGGGTTACATCCACGTGTGCTGAGGGAGCTGGCGGAGGTGATTGCTGAGCCGCTCTCTATCATCTTCGACAGGTCTTGGAGGACAGGAGAAGTGCCTGAAGACTGGAGGATAGCCAATGTCACTCCAGTCTTTAAAAAGGGCAAGAAGGAGGAACCTAGTAACTATAGGCCAGTCAGCCTCACCTCTGCCCCTGGAAAGGTAATGGAACAGCTTGTTCTGGATGCCATCTCCAAGCAATTGGAAGAGAAGAAGGTCATGAGGAGTAGTCAGCATGGATTCACTAAGGGGAAATCGTGCTCGACCAACCTCATAGCCTTCTACGATCTCATGACAGGCTGGGTAGATGGAGGGAGAGCAGTGGATGTCATCTACCTTGACTTCAGCAAGGCCTTTGATACTGTCTCCCATGACATCCTGATAGCAAAGCTGAGAAAGCATGGGATAGATGAGTGGACAGTGAGGTGGGTTGAGAATTGGCTGTCGGACCGAACCCAGAGGGTTGTGATTCGTGGAGAAGAATCTGACTGGAGGCCTGTTACCAGCGGTGTTCCCCAGGGCTCAGTGTTGGGTCCAGTCCTGTTTAATATCTTCATTGACGATCTTGATGAGGGAATAACATCCACCCTCAGCAAGTACGCCGATGATACAAAGCTGGGAGGAGTGGCTGACACGCAGGAGCACTGCGCTGCCATCCAGAGAGACCTGGACAGGCTGGAGAGCTGGGCAGTGAGAAACCAGATGAAGTTCAACAAAAGCAAGTGTAAAGTCTTGCACCTGGGAAGGAACAACTGTTTGTATCAGTACAGGCTGGGGGATGACCTGCTGGAGAAGAGCTCAGTGGAGAAGGACCTGGGGGTCCTGGTAGATGGCAGGTTGGCCATGAGCCAGCAGTGTGCCTCGGTGGCCAAGAGAGCCAATGGGATCCTGGGATGCATCAGGAGGAGTGTAGCCAGCAGGTCAAAGGAGGTGATCCTCCCTCTCTACTCTGCCCTGGTCAGGCCCCACCTGGAGTATTGTGTCCAGTTCTGGGCTCCTTGGTATAAAAAGGACAGGGATCTCCTGGAAAGAGTCCAAAGAAGGGCTACGAAGATGATTAAGGGCCTAGAGCATCTCCCCTATGAGGAAAGGCTGAGTAAGCTGGGACTGTTCAGCCTTGAGAAGAGAAGACTAAGGGGGGACCTAATCAAAGTTTATAATTATCTGAAGCAGGGGATGCAGGGGGAATCAGCCAGCCCCTTTTCAGTGGTCTGTGGGGATAGGACAAGGGGCAATAGCTGCAAGTTGGAGCATAGGAAGTTCCGCACCAACATGCGGAAGAACTTTTTCACAGTGAGGGTGACTGAGCACTGGAATAGGCTGCCCAGGAAGGTGTTGGAGTCTCCTTCACTGGAGATATTCAAGACCCGCCTGGACGCCTATCTGAGCAATATGAGCTAGGGAGCCTGCTTTGGCAGGGGGGTTGGACCCGATGATCTCTCGAGGTCCCTTCCAACCCCTACAATTCTGTGATTCTGTGATTCTGTGATTTCAAAGATTCACTAGTATTACTTTCACTGCATTTTTTGCCCTTCATGCTTTTTGTACTGGGTGAGGATAATTAAACTACCCCCATGTATTAAAGTGCTGTTACTGCATTTTTTATCTAGCAGTGCAGGATAGGTTATGTTCCTTATTTTTTTACGATTTGTTTTTCTTCCTGAATAATTTATAAATACAATTTTTCATTGTATCCATTGATTATAAAGTATGGCACAAATCAGAGAATCATAGAATGTGTTACATTGGAAGGGACCTTTAAAGGTCATCTAGTCCAACCCACTGTAGTAAGCAGGGACATCTTCACTAGAACTTGTTGCTCAGAGCCCCATCAAGCCTGACCTTGAATATCTCCAGGTCAATCTGTTCTAGTGATCTACCACCCTCATACTGGAAAAACTTTTTCCTGATAGCCAACCTAAATCTCCCCTTTTGTAGTTTAAAACCATTACCCCTCATCCTACTGCTGCATGCCCTCATGAACAGTTCTTCCTCAGCTTCCTGACAGGCACCTTTCAGGTACTGGAAATACCATTATTTTCAGATAATACTCTGACTGGAACATTCTAGAGAGTGTAATATCTGTTTGTTATTTACAGGACCCCGTTATGCTATACAAATAGGTGAAAAAACGATAGATTATAATGAAGAGTTCCGTCTGTTTCTGTCGACAAGGAACCCACATCCCTTCATTCCACCTGATGCTTCTTCTATTGTTACTGAAGTAAACTTTACCACAACAGGAAGTGGCTTACGAGGACAGGTAGGCATTTAGAATAAAACCAATGTATATATAGCAGACATTTATAGCTACATCTGTCTTCTGGAAGAAGCCCTATAGTGCATTCTCATTACTGGTCATGGAGATATTTTCTGTCACACATATATGAATGGTAAAATTGATACTGAAACTAAATTTAAATTTTAAAATCTTGGGTTTATGTGCTTTGAAACCAAGTAGTGAGTTCAATAGAGAAAATGGAAACAGACTCATTGGCTTCAGTTGCAACAGAGTATTGCTAAGCTTTTGTTTTCTATTCAAGATGCATCTGTGGTACTGTGGAAATATTTCTGTTATTGTTCTCCAGTGTCCTAGTTTGAGAGTAGAGCTAGCATCCAGATACTTTGTGTGCTGGAAAAATGTAATGAAACAAAACCTGTATATTTTACTTCCTCCAAAATGCTAGTAGCTTTTGAGTTTTTTTCTATAATGTTTAGGTAACAAAATGTAGCATACAGGTGGAATAGAGAAAAAAAAGAGATAAGGAAACAAAATCTCCTCTTTATTTGGTATGAAATAATTTTTCCAAACTAACAAGAGGCTTAGAATGAGACATAAATAAGATGTTAAGTAAGATATAATTCAAAATGTAAGCACAGATATTACTATGGATTTCCTTCCCCCAATGGAGGCAGGGAATCAATGTCATACAATGTAACCGCATGAACTGATGTCTTTTAAGTGGAAGTACAGACAAAGAACCTTTGGGTTTTGTTTTCTCTTTTTGTTGGAGGAAGAGAGGTTTGATTTTGGTAGGCTTGCTGGAAGGAAATTGGCTACCATTCTTTCCAGTTTGTGCTTCTGTCACCTACTTCTTTTTGTATCTTGTAACAGTAGATACAATAGTGAAGACTGACAGTCCTTTAAACACAGATCTGATTAAGATTGAGTTGCAAAGGTTTAGGCCTAATCTTAAAAGGGTGTGAATCAGTGTCCTTAATAAAGCATTCCAGTGCCTTTCAGGATGTCCTCAAGCATCTTACCTGCCTTGCATCTGCTTTTATGCACAAGGCATGGTTTGCAGTTGCTCCTGGGCTATACTTTCTACTGCAGGATATCCAGGATTTCTATATAGATTTAAAGCTGTTGGATGCCTGGTGCAACTGAGTAAATCCTGAGGTCTCATTTCAAAAATATAGACTATATACTGTTTAATGAGTATATATTATGCTGTGGAATTATGAATGTATACTATGAAATATTTTTTATCCTTTTGGATAAACTCCTTTCTTTTTAGCTTTTGGCTTTAACAATTCAGCATGAAAAGCCTGATTTGGAAGAGCAGAAGACAAAACTGTTACAACAAGAAGAAGATAAGAAGATACAGTTAGCGAAGCTTGAGGAATCTCTTTTGGAGGTAAAATAAGTTTATGTATTTTATATCTGTTAGATCACTAAAACACTGTTCATGTTGAAATGGGTTTGAATGAAGATGGTGAAAGTATTGAAATAACAAGCTCTCAGAATTTTTTATTGGAGAAAATAAAAGCATTCTTGGGGCATTGGGAGAGTAAAGTACATAAAATACTTACATAGGTTAGAAAGCTGGTATTTCAATTGATTAAGTGTTGTTTGAATCATTGGGCTAAATATAGGCTCTTTTAGATTTATTAGAAATGTAGTTAATTTTAATACATTAAAAAAGAGAAAACTTTGTTAAAAATTATACTGTTTCTTTTTCAAAGTATGAGTTTTTAAAAGTGCCACATTTTTAATCTCATGTATGATGTCAAATGATACTTCCTCAAGTTGCAAAATGATTTTGTGTTGTGAAAGAAAAAAAAACTGAAAGAAAAAATCCCAGAAGGAAATGGAAAGATATATTGAAAGAGACATTGGAAACTTGGAACCTACACAATTCTTTCTTATTAGCAATGAATTGTAATATTTGTTACGGTTAACGTTTTCCTTTCTTGTATTTAAAATTAATATTCTCAATTTTCAGTTTACCTTTTTATTTTAGTGAAAGGTAATTATGCTCACAAATAGTTCTACACCTCTATAGAAAAGGTAGCTTCGAAGGAAGATGACTGTTTTCTTTCTTTGTTTGCATGTTGTAACGGATTTCACAGAAGTTTTACTTTGTGCCCACAGGAATGGATCCTCTAAAATGTCCTAGAGGCAGGGAAACTTACCTGCTACCTCAAAACCCTCAGTCTGTAGCTGAGTCATAGAACTTTGCAGTAGGCAGTGTGTGGAAGGTAACTTCCGTACACAGCTGGTCAGTGAGACAACTAGGGAAGGCACCCACTGGGCCTATTATTTGTGAACAGAGAAGGACTTGTGGGTCATGTGATGGTTGGAGGCTGTCTTCAGCATAGCAATCACAAAATGATGGAGTTTCTGATTCTCCGGGAGGTAAGGAGGGGAGTCAGCAGAACTACTACCGTGACAGAGGGCAGGCTTTGACCTGTTTAGGAGCCTTCTTAACAGAGGCCCTTGGGTGGCAGTCCTGAAGAGGAAAGTCCAGGAAGGCTGGACATTTTTCAAGAAGGAAATCTTAAATGTGCAGGAGCAGGCCATCCCCATGTGCTGAAAGGTGGGCCAGTGGGAAAGGACACTGACCTGGCTGAACAGAGAGAGTTGGCTGAGTTTTAGGAAAAAAAAATAGTTTATGATCTTTGTAAGAAGGGGCAGGCAACAAAGAAGGGGCAGGCAACACAGGAGGACTACAATTATGACATGAAGTTGTACAGAGACAGTGAGGTGGGCTGAGAACTGTCTGAATGGCAGAGTCCAGGGGGTTTCTTTTCACCCTGGCTGTTCTGTGATTCTGTGAAAGTTAGAAGGGCAAAAGCCCAGCTAGTACGTAATCTGACTACTGCTGTAAAAGATAATAAAAAATGTTTCTATAACTACATTGGCAACTAAAGGAGGGCTAAGGAGAGCCACCATCCTTTACTGTATGATTCAGGTATGTGCAGGTCAGGAAGAAGGACAGCTTCCAAATCAATTACTTTACAGGGTTGGGGTTTTTAATGTAACATAGATCACTTTTTTTTTTTGTTTTTTACAGACACTGGCGACATCACAGGGCAATATATTAGAAAATAAGGATCTGATTGAATCTTTGAATCAGACTAAAGCAAGTAGTGCACTCATCCAAGAATCACTTGCTGAATCTCACAGACTTCAGAGTTTCCTCGATAAGGTAGAATAATATTCTAATCTTTTATTGCTGTTTTTCTCTAAAAAAGTAGTCATAAAGCTAAAAGTAGTCATCTTCTGTATAGACAGTGTATATCTATCTATCTATCTACAGGATTATAAGATCAGAAGCACACTAAATTAATGTTTTGGAGTAAAAGATATTTGGGATATGCAAGTAGAGAAAAATCTTTTCAGTAATTAAATGACTTTGTTTTGCCCACGGTGAATTGCTACACAATTTAAAGTCTGCCAATCTGAATTAAAGGAATTTTCCCCAAGGACTTACTGGCAAGCAATGGGGTTTGACTTTATTTTTGCCATCTGGTATTGCAAACAGTATGGCTCATATAGATGTTCTAACTTAATATGTCCCTTGCTATTGCAAAAATTTAGATCATTGGTGATGCTCTTCATCTGGCATGCTGGTTTTGTAACTCATTACAGAGTTTTCTGCTATCTTCTCATTTGTTTAATTTAAAATTTTCTGTTGAATTTTAGGACATGTTCTGTGGAAGGGGCCTCAGTGCCCTAGGGATTCATTTTCAAAATGATTTTCAGAACTAAAAAACCTATTTGCTAAGAATTAATTCTGACAAGTTTTAAATCTCTTGAATTCTGTTTCTGAATTTGAAGCATCAGAAAATTTTCTAAAGCAGTGGGAGTCATCTGAGTATTTTTTTTCAGAGATGATTGTGCAGTAGCCGATAGATGGCAGTGATGTACTGTTTTTTTTTCTGTCTGTATGGTGGATTTTGGTGTTTTGTGATGTTTTTTTCCTTTTTTAATCCGCAGGAGAGGGACGCCTATCTCCCTTTAGCTGAGAGTGCTAGCAAGATGTACTTTATTATCTCTGACTTGTCCAAAATTAATAATATGTACCGGTTTAGTTTGGCGGCTTTCCTGCGGCTTTTCAAAAGGGCTCTGCAAAGCGAGCAGGTACTTTCTCTAGTCCTGACGTTGTGAATGCTGCAGAAGAATTAATCAGTGCTGATCCTTAGAATTCGTTAGTTGCTGTGGAAATTTTTAGAAAATACTGTATAATAACTGAAGGTGAAAAGTATAATAAGTAGTGATGCTGAACTGTCGTGCTTTAAATATTCAGTACACATGCGCGTGGAATATTGATGAGCCTCCCTTAAGATATAAATCATAAAATTGCTGTGCCATCTGAAAACAAAGTAACTCCCATTTGTAATTTCAAGCTTGCTCTTTGTCTAAGGTGAATTTCAAACAAGAAGGTTGATTATAACTTTACTGATGTGTTTATTTAAATTAATAATCTAATCTACAAATAACTCTAATTATCTCTCTGTGTGGATCAGATACCTGAAGGAAGAACAAAACTTTACCTACTTTTATAGAGTTTGTACACATGCATGCAGCCTGTCTTATTGAAAATGGAATTTTTACTTTTGTGTATTCCAGTGGCCAGTATATTCTTTTTACTGAGGAATTATGGATTTATCCCTTGTAACATCAATCTTTAGATCTAAAACCCCACACTAAGCAATAATGTGTTTTCCTTTTATTCAGCATCTCCAAGATTCAAATTATTTCTCTTTGTTTCCACTTTTAAAAAGAATTCACCAGCCTTTCATCATGTTGCTTTTGGATTCCCCTTTATTCTGGCATCTGTGCTTACAACTTTCCTTCACCTTCACTCATTACCAGGAATATTGTTCAGACAATGAGCTTGCCCTCTTTGAAGTTCTTCACCTATTACTACTTTTCCACAACATAAGCTTCTAACTTCTTGTTCTTTCACACTCTTTCATATTTTCTTTTCTTCTATCCTATTATGTTAACCTATTTAAAGCTAAACTCCTGGTTTTGCCTTTTTTTGCTTTCTTCCTTTTTTTCTTTTCTATTCAGTTCTTCCTTTATCCCTAGCTATCTTTTAGACATGGGAAGGGTATTAGTCAAATCAGTTCATGAATCCAAATTGCCTTCCTTTATGAACTCATCTCTTCTAGTTCCAGCATAGTAGAAAGGAACTTGTTTCTGATATATCTCATACTACTTGTTACCTCTCCCACCTTTTTTAGGGGTTTTGTGTGTGTGGGGTGGTGGTGGTGTCTCTTCTTTTCTCTTTTATCCTATCTTACTTTTGTTTTTCTCCTCCTGTTATAATAAGTCTGTAAACTTTGAAGCACAGAGTATATTTAATATTTTCTATAATATTTATTTCAGGTGGACCAAATTTGTCTGGAAGTTTAATAACTACATTTAATGTCAGCATACCTGTTAAATAACATTAAATATAGTAATTCAGGACAAAAGCAATTTTTTTACCAAGTGAAAACTATGCAATATTAATGTTAGGAAAAGAAACTTCTATTTATTTCTCTATGTAATTATCCTGTATATAATGTTGTACAATATTCACAGCCAGAATATTCAAGGAAAAAATATTAATTTCTTAATGCTTCAGCACCACTTCTAATTTCATCATCCACTCATTGATAGCTGGAGCTGAGTTCAGTAATATGTGTTTAGAACTAATAAGTATCACATGGAGTCCAGATCATTTGTGTCATTCTGGTGAAATTTATAGGATATGTAGAAAGATTTTTACTTACACATGAACTTTTGAAATCCAGACTTTCTTTTTTAGGACTCAAGTAATACTGAAGAAAGAATCAATTTGCTTATTGGCTCATTGAAGCATACGGTGTATGAATATGTTTGTCGTTGTTTGTTTAAGGTAAGATTGGTTTGGGTTTCTTTGCTTTTATGCAGTGCACTGGGCTTGAAAATATTGTTTCAGCAACCAACTTTTGATCTACTTCAAATAAGCAGTATTGTGTCAGTATATATGTAATACCTGCAAAAAAAAAGTCTTGTAATATTTAAGTTGCAGAATGTGTAAGACTAAAAATTAGGATGTGACAAAATTAAGACTGCTTATGCACATTTCTCCACAGAACAGTTTTCTAGTGGACAAGGCTGTTCTTGGTCTAGCTCTATTTCTGCTTTACCTCTGGCTCCTCAATTCTGCCTGATTCTGGCTTCATAGCCAGTCCCAGATGTTGCAGTCTTGTGAGCACCTAGCTGTCATGATAAGGTTTTGCAGGGTTATTTGTTCTATTTTATTTTTTAAAAGGGCACAAAAAATCCCATTGCAATATTCTCCTTTCTCTTTTCACACCCTGTCCCAAATTTCTACCTGCTAGCTTGTTTGTTGCTATCTGTTCACCTGTTCCTCCGTATAATGTTCTTAATATATTTCTTGTTCCCTTGTATGTGAATCAGGTGAAAATCAGGTGATTTTCTTGGTGAAAATCTAGGATAGCTTTGCCCTTCACTTCAATTTTATTTTTTTCTTTTACATGAGATAGTCATAACAGGAAGTGTTCTCATACTGGAGAGAACAAATACAGTCCTCACGCCATCAGCAATCCACTGCTAATTCTGCCTTTTATCCATGCAAATTTTTTAAGACTGCTGGGACACTGAGGCTTTACTAGTGTCTTCATAAATGGTATGGCTGGTACAAGTTCCTACCTTTTTAAGCATGTTAGAATTGGGAAGGATCAATTTGGTTTTCTTTCTGTGGTTAATATTTATGTCTGTGTGTATTAGATGTCATTTGTGCTACTGAGTGAAGTGGTGCCAAGAAATTTTCCTGAGCACTGGAACCAGCCCACCTATACTGTTACCTTGTCCAGGCAGTTGCTGTCATAGCTTTGTCCTGGGCCAGCTAGCATTCTTCCAAACAATACCCATTCAAGTTTTGGGTACTAAATCATCCAGGAACTAATAGGCAACTTGGATTTGTATGCAGATCTTGTTGGAGAGGACGAAAGAGTTGAATGGTGTGGGCTTCAGCCATTCCATGGCAGTTTTTCTGAGTGCTATATGATTGATGTTCATGTATGTATTTTATTTATCAGTACAGTTTGCACAGTTTGACCCTGCTTGCTAGTTGGGACCAGTTTGACCCTGCTTGCTAGTTGGGACCTGTTTGCCCTCCAGTACAACCCCTTTAACAAAACCAGTAGTAAATACATGTAAAAATAATACGGGACGTAATTTATTTGCTTTAATTGTATCCTTGGGAATACTTTATACCATATGGTTTTGTAATTGAAAGAGTTAATACAGCAGAACTATTTAAAATGGCTGACAACTACTTTCTTAATCTGTAGAGATACAGATTATGCCAAGAGTTTGTTGTAGCTGCCATCATGTGTTTCTGCAATTACCCAAATCCCATTTAAAGCTGCTGTAGCTCATATGTATGAATCAAGTTATATATAGCTTCCTGCTTGTTTCTAAGGTCAGCCATTCCAAGGGCAATTGAAACTAGAAAGGATGTGGTCTTTAGGCCGTGTATGTCCCTTTAGTCAGTCAACTGTAATTCCAGAACCTAAACAACGGGTAAATTATTAAATAATAATGTATCTCTGTTATTCAAAATGCAGGTGCAGTTGAAGTTAGTTTTACTACACATGAGAAAACTTAGCAAAGATGATGAATATCTTGAACATCCTTGCTCCATGGTTTTGTTCTATGTTGTTCTAATCTTTGTCTGTTTCTGAGCTGATGTGTCAAGCTTATAAAAAGGCATCTATATGAAGAAACAGTAATCATAAAAAGAAAGCAAAAAAAAATTTGTTCTTCGTGTAATTTTGGTCTCAAAAATGAAATAGATGTTGAGGTGAAAAAGGCAATGTCATTCAAACAGTTCATCTTACACTTTAAAACACACATAATATTTTTTTAGAGTATACTTCCTTATCTTCTCCTGTCTCTTCAGAAGAGTCATATGCAATTGGTTTTCAGTAGTATTCTTGGTAATTTAATATTCTTCAGAGCAGTAATTCTCTGAGGCCAAGGACAATCAGGCTGTCATTTCGAGGTACACATAAGGCATGTATGTGGGAAACCATACCACAGATAACTCAAACAACATTCTTTAGAAGTCAAGAGTAGAAATGCTTTCTATAGGAATGCAGGTTCGCTGTGTTTCTCAGCTGGCTGAGATGCCTGTGCCTAGCAGGCTTATCCCAGTCCCATTCATCATCGGTTTTATTCCTCTTCTTCCCTTTCACCTGTACTTTATGCTTTTTAGTTATGTTTCACTTTCTTGAAAGAAGAGGTACTAGCTTCCTTATGCTTACTTAAAATTTTAATAAGAGAAAATACATTTATATCTTCTATTGTCTGGTAAAATGCGTCTTTCAGGTAACAGCCAGACTTTGAGGATTGGAGACCTCAGTCTAGGTTTCCGAATGGTCCTGATTTTCCAGAATCTTCCAGTTTTTCACCTTGATTTCATTACATAGTAATCTATGCTTTCTAGCACAGCTTTGGTAAAACACATCTGCGAACATTTTTTTATGTATGGACTTAAGAATTCCAGTTTTAACAAACTAACATTGGTTTTGAAAATAATGTCTTGAATGTTTGCATGGCTTGTTCTGTGGCTCCAGTAAATCTTTATTCCTGGTTTCTTGCTTCAGTGATTACAGACTGGTTGAAATTCAATGGATGCAACAGACCTAGGAAAAAGTTAGAAGGTTACAGTTGTTTTGTTTTTCGGGTTTGACTTTTTTCTTCCCCAGAAATTCAATTTGAAAAGTTTGCTATAAGATCTTGAACATTTCCTATGCAAAATTTAAAAAATAATGGATTCTGTTCAGTATGTTTCCTTTATTAGAAGTACCTGTTTTTAATTCTTCCCTTGAATTTAGATCTACTTAGCTGCAGGGTTTGGGTTAGTACTTCTACGTTGTAGTGTGGTATATCAATTTTAAATTAGGATATATATCACTAAGTCACTACTATGAAATTAGAGCTGTTTTAGGAATGAAATGTTATTACTTATAAAAAACACAAAAAGGCGATTTTTGATGAAGATATGAATACATTTTTACTGCTTTTATTTCAGGCTGACCAACTAATGTTTGCTCTACATTTTGTACGAGGAATGCACCCTGAACTTTTTCAAGAGAATGTAAGTGCTAGAGGCAAAAATCCTCAAGTGATTTACTTAAAATTAATACAAAGAGTAAATAGGTAAATGAAAAGTTTTTGTGAATAAATGTAGGACCTGGGGTTTTAGGTTTATATGATGCTGGTTTTTTATGATAGCTACTTTTGCCTGTCAACATTATATTTATTAGGTTCTAAGTAAAGCTTACCATGAGATAGATAGTTAAATGGTTGCCTTTTAAATCAGGGTCTGGAAAAGATGTTTGTGGAGGGTTCTGGCAGTTTTTTGCAAGTACTGTATCAGTACTTCCTGCCACCACGTGTGCAGATATTTATCCACCCTTTCAGTTAAATATGGATATTCCTTTACAAGTGAAGTGGTTCGCTTTCTGCAGTGAACCTGCCTGATAAAAAGAGTGCAGATTAATCTTGTTGGTACAGGCATACTCTGGCTCATTTTCATTATTAGAACTTTACTAATTCATCTTCATTATTTCTTTTCAACTTCTGAAAAGATCTTGCTTTTTCTTCCTAGTCCTTGAGTTTACAAAGTCAGGAAGGCAGCAACCTAGAAATACTTTTCTGACTAAATTAGAGCCTGGCTGCCTAGGCTTCCTAAATATTTCTAGGTACTGCTTTATGTGCTACTTGCTGTTGTTCAGTGTACACTTTCAGCAGCTACTAACGGTCTTAACCAGGTTACATATAGTGCAGATTCCTGCAGTATCTGGCAGTGTTCAAGGCCAGGTTAGAAGGGGCTTATGTCAACCTGGTCTAGTAGGAGGTGTCCCTGCCCATGGCAGGGGGGTTGGAACAAGGTGATCTCTAAGGTCCCTTCCAACCCAAACCAGTCTGTGATTCTATGATCTGAGTACTCAAAAATTAAACCAAGCAAATACCTATAATTCTCTTACTTCTCTGAAAGGCAGAAGTTACTTTAATTAAATGGCTATGAAAAGAGTGCTTGTGCAAAATACTTACTGAAAAAAATGAAACTTAAGTAGTTGTTTTAAAGTTATTTCATACAGCTTTTCATGTGATGAGATTAGAAGTCATTTATTATGCTGCTAGAGAATTTAGTATTCAAAGTCCCTGTCCCAAAAGAGATCAACCTCATGTGTTTATGAATTTTTGCATAGTGATGAGAAATTTTATGGTATAACTTCAACATTGTATTATAGCATGCCTTGGCTTTTAGTAGAGGCATTCTTTTTCTGAATCAATATGTATAGATTTTTCTGAGTTAGTTTTACAGGTCTCTACATATTATCTTTCTGCTTTTCTTCATAAAGATGTGACACAATTTCTGGTTTTAAAACTGGGGAGCCATTATATATTTTTCTGTGCAAGAGCATTTTCCATGAATTTGGGAGAGGATCATCAGTTTGTAATTGAAAGAGGGAGTTGTTTCAAGGCTCAGATAAATTAATGGATATAAAAAAGCTGTGCTGTGGTCTGTATCAGAGTAGTAGTACATGACTGACTTCTTTAAATTTGGAGTGTTACTCTTGTCTTCAACAAAAAAAAACCCCTTTTTATAGGTGCCAGTTATGTAACATGTCAATATATATGAATATTTTAAAGTATATTTCTTACCATCTCCAAATGTAGGATTATGTAATTTCTAGTATTTTTTTAAATATACTTACCTAATCTGTTTTAAAATGAATAAAAGCTGTTTTCCTGGATACAGATACCAAGTCTAAAAGACTTAATCATACATAAACTCAGCTTACATTTTCCTTTCTTCATGCAACCAAAGTATTCATACCAATCTACTGTATTAAGTATTCCTCCTGTTGTGATAATTGCATCTTCTGTATACTGTAACGTGAAACACTACTGAGTGTGGATTCTCTAGTTACCTCTCCATGTGGGCTGCTGATGCCCCATCAACCAGCCAAGTATGTCACTGCTTGCCAGCCTATAGTTAGCTAATTTGGGTAGGATCTACGGGTGCTGAGAAAGGATAAGGATTCTTCTTCTGCTTGTTTTTCCTGCAAAGCATTGTATTTACCTAGTTTGGAATCTGCAAAAGGAATTCCATGCCAAAAGTATCACACAGAGCTTTAAAAATGTCTTACGACTCTGAGAATGTAGGCTTTAATTTGTTCATCTTCCTGTTTTGCTTACATGCTACTACTACATGTTAATCTCTGTTCTCAAAGACATCTTGTGACTTCTCTGAGTTGCTAATTTATTCCCTTAGGAATGGGAGACTTTTACAGGTGTGATCATTGGAGACACCATAAGAAAATCTGTAAGTTACATTTATTTGTGTATTTTGAGATAAGGAACATTTACTTAAATCCTGCAAAGTTAAAGTTCTGTTCTTGCTGTATTGTTTAATTAGTCATACTCATATGTCAAAGGAACGAATTACTTGTCATGTACATATGTATATATTTAAAAAGTATTTGAACATGGCAGCTCATTTTCTAATTTGCATAACTTCTTGCCTTTGTTTCTTTCTTTATATTTTTCTGTTACCAGGATTTTGCTTTTTCAGTGGTATATTTGAGAAGGTTTTAAGTCCCCTTCTGTAACTAAATCCTTCTTTCTTCCAGTGTCATATTTGTGTTATTTGTATGGATTGATGAAATTGTCTACACACTTTGCTAACATGCTTTTCCTCCTCTTTTTTTTTTTTTTTCTGCATCTGGAGATGTATTTATCTATCTTCCTAGGTGACAGAGCTATCTTAAGAAGTTTCTGTTGCACGCCTGACCAATCATGCTGTAGTTCACCAAGAGTCCCTCAATTCTACTGAATCTGCATAGTTTCAAACTAACCTTCTAGTAGAAAAGGGTAGAGAAAAATGCTCAGCTTTGCACAGTCTTTTCTATTATATCCCTTCCAAAGGATTTGAAAGGTGTTTTTAGGAAACACAAATCCAATCAAGAATCTTGAGCTCAGTCTTTGTCTCTTCTTTTGCTACTCTCCTCTGCTTCATTCTGGGTCAGGCTAGCTCATATCCATCAGGCTTAGCTGGAGTTTTCCTCATTCCTAATTACTTTGAACTTTTAGCCTTGTTCACATGTCTGTCAGAGTATCTCTGCACATCCAGTGGTACAAGGCAATGACCAATGTGACTACTTTGTTTTTAGAACATCTGTGACACCAACGGCGTTCACATACACGCTGGCAGAATTGGCAAGTCACTTCAAACACAATGTATTACTCAGATTTTCTTACCTAGGCAGTTGGTTGCTAAAAAGATCCTTAAATTCAGTTTCTCTATCCCTTAGATGACTACAGATTTTGCATTTCAGTGTGATATAGAAGTCTTTCTTCATCTCTGTGAAGTCAGTGCCAGAATGTTGCAGACCAATCTCAAGTTTATTCCTAGAATTGTTTCCAAGTTTTCCACTTCTTTCTCCAACTTCATTACTCATGGCTGAGACATCCTTTTGCAAGAAAGCTTTCCTGTTTTCTGCTGAACATTTAAAATTACTCTTGAAGTTGCTCAATGGTTGAGTGATCCAAATACATTTCCTTACAGAGACTGTCAGACTGGTTAATGGGTACTGTAAGATTTTTTTACAAAAAATGATGCAGTGAAATACAGAGACTCCACTGGAGCTTCAGCTCTGTTGTTCATCCTTAGAACATTCTCCATCCTCATCATCTAGGGCGCAGAAAAAGAGCTGCAGCCAAACTTTACCAGTGCAGAGATATGAAAAAGTAATACTTTTCCTAGCAAACTGCATCAGAATTACCCTTTGTGTGAAGAACCATCCTCTTCGTGACTTTGAATATATGCAGTGGAGTTATTTTTAAAAGTCAGTTGCTCAGAGTGCATCTGTCAATAGTCATTTGGGTCACTTTTTTTTAAATGGAAAAGAAAACTAAGAGTTGAGTGTGTCACTCAGAGAAACTAAATGATAAAATATCTTCAGGCTGTGGTGGTTCAGCCCCAACCAGTGTCTGAGCACCGCATGCCACTCGCTCACTCCCAGAGGAGAAACAGATGGAGCCTCAGCCTCTGTGGGTTCGGATAAGGACAATTTGCTGACAAACTCACTGTGAATGAGGAACAATAACAGCTCGCAGCAAATTTAACTTACACCCAGTGGTAACAGAGTACTGTGTGACACAAGGACTGCTGACCTGATTGCCCTGGTGGCACCCTGACTGCCCTAGAGGCACCCAGGAGCACCCCTCCCCAGACAGCCCCTTTTATGGGGGAGTGATGTCAGGTGGTATGGAAAACAGCCCAGACTGACTCAGCTCACCTGTGCTGGCTGTTTGTGGGGGTTAAGTCTGGCCTGGCCAGAACCAGGACATGGGCTCAAGTAGTTAAGCAAACATTAATGTGAATAGCATATCTTAAATTTAAAATACTGGTAGATTTGTTTTGTTATGCTATTTGTGAACTTAGCAAAAGATCACAGAGCTGTTCCTGTTACAAATGCTATTTTTATTTAAAACATGGATTTCACAATCTTAATACTAAATATAATGTTTCACAAAAACATAACTTCTGTGTGTAACATGTAACTTGCTTCATTAAGGATTCACGAAGTGTTCGTGATCAGATTCCCTCTTGGATAGAACAGGACCGAGCATGGGCAGTAGCATCTTTGAAGGTAAACATTATGCAGTGGGCTGAATTCAGCTTAAAAAGCCTTTGGCTTTAGGAAATAGTAATTCGGGCTTGAACGCTCAAATATGTTTTCGTCAGATGGAATTTTTTTTTTTTTTAATTATTTTAAACTGTATATTATGTCTTCCAGAAACCATGGCTTCATATTTGAAAAAAAAAATAAAACCCACTGTATTTTTCAAATTTCATCTTATTTTACTAACCCATGTCATGTATGTGCCTATCCCGTTTAACAAGGAACTTCCATACATGTGAACAAACCTATATCTTGCTTAGGAGAATACTGTAGACCTACCCAAAGTACTAAAAATTCTATAAAAAAGAGAGGAAAAATTGCAAAGAATACTTCATTTTCAGATTTCTCTTATGTAATGACTTTCAGAAACCACTTCATATTGGATTTAAAAATACAGACTATTTATTGAGAAACTTTTTTTTACTTAGCAGATTTCAATGCGCACGCCCCACACCCCCCCTCTAAAGGTATTTCAGAGTTTGTTTGCTCAGATCAAGTAGATCCAAACTAAAAAGACAATTTGATGTTTTGATTTATTCTGCAGCAGTCAATGTTGACATCTTCTGATCCTGAGGGGAACTAAATGAAGATACTGGTTCTTGAAATTTGGTCTTGGGCTTTTCTCCTGCATGTAACTTAGTATCAAGAAGGAAAACTTGGACTGATCATTGGCAAAGACTTCTACTGCTAAATCCAGGGTTCAGTATTTTTCATTTCTCTTGACCAGAGATCAGGTATTATTGCAGTGATGGTGTGGCAAGCAGGAGTTTAAAAAACCAACCAACCAAAAGCTGTGTAACTGAGGAAAAAAGTAGCATGTATGGATAGAAAAAGAGCCTGGTCATGATTAAAGGAAAGGACTACAATTATCTGATCCCAGAGTTTAAAAACAAAGAAACTAGAAGTTTAAAAAGAAATATATATATAAAAGGCAGACTTAGCATTTCCAGGGAACAGGTGGTCTGTTTTTAAACCTTCCTTTTTGTTTTTTTAACTCCAAGCATAAAATTGGACTGTTAATGTGATATGAGCAAGCATTTACAGGTTTATGTTGTAGTGGTATTTGTAAATTAATTAAAATATACAGTTCAAATGGCTATTCTTCTTTATTGTTAAATATGTAGTGTTTGTTTTTGTAGATTTCTCTCCCAGGTCTCTATCAGACACTTTGCTTTGAAGATGAAGGTCTATGGCGCACGTTTTCTCAGAGCTCTATGTGTGAACAAGACTTTCCATTTACTCTTGTAAAAAGAATTTCTTTATTTCAGCAGGTAATCTTTCCATATTAAATTATTTAAAAATAATTATAAGCTAATCACTGAAAGTAAGTTTTGCATCTTGGGAATTTAGGCCAGGTTGAAGTAAAAGCAGTGACAGTATCTGTGTTGTCTGACAGCATAACTTGTTCATTTAGTCTAAGGAATTTATTTTTTTTGTAATGCATATTTAGTTTCCTCTTATCTGAGTCTTTTTTGTGTTGGCATATTGGCTGCAACTGAGCATACCCTGTAAGGTAACAAGCTCTTTATTAATATTCACAGGATTTTATGAATAGGTATTAAAATTCTTTCATAGTTGCCTTGTTAGTGCAGAATTTGTCAGCTTGCTGAGCATCATTAATTTAATACATCATTAAAAGTGCAAACTCACACATCTGACTGAAAACCACAAAACGCAGTAGCAGACGCTGCTTTTCAGAATAGTAGTCATGAAATACTGCTCTTCCTGAAAGCTTAGTGATTAAAGAACTCACCAAGAATGCTGGAGTGGCAGGCTCCTTCCTCCACCTGGGGATCCTTCTCTGGCCTTGTGTTTATGGAAGAAAAAGTGTTGTTACTTATGTTCAAATGATGCTGTAATTTTTCATTTGGAGTCACTTCATATAAAATGAAGGCCCATCAAAAGAAGGGATGGGTATAAGACAAAAGGAGTTTCATGCAGCCTGGCTCTTTGGGGCTCACTATTTGGCATTATTGTGGAGGGGGAGAATTTCTAAAATGTCGTGTGTGGAATTTAGGAACAAACCAATTTACAAAGGAATTTTTCTGAGTCATTTGATTTGATGAAATGCAGAAGAGCAATTCTTATTGTGCAGTAAAAGAGTGGAAGGGACCTCTGGAGATCACCTTGTCCCAGCCCCCTGCTAAAGAAGCATCACTTAGAGCAGGTTGTACCTGATCACATCTAGGCAGGTTTTGAATCTCTCCAGAGAAGGACACTCTGTAACATCTCTGGGCAGCCTGTCCCAGGGCTTTGTCACCCTTAAAGTGAAGAAATTTTTCTTGATATTGAGATGGAACTTCCTGTGTACCAGTTTGTGCCACTTGCCCCTTGTCCTGTCACTGGGCACCACTGAGAAGAGTCTGGTCCCATCCTGTTGACATCCACCCTTTAGATATATATAAGCATTAATCAGATTTCCTCTCGGTCTTCTCTATTCCAGGCTAACCAGTCCCATTGCCCTCTGTCCCCAAATTGTCCTTGTAGCCCTCCACTGGAGTCTCTCCAGTAGTTTCTTGTCTTTCATGAGCTGGGGAGCCCAGAATTCCTTTCTACTGAAGTTGCACTGGTTGCCTGTATCTGCCTGTGCTGCGTTTGCAGGAAATGAAATGAAAAAGAGGTAGCTGGCAGGGGAAGTACACATTTTATTTGGTTCTGAATCGATCAGCTGTTGGTGATCTGTTGTCTTTTGAAGAATGGTAAAAGCATCTACATAACTATAAAGTGTGAAAGTCAGAATGCCTCAGGAAAAGAAGCTAGATTTAGAACTCTGGAGGTGTGCTTCAATAAAGGAAATTCTTTTAGAATGTATCATTTTACTGTATTACTGCACAGAAATCAGAAACATTAGCATTCCAGTTAGGAAGTTACTGTCTAAATACATCTGTAGAATTTCGATTGCCAGTATAAAGCTAAGTTTGCTTTCTGTCATCCTAACTACCCACATAGCTACCTTTCTTGTAAAGCACTCTGGAAACGGTTCCAGCTTGCTAAAAGACATTGGCTGTACACCTATATTCTGATCCTATTAAAAGGGCAAGTTACTTAAAACAGAACAATTACATGACATAATATTGAATGATCAGATAGCTCTATATATTCAGATAAAATCCCTGTTCTAAGGAGAAATTTAAAGAATTTGGCCCTCTTAGCATGATCTCGCTTTTAAAATTGTCACAGCATACTGTTATAAACTCATCTCTTCCCAATATATTTTATTTTAAGGTCCTTGTGGTCCAGGCTGTCAGACCAGACAGGCTACAGAGTGCCATGGCTCTTTTTGCATGTAAAACCCTAGGTAAGCTGACTTTTCATCACGGTGTTTCTACGCAATGAAATATTTTTGTCCCATGTTTCTCTTTTATCTCATAGTTCTTATGGAATCCCTGTGTTGTAAATATGCTGTAAATGGATTTGCTGATTTTGTTCTTGAAAGTGTTGCTAAGTGCTTTTTAATGGTTTGGTTTATGCTGTGTAATGATTTAAAATATAATAAAAGTCCATCATTGTTTTAACGAATTCTTGAACACTGGCATAATTTTAAAAGGATAGCTGGTTTTATACAAATTCTACACTACAGCATTTTTCTTAAGACATAAATTTTTCAAAAAAGATGATTTTGTTTGTCATTTATCATTTATCATATTTTCAGTCATTTCTGTCTCTTGGACTACAATATAATTTTTATTGGTTGTTTAGAAATACATTTGATTTAGAGTGATTCAATACAACTGCAGACTGAATATGAGTCAGCAGTGTGCTCAGGCAGCCAAGAAGGCCAATGGCATCTTGGCTTGTATCAAAAACAGTGTGGCCAGTAGGTCTAGGGAGGTGATTGTGCCCCTGTACTTGGCATTGGTGAGGCCACACCTCGAGTACTGTGCCCAGTTCTGGGCTCCTCACCATAAGAAGGACATGGAGGTCCTGGAGCGCGTCCAGAGAAGGGCAACCAGGCTGGTGAAGGGGCTGGAGGGCAAATCCTATGAGGAGCGGCTGAGGGAGCTGGGGCTGTTTAGTTTAGAGAAGAGGAGGTTGAGGGGAGACCTTATCACCACCTAGAATTACCTGAAGGGAGGTTATAGAGAGGTAGGTGATGGTCTCTTCAGCCAGGTGACAGGTGATAGGACAAGGGGGAATGGCGTGAAGCTGTGCCAGGGCAGGTTTAGATTGGATGTTAGGAAAAAATTTTTTACTGAAAGAGTTGTGAGGGCCTGGAACAGGCTGCCCAGGGAGGTGGTTGAGTCACCTTCCCTGGATGTGTTCAAAAAAAGGGTAGATGAAGTACTTAGGGATATGGTTTAGTTTAGTATGTGAATGGTTGGACTTGATGATCTTAAAGGCCTTTTCCAACCTTATTATTCTGTGATTCTGTGTAATACACTGTCTGTTTGTTCTAGTCTGACTGTTTCATCTCTGAGGTCTATTGTATCCAGAGTTTAGGATGACACAAAACTGGGAGGGGGTGGCTGACACACCAGAGGACTGTGCTGCCATTCAGCAAGACTTAGACTGGCTAGAGAGTTGGGTGGGGAGAAGTTTAATGAGATTTAACAAGAGCAAGTGTAGGATCTTGCATCTAGGGAATAACAACCCCAGGTACTAGTATAGGTTCGGGACTGGCCTGTTGGAGACCAGAGTAGGTGAGAGGGACCTTGGGATCCTGGTGGACAGCAGGATGACCATGAGCTAGCAATGTGCCCTTGTGGCTAAGAAGGCTAATGGCATCCTGGGGTGTACTAGAAGGGGTGTGGTTAGGTCAAGATTGGTCCTTCTCCTCCTCTGCTCTGCCCTGGTGAGACCGAACATGGAATATTGTGTCCAGTTCTGTGCCCCTCAGTTCAAGAAGGACGTAGAACTCCTTGAAAGAGTCCAGCACAGGGCCACCAAGGTGATGAAGGGAGTGGAACACCTTCCTTCTGAGGACAGGCTGTGGGATCTGGGCCTCTTTAGCTTGGAGAAGAGGAAACTGAGGGGTGACCTTATAAATATTGATAAATATGCAATGGGTGAGAGTCAGGAGGATGGAGCCAGGCTCTTCTCAGTGATGGCCAGTGATAGGACAAGGGGCAACGGGTGCAAGCTGGAGCATTGGAAGTTCCATGTGAATATAAGGAGGAACTTTTTCACTGTGAGGGTGACAGAGCCCTGGAATAGACTGCCCAGAATGGTTGTGGAGTCTCCTTCTCTGGAGACATTCAAAATCCACCTGGAAGTGTTCCTGTGTGATTTAGTCTAGGTGATTGTGCTCTGGCAGGAGGGTTGGACTAGATGACCTTTCGAGGTCCCTTCCAACTCCTAATGTTCTGTGATTCTAAATAATCTTAATATTTCAATAGAGCACACCAAAGCTTTCCTTTAGTTTTTAGCTGTTAATGACAATATGCATATATGAAATTATGAATGTGTCTTTGGGGTGGACACTATAGTTTTCAACATCACCCTCTGTGTTGTCTAGGGACAAAGCAGAATTTTTTTCATTTTAATGTGGTACAGTGTCAGGACAGGAGTGGGATTTACAGAAGGGATAGAATCTAGATTTTAAAGCCCTTAAATGTAAGTGGCAAAGGCTATTACTAATCTGGTTGAAAATTATGTTGGAAATTGACTCATATACTGCCAAGGTGATATGACTGGACTTCCAGTACTTGTGATCATCTGCATTTTGAGTAATCTTGAGATGGGTGATTTGGCATAGTAATGCAATAGAAAAGTAACATCCCCCCAATGACTGTGATAATTTTAACTTCTTGAGATATGTGTCATTTGTATTGGTATAAGACTGTAAGTTTAGATCTCTGATTCTTACATGTTTATTGGTGTTTGTGTGAGAGTGTTATCTTGCTCCCTCATTATGTCCTGCCTGTAGGCATTCCTTGTTGGTCGAAATTTGTTCATCTCTGCCCCTACTGCCATTATTTTCAGGTTAGCCTGGTTTGTCAAACATTATTAGTAGGTAGAGAGGGTACTTTTGTCATGGTGAGTGTACGGGTCCCATGCTGACAGTGTCCCTGCCTGTTGGAATCAAATTAGGAATGTAATCCACGTGGCTCTCAGAAAGCTCATCAGAGACCTGAACACAGAGTAAGTTTATGCACCCACTTACTGTCTTCCAAAACTTAATGTGTTATGTGAACAGGTTAGGTCTGTCTCGATTCCCTTCTCAGAGGGACAGAAGGGCCTATATGTAGGCCAGACCCTACACGCAGGGAGGTGTGTTGCCTCCCTGGAGCCCGGGTCAGGGATATTACCAGAAGGCTACCAGGCCTGGTAAGATCCACTGACTATTATCCCTTACTGATAGTTCAAGCAGGCAGGGACGCAATCACAAAGTGTAGCCTGCAAGCTGTCAAAAGGGAATTCCGGGACCTGGGGCGCTCTGTTGAGGGGGGGGGGAGCCCAAATAATATTCTGCTCTATCCCCACTTGTGGGAGGAGGGGCTCAGAGCAGGACAGGATAACCCACGAGTTGAATGTGTGGTTAAAAGGCTGGTGCCGGCGCAAGAACTTTGGATTCTTTAACCAAGGGATGGTGTACTCTGCTCCTGGCATGAGTACTGCTAATGGGGCTCACCTGTCCTATAAAGGAAAGCGGATCCTCGCCCAGGAGATAGCAGGGCTCATCGATCGTGCTTTAAACTAGTTAGGAAGGGGGAAGGGGATATTAAGGCGGCTGCCAGGGTTAGGCTTCGGGAGACACAACGGGAGTTGACGGTGGGAAGAGGTAAATACCAACAGCACAGTCGTGGACTTGGGGACGTTTTTCCACGTGAGAGTAGGGAAAATTCTGTGGACTGCCCTGAGTACTCCTCCGTGGAGCCACTTTTGCCAGTCCCCTGTCAGAAATCTCGCTGTGGGCCGTTGAGGATACCTACATCTGCTTCACCACTGAACTGTCTTTACACAAATGCACGTAGCATGGGGAACAAACAAGAAGAACTAGAGATCTTTGTGCGGTCGCAGGGCCATGATCTCATCGCAATCACAGAGACGTGGTGGGACAACCTGGACGACTGGCACACTGTCATGGATGGCTATGTGCTTTTTAGGAAAGACAGGCTAGGGAAGCGAGGTGGAGGAGTTGCTCTTTATGTGAGAGAGCACCTAGAATGTGTTGAGCTCCACCTGGGGAAGGATGAACCTTCTGTCGAGTGTTTGTGGGTTAAAATCAAGGCGCAAACCGGTATGGGGGACATTGTTGTGGGAGTGTGCTATAGGCCCCCTGATCAAGAGGAGCAGGTAGATAATGCATTCCATAAACAGTTAGAAGTAGCCTCAAGTTCCCGGGCACTGATCCTTATGGGGGACTTCAACTACCCAGATATTTGCTGGGCAAGCAATACGGCCAGTCATATGCAGTCCAGACAATTTCTGCAGTGTGTTGAAGACAATTTCCTGCTACAGATGGTGCAGGAGCCCACAAGGGGAGGGCGGCTGCTGGACCTTGTTTTCACTAACAAGGATGGACTTGTTAGGGAAGTGAAGGTCGGGGGCAGCTTAGGGCAAAGCGACCATGAAATGGTTCAGTTCATGATCCTGGGTGGAAGAAGCAAGCCAAAAAGCAGGATAGCTACCCTGAATTTTGGTAGAGCTAACTTTGATCTCCTCCGCCACTTAATGGGGGCTATCCCGTGGGCTACGCTGTTTGAAGGAATGGGAGCCTGCGAGAGCTGGCTAGCATTCAAACAGCACTTCTTCCAAGCACAGGAACGATGCATCCCTTTGAGGAGGAAATGGGGAAAGAGAGGCAGAAGACCTGCATGGATGAACAGGGAGCTATTGAGCAAACTCAAAGAGAAGCAGAAGATCTATGAATCGTGGAAAAAGGGTCTGAGCACCTGGGAAGAATACAGGAATGTGGTCAGGGCCTGTAGGGATGCAACTAGGAAGGCTAAAGCCCTCTTGGAAATTAAGCTGGCAAGGGACATAAAGGATAATAAAAAGGGGTTTTTTAGACACGTGAACAGTAAGAGGATGTCCAGGGATAATGTTGGTCCCTTGCTGAATAAGGAGGGTGTCCTGGTTACGGGGGATGCTGAGAAAGTGGAGATATTGAATGCCGCCTTTGCTTCGGTCTTCACTTCAAAGGCCCCCCGGGACCCACAGACACTGGATGAGAGTAGGACTGATTGGGAAATGAAGAATTTCCCTCTGGTTCAAGTAGGGGAGGTCCAGGAGCGGCTCAAAGGGATTAATGCACACAAATCCATGGGCCCAGATGGGTTACATCCACGTGTGCTGAGGGAGCTGGCGGAGGTGATTGCTGAGCCGCTCTCTATCATCTTCGACAGGTCTTGGAGGACAGGAGAAGTGCCTGAAGACTGGAGGATAGCCAATGTCACTCCAGTCTTTAAAAAGGGCAAGAAGGAGGAACCTAGTAACTATAGGCCAGTCAGCCTCACCTCTGCCCCTGGAAAGGTAATGGAACAGCTTGTTCTGGATGCCATCTCCAAGCAATTGGAAGAGAAGAAGGTCATGAGGAGTAGTCAGCATGGATTCACTAAGGGGAAATCGTGCTCGACCAACCTCATAGCCTTCTACGATCTCATGACAGGCTGGGTAGATGGAGGGAGAGCAGTGGATGTCATCTACCTTGACTTCAGCAAGGCCTTTGATACTGTCTCCCATGACATCCTGATAGCAAAGCTGAGAAAGCATGGGATAGATGAGTGGACAGTGAGGTGGGTTGAGAATTGGCTGTCGGACCGAACCCAGAGGGTTGTGATTCGTGGAGAAGAATCTGACTGGAGGCCTGTTACCAGCGGTGTTCCCCAGGGCTCAGTGTTGGGTCCAGTCCTGTTTAATATCTTCATTGACGATCTTGATGAGGGAATAACATCCACCCTCAGCAAGTACGCCGATGATACAAAGCTGGGAGGAGTGGCTGACACGCAGGAGCACTGCGCTGCCATCCAGAGAGACCTGGACAGGCTGGAGAGCTGGGCAGTGAGAAACCAGATGAAGTTCAACAAAAGCAAGTGTAAAGTCTTGCACCTGGGAAGGAACAACTGTTTGTATCAGTACAGGCTGGGGGATGACCTGCTGGAGAAGAGCTCAGTGGAGAAGGACCTGGGGGTCCTGGTAGATGGCAGGTTGGCCATGAGCCAGCAGTGTGCCTCGGTGGCCAAGAGAGCCAATGGGATCCTGGGATGCATCAGGAGGAGTGTAGCCAGCAGGTCAAAGGAGGTGATCCTCCCTCTCTACTCTGCCCTGGTCAGGCCCCACCTGGAGTATTGTGTCCAGTTCTGGGCTCCTTGGTATAAAAAGGACAGGGATCTCCTGGAAAGAGTCCAAAGAAGGGCTACGAAGATGATTAAGGGCCTAGAGCATCTCCCCTATGAGGAAAGGCTGAGTAAGCTGGGACTGTTCAGCCTTGAGAAGAGAAGACTAAGGGGGGACCTAATCAAAGTTTATAATTATCTGAAGCAGGGGATGCAGGGGGAATCAGCCAGCCCCTTTTCAGTGGTCTGTGGGGATAGGACAAGGGGCAATGGCTGCAAGTTGGAGCATAGGAAGTTCCGCACCAACATGCGGAAGAACTTTTACACAGTGAGGGTGACTGAGCACTGGAATAGGCTGCCCAGGGAGGTGGTGGAGTCTCCTTCACTGGAGATATTCAAGACCCGCCTGGACGCCTATCTGAGCAATATGAGCTAGGGAGCCTGCTTTGGCAGGGGGGTTGGACCCGATGATCTCTCGAGGTCCCTTCCAACCCCTACAATTCTGTGATTCTGTGATACCAGGTCCTTTGAGGCACTCCACGAGGGGATGTTGTTTGATGAATGAGAGTATGGCCTCACTGAGGAAAGCAGAATACCATTGACACAATTTGTAGGCAAGGTTTCATCCGCAGATTTTTCATGCATATCAGTAAGATTTTATTTTGACATTGTGTCATAAGTCATAACTAATTCTTTCCAACTGATAAAAAGGGGTCATGCTTATACAATTTTTTTTTCCTACTATGTCTTTTTCAGGGTTCTTTCCTTGAAACTTAGTTCAGAAGGGAACTGGTAATTTTCCAATCTCCTTTGACTGTTTTCCTGTGAGAAAAATGAGTTCCAAAAGAGCTCTAATAGCCTACAAGAAAGGCATCCACTTTTGTTTCATCTAGATACATTTTTTTTTCCTTTTTTTCATCCTTAACATATATTTTTAAATTTACTGACAAAGGGGTTAAAATAATTTCTTTTGAAGATAGTGTTCATAAGCATTTTCTGTACAAGTATTTTTATTTATTTCTTTATATTTATTTCTATACAAAGTATGTTTTTTTATTTGATATGGAAATGCAGCATGTTAGCAAAAATCATATTGATAGTGTACTCCCAAAGCATTCCGTATCGCTCGATGAGTTGGGGGTTTTTTCATTCACTTAGAGTTTTTGGGTCTGGTACATGAGAAATGTTTAAAGAGGCTTGATTTTAATGAACTACATTTTCATATTTTTCAAAAAAGAGATACACAGAAAATGAGTGCAGGCTAACAAATCTGTATTTCATTTTCATAGGCTGTTTGCTATTAAGTAAACCAGAGTTCTCATGGTCATGTTGCATCTAGGCCAAAATAAAATAGCTTGCTAAAATAAAAGAAACCCTACCCTCTCCTGCTTTCTGTATTGGAATTCTGAGTGGTAATAAAACACTTACAGATAGTGTTGTAGGTTGTTTCTCAGTGTGCACATCACCAACAGAAGGAATTTTCACAATCACTTAAAAGTTCAAGTTGCAGCTGCTATGAATTGATTGAATGGCATTGACTGTAGTAGAGAAGTTTTGTGAGAAGTTGTTCATTGATTTTATGGAAGCTTCGTCAGTTTATAAAAAAAAGAAAAAGTGAGTTTGCATCCTGTGCCAAACTTTGTATTTTTAAGTCAGGTCTATCTTTCTTTCCCTTTGATTTCCCACACACGCACACACACACACTTCAGGCATTTTCTGAGAAGACATTTATTCTCGCATAAGCTTTTTCTTCTCATGCCAGGGCATCAGTTTGGATAGTGAGATTTAGGAAATTCTGTCAGAACGGAACGTGGATGCAGAGAAGTGTGTCAGGAATTCCCAGTGTGACTGCACATCTATTATGTGGAATATGAGTGCTTATTGATTTACTTTAAAACATGAGAGTCCTTTTTTTCAGATCTCTAAATGTAATTCTGGCTGTAGCTTTTAATTCCAGTGGCTGGGAATACACAGGGCTGTATTGTGGTTTTTCCTATATTTCATTTTTATTGCACTTCCTTAAACCAAGAAGCACCCTCAGCGTAGCTATGCTTTCTCTAAACACTGTGTCCAGAGTTCTAAAATAACCCAAACTGCTTTATGGGAGAAAACTTACACTGTGTAATTTTCTAAATGATGCATTTCAAGAATTGGAAAACTTATTTGGCTAGGCAGTTACTCAGTTGTAATTGCACTTCTTTTAAATTAGCATTTTTGCCATAAATGCATTGTGATAGCAGCTTAGGTTGCAGGTGTACACACACTCACCTATTGCCCAATCAGTTGATGCAAAGCCAGGCGTGAGGCCCAGTTAACATAAGGTTATGTGGGATCCCAAAACTCTTCATCAGTGAAGCTTCTTAGGAGTATGCGTGCCTTCTGCTTACCCTGCCAATAACAATAATGCAGCAGTATATTCCATGCCCCTGTTCATAGTGGCAAAGCAGTCTTAGAAGCTGGAACATAAGAACAGTTGAACGATAGAGAGGTCTGTCGAGCATGTTACTCTTTGTCACTGACAAAAATAAATCTCAAGGCAAGAGAACATCACAAGTCTGGAGCGAAACCTTTTGCAGTGACCAATGTTCTGTGTCTTTGAGGCTCCTCACTTGGAAGTAATAACAGTACTTTAAAGACTAAATGGATTTCTCTTCAATAACTTTGTACATCTGTTCTGCATTTCCCTATAATAACAATATCTACAGCATTGCATGATGCCCATTCCACAGTGTTAATTAGTGATCAGAAAGATCTCTGGTTTTTGTATCCTTACTTCAGAAGACTTTTAGTCCTGTATCTTTCATCTGATTTGAAACAGTAGTGAAAATTTTTGAAATTATTTTCTTCACTGAACTAAAAGTTAGTAAAGATTCAAATTTACCATTCCAAGACCTTATGTTTAATCAAATGTTGATCTAAAATTTGGTGTTAAAATTCTCAATATATCTTTATAGCTTATGTAGATAGTTATTAAGTTCTAAGAATGCTTTACATAATGTTTTAATATTAATGTTTCCATATTAATTTAACAGAAATATTTTGATACTTCAGCAGTGAACTAGAGTTACAGTGAATACAACTTGGTAGAGAGGGACTTAATGAGATCAAACTTGCCTAAGTTGTGGGACGTTGCTTTATAGCCCAGATATCAGAATATAATAGAAGTCCCTTTTCCTTGTGGTCCTCATCCACAAAAAGAAACATTTGATGTTGAATTTTCTAATTACAGTCATAATACTGTCTTCCATTTTCAGCATTGCAAGCACTTTCATGAAAAGTAACGAAAATAAACATTCTTACCCTAAAGAATGCTGTCATGGTCTACTTCTTGATCTTTTTCTTTTATTGCTTAGAGTGACTCCAGTAGCTTGAATTATGACTGTAGTTGAAAAAAAACCCAAACCAATCTCCAGATCCAGAGTTTCATTTCTTATCTAATTTGTCTGCTTGCTTGCTTGCTTTCTTTCTCCCCTCACTGTCAATAGCTTAGCTATTTCCATTTATTATGTTAGTGAAGAAAATGTTAAATCAGGAGTAGCTGGTGCTCATGAAAAATGTTGCTGTAAGCTCAGTTGGAATGGCTAGAAAGCTGGTATGCTGGGCACCTTTCATTCAAAGTGTAAGCTTTTTTCAGGCCTTCTTAAAGTGCATCTTAATTTGGCCAGTGCAGGATTCATTGATAAGCAACTTGCAGATGTTTGTCAGGCATTTTTGAGATTCTGACAGTTAAGAGTCCCTGAAGAGTATTCCTCACTGAACATGCTTCAGTCCAGCACTGAACAGCTCTACTTTAATTTCAGTGTCATTTTATGGATCTTATAGGGTTTAGAGCTTATCAGGAATGAGCAGCAGAACTCAACAGGGTACCTACCTGCATCGATTGTCTTATGGCCTCAGTTTATGTATTTATCTCTGCTTATATTATACACACCTAATGAATGTCAAATGAAAATGTTTTCCAATAGTAGTCTTGTATAATTCAATTTTTTAAAGTATTTTGATTGACAGTGTTTTTATCAGTTTAGTTACATCCATTAGAATTTGTGTACAGATAAATGCAGAGAACCCAGACTTTATGCTAACCTTTGGCAACCTGACCTGTTACACTGAAAGTATATACCATTGTTTTATGTGGAGATAATAGCTCAAGTCTGAAAGCACTCTGTGCCCTTAAGGAAATGTGTTTTGCTTCTTTTAGTAGATGTGGCATAGATGTCACTGATTTGGGCTTTTCTGTCCTGTTTTATGTTTATGTCACTATTTAAGAACCAGTCTAAAGATCAATTGAAAATATTTGGTTGTCGCTGTTTAAGTTTATGATACACGTACACACCTAGCTTTGGAGTCATGTATAAATGCCTTGCTTATACTAGGTCTGCATTCTAAACATTTAAGTTGCAAGTTGTAAGCAAAGTAATCTTAGTACCAAGAACTTTGTAAAGTCAAAGTCTAATAATTAATACAGGAGAAAAGTTCTGTGTGTGGAGTTCTGCAATTGCTTTTAGCAAATAACATATCTTCCTATATTTCTATATTCCAGGTCTTCTGTTTTTGTATGTTTTCTTTAAGACTGCACTTTAAAACACTACAGGTTTTATTTGTCCAACTGGAAACTTGGGTGCGGTTTTGGTGCTTTTGTGTTTTCCGTATCAATACTTGGTGTCTTCTACCTGCATATTGTAATGATTTTTTTCCTTATTTTATGGTCTTTGTTGAACAGAATTTTGAAAGCCAAATGACCTCTAAAGTGGTTAATGAAGCACTCCATCCTGTATAGTCCCTTTACTTCCATAATAATTCTAATTCCAGGAATAAAAGAGTTATCTCCATCGCCGCTGAATTTGAAACGTCTGTATAAAGAGACTCTGGAAATTGAGCCCATTTTGATAATTATTTCTCCTGGTGCTGATCCTTCTCAAGAGCTGCAAGAACTTGCCAGTGTTGAAAGAAATACTGAGTGCTACCATCAGGTCAGTCTGAGATAAGCGTGATGATCGAAAAACACAATGTTTAAAATTTTACAGTAGTAATCTCTGTTTTACCTTCCTTTTTTAGGAAATTACTATGTAAACACATAGTTTGGTATCTAAATTTGTTATTCCCACCTACCTCTCCAGTAACTTCTGATTCCATTGGCAAAATGGGTTAGAGAAAAGACACACAAATAGTGATCCTCTCAGAAGCAGGTTACAAATGAGAGGCATTCCTCACACTTGGAGAAAGGGAAAAGGAGAAGATAGCTGGGAAAGAAAAAAAGAGCCTGTGTTATACATGCTGAAACATTATCTTTTTTTGGTGTGGAATAATTAAAATATGAACAAACCCCCCTGAAAATTAGACTTCATAAATTCCTCTGCTTATAGAACTTGCATGTTTCTTTCTTCAACAGAAAACATAAATCAAATATTCAGTGTTTGTGAATACTTTGGTTTTTTATGACATTCTGTAAAATATTTTGAGAAATTGTACAAGAAATGTTAATCAAATAATTGTTGATGTGACTTTCTGAACTGAACTTTTAAATTTCTAGTCTTTTTAAAAATGTTTTTAAGATCGACCATGTGGGAAGGCCCTTAGATTTCAGGAATAGACATACAACACCAAAATTGTTTGCCTTGCCAATATAGCTGTTTTTTGTTGTCATGTTTTACAACTTCTTCCCTGTTTTGGATTCAACACAAAATTGGGGAAAGGTAATTCCCCTTGAGTAGACTTTAATCAGGAATTGTACTGATAAGAAATCACTTGATATTTTCTTTGTCTGTTTCAAAATTGGATTTATGCAGAGGTGTTGAAAAGAACTCTTTTTAAGAAGAAATATACTGTAGCTGTTAAATTCATAGAATAACCAAGGTTGGAGTAGACTTCAGGAGTTTATGTACTTCAACCCCATTCTCTGAGCCAAGAAGTCTTCCCTCTAAGGATGGAGATCTCAGAATATGTCTGGGTGACTTGTTCCACTATTTGACTACTTTTACAGGAGAATGTCCTATCACTATGTGCCTCTGAGGGTCTGTCTATATCTTCTCTGCATTCTTCAATCACGTAGTTGTACACAGCAAGAAGGTCTCCTGATTGAGTGGCTGTCAACCCTGCTCAGCATGCCCTGACCATGATAGTGGTTTGCTCTAGGGTCACTTCAGTATGACCATGTCTGTCTTGTACTGGGGAGCCCAAAACTGGACACAGTATTGCAGATGTGGACATGAGTTCCAAAGAGAGGGGAAAGATCACTTCCCTGGACTTGCTGATTGGTCTTATGAATACAGACCCTTATGGGATTTGCCTTTGTTTCAAGGGCTCATTATTGACTCTTACTTAAGTTCTTGTCCATTAGGACCTAATTTTCTCCACAGCTGCTTCGTAAGCAGGCCCAGCCAGCCTGATGCTTGGGATTATTCCATCCCAGGTCTAGGACTTGCATTTGCCTTGGTGAACATCATGAACTACCAGCCTGTTTCTCCAGCCTCTTCAGGTCCATCTGAGTACTGGACTTAGCAGTGTATCGGTTGCTTGCCCTCCTCCCCATCCCCTTCCTTTGCTGTTATCCATTAGCTTGCTGACAGTGCACACAGTCACATAACCCAGGTCACTGATGAAGACATTAAACAGTATTTGCCGTAGTACTGATCTCTGAGGGATACCACTAGCTACAGGCTGCCGGCTGGACTCTGCACCACTGACCATCATGTGAGCCCAGCAGTCCACCTATTATTCTGCCTATCTTATTTTTCACTTTTCCAGTGCATATTTCTCCAGTCTGGTGGTAAGGAGGTTATGGGAGACTCTGTCAAAAGCATTACCAAAGTCAAGGTGTACACCATTCACTGGTACCCCTTGTCCAGAATGGCAGTCACCTCTGTATAGAAAGCAGTGAAGTCAATCAGGCGTTAGTTGTCGTTAGTAAATCTGTACTGGCTGCTTCTTATCACCACTGTGTTCTTTGTGTGTTTAGAAATGGCTTCTAAGGGGACTTGCTCCACAACCTTCCCTGGGACTGAGAGGAGGCTGACCAGCCTGTAATTGCCTAGATCTTTATCCTCCTTGCCCTTCTTGAAGATAATTTTTTTTTAATCAGCAAACACCCCAGATCAATATAACCTTTGCAAAATGAAAGCATTAGCTGTTCTCCAGTGCTCTTGGATTCATCCCATGTTGTCCTGTGGAGTTTTTTATTTCTAAGTGTGTTGAGTGATTCCTAAACCTATCTCTCTCTACTGTGGTCATTGCTTTACTCCTGTAGGTTTTGGAGACCTGGGAGGCCTGAGAGCAAGTCTCAGCAGTGAAACCTCTTACTAAAAGCACATTGAGTGCCTCAACCTTTTCCATTTGCCCTGCCCCACCAAGTGAAGGGCTAACAGTTGCCAGCAAAGAAGTCTTTGTGATAACCTAATAACAGCCTTTCAATATCTACAATGTCACCGAGAAGATGAACCCAGACTCTTGGCAATCAGGCACAGTGAAAAGAAAGCAGTGAGCATCAATAGTAAAGAGAGAGGTTGCAGCTGAATGTAAGGAGAAACTATTTCACCGTGAGAACAGTAAAACAGATTTCCCAGTGCAGTCTCCATCCTTGGGGTCCCCAAGAGTCCACTAGAAAAAGCCATCAGCTTCAGATCTGATCTTTCATAGCTGGCACCTACTTTGAGCAGGAGATTGGACTAGAGAGTTTCCGTGATTCATTCCTACTTAAATTATTCTATGATACAAGTGATTTCCTAATATTCCTAATACACAATACCAATATGCTTTATACCTGTCTGTAAAACGTTATTTCCTTCTTCATTTGAAGTATTCAGGGGAGGGGAGTTGTTATCTAGCTGATCACTGGTTAGCATAGAAATGGAAAATGTCAAGCTTAATGTTGCTTTTAAATAATCCTTGAAATTGTTCCTTTCCTGGAATGTGCACTGATGTAATATATTTTTCCCATCAGATTATAAAGATTTAGCTCCTTCTGCCAGTTTGTCTAGTCATGAATGTTTCAGAGTGCACATTTCTTACACTGCCACATGTCTGTTGGTGTTTATCTTTAAATACCCTTTACATGTTGAACCTAAAAATGTAGCATGATACAGTATTTGATTAATGAGTAGTAGTACTCAAAGCTTAGTCATCTGAAAGTTGTCCTACTAATGATAATATTTTGATGATTAGTTTTTTCATACAATTTGAATAGGACGTAGATGATCAGATTTTTCTTCTCTGTTGAATCATTTCTTATAGTGGATAAAAACCAGACCACTAAATTTGTGTAGTGTGCTACCATGTTGTCTGGTGACTTTCAGTTGTCTTCTTTTGGCTACTTTAAATTATTTCAAGATATTATACTAAGTTTTATTTAGGCAGGGGCACTCGTCCTGATGGGGGACTTTAACCACCCGGACATCTGGGAAAACCACACTGTGAGCTGCAAGAGGTCCAGGAGACTCCTGGAGTCTGTAGATGACAACTTTCTGGTTCAAATAGTGGATAGACCGACCAGAGGCGATGCATTGCTGGACCTGGTGCTCACCAATGTGGGGGAGATCATTGAAGGTGTTAAGATTGGAGACATCCTGGGCTGCAGTGACCATGCTCTAGTTGAGTTTGTGATCTCAAGGAATGTGGGCCTGGCGAAGAGTGGGATCAGGACCCTGAACTTTAGGAGAGCAAACTTTAGGCTGTTTAAGGACTTGTTGGCCAAGATAGCCTGGGAGGTGGTCCTTAGAGACAGAAATGTTGAGGACAGCTGGCTACTCTTTAAGGATGCCTTTCTGAGCGCTCAAGGGCTCTCTGTCCCTCTGAATAAGAAAGTGGGCAGGAGGGGCAGGAGGCAAGCATGGCTAAGCAAGGACCTGCTGGTCAACCTGAGGGAAAAGAAAGGCAAATACGAGCTCTGGAAGCAAGGGTGTGTAGCCGGGAATGAATACAGGGATGCTGTTGGGAATTGCAGAGATGGGATCAGGAAAGCCAAGGTGCAGATGGAACTGAACTTGGCGAGGGATGTTAAAAACAAGAAGAAGGGATTTTACAGGTACATTGGCCAGAAGAGACAGGCCAAAGAGAACGTACCCGCCTTGGTAAATGAGAAAGGAGAATTGGCTGCAACTGATGAGGAGAAGGCTGAGGTTCTGAATGAGTTCTTTGCCTCGGTCTTCTCTGGCAGCCAGGATTCTCATAATTCTCAAATCCCAGAACCTTGCATCCCTAGAACTCCAGGTGGGAACTGGGGGAGCAAATCCCCTCCCACTGTAAGAGCAGAGCAAGCCCGTGACCGCCTCATGAGACTGAATGTCTACAAGTCTATGGGGCCTGATGACATGCATCCCAGGGTCCTGAAGGAGCTGGCTGATGTGGTTGCTGAGCCGCTCTCCATCATATTTGAAAAGTCGTGGCTTTCAGGAGAGGTCCCTGGGGACTAGAAAAAAGGTCACATCACTCCCATTTATAAGAAAGGGAGCAAAGAAGACCCAGGGAATTACAGGCCGGTGAGCCTCACATCTGTGCCTGGGAAGATCATGGAACAGATCCTCCTGGATGACATGTTGGAGCACATGAGGGAAGAGCATGTGATCCGGGACAGCCAGCACGGCTTCATCAAGGGAAGGTTGTGCCTTACCAATCTGGTGACCTTTTATGATGGAATGACAGCATCAGTAGATAAAGGGAAGGCAACAGATGTCATCTACCTGGACTTGTGCAAGGCCTTTGACACAGTCCCCCATCACATCCTTATCTCTAAATTGGAAAGATGTGGATTTGATGGGTGGGCCATCCAGTGGATAAGAAACTGGTTAACAGACCGTAGCCAAAGGGTGGTGGTCAATGGGTCTATGTCCAGGTGGAGGCCAGTGACAAGTGGTGTCCCCCAGGGGTCTGTCTTGGGACCGGTTCTCTTTAACATCTTTATCAATGACATTGAGGATGGAATTGAGTGCACCCTCAGCAAGTTTGCGGATGACACCAAGCTGAGTGGTGTGGTCGACACCCTAGAAGGAAAGGAAGCCATCCAGAGGGATCTTGAGAGGCTGGAGAGATGGGCCCGGGTGAACCTAATGAGGTTCAACACTGCCAAGTGTAAGGTGTTGCACTTGGGCTG
Organism: Porphyrio hochstetteri; assembly: GCA_020800305.1. Taxonomy (NCBI): domain Eukaryota; kingdom Metazoa; phylum Chordata; class Aves; order Gruiformes; family Rallidae; genus Porphyrio; species Porphyrio hochstetteri. The sequence continues at coordinate 206,352,826 of CM036905.1, read as the reverse complement.
GAAGAATCCCAGACAGATACAGACTGGGAGAAGAGCTTCTTGAGAGTAGCCCTGCTGAGAAGGACTTGGGGATTCTGGTGGATGAGAAACTTAACATGAGCCGGCAGTGTGCTCTTGCAGCTCGCAAGGCCAATGGTATCCTGGGCTCCATTAGAAGAGGGGTGGCCAGCAGGGACAGGGAGGTGATTGTCCCTCTCTACTCTGCCCTCGTGAGACCCCATCCGGAGTACTCTGTCCAGATCTGGGGCCCCCAATACAAGAAGGATGTGGAACTGTTGGAGAGGGTTCAGAGGAGGGCCACAAAGATGATTAGAGGGCTGGAGCCACCTGCCCTACGAAGAGAGGCTGAGGGAGCTGGGCTTGTTCAGTCTGAAGAGAAGGCTGTGGGGGGACCTCATTGCAGCCTTCCAGTACCTGAAGGGAGCTTATAAGCAGGAGGGGATTCAACTTTTTAAAAGGATAGACAATGACAGGACAAGGGGGAATGGATTAAAACTAAAGGAAGGAAGGTTTAGATTAGATATTAGGGGGAAGTTTTTTACAGAGAGAGTGGTGAGGTGCTGGAACAGGCTGCCCAGAGAGGTAGTGGATGCCCCGTCCCTGGAAGTGTTCAAGGCCAGGTTGGATGGGGCCCTGGGCAACCTAGTGTAGATCCAGGCCTGAGGTTGATGGCCCTGCCTGTGGCAGGGGGGTTGGAGCTCTGTGATCCTTGGGGTCCCTTCCAACTCATACCATTCTATGATTCTAAGGCTCCAACTTTTTTTTTTGATTCAGGACGGCTTTAGGGTAAAAAGACAGGATGGATTTCTTCTTAAGGGATATTTGATGAAGTCATAATCAAAATAGATCTATTTCTTTATAGCAGTAATGCAAAGAGAAGATTTTTCAGATTGCCTGAGGCTGTTTTCTTTTCAACGTGTTTGTTTTGGGGGCTTTTGTTATGTACAGCTTCCAGTCAGATTCTAGGGACAAGCAAAGGTGAATGCACTCTATGCATAGTTTAACATAAATTATTGCAGTAATTATGCTACAGAAAGTGCTTAATTTCCATTTTTCACTGATTTATCTGAAAATTCAATTTGGACTCTTTGCATTTCCATTCAAAGATCTAAATTTATTTTAGCAAGTATATGGTACTACAAAAAATGAAGAAAAGTCTGGTTGTTAAGCCATTCATATTTCCCAGTTGGAAAGAGAGCAGCCTTAGTTTTTCAATCTCAATATGAAATTGAATGTTTCTCTTCAGAAGAAGTACTCCTAGCTTACAGGCAGAAGATTCGTTTTCATGTATCTCTTGGTTTTGTTGTATCAGCAGTTCTGTAGCAATGCAGTTTAGTCACTGATATTGAAATTATTTTTGAGTTATATGTCACTGTGTCGTGGTTTTGCCCCAGCCGAGGGCCGCACCCCACACAGTCGCTTGTACTTTTAAAAGGAAGGGGGAAGGAGAGTTGGGGGAGGGGGAAAAAGGGAAGGAAGAAAGGAGGGAACGAAACCACAACCTAGAAACCAGAACCACGCAGGTTGGGATAAGGATAGTTTACTAAACAATAACAGAAAACTAGATATAACAATAACATAAGTTTAAAGCACAAAATAGATGAAACTGGTGATACACAATGCAATTTCTCACCAAACCACACAACTCAGGCCGCACAGCTTAGAGCCGTCCCGGAACCCGACCGACCCCAGAAACTGCATGTCCTGGCGCTGTCTCCTCCTCTTCCCCCCAGTCCCCCCCAAAAACTGAGCATGACGTAACTGGCATGGAATGTCCTCTTTGGCCAATTCGGGTCACCTGTCCTGGCTGTGTCCCCTCCTTTCTCATTAGTAAGGAAGTATGCAGAGCTGAGAAAAGGTCCTTGATTGCCCGGCAACAATCAGAACCATCAGGGTGCTATTAGCACTATTCTCATGCTAACACCCAAACATGGCATTCCATTCACTGCTAAAAAAAAAGTTTAACTCCATCATAGCCGAAACCAGGACACACTGTCACCAGGTGATGTATGCTTTTTCCATAAAAAAAGCCTAGGTAATGTGGTTTCTTAAGAAATTCTGATCAGATAGATTGCAAAATAAAACCTATGTTTTCATTCATCTTTTCCCTACTTTAGTAGCCTATCACTGCTTTTGTTGGTGTAACGCTGATGGTTGGACTTAGTGATCTTGAAGGTCTTTACCAACCTTTATGTTTCTATGACTAGGGAGATTTCTGATTATTGTTGGCACACCTTCTTTTTTCAATATGCACTCTAACTTGGAAACACAGTTTTGTTTATAGCTGTTAAATGAAGTATAGCTAATTCCTGATACAACTGCTTTGTTCATTTCAGATTGCAATGGGCCAAGGCCAAGCTGACCTGGCTGTTCAGACTTTAAAAGAATGTGCAGGCAATGGAGAATGGCTGTGTTTGAAGAACCTGCATCTTGTTACATCTTGGCTTCCTGTATTGGAAAAGGTGAGGATAACTAGAGAAGAATGTATTGAAAACTAGAATATTTCAGGCATTTCCATGGTGATGTTTAAAATTGCAGCAATTGAAAAATAAAACTTGGCAGGTTTCTCAGTTATGAGTAAAGTGGAATGCTTCAGCCCTAAGTAGCTCTTTCCCTCTGTCCTTCATGTGAGCTCTTTAATTTTCATACAGTGTAGAGTATTTCTGCCACAATGAGTGAACAAATGATCTTGTTAGGACTTCTGGTGATAGAGCCCATGTTTGCTGAACATTCTATGTATACTTAATTTTAATTTTTTCCCCTCCAGTTCTAGAGCTTTCTTTTTATTAATTCTGTTAAAGTGTAGCTTGTGTCTGAGTCACCAAGAGGCTTTTGCTAATTTGAAAATAAAATTTTTGAATTTTATAGAAACCCACTCTTAAATTCTGTCATGTAAATGCCAGAACTAACTAGATCAAAGTGACTTTACATGAATATCACTGTGAAATCCATAAACTCTAAAAATGGAGAATTCCTATTCACAGTTACTACAGTCTTAATTTTACAGTTTCTAATGGTTATCTGTAAAGTGTACTCCATGCACATGAGCTCGGAGTCTTATCTTCTGTCTGTCTAATAATGCCCATCTGGTATGCATGTCCCTTTTTAACATTTGTATAATCCATTTTGGGAAAAAAAGGAAAAGGCAGAGCAAGAGATCAGATATGCATCATTTAGTCTAAATATGGTAGTGTAAACCATAGAGAAGACTACTGAAAGAGTGTTCAGGCATTGGAACAGGCTGCACAGAGAGGTGGTGGAGTCACCATCCCTGTAGGTGTTAAAAAAACTTGCAGACCTGGCACTCCAGGACATGGTGTAGATGACATGGTGTAGATGACATGGTGGTATTGGACAGGTGGTTCAACTTGATGATCTTGATCAACCTTAAAGATTCTGTGATTCTGTGAATAGTGCCTGCAAGCTTCTTACTGGATTTACAATTTCAGATTTTTTAAGTATTTAAGTATGGATATATATCAGAAGTTTCTTACTCTTTCCAAAAAACATAATAATGGTGTTAAGCTTCCTACTGAACTTAATGTAGACTGAAATCTGTTTATATTTGACTCAGCACATCCCCTTGTCTATTTTGCATATCATTATAAAGCGTGAGGCTACACAATTCATATGGTTGAATGTCCTCTTTAGAGACACATGCCCCTGTATAGTTTAGTTCCATCCCAGTACTTAGATTTAGCTCTCACAGGCTTTCCGTTTAAGTGGATGAAACAGGTTTACTGACACACAGGTCAATGTGAACTTTTATCAATATGAAGATCATGGCTTCACAGCTTTCAGCTGACTGCCCTTAGCTGTCTTCTAGCCAAACAAGGTGTATCTGAGGACTTACGCTGCAGAGGATAGCACTTGAACCAGCATGTAAATAGCCTTGTTTTTTTCTCTTAAATCTCCTGATTCTGAGGCTATGGATTGTTTTTAGATACTAGTTTGTCTCCTGTGACATCCTCATAGACAAGCTGATGAAATAAAAATATACAGGGGGAACTGCAGCACTCAAAGTGTTGTCAATGACAAAAAGTCCAGCTGGAGGCCAGTAACCAGTGGTGTTCTCCAGGGGTGGATAGTGTCCAATATTGTTTAACATCTTAATTAATGATAGGAATAATGGGATGGAATGCATACTCAACAAGTACATATTAAAAAAACCTGAGAGGTATGATTGTTAAAACAGATGGCTGTGCTTACATTCAGAAGAACCTTGATAGACTAGAATAGTAGAGTGGTAGGAACCTTGTGAAGTTCAGCAAAGGGAAATGCTAAGTTTTTCCCCTTGGAAGAAATAACCCCAGGCACCCCTCCTCAGCTGGGCAGGGGAGAGAAAATACAATGAAAATGCTTACGGGTTGAGATAAGGACGGGGTGGGGGGAGATCACTCAGCAGTTACCATCATGGGAAAAACAGACTCAACTTGTGAAAATTAGTTGAATTTATTACCAAGCAAAGCGGAGTAGAATAATGAGAGATAAAACCAAATCTTAAAACACCTTCCCCCCTCACGCCTTCCTTCTTCCCAGGCTCAACTTCACTCCCGATTTCTCTCTCTCCTTCCCTCAGTGGCACCGGGGAACAGGGATTGGGGGCTGGGGTCAGTTCATCACACGTTGTCTCTGCTGCTGCTTTGTCCCTCCCCAGGGGGAGGACTCCTCACGCTCTTCCCCTGCTTCAGTGTGGACTCCTTCCCACAGGAGACAGTCTTCCAACAAATTCTCCAACATGAGTCCTTCCCACAGGCTGCAGTTCTTCACAAACTGCTCCAGTGTGAGTCCCTTCCATGGGGTGCAGACCTTCAGGACTGGACTGCTCCAGCATTGGTTCCCCATAGTGTCACAAGTCCTGCCAACAAACCTGCTCCAGTATGGGCTTCTCTTTCCATGGGCCATAGAGGTTCTTTCCAACCTCAGTGATTCTGTGATTCTATGTACAAGATAAAGTTTTCATTTTGCCTACAGAGCAGAACAATCCATGGATTGACGTAATTTTCTTCTTTACTAAAACCACAGAAAAAAAAAATTACTATGATTGTATTTTAGAGATGATAAAAATGAATGGATTGTGAGAAAATCAATAATAACCTATTTTTTGGTGAAGCCTCTATATTTGAATAGCATTTGATAATATTTATTCTACTATAAGTCCACTTTCTTATCTTCAGTTTCTTATGAGACATGATACCTGAAGCATACATACAACAAACACTTGAAGAAAAAAAAAATTAATATAGCTATACAGTTGTTGAAAGTCATTGAGACCTGTTATTATCCTTCATCTTTTGGGATGTAGACTTCTGGTGTTCTTTTTACTTCAAAGAACTAAAGAATGAATACATTTTCTTATGCTCCCTGTATTTAGGGTCTGGGAGGAGAGAGGCAAATATTTCGATACAGCTAGGCTGAACTTCAAACAGCAAGAGTATAGAATGTGTGGATGCAATACATCTTGAAATACAGTCTTTTGAATAACTTTGTAAAAAAAAAAAACCAACCTAAAGAGTTTTTAGACAAGGCCAACTTTCTACTTAAGGATATAGTAATTTTGTAAAAATAGTATAATTTTGTAAATATAATTCTGTGTATCAAAAAAACCAACCCAAAATCTACTTCAATATATAACATCTCTTTAATAGGAACTGAATACATTACAGCCTCAGTCAAACTTTCGCCTCTGGCTTACTACTGAAGTTCATCCAAAATTTACTCCAATTTTGCTTCAATCAAGTCTGAAAATAACTTATGAAGTAAGTTCTGTTAGGAAAGCTTTTCTTACTATTTTATAATGAATGAGTTTGCATGTATAGTGAACTATGTGTTTAGATGTTTGGCTAATATGAAGTATTTACATAACTGGCTTGGTCTTATCTTTCAGTTAAATGTAATACAAAAACTGCTATGCATTTACCTTGAAAGATCTTAAATGATCATTTGTAATGTATAAATGGAAATTTGTAGAAGCTGTGTTTTAAAGGCAAGGTTTATAAAATTTCTTTCAGACATGCTTTTCAGTTGGAAGTTTGAACTGAAAATAAATTTACTGGGGGGAGAAGGATTTTTTTTGTGCACCAGATTCTTTTATGCTTTTAATTAGTGTTTCTTAAAAGCAAAAACCTACATAGGTGCTGGAAGGTGAATGAAAAACAAGGAATTCCCTCCTATCAACCTTTAGGTTGTATATTAGGAAAATGTTTTTCAATATGAGGGTGGTAGATCAGTGGAACAGGTTGCCCAGAGAGGTAGTGGAGGCCCCATCCCTGGAGATATTCAAGGTCAGGCTTGATGGGGCTCTGAGTGACCTGATCTAGTGAAGATGCTCTGCTTACTGCAGGGGGGTTTGACTAGATGACCTTTCAAGGTCCCTTCCAACGTAATGTATTCTATGATTCTGTATGAAACATATGTAACTATGGTAGTCTTATTAACAATTATTGTTTTTCAAAATAACAAAAGAACATTCATATAAATACCAAAATTTCATTTAAACCTCTAACATTTGTGGTTGCCTTCAGACTTGCAAGTCATTTGAAAATGGCTGGGTATCTAACCAGTCGTTTTTACTTTTAAGCACTGTAAGCTTTGTTATTAGAACTGCAGTTATTTCTACTGGTTGTGGACATTAGCTACCACTAAATCAGAGAACTGGCATTTTATTATATATACACTGTATCTATATGCAAACTGCCAGAGTGTGGAGATGGCATAAGGCAAGTTGACCCTGATCACAGAAATGATAACTGGTAGTTGAGCTTGTAAATCAGGAGAAAGCTTCTTGTTCTTGAAAATATTTTACTTTTAAGCTTAAGTATTTTGATAAGTATGGTTCTTTTAGTGTACTACTTCTAGTGTAGTTCCGTCCTCCTATAAGTTGGCCCTGGCTGTGATTTCCTTCAGATGAGATCATTCTGTTGTTAGGTCATTTATTACAAGCAGATTTTTTTTCTTGTTAAACTTTGTTTCATTAAGTACTGTTTATCATTTAATTATGTTATAAATTGTAACTTGCAATTTAAGAAAATAGTACCTAAAAATATCAGGCTTTCTGTGTAGAGCACTGTTTTCCTTCCAATTGCAGGCACCTCCAGGCCTCAAAAAGAATCTCTTGCGAACCTATGAATCTTGGACACCGGAGCAAATTAATAAAAAGGGGAATTTATCTCGAGCCCATTCTCTCTTTTGCTTGGCATGGTTTCATGCTGTATGCCAAGAAAGAAGAAATTATATTCCTCAGGTAATAATTTTTTTCTACCTTTTGAGAAAATGACTCCATTTATTAGCTTTTATATTTGGAAGTGTTTTTCATCAGGTATATGTTGTGTCATGTTTGGAGATGAGAAATACTTGGCTATTTCTGGTGCCTGCCTTTATTATTGCCTCTGAATTCATTGCAAAGTAAGATCCTGATAGCCTAAATTCCCGTCCCTGTGAAAATCAGTACTGCCTGCATGGGGCTATTTTGTAATTTGTGTACTGGCTGATACTGGGAAGAGTGAGGTCCGTGGAAAACGTTCTGTGAATTCTCTTTGCTAAGAATGGGAGCAAAAATTTAGAAACATACACGATCGAATGGAAGATGTGAGAACAGAGACACTTTGGTGGGAAGGAGAAAGTGACATTATCTACTCTTTCTGCATACAGTCCCTTTAAGGAAAAGGAAGAACAAAGGGATTTACTCATTTCTTGTGAGGATTTCAATGGTTTTCAGAGATTGATGTGCTTTTTCCTTAGATTTTATTTTATTTTAAAGCAAACATTTCTTTTTGGCTGCAGATGCTTAAATTCAACATCAAAGAAGCCCCAACAAAGTTTTCTATGCTTCGTTTATTTTATTTAGACTAGGGGTGAAATTAACCTGTGATCTGAAAGATTTAATCTGGCAATGGAGCCTGGAGTGTTTGAGAGGTTTTTTGCTAGTTTTGACTTTGTGATTTATAAGACTGTCTGCCTCTTGCAGTAACAGACTTTGAATATGGTGTTCAAGAAGTAGAATAGGTGAAAATACTTGGACTACTGATCTAACACATGAATTCTCATTTGGCTTTGTTCAAATTAACGTTAATTTACCACAAGCTTTCCAAGTTGCACCAGACAGGATTACTGCTTTCTCCTTAATTCCACTGTAACTGTGTTTGTCTCATGTGGAGCTTAGTGATGGTTTTATGTTGTGCTTAAGATTGCCAGCTTCTAACCTTACTGGACTACAATTAAATAGAGTTAGCAGCTCCTGCATTTTATAATGAATATACAAACCTGAGTCTGTGTCCAACTTAGTGAATATGTCCGTGTTCTCTGACACATTTGCATATTTCTCATAATGAACTATATGTTGCTCTTCCTGTGATCCAAATGCAAAGGTACAACCATGAGAAGATAAAATGGGAGATACCTTTGAGATCTGGATTTCCTCAGTTCTGTATCATACATCAATATTTATTTATACTTTTCCATTTACATTGATCGGCTTTTGTGAGAATTACATATGATGTTCTATGTAAAGAATAATGCCACCAAGAACAGAAGGGAGAAACAAACTGAGAATGATTAAAATATGTGTATCGTGGTCAGCATTATTGCTGTATTAGTAGCAGTAACTGCTTTTTATAATGATAATTTTTTCTGTCAGTAGAGAAGTGACATGAATTAAAGAGTAAGATGATGAGAGCATAAAATACAGACTGTAATTAAAGAATAAGACTTATTAAAATCCAAAGGCAATTGAAATGTAAAAAAGTCTTCAGAAATAAGATCATGATGCAATGCATGATCTAGTGACAGATGTCAGCAAGTTTTAGTTGAAGTAAATACTGTTAGAAAAGAATCTTAAGTTTGCATTCCTAATATTAAATGGATTCTAGTTTGTATAAGGATATAAAATTAAATGCACTGGTAGTGCTGATATTTTTATACTACCTCCACTGAATGTTTCCAAAATGCACTTGAGAGGATGTACATTCTCTCTTTTTTCATTCAGTATTAAGTTACTATGTAATATTTGTATTGTAATTTATGATCATCATTGTGTGACTAATTAAACTCTTTGGGTGTCTTTTGATGGTAGGGTTGGACCAAGTTCTATGAATTTTCTTTATCTGATCTCCGTGCTGGTTTTGACATTATTGATAGACTCTTTGAGGGTAAGTCACTTCTTAAGGAAATATTTCTTACCTCTGTATCAGAACCCTTCTGAACGGATCTCATTTTAAATTTATAGAATATTATAAACTTTCATGATAATTTTAATAAATTGGTTACATTACACGATTGTTTTATATGTAGTGGGGCCATTCTGTTTAAAGGTTGCTTTGAAGGTATTTAAATTTCACATTTGAACCTTCATTGGAACATTTTCACAAATACAAACTCATGACCAGGTAGTTAGACAGCTGCTTCAATATGGGAAGCATACTGGGAAGACCTGAATCAGCTGTGCATAGGCTTATCAGGCTTTTCGGGATGTAGATTCGCACTCTGAGGATGTCTCTGTTAGTAAACTGATAAGGGCTGAGCACAGGCTCAAAACTATTCCATGGTCAGGTTTGTTTTTTCCCATATTCACCTTATACGGACTAGCATCTCACAGGCTGTCACAAGACGCGTTTTGTCAGGTAACAGGACCTGGAGACTCTTTTCAATGGGCAGCAGGTAAGAGATTACCTTATTATAGGGCAAAAGAGTGTTTAGCTGTGTGGATGCAAGCCACCTTGTGCCATCAGACCTTGTGTTCAAACAGGACCTGTCTTGTTTTGTCATTAGTAGAGATGTTACATGAAGACTCAGATAAGAGTGGAGATACTGTGCAAGGTTCATCATCAGTAAGCAAAGCTAGAAACACAGGATGAATCATAATGTCATTTTTAGTTAGCTTGGTAAACCAATAATTTCTTTGTGCCATGTACAACTCTTCTGAGCTTCTGGAGTCCAGAGGAATAAAAGGGAAATACGGGAGTACCTGGAAGATAAAGTCTTCTGTCTCCATTCCTTCCTCTGCCATATATTGAATAAAATACAAACTAATGCTTCATACTGAAATTCACTGTTAGATAACTGTTAGATATTAACATTGTTCTGTTAAGTAGTGGAGTAATTCCTTAATAGTAGTTAAGATGAAAAAGATTTGTTTGTTTTTTGGTTTTTTTTTTTTTCTAAAGTCTTTGCATTTTATATAATTGCAAAGTGCAGTTAGGAACTGATATTTAGAGAGTAGGGAGGCTCTTCAGAGGGATCTGAACAGACTGGACCGATGGGCTGAGTCCAATGGGATGAAGTTTAACAAGGCCAAGTGTAGAGTGCTGCACATGGGACATAATAACCCCATGCACGCTACAGGCTTGGGGGAGACTGGCTGGAGAGCTGTCAGGCAGAGAAGGACCTGGGGGTGTTGGTTGACTGCAGACCGAATATGAGTCAGCAGTGTGCTCAGGCGGCCAAGAAGGCCAATGGCATCCTGGCTTGTATCAAAAACAGTGTGGCCAGTAGGTCTAGGGAGGTGATTGTGCCCCTCCCTGTACTCGGCATTGGTGAGGCCACACCTCGAGTGCTGTGTCCAGTTCTGGGCTCCTCACCATAAGAAGGACATGGAGGTCCTGGAGCGAGTCCAGAGAAGGGCAACCAGGCTGGTGAAGGGGCTGGAGGGCAAATCCTATGAGGAGCAGCTGAGGGAGCTAGGGCTGTTTAGTTTAGAGAAGAGGAGGTTGAGGGGAGACCTTATCACCGCCTACAACTATCTGAAGGGAGGTTATAGAGAGGTAGGTGATGGTCTCTTCAGCCATGTGACAGGTGATAGGACAAGGGGGAATGGCATGAAGCTGTGCCAGGGCAGGTTTAGATTGGATGTTAGGAAAAAATTTTTTACTGCAAGAGTTGTGAGGGCCTGGAACAGGCTGCCCAGGGAGGTGGTCGAGTCACTTTCCCTGGATGTGTTCAAAAAAAGGGTAGATGAAGTACTTAGAGATATGGTTTAGTTTAGGATGTGAATGGTTGGACTTGATGATCTTAGAGGTCTTTTCCAACCTTGTGATTCTGTGATTCTCTCCAGAGAAGGAGACTCCACAGCCTCTCTGGGCAGCCTGGCCCAGGCCTCTGCCACCCTCATAGAGAAAAAGTGTTTCTTGATATTGAGATGGAACATCCTGTGTTCCAGTTTCTCCCATTGCTCCTTGTCCTGTCTCTGGGCACCACTGAGAAGAGTCTGGCCCCATCCTCTTGACACCCATAAGTGTTAATGAGAACCCATTTCAGTCTTTTCCAGGCTAACCAGAACCCAGCTCTCTCAGCCTTTCCTTCATAAAGAGATGCTTCAATTCCCTAATGATTCCTGTAGCCTTTTGCTAGACTCTCTCCAGTAGATCCCTTTCTTTCTTGAACTGGGGATCCCAGAACTGGACACAGCACTCCAGGTGTGGCCCAGTCATTGTCCCATGTAGTTATTTTGGACAACTGTGATAGAAGGGAGGGGGAATAAGTTATTTTGAACTTGTGGGATGTAGGTAGGGCAGATTAATGAAGCTGCAACATCAGTTATCATGACCAGGAAACAAATGTTACCATGCTTATTTTTATGTGCTATGTTGTGTGATTTATAATGCTTTACAAAGTACCTATCCTGGACCTCGTGTTTGAAAGGTGACATTTCTGTTAATGTTACCTATCTCAAGCATATGTGGTTTTGGATCAATCTCTTAGTTTATTCTATGAGATCAGATACAAAATAGTGTATAAAATTTTGAACAAGGAAAATTGTTTTTATTTATGACAAAGGAGCATATAATCACACTTTTAATAGCATCGTTACTTAAATGCATATAACCAATTGGTTTATGTACGATAAGGAGCACTTCAAGACATAAGTAATATTTCTAGTAAGTCGTTTTGAAACACAGTAAGTATTTATTTTATCAATGACAAATAGTTACCAACTCAAAATTTCTGCAACTTTTATGATTTGGTAAAAAAACTGTTAGAAATTAATTACTTGATTTATTTTTATTTTTTATTTTGGTGAAGAGCTATAATGCTTGTAATGCAATGCTATGCATTGACACAAAAGTAATCTTAATTAATTTATAGGTTCCAAAGATTTTCAGTGGGAATTTGTGCATGGCTTATTCGAAAATGCAATTTATGGAGGCCGTGTAGATAATTACTTCGATATGAGGGTTCTTCGGTCCTACTTGGAGCAGCTTTTCCATTCACAAGTCATTGGCGGTTTAAATGCCAGAGGCAAGAAGAAGACTGGTTTCTCATGCTTGATCTCTTTACCAAATTCCTGCAGTATTTTGGTAGGTATATATCTTCTATCACCTAATATAGAAACTAAGATATATTGTTTTCAATAATTATTCTTGGAAATAGTTTCACAAAGAAAAAACAGAGTTACAATCCAAAGGATACCTCCAATTCTTTGAGACTTCTTTTGTCTGGAGCACTAATTCCTGAGTCATCAGAAGTATTCTGTGAGTATGTTATGCCAGTCTGCTTTTTATTTTACCAGCTTGGACCGCGATGCGGAGCTGCATAGCTGTGAACTGAAAATAAATTGGGACAATTTATGGCAAAGACAGATACCATTAGGTTTTTATGTAACAGTTTATTAACATAATAGCATTTTTGTATAGATTGCTGAACATTCTTATAATGTTTGGATGAAATAGGAAAACCTAAATATATCTCCTTATTTACAAATACATCAACATTCTGACATAATCTGCTAACATGCCATTTTATTTGGAGGTAAATGTGGATTTTGATTCTCCTTTAGTATTCCTTTCATGTAAACAAGGGAATTCAACAGTCTTGACAAACAGATATTTCCATATCCTTTCACATACTATTGTTTTTGCTATTATTAATTTACATTTTAATGTAGGACTCCATACTCAACCTCTACTATGAATTGCTGTAAATGGAATTATGCCAGTTAAAATAATTTAACTGTCATCTGGCATTCTCTGTCTGGATTCTGACTGTTTAGGTTTGGGGGTTGTTTTATTTTTTTACTTTAAATAGAATGGTTATTTTCTATAGATGTGCTGAGTTAACATCATAAAGAGGGACAAGAATAAACAAACCACAGCGGTCCTTTTTCTTCTAGATAATAAAGTCATATAGATGAACACTTTTTCTTGCCTGCGCTGCCTTCAGTATCTCTCAGTTTCTTACATGATCATTTATGTGAGAGTTTATACTTTTATGTCTTAGATATTTTTTCTGCAAGTAGTTGTGATTAATAGAACATTAATAAAGCTATGTTTGATTTCTTTCACTAATTGGAATAATACGTCTTAAGAAATAGTGTTCTGTCAGTGGTGGAGAAATCTGCTACTGTTGTTACTTCTGAAGTGACGTTCCATGTCCAGGTAAATCATACACACCTAGGATGTGCTCTCACAAGCAAAGGACCAAATGCACGTGATGTAATGCGATAGGGTTGAGCCAGACATTCACACGGTAAATAATTTTGCCAGCATTAAAAGTGACATTTCAACACCACTGGTCTGCCTTAGCCTGCAAAGCCTCTTTCAGGTTGATACAAGAAGAGCATCACTAGTAACTCTTTCACTAGAATTGCTGTTGATGCTACTCTGCATCTCAAATGATGATGCAAACCTATTTTTACTTAAATGATTGATATATTTGAATGACATCTTCCTAGATTTAAATAGAAGTTAGTGCTCTTCATTTTATAAATATATATTGTATTTGAATTTTTTTATTTTTTATGTTGTCATTAATCTTAAAGCTTTCAACAGAAGTCTTAGGTTGTTTTTTCTTTTCAGTTGATAGCATCACTGTCATCAGAATTGCTTACTGTTCTTTGAGCTAAACGCTATACAAAAGAAGACAGTTTTTTAATAAATAAAATTAAGAAATTTATAAACAAGATCACCAAGATATGTCATGTGTTATATACTTATTTTAATCTTTATGTCCTGCATTACACTTACTGAAATTCTTTTCAGCCTACACAGTTAATTTCATGAGCCATATTTGTCCTTTTCTTCTAATGTAGGATTATCGTAACATTATTGAAAGCCTTCCAGAAGATGATAAACCAGACTTCTTTGGCCTGCCTGCTAATATTGCTCGTTCATCGCAACGTATGATCAGTTCCCAGGTAAGGAGTTAAATTTTTCATTGACCTCTGACTGTGTCCAGTATAAGCTAGAAAACCCAACTACCTCGTAATAAATGTGAATTTCCATAACAAAGTCGGACTAAGTGGAGGGATTTTTGTTATATATTGACTTCTATCTGTCGAGTATTTTAATGTAATAACAATTAGAGTTTTCTAACATAAAAGCAACTCTACATGTTTCTTGCATATAAAAGAAGGTTACATAGATTTTTATTAATAGCGAAGAATTTTAAAATATTTTATTAAAATAAAAGTATTTCTTTCATGTTTTATTGTTATATGTGTCATTATACAGAAATTATTAGTGTACTCCTGAATAAACCCAAGGTGACTCTGTAAGATCTCTGATGTCATAATGGAAAGTCTGCCTCATGAAAAAATTCTTTATCTTTATAAAAAGTAGTATAAACAGCTATAATGTAGGTCTTCTTTTGACTCTTTTTCTACATTTATAAAAAGTATACATTATGAAGTGATTACAAAACAGGCAAACCTTTTTGTTGTTCAGGTATTAGATTCTCTGTGAGATTACTCCATATCAGCATGTTTCACTATCTTTCATTTACATTCAAGCTTTGTCATACCCTTCCATGACGGGCCTCTGGGAGATGCTGAGCTTCAGAAGATAGTATGTCTGATAATTTCCTTTTTGGTTGATACTACCTGCAGTTTCCCATTAATAAGGTCATTTTGGTAGTGTAAGAGACTAACAGACACTGTTTTATTTTTATATCTATGTCTTTAGAAGACATTTTTGAATTATTTTACTAAGGTTAAGCCTATTTTGAGTGTTTTCACCAAAATCTGAGAGGAAAGTGTAACCGCTCATGCATTTAGGAATTATGAGGAACATTATTAGTTGAAAGGAAATTATACAGTGAGAAGCATCCTCTATCAGAAAGCAATCAGATGAATCTTGAATCTTGATTGTTAAATGCATAACACATTTGATTGAGTACATATGAATTCAGACTATTTCAATATTTAAGCATACTTTAGGATTATTCTTTTCCATAGATTTTTTTTTAGACTATTTTTACTGACTTGTGAATGTAATATATACTTTACAACCATTGATATTTATTTTGTAAAGAATCTGTACTGCAGCAAAACACATAAACACAGGTAGGCCAACACCTTAGCCTGTCTCTTTGTTTCCAGCTAGCTCTATGCCAAGATAATATTCAGCATTAGCACTGGAATAGTCAAAGCAATGTGTTCAGATGACTATCTTTCTAACTTAAAATAGTAATTTAGGGCTTAAATAAGCAAAGAATTATTGGGAAAGTTTAAACTAACA
Organism: Porphyrio hochstetteri; assembly: GCA_020800305.1. NCBI lineage: Eukaryota > Metazoa > Chordata > Aves > Gruiformes > Rallidae > Porphyrio > Porphyrio hochstetteri. Next base: position 206,337,380 of record CM036905.1, on the reverse strand, counting down.
TAATTCATTTCATGTTTAAGAGTATCCATGTATGCAAGTAGTTTCACTAGTCCTGTTTATAGTCTTACTGTAATTCCTGTCAGTGAGAGAGTTCTTACAGCTGCTGTTCACTGCAAGGTAATGTTTTAGTTTTAGTCACAAAATGAAATAGTTTGACAGAATATGGGTAACATATTATGCTTTTTCTGGAAGAAAAATTCTGAATAGTTATTCCAGAATTGAATTGAATTGAATTTTCTCCATAATGAAAAATAAGTTCCAGGGTTTTTGTAGTTTTAAATAATCACTCATTTTAAATATTTCCATAATTGCTTTTTCTGTAAGATATGGGAGATGCCTCTATCATAGCAAGAGTTCTCAGTTATCATTTAATTGCAGTCTAAGCCAGATACGGATAAATATGTAATACCAATCTAATATATTTTAGCTCAAATACGGAGCAAGTTTAGGACTTTGAGGTAAAGCTTAAATTGTTTTTTGTTTTGTTTTGGTTTTTTTACATTGCTTTTAATTAAGTCTGGATGAGAGCACATGATTACTGTATAAGTGCAATGAAACATTACAACTTTTAATGATTTGCATAGTTTATTTGCTTGGTAAATTAATCACATCAGATATCATGAAAGTTGATTGATTTGAGAATCTTGCATCAGAGCTATGAACTAATCTATATATCAAGACTAGTTTTAATTTTTACACAGACTTAGCATGCTGTCTTATGTAAGGGCAGGTTACAGCCCTGCCCCCTCCCCTGCTTCCCACCCCCCTGCATATATAAATAAATCATTGAATCATAGAATACCATGTTGGAAGGGACCTCAAGGGTTATCTGGTCCAACCTTTTTTGGCAAAACCATGGAATCATCAAGGTTGGAAAAGACCTTAAAGATCATCAAGTTCAACCATCAGCCCTACATGACTGTAACCACTAAACTGTCTCCTGAAGTGCCGTTTTTTAAACTCTCCCAGGAGTGTTGACTCCACCACATCCCTGGGCAGTCTGTTCCAATGCTTCACCACTCTTTTGGTGAAGAAATTTTTCCTAATATCCAATCTGAACTTCCCCTAGCACAACTTGAGACCATTAGTTGAAAGTTCCCTTTAATTTGGATTCCCTGTAACTTCAAGACTTAAATTTTTTTTTAAAGTATCTAAGTGTTTGTTCACATTCACCTCCAAAAGGGCTCCATGCAGATATTTTTTACTGGTACAACACCTTTGATCTGTTAAAAAAATATTTGCCATTCAGTATTGCATTTGTTGAATATCAAATAGCTACTGATAAATTTTTAAAAATATATATGTTCACTTAAATCCATAAATTTATTGACAAATTATTTGGTTTATTATTAGCACGTGAAACTATAAAGTGATATAAAGACAAATCAGTTGGGCGAGGGTGCATAGGGTAATAAATTGAGCTCAAGAACTCGTCTATCACAAAGCCAAGGGTCAATGTAGCTCTGTTTTTTTGTCTTAAAATCTTTTACAGAAAATTCAACTTCAAATGCTTTTGTGTCTGTCAGATGCACTGTAGACTGATGATAGTTTTATTTATTTCAGCTATACTTACATAATAATAAGAACAGTAGTTATTAAAAATGCTAGTATTTGGAAATAAATCCTTAGTTAACCTCCATGAAGTGAGACTAGATTCACAGTTCCTGTGAGAAGGGAAGTAGATAATGAACACATTTACGTGCAGACTTGCACTCTACAGAACTGGTCTGTCATAGCATTGATTATAGACTGTGGGCTATAACATTGAAAATACTAGACTGTTGTAGTTATACTTCTGTGAGATGCATCTTTGTTGTAGGAGATACTTCCTCTTTCTCCCAGTAATCGTTTGTGGTACTTCTTTAAGCCTTACACAATTTAAGTAACAGAAGTAGGAGATTTTTCTTAAATTGCTTTTCTACCTAACTACGAATTGTACACCCATTCCATTTCTGATAGTTTGGCAGCTGTTTTAGATCCATAGGTGATCCCATTGTTCACCATCTGAAACTGAACAATTGCCTTCTAACAAGAGGGTTTCTTATAAATCTGTTAACAAGCTAAAGCAGAGAAAAGTTGAGTGAATGAGAGAGAAGTAAGTTGCACCAGCTTGGTCACCATGTCAGTAGCATCATAAAGGTGAAATTTAATACCTTCTCCACTACTTCACTGATTCTGTGCAGTATGATACATTTTTCTATAAATTGTCTACTATCCCACATTTCTCACCTGCTAGCCAGGTTGCATTTTTAGGATCCTCTTCTTCCATATGTAGAGATGCATAAGATTGTATTGTCTACACTGCTGAACCCAGGATTATTAAGGCAAGCAGTTGTTTTTGAAATGTATACACCAAAGATTGTAGTTACTTGTTTAAACCAACTGCCAGCAACTTCATCATGTGTTTAGGCTTAGAGATTTAAAAGATTCATTCAAATATACATTGATTTTAAGTAAATTGTAATTAGCTATCTTTTATCAGTTCAAACTCTTAAAAAATAAATAAGTATTCGATTAGTTAACACTATGATCTATTCTAGTAACTGAAGTTAAACTACTGTAATTCTCTTAAAAGAAATCTGATATTGTTTTGTGACGCTGTTTCACTACATAGGAGGGAATACTTAGTTAATAGAAATGTAGATTTTATATGGCCTTTCTATGATTTACGTGTTGTTCATGTATAGGAAAGGCAGTTTGTATTGCTGCAACAATTCACTTTGCTGTAGCGGAAATTTACTGCAGCACAGTGCAGCATTTTGTAGCCATGTAGAGATCTCTTCTCTGACCTACTGCATTGAAAAAGCTTGGGTAAAGCAAAAACAGCACTAAAAAGAAATGGACTTTTTTTCTGTGGCCTTGCAAATATTGATTAGATATAGCTTATATTGATTATTTAAGTAACTGATTATTATATAGCTTACTGATGATGTATGGCTTTTCTTTTTTTTCCAGCAGAGAACTTAAATTCTGATTGAAGAGCTGAATATCACTAGATGCATTCTTTTAATATTGTTAATTACTAATTGAATTGTTAGAAATTCTGTCTTAAGGGAGATTTATATGTGGTGAAACCAAAACTAGCCCTCAGTTGCTGAGGAGAACAGGTCCAGTGCTGGCACAATCCTCAGTGGAGTGCTCTAGTGCAGTGCACAGAGGGGGTTCCTGAACTAGGGGGTCCTCAGGGGAAGCTGAGAGAGCTGCCAGGAGCCTGCAGCTTCTGCGACAGTGGCTGGCTTGTGACCAGTTGCCAACTAGTTTTAACTCCATGTTCATGTAGGAGTATATACATGTTCTGTAAGTAGACTGTTTCTCTCCCAATATTAACTGCTCCTTTCCTTCCTAAACCATGGACAGAGGCTATTGAATACTTTAGGCTTTATGTGCCATCCCTCACTTATGTTCTCTTGCATTCATCAAATGACCCATGTTTTCTTTGAACTTTTGCATCTTTGTTGAAGCCCTTTTCACCCTTAATATTCCCTTCTAGTCTTGTCTCCAGTGGGGCGTTGACTTTCTTAATTTCATCTTGAAATGCCCATGTAGTGCTTTATTGTCTGTTTTCACTGTCCTTGATTTTCCTTCTTATATCTTTATTATTATTTTTTTTGGTCTTTAAATCCACTGAGACACTCCCAGCTTAGTCATTCTGCTGAAAGTCCTGGTGTTTCTGAAGAATGAGGTGATTTTTTCTAAAGTTCACTCAAAAATACTCCTTTATTCCGCTTTTTAATCAGCTGAAAGTAATGTGCTTTCTCCTAGATTGTCCTAAATTTTCCCCCTGCCTTATGTCCACTTCTCATGGGATTCTGCCAATAGTGTTTGCTTTCATAAAGCCCCAAATCGTAACTCTGCAGTTTACCTCATGCCTATCCTCAAAATACATGTAAATATAAATAATAATTCCCGCCTGCATTTTCAATGTGCTATTAACCAGCACTCAGAAATTTCCTTCAGTAATGTCATCATTAATAATACAGCTTTTTCACATACATTTTTAAATATAAAGACATACAGTTACAAATAATGGGATTAAAAGGATTTCTGTGACGGAAAGGTAACTCTTAATTTGAGTTAAAATTTTATAAGCTAGCAGGTCTCTCATGAATTTTATACAAGTTTTTAAGATATAATTCCCATGAAAGATGTGTTGATGCAGTTCTTTGACATGGTATAAAGTGTGTGTGGTATATTTCTCATACTCAGTAAAAATTTCATCTTACAGATCACTACTATAAATACCAATTTGGGTGTGTGCAGGACTAGAATGCACATTCTTACAGAGAGTATTTAAAAAGTCTGTAGAAATGACCTGTGTGTCTATTCACACTTACTTTTGTGTATTCATACCGTGACAGTTTATACTCATCATGAATGACAGCTGAATCATTTGAGAACTTAAGACTTTGCTCTAGCAGAAACTTGACATATGTAAATAATACTTAAAGTATTATTAAAGTGTTTTTAATAACACTTTACATCAGTATGACTTAAGTAAATTGTGATATCTGAACAAAGTTGGGTTTACAAAATCAGGCAAAAACCCCGTGTTGCCTGACTGTATGTTCCACAGAAACTATACTAGCACAGAAATCTTGCACTGAATTAATTCTTTTTATAGATGTGATTGCTTAAAGAGAAACAGCAATTTCTTTAATGAAATCCATTAGAAGTCAAAAGGAATAGCTCATCATACCTTGGTGTAGCTGCTAAATATAGGACTCATTTAGAATAATTACTGCTACTCTTCTGTCTGGGCTTGAAACTTAGAAATTTTTTAGAAAAAAAATCTTTTAATAGCTATTCTTTATTTTGTGATGAATACTTGTTGAGTTAAAATTAATAGTAAACTTACAATGGAAAACAGTGTAGGCCAATTTAGTAAGGTAGATGAGGTAAGAACTAGGGTCAGGAAATAGGAAGTGAATGTTGCCTCATTAAATATAATTGCATTGATCTCACTGACTTCAGTAAAGCAGCATATAAAACAGGTTCAGTAAATCTTTGCGTTCCTTTTTTTTTTAACTTAGTTGCTGACCTGCTCTTATTTTCAGCAAGTCACTGGCTGATTCTGTACCTTTTCCCACCATTCCTTGCATTTCTTGTTTCCTTAGATTAAAACTGCTGTCTGCCTTCCCAAACCTGGTCAGATGTATGATTTTAGTATAGCTCCAGTGCTGGTTTTTTAACTTGTTAATGTCAGCAACAGAGACAGCATGTGTAGGGGTGGGTGTACAAGGGCACCTGAACTCTCAGATTGCTGGATCATGCTTGAGAATACACACCAACTCTCTACTGCTGTTATTTCCAAAGTAGCTGAAGTAAAGTTATGGTGAATATGTCCACCCAGTATTACAGTCATACCCCTGATTCTGGTGGTTCTACCGTATATGGAATAGTGGGGCTGTGGCGTGTGGTTGTTTTTCAAGGTTCAGTTGTAATAGAATGACAGCTGTAGTTTCTTGTGTGTCCACCAACAGACTAAATTTTCTCTTTCAAAATGCAGCTCAACAGGGCTCTGAGCCCTGGAACCTAACTTTATATCTACCGCTCCTCCGTGATTCTAATGGTGCCATGTAGAGTGATACGGGTATAATTACTGAAAAGCATGCAATTGGGATTATTCTTGAACTTGTTATGTTATTGCTGTAGATGTCAGGATGAACATAAATATATTTTCTTAAAATAATTTAGCATTTATATAACCCTTGTATCAGCTGTGCAGAGCATATAATTACTGACCTTTATTAAATGCATCCCACATCACAAATACACGACTACTAGGCTTTAGCAAAATTGATGACTAATGCCAAAGTGTATTTATTATTACCCTGCAATTGAGTGATCTGAGTAGTTAAAAGAATTTTTAAAATGCAGTGAGTATGTTTTATATAAACTGTGGTGCTACACCAAAGAAATGTGCTCTGCCACATAATGAAGTGGAAGCCACAGTACTGTGCTCTAAAGGAAAACACAGCTCTTAAGAGTAAATTCATTGCAGAGAATCAATGCAGTGCTTCAGGAAGCCTTATTAATTCTCACAGGATTGGTGCTATGTATATGAGAATGTATTGGTGTTCTGCATTTAAGATGTTGGTTCTCTTCAAAGAATAGATTGCAATTTTCCCATTGTCTTAAATTCCATTGAGTGTGTAATTAGCTAAGGTCAACCACCTCCACAAAGTAAACCCCTGATTCCTTGGAGAAAGGCACAACTAGAGTACTGGCTGCACTGTGCTGTCCATCTGTAGCATCCCACTGATTTTTTTTTTTCCTTCTTCACTGAATCCTACCTCTACAGAGTATCATCCTACTCTCAAAGGTATACAGTCCTCTTTTGTATAAGTAAAGATATAGGTGGTGTCATTGCTTTCCCTCATTTGCTCTGTATTTTGATTAAGAAGGCATGTATGTCTGTAATGACTCCAGTCCTACTTCACATCCTTATTGAGTGAATGTACAACTTCGAGGTAGCCTCAAGGGAGCAAGCAACAAAACAGCAAGCGTAGACCTACACTGTTTCTTACTGATCCATATGCAGTATGAATTATATGGTTATGAATGCCATTAAAGTACTTTCTTGCTAACACACAATGATGGAATGCTTTGGATTGGAAGGGACCTTAAGGATCATCTAGTTCCAACCTTCTGCCATGGGCAGGGACTCCCGCCACTAGACCAGGTTTCCCAAAGCCCCATCCAACCTGACCTTGAACACTGCCAGGGAGGGGGCAGCCACAGCTTCTCTGGGCAACCTGTGCCAGGGTCTTTTTAATATCTAGTGTAAATTTCCCCTCCTTCAGCTTAAGGTTATTGCCTCTGGTCCTATTACTACCTGCCCTTGTGAACAGTCCCTTTCCATCCTTCCTGTAGGTCGCTTCAGGTACTATAAGGCTGCAATAAAATTTCCCTGGAGCCTTCTCTCTCAGCCTGTCTTCATAGGTGAGGTGCTCCATTCCAACCCTTTCATCATCTTTGTGGCCTCCTCTGGACTCGATCCAACAGCTCCATGTCTTTCCTGTACTGGGGAGCCCAGAGCTGGCCACAGTACCCTGGGTTGCAAGGGGGTCTCACAAGAGAAAAGTAGAGGCGCAGAATCACCTCCCTGGACCTGCTGCCATGCTGCTTTTGATGCAGCCCAGGACATGGTTGGCTTTCTGGGCTGCAGATGCGCATTACCGGCTCATGTTGAATTTTACATCAATCAACACTCCCAAGTCCTCCTCTTCATTGTTGCTCTCAATCCATTCTCTGCCCAGCCTATAGCTATGTTTTGGTTTGCCCTAACCCATGTGCAGGACCTTGCACTTGGCCTTGTTGAACTTCATGCAGTTCACATGAGCCCATCTCTCAAGGCTGTCAAGGTCCGTTCCCTCTAACATGTAAACCTCACCATGCAGCTTAGTGTCATCAGCATACGTGCTGAGGCTGCACTCAATCCCACAACCTCCATGGACCCTGTTCTTGCAGAGAGGGTAAGAAGGGACAAAGAGAGTCTGAAACTCAGAGGTTTCGTTTGCAGCTTGGTCTTGGACTGCTTTTCCAGCCATGTGGGTAGTTGCAGCCAATCTACAAGGAACAGTAAGGGAATATGTAGTTCTGTCACAAGGCCTATCAACCCAAAACCTATTCCCTCTCTTGACACAATTAAGACATCGTTGCATTGCACTGAGTTACTGCTTTCTCAGTATTTACCAAAGTCACTATGTTATGACCTCATATTTTAGTTTGATCTGTAAAATCTTATAAAAGCAGAAATACCTCCTTGAATGGCTAGGTAAAAGGATATATTGTTTCATTCAGAGAAATGACACATAGAAGTGGTTTCTGTGCTAAGACTGCATCCTTTTACAATTGGTAGATGGCAGTAGAGGATCTATGATATTGTCTAGACTCACTGAGGAGTTTCTTAGCTTTTTGTGCAAGAATAAAAATCCTCTTATCAGTTCCACAGTCTTGAAAAAAACAGCAGTTATGTGACTAGCAAATCTTTTCTGGTTTGTATTCTTAGAACAGTAATTGTATTTAGTTCAGAGTTGTTTTTTTCACTGACGTAGAATTTCACAATTTTTTTTTGCTTTATTGCTTTCCTCTTTTTCAAATTCTAATACTGTGTATAAAATCTGATATATTTATGTGATTTGTGGGATAGATTGCTTACAAAAGAAGTAAAAGACTTAGATATAAACCTGTGTTGATTATATATTGTATTTTTGAAGTAGCAGGTTTTGCAGTAGCTGTGAATCACTAAGTACAAAACTTCTTCCTTATCTTCTGCATGAATAAAGAATAGAAATAGATTTACTGTTCCTAGAAATTTGTTTTTATCAAGGTTGCAGGGTAGAAAAATGGAAAATCTTGGCTTTTCCTCATTTTTATTTTTCCATGAAATTTTATTTTAATATTCAGCTCTAACACGACTTTCATATTAAACCACATGGGATCATTCAATGCCTTTATTGCTTTCCATTCTGTTAATTACCTCTCTTAATTTCTCTAAACGTGTGGGGTTTTTACTATACTCTGTTGGTCAGTATGATAGCAGCATATATCCACAGAAACCCATAAATAATGCAGTGCGTGAAAAAGCCGAGATGCACAGTTAGTTTAATAACTAGGTAAATAAATACTGACATTTTAAGTTTGACTACCCCACCTTTATTAATATATGCAATTTCTGTTTTTCTGTGCTGATAATGCAAAAACATAAAGTGTATGAATTTTCCACTAAAAATGGAGAAAATATTCAGCAGCGATTCCTGGATGCTGTTCATCGTTATTAAATGCACTGTTCACAAATAAATTGCTCTATTGAATTTTTTATATAAATACTGTTATGATTACTTTACCTTACTTAAACAGGCAGCTTCCAAAGGACTCATGGTTAGCAATAATCATCTTCTCACCCCTTTTTAAACCGACCATTACTGGTGATTGCTTTTATATTTTGCTTATCTTTCTTTCCATCCCTCTCATTTTCAGTGATGGCACTGTTTTCCTGCCTGCTCTGTGGTAGATTTTTTTTCTCACTCTTAACATTTATTCAGAATATTTAGATGTGTATTTGAACTGGAATAGCAGAACATATAAGAGCTTTTAGTGTGTAACATATTAAAAGAATACCTTGCAATAACATAGGTGAACATTCCATGATTCTGCATTGTAGAAGTATCTTATTTTGAGTACCCTGTGTTATACGATTAGATTTTCAGTTTCCTTAGCGTTATAATTACATGTCAATACCTTTCCAAAGTAGAGTGCAAAGGATATGATTCAACAGCCCTGATGTCTGCAACTGTGCTAGTCACTTCTAGTCTCTCTTTGTGATCACAGAGGTAACGTGTTAAGGGCACAATTTATCTCATGCTAGAGTAAGTATCTGAAGTTAATTATAAGTTGACCTGATGGTAACATATATGTGCATACACACACACACACAGAGAAAATATATTTATATCTAGCTAGATGGGATAGGGAGAGGAGCTGAATTGTTCTTGCGTGTTGAAGTTATGTTTCCTGGAAATGCATATCCTCATTCTGATTTCCCCAACATAGACCCATCTATCTGAGGTACCTATTGAAGGAACTTAGTTTGCCAATGTACTCAATACAACAATCTTCCAAACCTACTTTAAGCCACTTACAATCTGTTGATTATGAAGGGAGGCGGAGGTGGTAATCTTTGCAATTGTAATGAATTACTACTAAGTAAGCTTTAAATAAATGCCCAAAGGCAGGTGAGGTGAATTCGTGATTTCTGCTTTGTTTGATTTAAATTCTCTCAACCCCTCTATGTATTTGGTTTTACCAACATTGACACCGTTGTTTTTACATGACATAAGCTGAAACAAGGAAGGTCCACATTGGATAATAGGGGAAACTTTGTCACCATTAAAGCAGTAAAGCAGTATAACAAGTCATCCAGATTTTTCAAGACCAGGCCCAGAGCAGCCTTGTCTGATCTCAGACCTCACGCTGCTTCAAGCAAGAGGTTAGACTAGAGACCTCCAGAGGTCCTTTCCACCCTGAATTAAAAAAATCAGTTTCCCTTTTCATTTGCCTAACAGTCACAAAGGGACTGGCTTGAGAGTGCTGAGTAAACCTTTTCTTACGCTTCAGCTGATTGTAGTGAGGACTGGTCAGCGCTATAAAAAAACTTCACTGATATTTGAGAATAAAATCTTTATGCAGTTCAAGTTCTAAAATCAAACTTGTCATCTTACTCAAGCAGTAATATAAATTATTATTTTACATTGTCTAACTCTTTCCTACATTTGGACAGATTTAATAGATGTAAAAAATGGCATACAAAAATGTCTGTCAAATTTGTAGTCCCTTATTAAGTGTGGAATGATGAAGTAGTTCAAAGATTAGGTCAATCGGAGTATTTTGGCATGACTTAAGGTTATTTTCCTCTCTTTTTTGAAGGTGAATGAGTGTTCTAAGCAAAAATTTTCAAAAAGTATTCAAGCTAAAAGAGTCAGCAGTACACAAAATTTCAGCCCCAACCCATTAAGTACAGTCAACTGAAAACAGTGTGCTGACTTGGAAACTAGTAATTAACAGGTATGATGGTAACATAGTTTCACTTGAGAAAAGAAATTGGAAAATTTCTTGAGAAATAGAAAGAGTTAAAGAATTTCCATGAACATTTCATAAAGATCATAGTGTGAGACAGTAGTCTAGAACACTGAGAGATAAAATTTAATTTCTTTTGTTTCAACAGCATTCAATACCACTCATTAACCATTTAAATGGTTAACTTCTGATAAACTCATCCCAATAATTTTTGGGCTGCTTTGATAAAATTTAAAAGTAGAAACAGATGTAGTTGCAGTGAAGAACAAAGATTGAAATAATACATTGATCGTGTATCTCCTATTTAATTATATAGACAAATTGTGTAATCAGACAATTAGAAATAGACAGCTAGCCTTGTACACTAGAGTTAGAAAATAGTTTAATTACTTAATCTTGCAGTCATTACTTCTCAAATTCATTCCAGCTATATGGAGCTAAGTGTTTATACCTATGAAGGCACTTATAAAGTAGTACAATACTTAATATTTTCAATCCCCCATATTCACAAAGCAATCATAAGCTTTCTGCAGCTTTGTAGTATAAACATGAAAGTTTATATGAAGTACTGCATACTGAATTACCAGTTAAAGTATATTTGATATAAATGTTTTATTTCTTTGCAAATTATCTCAGGCAACTATCCAAAAACAAATTGCAAGAGCCAGACTATAGCTAAAAGAATGATATCTGGAAGGCACAAATGTGTGTTTATTATCTGTATTGCTTGTCAGAACATTTGCATGTGTGCAGAGTGAAACAGAGGAAGAATAACAAGAATGATGAAGATACTATGATCAAAACATTAATCAGAGAAAATAATTTTTTGCTAAATTAAACAAGAATCTTTTCTGCTATACACAATAGCTGGAGCACACAAAGAATTATTGAAGTTTAAAATTAAGTTATTGGGAATGAGAGGATGAAATGGTATTTTCTGTAATAGAAGCTGTACTGAGCAGTGGCTCATATTTTCTTTTCCTCTCTTTAGCTACCAGCATACTTGCAGAAGCCCTTGTAGGCCTTCACATTTATTACTGCTTTTAAACACAACTGAGATTTGGCTTTCCTCACTCCATCCTAACACAACTGAGCAATGTCTTTATGTCCTTCCTGGGTAGTCCATCCCTGCCTCTATTTTCTGAGAGTTATCTTTTTAGATTTGAGATCACTTCCTTCCTCTTAATCTGCATTGATCTTCTGCCATTCTTGTTCTTCAGTTTGCTTATTGTGCTTGCTTCTTGCACATCAGAAAGAACTGTTCTTCTGTTTTGAGAAATTTATTCTTGAAGATTAACCAGCTCTTCTGGCCCCCTTTGCCCTTAAGGCAGTTACCTATTGGATCCTGGCAAGAAGACCCCTGACTAAGCTAAAATCTGTTCTCCTGAGGTCCAAGGTTCTACTACTTGCCTTGCTCTCTTCTCTTGCGACTTTTAACTCCACAATCTCATGGCTGGTGCAGCTAAGACTGCCCTCAACCTTCACATCTTCTACCAGTTTTTCATTATAATTTCTAAGAAAAGGCAGGGTTATGCAAATTATAATGAATATGTATAATTAATCTGTATAAATATGAGAAATTTGGCTTTAATGTGACTGCACCAGGGCAGAGTAGAGGGCGAGTGTAACCACCCTTGACCCACTGGCCACACTCTTCTTAATGCACCCCAGGATACGATTGGCCTTCTTGGCCATGAGGGCACATTGCTGTCTCATGCCGTTTGCTTCAGTGAAAGAAAACACCATGTCATTGCACATCTTTCAAGAGTAGAAAATAAGTAGCAGATGCAACTTTTTACATCATTCTGTCTCACAACTAAGCATTCCAGTCCTTTTGAATGATTAATAATTTTTATTATCAAGTTTAATTCTTTGAGGTTAAGCAAAAGAGAAGAGAATTAGTTGCTTGTTCTTTAACATGTCTTGCAAAAAATGCACAGAAAAAAATATAGCTAAATTTAAAACTTAGCTAAAATGCCTACAATCACTAATGGGTCTATATGCAGATTAAGGGACAGACTGCAGTATCACTGGAAAACCATAATTTCAGTAATCTCCCTTTATAAATGCATACATGTGTTTGATCATTTCATATGTGGGTTACCAGGGTTGCTAACAATGAAAGGCAGTTGGACCTGATGAACTGGGAGCTCCCATTCTTTCTGAAAGTTTTCCAGTTACTCTTTTAATTGCTTGCTCTCTTTCTTTAAATTAATACATCTGCATTTAAATAATTCAAGGTAGCTTGCATGTCTAAGCAAGTAAGAGATTTGCAAGAGATCAGAATGAACTGATAATTGCCTTGGAGTTTTGGTGGCAGCTACTGTTTGTATTTAGTAACATATTCTGGGGTTTTGTTTTGCATTTTTTTTTTAATGACAGATGAAGCCTAGTTATGTGCAGAGCTTGAGTTTTGCCTGTAGATTTTCTGGAATAGAGATTTTTGATTAATTATACACCTCATTAGTTTTTAAATTATAGCTGAACAAAGACAATAACTGTGAGAAGAAAAACATGGATTTGTTTGTTTTGGCTTAATATGAATGAGGCTCAAGTTATATATTTGGATATGGGTATTGTCTGTGTTTTGAATGCATTGTTGTTAGTAATTAAGTATGTAGAAAAGCATAGTCCATAGATAAATTGGACATTATTTGCTATTATTTTGCATTTTTGTGCTAAAAGAAGTTTGTTTACCTCCTTCAAGGTTTGCATTTGTATTCTTATCGTTCAGGTCATTTCACAGCTTCGGACCCTGAGCAGGTCAGTAACTGCTGGTTGCAAATTCGACAGAGAAATCTGGTCTACTGAACTTTCTCCTGTTCTCAATCTCTGGAAGAAACTTAACCAGGTAGGAAAGTAGCTAATTTGAAAAGACAACCTTTCCCCCCCCCCGCCTTGTAACTACATTAAAAGCAGGCTCTAAGGAATTACATTGAATATTGAAGCATAGGAAGTGAAAAAGAAATTGAATGCACTTGAGGTTGGAAGCACAATCTTACGTCTGTGTAAATAACAATGAAGACTCTGAAGGATAACAGGCTATCATGTTTTTCTGTGTATAGAGGTGACTAAGCTCTTGTGTGTGTTTCAAACAAGAATGCTGCTATATTTTAGATTTGAATTTTGCAAGCCTTTAGATCTGCAAACCTTCCTTGAAAGAGCTCAGGTGAAACTGTTCCCTTATACCATGAGAACAGAGATTGTAGTGTTTGGAAACTGATAAATACACTTTTAAACAGTAAGAAATGCTTAGTAACATCACATATCTCTAATGATTAGTTCTTTATCATTATTAATCAATAGCACTGCAAATTCAAAGCTGTTCTTTAAAACTTGTGTCATAAAGCTGCGAGTATACCATGTCATGAAGCTGAAGCTACACAGTCCCAACTGGTGGCTATGGTCTTTGATGGTCTTGGTTACCCAAGTAAAAGTAACCAAGCTTGAGTGCTCTTTGACAAGGGAAGCCAGACCTGACACAGGGCTCAACTTTCTCCCCTGTTTCTCTGCTTAAATGCAGGAAAAAAGAATTATGCAGTATGTCTGTATTCTCTCTGTATTGTAGACACCACATGCATTTGTATTTGACCTACGTTTCTACTGCTCATAGTATCTCAAAAAATTGCTCCTGTTTTATCTTGAACATTCTTGAATTCTGTAACATTTTTATGCTGTTAGCATATTTAAGATCTCCTATAGAATAGGATGTCCTCTGACCTCATGTAAGTTTTGGAGAGGGACATTTGCTTCAGTAAGTTTTTTAAAAAAAAATAATATATACTAATGCCCTTTATCAGCATTAGTTTCCCTAATGCAGAATATGAGCTAAAACGATTCCTCAGTTATGAAGAAGTAAAATCACAAAATATCTATTCCTGAAGTTTGTAAAAAACCTTTTCTTCTCAGTTTTGGATGCATTTACAATTTATTGCACACTCTTTATTATAGAATCATAGAGTCATAGAATGGTTTGGGAAGAAAAAGGCCTTTAAAGATCATCTAGTCCAACCCTCGTCCATGGGCAGGGACACCCTCCACTAGACTAGGTTGCCCAAAGCCCCATCCAACCTCGTCTTGAACACTTCCAGGGAGGGGACAGCCACAGCTTCTCTGGGCACCCTATACCAGGGCCTCACCACCCTCACAGTGAATTTTTTTTTCCTTTTATCTAACATGAAACTCCCCTCCTTCATCTTAAGACAATTACATGTCATCCTGTCACTACATGCCATTGTAAATGGTCCCTTTCCAGCTTTCTTATACTTTCAGGTACTGGAAGGCTACAATAAGGTCTCTCCAGAGCCTGTTCAGCCTGTTCTCCAGGCTGAACAAGCCCAACTCTTTCAGCCTGTCTTCATAGGAAAGGTGCTCCAGCCCTTTGATCATCTTCATGGCCCAGTATGCCAAATGAGGTCTTGAGAGGGAGAAAATTACCTCTCTCAACTTGCTAGCCATAATTCTTTTTATGCATAACAGGATATGATTTGCTTTCTTGGCTGCAAGCACACATTGCTAGCTTATATCCAACTTTTCATCCACCAGTATTCCCAAGCTCTCCTCAGGGCTCCTCTCAACCATTCATCTCCATGCCTGTATTGGTACTGGGGATTGCCCTGACCCAGGTGCAGAACCTCACACTTCGCCTTATTGAACCTCATGAGGTGCTGGTGGTTGTTATTATTATTATTATTTCTTTTTATCTGTCAGATACAGATAGTAGTAAAGTAGAGTTAGATGGGGTAGATATTGACAATACCTGTCATTTTATTTGCAAGAAGCAAATATTAGCCTTCTACGTGTCAAATGTACTCACCTCTAAGGATAGTTGGTAATAATGGTTGAGTATCTGTTTCAAACTACTGGAACACAGGAAGTGCCTGCATAGATCTGAATTGAATCAAGCTGATGCATTTATAAATTCAAAGCTGTTTTTAAAATCAGCTACTTTTTATTCCAGAGGCAAAAAAGGCTCAGAAGCTTGTTAATGTGTAGACAAAGATTAACTGTGTTTTAAAACATTTTTATTCCAGTACTGAGTATATAAATAAAGGATTAACTCAAAAAGGATTATCTTACAAATACTTTGAAAATAGTTATTGTATGTTTATGTACCATAACAAAATTTACCACTTGACATAGGTTTGGTCTATAGAATTAATACTGGAATAATTTATCATAATCTTTAAATGTGGACATATTTTTTTCTGTATAATCTCAGTACCATATGGTGATTTTTTTTGTATTTTGAAACCTAGTATCCACGTTTAGATAAGACAGCATTTTGGTATTTCTTTGGATTTAACATCCGTGTTGCACACCACAAAAATCAATCTAAATAATTCAGAGTGTAGAACAGAGCTAAATTTACAGAATGTCTATAGTCAGTGAATTTCAGAAATCAATGAAAAAACAAATCTTTTACCTAATATTGGCCAACTGCTGATAAATCTGTATTACTTTGGATGTGACCACTGAAGAATTATACCACATTGAATTTATGATAATATTAATGTTTTTTAATGACTGCAAGTTTTAATCTTTGAATCAGTAGCACTGAGTGCTGTGAACAGAGGCATGAAATGCACAGAGCAGTTGGCACAGCAATTTGTGCGGAATAACTTACAAAAGACCAGCAACTTTGCCGAGTAGAGAATACACCTTCTTGGCAATGGTAATGATGTGCCTGAGGCACAATCCCCAGCCACTGTTGGAGCAATGGACCCTCTAAAATGAGAACTTTGAGAGTTCCAGAAGGAGGATGGATGCAGCTCTGCATGTCTTGAGCTGCAGGGACTACCTGGTGCCTCCTTCTGAGGCTAGGGCCGCAGGAGTCTTCTAACCTGCAGGAGATGTGTGCTTGTTGAGCATTTGTGTCACCAAAGATGCTGCCAGAGGATGTAATGGGATTTTGCAGCACCAGAAATCAGCCAGTTCTTTTCTGAAACACTGTAGGTTGAAGAGCCAAGCCTCCAACTTCCCAGAAGGAGGTGCAGGCACTCTTTGCCTGTTGATGGTAAGTGAAGACTTACATGATGGCAAAGACTGGAAACTTCAGACTCCTGGCACCAGGAGGAAAGATTCTGCTCCACCTCAAGATTTATGTTTATAGAACAGGCTTAGCACTCTCATAGCTGAGAAGAGGCTGGGAATTCTGTCCAGTGAAGCTCCCAAGCCAACTAAACCTGATCTACACAGAAGCACCCAGAACCAAGCAGTGAGGAATAGTAGTGGACATACTCCCTGCTGTGCAGAGGATGTTTCCATTTTCTGACCTGACCTGTCATCTAGGGAAGTTTGCTGCTTGCCAGTGGCTCAAATCTGGCACATTGGGGAAAGACTGCTGGTGTCAGCAACAGGGTTTTTGACTAAGTGGGGTCAACAGGCTGGCCAACTGGATTAACTGGAATAGGTTGCTCAGACACATTGTGGAGTTTCCATCCTTGAAGATATTAAAAACCTGCCTGGATACATTTCTGAGCAACTGCTGTAGCTTTGAGCAGAGGGTTGGATCAGACAATTTCCAGAGGTTACTTCCAGCCTCAGCTATTTTGTGATTCTGTGGGAGTTTATTATTCTTTGTCTGTCTATAACAATAGAATCATGGAAGCTGCCTCTCTTTTATCCACAGTCTGTTAGTCCAACCCGAATGCTGGCTCTGGAATTTTTCATTCAATTTTAATTTAGATACTTAAAATCTGACTTAAATTCATCACTCCCATGTTGAAAGTTACACAAGCACACTTCCTCTTCTTTTTAGATTTTCTAGACTAATACAGAATGCCTTGACCTTTTCATTTATAGAAGCTTTATTTGAAAACGCACATTTTAGTTCTTGCCAGTGGAAAACACCGTTGTAATGGATACTGTCCTAGAGCTGCTTCTGCAGTGCTTTTCAGTGTGATTTAGTAAGTGTAACACTAATAAGTTAATTAAACTCCCATGAACCTGCCATTAATTTAAAAAACCCCAACAAGTATTTGGATGCTCAGTATAATTTGTACAAAAGACTGTTAACTGAAAAAAATTAAGCCATCTCTAAATAACTCGACAAACAAATGTTAAACAGATTTTTAAAAAATAAACCCCATCCTTAATGTGGAAGGATGATCCACAACAGCCACCTGGCCAGCAGAGTAATTCAACCAGCCTGTGTCCCTGTGTCTGTTCTCTTCCCACATAGCTTTCCATCATGACAGAGTGTAGAAGAGGACCTAAGTTAGCTCTCTGTTGTTGCATAACTGGATCAGTTGGAAATCACTGTCCAAGGGAACTTGGGCATTGCCTGTCATGTGATAGTTTTCAGAGAAGCACAGAAGTCTCAGGACGCAACGGGGCTGTATAGGTGTTTCATCATGTCTGTTGCAGTTTTGCGTGGTTGGGTGCTGGAAAGAACAGGGGTGCAGAAAATGGCTGCTGCAAGGAGTTGCTGGAATTCTCTGCAGCTCCAAAGTGTAAAAAAGTCAAGGCCACAGCCAGTGTTGACCAGGGCCAAGCCAATGAGAGACAGTCACAGCGCCTCTGAGAATCACACATAGGAGGAAACAATCCGGAAGCAGCTGCATTTTGCCCCCGAAGAAGGGAGTGAAGAGATGTAACGAGCTGTGCAGACACCAAGGCCGGGGAAGATGGGGGAGGGGGCGCCCCAGGTGCCGGAGAGAAAGATACCCCCGCAGCCCGTGGAGAAACCCCATGGAAAAGGCCGGGACCCCACCTGTAGCCCATGGAGGGGCTCCACGCTGGATGGAGCAGGTGGAGAAATAGAGAAGATGCTGTGATCCTACGTTGTGACCCTCTGCCAGCACTTGCAGCCCATGAAGAGAAACAGAGACACAGAGATAAGCAGAGAGAGTTTTGTGCCAAAACAGGTTTGCTGGGAGGAGGCTGGTGACCCCATGGAGGACTGGGACTGAGAGACATTGTTATTTATGGCTGCCCGCCATAGCAGTGATCCAGGCAGAGCAGCTGATGAAGAGATAAAGCCCTGTGGGAAGAGACTCACATTGGAGAAAGTTCATGAAGGACTGTCTCCCGTGGGTGGGACCCACGGTGCAGCAGAGGGTGTGTGTGTGGAGTGAATGCCCCCTCCCCAGCTGAGAAGGAAACCAACTTGCAATGAACTGACCGAAGCCCCCATCTCCCAGTCCCTGCCCCCCTGCGCTGTGATCAGGGGGAGGAAGGGAGTGAAATCATGACTAGAGTCAAGTCTGATAAGAAGGGAGTGAGGGGGGGAGGTAGAGGTGTTTTAAGATCTGGAAAACAGCTCATGAAGAGGTAACCGAGAACCCCATTATTTTTTCCTAGTCCCTGCCCCCCCTGTACTGCGAACGGGAGGGAAAAAGGGAGCAAAAAACCCTGACTGAAGTCTGCTAAGAAGGGAGTGGTGGAGGGAACGTGTTTTAAGATCTGGTTGCATTTGTTTTAAGATTTGGTCACGCTCCCGACTCTGGTTTTCACTGGTTTTTTTAGTGTAGTGTAATAAATCAGTTTTTTCCGTGACTCTGTGTTGAGTCTGTTTTGCCTGTATTGTTGCTGATAAAATGATCTCTCCTTGCCCTTATCTTGACTCCTAAGCCTCTTGATATATATTTTCTCACCTGTCCAGCTAAGAAGGGGAGCAATAGATTGGTTTTGGTGGGCATCTGGCCTCTGGCCAGGGCTAAACAATCACAATGTCCAAACGGCCATCTGACAAGAGTAGAGAGGGACCAGAATCAGTGCTATGTTCTTGTTGCAAGGGGGATGCAGTTTCTGCCTTGTTTCAGGGAGACCCTTAAGTATCTTCATGAAAGTTGGAAGGTCCACCCATAATAAAAATTTGGAAGCAACTACTTCAACATGCAGTTTGCCTAATATATGATCATAAGCTGTCCTGTTGTGTTCTGCCTTAAAAATCAGTATGTGTTGGGTCTTCTGTTGTGTTTGTAAATTAAAGGCTAACATTATTTTAATGTAATTGCATAATGCTTCAGGAAAATTGCAAAAGTGGTTTTGAAAATTAATGTGTTGTTGCTCTTTTATCTAATATATTCACAATCTTAGCCTTAACATAACAATGTTGGGTTTTTTTCACCAAGGGAGATCAGTGAAGTAGAAATATAGGGACATTTTTATATTTTCAACAATGAAAAATTTGTGTAATTGTCCTGGTTTCAGCTATGATGGAGTTAATTATTTTTAGCAGTGGATGGAATGCCATGTTTGGGTGTTAGGATGAGAACAGTGCTGATAGCACCCTGATGTTTCTGGTTGTTGCCGGGCAATCAAGGACCTTTCTCAGTTCTTCATACTTCCTTACTAACGAGAAAGGAGGGGACGCAGCCAGGACAGGTGACCCGAATTGGCCAAAGAGGATATTCCATGCCAGTTACGTCATGCTCAGTATAAAGGGGGACTGGGGGGAAGAGGAGGAGACAACGCCAGGACGGGCAGTTTCTGGGTTCGGGGACGGCTCTAAGCTGTGCGGCCTGGGTTCTGTGGTTTGGTGAGAAACTGCATTGTGTATCACCAGTTTCATCTATTTTGTGCTTTAAACTTCTGTTATTGTTATATCTAGTTTTCTGTTATTGTTTAGTAAACTATCCTTATCCCAACCTGCGTGGTTCTGGTTTCTAGGTTGTGGTTTCTTTTCCTCCTTTCTTCCTTCCCTTTTCCCCCTCCCCCAACTTTCCCTCCCCCTTCCTTTTAAAAGTACAAGCGACTGTGTGGGGTGCGGCCCTCGGCTGGGGCAAAACCACGACAGTAATAAACAGTGAGAGGCTAATATCTAAAAGAATAGGCAGAATAGGTACATCAAAAGGCTAGTGAAGGTTTCTAAAACCAACCACCAACCATCAAAAAGGAATTTTTAAATCAAATAAAGAGCTAGTGGAGATATATGAGTTTATTTTCCCTATATCCATTACATTTATGAGGGGGCAATTTTCAGAACATAGTGGAGTTAGAAAAAGCTTGAATTTAGGAAGATAATGAAGAAAAGCTCTGGAGCAGCTCAGGTGCGACTGTACGAAGTCTTACATTGTACTGAGATAGTAACAAGAGGAGAAGTGAAAGAGGGAAAATGATCAAAGTCTCAAAATACACCTAATTTAATATTGGTAACATAATATAGTATTTAATGTTAAAGATTAGAACCTATCTTTACTTTCTTATGATTAGGAAGAGCACTCAGTGCTTTAGCAGTACTTCATCTTAATTCCCACGCAGGTCATGAGGATATTTTTAAAGCTGATGTGAGTTATATACATAATGGATTTTAAGGGAATGTAATAGAACCTTAAATGTATAAGCTGATATCGGTATTCATGTTTAATTTTCCTATAAAAATGACAGATGGGTTGTTTTAACAAATTCTCAGGAGAAAGCATTAAAAAGAGTGATGAAATGAATATGCAATTCATAGGAGGCTGTTATGTAAAGGCAAGTATGAAGGAACCTGTAGGCCTTCTCTGTCATTGAGGTTTTCGTGAATTAAGACAGCACATGTGAAAGACAGAGCAAAGCCTGCAAGTCACAGTGTCTGTTCTTCCTTCACTGTGAAATCACACACTCCAATAAGAAATCATCAACTTGCTTGTGCTAGTTTTACATTACATTTGTAGTGTACTCAACAAAGTATTGTCTCAGAAAAAATGAAGTGAAACTGCTACTGCGATTTCAGCGTGTGTGCAAAGACAAAATACAAAACACAATGTTTCTAAATACCCTGTTTCTTACACTTTGCATAGTAAGTACCTTTGTTATATGCCCTTCTAATAATGTGGTAGGCAAGATCCTATCCTTCATTCTTCTGTCGTTCATAAACCAAAGTACCCGTATTACTCTTTCACTTAGCTTTTCTCATATTTTTGCTTGGTTCTTGAGTGCAGTATGAACTTACAAACTTACAGTGCCTGGGGATGATTATGGAGACAGAAATCCTGTGTGTCCTGGAAATCAAGATGCCATATGACAGTTCAGAAATTTGTTTCATCTGGAAAAAAGTTAAAACTACTTGTTATTTAATGACGAGATACTTCAGAGAAAGTAAAATATGAATTTACCTTTAATAAATTATTAGAATTTGAAATAGCAAAAGACTTTTTTTCCCAAAGGCTAGGGTTTTCATTTTGCATTTCTGTCTTGTAAAATTTTCCAATAAGGGTTTAAATTCCATCACTGGACTTCAGTGCAGCATCTTGTTAGATGTCAGGTTGACAGTTTCAGACACATGCTAAAATGTTTTTATGTAACAAGCTGCATATGAATTAAGATTTGCAAAATGATACCATCTCTTGAAATTATTGAATACATTTGGATTTTCAGTGGCTCTAATGGAATGAAAGTAAGCAATCAAATGTTAATGTGAAAGCAGCAGTAACTCTCAGTTGGAGCTACTCAGGATTTACACATAATATATTATTTATTTGTATTTAATTTGCTTCCAGGTTGAACTAGTCTTATCAAAGCAAAAGCTGCATCTGGCAGCATGGGTTGTAGTACCCAATACAGTCTTGTTTTGCTGAGTGCACTACTGCTGCTTATATTGACACATTGTTGAGCCAGGCTGGAGGCCAGGTGCCCCCCAAAACCCTTCTATCCCTGCCCTCCTCAGCTGGGCTGGAGAGAGATAAGGTAATGATATCACGTGTTGTTTTTTAGAATTCTAACCTGATTCATCAGAAGATGTCTCCACCTGTGGAGCAGCAAGGATCTCCAATCTTATCATTCATTACTCTGGAACAATTCAATGCCATCCGCCTTGTGCAAAATGTCCATCAGTCACTTGCTGCTTTAAGTAAAGTCATCAGAGGTACCTCATTACTGAGTTCTGAAGTACAAAGACTAGCAAGCGCTCTGCTAAATCAGAAGGTAAGTATTTTTTTCATGAATTTATAAATAATGAAAAAAACCACAGAAACCAACCAGAATTCTGATAAATATGTATCATTTGCTCTAAGTTCTTTTATTGGTACGCTAAAATGAAGTGACTTTATTGAGAGCGACATTAAACCAGAACCATGTTTCTCCTGGAATTAAAACCCAGAAATCTGTTGCTTCAAGTACTTGCAGAAATTTCTGAGTATATTATACTTTCATCAAGTTTTATCTTAAGGACAAATCCGCTAAGATTAGAAGTTGTGGAATTCTATTTCCATTTCAAATACCAAATCATTCCAGACAAGTCAATTATATTAGCCATTAAAACTTGTAAATCTGTCCCTTTTCTTCGTTTTTCCAGTTTCTTAAAATTTAAATTTTACTGCAGTTGTAATCTCAATTCACTCTCTGCATTTATTCATTATGGATTATTGCCATATCACACCAGAAAGGTTGATACAACAGGTACAGCTTATCATCTCACCCTATATTTTTGATATATGAGGAAAGTAACCAAAGTTTGTACATTTACTTTCTCCATGTTTTCTGTCACCAAACTGCACGTGTTTATGAACTGGTACAATTTGTGACTGGAGATGTACGTGTTCTGTCATTAATAGCTAGATAATTGAATTCCAGAGGTAGTCAAACATTGGTGTGAAACTCCATGGTTACCCGCAGCAATTGATAAATTGTGATGATGCTAATGCACAGGTAGTGAGACTGGCCTTATGGTGAACGACAATTCCTATTAATGTCTTGTTTATCTTCATGTGAGAAACAATACTGTTAAAAGATTATTGTGCACTTACTGATTTATCACATTTCTATTTAAAACAATAATTCAGTTCTTCGTCTTTTCAGGTTCACAAGACAGCATTTGCTTGCAAAACTGCAGTACGATTAGCATAAATTAACCTTTTCACATTAGCAATCTCATTGCCTTTTAAACATGCTTTTGACTGCGTGGTAGAAGTTTGGTGCTAAGTACAAGTCACGGTGAATGCAAATGACACATGGAGCAGCCATTTTTTAGTACTTACATTTTTTGCTGCTGTGCAAGAAGATACCACTTGCTTCTGTGCTTAAGCCACATGCTTAAGTTGGAAGCAGCTGTGAAGCTGCTCGCTGTCACAGAAATGTAAAGATTCTATGCTTTATCTGTCACAAACATCAGTTCAGTGCTTCCTGTTCTACCGAACTGTTGCTGGTATTTCATCTGCCTCCTTTCCCACTTACCTTGACACAGATGACTTTGGATTGTGACCTTAAAGCAGTCGTTTCAGCAGCCCTCAAGAGAGGCTAACGTTACGCTCTTGGCACAGCAGCTAAACCTCAGCATGTTTATCATCTTAAGTGATTTGTTTCATGTATTTTCTGTCCACTGGTCTTGTTTAGTTTAGAGTGGTCGTGTGTTGTGTAACAAAGGACTATATAAAAAAGCTTCTGTTTTAAAAGCACCAAGGTTGTAGTTCCTTTAAGATTATAGCACCTGAAGAAGCTGCTAGATTACCGATAGAAATGGGAAACTCATTAAATGTATGACTTCTAATGGTTTCAGCGACATGCTTTCTTTCTGCAAAATTGATGTGTTAGTGTACATCTGAAATATGCTTCCTTACTAACAATTAGCTAAGCTATTACTTGAAACTTAGGGTAATTTAGAGTGATATATTAGCAACATTAGGTGAATGCCTTCTAAATGATGGATTGGTGAGCTGCCTGTAAATGCAGATCTAGCAAAAGAGCAAGGATAATAGCAAAAAATGCAAGGATAATAGTTTCAAATACAAAGTTTTCAAAAAAATCATAATTATGCAAAAAAGCAGGCTGTTAGCTGTGCTTTTATGCATTCTAGTTTATTCATTTTGTTATTAATTAGTGTCCACAGAACCAGATATTTTCTGGGGTTTATTTATAAAAAATACATATGAAGTATCTACTTTGAAAAATTGTTTTTCTTACCAACTTCTGTAATCAACCTTTGGAAACCTGTTTAGCACATATGCTATTAGACTGTGAACCTCCTTAAAAACGCATCTGCGAATGTTAAACAGTATAAACTGTTTATTCTGCTCAATGTCTTCAGCATTGTGCAATATTCCCCAGGTAATAATCTCCATCAATTCTCTTTCACTTAAGTAGGAGACTCTTGCAGAGTCAATTTCAGTGTGGTTTTCAGATTCCTGTGGAGTAGGCACAATTAATGTTTTTATCCTTCTTTTAGAAGGAGGAAATCTAACAGAAGGATTATTTAATTCTTTCTTTTTGAAGTCAATGAGAAATTTATAGGGGGAGGCCTTGCAGGTTTTTATTCTCAGGTGTTTTTCTACAAACAATCTAATATGAGGAAATAATCACGTGGAGGAATTGTACCAGATTCACTTCACCACAGAGCCAAACAACTGGGTGTTTAAGTCTGAGGAGGCAGCAACAAAGGAGTGGGGAACCTGTGGTTGCAGGTGATAAGACGGCATTGTGGCTTTCAGAGAAAGGAATTGAGGCCTTTTTGAAATGCTTGTGGAACCTACTGATGTTTCTGTATTGAATAGTAGAGGTTCTAGTACATTCTCCAACAGCACTGTATCTCTTTGGGCCACATAAAGAATTAGCAGGAATATGACCTTCTTGTTAGTGGTTGTATGCTTTGATCATTATATTACTTGTATTATCTTCTTTCTTTATAGATCTAATGTTCTCTGGATTATTTAATTTCATTCACATTCCTAGCTTGAAATGTAATTATGAAAGTTTTGAAATGTATATTTTCAGCAAATATATTTTTATTTCAGTGTCCCCTCACATGGCAAAGCAAGTGGGAAGGTCCAGAAGATCCTTTACAATATCTTAGAAGTCTTGTAGCTCGAGCACTTGCTATACAGGTAATTTTAATGAGTCATTTTACCTCAGTCTGTTGCTGTTCAGTGACGTGGTCTCATATGAATTGCACTGCAGGAAGCTTTTGCAAACTCAGATCCCAAAGAGTCATAGAAAATGTGTGGAAAGGCATGTAAAAACTTAAAGACAGGTGAGAAATGTGAAGATTTAATGATGAAGAAATGTGAAGTTTGGCAGATAAAGCAATTTGAAGTCAGCAACTTAAGTACAGTAATGTTAGTAACATAACAATAGATTTATGTCTTAGATTTTGGTCATTAATCTTTCTGATGAAAAGTCAGGGGAAGATAGATTTATTTACTCAGATGAATGTTTATATCTAAGTTAAGACAAACTTTTTAATCTTCTAGAGACGTGTAAAAACATAAAATGAAGTCATCCTAATAGAGCTAATATAGTAATTAATAGAAGGCTAGTCTTTGAAGCAAGTAAAGGAAACATCTGCATTCTCCAGGTTTACAAGACCAGATAATAGAAGGTGCAGAGTATGCCCAGAGCTCTGACAATCTGCAGTCTGACAGTGAAGAAGAAAAAATTTAGCTAAGCTATATCTATTAGTAATAAAAGATGTATATTCAAGATAACAGAAAAATATTTTTTGAAAAGTCATTTATCTGAATTAATCAGTATTTTTAATTAGTATTAATTAGTATTTAAGGAAACAGATTTCATCATGCTGGATACTAAAAGAGGAAACTGCAAGAACCTTCCAGGGAGGAATTTTCCTTTAGGAGGGACAGATTTTTATTACCTCCAGGCAAGAAATAGAAAGCTGCTGGTTTTGACCTTGTTACAGAGTTCTTGTCCAGTAGAATATGAAGAAGATTTTTGTGAATAGTATTGACTGTCAGATGCTGAGTCAGAAGTGTTCATAATCAAGTATTCTCTGCAGTTTGTGACTTCTACCTTTGTTTGGTTGTGACTAATCTGCATGTGATTTTCCTTACTTAGATTGATTTTTTAAAATGGAAGCCTGAGATTAGAGCTCAAGCTTCTGTGTGGTGTACATCTCCCATACAAAGTGGAGATAATGTAGCAGAGTGTAACAGGATGAGATTAGTAATAGATGGCTTTCAATCAAGCATATTCAAAAAGTTTTTCTTTCCATCTATTACTGCATTCAAACATTGACAAACGGGCTGCATTATATTACCAGGACAGTATTTTTCCCTTTTCATTGTTCAAACTGCAATATTGTACATTTGGATTACTCATTTTTATGTCGAGTTATTATGAAGAAATAATTTACACTTATTTACTTAAACACTGTAAAAGACAGACAATTTTTAAGGCAGAACGTTACAGTAGATATTTAACTCTATCCATGAGCAGTTAATTGTGGCTTTTTTTGTTAGTGACAATGGAAAGTACTGACAGATGACCAGTTACTAGTTATTATATACTATTTTCTTGAGGACAAATATGTATTTAAAGCAATCATTAATAATAGATTGTCAGTCTGTTTTGCTTCTTGAGCTTCTCAGCTCACATCTGAAATACAATTTCTGTTTTTATTTTTATATGTAATTTAGCAGAGAATGTTGATTATTTCTCATTAAGCATTTCAGTTAAATCATCTTTTTCTTTAAATGTGATTCTAATTCATGTTTATGCATATTACACCAAGACTTTGATTAGCTTTGATTATTTTTTAATTAACTTTCCTTTTTTTAAACTTTTCATTATTGATTTTTATAAATGCAATTTTTCATTAGTTAATTACAATTTTAGTTTTCAGAAATTCAATAAAGATTATCTCATAACTCTGAAAATTATCTTCAGATTTATATTTCAATGAAGTCCATACATAGGATTGGTTCAGTTTTATATAACCAACTCCATCATCACGGGTTTTGTGATACAGTTGCTCACACACTCATACCTTCGTTTCATTCACTATAAAACATTATGTTCTACCTTTACTACTTGAAACAGGTTTCATTTAGGTATTTTTTCAAGAAGAAAATAGGAGCCATTGAAACACTACAGTTGTACTGAAGGAGTGCATGTACGGAGGAGGCAATAAGTCTCTACTCAGGTTATTAGTTAATGGCTGCCTTGTCAAGACATTTGCTGCCAGTGCAGAAAATAACAAAAGCAACTGCTTTGTTACAGACATTTAATGGGGATAGGGAGGAACCCAAAATACAGGCCAGATGGTAGAATAATTATAGCAGAATTTATAGAAGTGTGAAGATGTTCTGAGTGTGTTACACAACAACAGACAGAAAAACAACAGGTGCTTCATTTTTTTCAGGTCTGAATTCACTCAGTAAAAGCAAAGCAAATTGAAACAAGAAAATCTGCCTACCCAAAGTGTGAGCAAATCAGTATATGCAAAATGCAATAGAGCCATGTTTTGCTCCATATTGTGCCCTGGTGATGGAGCTGATAGAAATATGTGATTTCTTCCCAGGTGGAAATTCTGATCTTTGGATGTTAGCTTTCACTTTGAGTTAAAACAAAAAATCTGGTATATTGAACATTCTTCTAGGATGAAGCATTCTGAATAGGATCAATTAGCAAAGCTGGCACTGAACTTCACAATAGTGTGTTTCAGCTTGTCTGTCTGCAGTGATTTATCTGCTACTGACATTAAGATGCGAAGCTTATGAATCAGTGTGGATGTCTGTGTTGGCTGTAATTCTTGGTCCTTATACTCCCAGTTTCCTTGTGGTGGTATCGTAAATGTATTCTGTGGTTTCTCTCTCTTGTGGTACATGATTATAGCACCACAATAATATACATCAGTGTCCATCCCAGTCTGTATCTTCTCATGGCTGTGGGTATCAGCAGAAGAGAAAGATTGAGAGAGGAGACCCAGAATTTCAGCTTTTAAGAGACAAAACTGCATTCCAGGCAAATGTCAGCTGAATACCAACGTTGAAAGAAATGCTTCAGTTCCAACAAACTGGAACTTTTTATTCCCACAAGAACTAAATAAAGAGCTTAATTTCACTTTAAAGAAAATGAACAAAACAACCAAAACCCAACCCACCTCTCATTCCAACAAGACCTTATATTTTAAATAAAAATATTTATTTCATACTTTTGGGCTGAGGTCTTTTTAAGTCATCTGTAAAAACAGTTCTTACTTTGGATGGCTGGTCAAACAGCTGCTAACAGGCTTGCACCATACACTGAAAATGAAGACTGTTTGACCGCAGAATCATACACACTACTTTAAGATTTCTAATCAAGGAAATATTTATTAATACTGCAAGTTTTTATTTGCATAAATTCTGCGAGGGTGTTTTTGGAAATAAGTTTGTCTACATAAAGCACTCCTATTAAGAAATTATATTTTATCAAGATATTTAGATGTATCTCTCAGGGATGCTGTTATCTCTCATCCCTTCCCATCCTGTGTAAGAACTATGGTAGTACTGTTTCATTTCAATACCAGTTTGACCCCTTCAGTATAAGATTTTTACTCTTCTACTGATCTTTCACTATTTGAGGTATAATGACTTTGTTTATTTTTGGAACCCTTACTATTGCTCTGTTTCAAAAATTACATCCCCAGAAAGGTAGATTGGACACCAAAGGTATATGAGGTTTGAACTCTTGGAAGTTGCACACTGAAGCTACTATAGCAAATTTTCTGGGATTGGAAGATGTGGGATTCTTCCTTTGCACCCAGGGCAAGGCGAAGAGCTTCAATTTTCATTCACTGATAGCAAGCAGAAAGTCTTTTCTTGGAGAGACAAGTAAGTTGTCTTCTCACTTCTCACTGAGTTTAAAGAACTCTGAGGACCAGACTATAAGTCAATCTTAACATAAAATATACATAAAATCTGAGAACTAGAGACAATGTACACTGACTGGCAGCCTCCCTATGTGTGACATGCCCTTTTATACCTGTTTTCTCCCATTCTAGTTCATACTCCATTCACCTTTCCACACCTTTAGTTCTTTCCATAGATATCCTATAATAAATCTTGTACCATTTGTCATGTTCAGACCCCAGATTCACCCACATGGGCACTCCATAAAAAATCCTATAGCCCTTTAAGTAGTAATCTTGCTTAATTTGCATAAATTTTCTTTTCTGATAGATTGCCTTTGCAGATTTTGTAGCAGGGACAATAGCTTAATGGCTTGTCTTTTATGGTTCTGGGAGTAGCTGATTCAGACGGATTAGGTTGGCTGCCTTCTCTACCCTGTCATTGTTCCTCTCATCACTCTCTATTTGAACAGCTGTTATCTAGGTGCCTGTGCAGAATACTTCAGATTTAGTATTCTAATATTAAAGGACAAAAATTGATACTGTGTTTTGAATCCACTCATTCCGTTATTTTAATTCCAAGTTCAGAATGCTATGAAAAATCCACCTTACGCCAAAGAATTAGTGGCTTTAGCATGCTTTGCTTTGCTTCTCCTTTTCAGGTGTCATGAATGTCAAAACAAAAACACAACTGCAATCTTACATTACCTGCTAAGAAGCTGGGCCTTAATTGGCTCCCACAGCTCTCATCTTGTTGCAGCATTTCTCTTTGTTCAGAGTTTACCAGCCAGGATATAACTTTCAAGACCTTTTATTTAAGTGATAAAAATTCTTGTTAAAAATTGGAAATTTACACTACTATAAAAATGCAGATGTTTTATCTCTCCTGTAGTAGGCAAATTTGAAACTCTGATAGATACAACTGTTGTATCATGTCCCTTAGCCACTATAGAGTAGTAGTAATTTATAAAAGTGTACACTGTCCAAAGCAGTGACTACATAGAATGTAAAAAGAAATTATCAGACTTGCATGGGTCATAGGAGTTGTTGGCTGAAATAAGATCTAGCTTCCAAGGAAGCTAAAGCAGAAGATGAGGCTTTTATTATGCTCAGAGAGGTTGTGTGATCTTGTGGTTTAACAGAAAGCTGTTTTCATCCATGGGTGCCTGAGGTGGAAAGATTCCTTAATTTTTTTTATTTTAAATTTTTTGTTTGTGCACCAGTTCAAGACTTTATTTCCCAGAGGTACCGAAATCATTATTTTTTGTAGTGGAATTTTTCTTTTCCTGCAGAATACAGTGGGTTTTCACCATAAATCCACAAACTTTGCTGTTTATATTGATTTTTTTTTTTTTTTGTCAATGTGTAAGGATTATCTCAAGTTTTAAGAAAACAGTTTGCTTTATGCATGGAAAAAGATTTTTTAAAAAGCAGCATTGCAAAAGGAAAGATATCTCTACTTGCATTTTGTTGGGTATCTGTGAGTTTTTGAAGCCTAATCCCAGTGAAGTTGCCATAGAATCACAGAATTATTTGGGTTGGAAGGGACCTCAAAGGACATCTAAATCCACTCCCCTGCCATGGGCAAGGACACCCCTCCACTAGCCCAAGTTGCCTAAATCCACATCTGACAAGTCCTTGAGCACTGCCAGGAAGATGCTCTGTTAAATTCAGGCACCCACAAGTTACAGGCTTTTCTGTAAATATCAGGCTTCAATGTTTTTTTTTTTAAAAAAATAATCAGCTTCAACAGAATTAAACTCCTGTTGATTAAACGCTCTGAATTCTAATCATGTTTTGTGAGAATGGCTGTTCTTTTTTAATTATTAAATGTCACCTTGTGAGCAGAAGTTTGAGCAGCGTCTTTATCATACCACTAACCAGTTGTTCAGTTCTGTGATAGTAGAATATTGGTTGCAGAGGATGATCACTCATAAAAAAGATTTTTATAAATGTTACGTAAAATGAAAAAAAATCTGGTCCTTGTTTCTATGCATTTTCTGAGAAATTACCTTATTTTAAAGAAAATTGTCTTCTAACCTTAGTTCAAAAGAACTAGATTGTGATATGTTTTTCTTCAATGAATGCAAGTTTTTTTTTACATACTCCATAAGAATATATAAGAGTATATAAGAAATACAATATATTATATAAGTTTTAAAGCTGTAGTTGATAGATTTTATTTAATGTAATAAATTAATCGCCATGAATTGATTTTTCTCTTTGAGCTGCCAACTATAGTTTCGCAATGCAGGAAGAAATCTGAAAAGATAAAATGATAAAATGAACTTTATGCATTTGGATAGTTTAAAGTGTATATTGCTCAGTTTCCAGTAAACTCTTCTTCATTTTATCTCTTTCCTTTATCATGCACAAAGCTGCCTGTGAAAGAGAAAGCAAGAGTAAAATGGGTAAACTCGAGCAAAAAAAGGTTAATTACAGTGCAAGAGGTAGAAAAGGATGTTATTATCATTTGCACATGAAAATGCATCTTCTTACTCTGTCAAAGACTTTGGTGATTTGAATTCCAGCCATTAGTTAATGAGAAGGCTGCAACACATCCTAATACACCAATTTGCAGGTACATTCTGTTTCCATTGCTTTTTCTAGAAACCTTGGTTGCAGTACGTCTCTCTTCTGATCATCACTATATTGACATAAATATTGTGTCTAGTAATAATAGGGAATTTGGTCTTGGAATAATAAGGAATTTGTTTTTTGAATAATAGGTCTTGGCATTTCTTTGGAGGACGGTGGAGAAGTAGCTTCATGTTGACCTATCTTTCTCTCTTTGAAGGAGATTCCATATAGCTGATTTTGACATGATCGCACAGTTTCAGATTATACTCCGGTACAAAAAGATTTAAAAAAAATAATAATTAAAGTTTCAGCATTGTCACCTCAAATTTAGTTTATGAAAGAAAAGTTTCATAAGAATAATTCTTGACTAAGCTCTTGTTTGTCTGTTGTGCATACCGTAGTTTTGCATTGTTCCCCTGTACTCGGCATTGGTGAGGCCACACCTCGAGTACTGTGTCCAGTTCTGGGCTCCTCACCATAAGAAGGACATTGAGGTCCTGGAGCGAGTCCAGAGAAGGGCAACCAGGCTGTGAAGGGGCTGAAGGGCAAATCCTATGAGGAGCGGCTGAGGGAGCTGGGGGATGTTTAGTCTGGAGAAGAGGAGGCTGAGGGGAGACCTTATCACTGCCTACAACTACCTGAAGGGAGGTTATAGAGAGATAGGTGATGGTCTCTTCAGCCAGGTGACAGGTGATAGGACAAGGGGGAATGGCATGAAGCTGTGCCAGGGCAGGTTTAGATTAGATGTTAGAAAAAATTTTTTTACTGAAAGAGTTGTTGGGCCTGGAACAGGCTGCCCAGGGAGGGGGTTGAGTCACCTTCCCTGGATGTATTCAAAAAAAGGGTAGATGAAGTACTTAGAGATATGGTTTAGTTTAGCATGTGAATGGTTGGACTTGATAATCTTAAAGGTCTTTTCCAACCTTGTGATTCTGTGATTCACATAAAGCAGCCAGTGCAGCATGCAAATGCATTCAGCAACTCTGCTGTCATGACTGTATTTTAAAACTGGAGTAAACACGGCGGCATTTCAGTTAAGGGTTTGGGGTTTTCTGGTTGGTTTTTTGGGGGGGTTGTTTGTATGTTTGTGGGTTGGGGTTTTGGGGGGTTGGTTTGTTTGTTTTCTTTTGGTTTTTGTTTTGCTTTAGTAGGGTTGTTCTTATGTATTCATTGTCTCTAAATGTTCAGCAAGCTATAATTGAGGAAAAAAAAACACAAACCAAACCAAAACCATGAATCAAAGGAGAAGAGTTCTTATGAGCAACAGGAAGCTTAGATCCTCATTTTAGGCATATTAGTCATGTTTAAAGGCAGGAAGGGTAAATACCTACCTGCTTTATACTAGGTTTCCCAGTGAACTCAACTAAATATAGAAACTTAATTAGAATGTGTACCCTTATATGGAATACAATGGATAAGAGAGCATTTGCAGGCAGTGGTATTTTTATGTTGTTAATCACAGAATCACAGAATCACAGAATTATCAAGGTTGGAAAAGACCTAGAAGATCATCCAGTCCAACCATTCACCTATTACTACTAGCTCCCACTAAACCATATCCCTCAATACAACATCCAGTCTTTCCTTGAACACCCCCAGGGTTGGTGACTCCACCACCTCCCTGGGCAGTGCATTCCAGTGCCTGACTACCCTTTCTGAGAAGTAGTGCTTCCTAATGTCGAGCCTGAATCTCCCCTGGCGCAGCTTGCTACCATTCCCTCTAGTTCTGTCACTGCCTACACGGGAGAAGAGGCCGACCCCCAGCTCACTACAACCTCCCTTCAGGAAGTTAGAGAGAGCTATAAGGTCTCCCCTAAGCCTCCTCTTCTCCAGGCTGAACAATCCCAGCTTCCTCAGACGCTCCTCGTAAGGCCTGTGTTCCAGACCCCTCACCAGCTTAGTAGCCCTCCTCTGAACGTGTTCCAGAGCCTCAATGTCTTTCCTGTAGTGAGGGGCCCAAAACTGAACACAGTACTCGAGATGCGGCCTCACAAGTGCTGAGTACAGGGGGACAATTACCTCCCTGCTCCTACTAGTAACACTATTTTTGATGCAAGCCAGGATGCCGTTGGCCTTCTTGGCCACCCGCGCACACTGTCGGCTCATGTTCAGCCGTGCATCAATCAGTACCCCCAGGTCCATCTCCTCCACACAGTCCTCCAGCCACTCCGCCCCAAGCCTATAGCGCTGCCTGGGGTTGTTGTGGCCAAAGTGCAGGACTCGGCATTTGCTCTTGTTGAACCTCATGCCATTGGCTTCAGCCCAGCTCTCCAGCCTGTCCAGATCCCTCTGTAGGGCCTCGCTACCCCCAGGCAGATCCACACTCCCAGCCAATTTAGTGTCATCTGCAAACTTACTGAGGGTGCACTCAATGCCCTCATCTAGGTCATCAATAAAGATATTGAAGAGGACAGGCCCCAGCACCGACCCCTGGGGAACACCACTCGTGACCGGTCGCCAGCTGGATTTAACTCCATTTACTACCACTCTCTGAGCCCGGCCCTCCAGCCAGCTCCTTACCCAGCCGAGGATGTACCCATCCAAGCCACGGGCTGCCAGCTTCTGCAGGAGAATACTGTGGGAGACAGTGTCAAAGGCTTTGCTGATGTCTAGGTAGACCACATCAACAGCCTTTCCCTCATCCAGCAGATGGGTCACTAGATCATAGAAGGAGATCAGGTTGGTCAAACAGGACCTGCCCTTCATGAACCCATGCTGGCTAGGCCTGATCCCCCGGCCATCCCGCACATACCGCATGATCTCCCTCAAGACTATCTGTTCCATAACCTTCCCTGGAACCGAGGTCAGGCTAACAGGCCTGTAGTTCCCCGGATCCTCCTTACAACCTTTCTTGTAAATGGGAGTCACATTGGCAAGCCTCCAGTCTTCTGGGACCTCACCAGTCAGCAAGGAGGACTGATAGATAATGGAAAGCGGCTCGGCTACCACCTCTGCCAGTTCCCTCAGCACTCTCGGGTGGATCTCATCCGGCCCCATGGACTTGTGGCAGTCCAGTTGGAGTAGGAAGTCTCTGACTGTTTCTTCCAGAATCACAGGGGAGTTAGCATGCTCCCCAGCTGAGACTACCAGGTCAGAGAGAGGGGTACCCTGAGGATCTGTTTGACCTTTAAAGACAGATGTAAAGAAGGCATTCAGAACCTCCGCCTTTTCCTTATCCTCAGTGATCACATTCCCAGCCTCATCCAGTAAAGAGTGGATATTCTCCTTTGTCCTCCTCTTACTGTTAATGTACTTATAAAAGAGTTTATTATTCTTTTTCACCCCAGCGGCCAGGTTAAATTCAAGCTGGGCTTTTGCCTTTCTGATTTCACCTCTACACATCCTGACAACTTCCTTGAATTCATTCTCAGTTACCCGTCCCTCCTTCCACAGGCGGTAGATTCTCTTTTTCTCACAGAGCCTCAAGAGTAACTCCCTATTCATCCACGCTGGTCTTCTTCCCCGCCGGCTCATTTTGCGGCTCAGGGGGACCGCCTGCTCCTGCGCCCTTAAGACTTCCTTCTTGAAGAGCAACCAGCTCTCTTGTACCCCTTTGTTCGCTAAGACTGAATGCCAAGGGACTCCCCCTACCAGTCTCTTGAACAAATCAAAGTCTGCCCTCTGAAAGTCCAAGGTAGCAGTTTTACTATTCCCCCTCCAAGCTCCACCATGAATTGAGAAATGTATCATTTCATGGTCACTCTGTCCAAGGCAGCCCCCAACCTTCACATCTCCTACCAGACCTTCCCTGTTCACGAACAGCAGGTCTAGCGGGGCAGTTCCTCTTGTGGGCTCTCTGACCAGCTGCATCAGGAATGCATCCTCTGTGCACTCCAAAAACCTCCTAGACTGCTTCTTCTGTGCTGTGCTGTACTCCCAGCATATGTCAGGGAAGTTGAAGTCCCCCATGAGCACAAGGGCTGATGACCGTGCAGCTCGTGCCAGCTGCTTGTAGAACACCTCATCTGTCTCTTCATCCTGGTTTGGCGGTCTATAACAGACGCCCATGAACTAAGATAGTTGTGACCCAGTGAGAATGCTGTTCTCTGTCTTTGAGCTTCATTTTCAAAATTCCCATCAGGTTTTACTGTTGTGCAGTTTTATATATGCATTTCCTGACACCTACAGTGTATTTTCCTATAGGTTCTCTGTAATTACCTTTTTCAGTGTCATTTCATGATTTCTTATGGTAAATTTGATCAACTGAAATTATCTAGATATAAGGTAAAATTCAGTAAATAATTTAGAACTAAATCAAATACTGCTTATTATTCAGAGATGTAGATTATCAAGCTAGAAAAAATATTCAGTCATGTATTCATGTATTTTATTCTCATCACACTGAGAAAATAAAAAATGATGGTTTGAATATATCAAGAGAAGAATCCATCAAGTTAAATATACAAAAAATATTACTAGAATAATAGAAATAAAACTGTTGTTTATTAGCTGCATTTTTTTAAAAAAGTACGTCTCACCCATGATATGACGATACTATAGATATTCAGCATTCTTAGTGGAGTTATTGAAGGTCAAGGGGAGATTTTATTTCTTACTATTCTGCACTTCTGAGGACACTTTCTATAGCATTTGTCCAGTTTTTGACTGTTCAGTTGAAAACAACGTGGCCTAGGTTGCCCAGAGAGGTTTGTGGAATCTCTGCTATTGGTGGTATACAGAAGTGGAGTAGACAATGCCCTGAGCAACCTAAACTTCATTGAATTTGGCTCTACTTTGAGCAGCAGTTGGATCAGATGACTTTCAGAGGTCCCTTCCAACCTAAATTCTTTAATATTGTAATTTAGAACTTCTTCACCATTTATTTTGGGTCAAATCTACTCTAATGAACATGGCATTTGATTTGTACCACTTCAGTGTAGTACTTTTCTCTTAAATGTTAAATATACATTAGTGATGTATATCCAGTTATAAGCCCTGAACATTTCAAGTGTTTCATGTACTGCTTAGATGTCTCTAGTGGCACTTACTAATATCAGCCAAGAGAAAACAGATACAAGTTGCAGAAAGGAAACTGATTAAACATTTAGAAGGAAGATTTTAAAGTATCATTCAACAAGCCACTAGGCAACCTACTCTAGGCTGGCCCTCCTTTGAGGGTGGAGAGTTGGACTAAGAGATCTCCAGGGGTCTTCCAACTCTAATTTGTCGATGATTCCATGATACTGGATGATACATTGAAATTTCATGCAATTGTGTCAAAATTACATAGATAGAATTTATGCCCCTAAAATAATTTTAGGAATAAGTTATTATTAAGCTTCATGCCAAGCTAATGCTCCCCAGTATTTTCAGCCCTCAGGTGTGACAGGACATCAGAAAGCGACCTACAGCCCTGGTGATCTGTTCTATGGGGCTGGCCACAATACAAAAATTCCCTTTCTAGTTTAAAGAATGGCATAAATCATAGAATCATAGAATCGTAGGGGTTGGAAGGGACCTCGAGAGATCATCGGGTCCAACCCCCCTGCCAAAGCAGGCTCCCTAGCTCATATTGCACAGATAGGCATCCAGACAAGCCTTGAATATCTCCAGAGAAGGAGACTCCACCACCTCCCTGGGCAGCCTGTCCCAGGGCTCTGTCACCCTCACTGTGTAAAAGTTCTTCCGCATGTTGGTGCAGAACTTCCTGTGCTCCAACTTGCAGCCATTGCCCCTTGTCCTGTCCCCACAGACCACTGAAAAGGGGTTGGCCAATTCCCCCTGCATCCCATACTTAAGATATTTATAAACATTAATTAGGTCCCCCCTTCTTAGTCTTCTTTTCCCCAGACTGAACAGTCCCAACTCACTCAGCCTTTCCTCATATGGGCTACAAATAGCTCATATACTGGACTTCAGATACCATTACTCTAAATGGCTTGGCTTTACTGTGTAGGCACAACAAACAATCTGTACCAATTTATTATACCAATTAAAACAAAATCTTAATTTCTGGGACCACACAAAGTATTGCTTGATTGAACAAACATTTGATAGAGCATCAATCCCATGTTGCAGTGATGTGTTCAGTGCAGCATAAGGAGCATGAGCCAGTATGGTGTATCCCAGGATGTCGTGTCGCAGACATGGGCATGCAATCATAGAGTTTCTTTGTTTGCATCAGACACCGTTTCCATTCTGTGATCTCCTTTTCCTCATAGAAAGATAGATGTCCTTGTTTGCCTTTTCATTGCTGTGTATTTGGGGATATGTACCCCACAGAGTTAAACAAGTTCCGATTAGATGGCGTCAGTGTGTTTGGTAAACATTGCATATGTAGCTGAGTGTTAGGTTAGGCCTTAATAGTTGCTAATAGAGTTCTGTGACACAGGCATGGCTGAGAGAGTTTCTCTGAATTCTGACAGCCTCAAGAGAGGGTGTTAACAGAAAATAAATGACTGGTAAACAGAAAAGAAAACACACCAAAAGAAAAGGAGAAAAGTGAGAGACTGATGACTGCAGTCCAAAGGGTCATTGTTTCAGAAGAGGAACAAGGACTGTGAGGGAGATGCTAAATGGAAAAATCTGTATTTCATGGGGTGTTGATCAGAGAAAATGAACCATAGCAAAGTAAGCAGTTCTCTGTTGGCTCTCCTTATTGTGACACAGCCTTCCAGCTGGTAATGCAAACCAAGTGACCGGGGTGCATTCCATCATCACTAGTGCCTAATTCATTGAGTATTGTATACCCCTGTTTAGTCACATTGGCACCATCACTATACAGATTTCAGCAAATGAATTATGTCTGATGTACTCCTGACTTTGTCCAAGGATTATGGCAGGCAGTCTTACCTTTTGCCTGCAAATGAATATTATGTGCCACTGTTTTCCCTACCCTGAAACTTCTTATCAGTGGAGGTGGGAAATAGGACCATAATCTCTTTTGGAAGGAAAGGCCACTGAAGTTTCTTTGAATGTTTGTCCCCTTTGCTCTGCACAGTTTGTAGTTTCTGGTTCTACCAAGGAATAGTTCCATCTCTCATACTTCCTTACCCAGTTATACTCTACTTATTGGCTGGATGGTCGCATCCAGAGGGTGGTGGTCAATGACTGCAAAGTCCAAGTGGAAGATGGTGACAGGCAGAGTTCCTCAAGGGTCTGTGCTGGGACTGGTGCTGTTTAATATCTTTATTATGATATTGACGTGGGATTGAGTACACCCTCAGCACACCCTCAGTGCTTCGCTCAGCTGTGCCTTACCACACATCTACTCCTGGCACATGGCTAGTTAGCATGTTGATTTAATATTTTGTGCTCTGACACTGTCCTACTGTGATAGCATTCAGACTTACTGAACAAACGGGGGAGGGGGGGTTCAGTTCAGATGCGTGTCAAACTGGAATAAAGAAATAATAGTAAGTTATGTAAAGCAGTTTTGATCTGTGAGAGGAGAGGGAAGGGGAAGGGGAGGAGGACAAAAGGGAAAGAGAAAAGGAAAGGGAAAAGGAAAAGGAGGGGAAAAGAGGAGAAAAAACTCAAAATTAAATTCCTGTGGGATTTACCATTGGACAGATAGTATATGCCAACACCTTACAACATACCTGAATTATCACAGTATTCTTGTGTTCGTTTAATAAAGGCTAATTAATTCAAGAATAATTGCTCAAGGATTTTGCTTACAAAGAATATTACCACAAGGGAGCAAATTATTCTATGCCAGTTGCTCCTGAAAAGCTACACGTTGCCCCCTCTGTGTTCAATGCCAGAAGTACCACCTCTGTTTCATCGCTGAGCGGTGTAACACCTGCCGGCACTAGGCACTGAACGCCAACACATCAGTGCGCGCCTGTGGAACAGGAAATCGGACTCTCCTGTAACCGCTTCACTGCCCTTTGCTTAATCTAAACTCTGGTTATCTGCAAACTCAGTTCTTGAGCAGTGCTGCTCAGTGTCCTTCACTCAGACTTACCCAAGGTCCTGCATCTTTTTTCCTTGGTAACTTTGAATCCCTCTAAAACTCTGTGGTTTCTGGCTATGCATATTCATGTAACATTGAATGCAATTTTCCATCTAGGCACAGAAATGAAATCAATTCCGTAGTGATTTACATGATTTTGAGTGAAAGTTCCCTTCTGGGACCACTCTTAAGGGAAAAACACTGAAAGAGAATACATTTGGAATGAGTTAAAACAGGTGAAGTTTACAGTACTTGATTCATCATAGAGGAATTCTATGAGCCCAAAGTTGTATAAATGATAATGTGAGAATGTGGCTGCCTCTTTATTCCTTCTGCTGTTCAATGTGAGGTGCTCAGTTTGCTTTGGGATTATAGAAGATAAGGAAGGCTTCTCTTGAAAAATTGAATAGATTCTTCTTGGATGTTAAGATACATGAAAAAAAATTATTTGAACCACGTGAGACCACACTTAGAGATTTATTTTTGTTAAAAAGAAAAAAAATCCTTATATTATACCAAACAGAACCTTTACATTAATTGAAGTTTTGATATATTCTGCTAGGAATTGCTTTGCAAGCATTTTGGTTGTTGCTCATAAGTTTTGATGTTATATTTATAATTATCATATGCTAAATTAATCTATCATGGACAGTTCAAACTTAAATTTCTAGTTTCATTGTAATAAGAAAGATTCTGAAAATATTGAAATAATGAAGCATTGAAAGATTGAGACAAACAGTTACAAATGAGAGTGCATGATAGATTTTTAAAATTTTATTTTGCAATATAAATAATTTCAGGGTTAGGATATTGGGTCTTGTAGACCATGTTATTGCTATAGTAGAAATTATTGATGTAATGTGAATTTATTCTTTAAAATGTTGTACATTTCAGCTTTTATATGCTTTTTCCCAAATAGTATAGCTGCCATATCTAACCAAATATATATCTTAATTCATGCATGGAAAGTTGTTTTTAGTGAGTTTAAATCGTACCTGTTTGCTGTTTTGAAGAAGGAAGACAAATCCTGAATTGTAGAAAACCTGTTAAAGACCATATTATGGAAGATAAGAGTGAGGAGGCAGTTGGCAGAGCAGGAATATTGGCCTGAGCCAGAAACAAGTAGCTAGATTTTACGCCGTCTCAGAGCTAACGATTCTCTTCTCACTGTGATCCCGCTGGCCAGTGACAAGCACGTGGATTATTTTGGCCTACTTGGCAGAAGATGCAAATTTTCCTACTGAGTTGGTGATGGGAGAAGGCCCTTCAGACCAAAATGCTACATGGCCATCCAAGATCAATAAGAAGTCAAACAACTTTGCATCACTTTGACAAATTAAGTCAACGTATGTTTTTATTTGAGTTGAGATAGGAGGGGGAATTGAAGATATTACAGCTTATCTGTTAGATTTCTTCTTTCCAAGAAACATCACTTCAGTCTTTCTACAGCTTAGCTTAAACTTCCTTCCCTTCAAGAGCTGATCTCTTCCAAGCATTTTGGCAGTGGAGTGGAGGTACTAGTGACAAATGATCCCTTTAATAGTGTTGTCATCTTTTGAGACTCTGGCCACTTCACTAACGTGCTGCCATGTGGTCATAAAAGACAAAAAGTATAATATGCGTAAGGATATTTATTTTTTTTTACACTTGGGTTGTAAAATACATTTTATTATCTTTTTATTGCATTTAAATCTTAAGTTATTTATTAAGCATCTGTGAACAAGCTATGTTTTTGGCTTTATGTAGAGCAGTGCAAGCAATTATAAACTTTGCTTTTGTGATCTAATCAAAGGGGGTTTTATTGTGTATTTCCTAGTGCTACTTAATTGTATGAGTTCAGAATTAATGTGACCCATACTGGTCTTATAATTGGGTGGAATATAAGTATCTATGTTCCTGACAGTGTTTCTCTTTAGCAGCTACATTAAAAGTTTATTTGATGACAGCAATAGAACAATTATATTAAATACAAGTTGAAATAATTGTGTCTATTTTTATTATACAAAACAATTTACAAAATCCGTCCTAACCAGAATGCAGTTACTGCTATATGATAAAAGAGATTGTTATATGAAGTCATTAAAAGAATCATGCAGACAAGAGTCATTAACTGTGTGCATTTAGCTAATGAAAATGGAAAGGAAAAGTCTCCTAACTGATTCATAATCATTTGGGTTGAGGGCTCATAATTGGTGATGTGACAGATAAAATTTGACCGACTAAATGTTTGAACATGGTGGAAACATTATGGAGATATGTCTGACACTGACAAAACAAAATAAAATTCAATGAGTGATATTTTCTTGGGTTTTTTTATGATTTTGTCTCCTCCAAGATACTTCTGTGGAATTATTAATCTGTTATCAGTTCAAGAAATACGGTAAAGTACTTTTGAAATAACATATGGATGCCTGGCAGGTTCATTTTATAATGAGAGTATAGCTTCCA
Source organism: Porphyrio hochstetteri (assembly GCA_020800305.1). Classification (NCBI taxonomy): domain Eukaryota; kingdom Metazoa; phylum Chordata; class Aves; order Gruiformes; family Rallidae; genus Porphyrio; species Porphyrio hochstetteri. The sequence goes on along the minus strand of CM036905.1, from coordinate 206,295,393 downwards.
AGATTTTGTTATTCAGTGATTAGAGTAATTTCATAATCTTCTAGTAGTTGGTATGTAGAAAAGAGCATGCTTTGACTTTGCTTAATGACAGCATGTGGAATCTTAGTTTCAGACTATTTTCTGGCTTAGTATTAAACATTAATCTTCCTGTGCAGAAGCATATGGCTTGCAACTACTTACGGATTAGGTTATACAGTAACTTAACACTTATGCTACAGTACCACAGTCAGGTCAGTGTAAAGAAATTGTACCAACGATGCACAGTATAAAAGTTTCAAAACCTAAGATTCTGAGTGTGGACTGTTGGCACAGCTACCTGAAGATAAGAGATTCTATAGTCTGCAATTGTTAGTGATTGAGGATCAAACTCAGATTTCATTGCTTAAGACACATGGTTTATGAAGATTGCAAGGTGCAATGTGTGTCTCTTATCATGCTGGCCTATAATGCAGTGCAGTGATTGGAAATGCCAAGCTTGCTGCTCCCGATAACAGGTTCCACAGCTGCATGTAAGACAGGGTGAAATAAGTAGGTTGGGGCATGTGTTCTGTAAGGATAATAGAGGCCAGTTATTCCTCCCACTTCCATTTGTTTCATTTATTACCAAATATAACAGAGGCCAGGTTTATCTTATCAGGAATTCTGTGAGTTATGTCTCAACTAAACACATTTTGAAACTTCACACAGTAAAAATGTCAGCATCAACCTAATGCGAAGTGATATTTAAAAAAAATAATGTTGGTTAAGTACTTATAAAAACTGTTACTGCAGATTGAAAATCAAGTGTTTCTTGAATTTAATATGCAGTTTACACAAAAGAATGATCTTAAAGCACACTTGAAAGGAATGCAGTTATCTGCCCAAATGTAGTAAAGCAAAGACAGTAATGACAACGATTTTGATGGAAAACATAAAGTCTCCTGTTACTAAAGGTGAAACAGGGTTTCAACAGAATGTTAGCAACTTAATGTGTTTTGTTGTGTGAAGTGAGCTGCATTGAACAAAAATGGAACAGGAGTTTATTTAGAATGCAAGAGTCACAATACACATAATCTGCTGGTTTTCTATGTACTTGTAAATGGTGTTAATTTTCTGTTTACCGGTTTGAAATAATTGAAATGAACGTTACTCTTTGAGGTTACAGTGTATTTACACACAGGCAATAACTTCAGAATTCTTTGGTTTCTTTCTTTTTTCTTCCCCCCCCCCGCCCCCGCTCTTTTAGAACTGGGTAGAAAAGGCAGAGAAACAGCAACTACTGTCAGAGACCCTTGACCTTTCAGAGCTGTTTCATCCAGACACATTCCTCAATGCTTTACGACAGGAGACTGCAAGGTGAGGGAAAAAATAGTCTACTTTTCTATGTGTGCTAATGTGCCATTGTTCCCTATGTGTGAAGATGGTTATTTCATTTTCAAGACACAGATCCAACAAATTTTATCAATTGCTGTTATTAGTCATCTCATTTTTATTACTTCCATTGAAATAGAGTAGCTGTGAGTTACTTCTTTAAAAGCTGATTTATTTTTTTATTTTAGATTAAATTAAGAATGTATTTTTCCTCAAAGTAAGACTTAGTATGATATGGTACACATTGAAATCATGTTGGTTTGGTTTTGAATTTAATTTCTTGTTGTTATGTGTCTCTCAATATTTACTGTATATATATTTCCCTTGCAGAGTAATGAGCTGTTCAGTGGACAACCTTAAATTTACTGCGTCATGGAAAGGGCAAATACAGGAAGGCAAACTCCAAGTTAAGGTATTTACTAGGGTGTTTTACTAGGATTTTATGAGAGTGTTTTATTAGCATAGTCCAGGTAATCTGTCTGAAAACTGAGCAATAAATACATTGGTGTAACTGAGATACAAAAGCTGGTTAATGATATGCAGCTACAAAAATGGTAGTGCTGAAATTCCACAGAAGTAAAGCAGTTACCTTTTTACCCCTCCCTACTCAGAGTGCTTATTTAAAATTCAAACTTATTCCTTCTTGCTTCATTGTCTTCATTCATCTCTCAGATAAAAATTGATGCTGGAATTCCATTAGTTAATATTTAACTGGTGTCCAAAAAGTAGTTGTCCAAAAAGACTTGCACAACCAAGAGGAAATACACACATAAATCTGTTAAGGCTAAGGTGATGTGTTAGCATTTGTTGAAGCACTGAAAAGAGACTTCCAAGGAAGTAAACAAGCCAAAGTAAACTGCAATAGGACTAGCTGTTGATATTATAAAGACCAAACATTTTTTTATGGACATTTAGGGCTACAGCCAGCAGCCATAAAGTCACTACTTACTGCTCAGGCAGCAAAGTAGAGATGAAGCCTCAAATGATTTAGTTCAGCCTCTTTACATTTTGGGTAGCACTGCCACTTTGACTGAACCCAAATCTCTTTGCTCCTTTTTTTATACTTAATTCTCTAGGGAATTCATAAAATAAATTTTCTAAGCTACATCTTCAAGAGGTATGTTGGTCCCATGATAATACTGCGCAGCTCAAAGTGCCTTGTTCAGCATAGAATACCACACTCAAAACTGCCACCTTGGAGAAACACAGGTGAATAAGGCAGAACGCTCACCATGACACTGCGAACTGCTGTGCACCTAAAGCAGAGAGATTGCTAGGCTTAGAGAGAGAAAGCAAGTGTCAGGGTGCCTCTTCTAGTGTGATGATTCAGGTAGACACAAGGCTGTGGGAGATACTAGGGTTCTGGGTTGGCTGCTGACAATATCTAGATTTATTAATACAGAATGTATAAGAATTCATATTCCTAAAGTACTGTAGATTGTAAGGCCAGAAAAGATAACTGAAGTCATCCAGTCTGACTTTTATACAGTGCAGTCCTTTGAAGTTTATTGAAATAATTCCTGTTGGAACTAGAGAATACAATTATAAAATTATTGAATCTTGGTATTTAAATAAGACTAATGGTTGCCTACTTCATTTAATGAGAAGCGGATGGGAGTCTAGAACCTGGAGATACATAAACCAAGAAACTTTTACGGCCATTTGATCCTCTGGTATAAAACTGGGATATGATAAACTTTGGAACCTGCAAATCAGATATTCTTTGGTTCCAGGTTCAGCCAAGGCTTCTAAGTCCATAGCAATGAGCCAAAATAGAATTTCACGTTTCAGATCACTCATTCTAGTAGGCTAATTATCGGCTGCAGATCCTAGAAGCCTGGACTTCTTCAAAGACATCCTTCCATCTTCGAAAAATGTCAGAAGTCAATGTCAAATACCTAAAATCCATGCATGAATAACATTATCTAAGTATTTTCATATGAAGAAAAAATCAAAAGTTTTACGGTTGCTTGACTGAAGTAGCTGCTGAGAAACTAAAGAACCCTTTAAGGGTACTTCACAGACTCATAGAACTGCAGACTGGTTTGGGTTGGAAAGGAACCCCAAAGCCCATCTAGTTCCAACCCCCTGCCATGGGCAGGGACACCCTCCACGAGACCAGTAATACCACCCCAGTTATGTGTATTGAAACATCATTTTTTTGTTATCTGCAAATTTATGTGGTAGATTTTTGGTAATATTAGTTGGGTATGCTGTTAGCAGTCACCATTATATGTAGGCAAAAAGGTTATCATATATTCTCTCTCGCTTTACAAGAATGAGTCCTATGTTCCAAGAGGAAAATTTTTTAAAAAATTAAATTTGTTTAAAGGAAAAGAAGCAGTTAGGTGAGTGGTTATTTTTAGAAGTAAAAGAATCCTGTCAAGTTACCTCACCAGGTTTGAATATTATCCTTTCCTCCAATATTCAGTGAATTTTGGTTTTGTATTCACCAGTATCTTCACTTCTGCTTTGAATCTTTGGTGTACAGAAAGACTTTGGAACCCTTTGCCATGCTGATATTTAAATGCAATTCCATGAGGCCTTCCTTGTGCTGATGGAGAACTGGGGAGAAAATTTCATGTTACTAAATACCAGATGGAATACAACTAAGTCATAAAAATGTCAGTGATTCAGAAAAATAATCCTCTAAAACATGTCTTGTTTGATAAGGATCCTCTGCATTACACGTTAAGCTTGGTTCACGTGAGCAATGCGAATTCTAATACTGGTAAAGTTAACGTATCTGCAGTTTCAGGAATTGGGGGTTGGACCCGATGATCTCTCGAGGTCCCTTCCAACCCCTACGATTCTGTGATTCTGTGAATTCAGGCCAGTGTTACAGAATGGGGAGCTTCTTTGAGTGGGGACTCAAAACCACTTCCATCAGTGGAATGGTAAGGCCTTAAACACATGCTGTGGTGAGGTAGCTGGGACCCTATTTTATCCCACTGGACCTTACAAACCTAGATCAGAAATTGGAGTTTATCGGCCTCACTTTGTCAATGAAGGAAGATGTACCAATTCAGATCTTAAATGAGTTAATTCTCAATAGATACCTATCTTATTCCACTGAGAGGAGAAAACCCACAATTGCAATGGTCCTACCGTAGTACTTTTGTCTGAAATTGTATTTTTGTTCTTTCTTTGGTCTTACCATAGTACTTTTGTTCTTTCAATTGTCTGAAAGTAAAATTGCAAAATACTATGCATGGTAATTATAAACACTGTGAAATCCATGTCCTTCATAGTAGTTGTAATTTCTCTACAGTATTTTTCATAGAAGTGAGAGCATGGCTGAGGGAGTACTCAGCCAAACAGTATCTGAAAGTACATTGTTTCAGTGTTTTGGGGTTTTTTTTCAGTGCCTTTTAATATTGAATCAAAGTCTAAATTTTTGTCTTCATCTTCAAATGAGCTCCTGTGATTGGTTGAAGTTTTCCAGGAGATCAAATAATTTTACATAACTATAATGTCAAAGGAACTACCAATATCAAAAGAAGACATATGTGTGCAGTAGAAAAAGATTTTTCAATAGATGACCCACTGCTATAGAAACTTCTTTCGGAGATGTTCAGGATGGCCAGACCTTTGAACACCCTAACAACAAATTTTAAATCTCTTCATGAGATGAGTCTTCCCTCAATAACTTTGCCAAACGCACATATTTATCAAACTAAACTCCATAACAAAACTCCCTGCAGAATGCAAGAAGGGGAGAAGCAAGAACCTTTCTAATATTTATGTGATAAGGATAAATAACAACTTCGAAACCATTCAGTCAGCAGTGTAATGAGATAAAGTGCAACCTGTATATATAATAAAGTGAGGCTTTAAGTATCAGTGTTAACAACAGTCTGTGGGAAAGCCTCAGTATAATCAGTAGTTAGACTTCGTTCCTTTAGTGCCTTTTAGGATGTTTTAGGATGTTTTTCTTCATATTGTTTACTCTTGCAAGACAGAAGAAGTGGCAGTGTAATATATATAGTTATCATTAAAGACTATTGACACCAAAACTTCTCTTTTACTAGAAAAAGACAGCTCTTTCCAAAATCTCTCTGAGTGGAGAGATTTTGACTTTGAAAAGAACTGGTACAAAATATCAAATGTTAACACTGTAAAAGCAAGAGACCTGAAAATCTTATGAAGGTCTCAAAGGAAAGATCACAATAAACTTTGTCTGAGACAGGAATGTCACACGTTCATAATGAAGAAAAGACCTGAAGCTTTTGATGAGAAGTTGAAGGAGAAAAAAAAAATCTTTTGCAGTTCAAAATAGAAAGTTAAAAAAAAGTAATTTATTTCTCTGAGGCCTTGTTATAATAATTTGTAGGAGATAAAATTAGAGAAAAAGTCTTACTACTCAGAGCTTTCCATTTGGGGTTGGTTTGGTTCAGGTTATTCCAGTTTTGGAGGCTTTACTGCGCTGAGTCCCATTTGCTGTGGAGCACAAATTCAAAGAAGGGGGTGCTGATCGATGACAAACTCAACATGAGCCGGCAGTGTGCGCTGGCAGCTCAGAAGGCCAACCGCTAAAGAACCATGGAAGCAGGTGATTCTGCCCCTTAACTCTGCTGTGGTGAGACCCCACCTGGAGTACTGCATCCAGCTCTGGGGCTCCCAGAACAGGAAGGACATGGAGCTGTTGGAGCAAGTCCAGAGGAGGCCACGAAGATGATTGCAGGCTGGAGCACCTATCTTACAAAGACAGGCTGAGAGAGTTGGGCCTGTTCAGCCTGGAGAAGAGAAGGCTCCGGGGTGACCTAATTGCAGTGTACCAATACTTAAAGGGGTCCTACAGGAAAGTGTGAGAAGGGCTGTTCACCAGGGAGTGCAATGATAGGACAACGGGCAATGACTTTAAGCTGAAAGAGTGCAGGTTTAGATTAGACATAAGGAAGAAATTCTTCACTATGAGGGTGGCGAGGCCCTGGCACAGGTTGCCCAGAGAGGTTGTGGAAGCCCCATCCCTGGAGGCATTTAAGGCCAGGTTAGATGTGGCTTTGGGCAACCTGGCCTAGTGGAAGATATTGCTGCCTCTGGCCAGGGGGTTGTCAATAGATGATCTTTGAGGTCCCTTCCAACCGAAAGCATTTTGTGATTCTGATACTGCCAGTTCTTTGGTCACTGTCTGTCCAGGGTGAAGCACCGCTTTTTTCTATAGCTTTTCTAAATGCAACCTTCTACAACCTTTTTTCACATTATAATTTGTATATATGTGTCTTGAACATTGTAAGGAAGAGTCCTCAGCTTAGAGTTAGAAATCTTAATTTAAAAAAGAAAATCTTTTAGGACTGCAATGCTTGCCTACAATCAAAGGAACAATTAGTTACTAAAAAGGGAAAAGATAATCTTACCTAGTATACAGTTAGTAGACTATTAACAAAGAACCTCAGCACTTGGGACAAAAGCATCGCTTTTCAAACATGTTGGTAACTACCATTGTGCTACTGCTTAATTGCAACTTTTCTTGTTGAATCATTTTAGAATATTGTAATTACCTAAGCAAATTATTTCTGTTACATCTGTGCTATAGCTGTTGTAACATTGTACTTCAAGCACTTTTTAAGACTTCAGGCGATGATATTTTCCTTCATTTTGGGTATGTGGTCACTCATCTGGTTTCTCGCAGCGTTGTATTTCCTAGGTTCAGCACCACCTTATGAATTTCATATTTGGTGAAAGCCTCCTTTGGTATTATGTATTTAATGCAGGCCTTTAGTATGATTGTATATCAGACAGGTGCTTTTCAGATTGCAGCTTCTGGTAGACATCTGCTCCTGCTTAAGACTTAGCCTTCTGAAAAGCTCTGCATAGAAATTATTACTGAGTTGAGTTTTATTATTGCTAAAATTGTCCTTATTGCTAAAAGGTCCTTACTTCAGCAGGCCACACCAACTATTATTACTATTTATACTGGCAAACCATTATTATTTGTATTGGGAAAATGAAATTCTCAACAAATATTGAAAAATGTATTTGGAAGAAATCGAGACTAGATGTCATTGTCATTAATTTATGCAGGACCTCAGTGAAGAAGAGAATGTTTCGATCAGACACTGAACATAATTAAAAGAAAGCACTTAGAACATCTTACGTATAAAGCACTATATAGTTACTCATAGAAGTAGATATGGTTCTTATTTAAATTTTTCAAACCAGAGTTCATCTACGAAATTATGTTAAATAACATTTTTCTATCATATTATTTCAATATATTTTGTTTGCCTCTGCAGAAGCTGTGTAAGCATGCATTCCATTCTTTGAAAGCTGTGCTCAGACTTCCAAGCAGGAAGTCATGCTTATTTCAGTGATTGTTCTTCTCCTCTTCTTGACATCGTAATGATTGTGCACTTGGCTGTTGCTGTCACATTTCCATTAATCTAATGCCAGGCAACTGCAGTTTCATCAATGATAACATTTACAGGTGTTTTTCCTCTCATTTCAAAGCACATGAATCCAAATCAGTGGAAGTTCATGCCGAAGTGTGGTCCAGATCTTGCTTTTAAATCATGTTTCCTATTCTCACACAGAACACTGCAATAATTAGTTTCCTGTTATTTAAAAATTTGGTCACAGTAAAAGGGTCATCATTTATTAATGACATTTCAGGTCTGTTATGTATGTTTGAATATTTTATATTTCCATGGCAGATCAGTGGCTTACAACTGGAAGGCTGCAGTTTTGATGGAAATCGACTTTCAGAAAATGTGCATGATTCTCCCAGTGTGTCATCTGTTCTCCCTTGCTACATGGCCTGGATTCCACAGGTACTAAATTATTAAAAGCCCTAAACTTTCAAGACCCGTAATTTGCTTTTTTCTGTGCAGTAGCTATTCAGTAAGATGTTGTTGACCTGTTTTCCCCCTCATTTCAAAATAAAAAACTCTGTCTTTAATAAGGGAAGCAGTTACTTCTTTTATATAAAACAGGAACTTACCATTTTGCCAATATTTCTTGGCTTTTATTGTTCAGATTACGTCAAAGGCTTTATTTTAGTCATACCTTTTATTTCCTCGTCTTTTAAAGAACATTAACATATTTTTGAAAGTGTATTTAGCAAATGTATACTTGAATTTGGGAGTTCATTCCTAGAGTATATTTCCTCTGCATTTTAAACATTGAATTGAAATACAACAGCAATAAAAAGACAGAGAGTGTGATGTGATCTGTAAGCAAAGAAAGCCTTTCCCCTACTTACACTAACTTAGAAAAAGCCAGTGCTTGCAGAGCTGCGTCAGACGAAAGTGAAATAATCCAAATGGTAAAATTGTTACTGCTTCTGCTCTCCAGTTACAATAGCAGCCTCTGATAAACAAATCAAAAAGTTACACAGAACTTATTCATGGATGTGTAGGAATTACAAATTCATATACTTACAGTCTTCATTAAAATAAAGGTTATTGTAAAATTAGTCTCATATAAATTTAGATGTCTAAAAATTAATTGCCCGGCATGACTTAGTTGCCTTAGTCCCTTCTTAGGTCTCAGTAAAAGACAGGCATCGCAGGAAGCCAATCCCATCATAAGGCAACTGCCATAAATCTCTGTCCAAATGGGACTCTAGAGACAGCCTAGGCCACTGACTCTGGAACAGACAGGTGAGAAGAATCCCACATGCAGATCTAAAAGAATAATATATTAAGACTTTAACATAAAATTCAAGTGTGAATGTAGAAAGTGAGAAATAGGGCAGGATGCAGTTTTTTCCTACTTTTTTATCACAATAAGTAAAATTATCAGTATATAAAAATTAAAAATAATATAATCTTTTATCCTGTCCCATCATCAAACAAATTAATTTATTGCTTTTGTTACTGGGAAACCTAGAGACCTCTGCAAAGGTGTCTCTTGAGAAGGCTAGGTTTGGTTAGAAGAATGTTAAAAAATAAAGTTCACTGCAGCCAAGGCCTTGAAATTTGAGTTAGAACTGAGTTTATTAATTATCATAAATTATGGCAATTTTGATATTTGTGGTATATTGTGATAGATATTGTGCAGGGAGCTCCATTACTAAAACACTACTGTACCCCAATTTATTTTTCCCCCTTATTGTTATTTCCAGCACTGGAAGTACAGTATTATATTATAGTGCAGCATTAAAAGTGTAATAGTCAAGATTTAGACTTGGAACACATGAGTAGATACAAGCCACCGTCTGTGCTACTGCTCTAAGCTTTGGTGGGAAAGAGAATACTGAAAATATAAAAAAACCTCTCAAAACATCACGAAACCTATTGCAGAGTTGATCAATGAAAAAAAACCAAACAACCCACAGTTCTTTAGTAGTTTACAAGGTTTGTTTTGTTCAGAGAAGTCAACAGATTTCTAATTGAATTGAGAGGTGGTACATGGGATGAGTACAGAATTCATAGAATCATAGAATGGTATGAGTTGGAAGGGACCCCAAGGATCACAGAGCTCCAACCCCCCTGCCACAGGCAGGGCCATCAACCTCAGGCCTGGATCTACACTAGGTTGCCCAGGGCCCCATCCAACCTGGCCTTGAACACTTCCAGGGACGGGGCATCCACTACCTCTCTGGGCAGCCTGTTCCAGCACCTCACCACTCTTTCTGTAAAAAACTTCCCCCTAATATCTAATCTAAACCTTCCTTCCTTTAGTTTTAATCCATGCCCCCTTGTCCTGTCATTGTCTATCCTTTTAAAAAGTTGAATCCCCTCCTGCTTATAAGCTCCCTTCAGGTACTGGAAGGCTGCAATGAGGTCCCCCTGCAGCCTTTTCTTCTTCAGACTGAACAAGCCCAGCTCCCTCAGCCTCTCTTCGTAGGGCAGGTGCTCCAGCCCTCTAATCATCTTCGTGGCCCTCCTCTGAACCCTCTCCAACAGTTCCACATCCTTCTTGTATTGGGGGCCCCAGATCTGGACACAGTACTCCAGATGGGGCCTCACGAGGGCAGAGTAGAGAAGGACAATCACCTCCCTGTCCCTGCTGGCCACCCCTCTTCTAATGGAGCCCAGGATACCATTGGCCTTGCGAGCTGCAAGAGCACACTGCTGGCTCATGTTAAGTTTCTCATCCACCAGAATCCCCAAGTCCTCCTCAGCAGGGCTTCTTATCATACAAACCCCAAGGTGGGTGGGGGAAGATGGTAATATATGTGGGTTTGCGTGGTACCACCAAATGTTTGTCTTACGTTCACTGAAAATGAGGATTGTAAGTAGACCTCTCTTTGTTCTGTAAAACATTCATCTTGGGTTAGAGATAAAATAGACTTTTAGGTGTTTTTCTGAAGAGCAGTCTATATTCTTTAAACTTGAAAGATAAAATCCAGAAGTTACATATGACATAAGCAGAGAGCTAAAAGTGAGATAGTTCAATAATTAATGAATTCAGGTTCTTCCAATGTACTTCATATTTGAAATTAAAAGCAACTGAAGCCTTTGTGTTGGAGAAAAGATTTCTTTTAAAACATGGGCCAAAATGTGTCAACTGCCCAGATATTAAATACAAAGAACCTCTAAGGAGAGCATTGCTGAATTTCTCTGCCCTTAAGTAGTTCTGCAGTGGGCTTCACTGTAAAAATTAACCACAGTCAACCACTGTGCTCAAAACCCAAGCCAGAATCAGGACATGATGCACTTCCTCTTATTTCATTAGATTTTTCTTGGGAGATGAGTGAATGAAGTAGAACATACTTTATTAGGATTCTTGGGGTTTGAATTTTTCTGTTCCCCATATATCTCTTACAAAATCTAGTAAGCAAAAATCTGTTTATTTATAATGCAGTAGTTTGAGGTCATTTTCAACAAAACTAAAATAAAGTGAACTCTTTGGAAGGGAAAGGAAAAGAGAAGGGAAGGGGAGGAGAGGGAAGGGGGAAAGGGGAAGGGGGAGGAGAGAAAAGAAGAAAAGAGAAAGTTAAAAATCATAGCCGACAGGATTTCTCTGAGAGAATATCCTCAAAAGGCTGCAGAGCTCAAAATGGAGTATTTTGAGCTACTGACACGATGCTTATTCTCATTAAACTGTGAAGGTCCCTTCCAGTTTTAATTCACTGCTGGATCCCAAGCTGTGAAGGGTGTCACTAAGGGGATAGGACAACGTGTGAGCAAGTCTGGACAAAGAGACTTTTTGGACTGTGCTTAAGCCAAGGACACAAAGATTTGTGGTTCAAAAAGAATTTCGCAGCATGGTTTTAACCCTGAAATAATGTGATTCCTTAAAACATCAGTGGGATTGACAAAAGCTATTTTGACCCAAAAAGGTGTTAAAGGAGGTTTTTGAGTCCAGCTTTAGGCCTCCCAGCTTTGGCAAAATTTAAATTCTCTGATTAACATTTTACTCACAGACAGTCCAGTATTTTGTCTTCTTCAGTAGCGTTACCCAAGGAATAAATGTGGCAAATATAATCTTTCTGAGAACAGCTGAGCTCTTTTGATAAACTTCTGGTTATTAAGTTATTCTGTATAACTCCTACAGTGCACAGACCTTCTGTAAGGATTTAAACACTGATGTTCAAAAGACATGGGAAGTTGATTTTTCAAAAGGAACAACAAGATCCTTCAGAAATGGCTTATACTTGACATGCAAAGCAGAGGGCTTCAACCAGTTACTGTTTGTGTGTTACCTTTTTGCTTGTTTTAGTAATTTTCTAATATTGGAGCATCACTAGGGCACAGTGGATGTGATTTGCATTAAAAAGACTCTAATTTTTGTTTCAAATTCCTTTATGACAAGTGTGCTGCTTTGTTATTTGTTTCTTGAAACTCTTTTTACATTTCCCTGTTAATAGTTCTGGGTTCCTCTTAATGTCCTGCATTAGGCTTTAATGTCAGGTATAGCAGCTCTCTCTGTACAAGAGAACAATTTTTATATTTGGATTCAATTATATTACATATCAATAATATTAAACATGATAATAGAGATTAAACAATTATATTAAATTGTTGTTTTAAATCCATAAAGTAGTCTTGAAGATGTGGGATAAGACTTTTTTGGGTGCAGTTCCTGAAGTATCCCACTTGTGTGTATCTCTCAGGCAGATCACCTCTGGGGCAGCATGAGAGGGAGGAGCATTGGGGTTATGCCAGAGGAATGGAGGGGAGGCAGCTGGGTGTGCTGAGGGCACAGGCTGCCCCAGGACTCCAGCCTGCCTGGGGTAGCAGCTCCCTGCAGCGCAGCCTTGGTGCTCCAGAGGCACCTTCTCCCCTCTGGGAACCATAGAACCTTTTGATGTGTAATTTTGATATGTAGTTCATAGGATCACCCTCATTACGTGTTCTTGTATTTTCATCTTGAGAAACTGAAATTTTTAACGTTTCTGCTTTGTTAGTAATCCTTCTCCTTTGTTAGCCTGGACCAAAAGTATCTTAGGATCCAGCTTTAGACACCGTATCATCAGAGATTACTCCATTCTCATGTTGTCAGTTTAAGTGATAACTAAGTGCTTGTTTGTTGACAGGATGCATTTGGTCCATATTCTCCAGATGAATGCATATCTTTACCAGTCTACAGCAGTGTGGAGAGAGACCGTGTGGTGACAAATATTGATGTACCTTGTGGAGGAAACCAAGACCAGTGGATTCAATGTGGAGCTGCTTTATTTTTAAAAAATCAATAATCTGAAACGGCATTAAGTTAACCCTTGAAGTTAAGAACCATTTGAAGATGGCAATTGTTTCTTATTAAAAAAAAGTTTTAGCTTCATTGCTTATATATTTTTGAAGCAACGGTTTATAAATTCCATTGTTTATTTTTTTAAAGACATATAAAATTAACTCTATTTGAATAGAACTTTGTTGTATCTTTGTGGGGTATTATTAAAGTTGATATGGCACTATTCAGCAAATTGTTAATTTGGGTTGCTAATTTTGGATTGTAATGTGCTATATTTCTTTCTCAGACTTGCTGAAATCTCTTATGTTTTCGCCATAAATATTGAGTACAAATTCAAGGTCACAGGTGTTTTTTGAGCATTTTTTTCATTATCCTTTTGAACTGTTAGTCCTCCATTGTTGAATAAAATAAAATGATGAAATTTACTTGTTGTAATTGAGATTGAATGTTTTGCTTGAACATAAAACCAGGGTAAAGGTTTCAGTCAGTTTTAATGATGTTTTACTTGTAGTTGTTTTTATTGGTAGTAAATAATAGGAGCTTCATAAACTTTATGTGGAGTTACAGATTCAGTTAGATTACCATCATGGTTGTTGGAAGAAAAAATTAAGAAACTATATTAAATTACAGTAAGAACCTGTACATAAATCTCCAAGATAGATGATCCCATAGGCAAACAAAAGGGGTTTTCACCCAGTTAAGTGATTAACAGAGGGACACAATCGTGCTTTTGATCTGTGATGTGAGAGACCACTGGCATCTTGTTCTTAGGGCAGGGTACTCTTGTTGGGCTTCACTGATTCACGATGCTGCCATAGCTTTGGTGTGCAGTTAGACAAAATCACAAAAGAAGCAGGGAAACCCAAAAATCCATCAGAAGCAGCATTACTGGAGAATGATGAAGTCTCAGTATAAGAATTCAAAGTCTCTAATTTTCAATTGTAATTGCAGACTCAATTCATGAAGTTTTAAAAGCCAAAAGCATAAAAATGCTTTCCTGGTCTGCTTAGAAAATAAAATAGATGTCTTGGCTCTGGTCTCTCTTGACAGATTAAATATTTATTTTAAAGTAGTATTTAAATCAGGACTATATTTCACTTGCTCGGTATTTTTCATGGTGGTTTGAGGGAGGGAGAAGAAAAGCAGAGAAACGATGTGCCACAGCTTCTGGTTAGCTTCCTGAGGAAAGTCCTTTTCTCTGATCTGCTCTATTGTTCGTCCCTTTAAACTTGGCCTTTTGTCTTCTATTTGGAAAGTTTCCCATTTTAGTTCTTCTAATAAAAAGATGTCCTAAAATAATTTGATACAAGTGCACATACATTTTTTAAATTAAATCCTACCTAAAAGCAGAATAGATTTACTTGATACTTTTCAGATAATTGTCTCATCTTCCTTTATACATTTGACTGTGATTCACTGAAGAACAAAATTGTAGCAAATTTGGAAAAGAGTGGTCTGTGAAGAAAATTTTGGAAAAAAACAATGTTTTTAACAGAGCAGAAAGCATTTGTATCAATGTGTGTAGAAGCTGTGAGGATTCAGAGGGTGACTTGTCCAGAGAAAGTTTTCCATCATAATAGGCATTCTGGACAGAATATCAGTGAGAGAGGAGTCAAGTTTTACTGAGGGCAACTGTGCTTTCAATTCCCTTAGGGACATGTAAAGATCATAATGCGACTTCCCTTTTGGATCCAACATGCTTCCACAAAACAGGCTGGATTTTAGCTTTCATTTCTCAAAACTGAGGAGTCTATTTACTACCTCAAACTAGTTCCAGCATCTCTTGTAGAGAAATACAAGTATTCAGATTACCTGTGTTAGGGAAAACGATGTCACAGAATAACAAGGTTGGAAAAGACCTTTTAAGATCATCAAGTCCAACCATTCCCTTCCTATGCTAAACCATATCCTTAAGTACCTCATCTATCCTTTGTTTAAACACATCCAGGGAAGGTGACTCAACCACCTCCCTGGGCAGCCTGTTCCAGGCCCTCACAACTCTTTCAGTAAAAATTTTTTTTCTATCATCCAATCTGACCCTGCCCTGGCACAGCTTCATGCCATTCCCCCTTGTCCTATCACCTGTCACCTGGCTGAAGAGACCATCACCTACCTCTTTATAACCTCCTTTCAGGTAGTTGTAGGCAGTGATAAGGTCTCCCCTCAGCCTCCTCTTCTCCACACTAAACAGTCCCAGCTCCCTCAGCTGCTCCTCATGTCTGGAAAGTAGACATCGTATTTTAACCTACCTTGCACTGAACCAGAAATGTAGTAGGGGGTTTTTGCTGATCAGTCTTGCTTGTTACAGGAAATAAAAAATCTGATTTAATGGGTTGTAGAAACCCTGAAATAAAACATTAACAGAACACTGTGGGGATTTTCATGGCTCCGTTTGGGGCTTTTTTCCTCTCCTATTTATAAGCTCCAAAGATGCCTTATATCCTGCTAAGTGTAAATACGAGTATCATTTAGAGTCTCCAGTTTCAAGTTCCCTCTTTTTATATATTTACTCAGGAACTTTTTTTCTCATTCTATTAATATACAGATATAGACTCTTATCACAAAAAACACTTACGAGAGGTTCCTCCAGACCTACCACACTATTTCAATTTCAGGGTCAGGAACTGACTCAGTTTCTTACCGATAACTTGCCTGTATCCTAACCTCTCAGAACTGGCCTATCTCTGCTAGGGAGGGTCATTACCTCTTGTATCTATCATCTCCTACTGCCTCAGAGTAAGAACTGCAGAATATTTCTCAGCTCACACTGTCAACAATTTTGTTCTCAGGATATGCATTCATGCATTTCTGTCACAGAGCTTTTCTGTGATTAGAAAGTACTGTCAGCCAGCTTGATCAAATCTCCTTTAGTTTGGTTCACCTCCTGGTTTGGAGATATTACACGTTGCCAAAACTAACTGCTTGCTCCAGTTCTCTCTGAATCCTTCCCTAAGTGGTATGAAAAAAAACCCTCTTAACCTTCAGCTGTGACTAGAGCATTGAATTATATCTTTATTTGGACAGAAGTCCTTTGGGAGCTCATCTAGACTGATCTGCATTACAAATGTGAGAAGTGCTCTCTTCCTAGGTGCCTTGGGTGTGTTTATTATTTTAGCACAGCTCCAAGACCGACCAGCTGCTCACCAAGGCTGAGCCCATCAGTGACAGTGGTAGTGCCTTTGGGGTAACAGAGTTAAGAAGGGGAAAAAGAGCACCAGGAATAATTGCAGCCAGTGAGAGAATGAGAGGAACGACTTTTCAGACAACCAGGTCAGTGAAGAAGGAGGGGGAAGAGCTGCTTCAGGAGCAGTCCCTGGAGAAGATCATGGTGAGGCAGGCTGTCCCCCTGCTGCCCATGGAGGTTGATGGTGGAGCAGGGATTCCACCCACAGCCTGTAGGTGACCCCACACCAGAGCAGGTGGAGACACCCGAAAGAGGATATTACCCTGTGGGAAGCCACACTGGAGCAGGCTCCTGGCAGGACCTGTGGCCCCATGGAGAGAGGAACCCACGCTGGAGCAGGTTTGCTGGCAGGACTTGTGACCACCGGGGGGGCAGTGCTGGAGCAGTCTGGTCTTGAAAGTCTGTACCCATGGAAAGGGAACCCCAGCTGGAGCAGGGGAAGAGTATCAGGAGCCCTTCCCCTGAGGAGGAAGGAGCAGTAGAAACAGCGTATTTCTCCAGGAGGGAGAGAAATGGGAAGTTGAGCCTGGGAAGAAGGGAGGGGTGAGGGGAAGGGGTTTTAAGATTTGGTTTTATTTCTCATTATCCTACTCTGATTTGATTTGGGATAAATTAGATTATTTTTTCTAAATTAAGTCTGTTTTGCCCTCATGGTAATTGGTGAGTGATCTCTTCCTGTCCTTCATTATACTTTTTCTCCCTGGCCCAGCTGAGGACAGGGATAGAGTGGCTTTGGGGGCAACTGGCCTCCAGCCTGGGTCAACCCACCACAGCTATATATTGCATTCAGAGTGTATTAAACAATATGTTCAGTGCTCATTTTGACTAAATGATTCACTACTCTTTCCTTCTTATGAGTCTAGTCATAACCCTGATGTTTTAAAAGGCTCTCAGGTGGCCTAAAGAGGAAAAAGAGATTACATCTCATGTGTTCCTTGATATTTATTGTCTGTATGCACTGTAGGATGTGTTTGCTTTATACACAGTGTTGTAATCTAAATGAAAGATACTATAGGTAACTACCACTGTATATCATAGGAATGATATTTTTGGTAGTTTAAAGATAGAACTGAAGAGTGTTTGTTACCACCAAAGTGCAGCTGTATCAAAAGTGTAGGCCGCTCAGTAGTATGAATCAGGAAATCTAAGAAAGTAAAACATCAGAAATGGCTTAATGGCCTGGCCTAGTGTTTCAACAGACCTCTTTTGCTAAAATATATAAAGAGAGCTTAGAAAACACACATTACTACTCTGCAGACACCCTCTTTTGAAGACCAGAGGCATTACCTTGAGCAAGTGCAAATTGTTATCAAAGGAAATCAAAGTGACAGAATGTGAAGTGAAAAAACCCTTGAAGAATAACAAGACCTTTGAAAATAAGGAAGATTGTGCATTAATATCTGAATGCATTTAAAATACATTTTTAAAAATTTTTATTTTTACAAATACATTTCTTTTATATTTAAAAAGGAACCGTTTCTTCCTTTTTACACTTCATAGCAGTCAATTATTCATCAGGTATATTGGTGCTGTCATCCATCAGAAGACGTGCTGTTTGGTGCATTTAGCAAGTTCACAGCAAGTCTACAGTCACAAATCGTTGTATGTTCCCAAACAGAACAATACATGTTTGTTGAAGAGTCAGACTCAGTTTTTGCTGTTATTTGAGATAAACTACCTTTCAGAAACAAGCAGCACATTTTAGTTGTTCTCAGCTGCTCTGTTGTTTATGAAAGAAGAGAAATACTTGTTCTTTCTCCTTTTTTTCATAGCTTTAAGTCTTAACATCAACTACTGAATTGCCAGTTAAAATCTTCCAGAGCACAACTCCTCGGAGTAGATTACCTGGCCAAAGGCATACATACTAATTTTATGAACTGAGTGACCTATGGTTATGATAGAACAACTCAAATTCTTTTAGTGAAAAGGCAAAACTCTGTAGTTTATGTAAGACTTTTTTTTCCCCCAGAACATTTTTAGAATTTCACTAAAATCCAAAGGCTGTTGTGGAAGGGAAGTTATGCAAGTTACACTGAGCACAAATAGAACTGGTCGTGCAAATTAGTCTTTCCTTCTCCATTTCTTTATTTCAGCTTTCAGAGCACTGCACCCAGAAGAGCAGTAATTTCTCCCAAATCAGCTATGTAATTGTTTAGAGCTGAAGGAGGACAAAAATTGAATTCCATGCTCAAAAAGCATCAAATATGAATCATTATATGACCTCTTAAACTTAAAGATTTTCTTTCATCAGCAACAATGGCTTTACATAAATTATAATGAATACTGTGTACCACACAAAAAATGTGCAGGTTTGACTGGGGCTAGGAATTCTTACATGAAATTTTATGTAAACATTTAAAAATCATTTTACATTTTTACATTTTTAATCCTTTGAAAACAAAAATCCTTTGGAAAGGTGTAAGACACTAGATGTAGAAGAGTCTGAATACAAATAAAGAGTGTGTCATATCTGAGAAAACCTCACCCTCTGTGAGTCCTTATGCTGCATTCTCCTCTGAAGGTGTACGACTCCCTGAATGTGCTTGAGGTCTTTGCATATTAGAAGGCTCCTTGGAAACTCTGCTGCTGTAGTAGCCTTCCTCCTTCACCTCAGCCCATGGCCTCCTGCGTGTGGGGCAGCATCACACAGCTCAATTTCAGTATCTTCACTGAAGCTGCTTATATCAGAGCTCACTAGACTGATGTGTTGCAAGAAATGCTTCTCTTTAAGGTCTAGAATCTTATTTGTAGTTTGCACGACCTTTATGTAAGTTACCTAGAAAGGAACAGAAGGTGGGTTTTGTTTGGTTTTTTTTTAGTTTCATTGGGTTTGGAACAAACAAGACTTTTCAGTAATGTGTTTTATAAAATTGAAAGAATAAAATTGGTGTTCTTATTTGAATAGCTTCACAGCAATAATTACGGTCAATATGGACTGCATTTTCCTTGAGGAATAGTTCTCAGGGTATGATCATTGTGTAAATTGGCTGGGTTTTTTCCCGTTTTAAATTTCTTTCTTTTTAATTTATTTGAACACTTTCTAATGCATAATGGCTCACAATAGAATATTCAGAAGCTTTTCACAGGCTGATTCTAGAAAGGCGTCATAGGTAGCTGAGGCTACTCAATGCCAGAATTCAGGTATTCATGCTGTGTTACAACACATTGCTATTCTTCTTTGTTGTCATCAAACCCATCTGAGTTACTGATTTCCTCTTCAGCACATAACTGAGAGCATGTATAATTTGAGTATAGTGTAAATATACTGTTCAGTGTTCATTATGGCTTGGTGATCCTCCAAAGGAAGTTACCTAAACAGCAATAACTAGATGCCCAAGATGTATGTCAGATACACATACCCAAACTGGGAGCAGTTTTTGCAGAAGAGCATCTCAGAATTACTACTGGCTTTGCATCTCAGGAGAAAGCAAGCTCCCCTGGCTGTATTCAAAAGAAGCCTCAGAGATGCTCTCAGTATCTTCACTCAGTGTTAGATTCACTTATTTTTTCAGAGCAGCAAACAAGAATCTTCTTAACAGGTCATCCTTGGGAACAGTAATTAGTAATCATGCTTCTGAAGTGTACCAGATAGGCAATTATTTTGTCAGAGATGTCCAACTCATCTCAGTCCCTGACAAGGTGAGTTATCCTCATGGATATCCACATGGTGCTATTTCCAGGCAGAAGAAGCTGGTTCATACACTTTAAGCTCTCTGCTGAGGTTGCGAAGAAATGTCACCGGTGAAGAGCGGCTTTGTGATGGGCGCGGTCATACCAGAGCCTGCCACTAGATGGTGCTGTGGACTAGACCCTCGTGAGAGAGCGGGACAGAGGCGTATGGGGGGGTTGGCAGGTAAAGCCAACTTACAGTATACGTGACATTGCACCGACAGTCTGTTCCGAAGGAGATTTTCTTATCAGCAGTGCTGAATAAGCAGCTCTGTCTTTAAAAAAAAAAGTGTGTAGTTAGTTGTAACGTATTTCTTCTAAATAAAAGTGATTCACTGTGAATTTCTTGGTGCTTGGAGATGCTTTGGTTGTGGAAGTGGCTGTGGCACTGGCTGATCACTCTGGCTTGTTTGCAGCTATTTCTGAGCATCTTCAGAATCTGCACAGGAAGAAGGAACAGCGAGGAGGAGGAGGAGGAGGCCCTTGACACAGGGAAGACCAACAGCTTCCTGGGATGCCTCAGGCAGATGTGGCCAGCAAGTCTGGGGAGGTGATCCCTCTCTGCTCAGTATTGGTGAGACACACCTGCAGTTCTGGGTCCAGTGCAAGTACAAGGCAGATGTGGGCATATTGGAGTGAGTCCAGAGAAGGGTCACAAAGGTGATTAAAGGATGGGAGCATCTGATGTACAAGGAAAGTCTGCCAAAGCTGGGACTGTTCAGCCTGGAGAAGATAAGTTCTAGGGAGCTTATATCAGTATGTATAAATATCTGATGGGGCAAGTGAAGAAGACAGAGCCAGATTCTGCTCAGTGATGCCCAGTGAAAGAAAAAGAGGCAATGGGCACAAACTGAAATATGTGAAATTTAATTTACATATGATAAATGTTTTCTTTATTCTTAAGGGCAACCAAGTACTGCACAAGTTGCCCAGAGGGGTTGTGGAGTCTCATCCTTGGCAATATTCAAAGCCAAGCTGGACACCATCCTTAGCAACCTGCTCTAGATGACCATGCTTTGAGAAGTAGGGTAGGACTAGATGATCTCCAGTGGTGCTTTCCAACTCTGGATGGTAGGTGGTTGTATAATCCTGTGAAATGGCTGAAAACAAAGAGGAGACATCTAAGCTACCAATATCAGGAGCACTATTATGTGAGAACAGGAAACCCATTTTAGGGGTTCCAATAAATACTGAGCCCTTGAGCCTGAGTTCATGGTAGTAGGTCTCTGAAGTAATGTTTCCATCCTTGGGGTGTCAATAAGGATGAAATGAGTAAGAATCCCAATATAATTTACTGATGCTACTCTGAAAACTCCATCTCATTCTTAGTCAGTTGGTTTTAAAATACATCATGATTTTGTAAGAAAATTCCATATAAAAATGAGAAGAAAACATAGTAAATTGGATTTAAAAGGATGTGTGGGCTTCAATACATTTCCAACCCAATAAAGACACAGCAAACACCTCACTGATATCATGATACTGTATGGAATATCCCATTGGCTAGCCTGGGTCAGCTGCTGTGGCTGTGTTCTCCCAGCTTCTTCTGCACCTGGCAGGGTGTGAGAAGCTGAAAAGTCCTTGACTTGGTTAAATGCTGTAATTTGTTCTTTGTTGTTGTCTAAAGAAAGGTCCTCTTGCACAGGTAATTCTTCTTCCAGTCAGAGTTCCATGGAGGATGAGCAGCAGGAACAAGAGAGCCCCTGAGTAAATGTGATCAGTGCTTTGTGCCCTTCATAATAAAAAGGAAACCGACTCATCAGTAGGATTGTCTTAGGAGACACTTCACTTTGGCGGTCACTCCCTAACACTATGATTAAAATTTTTATATAAAGCAGAAAACAATGCCATGACTCCCTCTCAGAGTTAGGGGGATATTATTAAATAGCTAATGTCCTGTTCTGACTTCTTCATTGGACCTTTTCAAGTTGTACTTTCGTCAGCTACACACAGAGACGATTACAGTCCCCACTCCCTTTCACATCATATGGGTAGTACCTACAGTTACCTACTAAGCTACATCATATAGCAACCCCCGTCCAGGTTCCTTGCTCTTTTCTGTAGAGATCAGGATGCAGCAGAGTGCATGATGCACTATCCATCTCTCACTGCAAAGGAATGTCAGCAAGGTAACTGAAGCACTCCTAGCTCCCCTAGTTTAGATATCCATAGATTTCATGGCTGGTTTTGGCTAAGATTGTGGAATACTTAGAAGCTGCACTGGAAGAATGGGGACAGCATTCAGGCAGCAAAAAATGTGGTTGCCTGTTGAGAGAGACGGTCACAAGCCTGCAGTGTGCAGAGGCAAGAGAGGAAAGCTTATCTCAAGAATGACTAGACAGTTCTGTGTCTGACAATACAGGAAAGACATTGGAAAACTTGAGACAGTTCAGTGGAGGCCACCAAGAAGTTCAAGGGCCTAGAGCACATGCCTTATGGGGAGAGGCTTAAGGAACTGGACTTGTTCAGCCAGGAGAAGAGACAACTTTATGGAGAGTTATTATTGTATCTCAGTTTTGCTGGGACTTATTAGCAGCTTACCATTGCCTACAAGGAGGCTATCGAGTTCCATGACAGGACAACAGGGGACAAGAGATGCCATAAGTGTATAAGGAAAAAGTATTTTCACCATGAAGACAGTCAGGCAGCAGCACAGGTTTCCCAGAGAGGTTGTGCAGTTGCCATGCTTGGAGGTTTTGAAAACTTGACTGGATTAAACCCTGAGCAATCTGTTCTGACCTCAGAGCTGACCCTTCTACTGGGGACAGCCCAGGGTCCCCTCCAACCAGAATTATACTATACTTCTGTCTCTGAGCAAAAGAATGAAGGGTTAGTTACATGCTCATTATTCCAAGCAAAGTGTTTAAATTACAGTAAGAAAATAATGTCAAACTGCTCGTTCTACTTTGTGCACCATATAGAAATGACCTGCAAGTCCTTCAGTTTTACTGCTGCCTCATAAGCTACCAACAAGTTCACGGGTAAGTCAGTGGAAAATGAAGCAGTTCACAGAATAAATGGATGAATGAAATGTAAACCATAATAGGGCAGGACAAAAACAATTTAGAGGAACCTCAAGGCATAAAACCAAAAATAAATGTTCTGAACACATCAGAAGCAGGGAGCCTGCCAAGAAGACCATTGGGTTATCAGAAGGCTGAAGTGTGAAGGGAGTACTCTGGGAAGATATGACTACAACACAAACCTGAATTCTTTACATCAGTATTCATTTCAGAAAAGCTGAAGGAGGTTCCCACAGTGATTTCTCACTCTCTTTTTAAATAAGGGATGGGCCTTAAAATCATCTTAAATTGACTTGTCAAAATAAGAAGTTTTGGAAGAAACTGAGAAAATGACTAGTCAGTAACAAGTTGTCAGGGCCAGATGGTCTTCATCTGAGTCCTAAAGAAACTCCAGGAACTCAAGCACAATGCTGCCTCACTTCTGAATATGATGTCTAATCCATCATTTCAGTGGACTGGGGTTCTAGGGGAATGAAGGGTGGCTTTTTTAACAGTCCTCTATAAAGCCTTTTTTTTTTAATGTTTTCAAAACTTAGTGAAATTGTAAATCAACACAGTTTGATATTCAACTATTTTAAAATCAAGAAAAGTCAGCATGGATTTTTAGGTCATGTGTTAGAGGAACCACTTGCTAAATTTTTAAAAAGCTTTCAATTTACTGATGGAGGCAGGAAAATAATTTGATACCATGTACAGGGATTTGAACAATGTGGGAGAGGTTAGGAAAAAGGAACTAAGCTGCATAACAAAATGCTTGAGAGTGAGTAGTGTGCCAGTTTACAACAGCGGAGCATCACAGTTTCCTTCTTGACCTTTACCAGATCTTTACCAGTGGAATCCCAGGCCGAGATATTAGCTGTACTCTTCTGTACAAGAACATACTTCTTCAAGAAGTCTGCATTCATTTTACTGCTGTTGCTTCATTCAGGCATTTTGTCCCCAAGGGAAGGTTATCTTCTAACCTGTGTACCCTCTGTGCCTCTGTCAGATGCTGAATAATTGATCATCCTAAAGGTGACAGAGGTAAACAACCGATTTTTACTTTGCAGAAACTGCTGCTTTGGAAATGTTTGGTTCAAAGATACATTAACAGTAAGAAGGGAGATACATGTCCCTTCCTGCCTTCCTGCCTTCCTTCCTGCCTTCCTTCCTCCCTCCCTCCCTCCCTCTCCCCTCTCTCCTGATATCTGGTTGGCCATGAAGATAAGTTAAACTGAGGGAAAACTTGAACAGAGTAAGTGTAAGGAGACAACAAAGAATCTCATCGTGTCAGTTATGATCCGGTTCATATAAAAGAATAGACTGTATCACACCTGCTTCTAGGGATCCCCTGGAGCAGCAACAACATAATCATAGGAATTAATATCAGTAAAGGTACCCTGACTGCACTTCCTGATGGACTCCTGAAGTAACAAGGAACAGACCTGAAGGCATCAAGCTGATCGCTTCTCAGCACAAAGCTGCTTTCAGGAGTGAACTGATGAGATGTGAAACTTGTATTGCCACAGGCAAGTCAAAATTACCCTGTCATGTGTCTGTGATGCCACCGTAATAATCCCTGTAAAACTCATTTTTAAATAACTTAAACTAGATGTTTGAAATATATTTTATTTTACTTTTCATTGAGTTAAATTTCTTTCATTGGATGGAAATGAAAAAGTCCAGATTAATGAAACTGGAACTAAAGTACAAGGAACCCGATGCAGACTTCAAAAAAGTAAGTGAAACGTGACAATTAACAAGCCAAGGAAAAGTTAATGGTGAAACCAAATAAAATTAAATAAAAATAAAGTAAAAATTAAATGGAAAAAAACCCCAAGTAATTGAAGTATCCCAAATAATGAATCTTCTTGTAGAGGAATAGTTGAGAGTGCTTCACTACTTGAGTCTGACACAGTTGTAGTCTGAAGGGCCAGTCAGACACTGGCACCACACTGGATGTCCCAAAGAGTAGAATTTAATCCACAGTATAAAAATGCCAACTTGGTGAGGAATTGTATGCCTTCCAATACAGAGAATAACAGTGCACTGGAATAATGCAAAGAAGAGTCAAGTTTAGGAAGCACCTGATTAGGTCTTGAATGGAAGGTGAAAATTGCTGGTTTGGATCAGGACTATGTGCCAACTGCCTCAGTGTGCCACCACTGTTGGCCAGTGCAGCTATCAAGCGTTTAAAAACAGAACCCCCCTAAAAAACAGAAACAGGGAAAAGCAGTACAGTAAAGCTATTTGAGTTTTCTATTCTTTCCTACAAACTAAAGGTTGTGTTAAGTTTTTTTTCAAAGGGGATATTTCACTCCCTTTCCAGGGATGTACAAGCCTTCTTTGAGCTGTCTGAAATTTTGAGATGCTTGCAAGAAACTGGATTTTTTTTTCCAGATTCTCTACTTTAAGTATGTTTGTGATATCCCCTTTTAATAGTTTCTTCCTGAATAAAATAATCAGTCTTTTTGAGTGGGGGAAAAAAAAAAAGTTCTTTTCCATCTAACCATCTGAATACTAAACTATCTTTTTCCTTTTTTCTTGTTTTTGTTTTGTTTTGTTTTTGTTGTGGGTTTTGGTTTTTTGTTGTTGTTGTTGTTATGATCAGGTCGTCACAGTGTTTCAGGTACCACCATATCTTTTATTTCATTTCATGTCTACATGCTCAATTAAATTTCTTCCCCACAAGGTTCTTACTCTGTTGAAGAGAACTATCCCAGTTTTCCTTCAAAGCCACATATCACCTAACAATAGATGAGGGGAGCTAGTCAAGTTCCATTAAGCTAATAATTTCTTATTTTTGCGATTTTACTTTAAAGCAACATTGACTTTAAATTTATGTTTTAAATAACTATTAATTTTAAAGGTTTCGGTTTTTTTTAGAATAGATCACATTTCATTCCCACCTACGGATGGAAATGCTTCAGAGGCAGGTGCTTTGCAGAGAAATTCTTACTTTCTCTGCAAAAATACTCAGGATAAAAGAAACTTCAAATCCTTAATGACTTTGCAATAGCACTGCCCAGTCGTCTCAGGAAAACTGGCTTTCCTTCAAACCCAGAGGCCTTCTTTTCAGAGGCTGCCCAGTTTCTGGTGGTGTAGCAGGGTCCCTGCCCGTGTCTGCTTTCTCTGCCCCATTCTCCAGAAGGTCCTTTCAACTGGAAAGGTCTGATTGTCTCCCAGGCAAAAGGTCCCCTCCGTTCCCCTCGGGTTCCAGCTGCCCAGAGCAGGCAGACACCTTCTCCCACAGCTGCCAGGCTTCAATCTTTGAACAGAACTGGATTAACAGACAATATGAGTGGGCAGGAGATGTGCTTTCTATCAGAACTGCAAAAGCATTTAACTGTTTTCTTGGTGTATTACGCATTAGATGTTTTTAA
Organism: Porphyrio hochstetteri; assembly: GCA_020800305.1. Classification (NCBI taxonomy): domain Eukaryota; kingdom Metazoa; phylum Chordata; class Aves; order Gruiformes; family Rallidae; genus Porphyrio; species Porphyrio hochstetteri. The sequence goes on along the minus strand of CM036905.1, from coordinate 206,269,225 downwards.
CATCATGGAAGGGAGAAATGCATCTGTTGTAGGAGCATCTTTGCTTTCAACTCAAAGCATCTGCTGGAGACAAGGGAGGACTGGGAGGTGGACCTTTGGCCTGACACACTGTGTAGGTTGTTTAATCTGTGTGAGGTTTTACAGTATATCATATCACACAAATTATTTCTTAGCTATATTCCATTATGACCACCTTGAAGGCCTGTCTAGAAGAGCATCATTCACATAAGTCAGGAGGAGGGGTGGATCTATCAAGGTGCTTTGGACAACTTAGAAAATTTACATGGACACTCCCAGCAACTGCAAATCGATGTGTCTCTGTTGTCTTCAGGGAAACTGTGGTGGTTCACACCAGCTGACAAAATGCCTCACTGAATTAATTTGACCATAAACAGCTCTGGACCTTGGGGACCATGGCTGTGGGGAGCAGCATAACTTACCAGTTGGTTTGTTGTGTTTTTTTTCCAGAGGGCTGACTGGTTTTGGGTTTCGTTTTTGGTTGGGTTTTTTTCCCATTAGAAAGTGATGACTTATTAGAAGCAAAATGCTCCTGCGTAGGAAAGTACATTGAAATGAGTCCTAAATAAAAGACTGAACAAAGGTTTTTAACACTTCAGAGTTTCCATTCAAGATAGCTGCAATATGAAAGTTTTTTTTTCCCTGTTCAAAGAAATTTTCTGTTTTGAAATCTAAACACATTTCTTCACATCTAAAAGGATACCAGAATAAAGGAAACATCTAAGATGAGCCTAATTCAGTTTTTGTGCATCTTACCCAATCACAAAATAAAAGTGGCTTCAAGCAGTTAACGGTAAAAATATGTCAGGATGATTAATTTGCTTTGTAAACAAATACTTTCTTTAAGCCAACATACACAGTTACATTTTTGTGGATTTCAGGGACCCATTTTGGTCATTAGAAAACTTGCTTTCCAGAGTCCAGACACTTTGAATGTACATATTGTAGGCTTTCTTCCAAAACATGACTACAATTTTAGATCCCTTCTGGATAAATTGTCTACGTGCTTAGGTCTCCAAAGCATGTGGTGCTTGAATCTCTTTGCATGAGTTGTACAGTACAGTGAAACAGGCTTATGATAGGAGACAGGTTGTATTCACTGTATTTTTTAGGGCACGTGCCCTGGTTTTTCATACTGTTTTGTTCCTACACATTTCTACAATATTTTGAGTTTGCTATGGGTGCTGGAACAGAAATATGAATATATATTTTCAGACAAACAAGGCGACTATTAAAAATTTCCAATTCAGTTAGAAAAATGTCTGCATCCCACAGCACAGAAAACAATCCTGAAGCCATGGACACTGTTTCCCTTCAGAATTCAGAATATGGGACGTGACATTTTGATAATTATGAACAGGGCTTCAGAAGAAGTGTCTCAGGATCACTAATCCTTTAGAATTATGAACCTTGTGAAAAATCCTGTCTTGTGCTTTTAAGGATTTCATGAGGATTTCGCAGGCTGCAAACCCCAGATCTCCCATGTTTTTGCTGCAGTGTTGGCACAGGTTTTACTTGGGAGTAATACCAGGGTATTTTTCTCTACACAAAATTATTCTCATCTGCATTTGAGTGTTTTCCAACCAAGTTAGCTGGTCCAAACTGGGATCAGACTTAGCTTTGACTTGGCCTGGCAAGTCACCATCAGCTTTCAAGATGTCACCTAAAATCCTGGTGTAGCTGTCAGGCCCGAGTGACTTGCCCCGGTTCCCCTGGCCTTCTGGGAGTGGTGGCAAGGCAGCTTGCTTTGGCACTAGCTATTGTTAAACGTTCCCTGTGACTGGGTTTTGCTCACCTTGATTTTGGAGTCCTATTTATTTTTTAAAGTGAAGTTGTTGCAGTCCTTTTATCCTATGCTAAAATTATTGTGTAGGGTATGTGGAATGAACCATGTCTTGAACTTATAAATATTTTCCTCCATGAAGTCTTCAATAAAAGACCTTTTTTAGAATCTGGAAAGAGATGCCTCTTTCTCTCCAAGTGCTTTAAAGTCTAAATGGCCAGCTATGATGTCTTGACACCTTGCTTTCAGAGCATAAATTTATATAAAATACATCACATCCATGTCATTCACTAATTCAACCGAGACATCTGAGGGGATTACTGCTCAAAGAAAGTGAGTATTTATGAATCACAGAATCACAGAATTGTAGGGGTTGGAAGGGACCTCGAGAGCTCATCGGGTCCAACCCCCCTGCCAAAGCAGCTCCCTAGCTCATATTGCACAGATAGGCGTCCAGACGAGTCTTGAATATCTCCAGAGAAGGAGACTCCACCACCTCCCTGGGCAACCACTGTGCTCTTAAAAGTGTGCTGAGCAAGGCAACTCAATACTGAGAAATACAGAAAACGTCGGTTCTAAAGTGGTTTTTTTTTCCTTTTTAAGTAATGTGAGTACAGAATCACAGAATTTTGAGAAACTCTTTCAGTAGAAAAATACTCAAATTATTTAAAAATCCTTAAAATAGGATGAAGTTTCAAGTAGATGGTATAACTTAAAACAGGTAAGGTAGGAAAAGATGTTCATCAGATAAGAAAGCTGTTAGCAAAGCTCAGGGTACCCAAGTGCAGGAGGGTGCACCCTGAAATACACTCAGTTACTTTGACATACAATTTTAAAATCACTGCAGACTGGTGTACTGGAAATAGTAGACTGTGTTCAAAACTTTACTAGCTCAAAGTCTGTGGATTTTTCCCTCTTTTTCTGTACCATTTAATGGTTCACACACCTATGACTGACAAAGGCAAACACACGTTGCGTATCAAGCTTTCATAGTAAGAGGCATAGATCTTTTTAATGCCTTTTTAGTCCCAACTTAGATGAAAATAAATGGATTTGGAATGTATTCCTCATGTCTAACTCAAAACCTAGGAGATCCACATTGCAATGAAAGAAAGATTTCAACCACACTTCATCAGTTTCTCCAGGTTCTGCTGGGCACAGAGAGGCATTCTGCCAGAAATAACTGCAATGATTACACTGCCCCTGTAAAGGACAGTGGAAATTGTGTTCTCAAAACTCTTCAGTTGTGACCAATTCTTCCTAAAGACCTCTTGGGGGTTTCTACAGAAAGAACAGCTGACAGGATATACAAAGGCTGTAAAGACATTTAAACATTGCTAATACATCAGGCTGCAGGACCACACTAACAGCAAACCTCCAGTAACAAACCAAGACCATACATTTTCAGTCAAGTCTTGCAGGGCTTAGAAACAGTAAAAGATACAGGAAAGGGGCAGCGGCAATAAGTGTTACCACTGCCCATAGTAATGAAGAGGAGTGCAAAGAGGTGGAAAGGCTTCTCTGAAATGTGTCTGCTGAGGAATGCAAAACATGGCAGATAAACCCCAGTGCATGCTATGGCCCCCTTCTGCCTTCCTTTCAAGGAGTATTGTACCATGGAGGTGGGTGGTCTTAACAAATTGCTGTATTTTGGATGTTTAATGATGTATTGAGTTAGATTTTATATAATCATAGAATCACAGACTGGTTTGGGTTGGGAGTTAAGAGACTATCTAGTTTAAACCCCCCTGCCATAGGCAGGGACACCCTCCACTAGACCAGGTCGACCAAAGCCCCATCCAACCTGGCCTTGAACACTGCCAGGGAGGGGGCAGCCACAGCTTCTCTCTGCAACTCATTTTACCACCTCACAGTGAAGGATTTTTTCTAATATCTAATCTAACTCTCCCCTACTTCAGTTTAAGACCATTACCCTTTGTCCTATCCCTCCCTTTGCTTATAACAGTCCCTTTCCATCTTTCCTGTAGGCCCCTTCAGGTACTGGAAGGCTGCTATAAGGTCTCCTTGAAGTCTTCTCAATGATGAGTAAGCCCAACTCTCTCAGCCTGTCTTCACAGGAGAGGTGCGACATCTTTGTGGCCTTGTCTGGACTCATTGCAACAGCTCCATGGCTTTCCTGTACTGGAGACTCCAGAGCTGGACACAGTACTCCAGGTGGGGTCTCACCAGAGTGGAGTAGAGAGGCAGAATCACCTCCCTTGACCTGCTAGTCACACTGTTTTTGATGCAGTGCCAGGTACAGTTAGCTTTCTGGGCTGCAAGCGCACCTTGCTGGGTTATGTTGAGCTTCAATCAGTACCCTCAAGTTTTTCTTCTTAATTCATTCGTCACTCAGCCTGTAGCTGTTCTTGGAACTGCCCCCAGACGTGTAGGTCCTTACACAAGATCTTGAACTTCATGCGGTTTGCACTGGCCCACCTCTCAGGCCTGTCGATGCCCCTCTGGGTGACATCCCCTCCCTCCAGCGTGTCAACCACACCACACAGCATGGTGTTGTTGGTAAACGTTTTGAGGGTGCATGTGATCCTACTGTCTGTGTCACCCACAAAGATGTTAAACATGATGATGAGGTGTTATGCTTTAACTGAACTAAGATAATAGATCAGAGGATTCTCTAATAATCTAATAATCAAAAGAGATGGCATTCCTACAAATAAAATATTCCTGACAGAGCAGGCAGAGAGATCTCAAGATAGAGCAGTGAGACAGTATATTACAATTAAACACATTGCTGGCTAAATGCTCTAGAGTTATTTTATTGGAGAAAATGGATAGTAGTTAGGGAGACCTTACATAACAATACAGTAGATGAGTCCATGAAGTTCTTCATCTGGCAAATGCTCTACTGCAGTCATAGGGACAAGCTGAGGTCATGTATAAAGAGGTACAAACTCATGGGTCAGAGACAGGGTGACATCTTACGTGCATGGTTATAAACCTACATTAACTCCTACAGTCAACATAGTTGTGCTATAAAAATGAGATCTGATGTTTGGTCTGAAAAGTTTCTGTACCATGTATTGATCTGTACTCTGGATAATATGAGACAGGTTAACAGTGTAGTTAACTGGGCTGGTTTTCACCAGCAGATAGCCCGACACTTTGACTGAATGGGAATTTGGTGAAGAGCAAGAACTGTAAGTACAGGTACAGTATTTAGGATAACAAAACTGCACACCACAGAATGAAAGCATAAAACCCAGAAAGGCACCTTGGAGCCGTATTTCCACCTTAGCATTGACTCTTTCTGCATTACATGTCTGTCCTTGTTCCTATAGCCTCATTTTTAGTACACAAGCAAAGCAAAGCAGAAATTGTGTAACCTGTTGTGTTTGCCTATGGGTAGGGCAGTGGATCTCCTTCACAGTAGCTGTCTAAACACTGCTTTAGTGAACAACATTATTACAAGAGTGGGATGCACTATTTCTCTTCCTATAGGTTTTGGAATAGTTTGTTGTATATTTGTTTGCCTCGCACAGGATGCATCTATTCATCTTTGCATGTTGTCATCTAAATTCTGATCTTCCTAATGATTGTAAAGTCTTCATCTGTGTCTGGATGATTCAATTACATTGAAGTTGCCCTTTAAAAAGCAGAAGTTAACTTTTTTTTTTCTTTTGCAGAAATGGAGGAACTTGATACCTGGGACAAAAATATTCATGAGCACAACTCCATATGGATATGCTCAGTGAAGAAATATTTTTATCTTGTTAAGGAAAATGCATTAATGCAAATGTGAATACAAGAAGTTATAAACATTAAAGGTAATTCCATCTCAAAGCTACTTACAGAGACAGAAAATATTACATAGTCTTTATAATGCTCTAAATTATGTCTGATTTGAACTTCATTTTAAACTCCATAGTGAAAGAGAAATCAGAATTTTCAGTTAAATACAAAAGCTTAAATGAGAATTCAGCACACAGGAGACAGCAGGCTGACAATATACAATCTCACTGAAGCTTGAGTGTGCATAGACTAGCACAGTTAATCAAAAACTCCACTCATCTGCCAACTCTTTATGCATTCATCAAAGCTCAGCAGAGAGTTATCAGCACAGAAGATTCATACATCAAGGCTTCAGCTCTGGCTTCCTTGACATCCCAAGCAGATTAGTCTGTGACAGATTTCTGTAGCCCAGCAAGCATCCCCAAGTGAAGCTACAATGGAGATGACAAGCAAATCCTTCGCATCTGATGTCATGTCCACTTGTTCCATCAAAGCCAACAAGGCTCCACTAAGGTTACTGAAGTCATGCAGGTTTAGGAACTGTGTTTTGATTTAGACACTGTGACAGGACAAGTCCTCAGTGGTTTGATGCATGAGATAGATACCTAGCGATCCTCTCAGAGACCACATGAATAAATAAACCCTGTTCAGACTCCTTTCAAAACTGCAATATATCTCCCATGCAAACAGACCAAAGGAGAGCTGGCCCTCAAATAACTGTTCAAAAATGCTCTTTCTGTTCTAACAAGGTAACCTGAAGGGAATGACTGTGCACTTCCCAGTGAGGAAGCAAGAGGAGAGCCATCATCTCCCCATGTGTTTGTGTGACTCATGTAGCTGATGCTGGGCATGTTCTGGATGGATGCAAATTGTTTGACCTGGATTTGTAGCCAACCATTAAGGGTTACACTACCTGGGGATATCCTATGGTCTACCTACACAGGAGGTCAGGAAGTCTTTTTCAGTGGAGGATCAGGGTCTGGAGTGAAGAAAGGACCATCCTCACCTACGAATCTCAGAACTAGGCTCTGGGCAAGAGCATGTATGTCTCTCTTGCTCAGTAGGAGAAAACCTGAATCCCATTCATCTTGTTTCCCTAGGAAGATTCTTACATTTCCATTTAAAAAGATACCACCATGCCTCATTTCTCTATACCATGGTCACACAGACACCATCTCTAGGGTTGTTTAACCTGGAGAAGAGAAGGCTCCAGGGAGACCTTTATGTGACCTTTTGATATATGAAGAAGTCTTATAGGAAAGATGGAGAAAGACTTTTTACTGGGACCTATAGTTGCAGAACAAGGGAATGTACACTTAAGAAGTGTAGATTTATATTGGACATAAAAAAGAAATTTTTTATAATGAGGGTGGTAAGGAACTGGAACAGGTTGTCCAGAGAAGTTGTGGCAGTGTTCAAGGTCAGAATTGACAGGGCTTTGAACAACCTGATCTAGATAAAGATATCCCTGACCATGGATGGGCAACTGGACTAGATGATCTTTGGGGTCCCTTCCCACTCAAACCATTCTGTGATTCTAAAATCTATCCAATGGGAATTCACAAAGGGTTTCAAGATCTTAAATTTGCACTTTTTAAAAATCATTGTAGTTTTTTTTTTTTTTTTTGCATGAAGAAGAAAGATTACATTGGTGACAAAATTACATTGGTGACAAAGCAACCACGAAATGATCCAGTTCAAGATCCTGAGTGGAAGAAGCAAGCCAAAAAGCAGGATAGCTTCCCTGAATTTTGGAAGAGCTAACTTTGATCTCTTCCGCAGCCTTTTAGGAGCTATCCCATGGGCTGCGCTGTTAGAAGGCAAGGGAGCCTGTGAGAGCTGGCTAGCATTTAAACAGCACTTCTTCCAAGCACAGGATAGGTGCATCCCTTTGAGTGAGAAATCGGGAAAGAGAGGCAGAAGACCTGTGTGGATGACCAGGGAGCTAATGTGTAAACTCAAAGGGAAGCAGAGGGTTTATGAACTACGGAAACAGGGTCTGTGCACCTGGGAGGAATACAGGGATGTTGTCAGGGCCTGTAGGGACGCGACTAGAAAGGCTAAAGCCCGCTTGGAGTTGAAACTGGCAAGGGATATAAAGGATAATAAAAAGAGTTTTTTCAGATACGTGCATAGTAAGAGGATGACCAGGGATAGTGTAGGTCCCTTGATGAATGAGGTGGGTGTCCTGGTATCGGGTGATGATGAGAAGGTGGAAATACTCAATGCCTTCTTTGCCTCAGTCTTCACTCCAAAGGCCCCTCGGGACCCGCAGATCCTGGATGAAAGTAGGAGTGTTTGGGGAATGAAGAGCTTCCCTCTAGTTGAGGTAGGGGTGGTCCAGGAGAGGCTCAAAGGGATTAATGCAAACAAATCCATGGGCCCAGATGGGATACATCCACGTGTGCTGAGGGAGCTGGCGGAAGTGATTGCAGAGCCGCTTGCTATCATCTTCGACAGCTCTTGGAGAACAGGAGAAGTACCTGAGGATTGGAGGATAGCCAATATCACTCCAGTCTTCATAAAAGGGCAAGAAGGAGGAACCTAACAATTATAGGCCAGTCAGCCTCACTTCTGTCCCTGGAAAGGTGATGGAACAGCTTGTTCTGGATGCCATCACCAAGCAACTGGAAGACAAGAAGGTCATGAGGAGTAGTCAGCATGGATTCACCAAGGGGAGATCGTGCTGGACCAATCTCATAGCCTTCTATGATCTCATCAGCGGCTGGGTGGATGGAGGGAGAGCAGTGGATGTCATCTACCTTGACTTCAGCAAGGCTTTCGATACTGTCTCCCATGACATCCTGATAGAAAAGCTGAGAGAGCATGGGATAGATGAGTGGACAGTGAGGTGGGTTGAGAACTGGCTGTCGGACCGGGCTCAGAGGGTTGTGATCAGTGGAGCAGAATCTGACTGGAGGCCTGTGACTAGCGGTGTTCCCCAGGGCTCGGTGTTGGGTCCAGTCCTGTTTAATATCTTCATCGACGACCTTGATGAGGGAATAGCATCCACCCTCAGCAAGTGCCGATGATACAAAGCTGGGAGGGGTGACTGACACGCAGGAGCACTGCGCTGCCATCCAGAGAGACCTGGACAGGCTGGAGAGCTGGGCAGGGAGAAACCAGATAAGATTCAACAAAAGCAAGTGTAAAGTCTTGCACCTGGGGAGGAATAACCGTCTGTATCAGTACAGGCTGGGGGATGACCTGCTGGAGAAGAGCTCTGTGGAGAAGGACCTGGGGGTCCTGGTTGATGACAGGTTGGCTATGAGCCAGCAGTGTGCCCTGGTGGCTAAGAGGGCCAATGGGATCCTGGGATGCATCAGGAAGAGTGTGGCCAGCAGGTCTAAGGAGGTGATCCTCCCCCTCTACTCTGCCCTGGTCAGGCCCCACCTGGAGTATTGTGTCCAGTTCTGGGCTCCCTGGCATAAAAAAGACAGGGATCTCCTGGAGAGAGTCCAGAGAAGGGCTACGAAGATGATTAAGGGCCTGGAACAGCTCCCGTATGAGGAAAGGCTGAGTGAGCTGGGGCTGTTCAGCCTGGAGAAAAGAAGACTGAGGGGGGACCTAATTAATGTTTATAAATATCTTAAGTATGGGATGCAGGGGGAATTGGCCAACTGCTTTTCAGTCATCTGTGGAGACAGGACAAGGGGCAATGGCTGCAAGTTGGAGCACAGGAAGTTCCGCACCAACATGCAGAGGAACTTTTACACAGTGAGGGTGACAGAGCCCTGGGACAGGCTGCCCAGGGAGGTGGTGGAGTCTCCTTCTCTGGAGATATTCAAGACCCGTCTGGATGCCTATCTGTGCAATATGAGCTAGGGAGCTGCTTTGGCAGGGGGGGGTGGACCCGGTGATCTCTCGAGGTCCCTTCCAACCCCTACAATTCTGTGATTCTGTGATTCTGTATCTGGTGGTGGATATATCAAAATGCTAAAGACTTTTTCATATAGCTCCTTTTCCTGTCTCTAACCACCACTCAAGTGTTTGGTCATGCATCCTGACCTGTTTGAAATTTGCTTCCAAATTTCTTCTCTATATATACCTGTACAGACCATCTGAATTTTTAACTCTGCCACCAAAAAAACACATAACAGCTTTCTCTAAATAGCAAAAGTGAAGTACCACTCTGACTTCCTGAGCCTTACAGGACTTCTTCCTTTTTGGCATCTGTAGGCTGTAGCTCGTTGTTGGTCTAGGCACCTTGTTGGGCTTTTTATTTCCCTTTTTGGGACCACATAATTCTACTTAACTAGCTTTCCAAACAAATAAATGTTTTTCTTAAGCATTTCAAACACAGTGTTGAAGAAAAGGGAATTTTTCTAAGCAAGTGGTATGCTCACATTCTTGGCCTTACCTAATCTTACCTCTTACTGCCAGTCAAAATAACCAGGTCAGTTTAGACACGTTTTTCTATTCAGTTACAACAGCAGAGCCAGCTTAGAATCATAGAATTGTTTTGGTTAGAAAAGGCCTTTAAAATCATCAAGTACAACTGTGAACTGAGCACTACCAAGTCCACCACTAAACCATGTCTCTAAGCACCACATCTGTGCACTCAACCACTTCCCTGGGCAGCTTGTTCCAGTGCCCGATAACCCTTTCTGTGAAGACGGTTTTCCTAATATCCAATCTAAACCTCCCCTGACATAACTTGAGGCCATTTCTTCTTGTCCAATCATTTGTTACAAGGACGAAGAGACCAAAACCTACCTTACTACAACTTTCTTTCAGGTAGTTGCAGAGGGTAAACAAGTCTCCCCTGAGTCTCCTTTTCCCCAAGCTAAACAACCCCAGTTCCCTCAGCTGCTCCTCATAGGACTTACTCTTCAGATCATTCACCACTTTTGTTGCCTTTCTTTGGACAGACTCCAGCACCTCAATGTCCTTCTTGTAGTGAAGGGCCTACAACTGAACACAGTACTCTCAAGGTGCAACCTCACCAGAGCCAGGTACAGGGAGACAATCACTTCCCTGGTCCTGCTGGCCACACTATTTCTGATACAAGCCAGGATGCTGTTGACCTTCTTGGCCACCTGGGCACACTGCTGTCGACCAACACATCTGGGTCGTTTTTCACTGGGCCACTTTCCAACCACTCTTCCCCAAGCCTGTAGCTTGGATGTTAGGAAAAAATTTTTTACTGAAAGAGTTGTCAGGGCCTGGAACAGGCTGCCCAGGGAGGTGGTTGAGTCACCTTCCCTGGATGTGTTCAAAAAAAGGGTAGATGAAGTACTTAGGGATATGGTTTAGTTTAGGATGCGAATGGTTGGACTCAGTGATCTTAAAGGTCTCTTCCAACCTTGTGATTCTGTGTGATTCTGTGATTCTGTGATTTATCCATTCAGATAGTGAGGATTCTTATTTGTGACTGTGTATACATTTTCTTGCTGTTCTGTTCTGGACTGGAGTAGGGTTAATTTTCTTCAAATTAGATAGTACAGGGCTATGTTTTGATGTGATGGAAACCGTGTTGGTAATGCAGGGATGTTCTAGTTATTGCTGACAGATTCTTGCAAAGTGTCAAAACCTTTTTATTCTCTAACTTCCCCACTAGAGAGTAAGCTGGAAGTGCACAAGAATTTGGGAGGAGACACAGCTGGGACAGCTGACCCCAACTGAACAAAGAGATATGCCATACCATATGATGTCATGATGTTATGTATACATACACAACTATAAATATATATGCACCTCTCCTATGAAGACAGGCTGAGAGAGTTTGGCTTTTTCAGCCTGGAGAAGAGAAGGGTCCAGGGAGATCTTACAGCAGTCTTCCAGTACCTGAAGTGGCCTACAGGAAAGCTGTGGAGGGACTGTTTGCAAGGGGAGGTAGTGACAGGGCAGCATGTAATGAATTGACTTAAGCTGAAGGAGGGTAGGTTAGATTAGATAGAGGGAAAAAAATCCCTGTGAGGGTGGTGAGGCCCTGGCACAGGCTGCCCAGAGAAGCTGTGGCTGCTCTATCCCTGGCAGTGTTCAAGGCCAGGTTGGATGGGGCTTCAGGCAACCTTGTCTAGTGGAGGGTGTTCCTGCCCATGGCAGGTGGGTTGGAACTGGGTGGTCTCTGAGGTCCTTTTCAACCCAAACCAGTCTGTGATTCTGTGATGCTATGAGTCTATGATTCTATTCTCAGCAAGAAAAGCTGGGGGAAGAAGGATGAAGAGAGGGATATTTGGAGTGATGTTGTTATGTGTGATGGAGCCCTGCTTTCCTGGAGATGGTTGAACATCTGTGTTGATGGGAAATAGTGAATAAATTCCTTATCTTGCTCTGCTTGTATGTGCAGCTTTTTCTTTCCCTATTAAACTATCTTTACCTCATCCCATGCATTTCTCACTTTTACCTATTCAAATTGTTTTCCCCATCCCATTTCATGGGGGAAGGGTGAGTGAAGGGCAGCCTGGGGCTTAGCTATCTACTGGGGTTAAACTACAACACTTGTTCATAGTGGTCTGGACACTGTTCAAAGGATGAAACTACAGCTATGCTCATTTTGGTATTGTGTTGTAAGGCTCATTAAGTGTAAGCTGTCAGACAAGCTATTAGAAAAGGATGATAGATCAAGGTAGTATAAGAATCTATAAAACAATAGCTTTCCTATGCAGCTGACTGGCCAAGCATCTCCACATACAGAAAGGAGAGGCTTCTATGACCTGTTGCTTCCTGCAAGACAACAAGGAAGAAATCAGGATTACATGAGTTGCATCAGTCACATCAATCACTCACCTCACTTAAAAGAATGGTACAAGTAATTTCTCTGGAATAGATATACAACTTGTACTAAAAACACGGTGCACAAAGAAAGACTTCACATACAGGAAGTTCTATATTAAAAAATGGTCAATATCTTATTGATGAATTTAGCACTGCTTTTCTATGTAAACTCAGATTTACTGTATATGATAGAATTACAAAGAGACTTGCTTCCGTTTTAGGAAGCAGCCAGAACAGATAGACTGAAGCCTGCAGGTTGCCATGGAAAGCTCTTTCATAGACAGCCTTAGAAAATGTCGATTCCAAATAAACATAAATATCCTATAAAAATTCTTTCAAGAACAGGCATAAACCCTGAAGACTCTCAACAGAATTTTCTTCCCTATCAATGCTGTGCAATGGACTGAATAGTGTTTAGGGGTGCTTTCTCCTCAGAGGTATCTGCGCTTCAAGGTTCTCAGACTGGTGAAGGCCATTCAAAATGGAATTTAAATGCACATGTAATTAATGTAGAGAAAATGGTTTCCTGATAATGATGAGGATAGATATATTAAAAAAGATTTATTCTGGAACCATCTCTATTTGCAAGGAAAAGTCTAATTGCTGCACATATTAACAGGCTCACTAATTCAGTTAAAAATGGAAATGTAACAAGGTCTAGGATTACTTCAATCCCCTCTAGGAATGCAAAGTGCTTTAAGAATGTATTTTGCTTCCCCAGCTCGCAGGAACCTGATCATAAGAAGAGCGGCAGCAGTTAAAACTAGCAATAAATTACAGGCACTGAGAGTCTGAGTCCACTGCACCGGTAATCCGATTACTAGAAACCATCTTTTAACAGACTGAAAATTCATGTAAATTTTCCCTTCCTTTATGTTTTACTTCATACACACATGCACATACAGACAGGCACATTGAACTCACAGGGGAACCTGCTGCACTGCATTGCCTTTGTACACCTGAGGGCTGCAAACATCCTAGCACGTGTGACCTGCCTGCCGTCCTGTTTAGGACAAGCCAGGCTTTTAACAGATGTTCCTATGAGCACGTGTGGACCCCAACAGCCACTGCACAAAGTGGGGTATGTGGCCAGTAGTGCTACCCAGGCCTTTCTTGCCCTGAAGACATAACCACATTCTCACACCTCCATGATCCCACAGTTTAGCTCATGTGAACTTAGCGGCACATCTCACAAGAAATTTTACTCATGGGTGTAGATGCTAGTGGGATCCAGGTCCCCAAAGGGCAGCCAGGCTGAGCTGGAGAAGAGCAGCAACCCTGGCAGACACAAAGAGCATCCCCATGCACCTCTGGCAGGCTCAGATAAACCAAGTAGGAAGTGTTGGTGGCACCCACTGTGCCTGCTTTGCCTTGGCTGCTCATGAGGGAGAGGTTAGATGCAGCTGGAGTGTGAAAAACTTCAGCAGAGCTTGTATCCCACCTTTGGGCAGCAACTTATATTTAAAATAAAGACCGAGCACTCCAGTAATGTGTCAGCATCTGCTCTGAGCTTTTCAGGCTGTGGTTAGGGAGGTAAATTCTTGCTTTGCACCCCAGAAGTGATCAGCTGGTGCCCTCAAGCAAGGAATTTAATTACCCATATCTTGTCTTCACCTGCCTGCTTGCAAATCCTTAAGTGATAATTTTTTTCTGGTCTTTCTAAAAAGCCAGTCACAGGTTTTGTGTGAGCGAGCTCCTACGGCTATGAAGAGACAAGGCAGCATCCTCCCTTGCTCTGCTTTGTGATTCTCATACCTGGGCTGCCCTTTCAGGCAGGAGGAAAGGGTCACGCTGCATGGCCAGGGTTTGCTATAAGGGCAGGTTTCTGAAAAAGGAGTGATATATTTTTTATAACCATAAAATACTTCTGCACTGAACAATTCTGTTATTTGGAATATTAAAATATGATCAGAGATATTTTATGCAACTGTTATTAAGTAGTCATTAAACATTTCTGGAAATTATACTCCTAGGGGATTTGACATTAAAGAATAGACTCTCAGGGCCCAGTCTGATCCATGACTTATAAAAATATAAGCCTAGTAAATGCACTAAACATGTCTTCATCATCAGTTATGTCTGAATTAAATTATTTTCTACATACTGTGAAGAATTCGGTCCACATCTATTTCTGTCCCCACCTGCCCCCAGGAACATTGTGTCCCACAGGCACTCATAGCACACAGCGTTGCAGTGTGTCGGAGGAGGCTGCAAAAAGACCACAAGAAGCCTCTCTGAGGCTCATTTTTGGACTACAGGTTAAAGCGGTGTTTATCTCACCTAATTTCAAATGTCTACAAAATGGGGTCTCATGGCAGTGCTAGGAGGCATTGTTTGGGAGCTAAGGGTGGTGGAGAGACACAGATTGGTTTGGAGCACAGCTCTGGCTGTGTCAAGCATATACTTCATGATGGTTTGACCTGTGCTTTGATGATGACTGTTCCTTGGCTGATGATGAAGGTAACTCTTTCGGGCAACCAGTTCAGATGTCAAGTCTTTCTGCCTACCAGGCTGTCTCTGTTAGAGACCCAACTCCCCTTCTTCTGCCCCCAAGCCCAACAAAAATATCCCAGCAGCAACTTAAAGTTTCTTCCCTAAATATCAGATACCAATTTATCAGATTGATTAAGATGATAGAGGCTTTTGTGCCTCTTTCAGAATTCTTCTTTCTAGACTCAGAGGTAAAAGTGTCTCATGTCACAGCTGAGAGGTGCACACAGTAGATCATACTAATTTTACCTTTTTAAATGGCTTCAGGAGAAAAGGTAGCCCTTCCTGCTGTCCCTTTGAACTCTGCAGGGATTTTTGTCTGCAAGGAAAACCCTCTCTTATTTACAGAGTAGTCCAGATTCCCAGGGCACTCAAACTCTCCTTCCTGCTGCCAGAGAAGTGGCTCAGCTGTAACCAAGCGGTTTGCTTGACTCCACTAGAAGTTTTGGTCTTTTGCTCTCATGCAGATTGCTCTGCTAGGGGAGAACAATTCTCCTTGTTAATATACAAAAAAAAAAAGAAAATTAAGAAAATCCACACTCATAAGTCTCTCAGCTGATTAGTTAAAAGCCTCCACTGGTGGTATACAACAGCAAGGATAACAGCTTGATTAATCCCCATCTACTGGTCTAAACTAAAACCAGTGCCATTTTGTCACATCGCATGACAGAGTCATCACAAAACAATACAGCTTGAAATGGTTCTTGCAGCTTCAGAAACTTATAATGGTATCCCCACTGACCCAAAACATCTGGAGGTATGCTAATTTTTCCTTTGCTGAAATGAACAGGAGACTGATCTCGAGAATCCATTGTTATGGAAATATATTCTGCTCAGGACAATTACATTTGTCTTTTTTTCCCACCCACACAGAAGCATCAAGATATTTAATATGCTATCATGATTAACAGTGTTATTCTCCTGTTTCTGGGGTAATTTTTCTGGGTAATATATGCACAGAGGTTATAGCAGAAGAGAAACTACACTGTTTTACTACTGATTCTATTATCAAATTCACCTGAGAAAGCCCTGCTTTTCTGTTGGGAGGATCTCAAAGCACAGGTAATGGCAGCCTTGTCACTCCTGTTTGAGTTCCACTTATGATGCTTCTTAGTTATTCCAGCCTGTGGAGACACCCACTCTCAAGAGCAGACCTTGAATTGAGCGATGGGATATAGGCCAGGACATGAGTTATCCAGGTTCAGAGATCTCCTCCTGCCATGTGTGTGTTCTTGGGTGTTTGTATTCATCATCATGCCTTGGGGAAGAGATCTGGATAAAAGCCGTTGTGCCTGGGACTGAATAAAGAACAGAGCAGTGATTTACTGGTGTCTATTTATAAGTTTTAACATAGTTTGGAGGGGGTTTATGGAAAAAATAATAAATCAGTGACTGCTTAGTCAGATCTATCAATCTGAAGATGCTGACAACTCTTTTTATTTATTTATTTATTTTGTGCCATCTGCTCCAGCAGTACAAATGGATTCTGCCAACTGCACTGGGACCACTGCTATACCCCAGCTCCAGGTCCATGTTCTGTCTTTCCTGGTGATTTCAGCAAGGCAGAAGTATCAGGGCACTAAAAAATATTCAGAATATATGATTCAATTATTTTTACTGCTTATTGCTTTGGGTAATATGTTTACTGTCTCAGGAATAAACACGCCACCACAAAATGTGACTCAGTTTGCCTTTTGTGTGGTTTTGCAGGTTCCATGTTAAAGCTGCGTTCCAATTCTCTTTAGAAAGAAAAGAGAACTTTTCAAATCCCTTGTGTTTCTAAACAGTTTACCTAATGAAACCTGCAGTAACAGAGCATGCCACACTAAGGTTTTTTTAAGACCTAATATTTCAGGAAGGAAGGAAAGATAAACAAGAGCAGAGAAGATATATATGAACAAGCAGCAACCTCTTTGGCTGTAAGATCAAGCAGAATATGTTGTGGATTTTTGACTGCAAGAGCAAGGGCTCTCTGGGAAATCTTTTTTCTCCAAAGGGAGCATCCTTCAGCATTTCAGGGTGGAGTGTGATCATGTAAGGATAGGGCTTATATGATGTAGGCCCCAAACAATGTTACAGGCTGGAGTCAGTGACCCAGAGCATCACTACAAGTCCTGTATAACCATACATTTCATCTTTCCCTTGCTGATCCTCTGCCATCTACTGTTCTCCATCCTGTGGCCTGGATATTGTGCTACATTTTCTCAAAGTATGTAATTGTCAGATATGTTTCTCACTTCCAAAAGGAAATTTTTTACAGTTCCCCATCTCATTAACTTCTGCATGTATCTCCTGTCCATTTCTCCTGGCCTAACCACTGAGGTTGATGAGATGATGGGAGAACAAGACAGATAGGTCTGGGCTGGCTCATCAGTTGAGGAGTTTTAAAACTCTCTGTGCTTAGTGGGGCACGGTGTATTCCACCATGCTTCTCCAGAACTTCTTGTGTTATGACAATATGGGAATTTGGTGTTAAGCACACCTGTATGAAGTGCTGCAACCCAGAAAGAACAGGAAGCTTAGTGTTAGCAGACACTCAGGAAGTGTGCAACCATTTCCCTCAGCCTTTCAAAGTCACTGTCCTTCCCGGGAGTGGACTGTTTTAATCACAGCGTAATTGTTCTTGTCTTTTCCTCCCTGTTTGGATACAGATGTGGAAGAGCAAATATGTAATTGACGACTTCACGTATAACTTCATGTATAACTTGTGCAGTGCTGGAAGTCTGCATTTTTTTCCTCAAAAACTTGAAGTCGCTGTACCCTGGTGTGGTGTTTCCTATCTAAAATACTTTCACAATGAAAGGCTGAAGATCACATCCTTTTGGATCTGAATATACATTACTGTACTGATACTAATCCAGAAAAATACATTTAATTTTCACTTTCGAACTCTACAGGGCTTTTTGAATTTTCCGTGAACAGGGTTCCCCACCTGCAATTCTCCAGTCCATGATAACTTGCTGCTGTTTTGGCCTCATTCGGAGTCTTCTGGGGAAAGTGCAAGCTAGCAAGAGTTAAAAGCACTATTGATGCTATTCCCATCAGAGACAAGGTGAACCTGCTGCCCCTTCTCCCAGTGTGGGTTCAGGCAGCCTGTGATGTCCTGATGGGTTTATTCTGCTTGGCGGAGAAGCAAAAATACACCGCTTTGGCCTTTTGTTTCCTGCTCTGTTCCTCTCTCCCAATCTCTCCTCCCCAGTACCAATAAATTTTAAGTGCAATGAAGAAATAAAACATACTATTGCCTAGGGGTATATATAGCCAGGCCGTTTATTTGGAGACCCGTGAAATACCAACTAGGTGCCTGCAGATGTATCTTGGGTTATCGTGTAGTTGCAGCACTAGCTGCCGTGTGCTAGCTCTTTTCTCAACACCAAGGAAGCGGTGTTTTCTCCTCTGAGACCTCATGGCCTTAGGGATAGACAGAGAAGGAGGCAGAAACTCCCAGAAGTTTATGATTGAGTTTCTTTTCCTTTGTAGGAGGGGATGTTGATGGCTTTGAAGCCAGCTCTGGTCTCAGCTGTAGCTCTGGCCTGCTGTGCTGCCCTTCCTCTGCCCTTTTCTCTACCCGTTGCTCTATTTAGATCACAAGAGTTTGTGGTTCGGTAGCTGCACAGACAAATGCGACAGTGGTGACCCTGCAGGCTCTGGGGATTTCTGCAGGATGAGCAATAAATTGAAGTCTCTTGGAATGGCCTGTGCAGAAAGGGCAGAGAGCTGAAAGATGGGCTTTCACATGGGACAGGCCACAGCGGGGTGTGGGAGGTGTTCCGGTACTCTTGTGAGTATGGGAAGAGTCCTGGCCATGATCGCAGGGAGCAGGGGTCTCTCTAGGTACTGGCTGGGGCCCAAAGGAGGTAACATGGACATGGCCGAGGGTCCAGAACAGACCTGTCCTACAAAGCCACCTCATGCAGCAATCCCTGTAAGCTGATGCATAGGGATTATTCTCTGCAGGACTCAGAGAGTCCAATTCATTATAGCAAGGCCTATTTTTTTTTCCTTTTTCCACTCCACTGGAGCATAAATGACCCGAATAAATCCTACTCCTTTGGCACATGTAATGCACAGAATGGGTTCCCAGTGCTGTATCAGGATTTATCTCTTGGTGCATGTTGTGAACACACATTTCTTTCCAGTCAGTAGAATTGTTATAGTTATAGAGCTTGATTATTGAAAGGGGAGCTGGTTGGTGGAAGGAAGATACATAAATGTGATATACACAGTACACATCAGCCACACCAGCTGGAAAAATCCATTTATTTCCACTGACTGAATAACTCACTTTTGATTCCAGTTTATACAGGTAGGAACATGATTACTCAGTGCCTGTCTCCAATAACTCAACTAGTATTGAGCATTGTTTAGCCTTTGTGGCCAGAGACAGCTCCTCTCCAGAGCCTTATGCCTGCAGTCCCACTGGCCTCCAGCCGTGGGAACTGATATGGGCTTGCCCTGCTCCAGCTTTGGCACACATCCCAGGGCAGGTGGCAGGATTTTGTGTCTACCAGATTCAATGAAAATGTGTGTAAAGACGGTGAAAGGATGTGGACAGGGGTATAAATTAACTTGTCTTTACTTCTAGCCATGCAAAAGCATCAGAAGTGTGGTGATATGGAGGTTGTGCCACAGGAAAACAGAAATGCTCTTTAAGGTTTTGAAAATGGCCACTCAGTTTTCCAAATGTCCTTCATGACATCCCTTGCTTGAATGGGGGCTAGGAACAAAAATGTCTGCGAATTACTAAGAAACAGAGAACTGTCTCACCAATACTTTGGTGCCAACCATCTTGGAGGAAGAGCTCTGCTGTCTGTGTGTGGATTTCTATGGGGTTTTGGCTCAATTCTGTGGCTGCCCAGATCAGTGGTGGGCCACCCAAATGGCTGTAGAGCAACGGGCTGGCTTCTTATCTCCAAACAAGTGTGATAGCTGAAGTTTTGTGAAGCCCATTTCTCACTGCTGCTGTGCCTCTATCCAGACTGTGAAGTGTCTGAAGTTATTTCTACTTCATTTCTTCCTTTTCCTACTTTAACTTTACGGCTTGGCTAAAAAGTGACCTCCAGCTACCTTTCTCAGCCAAGGTAAAGATGCTTCCCAAATGATAATGGCTCCAATCACAGTGATTTCCAGACAGCCAGTCCTCTATTGAGACCCAGGGAGTGGTCAGGGTAGAGCATCTATGGTTTACCAAAAGAAAAGCTTGCACACAGCAGGTGAAAATACTCGTAAGGATTTTCAGCCCAGCAATCACCAGGACAGGTGTCTCATTACTGTGTGTAATGAAATGGTATCCCAAGGAGGGGGAACAGATAAACATATGTCATTCAAAACTCCCCTGATTATGAGAAGTGTCCACCAACAGGGTGCCCAATTAGTCTATGCAGCTTTATATTTTGCCCATCTGTTTTTACTAATCTGGCCTCAAGTGTGCAGTTTAGTGCTGTAAACCATGGGTCAGGACTGTTTTATTAAACTCTGTGGCTTGCAGCATCTGCTTCCAGCTAGGAGAATGGTTTTGAAAGCCCTCCAAATCACAACTCTGGTAGTTACAACATTTTCTGTGCTCCGAACAAACACACTTCTGGCCAGCCCTGTGCCTCAGTTTCAGGGAAATATATACATATATCTGCATGGTCTCTTGAAAAGAGGGAGTCTGCTCTGCAGTTTTTACACACAAGGCTCTCCACCTGCCTGGGTGTCCCTGCTTGGCTCTGCCACCTGCTCCTTGTGCCATGCATGGTCTGCTCCAGGCACCACCACTCACCCTCCTGTGCATGTTTTGGCTGCATTCAGAGGAGCTTCCTGAGAACACCCCTTGGTGCTTCCTCTTCTTCACTGGCCTCCCAGTTGTCAATATGATGAGAGTGACCCCTGCTCCCAGGCTAAAGGCTAGTCCTGGTCTGTCTGTGAATACTCACTTGTAAGTGTCCTCAGCCTTTCACCCACTTCTGCTAAGTGAATGAAAATAAATTAATAGTTTGCCCTTTTATTATTCAAGATTGTAGGCTGAGATCAGGGCATCATGGTAAGCAGTGGTCCCCACAACAGTGTAGAAGGATGGCTGGAAACGAAGCCAAGGATCAGGAAACCAAAATGGCAATGAAGAATGAGAAAAATAAGAAGGCCACCAAGATGTTGAGAAAAAAAAATGCCCAAGAAATAAGGCCTACAATGTGTTCAAGAGCACTGTGCTGTGAAACACTGACCTTTATGTGCTTGACAAGCACTGCTGGAGGAACTGGTCATCAGCTGTGTCCTTGTGTCTCCAACAGCCATACAAGCAGCAGCACCCTGCTATCAAATCCTCAACGGGCGGGGCTCTGTGAGTTAATTTACCAGTTCTCTGAGTGCTGCTCACAAACCCACAAGGCAATGATAATCTGCGTGTACAACCTCAGTGTCGCGTGCAATAGTGTTGCATACAGGTAAGGAGCGTGATGAAGTTATGGAAGAATACTGATCATAAGGAACACTGCATTGGCATGCCTAATGTATTCATTTTCTGAAGTCATTCATCTGGGAAGTCGATGGCACACAGCTTTTCTGAGTAGTTAAGGTGTTTTCATAGTTTTGAGGCCGTGTTTGGAGAAAGCCTGAAAGTGATGGTTAGAAAATCTGAGAGAGACAGGCAGAGGCTGTTAAGTTGGGCTTTCAGATGCAGAAACCAACTTCATGATACAAAGGATGTTTTCTTATCCTTTACTTACTGAGCTTGCTCCCACAGTAAGAGATTCTTTGCTGTCAAAGTATCTAAGAAATACACTCCCATAGGCTTGTTAATTTGGCCATCTGGGAAGAAAATACTGTATTGCTTTAGATACACAGAGTTGCTTTGAAATGGAAAACTCATCTAGCAAGAGCTCTGCATTTGTTGCTTTGAGACAGCTTGCTTTCAGATACAGTGGGGATATCAGCTTTGACAAGTTCTTCGTGATTAGCTGTATTGCAGCGAAGCAGCTGAAATCAATGTCCACTGCTGGCACCTTTTGCAAGTAGAAGAGCTCTTCTTTAGGAGACAGAAAGCAGTCACCTAAGTGAAAAGTCTGCTGCAGGGTCACATTAGTACAAGCTCTCGTAAGCTTTGTAGCACTTGCATGTCTTCTCTTAAGTAATTTAAATTTTCACAATCTACTTGGTGAAACATAGTTTCACATAAAAGATTTAACATGAAATGTATCTTTCCTATCAGGGAGCATATCAGAAGGTGTTTGCACATCTCTTTTTACGGCATTGGGAAAGAAATTGGACAGAAATGCTGAACTCTACTTCATGGTTTACTGGGTAGATGCTCCATTTGTGATTTGCTTCAGAAAGTAGCCCAGAGGAACAATTTCTGTTTCCCGTACTATAACTTTGCACAGGGAAGGGGCATCAGCCTTTCTCTGTGCCACTTGTTGGTCCTAGTTCAGTGCCAGGGAGCAGCAGGACAGCTGGCCGGAAAGAACACGTGTTGGTGAATTGTCTTTATATGGCTCGTGTTGTCAATAGGCGGCAGGAACCGAATAACCTCTAAATGGATGTTTGTGACTAGCACTCTGCAATATTTGCTTGTTTCCAGCCTGGACACAGATGTTATGGACATAATTGTCCGTGCTGAAATACTTCCCAGCACTCACAATAATCGGGGCAGTAGGCAACGTTTCTACATGGAGCAAAGAGGATTATGCCTTATGGCATATATGCATAACACATGTTCATATGCTTTTATTAGCTGTCGCCCGTGCTTAAGGCCAAATGAGGCATGCCATTTTGCTGATGGACACCTGTCTTGTGAGGGAATTGTTCATTCAGTGCTCACGGATGTGAATAAACGTCTTAGACCACTATCCAGGAATTTAAGGAACGAGTAGTGATAGTGCACCCAGACAGATGTCAGCTTGGATTATTCAGCTGTACTTGTCTCAGAGTCTACTGCAGCCCTGGTGTATTACAAAGTCAAGAGAATTTCAATTCAATAACCTTTGTGATCAGTATCTACTGGAGAATGGATATAATGGACATTATCTTTTCTGTCAATTCATAATTATTAAATTATTTTTTGCCATACTGAACACTTGATTATATGTTTAAAAAGATTTAGTTTTCTTCAATCAATTGTTTCCATGATATTTTATGAGAATAACAACTCACTTAGTGACTAATGAATTTTCAAAGACTCTGGCAGTGTTTTCCTAGAGGGAAGAAAGACATTCACAGTAAGACAGATGTCTTTAACAAGCACCCTACAAAGGCAGCCTTTCTACGAGTTGAACATGCTGCCATAATAAAAGTTCACCAGCCATGTCGAGTTTATGGTAGCAGTTGTTTGGCAGGATTTTCAAATCCACAGAATCTGAGAGCAACCACAATACAGGATGGCATCCCTTCTCTCAGGGCATTGATACCTTGAACACACAGCTGTGGACTGGCTTTAAAAAGCCTCTGAACACTGAAGGGTGCCCCTGCAGGGAGAATAAGAGGACTAAACCAATGATAATTCCAACCACAGGTTAGATCATAGAATCATAGAATATGTTAGGTTGGAAGAGACCCTGACTCCTGTGCAGTAAGCAGGGGTTGTTCAGAGCTTCACCAAGCCTGACCTTGAATGCCTCCAGGGATGGTGCCTCCACCACCTCTCTGGGCAACCTGTTCCAGTGTCTCACCACTCTCATAGTGAAGAACTTCTTCCTAATGTCTAATCTAAACCAACCTTGTTCTAATTTAAAACCATCGCCCCTAGTCCTGTCACTACATGCCCTTACAAACAGTCCTTTCCCATCTTCCCTGTAGGTCCCTTCAGGTACAGGAAGGCTGCTATAATGTCTCCTCTAAGCCTTCTCTTCTCCAGGCTAAAAATCCCAACTCTCTCAGCCTGTCTTCATAGGAGAGGTGATCCAGCCCCCTCTGATCATGCTCTGGACCTGCTTCAAGTGGTCCATGTCCTTTTGCATTGAAGGTTGATAAGAGAGGTCTCCAATATTAAGACATGTACCTATTGTGGATACTTAACTATTGCAGGAAGAGACAAATAGGAATGAAATGACACATTATGAAACAAGCTGATTTTTGTCAACTTAGGAGAGAGGTGTAACAGTGGAGACCTAGCCAGAGTGATGAATCTGGCCACGCAGTGAGCCTGTGCATGTGACACCTTATTGTTTAGGTAGAAAGATGAGCTAAAAAAAAGTACAGTGAGCACCATGACCATATTAATGATTAGAAGCTCGATACAGTCTCTGGGGTGTATACCTCCTGATAGGCTTCCAGCCTGCATCTGAAAGGCTGCCTGTGTTTAGGATTTGTGTTAAGCAACCCTGCAATGAAAAGTAACTTTGATGCTCAGCACTAAGTGCTTCTATAATACTTGCAAATTCAGTGGCTGTTTCGCAAAGTCTGAACAAACTGTATGCATCTTCTTAGGTGTTGTCTCCTGTTTGAGAAGAGATTTCATTTCTGATTACACAAATGTACTCTCCTATTAGTGGTGTTGGTAAAAATTTTTTTTTAAGTATAAAAAATAGTTTGTCAGGCCCTGTTTGTTTTAAGAGAAGATTATGTTAAAATGACTGGTTCTTTTTCATGAAATAGAATTCCTTACGAAAGGGGGACCCAGAAATGAATATGTAAAATTGGGATTTATCACAATCCTGCACGGATTCCCTGCAAGATCCTCTCTCCCTCTTAGGACTCTGGAGACCTATGTCATTGTCTTCTAGGTGATCTATTACATTGTCATGCTCTGCAATCAGAAGCCAAAATGCAATTCAAAGGTGCCTTTAAGGCAAGGGACAAAGGAACCAATTAAAAAATATTCCCATACAGCCAGATTTCACAAGATGAAATGAAATTTTCTTGGAAAGTATATGAATCTCTTTAAACTTGAGATAAGGTAAAAGAAACAAATTTTATTCTGGATTTTATTTTTTTGCCTGATGCCTATATGCTAATGGGATGGACTCATTAAATGTGCATAGTTAGATAACTTAACTGAAGTTCTTGGAGGAGGAACTTATTCAAAGTAGAAAGGATATTTTATTTCAGAAAGGTTTGCATGCTAAGGTATTTTCTCCCAGCCAAATAAGATGTGACTGAGAACTTGCTTTTAATTAATACAAGTAAAACTAATGAACAGGGAAATTAAATTCCTTCAAAAGTAATTCTGCAGATTTGTTTAGCCTTAGGATAAAGCTTCAGTTGAGGGAAGGAGGGGAGAAGAGGATCTATTGTTTTCTATGCTCTGCTAGAATTTTGGTGGAATCAGTATTTATCATTTTAAGGTAAGTCATCTATGCCTGGATAGCCATAGACTGGGGCATGAATCAGGATACTTCATGGGAAAGCTGGACTGAGCAGCAAGACGGAAATCAGAAAGCCTTCAGATCATGCTTGAAACCACAGTATATGTCAGCAGCCCTGTCATAGTTCATGGTCAGAAAGATACTCCAGAATTTCAAAGTTAATTATTTCATTCTATGCAAAATTTGTATTGGTGTTGCAACCATTGGCTGTGTTTACATTGATCTTAGAAGTCTCTTCAAACCCTGGTGGTTTTTGTTTTTTCTTCAATTCTAGAATCACAGATACACTGGTCTAAAGACAATGCAGACAGCCTGTACTCCTACCTCCTGCTTGGTGTTAGATTAAACTGAGAAGCTGTGGATTCTTTCTTCTGATTTCTTTTCTGCTAGCTTTGGAGTATATTTTTATATGATTTAAATTTTTGTTATAGGCTTGTGTTTTACTTAAATGCCTAATTATCTCATAGATCATCAGAATTCAGATCTGGTGTTGACATTGTTCTTTCAGAATTGGTCTATGTTAAGGAAAAAGTAGAGCATTGAAGGGATGTCATTACACAAGAAATGATATAAACTGTCAAACACCACTACTAAAATTTGAACTTTGGTAAAGAAAGAGCACAATCATCTAAATGCATTGGGAACCATCATTTTTGAGTAGGTAATTGTTATTCCTTTTATAATTCAATATTGGCTTCTGCCTTAAAAGATGCAATAAGCCCTACTGCTTTTCAGTTAAGGTTCAAATGTATTGAAAGCATCAATCTATAAAAAGCATCATGTAGGAGGTAAACACCACTCCCCTTAGCTCCAAGGGGTTAAAAGCCTTGGAGAAGCACATCTGTGGCCTCTATTTTGTACAGAGATGCCATTTGTGGTTTTAAAAGCCTTTGTGAGGGAAGTGAACTTTTTTGTCCAGGGAGGAGACCAGTCAGAGGAAATACACAGAAAGCAAAGAAAAATTAAAGGAAAGGGAGAGGGAACACAACTTAGTTTTTCTCTAAGGATTACATTCTTAAGGACATTGTTCCTAGAAATACAGCATTGTCTGTGGGAGGATGAGTGTTTTCCAGGGCAGGTACTCCGCCGCTCCCCTCTACACAGCCTTTTCCTTCCATACATGCCTGGCAACCCTGCCTCCACCCCAGCTGCTGACCCCTGTGAGCCACAGCCTCAGTCTTCTTTAGGTGGCTCTCCCATGTCTAGCCTTGATGCCACCCACACCCCTTTATGGAAACAGACCAACTTTGTGATTATTGTCCTGTTCAGTCTAAAGCCAAAGTTAGGGACCCCCTAGCAGGTCCCAATTTTTATCTGGTCAGGTGTTTCCCACATCATTAGCTGTGGTCTTCCTCTTGCCCTGCCCTCAAAACATCATCATTGCCACCTGAGCTGCTCAATAATGACATGCAAATCAATCAGTTGCATTTTCATCTCCCAGTATTGATTCACAAAGACCAGACCAAACCCCTCCCACTGTACAGCCTAAATTACAGTCTGCTACAGAAGAAATGGTTTAGCTTTTCTGATTCAACCTGTTTTACCAGATTGACTAATGCAGATACATAATTTGAAGGTTAATTGCTAGTGCAATCCTGTATTAATACTTCTTTTCACCAAAACATTGTTTTGAGATTTAAAATCATTAACAAATGAGGAAGACAGATAGAACATTTAATCTGTGTCATATAATAAACAAAAGTTTCTTGCTATTGACACTGAAAATTTAATGAAGACCTTCACATGACTTTATCCAAGGCAGATCATGTGGCACACTTCTCCCTCTATTTCAAAATGGTGTGTGCCTGAGAATACTTCTTTTTACAGACCTCATAAAAGCCTTTTCAAGGACTGCATCTTTTTTAGATACAGTAAGCAAAATGTTGGAGGCCTCAGCAGGTGTAAAATAATGAGGCAGTGCATGCAAATGAGCCTTTGATGTGCAGTACAGCATTGTTCTCGCTGTGTTGGAAGACAAGAGCATGTGACTGCAGATGCTTAAATCTGTAAAGTGAAGCACCCTTCCACACCAACAGATTGTATGAAACTTCCTAGTATCAGAAAACTGGGCTCTGTTAGAAAAGCCAGTTACCATTTTCTTGCAAGCCCAGCAGCCTTACAGGGGACTTACACTGTTTTCATGAAGATCTCACCAAGATAAAATACCTGTGCTTTGAGTTTTTTCTGCTGAAAAGATGTTTTCAAATGTAAATGATTTGTTTTAGTCTGTTCACATTCCCAACGTGCATTCATCTTGTTTGCTCAAAAACTATAAATGTAGAAAATTACAGACTCCACAGCCCAATTGATTTCACTTTGGCTTCAGTTATTGTTGAAACCATGACTAGGATCCCTGTTTCGTTTGGAGGATTGGGGAGGAGCTTGAAATTTTTATATTGCTGGTGGCTATGCCTGAAATGGGCCTGATTATTGCCAGTGCCAGTGGCTGGCAGGGCTTCAGGGGACAGCTGCATTTAGCTGAGAAATTACCTGAAAATTTTGGAAGGCCTGAAAAATGGTGGTGAGACAGGGAGCTGGGTGGCCCTGGCAGCTACAGCACTTCTCAGCTGCAATCACATCATTGCCACAGAGCACCTAATCTCAAAACGTTCCCAAATTCTGATATGTTGTCAGATCTTTTTCCTAAGCAAGCCTGCAAAGTCAGTATCTTTTGATGGGCACTGTGCAGCACCAGTGGAAAATCAGGACACTTTTTATTTTGGCATGTAACCAGCTGGTGGTGTGTAAGTCAGCTTTAGGTTGTGAGCTGAGGCCTGTGCTATGCAGCAAATCACGGTGGCTAATCAGATCCCTCCTGTGACATCTAAACTATACAAAAATGCCAAAAAAAATTTGAAATGGTTAAAGTAATTGTTTTAAGACTTTTTCTTCTTACAATTTATGTTCTTCCCATAAACCTGTGTCTTCTGTAAGAAATGAACACACGGTTAAGAGTCTCAAAATTATAACAGACCTTACACAGGCCAGAGTTTACCCTGGAAGAGACAAGAAAATCATGGGTTTTGGGTGGGCAGACCTTAGCTTCACAAGTACAGTATATAGAAAGGAGGATTCTGCATTATGCAGGGGTTTCTCTTGTATCATAGAATAAAATCTGCATATTCCTACCAGCCAATATTTTTCTTTCCAACATTATTAACTGTTGTACACAAAACTACTATGGAAAATAAAGATATGCTATTTCATTTAGACTGTATTGTTCCAAAGGAAAGTAATTACATTAGCATTTTTCCTGCCTTTACTCTCAATGGAAATCAGTCCCTGCTAGTCATAGATTAAACCAGCATTATCTCCCTGTTCCATGGCTTTCCTGGTTTCATTGAATCACAATCACAGTACGGTTATGCTGAAAAATGTTCATTTTTTTTCCCCCTAAGTACAAATATGCTGCCAGCAGTGTAAAATCGGGTATTGTTAACCTTCATGCTCTTCAATATTTCTAATGTCTACCCCCCACTTCGCCTGCAAATGTACTGTAAGTAAAAATTACTTTCTTTCTATATTATCTTGATTGTTCAATTCATTTGGAAAAATATGCTGATTGTCACCTAAAAGCTACCACTTTTATTGCTGAGTGGCTGACAGCAATTTGTCAGGGAAGTGAATTTGCTCAGATACACCTTAGGAAAAGAGAAGAGGAATGCAATGGGAGAGAAATCAATATTCACAGAGTACAGCTGTTCTGGATGTATGGAAATAATGCTCAGTTGCTCCCTTTTACATCGCAGCCTGCAGCAGGATCTTAGCACAGACCTATTGAGAAACACCAGTGGGCAGCAAGGTGGGTGGGCACATGGGTGCAGGGTGCTCCTGTCCCAGCCAAACCAGTGCTCAGGAGACCAGGGAATGGCACAGGCGAAGCTGGTGCTCAGCACTTAGTGCTATTACAGCACATCTTCCTGCTCTTTGCTAGAGGTGACGATTGAAAGGCTTGAGAGATCTTCAGGCGATGGCATCAGCTCTGAAGCATTGTGGACAAGGGGTAATTTCTGGATGTACCCTTTCATATAGAAACTTTGTCTTTTCAGGTGATGCATAAGTATGGGAGATGTGTAGTGGGTTTTTTGTTTGTTTCTTTGTTTGTTTGCCTGGGTTGGTGGATTTTTTTGTTTTTGCCTCAAGATCGGGATTTTTTCTGTGAGTCAGCAGAAATTCATGGTTTGCCTGGCTGGTGGGAGTGATCATCAAACATCAGAACAGGTCTGTCATTCAGAGAGACCTGAGGAGCCTGGAGAAATGGTCTAACAGGTATGTTATGAAGCTCAGCAAAGGCAAATGTCATGTACTGCCCCCTTGGAAGGAACAACCCCATGCACTAGGACAGGCTGGGGCTGTCCAGCTGGAAAACAGGTCACTAGAGAAGGACTTGAGGGACCACAAACGGGAGAGGAGTCAGCAGTGTGCCCTGGCAGCTTCCATGTACCCGGCTGTATCAATAACAGCATTGCCAGCAGGTGGAGTAAGTGGATTTTTTTCCCCTCTGCTCTGCCCTGGTGTGACACCTGGAGTGCTGGTTCCAGTGCTGTGCTGCCCAGTACAAGAAAGCCATAGATGTGCTGGAGTGAGAGCAGTGAGCGGCCACGCAGAGGATGAAGGGGCTGGAGCATCTTACGTGTGAGGAGAGGCTGCGAGAGCTGAGGCTCTGTAGCCTGGAGAAGAGAAGGCTCAGGGGTGTTTTATTTGGTATAAAACAACTTGATCAGAAGATTCACAGAAACCAGTCTCTTTGCAGAGGTGTTCTAAGAAAGACAATGGGCAACAGATATGAGTTGGATTAAGGAGAAAAGAAAATCTTTACAGTAATAGGGGTAAAGCATTGGCACAGGTTGCTTAGAGAAGCTGTGAATATCCATCCTTGGAGATTCAGACCTTGGCTGGCCAGGACCCCAGGCAACCTGACCTGTACTGGAGTTTGCCCTTGTTTGCATGGGAGGGTTGGATCAGATGACTTCCAGGATTCCTTTCCAGCCTGTGTGATTCTGTGATTTTAAGGTTCTGTGACGTCAGTTTGTCAAATGTGAGGCTGCAGCTCTTGAGGAATTTATAAACTGAGTGTTTTGTTTTCATGAAAAGATTTTTCAAACAGATGAACCTTGTTTATCATGACAGGAGGTTGTGTGAGAAAACATGAATTAATCAATACGTTTAGCAGTATGTTCCCTAGAAAGATGGCTTTGGTCTGAAAATCTAAGTGGTATAAAGCAAGAATGAATAGTCTATATTAATCATTCTTAGGTCCCCAGCATTGACAAGGGAGATGCTTCATGGGATCCATTTTGTAATTTGTGCCAAAGCTACATCTGTGAACTCCTGCAGTTATCTTGTATAGAGAGATATGCTTAATCAGTGACCTTTGCCATGTTCTCTCTTGTTGACCTTACTTAAGAAAGTCTATTTTTACTACAGCTTAAGTTAGTTTTGTTTTGTGAATAATACTTTTCTTTTTACTCTGCATCACCCCTCCAAGACCTACTGTATGTGCAACATAGTACTGAATTAGCTATATTACTTCTGTGGTTTTGAGGTGGCTCTGGTTTTTTTTCTTTCTTCCAGCTTCACAACATGGAATCTGTTTAGTGGTGAGCAGCATGTTATGTGCTTGGGACAGTATTGACAATAATCCATATGATCATCTCTGTGGTGTCCTGCTTTCTCATGGCTCTTGATAAACCTCTATCGCTCTCTGCTCAGATGCTGCGTTTGAAGAAAGCAACGTGTTCCTCTGTCACCCTTGGGAGGTGCATTTGAGAAGCACTGTGTCTTGGAACTGACACTACTCTGGAGCATAGCTCATAGTTGGAGGAAGAGAACAACCATGCACTAAGCATTTTCACTGTCCTGCCATAGGACTCCAGGCTATTCTCACCTACTTTCTGATTCTCTAATCCATTCACTCAACTTAAACCTTTGATGTATTATAAACTATTATACCTAAACACTGTGAGCCCTGTTGATAAGAACCAGCCAGAAAATAACGATTAGCCTGGCTGTATGTGGTCAGCATGCTCTTACACTTTCAGAGTCTGAAGGTTAAATATAGCACACTGCAGTGCTAGCCTATCTCTCATGCAGCTGATGCAATTCTCCATAGCCTATTAATTTCAGGCTTTCATTTTGTTTTCACATTATGAGATAATATAAAAACTGTTGCCCATATCAGATTTTTAAAGGGGAAACCTAGTCAAATCACTCTGTGTTCTTCATCCAACACCACAGTCAAAATACTTTAGCAGCATGGTGACTCAGGGTAAAGTCTGACATCTGAAAAATCTTCACATCCTGCTAATGGCGAGTGGGTAGCTTGAGCAAACGGGAGCAAGCTAACTATTGAGGGACATGAAGGGAATTCAAACTGAAAAAAAACAAACCCCAAACCGCTTCTTTGAGAAAGCTGAGGACAAATCTAAACCCAAGATCCTTCCTGTAGCGTTTTGGTTTAGAGGAAAGGGGGTTTCTTTCTTGTTTGTGGGGTTTTTTTTCCTCTCTTTTTTTTTCCCCTGGGGGCAGGAGGAGTTTGTATCTTGGGAAGGCTGTACTTGCTAACTTCTTTCACAGAACAATCAAGAAGTTAGGAAAATAATTATCTTGATTGTGATAATCCTGCACCTGGAGGCTGAGAGAAAGAAATGGGGCTTTTTCTTTGCTTTTTATTTCAGTCAAACTTTACAGTTACTTATATTTTATTTTGCTTATGATCTTAGCCTTGCACAAACAACAAGCAAAATAAAACAAATCCCAAAGCATACAGTGTTACATCTCCCAGGCAGATGTAATTTACAGAAACAGTAGGCACACTTCAGGAGTTCCCTGTGGCTTAAGAAGCATTTCCAATTCCAGCTATATTTCCCATGCTTAAATTGGGGCTCCAGTAGTATCTCAGTAGCCAGAATTAACTTTGCAAGTGTGTACGTGCTGCAGAGCAGCAAAGCTTAATATAAGCAGTAAATCTGCTGCAGTGAGGTGGAGAGACCCTGCTGGGACCCTGACACAATGGAAATTAAAGCCTGTTTTTCTAAGAATATGATATTTTATAGGGGTTCTCCAGGAAAGAATGGGGTGCATCTTTGTTGAAGTGTGCATTTACACGCTGAGCATGCTGTGGTCAAGCTTCAACCTTCAGACACAGCATGATTTGCTTCAGATAACACGATATTGTAACATAGTTAAATAATTTCTCTGACCAAAACTTAATTTTTGTTGTTTAAAAAACCAAATCTGGTTATGACAACAGAAAGGGAAAAATCGGAGCCATTATTTCAAAAATGAATAAGTCACAGGAGCACACTATGCTTTTGTCAGGTTCAAATTGATTTTCTTTCAGCAAATGGTATACTTTAATTTGTATTGAAAATGCCAGCATTTTTAGTTGGAATTTCTCATCTTTAACAGATGCTTCTTCTTTTCATAGATTTTAACATTCTTCATAAACATCTAATTCAGAGTAGAAACTAATTTAAAAACGCTGACATTACTCATACAATGAAAATCTTATTTCTCTAAGCCATCCCTGGTGTTAAACATTTTTCCTGGAATTTGTAGGATGAGAAATATTTTCCTATGGCAGCAGATCAGAGATGCTTTGTCTAGTCCAAGGCTTAAATGTCCTTCCTAAGAAGAGCTCCTAGAACCACCTATCACTGTTCTTGACTGGAAATTCCTGTTAACTGACTTAATGCAGATAGCAGGAACCTACATTTCTTACAAGGTATTAACTGAGTTAAAAAATTAAGGTCTCCTTCCTGCTGTTTGCATTAACTAGTCTTATGTGGCCCATTTTCATTTCTCCTATACTGAGATAAAAGGCCAGCCTGTTGCCTTATACCAGCTTGAGACATCCTAGGTCAAAGAGAAGAGGGAAAGGGGACTGCTGGAGATAAATCGAGGACCAGCTTTGGGCAGCTTGCAATACAGGAAAGGTAGGCAGAAATAAAGAGGATATAAAGATGTGTGTAATGGTTTAACACGTTCAAGTAAGTGTACAGTTAATGGCAAACCAAGCAGAACTATTTGGCATGAAATACCTGCCCGATCTGCCACTGTTTCCAAAATAGGCCAACAGGATCCCATCTAGCAGACTCCTGATACCCAAACACTTCTGCATCTGAGAGCCTCTGGGACTGGTTGGTTATGGGCCTCTGTGTTGCCTCTCAGAACATGTTTCTACAGGTTGGCATTATGCAAAGATGGAGCTGTCAGCAGCACTGTCCTATGCCAGTGTTTTGCCCCTGGATAAGGCTGGAGGCCATTCTGATTGTCAGAGATTGATAGGGATCTTTCTTGTCTTTTGAAAACTTTGTATTATTTTTACATGTATTCATATTAGCTATTATAATTGACTATAAATGTCCACTTTTCATTGTTAAGGAAGCTACCTTTTTCTAACTGCTCATTAGTTCAACAACCTAGCAGATGTTTAGAGTGTCGTTGCCAGTCAATGCATGGAAATAAACACTGGTATTAGTCTCCTATTTTTAGATATTAGATCTCTGGTGGTGGTGTCTTTTGACTGACTATTAGAGAGAGCTTGGAAGTGAAGTCTTCTCCAGAGTCTAGACAAATGAGGTTGAAAACTGTGGCTTATCTGGAAAAGTGGGATAGTGCTAGACTGCAGCTTGATGGTGAGTCTGAAACAGATTTTATCCTATATTTGTATGTATGTACACATTCTCCCTTTAAAGCTTCTGTCCTTCCAACAGCTTCTGAGATGGAGCATTGCTTTGATCTCCTGAATTGTGCATACTCGGGAGGAAGGAGACAGGGAAGGAGGAGCTTTGAATATGTTCTGCATTGTCTCATAAATAATATGGGCTTTACATCCGCTTTTGCTTGTGTAAGCAAGAGATAAATTATTTAGAAGAAATGAAGTCAGAAGTTAGAATGAAAAAAGGATTTAGATTCATGGAAACTTATTTATTAAGTCTATGCTATGTAATCTAGTCCCAACAGAAATGACCACTGGCATGCTGTAAAAAGTAAAATTGCATACACAGTCACAATAGAATGAACAAAAGGACCAAATAACAATCAAGTTTCATCCCATAAAATTGATTATATGACAAAGATTATGTTCTTTAGTCTGATAATTTTGAAATTAAAATCCACCTTTAAAAAAAAAATAGCAGAATAGAATATTTATTGTTGGGAATCATATGAAACTTTGAAATAATTCCAGAATTTCTATTGCCCCCAGATACTGTTCTCTTCCGCAATGGTACAGGATGGAGATGGTTGGTGTTTTATAATTGCTTTTTTCTCTGTCAAGGATCATTATTGGGATCTGATTAACATTTATAAATATCTTAAGTCTGGGACACAGGGGGAAATGGCCAGTCTCTTTTCACTTTTCTGTGGAGACGGGACAAGGGGCAATGGCTTCAAGTTGTGTAAGCATCAATATGAAGAACTTTTTCACAGTGAGGGGGTGTTAGAGCCCTGGGACAGGCTGTCTAGGGGGGTTGTGGAGTCTCCTTCTCTGGAATTATTCAAGACCTATCTGGACACCTCCCTGTGCCATGTGTCCTAGGGAACCTGCTTTGGCAGGGGGGTTGGACTCGATGATCTCTGGGGGCATCCAGAGATCCTTCCAACCCCTAAAATTCTGTGATTCTGTGAACAAGTTAAGAATCAGCTGGGTTAATACAGTGGTTCCTGCAGCTCCCACATCATTGGCACACAAAGGCACAGACATTTTTCTTCCAACAGGGCAGACAATGCAAATTGATCTTAAAGCTTTCAAGAAGAAAAATGGTAAAAATAGCTAATTTACCTGATTTATGTGAGCCATTAACAACATGCTACTATGCTCTGGTTCAACTTGGGTTGTAAATTTCACATGACAAAGAAGACAATTAAGGAAAAACAGGTAAGAAAATGAACAAATCGTTATTTTACTAATTTGCGCTTAGCAAAGATTTCACCACCACCAACCTTTTCACTGAAGGCTCTTTCAAGGCATCTCAAATTGCTATCTGAATGTGTATGTCTTTGTATGTCTTGCTTCAGCTGATAGAATCAAGATCACTAATCCCTGGAAGTGATTTTAAGTTCCCTTCTTATGATAGAAAATATTCTTCCCTGGCTTATCTACCTGTTTTTGTACCAGATCAGCCTGCCTTACATAAAATAAAATAAGTTTCTTGCTATAGTTCAGAGAAATCTGTTTTCGTTCTCTTTCTTGGATGCTGGTCCTGCATTTATCAGAAGCTGCATTATGTCATGTCTTTGAGAAGGCACCATATATCTTTTGTGGTGCTCTTCGGGAAAGAGCAAGAACTGGGTGAAAACAATATCTGCTCTCCTGATTTACACTCATTCTGTGCAGTTAAACAGAGCTGGGGTCTGAACTCCAAAAGGTGAATGCGATCCTCCAATGGCAGAGGGAGGTGTGGTGCTCAACTGATGCAGTGGTGCTGTGCTGCATTCTTCTGAAACCCTGTGAGAAGTCCCAACACCAGCAAGAAGAGCAGTAGACAGGACCTGCAGCAATTTGGTTATTCCGGACAGGTGAAATGACTGCTAGCTAGGTGATTCAGTGGAGAATGATTGTTACATGCACCAACACCTCTGCCCAGTCAATAGAAATGTTTACAGGACTCCAGTTCCAGGTGTAGCAGCTCATCACTGCAGTATGGAGAGCTTTGCTGACCCCTCACACAGCCCATAGGCACCATGCGTGCTCAGGGTGCACCAAGCAGGCATTACCTCTGTCATCTCCCTGTGCAGCCTCCTCCTCAGCCTGGCCACGCAGAAGAATCCATGGTCAGGGGGTTATAAATGACAGCACTTTCAAGCCATGCATGATTCTCAAGTGAAGTTTGGTAACTGCCAAGGTTTTAATAAAAGGGAACTCTCTTTTTGCCTTCTCTTTCCACCAAAACAGGTGCATGCCTGCACCTGTCTGTGTGTGGCTTGCCCAGATTTCTAAATGAGTTGTGATTCAGAAACTTAAAGATGCTAACTGTGTATTGACCACTTAGATAATGGTCAGAAGTATCTTTGCTACTCCTCATTCATTTCTTAGTCTTAATTCCTCTGAAGGAAACCTTCTTGCATGTTATTCTTACAGACTTTCCAGTACATATCTTTTCTGGCTATCAACATTCACTGAGAGAGTTTGTGAACTGGTAGAGGCAAGGATAACACCTAGCTTTTTGTTGGAGGATAGCAAAGGTTCCAGCAGCCTTGATGGGAGAAAGCCTTGCTCTGTAATAACACTCCTGCAGTGATTACTGAAGCCTCTTGGTCAGGCGTAGGAGTACACAGAGCCCTAGAGTACACAGAGCCCTAGAGTACACAGAGTGGAAGCTGGGAGAAGAGAGTTGAATTCATTCTGAAAAGGGACCATTAAACGATATGTTTCTTTTTGTATGGTATTTCTTTATGAATTTCCTTTTTGTTTTATTCTTACAGAAGTCTGAAAGGAATTTCTCTGCAGATACCAGACCTTTTCTCCACAGACCTTCCCTTCAGCTGTGGCTTCTGTTTAAATCATGGTACATGTGAAGCAATAAGGGAGAACAGAAGGCATGATATTCTTTTCCAAAAGAAGCTTTAAAGGATGATAAATATTTGTCTAAGCAGAGCATTCAAGCCATATGCAAATTTGCATAATGGCACTCCAGGTGATACGATGCATGGTAATTACTTATAACCTGATAAAACTGAGAAACTCAGGAGTATGCTGATGACTGCAAACATTCATCTGAGAAAAACAACAGTTCCTCTTCACTCCTTAATAAGGGTATTATGGGGAAAAGACATGTCTTTAGAAAAGGACATGAAGGACGTGTCCAGCTGAACATGGACACTTCCTTGCCACCTTCCAGGACTGTGATCATTGTATGCACATATTCACTTCTTGTTCCTTGAAAAGGCTTTCAGCTTTTCAACTTGGATCCATTTCTTAAAAACTTAAAGATGCTCATCATCCCCCAGGATTGCATATATTGGCCTGACTTTCCCAGCTCCCACGGCAAAGTGCCTTGTGCTGTAATCAGCTACTCTCAATTAACACCACTTGCATCATAGAGGTGAAGAGGAACTCATCGGACTCATTCACCCATGGACAATTAAATTGAGCAAACAGCATCTTGATGCTTGAGACATGGCAGAGAAGGTCAATAGTTCAGAGCAAATAAACAGTGGATTGTAGCAGTACAATATGGTGTAACAAATTCCCATTTAATATGTATTTAAAGTGCAGAATAGAATCACTTTGTGAGTTCTATTCCATATTTGGCTTTCCAAAAGAAAAGGTTTGAAAATTCTTCATAATTGCACACTCACTGTTTCTCACCCTCCCAAAGGATCTGTTGTTTGATTTATTTCTTTTCTAATTATGTGCTTTGTATATAAGCAAAGTGTTCTTTTTCCCATGGTACAAAAAATGTATGACAATCCTTCCCCTAAAAATAATGCTGGACCTGTGCTGCTGTGGTTATTGTGTGGGTCTATATGGGTTGGGAAAAAACCCTCAGTAACTGAGTTTGGGTGTTCCTGAGACAGACTTCTACACTTAGCAGCATGCACCATGGAGTCTCCCAAGCCATCCAATCACTCAGCTGCTGTTTGGGAAGCAGAAGGAAAGATCTGGTTGCTCTTTTAAAAAAAAAGAAAGGCTGTGTTTGACTCACGTTTTCAAGTCCTCAGCATGGTAGCTGTTGTCTTACGCCTACAAGAGCTATTGCCAGATGAGTTGTGCATGAAGGGACTGGTGGATTAGACATAAAATCTGCTGAGCAACAGAGAGGGGTCCTGGCTGCACCAAGCCGTTGCAGTGTGTGCTTCAAAGTAAGCAGGTTAAAGAACATCAAACAAGATCTGCTCAACGTTTTTTCCACTATTTAAAATTATAAAATAGTGCAAAAGTGATCTGTGCTTAAACAATGCAGGACATTAACACTGATGCAGCTGCTGGAGGTTTTTTAAGTGAAGCCACACCATACCCTCTTAGGGAAGGTAACTAACAGACTGCTACTATCAGAATCTTAGGTGTGTCCCTCTGTGGCATCCTTTGGGTGTATTCTCTGTGAAACAGCTTTTAACTGGGATTAATGAATTCCTCAGACCTACTGTGCAGTGAGAGGTGCTGAGTCATTCTGTATCTGTGAAGGAAAAACACATCTACAGCAAAAAATATATATATGCCAAGCCCGCTAATATGAAAATATCATCTAAAAGCACAGAAGATCCAGAGAAGCTGTGGTTTCCCCCTCCCCTGGCAGTGTTCAAGGCCAGGCTCAATGGGACTTTGGGCAACCTGGGCTGGTGGAGGGTGTCCCTGCCCATGGTGGGTGGTTGCAACTAGATGGTCTTTGAGGTTCCTTCCAACCCAAACCAGTCTGTGATTCTGTGATAGGCTGTAACTGTGGAAGAATAACTTAAGGTTTTTGCACTATGTACAGCCAGAAGCTGATGGACTACACGGCTTTAAAAACTAAAGCGAAAACAGGGAAGAAATACCAGAAAACGAAACAACAAAGTAACTATCATGCTATCATACCCAAAAACTATCATACCAGAGAAAAACAATCACACCAATAACAATGACTGTTCTGGCTAAAAATATACATAAATTATAACTAATGAAGAGTATTCTTACTACTTTAATGTAAGGAGATTTAGCAGTGATTGCTTTAACTTACCTAACTATTCCTATTTTAAAGCATCAAAAAGGAATTTTTTATTGGGTCTGGCAGAGATGGAGTTAATTTTCTCCACAGCAGCCCTTACAGAGCTGCACTGTGTTTTGGTAGCTGGAAAGGTCTTGATAACACATTGGTGTTTTGGATACTGCTGAGCAGTGCTCCACAGCATCAAAAGTGTGTCTCCAATATTCCCCGTTGCCCTCCTCAGTCGTAGGCGGGGGTTGGGCAAGATCTTAATTGAGGACACAGCCAGAGGACAGCTGACCCAAACTCACCAAAGTCTGCTCAACAATAAAAGCTAAGGGAATGGAGGATAAAGTGGGGGCATTCATTACATACAACGTTTATCTTCTGGATCAGCTTTCACATATACTGAAGCCCCGCTTCGTGGGAAGTGAACGGTCATCATCTGCTGATGGGAAGCAGAGAATAAATCTTACCTTTGTTTCCATGCATGACCTTTGCTTTTGCTTTATCAACAGGACTTAGAATCATAGAGTGGTCTGGGTTGGAAGGGACCACAAGGATCGTAGAGTTCCGACCCCCCCAGCCACCAACCCCACTTTTTCTTGACCCACAAGATTTTCCACCTTGTTTTCTCCCCCATCATGCTGAAGAAGGGAGTGATAGAACAGCTTGGTGATCACCTGGCATCCAGCCAAAGTCAACACACCACACTTTTGCAACTAAGCTTTTGTAATGAACAGCAGCCATAGGACAAGGAATGTGCTGGGAGCCAAGGATGTGCCTTTTATTGTTTATTATTTGAATTTGGGTCTTAGATATCTGTTTTTCCTCTCTTTTTCTCTCTCTGTTATTGTTTTGCCTCTGGGTGAGGACTCCCCCTTGCATTGCTATAAGCAGAATAAGTACAGAACTTCATTTAAAACTGTAATTTGCTACAAGTTAAGGCAAAATTAAATTCACCAAGTCCAAGTTGCAGATATGTGGGGTTTGGCAGAGGAGGTGTTCTAGAAAGTACAGTCTTGTTATTCTTTGATTTCTTTGGCAATAACAGCATTGTTGGCACACTTCATGATTCCCTTTGAGGCAGAAGTGTGTTTGATGTCCAGATATGATACCCGTTTCTTTAGGTATTAGGTTGTGCAACCTGAGCAGCAAGAACCCTTCACGCCTTCCTCTTCTCATCACAGTAACAGTAATGTTATTGAAAAGGAGATTGATGCTTGTCTCTTAGCTTTTCTTTCCCAAATTCATATTGGTTCTCTGTTTCTGTTAGACTTTTCTTATTTTCTTTTTTTTTTTTTTAACCTTTATATTGAATTGGAAAAACATATCTGCTCAATAAAAGGCTTGCTAGTTTGATACCTACTGGCAACTTTATCAGGCTAAGCATGTCATCTAGTGGATGTCACTAAATACACTACATAATTGCAGTAACTTCTGTGTAAGGGCAGCAAAGACCTAGTGTCAGGCTCCAGCTGAAATATATTTGTTCTTCTCATCTAATAGGAAACCAAAAGAATATTTAAGATGGTTAAAGTAAGAGATTAAAAATTTCAAAAAGTGACAGGACAAAACTTAGTATGTGGGATCACTTGAGGGATAGCTGTGAAAGGAAAAGGACGGGAATGCCGTCACTTTGCTATCAGTGACTCGGTGTCATGCTTCGTTAAAAGGTCTGTAGATAAGGGCCTGATATTGGCACTGAGAAAGCAGACCCGTCTAATCCTTCTGCTTCCCATTTCCATGCAGCTGCCAGGCATGTTCTACAGAAATTCTGACTGTGAAGCAGAAATGATTTTTTAAAATTTTTTATCATTTAGTCTTCACTGTGAAAGATTAAAATCTGAGATTTTTTCAAACTTAGAGTGTTTGCTTTCCTTCAAGTTTTTACCCATCTGACTTGTCTACTCCCTGAACAACCATAACTGCTATCTGCAGTGAAATTGCCCAGGTGGCTCTGTCTGAGTATGCTATTTCTTGCTGATCCAGTAATTGATGGATAACAGGAAGCACCTGAACATGGATGTTAAATTATATTCACTGTAGGAATAGATTGCATTGCCACCACTGTTGCTATATTTATTTAAACCAGTAATCATTGTTGCCATCTTAATGTGCCCTCAGGAACTAGATGCTGCCATGTTTGCCCAGCGTGTCTCTTTTTTTCCAGAGACATAACACATGGATGGGAAAATGGATCAAGGCAATCGCACAAAGAGAGGACTTCATGATTTGCCCACTGTTTACATAAGGTAAGATGCAAATAGACTGGTCAAGCACAAGAAGATACACTTTGACAAGAACAGAAATAGCACTGAACCTTTGAAATCCAACAAATTAACACTGACCTCTGCTTAAAGGGAGTGCACCTTGCCACCAGGATGGAGCACCAGCTGCCAAAACTGACCCTAGGCAGAACTCACATCAGTGTTTTTTTCTCATGTTGAAGATTGTTTACAAATCCTTATAGTTTTGGAAATTCTGGCCTCTATGAGTAAAATTTTCTGTAACTGGACATCTTGGATGGGTGAAGGGGTCAAGGACTGTGGATCTTAGACATGTCTTTCTGGGTTGGGTGGGATGGAGTGAAAGCTGCATTTTTGGTATATCCTCCCCAGCTTTACAGATGGTATTTTCACAAGCACTTAAGCTACATGTCTATAATCAAGGTGAGAAACAACGAAAAGAGCATTACTGGTACCAATTCACCTGTAGCAAGAAGCAGCAGTGGGTTTCAAGACCACTTTAAAGACTTAGCAAGAATAAAACAAAATACATTTTTTCCCATGGTTTAGGCCTGGCTGGAGGCCAGATGCCCACCAAAGTTGGTCTATCACTTCCCTCTGTAGTTGGACAGGGGAGAAAATATATATTGAGAGGCTTAGGAGTCAAGATAGGGACAGGGAGAGATCATCCTGTAATCAACAACATGGGCAAACAGACTCCACATAGAGTGAAGGAAAGCAAATGATCTAATTTATTACACTACACTACACACACAGTGAAACCAGAGTTGGATAATGAGAAGCGCGACCAGATCTTAAAGCACCTTCCCCCCACCACTCCCTTCTTAGCAGACTTTAGTCATGATTTTGCTCCCTTCTTCCCCCCTTACATTGTGTCATGGGGGGAGAGGGGAGGTGGCAGGGACTGGGAAAAATTGAGTTCTCGGTCATTTCTTCATGAGTTGTTTTCCTTTTCCAGATCTTAAAACACCTCTACCCCTCCCCCCACCCCTCCCTTTTTAGCAGACTTCACTTCAGTCATGATTTCACTCCCTTCTTCCTCCATATTGTGGCACAGGGAGGGGCAGTGAGAAAATGGGGGCTTCGGTCAGTTCCTTGCAAGTTGGTTTCCATCTTGGCTGGGGGGGGGGCATTCATTCCACACACCCTCCCCCTGCTGCTCTGTGGAGTCCCACCCATGGGAGACAGTCCTACAAAAAATTCTCCAACATGAGTCCTTTCCCACAGGGCTTTATCTCATCACCAGCTGCCCTGGTGTGGGTCACAGCTATGGTGGGCAGTAATAAATCACAATGTCTCTCAGTTCCAGTCCTCCACAGGGTCACAAGTCTCCTCCCAGCAAACCTGTTCCAGCAGAAATCTCTCTCTTGCTCTTCTCTGTGTCTCTGTCTTTCTCCATGGGCTGCAAGTGCTGGCAGGGGATTGCTCCAACACAGGTCACAGCATCTCCTTTATGTCTCCACCTGCTCCATCCAGCGTGGGCCCTCTCCACAGGCTACAGGTGGGGTCTTGGCCTTTTCCCTGGGCTGTGGAGGGACACCCGCTCCACCATGTGTTTCTCCACCGGCTGCAGGGGCATCTTTCTCTCCGGCACCTGGGGCGCCTCCTCCCTCCCCTCCCCGGCCTTGGTGTCTGCACAGCTCCTCACATCTTCTCACTCCTTTCGTTGGCGAAATGCAGCTGCTTGCATTTTTTTTCTCCTCTATGTGATTCTCAGAGGCGCTGTGACCATCACGGATTGGCTCGGCCTTGGTCAGCAGAAACTCTGGCCTTGAATTGGCTGATGTTTACTTTTCGGAACCCGCAGAGAGCTCTGGCTGCTCCTTACAGCAGCCATTTTCTGCAGCTCTCCGTTCTCTCCCAGCACCCAGCTACACAAAACTGCAACATTCCTATATGAGTCACGATAAATCTGCCTGGAATGCAGTCTGTGAGGTGTGTGGAGGAGTTGGTTTCTCAGGTGCAGACATCCTTAGCAGAATATGCTGACCACAAGGCTATCAAAATCATAACTAGATTCTGTATATTACAGTGTAAACTAACCAGAAAATGATCAGGGCTTTAAAATAGCATGGCTATAGAGATTAAATGACAAGAGCTCTTTGGTTTGGAAAAGAGACAACCAGAGTAGGTATGTAAAAATATAAATGGCATAAGAAGAGCAGGAAGTGATTTAGATTTGAATGTAACCATCCTCCACTAGTCTGGAGCACAAAGGAAACCTCTGGCTCAGGAAGTCCCCAAACAGGACTTTGCTGGAAGTGAGAGGACCTAGCAGGGGAAGGTTAACTTAGAATTTACTTTGCTCTTACATTTCTATCCTACCCACCACTGGCCTGTCCCAAAGGCCTGGTGACAGGCTGGGTCGCCCTTTCTGTATGGACCTCACTGTGATTTAAGAAACAATAGTGGGTTTTTTTATAACAAGGAAAAATAGTGTTAGGAATAACTAGGCCAGTCTTCTCCATACCCTTTTATGTACTGTCAGGATTTAAACCATGTATATTTAGTGTATACTCTGCAGTACTCCTGCCTTATGTACTTTGTAGGTGTCATGAGTACAACTGCCACAGTAGCCCTGCTCAAGCTCTGAGGGAAGAGCAGGTTGCACTTCAAGGTGAGTGTACCACAGCTGTACTACTTAAACTATTTCAATATAGGAAATGACATAATTAAAGGTTATTACCCCAGGCGTGGGAATGGAAGAGAAATTGCCTGTATTATTAAATACTTGTGTTTTGCGAGAGTGAATTGTGTTAGGAATGTTTGTTTGTAAACTGATTAGAGAGCTAATGATATAAAAATTATGCATAAACCATAAATGGAATCTCTCATAAGACTTCCCTGTATGCACAAAGGGTTCATAATCTGTTTCTTTCTAGCCTTGCTACAGCGTGGAACACTTAGAATATAATATTAACCCTGAAATGACCTTTAATTAGGACAGGACTGGATTTTCTCTGTTATAGTGACATATCCTATGGGTGATTAATAGTTTTCATTGAAAAATATCTCATCTGTATTTCTAAAGCCATTGGGTTTTCAGCTGAACAATTTGACTGAAGGTATCATTGCAGGGAGATCAGTATGAATAAGAAAACTGGGACCACACTCGTTCACCCCTTCTAAAAATCTCAGGGAGTCAAGGCAGACTGTATTTTGCCCAGAGACTTTTACTGTGGCATTTTCAGATCTTTCTGTCACTAATAAAATAATTTGCCAGCAGTTATTTAACTTGATGAACTTTAACTGCTGTACTAATTCACTTCATTGTTGTCTACATCGTAATTGATAATGCTCTATAAATTTTCCCCGCTGACTTTTTGTTTACAGGATTACAGGTTAAAATGTCTCATCTGCTTCTTTTCCATATTTAATTAAACTAAAACCAAAATAAAAGTAAAGATGAAAATAAAAATACCAAAAAATTAAAATTAAAAATACAAAGAAAAATAAATAAAAATTAAAATTGAAAATTAAAATGAAACTAAAACCAAAACCAAAACTAAATCATTGCCTCACTGTGATCCCATGAGCAGACTAGTGGCAATGTGAGTTCCCATATAGGAGGGCACAGCTATTTGCTCTCAATTCTGCTGCCTGTGCTATGCATGTGTTCAGTAGATGCTATGTGTAGGAGTACCTTAGCATAGGAGGTTTCATAGTTGGTCATGT
Source organism: Porphyrio hochstetteri (assembly GCA_020800305.1). NCBI lineage: Eukaryota > Metazoa > Chordata > Aves > Gruiformes > Rallidae > Porphyrio > Porphyrio hochstetteri. The sequence continues at coordinate 206,224,629 of CM036905.1, read as the reverse complement.
GCTGACTACATCATGAAGTGTTGTGTTGCATCTCCTCCAATCTGGTTCTTTCCTAAACTCATCCATGTCTATGTAACTCCATGAAAAAGATGTAGCAAAAGTGAGTTTATGCCTGAGCACCCCTGGCAGCCATCGCTCAGTGCCCCAGATTTCAGAAAGCTGGATTCATTCATATTTCCAGAATATGGGAAATTTTCTAGATCTCTTTCAAAAAATATTTAAAATAATATTTGAAACGTTTAAAAGGTGGATGCCTGAGTCACTAGAACGCTTCCTGCAAGTCTTCTGCCTTTATGGAACATTACACCTGTTCTCAGATGAGAACCTCCATGCTATTTCTGAGTGCTGCACCCTGCTTTCTGGCTTCATCTCATGGTTTAGTCCCAGCCAGTAACTAAGCACCAGCAGCTGCTCACTTAATTCTTCTCCTCCTCCCTCCCAACAAGGGGATGGGGAGAAGAATGGAAGAAACCCAAAACTGGTAGGTGTGAGAAGCTGAAAAGTCCTTGACTTAGTGTAGACACTACAGCTACCTAGCAACAACTAACAGATTAGTATGTTATCAACATAATTCTCATACTACATCCAAAATGCAGCACTACACTAGCTTCTAGAGAGAAAACTCAACCAAAACCATGACACTTTCACACTGCATTGCTTAACCAGGAACCGGAGTGTCAGAACTTGTCCCAAGGTCATCACAAACCAGGCTTGGGTAGGAAGCGCTTACCAGAAGAGAAGTATGTGAGCCTCTGGAAGTAAGGGTGAAAGAGACACAAGAATCTATAACCCCTTTATCTTTGGCAATTAATGAAACTGATGCTGGGTAATCACATTTGAGATGTACACAGCTCCTTATATAATCACTGTATAAGAATATTTTTCAATATTTCAAGTAAATCACTAAATTTATAGTGAGATTTCAGTTTGTTGTCTGATTTCAAGCTACTCTGATTGTTCCTCAGATCTTGATTAGCTAATTTAATGCTAGCTTCTTTCTAAGTCCATTCATAGTTCCAGGATCTTGGTTTTATGCCTTCCTGAGTTGATCCATACTTTACAAATTACATTTCCCTTTTTTCTGAAATGAATGGCATCTTGTTATGGAAAAGAATTTTGTTTAGTAACTGAGCTTCAGCCATGGTCCTGGAGTCCCTTTTCCATGAACAAAGGTCAGGTCACTGGAACATCACGTGGAAAGCACAGAAACAACATGCTGCTAAGATGCTCGTCAGGGATCAAGGCTGTTCCTCTAACTTTCAGATACAGCTTAAGCAGGACGCTGTTGGACTAATATTGCCTGTCATACAAACCTATAGCTTTTTCTTAGGTCTCCAGGCAGAGTTAGGCCAGTGCCTGAATGCCAAAATGATGCTGGTGAACCTAGGAAAGAAATGAATAGTGAGTGTCCCTGTACTGCTGACCCATGTTGCACTGGGCTGGGTTAGCTCACCACATAGTTATGCCCTGTGGACAGGTACAAGTAATCAGAGGAATGTAGTGAGAATCGGAAGTATCCATGGTAGGAGAAAAGTAAAGAAAACACTGGAATAGAAAGGCCCGATTCTTGTCCTCTTACCTCTTTCTTCTTTTTTCCTTGCTTTTTGTAACAATTCCTTCCACAAAGGATTTCCCTGTGTCTTAGTTTCTCTGCTGGCTCCACATGTCCTGTCTCTGTAGAGCAGGACAACACTGCCACGGAGCAGTGCAGTGTCCTCTGCCAGTTTTGCCATAGGCAGAGCACAGGGATGCTGCAAACATCCTGAACCCAGACCCAGACCCCACCAGCTCTTTGTGACACACTGAGCTGGGCAAGAAACGTGGGGAACACTGGCGTGCACACATCTGGTGCAGGATGCGTGAGACCCCATGGAGGACATTGGACATCTGCTATAGGTGCTCTGAGCAGCTGGTGACAATGTGTCTGCCACTCGTGCTGCTGGGGAGGAAGGTCCCTTGGGAAGACCTGCCTGGTGGGGGTATCCTAGGTATGATGGGGTCTGAGTGGTCCTGAAAGGATCCCGCTGCCCATCACATTTTCAATGAGCACAGCAACAACTGGAGCAAGGGCCCACCAGCTGCATGTATGCAGCCTAGATGCTTTGTTGAGGTGGAGGACCTGCGGCAGGTGCTGCCCTTAATACTGCTGGCACATAACAGCAGCTGTGGCTTTTGGGTTTGTTTGGCTTTAGCTAAGGTCATATTTAGTAAAGATACATTAATACATGACTTTTTTTTACTTTTTTCCCCCAGAGAAATAAAAGCTTTTAGGACTATAAGGAGAAGGATATTGTCATGTTTTCTTGTTCCCCTTCTATCAGTAAGGCCAGTTTCTGCAAGCTGCCTCTGCTGCTGTTTGGTCCTTTCTGACAAAGACACTAAGCTACTTCATCATTCCAGAGGCTGGCTATTCAAATTTGTAAGAAATATGCAGCTACTGTTCTAAAACAGCTATTAGTTCACCGCTCCTTGCTGACAAGGGAAAAATAATTTCACAGCAGGGTTTTAGAATTATGTCACCAAGAAGATGGACTTGTCCCCAGATCTCTCACCCTGAATGTTTCCTCAGCAAATGATGGTGATAACCTGTACTTGTGCTAGATATTAACTGATTATACTGTTAAATAAATTAGTTAAACCAAAAGAATATTTACTGAATGTTGGCTTTAAATTTGCAGTGCCAGAGATCTCCCACTAGCGCCCCCCACCTCTCTCTCTCTCTCTCTCTCTCTCTCTCTCTCTCTCTCTTATTTTTTAATGTGCCTCTAGTCAGTGCTGTTCTGACGACTCAGCTCAGCGAGACAACTTGAACATGTAACTTTTGCAGCTGTGGATACATCGAACAACACAGCTCTTGTGGCTCACTGCTGACCTGTCTCTTCATGGGATTCATTTCATCAACCTCAGAAATCAACTATGTGGATATTTGCATACACCTTGCTGCTTTGAGGGGCCAAGGGGTATGTGCAATGTACACAGGTGTCCATGTCCTTCAAGACCAGCAGCTGAAGGTCAGGTAGGGTGTCTCAGGTCATCCCAATGTCGCAGGACACCTAAGTGTATGCAACTGGATCAAGCCGCTAAAATCAGGCAAAATGGATTGTGCTCATGGTGTCTGTGCTGTGTGAGGATGAAAGTTGCATGTACAATTGTTTCTGGGTGGTATGCTCAAAGTGTTCTTGGGGGGCAGGACTTATTTGAAGTTACAGCAAAGATTGGCTGATTTCATGTATCTCTGTTTACCTCTTGAAGGCACCTACATTAACTCCTGTTGCTTCCAGAAGTCTTCTCATGGTCAGGCGTGTAAATCCTCTCCCCCTTGGACCAGTAGTACATGTCAGTAAATTGCCTATAAATCTGAAATTTTTTTTCTGGTTTGATATATTTGCCTGGCATTTTCTACCAGAAACAAGGAATTACAATTTTCTTTATGCCATTTTTACCTGAGAAAAGACACCCTTGGTTACACAGAGCAGATTTTCACAGTGTGCTGATAGAGCATTTTCTTGTGCTTGAAGTGAGCTTTGCAGACTTTCTTATTGCAAAACAGGTTAACCAAATCCATGGCGATGCTCTTCAGGTTTTTGACTCAGTTTCCCCTGTCACTAACATGAGATTTTCAGACCCATGTTTCTCTGGCAAGGATCTGAGTGGACTTTGTGGGTCTGCAGACTTCCAGTCCCTCGGCTGTGGAGACAGAGCCTTGCCATGCTCTGTGCTGTGGAAATATGTGTCTAAGACCCATCTCTTCAGTAGACAGTGAGAGGTGCTATGGGGACAAGCTCTATCCAAGCACACAGCTTGGGAGCTGCTGGTCCTGTGAACCACCTCCAGGACCTGGGACTCTTGAACAGGCCATTTGACAAAGCAGGAAGAACACCTTTATTTTGAAAACAGATGATGTACTAAAAGGGATTCAGGGGTCACAGTACTAATTCTACTTTTCCCAGTAATTAATACTACTTAGTGGAGTGTGCTCTAGTGAAGTGTCTTCCAGAAAGATTATTTCTTTCTGTAAGAATTTTTTTGGGGAAAAAAAAAGTTATATGAATTGGACTGAAACCAAATTCTGAAAGACTGAAATTTTCATTGAACTGGAAAACCTGCTCTTCATCCAGATTTATTTGTTAATCTAATATACTATCTTAGAAGAAGAGCACAAATAATTTTAGATGCACATAAGATTATCTAGTAATACAGATACTTACGTCCTATTCAGTCACAGAGTCAGAATCTATTAGTATAATTTTTTTGGTAAATGGCCTGGAAGGTGATGTAAATTACATTAAATCCCGTCTCTCGATTCAGCAGACCTGTGTCTGAATTTAACATATTCTGTCTACAGCACTTCATCTCCCTTTTAATTTCAAGGGTAGCAAGAAGTTAGGTAATTATTAATACATGTCACATTCATTGTTCCAGATAAAGTGATGATTTTTCTCTAAGAGACTTGCTGTTTGTATGACATTGTAGCCATGCAAAAAATTATTCTCCTTCATTTTTACTGGAATGTCTCTTAGGTTTTTCTTATCTTCTGTTGCACTTCATTAAATCAGCTACATCCCTGCATTAAATCAACCATAGGCCAATCATTGTCACCAAGGGGAACTCTACCCTTTGCTATTAAAGCATATGGACCATAATCTGTTAGCATTATTATATTTGACAAATACAAATATGTTAAATCAGAGACCATAAGTCTTTTCCTTCCTAAATAATCTTGTAGTCTCTTGCTGCTTTTCATTCCTTCCAACAGCAGTCAAATTATCCTTGCCTTGCAGTAAAATATGGCATTTATTAGTCTAAAATAATAACCTATTCTCCAAATTACTTTTCATCTGAAGATCACAAAGTGCTTTACTTCATGGAGCTTGCTTGCTCTGAGTTTCATAGAGGGAGAAATAAAGGAGAACCAGAAAGAACCTTGAGAAGAGATTACTTGACTTGCTCAAAACATCCTGGTTTGTAAAAATGCTAAGGTAATGTAGTGAGAACAACAGTGCCACATCCTTTAGTCAATTTTGCATCTGCTTTTATTTCCCTTCTAGTGATTATTTTGAAATGCAGTCATTAGCTATACATGGTTACATCAGCTTAGACTAAAGTTTTTCTTAATTGGTTGATTTGGATGATAAGATTTCAGCTACAGTTTGGTCCCTAAGTAGTTAGAGTGGAAAGAATGACAGAAATGCATTTGCAGCTTGCTTTTCACTTTGCCATTTGGAAGAAATTTGTTCTCATTAGCATATGAAGTTTGTTGAATATTGTTAAAATATGGCCTGTTATGTTCACAGCAGCAAGTATTTGTTAAGGCAAGATACATAGTTTTTCCTGGTCTCATCCATGAGAATGGCAGAACTTTCAGTCAGCATGTTGCTTCAGACTTCCTCTGAAATCCTTCTGCCTGAAATGTACAGAGCTCTACTCATTGCATTTGCAAAACCAGGGGTGAAAAATATATCTCTTAGCATTAACTTTTTGCTTCTTATTAGTGTTTATGCTATGGCTGTAAACTCTCTTGTTGTTTTATCTGCTGATCTGTTTTATTAAGTGTCTTTTGATGAACAACAAGAAGCATGCAATAAAAACCATCCATGGTATGGTGATGGCTTCTTTTCCTCAGTCACAGATTTTAAACTAGTCCCTCGTGTGCTGCTATACACAACCCTCCATTATTTCTAATACTTGTTACTGAAATGTTCATCTGGGTCCTGGCTGACATTTTTGGCTGGATTTGCATTGTGTTGCTATTAAAGGAGATCCTCCCTTGGGAACCTCTTTCCGGTTCATTTGTCATTTCTTCTACACCAGACTCCACTGGATAGATTCTCAATGGAGCAAATTTCATAGTCACAAAAATGCATGAAAGAATGAAACAGCATTTTTGGTAAGAGTCTGCCCTTTATCCAAAAGCAGCAGATGTTGAAGTTCTGAATTTATTTTTCCTCGTTCAGCACCTGTGTGCCACATACAGTGTTTTATTAGACAATCAAGGCCCATTTAGAATACCTCTACCCATTGCTGTAGGATTAGCTGCTGTATACAAAGTTTAAATGCTAGGGTGTTTCTCTGACTTCCATGGAAGCTCCTACCTGCTCTAATCTAAGAGGATCCAGTGTCTCTCCTCACTTTACACTCATTAAGGTAAAAAACCCTAGAAGGCTGTGTTCATCCCTTTGGAAGTGACGTGTTGATGCCTGGGCATTAGGGAGTGCATTCAGCCACGCTGCCCAAAGACCTGCTGCTCCGTCTGATACCGTCTCCTGGGGGAGGACTCATATTTTTGCCATACAATGTTAGGTGAATTGTTGTACAGGACTTCAGTGGGGTAGTGTTTGGGATTCATGAAGATCATTGTGGCTCTCCTACCAGTGACAGCACAGCAGACAATGCTTTCCAGGGAATGCACCCCTCTTGCCAGTACAGAATGTGTCCATAACGAGGCCAATACAATTGATGGACACAACCTCTTAGGGAAGAGGACTGTAGATGCAGAATCCACTTGTGAGAATCCTTACCAGGAGGTGTTTAAGTTAGGCAGTGGAATTTAAATGCAGTTCAGTGAGGTTTTTTAGAGAGGATGAGTGCCCAGGCTTTACAAGGGTTTCAAATTTCTATGAAAACATAGTAACTTATGTAAATAATCCACTTCTGCTACTGCAGCTTCACAAGATTGATCTTACTTTCTGGTTCAAACTTTATTTCGACTAAATATTGGGGTGATGAATTAGGCTGTAGTCTATGACAGTCCAAAATAATCTTAATTCATGTTGGTGGTGTATGTAGTTAGATCTTAGCCTATATTTTTCGCTAAATTTTCAGAAACTTTGAGAAGCCTCCAGTGGTCTGTAATCTAAATATCAAATGATGACATTTAAAGTTTGGAAGGAAAAGAAATATACCGCTGCTCACCATAAAGGTTCATTAATTACCCTCCTCTTTCAAATTTAATAGCTCCTTATTCCCTGCAAGCCACTCCCAGAGGCTGGATCCAGGGTTACCATTGCTGAAATGTAGACTTTGAACCATCATCACTTCTTAACATACATAATTCACTACAAGAAGTTATTCCCCACTTATTTTTACCTAATCACTTTGCTTTGCACAATAGCAAGGTGTGCTGTATTTTTGAGCCTCATGTCTTTTTAGGACATAACAGTGCTCTAGCGCATGTTTTTTCTGAAAACAACATTGGGAAATTAATAAAAAGTCATTTTGCTTATGTAGCAACTACTGGCAGCAGCCGCCACATTTTCTTTGTTGTGACCTCAAAGCATCTTAAAATATGTAATGCAATCACAGCTTTCTAGGACTGACTCCTTTTGTCTTTAATGTTAGCACTAAATCAAATTAATCCTATTTAAAATTTCAAAATTGCAACATCTGGATCAGATTTTATTTTTATTTCCATCACTTATAATTACATTAACTGATTTGTTGCACTAAACCTCAGCAAAAAGAGATGTAAATCAGAAAATTTCTATCATTAACAAATACAGAATCACAGCAGCATGAGAGGACTTATTGCTACGCTTGTTCTGATGGCCTGGACCGCGACCCTGCCACACAGCACACCCCCTGAAGAACCCAGGGTCTGCAGGCAGGTATGTTCGCTCAGATGTAGATGGTCTCAGATGGCTGTAGGGCAGTCAGTGAAGTTTTCATTTATGCACAAGCCCTTTAATTTTCACAGTGAGTCACCCTGATTTTCCTGCATGCTTAGGTATAAACAACTCCCTTGAGAGCTATTGGCTGTACACATGTGGCAGAACTACATGACTTATTAAAAATTCCTAAGAACCACCATAATAGGTAGAATGTCAAAATAAAAGCTTTCGTTCACTCTGGCCAGTGGGTAATATATACTGTTAAGAATCAATTTACTCCCAGCTTGTCCAAGAAGTTTATTTCTGTGGAATTCACATCTTTAGTACTTGCTCACAGAAATAAAAGAGCATGGATTTCTGTTTACAGAAAGTGCTACTTAAAGAGAACACTCAAAGTAAAGCATCAAACAGTCTGAAATAAAGGACACCAATTCCAATTCTGATTGCACAGCCAATGCAAATGACATCCTTACCAAAGGCTGATCTCTCTCAACAGTGACCAGAAACACATCTGTGAACTCGTGCAGTGGAGTAAACCCGCCTCTGCCTTGAAACAACTAAGCCTGCTGCAGACTGCACAGATCAACTCTTGATCCAGCCAGACATGGTACAGAAAAGAGGCTTGTGGCAGGGCCCTTGCAGGCCGTGTCATTCAGTCCTCCTGACAGTACTGCAATAAACATAATGGAGCAATCAGGAAAAAGCTACTTTTAAGGAACCCAGGACATCAATGTTACCTTTAACCACAACAGATTTTGTCATAACGTAAGTCTGTTTCAGAATTAGTGTCTCAGATCTGAGTTAGGACCTGCTTCTTTTCTTTTGTGAACAAAAAGCATTTGAGTTTAATGATTTCTACCAGTGTACCTTTGTTCACACATTTGCAAGGCAAAATCAGCTAGTAAGGATGATGATGCTAATTCTCTTTCTGGAAAATGCTGAGCATATCTATACCACACAGCTCAGAAGTTTTGAGATTGGTGTGTTTGCTCCGGTCCCAGAAGTGATGTGATACCAAACAGGGAGAACCGGGAAGGATGGCAGTCAGACCAAATGCAGGGATGTGGATTAACACAGTGGTAACAGAAGTAACATTGTTAGACTTCCTCCAGACTCAGGTCTAAATCAGTGGTGACTCTTAGATCTCTACTTGTTTGAGCATCCCTGTGTTGGAGCTGAATTGAAAAACAGAGCTCTCCACGACTGTGGTTATTAACTGGAGAGATTGTGGGTGGGATTTTAAGTCCTTTGAGTTCTTAGTTCTCTTTAAAACTCTGCATTTGAGGAAAGAAAAGAAAAAAAATGGACTTCAGTTAGTGATTTTAAAGCCTTTCTAAGTTATCTTTATAACATTTTTCCCTTCATCAGTCTGACAAACAGGTCAAAGAATTGCTTTTTCTCCTCTCCAAAGTTTAAATATGTTTCATTTAATGAATGTTTCAAAATCTTTACATTTTTCACCCAAATGAAAATGCCTGTTCAGGCTGACTTTAACTTTCTTTTTGCATTTGTGAATGCCTTAAGCCTACAAGATTTATAGAAAGAAAGATCTTGGCTTGCTTCTGTCATCTCAGTGGATGTTCTTACTGTCTGAAGAGCACTGCTGTCCTGTTAGTAATTTTACTTTTGGTTTCTCCAAAGTGAAAAAAAACCGCAACAACCAAACATGCGTTTGAATATGAACTGAAACACTCTGATTGCTTCAGAGCAACATGAAAACCGTTGCTGTATGAAAATCAGCACTATAAGAAGTATCTGCAAATTATATCCAGCCTCACATCCTTAACAGGTTAAGCACTTAACAGGCTCCAATGCCTTCTGCTTCCAACTAATTAACTCTTATGAACTTTGTGGTGTGGGCTATCCTCAGCACTATGGTTACTGCAACTATGCAGCCCAAGTCTTGAGCCCCTGTACACTTCTTCTCAGCTCTGCCTGTTTCTACCAGGGAATAGGAAGATCTTTGAACATGTGATGGTCATGAGAAATCGTAAGATACAGGATCTTCCCATTTTTTAAGAACTTACTTCATACCGCTGGAGTCCCTACATTTTTCTCATGGCTACTGGTGTGCACCTGAGGCGTTGCTTTTACAAGCCAAGTTCAGAGGTGCAGATGGAAACACAGAATTTCTCTAATGTTAATTGGAAAATAATTCAGTAGTCATCTCATCTCTCCTTCCACACAAAGTGAGACTGTTACCAACACCAGATCAGGTCAATGGATCCTGTAACAAGGATCTACCACTTCTCTGGATAAATTGCTTCAGTGCTGCACCAACCACCAGGGAAAACATTTTCCTTAAAGTAGAAGATGAACCTCTCAAATCAGAACAAGTGGTTGTAGCTCCTTATGTATGTATAACACATGCCACAGCCCAGAAGACTTTCCCACTGTCACTTTCAGAATTTCCATGCAAATGCTCTTTAACAAATCCACATCTCTCAACATCTTCTCATAGACCACGTGCTCCAGACCCCTGGATCTCTCAGTCAGAATCCTGAACTTTCAGGGTTCCATAGTAGTAAGGTTTGTAAGTCAGGCATTACAATATCTTATACGCAAGTCCATGGCCTGCCAGTGTGATCCAAAGCACTTTGGTGTGTGCCCTGATGCCACAGATACCGGCACCCTTGACGGTCTTTCAATTATGATCAAGAGTGGAGCATTTACTTGCTTCTGGTGACTGTACAGGGAGCCTTGGTGCTTCAGTGGAGCAGTTCGGCACTCTTTCACAGCCGGCAGCGAGCTGTCTGGAGCTAGCTAATGGTAGATCATGCACAGGACTGCACCGGGAAAGGCATCTGACTCAGAAGTGCCCAGCAGCTGCATCGGCTCCCTGGGGAGCTGGAAAATGGGGTCAAGCCTCAAAGAGTAAGGCTCTGACTGGAGATGGGGGGTGTACAGCACAGAGGTTTCAGATGTAGCTAGCACTTCCAATTACGTGACTATTAGGTGGGGAAAAAAGCCCAAAATTCTAATCCTTATGGGTTTTTTTAGTAAAGCTGATGAAATTTCTTAGCAAATCTACGAGAATTTGAGGGTATTTATTCTGTAAGTTAACAAAACTGTATTCTTGTCCTCAACATTTCTGAGCTAATAGAGTGATGAAGACAGCCTCTGTGCTTCTCCACTTCTGCTTTGTTTGGTGTTTTAGGGTATGTTTCACACAGCATTGGAAAATGTTGATAATGCTCTGTCTTTTTCACCAGTCAAATAATATTCTGTTTTTCAGGTACTGGACACTGGATTCAGTACTTTGAAATTCTCCTGAACAAGTACAGACTAGACAAACATGACATTGTAGCCATCAAAGAATAAAATCTGGGTTTATTCAAAGAAATTTGTTCTCCTCCAGTTGTAATAAAGCTAAATGATCCTTCGGTTTCTTCACTGATGGTGTGTCCCATAAGTTAAACTGTTACCTCATGCATTTTTAATGTCAAAAATATTTTACTTATTTTTGATAAACTTCTAGCAGCTAAAAACCTATAATTCTATTTTTTTTTGCAGTAAATAATTTAAATATTTATAAGGTTAAAGTCCAATCCCTTTACTTATGCTGACCAGTAAATTGCAATGTAAATAGGAGATTACAGGTATATTATACAAACAGAGAAAAAAAGATTGAGCTTAAAGAAAAATCAGGAGGGGTTGGAATTGGAGATAATTTAATGTATATGCTCCATAAACCACATAATCAATATTATGAATTTATAATATGTAAAAAGGCTGGGAAAGAGTAAGAAATGGTTTCAGAAATATAAAACTTGCATTGTTTCACTACTCATTGCCTAAATTGAACTACATAATGGAATTTTTGCTTTCCAGAATTGGGTATATATTTTCGTCTATCACTGGCCCATGAAAGATTTCCTTTTCTTGGTGCCTTGTGTACTGAATTTCATCTTAGATCTCTGTAGGCAACCTCGAAGTTATGAGAAAGGATTGCACAGTATAACATTGGCCTATATATAGTATAAATAATCTGATAAAAAGTGAAAGCCCAAAGTGGTAACAACTGAAAAGAGGTATTTCAACATCAAAAGCTGCAGTAGTTAGTTCTGATTTACCTACCTTACAAATATTCTCATCTGCACAAACGTTTCTTTCTAAGTGTTTAAAATATGTTCTGTTGCTGCAAGCAAAACTTACATATTTTGAACTTCAAAGCAAATATTGTGGAGCTATATTCTGTGTGATCTTCTCTAGTCAGGGTAAAGTGAAGCAATGAACGGCATCTGTTCCAAGAAAGCTTCAATGTCATCTGAAGCTTGATCTCTCCCTGCTCTGGGGCTGGCTGTATGGAGGTCTGGCTGTAGTGGCACTGCCATGTGCATGGCTTCAGAAGAGCCTCTGCGAAGGGACAGCTATTTTTCCATTCTCTGTCAAGTCCCATGTTATTTCATACTTTTCTTAAAACTTAACTGTTTTCATCTTAAAAGCAGGTTTTTTTTCTAGTCCTGCATTGCTCCCATAAAAATACCGGTTCAGTTCCACAATGTAATGCTTTTTTTTTTCCCTTTTTTCCAGCCTAAATTTATTCATAGCCAATTTATACCCATTTGTTCTTGTGTCAGCATGGCCTTTAGCTTAAACAGTTGTTTACCCTGCCTGGTATTTATATCTCCGAAATGCTTGCAAAGAATGGCAGTGAGGACAGGAGCTGACAGATGGCTATTGCTTAACCTGTAATTTGTATTAATTATAATAATTAATCAGATTTTTGGAGTTCAAGATGGTGTGATTGAGCAGGATTTAGTATCCAGCTAAATTTCCTCCACAGAAAAGTTGTTCATGGAAGATTTTGAGTTAGTAAATAAATTGGTAATACTAGCAGCAAATGTTTGCTAATAGTTGTTATTACTCAGCTTAACAAAAAACCCTCTACCTAGAGAAAGAAATGATACACATGGCTGGTGTTTGCAGTAGGTTACAGGGGATTTCTTATTTTTCTGGGGCACTGAGGAAGCCCTTCAGGGCCATGCCTGCATTGCCATGTCTGTTTGCATCAGGAGTGCGGTTCTGCCGTAAAAACCTCCTGACGTCATCAATGCTTTGGCTCCCCAGGCAGAGTAGTCATGGAGTGATGAACTGTAATACTCGGAGATGATGCAGAATAGAGCAGTGCATTCCATAGCTGCCAATGGGGTACTCATGTGCAAGGGCTTTCAGTCTGCAGGACGAGACCACAGTCAGTCCAAAGCAAAAATCTCTATACTCATCCTGTAGTGTGGATGCCAGGACCTCAGGACGGCACACGGTGCTCCACTTCTGTCTTTAATAGGTGGTAATAACTTAAACACCACTCTAATTTTACATTTGTTTAATTAGATTTTAATTTTCCTTATTTAACCTTACACTCCCATCAATTTCTCAGTTGCTGCCTTTAGCTGTTAAACATCCACTTTATGTCCCAAACATCAGCTTTTCCATGAACGAGGTGCTGTAGTGCATTAGGCTGCTCTGCACTGAGGCAGCCTGGCTCCAGCGCAGTCATGGGTCTGGCTTCCACAGTCATGCTGGGCCCACACTGACTCTGCAGAGCTCCCCTGGAGTTTCCCCCAGCATGGTATTGAGTTGCCTCTTCTAGATCTATGTGGAGCATGGTTTATTGTCTCTGGTTTTGTTCGACTGTGGTTTATTATCTCTGGTTTATTTTGCGTGGAATGAAGTACTATTTTCTAAATATGGAAACAGTGTCTTGCACATATTTACACAGATTCATTAACAGCATATAAGAGGTAATAAGTCCTTGCAGTTCGCTGTCTACAGCTCTTCTCCAGGGAGCTGGCCCAAGTATTTCATCTAGTCTTCAGCAATCGAGATAAACCAGCCAAGGTTGGTTGTGTGTTGATTGTCCTTAACACTTTTATAGTTACCTGGAATAGACATCATTACATCCTAGTTTTGTTGATTCATTCATCAAATTACTTTTGCTACATGTCATCCTTGTTGCAGATACACCACAAAGTGTTTTTCACTTCTGCTCATAAAATGCTCAGGATCACTACTTCAGCATCTTCCCTCCCATCTATTGATGCCACAGGAACAATGAATTCCTCTGTATGCCCTTTACAGCAGAGTTACATTCTGGTATTTGCCTTGGTAATAGCAAAAAGCATCAGTGTGATGGGAGTTTAATATTAATTTCTACTCTTGTAATGATCTGAGAATTGTTTGATTGTGAGAGATTAATATCCCTGTGACCTTTGGAATTTGTAAAATTTTGGTCCTGAAGGAAGTTTTGTACCTAGAAAGTGTACACTCAGATGATGAATGAAAGCTGCTCTTCCCTCACCTTAAGTCTGTCCTCTTGCTTCACTCTGTAAAGCTTTACAGAATCACAGAATCACAGAATTATCAAGGTTGGAAAAGACCTAGAAGATCATCCAGTCCAACCATTCACCTATTACTACTAGCTCCCACTAAACCATATCCCTCAATACAACATCCAGTCTTTCCTTGAACACCCCCAGGGTTGGTGACTCCACCACCTCCCTGGGCAGTGCATTCCAGTGCCTGACTATCCTTTCTGAGAAGTAGTGCTTCCTAATGTCGAGCCTGAATCTCCCCTGGCGCAGCTTGCTACCATTCCCTCTAGTTCTGTCACTGCCTACACGGGAGAAGAGGCTGACCCCCAGCTCACTACAACCTCCCTTCAGGAAGTTATAGAGAGCTATAAGGTCTCCCCTAAGCCTCCTCTTCTCCAGGCTGAACAATCCCAGCTTCCTCAGACGCTCCTCGTAAGGCCTGTGTTCCAGACCCCTCACCAGCTTAGTAGCCCTCCTCTGAACGCGTTCCAGAGCCTCAATGTCTTTCCTGTAGTGAGGGGCCCAAAACTGAACACAGTACTCGAGATGCGGCCTCACAAGTGCTGAGTACAGGGGGACAATTACCTCCCTGCTCCTACTAGTAACACTATTTTTGATGCAAGCCAGGATGCCGTTGGCCTTCTTGGCCACCCGCGCACACTGTCGGCTCATGTTCAGCCGTGCATCAATCAGTACCCCCAGGTCCATTTCCTCCACACAGTCCTCCAGCCACTCCGCCCCAAGCCTATAGCGCTGCCTGGGGTTGTTGTGGCCAAAGTGCAGGACTCGGCATTTAGTCTTATATGCAACTTTCTGTGAGGATGAAAATACAGAGAGTGCTACAGTTTCAGGTACTGTAGAAATAGCTGCACTGTAGATATATTTTCGGGTATTTCCACAGTAAAGAATTCAGTGCACCAACTCCTGAGGAAGCATGTGAGAAATTATGAATAGTTGTTTTTCAGGCAGTACCAATCCTTCTAGGCACTGAAGGAGTTAGGAATATTGGAGGGGGAACTGTAATGATTATAAAACCTGAAAGTCTCTTCTGTCTTCTGTCTGAATGCTTGTATGAGGACTAAACTTAGATTTTTACATTTGAAGGCTTCCTTTGCAATGCTTTCAGAGTGGTGGGGTTTTTTTGTGTTGTTTTTTTCATTTAAATTACCTTTTTAAAAAAACCCAACCAGAATAAAATTAAGAAAAAAGATAAAAAGAAATTTTCATGTGGGACAATGTTGACCATAAATGATGAATCACAGGGGTGACTTTGGCTGATCAAAATAATATCCAGTGATTTCCTAGCTTTTTGTCTCTGTGCCATGAAGGCACATTAACTGCAAAACTGCTGACAATTTTCTAGCACAGAAGAGACTGTGGAGATTTGAAAATCATAGAATCGTAGAATAGCGTGGATTGGAAGGGACCCCAAGGATCACAGAGTTCCAACCCCCCTGCTACAGGCAGGGCCACCAACCTCCAGGCATGATCTAGGCAAGGTTGCCCAGGGCCCATCCAACCTGGCCTTGAACACTGCCAGGGATGGGGCATCTACCACCTCTCTGGGCAGCCCATTCCAGCACCTTACCACTCTCTCTTTAAATAACTTAAAATGACAAGTTCAGTTGCTAATTTTGCAGTGGTTACATATTTTTACATCTTTTCTGCCTAAATTTTCTTCTACCACCTCAATTCCTACCTAGAGGTTCTTCTTCCTATCTACACTTTCAGTTCTGTTCTGAATTTTTAGTACTTTTCTGGTTCTTAAGGGCTCTTTGTGTGAGTTGAGTGGCTCCATCCTCTCCTTGGGCCAAGTGGAACTTGGCTGAAGATGGGACAGTGGGGAACAGGCACAGACTCTACCTCTCCCAAATGCATTATCAGCTAGGGACTGATACTGAGGAGTAGTCCCTGAGCTGGGGTGCCCTTGAGCTGAAGCGTGCTCAGTCACTCAGGATTCATACGAAGGCCGCAACGTGGTCAACAGGGGAAATGTGGAGTGATAAAGCTTATTCAGAGCAGGGTCTTCAGATAAAGAATCATGTTGTGCTGACTGTGAGTTTTTAATTCACTACCTTGTACACGGGTCTTTATATCTTCCATTACATCCCTAAATCTGTGAAATCTGCATCCTTGATAGGACAAGGGGGAATGGCATGAAGCTGTGCCAGGGCAGGTTTGGATTGGATGTTAGAAAAAATTTTTTTACTGAAAGAGTTGTCAGGGCCTGGAACAGGCTGCCCAGGGAGGGGGTTGAGTCACCTTCCCTGGATGTGTTCAAAAAAGGGGTAGATGAAGTACTTAGGGATATGGTTTAGCATAGGACAGGAGTGGTTGGACTTGATCTTAAAGGTCTTTTCCAACCTTGTGATTCTGTGATTCTGTGATTCTTAAAACTGAGGCAACTCATCCTGTCCTACTGATCTTGGTCAGTTCTAAAGGTCTTCTACAAAATGACAAAATGTCAAAATCTTGCAGTGAAACTGCATTGATCAGAACAAGGCTTTGACTTTATGCTCTAAGAAATGGGAATGTTTTGAGGACACTGACAGATCCATTCACTATAAAACAGTATATCGATCTGGATTTTTAAAGCTTCCTAAATCTGTAATCAGGTTAAAACATTAAAACATGAAGGTCCCTGTTGTACCTGTGTCTGGCTGAAAAAAAATCAAACCCTACTAACTATACGGCTAACTATATGGTAGTTGAAAAGTGTATTTTAAAGCAGGCAGGACTAGAGTGGTCCACTGTATCTTAAGTGAAGCAGAACATTTTACCTGATCTTGTAAGTGTATGAAAATAATGTATTTAAGAAAGCAGTTTCTAAGTCAAAACAATTTTGAAGTGAGAAACAGTTTGTGTTTTCAGTATTGTCCATTATGAGATCAGGAGCTTCAGATTTTGAGGTGGATTTGTATTCAGGGAAAAGTTCTTATCTATTCAATACATGCTATTTTGGGTGTGCAGTTCTACAGCAAGTGGACATTAGGACTCTTCTGTCAGGAAAATATAGTCAAATTACATGTCACTGAGCAGCAGTGGTGGACAGAGAAACATGGTTGGCAAAGTCTAGCCTATGTCTCATAGGTTAGAAATCAAGACTCTGAAAGCCTACTCAGCTGTCCTTTTTTCCTTTACATTTTTGTTTTCATTAGATGATGAAGTAACCTAATTCAAAGCATTATGCATGAGGATTATATATAACAGGCTATGCAGCCTCTCTGGAAGTATACCCTGCCATCATCTTTATCTGCAATCAGGACTAGGTCTGCCTGAAATGGCTGGACTCACCAAAGTGCTTGCCTAAGAGGGAAGAGAGAACAGAAAAGTAGTTTTTAAAAGCACTTCAAGGGTCAAGTCTACTATTTCTGTTATTAACATGCAATGTATTGTCTCTATGAGACGTCTTTATCAAGATGGTAATTATAAATTGAATAAGACATGAGTACATTGGTATTTCTTCTAGTATGTTGCCTATAAATTACTAGAACAGTGTTGGATAAATTGTAATCTGGAGAAAAGCCAGTAAAGGCAGAAGGACTTGTAATTCCTATATAAGGAGAATGATAGGGACATAAACTTGAGGAACTCCCATAGAGGGGAAAGGAACTCAGCAAAGAGCTGGGGATTTGGGAAGTGTGAATCATCACATCTGGAGTCAGTGACATCCCTCAACTGGATTCTCAACAAATGAAAGAAGAGGAAAGGAGGTAGAAGATGAAATCAGGTGAGAGAAGAACAAGTTCTGTTGTCTTCAAATCCCCCTGGATGGACATGAGGTTAGATTTACACATAGGAGGCAATCAGAGGATGGAGAGGACCACTCTGCCAGCTGCCCAGGAGGTTGCAGGTCTGCTCTGGAATGAAGCACTGCTGAGGCATGGCCCTCCGCGCATGCAGCTGTGCAGTGGCTCACATTGGATTTATGTGACAGCCTGACAAAAAGCTTGGATTTGGGTTCATCTGAAATTTTGCATAGGTGGAATGCTATTTCTGGTCCCATGGAGCAATATGTCATGTGATACAATCCTTTTATGACTATACTATACATGCAGTTTGGAAGAAAATACGACAGAGGCAGGCCAAGGACCAGATAAACCACTGTCACACACAACAGCAAATCTGTAAACCAGATTTTCTCAGCCTTGTTTTATATCCATCTGTGTAAGGCTTAGCACAAAGCAATTCAAGTCCCAGATGAGATGCAATGATGCCATCATATAAATTAAGAATATCTTCACTGTTTGCTTATTTACTTTTAATTCTCTTAAGTGGTAAATGGGCCTTAGTGTTTAGGAAAGAACTTCCCATTTGAACTAAGTGGAGTACTTGGGCACACAAAGGAGAAGGATTCCTCCCACTTTACCGCTTTTCTCCTGGCAGCGATGTTTGTTTAAAGACTAATCCAGAGAGAATTTGACTTAGCTTAAGGCAAATGCTTATCAGGGAGCAGTCAGCCTCTGTACTGCCTGTATGTACCACCCTGTACAGCGTACAGTACTCCTTAGCACTGAACAATAATGTCTCACAGAGCTCCTTTCAGGGAGTCAAACTTTCAGTGCTAGCTTTAGTCAGCCTAAGTGCACAGAACGGTAATAGGCTGAGCATCCTGTTTTGAAAGGGATAATTATTAAACCGTCACAGTAGGAAAAAACGTGGTTTCTCTGTGAAGTACTAGGCCATTCAGTCACATAAGGAGTGGGCATGCAACCAAGGGATGGATAACTTTTTCCTTAGTCTGACCATTTTCTAAAGATGTCAGGGAAGGGGAAAAAAAGTCCTAATGTTATAAACATGTCAAATGCTTGTTTGTTGCACAATGGGAGGGGCAGAATGTATTTTCCTAAGTGGGGGACTGTCCTGCTGACTTTGGCTTCTTGTATCTCCAGGAGACCTTGGGAATATGTCCCTTGCCAAATTTTGCTTTGATGTTGACTTCTAACCCAGGCCATAGGATTTTCCATTAATGTATCAGCTGATCCTGTGGGAACCCCTTCAAAAGCTAGAAGCATTTGTCTGTTTCACTGTGGCAAAGCAAAAAACTGTAAACATCAGCTGGTTTATAAGCAACCCATCGAATATTTTGTTTCCTGCATGCTTATTGGTTGATAACAATGATCTGTGTAGGAAACAGTTTCTATGAATGTGAACAATCAGGTGAGAAAGCCACTGGATTTTTAATGTGGGATATTAATTTACTGAGAAAAAGAAGTGAAGACTAATTAGAATTTTAACCTAACTTTGGCCATAAAACTGCTTGGGGACTGTCATCACAGCATAATGCAGTCCTCTGAATTCAGTCATCTGCAAGGGTGGCTCCTTTTATAGTTAGTGGAGAGAATTAGGTCAGATAAACTGTTTTTTCAGATCTGCCTACATTAGATGCTTTGTTTGGAGTGAGATGAACCCTTCTTGGTTTGTCTCTTCCCCTCCTTTGCCTGCAGACACATCACCCACTGGGCTCAAATGGAGACATCCCTATTTGCATGTATTGAATTGAGGTGAATTCCCCACCAACCCCAATCTCCAATCCTAACCCAGTACCAGACCACATTTTCCCTTGTCTTCTTTCCCACCTTTCTATATAATCCACTGTCTAATGATTGATTATATTACAGCAGCTGCTGAAATTAGTTAGGTACAATATATAGAGACAAATCTTGTACAAAAAAACTTACATCTGAGGAATAGATGGAAAGGATGGGACTTGTGTATGCATTACAGATTTCATATATTTCTTTTGGAAATTAATTAGACATTAATTATATGTGTATATATATATATATATAAAAACAGTCCCCAGTGTCTGTTAATAGCTATGAGCTAGCTTTCCCAACCATAAGACATATTGTTTTACAGAATAAAACCTCTCTTATACAACTTGTTTTGGGAAATTACAGCCTTGTGTTTTAAACAATGTACCTTGGGGTTTTTTTACTTTAGACATAAGGATGATTTCTAAAACTCTGAATTAAATACTGGGAAGTTTGGTTGAACAAGTTTTTTATTGAAAGTTTCATTCAATTACCGATAAAGACTTTGGAACTTAAAGTATATCAAACTCTCTTGGTTCTGGCCCTGGCCTGGCCTGAACCAGGACACAAAGAAAATCTTTTCTGGAAGATGGAAGACAATCCAACACTTCTGCAGGCACACTTGGAAAGAAAAAGACTCTATCACTTTATTTTCCAGGGAAAAATATTTCACCATGAACAGCAAATAACCAGATAAAATGAGAGATGTATGTTAATGAGAAAACCTTTGGATGGGAACCTTTGAGTAGCTTAGTATCTGTCTCTGGGCAGCTTCTTTTTCCCCCTCTCTTCTCCCACTTCATTTCTCCCTCCTTTTATATTTACCCATCTTCTTTCCTGTGCCATTGTCTCCCAAGTTTCCAGACCTTTTTCTGCACAACCTCTTACCCTTGCAATAGCTGGCCTGTTCCTCACTGGCTAAGTCTTTGCTCCTTCATGTACATACTACTCAGATTTTCTTTATACTCCCACTTCTAATAGATTTTGCTCATGTTTTGCTTCATTGTGTTCATTCACTTCTGGCTTCCTGAGGCCTGGAGTTGTCTCAGGAGGGTACACTCCTATCACCCGAAGGCTGGCTGGCACAGGGAGGGTTAGGAGTGATCTGACTGCAGCAGCGATGGATACCCCACAATTCTTCAGAGTCATGGACCTGGGATGCAGTTCTTAACACAGAGTTACTTTGTCAGTTACTTAATTGTTTGCTCCAAGACACAGGAGTTTCCCTTGACTCCAGCTTGGGTGAGAGGATGAGCTGGAGCACAGCGCAGAGCAGGGTGGAACGGACTCTGACTCAGCTCAGCTGGCTCAAGTCCTCATCCTTCCTGTTATTAGCAAAGGAACTAATCTGACACAGATCTTTTGGCAACTTCTCTCCTTTACACTGCTCTACCGTGTGAGGTAATGGGATGGGAGGAAACCTCCAATGAGGAGGTAAGGACCATGTACCTCTACAGGGGACTTTGCTGGGGCAAGTAACTCACTTGGCTCCTTGTGCCTCTTAAATAGTTGTGTAATTAGCTGCACTAGTCACATAAAATAAGAACTTTTATTTTTCCTCCTAAATGATATAAGACCTTAGCCTAGCCATATAATGTTGTCATGCTCTACTTGCAACCAAA
Organism: Porphyrio hochstetteri; assembly: GCA_020800305.1. Classification (NCBI taxonomy): domain Eukaryota; kingdom Metazoa; phylum Chordata; class Aves; order Gruiformes; family Rallidae; genus Porphyrio; species Porphyrio hochstetteri. The sequence continues at coordinate 206,203,549 of CM036905.1, read as the reverse complement.
CAGTCTAATTTTTTGGATGATTGATGCAACAATAAAGCCTGAGGCCAGCTGTCACCAAGAAACACTTAGCAGAATGTGGCTTTTTAAGCAGACAGGCAAGTAAGGTAATGTCTGCCACCTCACATAGGCTTCCTGAGGAAACTGCTGTCTGGACAACTGGTTTCGTAGTCCTCCCCAGTAGACTTGTTTGGTTAAGATTGGTCTTAGCCCAAATAAAGTGCAAATACTAAGAGCACAAACCGGATAATTACTGAGAGTAAGGTCTTGTTCCTACCCTACTCACAAAAGTATAACACCACCAACTTTATTAAATTTGTGAGCAGCCACTGACAAACTGGTTGATTTTTTTGTTTTGGTTCTGTGAGGGGTGTTTTCTGCATACCATGGACATATCTGAAGTCAGGTCCTGTGTCAATCACTGCTCAAAACCTGGCTACATGGTACTTTTACCACCTGTGTCCCAGATTGCTAACCTGCATAGTACATTGAAGAAAAGAATCTATCTTAATTCACAAATGCCATGTTTTCAGTTTGTACTGAATCCCTGGCAAAGAAAGTTTTCAATTTATTTTTTTTTCAGTAACACCAGCTACACAGCAAAATATGACTACATAGGGAAATAACTACGAGGTGGTGGGTTGACCTTGACTAGCGATCAGGTGCCCACCAAGCTGCTCTCTCACTTCCTGCCCTCGGCGGGCCAGGAGAAGAAAGTAAGAATCATGATAAAGGCAGTATAGTAAAGAAAAGCAAAGGCTGTGTGCAGAGGCAAAGGAAAACAAAAACATTTATTCTCTATCTCACATCAGCATGTGATATCCAGACATTTCCTGGGAAAAGTGGCCTCATCATGCACACTGATTGCTTCAGGAGACATACATCCATCACCTGCCTTTCACTTAGCTTTTACTGCTGAGTGCAACATCATATGATACGGAATATCCCTTTGGTCAGTTTTGGTCAGCTGTCCCAGACATCTCTCCAATGTCTTACCCACAACCAGCCTACTGGCCTTTGATGGCATGAGGGTTGGAGAGACAGTCTTGAGTCTGGGTGAGCACTGCTCAGTAGTAGCCAAAACACTGTTATGTTATCAAGACCTTCCAGGTATAAAGAATACCAATGGGCTACTACAGAGAACATTAACTCCAGCTCAGCCAGACTCAATGCAGATGGATTTATAAATAACTTTTCTTCCCAAAGAATGGTGATTTCTTATGGAGACATCGTGAGTCTAATGAAGGTAATGAAAACAGCATTGTAACCTGGACTTTGATAAAGCCTTTGACACAGCTTCTCACACAATTCTGACTGAGAAACTGGCTGCCACTGGCCTGGACAGGAGGACCCTCAGCTGGGTTAAAAACTGGCTGGATGGCTGTGCCCAAAGGGTGGTGGTAAATGGAACAAAATCCAGCTGGAGGACAGTCACGAGTGGCGTCCCCCAGGGCTCAGTCCTGGGTCCAGTCTTGTTCAACATCTTTATCAATGATCTCGACGAAGGGATTGAATGCTCCCTCACTAAGTTTGCAGATGACACTAAACTAGGAGGAAGTGTTGATCTGCCTGAGAGTAGGGAGGCTCTTCAGAGGGATCTGAACAGACCGGACCGATGGGCTGAGACCAATGGGATGAAGTTTAACAAGGCCAAGTGTAGAGTGCTACACATGGGACATAACAACCCCATGCAGTGCTACAGGCTTGGGGGAGACTGGCTGGAGAGCTGTCAGGCAGAGAAGGACCTGGGGGTGTTGGTTGACTGCAGGCTGAATATGAGTCAGCAGTGTGCTCAGGCAGCCAAGAAGGCCAATGGCATCCTGGCTTGTATCAAAAACAGTGTGGCCAGTAGGTCTAGGGAAGTGATTGTGCCCCTGTACTCGGCATTGGTGAGGCCACACCTTGAATACTGTGTCCAGTTCTGGGCTCCTCACCACAAGAAGGACATGGAGGTCCTGGAACGAGTCCAGGGAAGGGCAACCAGGCTGGTGAAGGGGCTGGAGGACAAATCCTATGAGGAGTGGCTGAGGGAGCTGGGGCTGTTTAGCTTAGAGAAGAGGAGGTTGAGGGGAGACCTGATCACCACCTACAACTACCTGAAGGGAGGTTATGGAGTGGTAGGTGATGGTCTCTTCAGCCAGGTGACAGGTGATAGGACAAGGGGGAATGGCATGAAGCTGTGCCAGGGCAGGTTTAGATTGGATGTTAGGAAAAAATTTTTTACTGAAAGAGTTGTGAGGGCCTGGAACAGGCTGCCCAGGGAGGTGGTCGAGTCACCTTCCCTGGATGTGTTCAAAAAAAGGGTAGATGAAGTACTTAGAGATATGGTTTAGTTTAGGATGTGAATGGTTGGACTTGATGATCTTAAAGGTCTTTTCCAACCTTATTATTCTGTGATTCTGTGATTCTATAATTCTCATTGCTTAAGAGAGATTTTATATACCTGAAAATCACAGTACAAAGTGAAGATGCTTATCTCTTGTTTTCTCTCTGAAACAGAGAAGTTATTTTGCTCTGAGGATGATGTTAGCAGACTGTGGGGCAGGATGCCATTCCCAGCCATTCGCATTCCAGCAAGATCTTTACAGACTAGAAAACTGGGCAAAGACAAAGCAAATGAGATTTAATAAGGGCCAGTTTAGGGTCTTACACCTAGAAAGAATAACCCCATGGACCAGTACAGGTTAGGGGTTGACTTGCTGGGAAGCAGCACTGTGGAGGACCTGTGAGTCCCGGTGGAAAATAAGCTCTCCATGAGCCAGCAGCATGCCCTTGTGGCCAAGAAGGCCAACAAGTGTCCTAGGTTGCATTAAGAAGAGTATGGCCACCAGGTTGAGGGAAGTTATCTTTCCCCTCTACTCTGCCCTGGTGAGGCCACATCTGGAGTTTTGTGCCCTGTTCTGGACTCCCCAGTTCTAGAAAGACAGGGAACTACTGGAAAGAGTCCAGTGGAAGGCTACAAAGGAGCCTGAGGGGACTGGAGCATCTCTCATATGAGGAATGGTTGAGACAGCTTCATCAGTTTAGCTTGCAGAAGAGAAGACTGAGAGGGAATCTGATCAAAACTTACAAATATCCAAAGGGTGAATGCCTAGAGGATGAGGCCAGATTCTTCTCAGTGGTGCCTAGTAACAGGACAAGGGGCAACGGGCACAAACTGGAGCACGGGAAGTTCCATCTCAGTATCAGGAAAATCTTCTTCACTGTGAGGGTGACAGAGCCCTGGGACAGGCTGCCCAGAGAGGTTGTGGAGTCTACTTCTCTGGAGATACTCAAAACCTGCCTGGATGCCATTCTGTGCAACCTGCTGTAGGTGATCCTGCTTTAGCAGGGGGTTATACTAGGTGATCTTTCAAGGTCCATTCCAGCCCCTACCATTCTGTAAATCTCTTTCCAATTGAGATACTGTAGGGTGTCTGAGACCTCTTCACAGGCCTGGCAGGCATGCTGTGGGCATAATGTTGGATGAAGGCAGTGTCTGGAGGCCCCAGTGCATTAGGGCAGCTCAGATGGTGTTTAAGCCTATGTTTAGGCATTAGAAACACTCCCTTGGTGTTTACAGATCCATTTCAAGTAAGGGAAATTACATTTATTTTCCGGAGGTACAAAGAGTGGTGAAACCTTTTTGAATCAAATGAAGATTTATCTATCAACAATGACTCACTGACGTACAAAGTTACACCTCATTGCGCAGAATGTATCTTTTTTTAATTTTTTGTTATCAATGGATTGGAAGTGCTCTGGCTTCCTGTCCCAGTGCATGTGCAGTATAATACAAACAGGAATGACTATTGAGCATGACTCCTAAGGAAATCTGTGTTTGTAGTTTTGGAAAAAAAAGGTACTACGCAAACCAAAAGACTTGATATCCTGGGCAAGGAAATACACTGCACCAGGAGATCTCAGATTCAGATTTTGACTGCACCTCTGGGGATGATGGTATGAGTTCATACAGCATTGTAGAGCTGGCTGCAAGCTACCTTTGCAAAGTCTGGTTTTTGGTTTAGCTACTCCCTGGGGTAGGACCTTAGCACAGGTCTATGGAATCTGACTTTGCTCCATCCTCCTTCACTGTTGCCAGGAGCTGCAGTGACGCGAGTACTTTCTGACACAGGGCTGCCCTGGCCTTGACTTTCTGTCTGATATTAACAGCCAGAGCACAATGTGGGAGACGCTGGGTTGGCGTTGAGCCATGGGAGAAGTCCCTCTGCTCTTGGCTGTGCACCAGCAGAAAGCTGTTGTATTCTCTTGACAGGGTCAGACAGCCTCTGTGTCAGTCTATTCTCCATGGGACAAGTGGAGTTCTTTTACTGAATTCCTTCTTCTGACTTCATAGACTTTAATAGAACAATATGTCAGACATTTCAATGAGCTAATTGCCTTCCTCCTGAAAGCAGAGTACTTGCTTGTTGGTAAACAGAGCCATATCACAGTAGCTTTCATAAAATGATGAACTAATTAAATAACAATTTTGGTAACCTCTTTTTGTCAGGCAACACACTTTAGAACTGCTTAGGGAACAGTCAAGTTGGTGCACTTATTTTCAAAAAAAATGGCACAATAAACAGAAGATTTCAGTTTGTTCGGGAATTGAGGGTTATTTTATTAAACAAACACTGAAAAATATGTCACAGTATTCACAATATTCTTCAATATTGTGTAACTTGAAAACAGAACATATATCTATAGGAATTAATAGAATATTCTGCAAAGTGTCTGTTTTTAATTCCTGCTTCAGTTTTGTACGTTTTGAAGGGCAAGGGGATGGAAGAAAAAACGAAAGGATGAAATCTGAATTACAAGGGAAATCAGAATTACATTGAATTACACTGAATTTCAGAGTTACACTGAAAATTTTGATGAGGACTAAGGTTTGTAGGTGAAGCCAAGAATCCATCCTTAGTCTGGTTAAAACCTGAGTCATAACTAAAGTTATTCTTGAATTAGTTACAATACTGCTAATGCTTTTAGCGATACAGTATGATGTATGCAAACTTTCTAGTACCTACGTCATTTTCCCTGCTGTTCTGTTAACCCATCCTCTTCCCTCTTGCCACAGTCCCCTCAAGCGGATGGTAGAGGTCTTTAATTTAGGAAGTCATCAGCATCCTGAGTTCTTTGCAGGGAGGAGTGGGACACTCATCAACCCGAGATCTGCTGGATTATTTTCATACACTATCTAAAATAACACGCTTGCTTCCTTTGTCTCCAGTGATTCCCAAATTCATATTTTGCTTTCTTTACCGTTCACTTTTTATTATCCTTAAAAACGTTTTACCAGGCACACATGGTTGCATTCCTACAATGCTGAGTAATTGGCCATTGCCATTTGTGTTTACAGTCCCAGGGTTTTTGGTTTCTGTCTGTTGCTATACTATGCTACATTTTTATTGTAGGACCATAGGCAGTTCAGCATACACAGAATAGCTACTAGTTATCATTGCCTATTAGTAGCAGTAGGCATTGCACTGCACAATTGCACACACAGCTAAACTAAAGATAACACAATTTAGGAAGTAGCTATCTGACCTCTACACAATTGCTGTCATGGCTGTGATGTGCTAAAATAAGCTCAAGCCAAGAGAACTACAGAGAAATCCAGACAACCTGTATCCTTGGGTTAATACAAAGTCTGTGGCCTCTTACCAGTAATGGCAAACTCATTTTTAGTTAGCTACAGGCCTCAGATTTTGCTTAGGAAGCTCACATGAAGGTTTTCTGAAAGGCAGGATTTTTCTGAAAGTTCTCATTATGGAAACATTAAACGAGTCAATTAATACAAATATTTCATGAAAGAAAAGTCTAAAACTTGAAATTGTGTAAATATACTGGTTTAATAAGGTTATTCCTATAAAATTTAAGTATTAAGAAATGCTTACGGGTGGTCTGCTTATGAAGGCTTAATCTTGTCCAAGCTTCAGCTGTTAAACCATATGAAAGTATCTCATTACAATGGCAGATTGGAATTTTTATGGTCTAATCACTGACAGAAAACTTCATTATTACAAATATGATAAGTGGATGTACTAATCATCTGTCTCTTGACAAAGTAAGTTTAACCTTTAACCTAAATTTATCTTCAGTGATTCTCTAACCCATTTCATCTTATTTTCTGGTTTTCTTAGACATATGGGCACAAATTCAACCTTCTAACATATATGGCTATTTCCTTTGGTATTTCTTTGGCATCCTTTCTGTCTTTTATTGAGGAGGTCCTAGGACATAATTTTGGCAGTTAATCTTAATTTTGGAAGCCTTTTATAAAAGGCAAAGTGTATTAACATTTCCAAGTCATATTTAGCATGCTTTAGGGTTTTTGTATTAGCAGCAGACTTTGACTTTCTAGACTAATAGAATTTGGAGCTCTGAGATGCTGATTAAGTACTACGATGTGCTTAGTATTTGTACCATTGGTATGAAAAACAAACCACTGAAAGCTCTGCTAGTCATTTGATATCTCAAATAGTGTGCCTTAACTTGAGAAAGTATTGCCAGTGTGCTACACTGCTCAGGCCAAAACGAGTACCCACACAAGCCCAGCTAGCCCTTGACATGTGACATAACTGAACTACCCGTTGAGTTACCCACAGCAATTTACTTGCATCTGGAGTTCACCTCACAGCCTTATGATTGAGAATTGCTGGGGTTGTGGGTGGATTTGTTTTCAAATATAGAGTTATAAAAATCTCAGTAGAGATGACATCCTTCTGAGGTCTCAGTAGCCCTCTAGAAGGTATTTGTAGATGCAGCACTGTTGCTTGAAAGGGTGTCAGGAGATTACATTTTAATGAACCTGTATTGTTCCAATTCTCTTGTTTCTGTGAGACCTATGGGAACACTCCTTCAGGGTGTAATTGTCCTTAAGCTTTTATGAATTGTTTTAAGAGACACTCACGTATACAGCACCAATGCTTTTACACTATGTGAGAAACTTTACTAAGCAAAGTTGCTTGTCCTGATAAACATTACTCATTCTTGTGAAAATGCTGTTCTGAGGCTGGCTGGTTGATCATTTTAGGAATAATTGCTTTGGTGGGGAGGAGGCATGAATGAAAAGGTGATTCATGATGCTGTTTGATTTCAGCATCTTTTTTTTTTTTTTAGTATCTGAATTTCATTTAATGAGATAGGACAGAGCAGATTCTTGAAAGTTTTCAAAACTGGAGGTTTACAATAAAATAAAATCATTCACGGGTAAGCTTGTATCAAGTACAGGTAAAGTGATTTATCTCTGACCCTATTTAAAAATTTTTATACCAATATGCATTGTCTTTAATTGGATAAATTTGAATGAATTTTCTATTTAATAAACATAGAAAGAAGGACCCTGGTAACTACAGACCTTTCAGCCTCACCTGTGTGCCAGGGAAGATCATGGAGCAGATCCTCCTAGAAGCTGTGCTGAGGCACATGAAGGACAGGGAGGATATTCAAGACAGCCAGCATGATTTCACCAAAAGCATGTCTTGGCTGGGAAACCTAGGAGGGAGTTCCCCAGAGAAAAAGGGAAGTTACAAATGTCATTTATTTATAAGGCCTTTGACATAGTCCTCCACAACATCCTTCTCTTTAATTTCAAGAGATATGGATATGGCTGGTAGACTGTTTAATAGATAAGGAATTTTTTGAATGGTCACATGCAGAGGGTAGTGGTGAACAGCTTGATGTCCAGATGGAGACTGGTGACAAGTGGTGTCCCTCAGAGGTCTGTATTATGACCAGTACTGTTTAACATCTTCATCAATGACATAGATAGTGGGATTGAATGCACCCTTAGCAAGTTTGCAGATGAGACAAAACTGAGTGTTTGGTTGACACACCTGTGGCAGAGGATGTCATCTAGATGGACCTGGACAAGCTTCATGAAGTAAAACAAGCCTTCATCAAATCCAAGGTCCTGAAGGTGGGTTGGGGCAGGCCCTGATGTCAATATAGGCTAGGGGATGAAGGAATTGAGAGCAGCTCTGCAGAGAAGGACTTAGGGGTGTTGGTTGATGACAAGCTCAACATGAGCTGGGAATGTATGCTTGCAGTCCAAAAAGTATCCTGGGCTGCCTTAAAAGGAGTGTGATCAGCAGTCCAAGGGAGGTGATTCTGCCCCTCTACTCTCTGCTCTGGTGAGACCCCACACAGGGTACTGTGTCCAGCTCTGGGGTCCCCAGTACAAGAAAGACATGGAGCTGTTAGAGCAAGTCCAGTGGACGGCCACAAAGATGATGAGATGGCTGGAGCACCTCTCCTATGAAGACAGGCTGAGATAGTTGGGGTTGTTCATCCTGAAGAAGAGAAGGCTCTGGGGAGACCTTATTGAGGCATTTCAATATATGAGGGGGCCTATAAGAAAGGTGGGAACCAACCTTGTAGGGATTGTTGCAATAGTATACGGGGTAATGATTTTAAACTAAATGAGAGTAGATTTAGACTAGAGGATTAAATTCTTTATCGTGAGGGTAGTGAAACACTGGACTGGTTGCTCAGATAGGTGGTAGATGGCCCATCCCTTGAAACACTCAAGGTAATGCTAGACAGGGCTCTGAGTGACCTCATCTAGTTGAAGATATCCCTGATTATTGCAAGGGGATTGGACTAGATGACTTTTGAAAGTCACTTTAAAGACCATTCTATGATTCTATGTTTCTATCATTATATATATTATATTTATCAGGAGACAGTATCATTGAGAAATGTGCTTGAGTGTTCTATGCTGGCCTCACTCAGTGAAAGGCTACTGCAACACTAGATGATATGTTCTTTCAGAATTGGCTTCTGGCTGAGCTATTAACCTTTGGCTTAAAATAAAAGAGTTGAAGAACAAAGATGATTGTGGTGAATTGCTAAATTTTTCTAGCACAATGCAAAATAATAACAAAGACTGTCCTACAAGTGAAGTGGCTGTTGGTACTGCAAGGTGTTTGGACTGAACTATCAGAAATATTATTGTCTTTTTGATTCAAAATAAAGGTGTATATATTTTGGTTTGTTTTCTGATACAGAAATGCTCTTCATCAAACTAGCAAACTAGATTGGGCTACGATAGTGTTAATTTCCACAAGGAGCCAGGAGAGGTGACCTTAGCTGTCTAAGGGGATATTCCATATTAAGTGATGTCATGCTAACCTTAAAAGGGAGCTAATCAGGAAGAGGTGATTTGGTTTGGCTCTGAGAAAGTCCAAGTGTGAGCTGAGCATGGGGTTGTTAAATTGCCCTGTGTTATGACAGGTTTGTGTATATTCTGTAGTGACTTCTGTTCTGTGTCAGTAAACTGTTATCCCAACACCAATGTTTACCTTTGCCTTCCCATTCTCCTCCCCATCCCTCCGGTACAGGGGTTAGTGAGTGGCTGCATGGTACTTCGCCAGGACTGAACCAGGATAGAAGCCTAATCAACAACCGAGCAAAATTACATGTACTTTTTGGAGGAGGAAAATACATCTAGCAAATCATATGTGATGATATAAAAAATTGAAGACATTAAGAATCTGTGGTGAATATGAGCCAGCAGTGTGCCCAGGTGGCCAAGAAGGCCTGCATTGTATCAGACATAGTGTGGTCAGCCGGACTAGGGAAGTGATTTTACCCCTGTACTTGGCCCTGGTAAGGCTGCACCTCAAGTACTGTGTTCAGTGTTGGGGCATTCACTATAAGAAAGACACTGAGGTACTGGAACATGACCAAAGAAGAGCAACAATGTTGGTAAAGAACCTGGAGAACAAGTCTTAGGAGGAGTGGCTCAGGGAAGTGGATTTTTTTAGCCTGGAGAAAAGAAGGCTGAAGGGAGACCTGATTGCTCTCTGCAACTATGTGAAAGGACATTGTAGCCAGGTGGGTGTTGATCACTTCTACCGATTAAGAAGCAATAGGACATTAGGAAATGGCCTCAAATTGTGTCAGGCAAGGTTTAGATTGGATTTTAGGAAAATTTTTTTCACTGAAAGCGTTGTCGATCTGTGGAACAGGCTGCCCAGGGAACTATTTTAGTCACCATCCCTGGAGGTATTTAAAACATGCACAGATGTGATGCTTGGGGATACAGTTTAGTGGTGGACTTGGCAGTGCTAGGTTCACAGTTGGACTTTGTGATCTGAAAGTTCTTTTCCAACCCAAGTGATTATATGAATTCCATTAATAAAAACAGACTTATTTTTGTCATCAAATAAGAGGAGTTTGTTGTTATTATTTTTTTTCTGCACCCTAAATTTAATATCAACATGTTACCCTGCTTGCCTTCAAGAAAAAACAAACAAAAGCTGCCTCATAAATTCAATTTTCTGTTACCCATCGTAGTAAGTGCTTCAACTTCCCTGATGACCCTGAGAAAGTCCTAAATCACTTATTTCTATGGTAAAAGCAATAAATGGCCTTATTTAACGTAAGATATAATATATTAGCTTTATAGTTTAGGAGGATAGTAAATCCAGCAAAGACCAAAGAATGTCGGTCCCACACATGGTTCTATAAGAGCCCTAGGAATGAAACATGGAAGAATGACACCATTTATCGCAGTGGCAGTTGGAGTCATCAGTCAGTTCAGGGGAATGTTGTGTTAAAACTTTCCTGCTAACAGATGAGTTAAACACTTCACAATCGCTGAAGTATTAAATCACACAGCAGATGTGGGGTTGATCCATCTGTGTTCTTTTCCCCACTTGCTCATACATGAACAACAATATGAAAAGCAGCAGTTAGACTTGAGTTATATTTTGAAATCAGGTTACTGATTCAACCTCTATTTACTCTGAGAAATGTATTTCTAAATTCAGTAATTCAAGGAAATAAATACATTTTAGAGGCTATGCTGAAGAGGCAAATTCTGATTAAAATGATGGTTTAGATCAGTTGACCTGAGTCAGTCTTCCCCAGTGATAGAAAACAGCTTTTTATAATTACCTATAAATATTAAACATGACTTGATGTTTCATGCTTCTGTATTTGGGGAAAAAAATCAACATAAAGCATTTGGTGGCATGTAGGAAAAAGTTGTACTGAATACCTTCATGCAATTCCGACTTACTCATACTGAAGTTAAAGCTTTAACCATGCCCAGTACATGACTAGATTTTTAAATGGTATTTTAGGATAGATATCTGGATTTTGGGGAGGCAGTAGTTGTATGATTCTACAGCAAGTCAAGAATTGATAAAAGGGGCTAGTCTCAATGCAATTAATGTCTCTCATTCTAATTTTAGCCATTGTTACTACAGTGCTTTAGGAGGGAAGTATGTCTCCTTCCCTTCTTGTTCTTCACCTGACGGAAAATGACAATGCCATATGCCAGTAAAATATGCAGAGACAAATTTTAATATGTTGAAAAATACATGAGACTTCAAGACTATTTCCAGATTCCATTAATATATTACAGATTCATTGCATAGTAATAACGGGCTGAACATCACATATGGATGCAAGAGTTGCTATTTCTTACAAAGTAGAGAAAGGTGTGCAGTTTGCTCAATACCTCTGCAACTATTTCTGGAGAAGAACTATGGCTGAGGATCTCCAGCAAGGAATATAACCCGACCTCATTGTAACAACCCTATAGACCCGGCTCAAAGGAAACCAATTAGAGTGATTAGAATGAGATTCAACTCTTACCCAAGGCTGACCTGGGTGTATATATATAATGACCATACTTGCTTATCTCTCTCTGCATGAAGTTTTTGGATCTATAAAGGGTGAAAATGTGCACATAAAATGCTTGTGCTGTTTTCTTTAAAATTAAGTGCTGGTGTGCTCCATAAGTTTCCCTAAAGTTCTGAATATCGATGTTCAGTCCAAACTGGGGCTTACTATGCTGAACATCAAGTTGCCAAATCCTATTATAGTGAAAACCTTGAGATAATGTTTAATGGCATGAAGTGAGATTGCTGCAATGAAGTTAGATGATATGTGCCTGAAGAAAATAAGTGATTTAGCAAGAATCTTGAAATCTTTACTCTTACACATAGTTTCTTAAAAGTGTGTTTGTAGAGGAAAATTAAAGTTTTTCAGCTTCGAGAGAAAAAACAAACAAAAGCAATATCAAATTGAAACAGTTATTTTATTTAGTTTATTATCTCCAAAAGGTAAAATCTGCAGTTATTCCAGCAGCTGGTGTTAAAGCTGGGTTAGTCACACACCTATGACCCTCTTAACACGAGTCCAAACACCAAAAGGTTCCTGAAAGAAATAAACCAGAAGACCATATAATCTCTGAAGGTCCGTGACCAGTAGATATTATATATTCAAGTCACCTCCAAAGTCATCTTCACCTTACCATCTTTTATACATGTGTTTTTTCTTTTAACTAGTGCTTTGAACCATCTATAATGTTAGCTGGGCATTGCATCAAGCTGAATTCAGATTAATTTAATAACAAAAGCTTTAACTAGCAATATGTATTATCCTGTAAACTGCATTTGTCAGTGACCCCAGAAAGTATGGCAGTGTTATTCTTTTCTAGTGCATCTTCAATGTGCAGCAATTCTCTTTGCTATTATATTACAAAGTCAGTTTTCCTTTCCAGGACTGGACATTCAGTTGGTCTTCCAATGAACTCAGGAAATGGAAAATGGTATAGATTGCTCCTTAGAAGTGTTTCCAGACTACTCATAGAAGCAAAGCAGGCTGATTGCAAATTGCAAATCGTTGCTTAATGTGCATGGGTGGCTGAGAAGTCAAATCCCTAAAGGCGAGTCAAATTCTGTTTTTCCAGCCACATGCCTGTAATAAAGTACAGTCTTTGGATGCTCAGTGAGATTTTCACCCCTGTGCAATAGCTTTGCCAGCACCTTTTCTATTTAACCTAGGCCCAGTGCCCAGCCAGGAAAGTTCAAGGCTGTCATGATTTGTATCACGCTGCCCCAGGTTCAATGATGTGGGGCAGCCTGAGCCACAGCAGAGAGCCCAAGTACTCTCACGTATCTCGTGTGCATGGCTGAGCTGGCAACACCGGTGTCTAAACACACAGCCAGCCAGGGATTAGTTACGTGTAATTGCAAACCCAGGAAACTGAACAGTTGGTAATGTTTATTTAAAATGTTGAAATTGTTGCAAATGATGATAGATCGCAGCCAGACAATGATGAGTGATGTCTCAGTGACCCTGCTCCACAGGAAAAACATGAAATCATCTGGGAAATCGTTTTAATTCTAGCAACGAGTGGCTATTTATAAGAGTGCAGTGGGTCAGCCAGACTATCTGTCCTAAAAGGGAAAAAATAGCCAAGAATTCAGTATTTGCAATTGTTTCACCCCTTCAGTTCTTTAGATGTTACATTTTTTTGGACACACTTATTAGAACAAGTCCAGAAGAACCTAGTTCATCACAGCTATGGAGGGGAGTGAAGCCCTAAACAAAATGTATCCATACATCAAAACAAAAGACTGTTTAATCAGTGTTTCTTTCCACTAGTCCATGCACTGTCAATGCTTTGTCTTATTCATGTACAAGTTTTGTTTAACTTGAAAAGTGTGATTATACACCTAGTATAATATATACTACTCCCTAGTAAACCAGGCAGAGACACTTACAGGAACACATTTGTATTCTGAAGTAAACTCAGTCTACTTGGATTCTAGTTATTGTCATCAATTTCTTCTGAGTGTGCACAGGTTTCAGCTGACCCAACTTACTACAGTTTCTCAATTTCTCCCTCCTCCCCCTTCTATTATTTTTTTTAACAAACTCACTTATAGGTATCTAGAAGCAGAAGAGTTGATGAGATAATTAAATTGTGATGCTGAAGTAAGTATCTCTGAAATCCATCCAGTGAGATCTGGACAGGCTGGAGAGTTGGGTGTGGAGAAATTTAATGAAATATGACAACGGCAAGTTTAGGGTCTTGAATCTGGGGGAGAACCCCAGGTACCAGCACAGGTTGGAGATGAATCTGTTGGAGAGCAGCACAGGGGAAAGGGACCTGGGAGTCCTGGTGGACAGCAGGATGACCATGAGCCAGCAATGTGCCCTCGCTACTAAGAAGGCCAATGGCATCCTGGGGTGTATTAGAAGGGCTGTGGTTAGTAGATCAAGATCGGTCCTTCTCCCCCTCTACTCTGCCCTGGTGAGACTGCACCTGGAATATTGTGTTCAGTTCTGGGCCCCTCAGTTCAAGAAGTACAGTTAACTACTGGAAAGAGTCTAGCACAGGGCCATTACGGTGATGAAGGGAATGGAACACCTTCCTTATGAGGAAAGGTGGAGGGAGCTGGGTCTCTTTAGCCTGGAGAAGAAGACACTGAGGGGTGACCTCATCACTGTTTATAAATATGTAAAGGGTGCTTGTCAGAAGGATGGATCCAGGCTCTTCTCAGTGATGGCCAGCGATAGGACAAGGGGCATTGGGTGCAAGCTGGAGCATAGGAGGTTCCATGTGAACATAAGGAAAAACTTCCACTGTGAGGGTGACAGAGCCCTGGGACAGACTGCCCAGGGAGGTTGTGGAGACATTCAAAACCGCCCGTACATGTTCTTTTGTGGCCTAAGCTAAGAGATCCTGCTCTGGCAGGGGTTTTGGACTAGATGATCTTTCAAAGTCCCTTCCAACCCCTAACATTGTGTCATCCTGTGATTCTTTTCCATATAGAAACTAAGCAAGTGCACTCTACCTTGCCACTGGGACAGAGTGCACATGCTCATTTGCGGAAACTCACCTGACAGGTGGTAACTCATTAAGCCTTTAACAGGTGTTGGTGAAAGGTGTGTTAGAGTCCAAATCCTCTGACTGGCTCTTAGATTTGTCACTGACAAGAATTAGTGTCTCTAAATTGTCCAGAAACCTGTCAAGGTTAAGCAAGTTGGTTTTTTTTCACTATTTCTAAAATGTTTTGCTTTCTCCCATCATACATTTCCGTTTCCACTCAAAACAAACCTCTAGTGAGGAAACTTCACTTAATAAATTATGTTACATTTCTATGTCTCTGCAGCCCCCATTATCTTCAGTAACACTCCCTAGGTTTATGTTAAGGTATTTGAGTACTGAGAAAACATGTAATAGGAGTGTGTGTTGGTTATTATCACTGATCCTACTCTGTGCAGGTGATCTGCTAAGATTTCTTACAGCACTGGAAATTGGCACCTATTTAGTTTATATATAAACATACATTAATTTCATATATGTTATTTGGAAATGAAATTGACCTTTGCTTTGTACCACAGGTCATGTGTACAGATAAAGTGCAGAATTGTTTGTATCAATGCACACATAATCTTGCTGGTCTTCTGCAGTACAATCCTACTGGTTCTTGATAACAGCTTTACACCATGTAATACTGTTCAGCCAAAAGACAGCCAGAATCCTGGATGTATGTGAAATCAAGGATAGTTTTACATCATGCTGGGATCTGTTCAACCGTTGTTAATAATAGTTCTCAAGCCAGATTCATCTTTTAACTGCTCTTGATGTTTCTGTTGATTATTTGTGCTCATATAAGTTAAAGCAGAATGCCTCTATAGTACTGCAAAGACATTCAAATGAGCCATTGCCAGACCAATAACAACAAATCTGTATTCATTAGTGATCACCTATAGCTCTAACAAAATCTTTCAACATAGAACCAGTTTCATTGATATGCAGGATACAGTAGTGTGGTGGGTTGATCCTGGCCAGTAGCTAAGCTCCTTGCTGACTGCCCACACATGAATTCATAGGGGAGAATAGGAGGAGTAAGAGTGAGAAAACATTTAGGTCAAGATAAAGTATTTAAAAGTGAAATAAAAAACCCAAACCAAACAAGTCATGCAAAGGCAATCACTCACCACCTCCCACAAGCAGACCAGTGCCCAGACAGTATCTGAGCAACAGCTACCATGAAACACAACCTTTATTTTTTTTTGTTTTGCTGACCATGACATCTGTATTGGGTTTCCGTGACAAGGTTTTGATGGTGGGGGGAGTACAGGCGTGGCTGCTGAAAAGCTGCTAGAAGCTTCCCCCATGTCCAATAGAGTCAATGCCAGCTGGCTTCAAGACAGATCTGCTGCTGGCCAAGGCTGAGCCCATCAGCAATGGTGGTAGCACCTTTGGGATAAAAAAGTTAAGAAGGGGAAAGAAAAACACCAGGAGCAATTGCAGCCGGCAAGATGAGTGAAAATATATAAAAGAAACAATTCTGCAGACACCAAGGACAGTGAAGAAGGAGGGGACGAGATGCTCTGGGTGACAGAGCAGAGATTACCCTGCAGCCCCAGAAGAAGACCATGGTGAGGCAGTCTGTCCCCTTGCAGCCCATGGAAGTTCTTGGTGGAGCATATATCCACCTGCAGTCCATGGAGTACTCCATGCCAGAGCAGGTGGATGTGCCCAAAGAATGCTGTGATCCTGTGAGAAATCTGTGTTGGAGCAGACTACTGGCAGGACCAGTGGTCCTGTTAAGAGAGGAGCCCACACTGGAGCAGATTTCCTGGAAGGACTTGTGACCCTGTGGGGAATCCATGCTGTAGAAGTCTTGTCTTCTTGCAGAACAAGAAGTTCTGCATCCTGTGGAAGGGACCCATGCTAGAGCAGTTCATGAAGAACTGCAGCCCATGGGAAGGAATCACGTTGGAGAAGTTAGTGGAAGACTGTCTCCTGTGGGAGGAACCCTCACACTGGAGCAGGGGAAGAGTGTGAGATGTCCTCCTCCCAAGGAGGACAGAGCGGTAGGGAGAATGTGTATTGAACTGACCTCAACCGCCATTTCCCATGCTCCTGTGTTGCTTGGGTGGAGAAGGGAGAGAAATCAAGAGTGCACAGTGTTCAAGGCCAGGTTAGATGGGGCTTTGGGCAACCTGGTCGAGTAGAGGGTGTCCCTGCCCATGGCAGGGGTGGTTTGAACTAGATGATCTTTGAGGTCACTTCCAACCCAAACCATCCTAGGATTCTATGAAGGGAGTAGTGGGGAAAATGTGTTATTAAGATTTGGTCTTATTTCTCATTATTCTGATTTCATTGGTAATGGTGATTGCAACTTGGTGAGTGTCCTTATCTTGAGCCATAAGCCTTTCATTATCTTTTTTCTCCCTCCCTCAGCTGCTTCTTGTAAGGTTTTCTCTCTAGCCCCTTCACCAGCCTGGTTGCCCTTCTCTGGACATGCTCCAGGACCCCAATGTCTTTCTTGTGGTGAGGGGCCCAAAACTGAACACAGTACTCAAGGTGCAGCCTCACCAATGCCGAGTACAGGGGCACAATCACTTCCCTGGACCTGCTGGCCATGCTGTTTCTGATACAAGACAAGATGCCATTGGCCTTCTTGGCCACCTGGGCACACTGCTGGCTCATACTCAGTCTGCAGTCAACCAACACCCCTAGGTCCTTCTCTGCCTGGCAGCTTTCTAGCTACTCAACCCCAAGCCTCTAACCCTGCATGGGGTGGTTATGTCCCAAGTGTAGGACTCTGCACTTGGCCTTGTTGAACCTCATCCCACTGATCTCAGACCATCAATCCAGCCTTTTCAGATCACTCTGAAGAGCCTCCTTACCCTCAGGCAGATCGATACTTCCACCCAGGTTAGTGTCATCTGCAAACTACTCACATCATAGATCATAATAGATCTGAGATTAATCTACTATGTTACAGCTGTGAGTCTTTATGACTAATGTGCCCTCCAACCATCACATCTCCCACTAGGCCTTCACTGTTCACAAACAACAGGTCCAGCAGGGTGCCTTCCCTAGTCAGTTCACTCACTAGTTGTTTCAGGAAGTTGTCTTCCACGATCTCCAGAAACCTCCTAGACTGTTTCCTCTCTGCTGTATTATACTTCCAGCAGACATCTGGTAAGTTAAAGTTTCCCATAAGAATAAGGGCTGGCAATCATGAGGCTTCTCACAGTTGTTTGTAAAATAATTCGTCAGCTTCTTCCTCCTGGCTGGGTTGTCTATAACAGACTCCCACCACAGTATCTGTCTTATTTCATGCTCCTCTGATTTTTACCCATAAACATTCAAGCCTGTCATCCCCATCTTCCATCTCAAGGCCATCAAAACACTCCCTAACATAAAGGGCTACCCCACCTCTTCTCCTTCCTCTCCTGTCCCACCTGAAGTGTTTGTAGCCAGACATAGCAGCACTCCAGTTATGTGAGTCATCCCACCACGTTTCCATGTTGGTGATTATGTCATAGTCTCCTTGTCTTCCAATAACCTCTAGTTCCTCTTGTTTGTTGTCCACGATGTGTGCATTGGAGTAGATGCAATTCAGCTATTGATCCTACTACACTCCTAAGGTGAATAATCTCATTGCCTAAATGACTGCTTGCTAAATTTTTGTCGTGGTTTTGCCCCAGCCGAGGGCCGCACCCCACACAGTCGCTTGTACTTTTAAAAGGAAGGGGGAAGGAAAGTTGGGGGAGGGGGAAAAGGGAAGGAAGAAAGGAGGAAAAGAAACCACAACCTAGAAACCAGAACCACGCAGGTTGGGATAAGGATACTTTACTAAACAATAACAGAAAACTAGATATAACAATAACAGGAGTTTAAAGCACAAAATAGATGAAACTGGTGATACACAATGCAATTTCTCACCAAACCACACAACTCAGGCCGCACAGCTTAGAACCGAACCGGACAACCCGACCGTCCCCAGAAACTGCACGTCCTGGCGTTGTCTCCTCCTCTTCCCCCCAGTCCCCCTTTATACTGAACATGACGTAACTGGCATGGAATATCCTCTTTGGCCAATTCGGGTCACCTGTCCTAGCTGCGTCCCCTCCTTTCTCATTAGTAAGGAAGTATGAAGAACTGAGAAAGGTCCTTGATTGCCCGGCAACAACCAGAAACATCAGGGTGCTATCAGCACTGTTCTCATCCTAACACCCAAACATGGCATTCCATCCACTGCTAAAAAAAACTAACTCCATCATAGCTGAAACCAGGACAATTTTCTAACTCATCAGTTGTCTCTACATCTTTGCTACCACTTGAAATGCTATGCCCCGCTACTTCTAAGGTGTCAGACTGAGGATCATTGCCAGCACACCATCCCTCAGACACTGGAGTGCCATTCCCAGCTTCTTTCCCGATAAGCCTGTTTTTGTCCCTCTCCCCTTCTGCATCTAGTTTAAAGCTCTGTTAATGAGTCCCACTAGATTCTTGGACAGTATCCTTTTGCCCCTTGAGGACAAGTGCACCCCATGCTTTGATAGCAAGCCTGGTGATATGCCAGTTACCCCATGGACAAAGAAGCCAAAATTTTGCTCTTCACACCAGGTTCAAAGCCAGGTATTTATTTCCTGGTTCTTCTTATTCCTTCCCTCATCATTCCCTGTAGTTGGAATGGCAGAGGAGAATACTACCTGTGCCCCAAATAAACAGAATGCTTAGTGCCTAACCTTTTGGAAATAGATTTAAATTCAGCAAGTGAATAGATTACAGAACTTAATTTTATAAAAAGAAGTACAGCTCATTTCTTGGAGACTATGACAATAATGTGATTTTTTTTCTGCTAATTATGTAGCTAACATCTGCTCAGAGTGCCTGATGTCTCCTGGCAAGCTCTGTACATGTGGAGAATAGCATGTGTGTCCTGGGGAGTAGGAGAGAAGCAGCAGGAACTAGTTTCTGCTCAAGTCTCCACATGCAATGAGGTTAGGAGACAACTGTGCTGCACACTTGTTTCCAGGAACTAAAAAACTTTTCTGGGTTTTGTGGTACAGATGAAGTAAAAAAATACCCTTTGTTACCTGTAAGATTGGCAGTGAACCAGCATATATATTGGACAGAGCTGGAGAACAGTCTCATCCACAGCTGAACTTGAATGGGATGCCTTTGTCCACATGCCAGTGAACACAAGTTGGGTATTAACACTAGCCTCTGTCTGAAGGAGTGTAATTCTGAGTTAGTAAACAAGGAATGGGAAAGGAAAAGGAGATTCACAAACTTCAATAACCAATGTATTGTGCTTAGGTCTTGTTTAATATCTTCTTTATATCTTGACACAGACCAACCTTTCATTAGCAGTTTTGCAGATCTGTATTCACTTACATGGAATGACGAGGTGTTCCTGCAGCAACCAGGATATAACTGTTATGAATGTGAGGGTGTACAATGCTTTCCACTATCAGAGAGAGGAACTGCGATTTACTGGACGTGTTGGAGGAACTCTGCCTTATCCCTTCGTACAATTTTTACACAGCAGTTGGCAGACAACCATGCTTTGTGTTGGTGAAAGTATTGCATGGCTTCCTGAATTGCTTCTTATGTGCATAATCTGAATGCAAATCACAGCTCTGTGTTCATTATATGTACTATAAAATAGCAGTAAGTGCTGAAATTTATAACCAAGTTTGCTATAAATGATGTGTGCTTTATTGCCTGTTAATGCACAGTTGCTGCAGTAAACTTTGCAGTCTTGTTATTTTATAAGGTTTTTCCATGCATATTAGAGCAGCGTGCTCACACTGGCATAGTTAAGAATGAGTTGCAGTTTCCATTACAAACCTTTTTTTTCAGCCGTAAAGACTCACTGCTGTAACACAGTAGATGAATTTCAGATCTGCATTTTTTTCATTTGAAGCAGCCAGATAGGCTAATTCCAAATAATTAATTTATCAGTGCAAGAGAGCAGGGCATTTGTTGGAATTTGGATTACTTTTCAATCCTGTACATAAAAATGCAAGTGACTTAAATTTAAACAAGGAAAAAAATTGTTTACAGGAGCAGTTTAGTTAAGTGAATTCTTTTCCACTGTTTTCTTAGAGAGTAACAGAGGGCTTTTGTGATATAAACTCATAATGACCTAATGTAGGCTGGTTTTGTAAATGAGTCAGTCCAATTGGTCAGCAGGGCTTCTGGCTACCTCAAGGTCAAGTATTTCTGAAGACATAAAAGTCAGAATTTGTTTATCAGTAAAAAGGAATGTGGTTGCTATAGCTCTGGAGAGCTGTGCATCTGTGCCCCATTCTTAGCAAAAAATCATGGAAATTATGGTGGGAAAAGAGAATAGAGCAAGAGTGGAGGTCCAGGCTCCAAGACATGTTCAAATACAAGATTTTGGAAGGATTTAGGGTTTCATAAGTCTCTCTTTGAAAGCCAACAAAAAACCCTTAAACTTCCTGGTTATGTGTTATTTGGAGGTATAGGATTTATTTTGGCAAATTGGAAGAACTCTATGAGGTTCCTTGGCAATCTGTTGAAGTTGCAGGTTCACCATGGGCATCATCAAGGTGAAATCGGTCATAATCTTCCACTGAGATGGTAACTGAGGAATAAAAGGGATAAAAATATCTTAATTTATCTTACATTAAGATACATATACATATATTGTTAAGTATCATACATGTATATCATACATATATCATGTACAATCTTGTCCATGAAGTTCTGTATTGACCATCTGGGTAGGTGGTGATATACGAAAATGTTAGTGACTCTTAAGACAGACAAATCAGGGGCTAGCGTGTGTTCCAAAACCTGTCTTTGGACAGCTCTGTTCACATATTTCACAATGAGGACTTCCATTTCCTCTGCAAAATAGCTGAAAAGCAACACAAAAAATTATATTTCTTGATTGCTCAAAAGGCAGTGAGACATATGGATGCACAAGAATTGAAAAAAAACTCATGTCAATGTCATTGTTTCAAGTGCAAAATGTTTCCTGAGCTGAGAGAGACTGGGGTGGCACAGCCCTTGCAGATCTTCTTCACCCTTGCCCAGAGCCTGCATGCCTAGCTGAGTGGTGGCCCTTCATCTTCATCCTCACCCTGCACTGGTGAGTACTCATTAAAGGGGACATTTTGTTTAATGAGAATATCCCTTGCGTTGTCTTCTATGTAAGCCATCTTCCCTTGGACTTCCCCTAAGTTAAAGCATTATGCTCCTGGGAGCTGCTGAAAGGTCTAAGCTGAGGACAGCTGAAAAAAGAGACAGTTTCCATCTGCACAAGCTTTTCATTGCATTTCAACTTTGCTCTAAATACTTTTGCCTTTCGAAAACTTGAATTAAGCAATGCTTTACAGTTACAGGGACATCTTCATAACAAGCATTTACTGACAAAGACAAGTCTTTCAGCATACACATCGCAGGGTGAACTGCAGAAGGAGGTGTGGGTAGTATCACAGGGGGCTATGACTCATGTCCTGATTTTAAGCTCTTCACCCAACATTTAATATCTGTCATCAAGTGAGTCCATAGGAAACCCTGTGGTGCTGCTAGCTAAGTAAATGCCAAGTAAGCAGTGCTGGGGGGAGCAGAGCTGAGCAGAAGCCAGCAACCCTTCCTTTGCCACCATCCCTGCTTCCCCAGTACCACACAGTACTGAAGCCATGCATCCAGCGCCACTAAGCAATGTGGGCATTTTTCATAAGACATCCCTCTCTATCAGGAAAGGCAGAAAGAGCCAATCTATTTAGCACTGTGAATTCTTTGTTCATCTAGCTACACAGCTGATCCACTTTTAATGACACCTTTGGTAATCAGAGGTGGCACACCAGCCATGAGATTAGCTCAATTTCTCGCCCTTTCCCGTTGTTTCACACATAACATGATTAGGAGCAGTGATAGTCTTCACAGTGCTTGTGAGATTCACGTGGAACTTATTTTCCAGCTACCTCAACAGTGATCTGGCAATGACAATAACAACATTGTTGGTGTAGTGGCAGTGCTATAGCCGTGAAGGTCTAAGGATATAAACAGTGCAAGGTCTGACGAGAGTGGTTATGGCTTTTGTCAGATCTACTTCGTGCAGCTAAAAATACAGATAAGCTTCCAAGCACGCAACACTTGATACCACATACCGACATCTGTTTTCTCCATCTATGAGTAATTCTAATAAAAATTAAAAGGAGGGCTCTCTGTGTAACTTTTCTCCTTTCTATCAGAGGTTAACAGGTCTTAAGGACACTGTAGTTTGGCTCAGACAGACAGAAAGCCAGAGAAAAAAATCTTGAGGATTAATATGTTTCCCACTGTATGCTGTAGGGCAAACCCTCAGTGAGTGCTGCTCTTTCTGCATGGAAATCAACTGTGCAGGGTTGCTGAACTTCCCTGCAGCACAGCTCAGGTGAAAAGCTGTATCTGCTAATGCAGATGGAAAACATTGGTACTTCCTTTCATACCAGTGCTTTGGGATCAGCTTCAGGAGATGTCAATGAACAAATCCATGGCTCTGGCTCTCTCCCTACCTCCCCAAGACTGTGGCGTGGACAGGTGTGGCCCAGCAAACAGTTCTGTTTTGTGCAGCCCAACAAACAACTGTTTCAAGATATTTCTGCAGCTGTGATTGCTGCAGCACATGTTCATCGTAATTCAGTTGCCATCAGTTATTACATGTCTCTTCCAGAGGATTAAGGTGAGGTTTGACGTGGAAATGCCATGTTTAAATCTAATTTCTAATGAAAGAAATAAAAAATCAAAGTCGAACAACAAATCTTGGGGGTACTTACTGCATGAGAAAAATATGTTTTCATTCTGTGCCTTATGATATCTGTTTGCAAAGAAACAATGTAGAAATCATGCTATTGTAGAAAGCACCCTTTGGAAGAATTGTACAAATCCTTTTGATACTAGTGTTCTCTTTCTATAAGCACAAATGAGTTAAACTTATTTTTATATATCTACCCAAGATAAATTACTGCAATCATAGAACTAAGCAATGGTTTGGGTTGGAAAGGAAGTCTAGACCATCTAAATCAACCTACCTGCCATGGGCAGGGACACCGTTCACTAGACCAGGTTGCCCAAAGCCCCATGCAACCTGGCCTTGAACACTGCCAGGGACGGGCAGCCACAGCTTCTCTGGGCAGCCTGTGCCAGGGTCTCACCGCCCTCACAGGGAAGAATTTCTTCCTAATGTCAAAGCTAAATCTCCCCTCTTTTAGTTTAAAGCCATTAATCCTTGTCCTGTCACTCTCTGCTCTTGCAAACAGTCCCTCTCCAGCTTTCCTGTAGGTCCCTTCACGTACTGGACGGCTGCAATAAGGTCCCCCTGGAGCCTTCTCTTCTCCAAGCTAAAAAAGCTCACCTCTCTCCGTTTGTCTTCATAGAATCGTAGGGGTTGGAAGGGACCTCGAGAGATCATCGGGTCCAACCCCCCTGACAAAGCAGCTCCCTAGCTCATATTGCACAGATAGGCATCCAGACAGCTCTTGAATATCTCCAGAGGAGGCATCACCACCTCCCTGGGCAGCCTGTCCCAGGGCTCTGTCACCCTCACTGTGTAAAAGTTCTTCCGCATGTTGGTGCGGAACTTCCTGTACTCCAATTTGCAGCCATTGCCCCTTGTCCTGTCTCCACAGACCACTGAAAAGGGGCTGGCCAATTCCCCCTGCATCCCATACTTAAGATATTTATAAACATTAATTAGGTCCCCCCTCAGTCTTCTTTTCTCCAGGCTGAACAGTCCCAGCTCACTCAGCCTTTCCTCATACGGGAGATGTTCCAGGCCCTTAATCATCTTCGTAGCCCTTCTCTGGACTCTCTCCAGGAGATCCCTGTCTTTTTTATCCCAGGGAGCCCAGAACTGGACACAATACTCCAGGTGGGGCCTAACCAGGGCAGAGTAGAGGGCGAGGATCACCTCCTTAGACCTGCTGGCCACACTCTTCCTGATGCATCCCAGGATCCCATTGGCCCTCTTAGCCACCAGGGCACACTGCTGGCTCATAGCCAACCTGTCATCAACCAGGACCCCCAGGTCCTTCTCCACAGAGCTCCTCTCCAGCAGGTCATCCCCCAGCCTGTACTGATACTGACGGTTATTCCTCCCCAGGTGCAAGACTCTACACTTGCTTTTATTAAACCTCATGCTCTCTGTGTGCTCCTCATCCATCTCCAGGTGGAGCTCCATGCACTCTAGCTGGTCACCGACATAGAGAGCCTCATTGTCTGCCCTGCCTATCCTTCCTAAAGATCCTGTATCCTTCCATCCCAAGACTCCAGCCATAGGAGCCATCCCACCATTTCTGTGATGTCAATAAGATCACAGCCCTGTGGGTGTGTTCATGTCTCTCACTACTGTTGTCTGTTCCCCATGCTATGTGTGTTTGCAGAGAGGCATTTCATTTGGGCCCAAATGAAGGTGGCTTACTAGCTGGAGTTCTTTTGTGCTGCACTTCAGGTGCTCTCTTGCTGACCTGTGATCTTTCTCCTGGTTCTGGGCATCTATTGCTGGCACTGGCACCAAACTGCTTGGGGTGACATGGATTGAAGTTCCCTTCCCCTGGAAGTGGAGCCACTTTGTACGTGGTGCTCCTGGACTATTAAGTACAGACAAGTCAGCATGGACAGAAGGAAAAAGAATGAAAACATGCCAAAGGAGTATTATCACTGTGACAGGGAGAAGAGTGAATAAATTAATAATAAGGAAAGCACAAGTTGCAGAGAGGAACTGCTGCATAATGCCTGCCTTTTTAAAGCATTTGAATTTGAGCTCTAGGTGAATGTAGTCTTTCAGTTCTGGTCTGGCAGAACGTGACTTTCCAAGAATATTTGGAAAGTAAAAGCTTGAGAAAAAAATGTGGTACTTGATCTGGGACTAAGAAAATCCTTTAATCAGGGTGGGCACACACAGGGTGGGCAGCAGCAACTGAAGTCACAAGGGGTCTAGAGTAATGTAACACTCAGGAACCTAGTTTTTTTCTTCTTTTTTTTTAAACTTTTCTGGAAGTGTTATTTTTATTTGGTTTGGCTTTTCATATGTGTTTATGTGTGTATGTGTGTGTGTGAGTATACACACATATGAATGAATCTATATTTTATATTTTTTTGTGCACTGTTGGCTTAAAACATGTAATATGCTGGAGAATATCACACAATGAGTTTTGCCAAAGCGGAGAGTATTGTCCCCACTCACTCCTGCCCTTATCCGCTAGTTTTAGTGTGCCAGGTCTGAAGTGACAGAGCAACTGCAGATGACAGTTTAAGAAATAGAGACTGGAAACAGACTAAGTATAGAACTTTAGTTTTACAGATAAGTATGAACTAAAATCCTAGAGCGAAACACCCTTCAATTTTGAGAAAATTCAGACCTCAAATTAAATTGACAGATCTACTCTAAGTTTCTCTCAGGCAGGAAGAAATGTTTTAGGCTGGAAGAGATATTGCTTCAAAGATGGTGGCTTCAGATTGACACAGCAGCTGAGCCAGAAGCTTTCAGGATTTCTATTTAGGACTTTCCTGAGTGCATTCTTCCCAAATGCTACTTTAGGTGCCTGGGGTTTTCTTTTTGAGTTTCTGGAGATCAGATGTATCTGAAAAACTTATACACTCTCCTTTCAGTCAAAAGAATTGCTCAAAAATTGCTGGTAACAGTAGATTCTTATCTTTTATATAGGCCAATCACTGAAAAGGAAAATGTAATTTTTGGCAAGAGTCTGGCAGGAGGAAACATGCTGTTTATCTAGTTTGGAATGCTTTTCACATTTAGTAAGAGTATAATTTAGGTAAACTTTTCAATTATTCATGGGAGGTATGTTATAAACAAACACTATAAAAAAAGAAAGAAAATCTCCGAGACTGAATGTCTGGAAAAAACTTCCTAAAAGTGAAGTTCATTAAGTTGCGGTAAAATGTCCCAAGAGTAGCAGTGGTCAGCTGCTCAGCTTTTTGGTCAAATAAAAGTAGTCTGGGCAAGGTATTGCAAAACACACTTCAGGGAACAATTTTGTAGCGGCCAGGAAAATGGAGTGGGCTAACTAATAGGTCTTTTTCATCTCCGTGTTCTATTGCGGTATGGTTGTTTGAAGCAAATTTGTGTATTTAACCTCTGACTCATGAGCCTGAGAAAGCTGTTACAAAATCTATGTAGCCATTAAAAGTATACAAATGCATAATGGAATCTAAATTTAAATGCAAGTGAAACCCAAAAAGACTTAGGTACAAACTGTAACTGTACGTAATGTTAAAGTCCTGGTCATCTATGACTTACTTGGTAATTTCAAGAAGCTTCTGGCATTTTGTTGGGGAATAATTTCCAGCAGCCATTTGGAAAGCTCTCATAACTGATAGGAGACTCTCACTGCAACCAGCCTAACCCAGCATGTCTTTAATTGCCCTGCTGTCCTTTTAATTGGCACCTTTAGAGCTGCGAACTGAACAGAGGCAACTAGTTTAAATGTCACTCAGGTTTGCATCTTTTTCAGGGTGCCTAGGGTAACAAATTGACTAGTGTCTGTGCAAATGAGGTGCTTTGTTAGTGTGGGGACGACTGCCTTGATCCTGGTAAGGGTGTGAATGACCCTGAACTGCATAGGTGCTGGTGTGAGTAGGGTTTTGAGTTGGCAAATAGGTTATCAGCCCCTTTAACAGCCATCCAATTTCATCAAAGCTGCTCCACTGGGCTCTGCCTTTAACTGATGCCTTAAATTGGCTGTGTAGCAGCTCCCCTGTGTTTATGTTGCATGGCAATAGCTGAGCTACAGATTTGTCACCAGATTACACCACCAAAGTTCCCACAAACATGACATGCTTGTTTACACTTGATAGTTTTCTCCAAAGAAATTTGGAAATGCTGTGCTAAAGTGCTTTGTCCATACTTGTTGCCTTTCTGTGAATTGAGTTATAAGGGACTAGACATTTGCCTTAACAACTGCCAGCAGAAACATACCCCCCTATCTTTCTTCTCTCACAATTACCACACTTCTCTCTCAATCACCCTAACAATTGCCAAACATCATCACTACACAACAAAGTGAATTCCACGGAATTCACATCCAAGGTGAATTCCCCACCCATGAGGAACAGATATCTCCAAGAATGTAGCACAAGTCCTATACACTGTGCCCAGGCCCAAAGTCAACTGAAGGACTCGTACCCTCTAGAACTTTTGAGGACGCTCTAGAGGTCGTGCTGGGTATGCATCCCACCACCAGATGGAAGGTGAGGCTATGCCAAGGACCTACTGACTGTGCAATGAGATGACAGTGTAAAGAAGGACCGTTCTCCCAAAGGAGCTACAAGAAGGAACATTCCCCCACTGGACCTGGAGAGCTATTGCAATATGAGGAGGAACGTTCCCTAGCTGGACCTGAGGACATCAGACTGATGGGACACAGCAGCTTCATGGTGGTAGCTATTGCACTCTCTCTCTCTCTCTCTCTTTGACTCTTTTCTCTTTCTTCCCCCCTTCTCTTGCACACTTGTTGGACAAATAAAGTGACTTGACAGTTGACTGTTTTGAGTCTTAATTCTGTTCCTCAGAATTGCAAAGACTTGGTCGTGATAAAACACCTGATTGGACATCACTCAGGGGTTAAGCTCAGCTGCCTGAAACCACCCAGAGCAATCTGAGGTCCGTTGGAATGCAAGGGGCTTTAACCTCTTCCAAATTAGTCTACCTGGTTGTGGATCATGACAGGAGTACATGGCTCTCTGGGCAATCATCTCATGCAGACACCTAATCCTGGTGTCTGCAGTGTGCATTGAGTCTCAACATCGCTGTGTCTCAGTTTCACAGTGACTTTGTTAAGGTTAAGGAAAAGAAGGGCCTTCCTGGCTGTGAGCCATGCAGACAGAGCTGAGCTAGGATCTCCCCTTCTGGTGGTGCTTTTGTGGGGACCAAACCTCAGCAGGTCAGGCCATGCTTTCTGTATTACCCTCTGCTGCCTGTAAGTCTTATAGGTGTGACAGGTTCATTACCTTCCAGTTATAGGGTCCTCTAGGCCTTCCCTCAGTGATGCATAAGGAGGAACAGAGACCACAGCATACATATTCATAGAGGTCCAGACCCTGCAGGGCTCTCTGGGTAAGAATAGCCAAACACACCTTTTTGTGCTGATGGCAGCAATAGTTATTCTGGAACCCAGTGACTTTTTTTTTTATAATAATGAGATCATGGAAGAGCTGAGTTACTTGATAGCTCAGTCGGAGATGTCACATAATTAATTAAAACAGTGGTCCCAAACTTTACCTACATGTTAAACAAAGGGAAAAACACTGAACTTGCCCCTTCTATGCCTTGCCCTGACATGCTGAAATGGCATGTATGCCTTGCTCAAGTGTGAAGCTCATTACAGTTACTCTTACAAGAAGCTTTACCCCATGTCATTCAGACCAGTGTGGCATTAAGGAGATCTAAAGTTTTCTCTCTTTTCAGTTCAGATTTTGACGGAGTTCAGCTTCTGTTTCATTTAAGTACATTTAATGATATTCGGAGTCTCTTGGTGCCTCCCAGCAGCCGCCAATGAGATGCCAGCTGTGGCTCCTGCAGTCAATCTTTGCCTTCTATTCAGGCTTTTGATGAAGCTCAAGATTCAACTCTTATTCTTCTTGCCAAATGCTGTATTTTCTTCTTGTTTTCGCTTCTTCTGCTGCCTCCGGACAGTAGTATAATTCTGTCACCAATAGCTGTTATAAATAATATAGTTCCAGCTCTGGGGAATGAAGACTTGACTAAGGGAGGCATTCTGCATTGAAAATAGGAGGAATGCAGCAGATCTGTCACACAAGACCACCAGCCCTAAGTGAGCTACAGTGAAAATTCATTTGGCTTCAGTTTGCCTTTGGCTTCTGTGCTTCAGCTGGGAAAAGATAATGGATTTTAGATTATTCTTCAGACTTTAGGACTTATCAGACTAGAGTACTTTGTGATATATGTCCGTGACAAACCTACGTGTTTACCATAGATCTTGGCAAAAATAAGCTTGCCTGATACTGGCAGCCTTATTGTTTTATAGAAAGTATAAGGTCACACAAAGGGAGACATTCCTTAAAATCTGAACTGCAAGTCTGGCTTCTTAATTTTTAGGTTTAGTTCTCACTGTCAGTGAACATTTGGGCCTCAGTTTGGGTTTACCCTCTGTCATACATTAGTGAGGGAGACTCATTTGCCCTTCCTTATGGTACCTAAACCAGATGTTTGGCAACATTTCAATTCCTGGCTTTACTCTGAAGACTAGTCTTTAGTTTTCAGTTTCTCCCATTTGTACACTTCACCTCTGGCTTGAGGAGTCAGTAGCAGAACGCATATCCTTTTATGCTGCAGTTCATCACGTTAACCATTTTTGTGTATTCATTCTATGTACTTGTTCCCAGAGACTGTGGTGGGTGTATCTATTTGTAGAAATAAACAATGACAAATATTTCCATCTGGAGAGTAGTAGAAAAGTTCCTTTAGTTCAATCTAAAACTTGTCTCAGAAGGAAACAGACTTGTGCCATACTTTGAACTTCTAGTGGAAAAGTAGTAGACAATTTAAAATAGAACTGAAAAGGATTTTTAATGGCTGCTTTGTCTATCAGACATGTAATTGTCAATGACTTTTCTCTGGGAAAGTTTTAGGTCCCTGGATGATCTTCAGTACCTTTAAAAATCTCTTCTTGCTCATCCTGTGTCATAAATGCTGTGTGGAAATTAGAGATGCTTTTCTTAGGATTGTCTAAATGCAGCCATTTATAAGGCACATAGCTCAAATGAGCGCTCCCTGGTAGCATGTTTCTGTAAAGCCTTAAAGGCAGGGATGAAAACCCATATAAGACAGACAACTGTTGTTTGAATAGCAAAAGCAGAAAGGTTATTACTCTGAGCAGGCAATGGAAATTGGCACTACCGTGCGTCAGAGTAAGGTTAACTGAGCTGAAGACTGAAGGCCTATTAAATTAAGTAAATAGGCTATCAATCACACAGAACAATAGTCCTAAATACTAGGTCTATAAACCTTGCAATCTCATTTTGCAGATTCAATTGTTGTCCTATTTTTATATAGTCACAGACTAATTTGGGACCTCAAAGATCATCCAGTTCCACCCCCCTGCCATGGGCTGGGACACCCTACACTAACCCAGGGTGCCCAAAGCCCCATCCAACCTGGCCTTGAACACTGCCAGGGAGGGGACAGCCACAGCTTCTCTGGGCAGCCTGTGCCAGGGTCTCACCGCCCTCACAGTAAATAATTTTTTCCTAATATCTAATCTAAATCCCCCCTCTTTCAGTTTAAAGCCATTACCCCTTATAAACAGTCCCTCCTCAGCTTTTCTGTAGGCCCCTTCACGTACTGGAAGGCTGCAATAAGGTCTCCCTGGAGCCTTCTCTTCTTGAGACTGAACAAGCCCAACTCTCTCAGTTTGTCTTCATAGGAGAGGTCCTTGAACCCTCTGGTCATCTTTCTGGTTCTTCTCTGGACTCTCTCCAGCAGCTCCATGTCTTTCCTGGACTGGGGACCCCGGAGCTGGATGCAGTACTCCAGGTGGAGTACTCACATATTCTTTCTGCAGAACTGGGGATTTTCACTGAGGAATCAATTTGCAGCAGAAGAGTGGTTACAAGATCCTGGAAATTTAGGGGATAAAATGTCCAGATGCTCAGAACAGGTTTGACATTTAAAATGAAGAGTTAGATACAGTCCCAAGTATGCCAAGCTTATGGGTGACTTCAGAATCATTCTCAGGACTTTCCTTCCCCCTCACCCCTCTTTTTTTTTTATCTTTTCCCTTCTGAATTGTGTAACTTCTTCATTCTGATTTTCATGCTTGAAGGGTGAAGTTTGTTTTATATTTTTTTTAACCAAAATCTGAGCTCCTGTTATAATTGTGTAGCTCTTGTAGCTTAGTTCAAATAAAAACACCAAACTGCAGAACCTCTGAGAGAAAATCATGAGGGTTAGCTACAAAATGAGTTGCTTAACAAATTCCAGGCAGAAGACACAAGAAGTTCAAGCTGTTAGGAGCTGTTTTTAATGAAGATGTCCTAGATCTGATACTATTCAACAGTATTATTACTCACCTGCAATCCACAAATGATCTTCCCCTGCAACCCGTAACGATGCCATACCTCTGTAGGCAGTGACTACTTCCACGATGATGGGTGTCCATTGGTCTAAGGAAGTGACTGGGGTTCCCCCACCTGCAGGTGTTACCCTTTGTTCCCCATGTGTGGGGATTTCTATGACAAGGTGACCCTCTTAGTGGATGAGGGAAAGACTCTGGATGTTTTCTACCTGGCTTTATCACCATTTCTCACAGCATTCTCCTGGAGAAATGGGATGCTCATGTCTTGGATGGGCGTAAAAATTTCTTTTTTTAAAAAAATAAAGTTACTAGAAATGCTAACCTGTAAGACACTACTTTACCTGAACAGGAAAGTCTTTAAATTGACTGTCTTACAAGTGAGTCAATACTTTCTTGCATTGTTTACTTGAAAGATGCATGGGGTAAGTAGCCTATCCAGTAATATTTCTGGAAAGATTTTACATTTTTTTCTCCTAGGCCATAAGATGTAGGGGGAAAAAATACACTGAAAACTATGGAATGTAAAGGAAATAAAAGTTTGTAGAGACATTAAGGGCAGTAAGAGCAGCTTCTGTTTACACTGTCAACCTTCCCCTCTCTGTCATACATTACACTTGATCCTGAGAAAAGCTGACCTTTCATCATCTCCTGTTCCTGGCAAAATTAATGGAAGTTATCCTGTTGAATCATGAGTGATCGTGAGCTTCAACTGTATTGCTCCAAATTATCTTAAGTGGCACTGAAGACACACTTGATCTTTGGTAGCCCTGAAGAGTTATGTTGCTGTACCTTCTTTATCTGCTTTATAACTTGGACTAAGCCTTCTGTTTCTGCTCTCACTAAATATCTAAAGCCCCATCTGCTATGAAATGCATTAAAATAAACTTTGAGCTATCCGAAACACAACATTTTTATAGAACAACTGTTCTGAAACAGAAGAAAAGGCAATTTGCTTTTGCCCTGAAGTTATCAATACATGATTTTTGAAGGTTTTATTGCTTAGCTCACCAGTCAAGGCTGAGTATCTCCTAGAATTAATTATAATGTTATTAGGGAAACTTTCTGGCTCTAACTTTTTTGCTAGGGTTACACATATATGTAAAGACAGAGTTTTAGAGCCCTTTATTAGCATGTAATCAGGAGAAAATGTTAATAGAGAAGTAGGTGGCAAGAGGAAGACAAAACTTTAAAAATCTCTTATCAGTTCTTCCTCTGTCTTTTTAAAGCCTGTTTGTCTACCTGTATTTTGGGTACCTACTGGTCTAGGATGAGTTCTTTTTGGACTTGAACCCTGGGGGAAGAAGGAGGTTGATTTTTTGTCTGCTGATCCAACCCATGGCCACTGCTTGTTTCTGAGCTGAATCCCAAGGAGAAGGAAGCACCAGAACTTGGATGCTGCTAAAATCTCATGGGGACTGAGTTCTTCTGTAGTTTCAGCACCTGGTAGAAACCATGTTCCAAGTTCTGTATCTTGAAGTTTCCTGACACTCAAGGAAACGGTTACCTGATATTTTATCTGCTTCTCTGACAATCCCAGTATTTGGGATTAAATCTCATGAAAGCTGGTGAAGGGAATGAAAAAAACATCTGCTCTAGTTTATACTTAATCGCACTCCAAATACCAGCTCTTCTGCAGGGCTCTTTTAGTGTCTTTCCCATGATGTGGGTTATTCACAAGTAGACAGCAGCAGAACACAACATGATTTTAATTCCCAATTTATTCAGTCAGCCACTGAGTTTTCCAACCTTTATTTTTAAAAACCTCCAACACTTTCACTAATTAGGGCTTCCTTCTTCCTCCAGCTGTTAATGGGCACAAATACGGCCAATTTGAAATATGTCTAATCAGAGCACTGCCTGATTCTGTCTTCATTCAACAGCTATTGCCCTAAGGGACAAATTATGTCTCCAATTGCACACACTCATCCCATTCGCCAATGACTTGACAGTCCATCCATCAGAGGGAAAATGTATATTGCAATTAGCTGCACAGGTCGCATATTTATTCTTTTTAAAAAACCTTTTATTTATTTTGCATATATGAATATACATGTGTGTTTATTTATTTTTGATTTGGTTTATACCTTATTTTTCACTCTAGCAGTGCTATTTTCATTAAGACACTCTCCTTTGTAGCTGTGTTCAAGGCTACGAAGAACCTGAAGAAACCCACTCTCTTTAAATGTTTCACAGAAGATACACACATGAACTCAAGCTACTTTGTAATTCTAAATTAATCTCAGAGTAACTGTTTATTGACTGTTAAAGCTTGATACATTATTCTTTACAGCACAAGAGGGATGTATTTTGGAAGAAGGGATGGGGAG
The DNA here is from genome assembly GCA_020800305.1 of Porphyrio hochstetteri. Lineage (NCBI taxonomy): Eukaryota > Metazoa > Chordata > Aves > Gruiformes > Rallidae > Porphyrio > Porphyrio hochstetteri. Next base: position 206,169,611 of record CM036905.1, on the reverse strand, counting down.
GAGTATGGAAATTGAGAGGGCTCAGCTGTGGTTGGAAGTGGGGAAGGAGGGCTTGGAGCATTCAGGGCCTGAGGAAAGGTTGACTGGAGGCTGGAGTCCTCATCCCTAAGGTTAGGAGGTGGAGAGAGAAAGGCAGGGCTGGCTTGAGAGTAGTTTTGATCTATACTATGCAAGAAACCCTTTTTCACCTCTTGTGTCAGTGCCTTTTGCTACTGCTTCACTTGTTATGGACTACTGACAGGCAAAATTTCTAATGCCTTCACAAAGGAAGGGAATGAGAAAGGCAGTGTTTGGAATTTGAATTTGAAGCAAGCCTGAAGCTGATTTTAAAATACCTTTCATTAGGGTGACAGAGGCTGCTGAAAATGAGGGGAAACTATCAGTAAAATTAATTCCTAGCTAGAAAGCTGCATGTAAACTCCTCACCCCCAAAAAAGGTGAAAAGTAACTAAAACTTCAAAGGTATTTAATTGCCATGTTAATTTTTTGGTAATATTTGTGCTCATATTTTTCTAATATTGACCTACTACTTATATCAGCGAATTCAGCTTCCCAGTCAGTGTGTTACACTATGTCTTCAGTGCCAGATCCACAGATAATTTCAGGGTCACAGTCCCCAGTGGTGCAAATTAAAGACAGCTGTATTTTAGCCGTAAAGATGTAGATATATCAGTTGAGGTACCAGCTGTTACACAAACACCTGCTTTCTTCCAGAGATATCCTCAACTGGACCCAAGGGAACATCTCCGCAAGATAGTAAGTGTCTTCAGGTATAAAGCTCCAGAGCCTCACTGGGTATCAGACCCCATCTAGGTACACCCCCTCTACAACTGTTAGCTAAGGGTATAATGTGCCCTGCAAAGCCAAAGCTGAGGAACTGACAATGTGTGGAATTATGTGGGAGGGAGGAGGAGACATGCCTGGTTACTAGGTTTTTGTACACACCCCTATTGTAATTCTGGATTTCTAAACATACCCTGTCAATTATGATCTTTTCCAAAATAATATCATTATTAAGAATTTCATAGAAGTCTTAGTGACACTGTAAAAGCTGGTAAAAATATAGGTCTTCTCATAATCAACATGCTAGACAAAAGGCTTGCATCATCTGACAAGCATATAAAATTGATTCTGCATCTTCAGCCATCTGATTGCTCTCAAGACTTATTAAAAGGTAAAATACAGTCCACCCCTGTGGTCTCCTCTTCTGAGTGCAAAGATAGAGTGGAATGTAGGCAGGACTTCTGCTACCTAGATGGATGGATCAGTAACAGATTAAATACAATCCAGAAGAAACTATTCATGGTCTCCAGATGAAGTTGAAGACAGTAGCTGCTCTCTCCTACATGCCTGCAGGGGAGAAATGGATTTGAATTGGTAAATGAGGAAAGACTATGGTCTGAGATAGGCTGAGCATCTCAGCTCAGTGATTGGAAGAGCTTTCTTAAGATCATAGAATCACAGCATCACAGAATCACAGAATTGCAGGGGTTGGAAGGGACCTCAGGAGATCATTTGGTCCAACCTCCCTGACAAAGCAGGCTCCCTAGGACATAGCTAACAGGTAGGCATCCAGATGAGTCTTAAATATCTCCAGAGAAGGAGACTCCACAACTCCCCTGGGCAGCCTGTCCCAGGGCTCTGTCACCCTCACTGTGTAAAAGTTCTTCCCCATGTTGGTGCGGAACTTCCTGTGCTCCAACTTGAAGACATTGGCCCTTGTCCTGTCCCCACAGACCACTGAAAAGAGGCTGGCCATTTCCCCCTGTGTCCCACACTTGAGATATTTATAAACATTAATAAGATCCCCTCTCTGTCTTCTTTTCTCAAGGCTGAACAGCCCCAGGTCTTTCAGCCTATCCTTGTGGGGCAGATGCTCTGTTCCTTGCTGATGGCTTGCTGTGGGCCATAGCCTTTGACATCCCTGTTCTTTGTCTGGAAATGGTACCTGCATTCTGTCAGGAGGGGGAGAACAGGCAGGCAAGCAGCAACAGCATTTAAATGCAAAGTGTATATTAGCATAAGCTGTCAGATAGTGAAATACTGCTCTGTTGTTGGTCCTGACTCTAATCGCAGTTGCCATGAATTTGTAGTCTGGCTTATAAATTAATGCATTAGTTATATTTTCTGCCAACATGAGATTACAGTTAATATTCCTTGTAACTAGCATATACTATAGTTTTGTTTGCTTTTTATGTATTACAGAGTTTCAGTGATTTCACCTAATATGCATTTGATCTTTTTCCCACCATGACTTCAATAGGTGACCCTAATCCTTTACAAACCAATGTAAAAGCATATTAATGCTTGCACATAGCAAAAGCTCAGCTCAGGACTTTTGGTTAAGAAGATATTTCCTTGCTAGGAAAGAAATAATGTAAGGGTTTTTTTTTCAAGAAAACTGTCTTTCTGAATAGGAGTTAGCTATAGAATTTTAAGAACAGTTTGGCTAGTAATCTCTTACCATTTTCTTGCAGATAATGCACCCCAGATGAAACTGCCTAAAGCTTTGTCCTAATCCAAAGTGTAAGGAAAAATACAGGTATCATTTAATTCTGTTTTGCAGTTTCAGCTGTTTCCAGATGGGCAGTTAGGCTTGCATTTTGCATCTCATTTCCGAAAACATGAAGTGGAATTTGTAACTCTCATCCTGGCCAGGGCACACAAGGATCCACACAGCCAGATCCTGCTCTTCTCTTTCTGTGTCCCAGACCAGACATGGTGAAAAGTGCTTTGTTCCATTTACTCCTAGTCCTAGGCTTCTGTTCCATATGGAAAAGTCCAGTGGAAAGTGTTAGTACCACATTCATATGGCAGTATTCTTGATCAGAGGTTCAGCCCAAGGATCAGGTTACCCTGGTTTTAGTCAGGTTTTAGTTCTCACTGAACTAGTGTCTTAAGATTTCTCACACTGCTTGGTGACTTCTTTAAATGTGCCCTGCATTTTTCTTGTAATACCTAAGTGAGTAGCAATAGGCTTGCAATTTCATTATCTAAGAAGTTTTTGATCTGGGGTTGAAACTAGAAATACTGAAAACTTAGGAGAGCACCTGCTTTTCTGAGATTTCTTCTTAGATTCAACTTTCATGAATGCACAAATCTTTGAAATTATAGGGAATTATGTATATTAGGCATGGACTCCACCTTGGCCAACTCCTGTAAAAAAGTTAAATGTCTAGTCTGAACTCAGTACATGGTACTGAGGGAGGTAATGGAGACAAGGACACCTGTGTGTTAGAACAGAGATTTGACTGTATTAGTCAGCTTTCATAGTGCAGAATAAAATGTTATGTGAAACTTCTTATGTCTCTCTGCTGATAGAGGTTAGATGATAAATCCCATTAGATATTTAAGATTAACCAAAATAAATTAATTGTGATTAATCCAATCATGGAAATTTGCATGCTCTAGGATTTTTTTAAAAACTCAATAGCAAACAAGAAGATTTGATATTAATTCTTGATTAATCAGGTATGGTTTCTTTATATGAGGATATAACTTTCCGTTTTGGGCATATGAGCACAGAGGCCTTAAAACAAAACATAGGAGAGTGAAAAATGAGTGTCTTTCCTCATGTTTCGTTTTCTTGGTTTGGTCATCCTTATTACAATTTGGAATGAAAAAAAGTACCACAAAACCTCTTTTCTTTTATATGGGTTTATGAGCTAAGTAATAAAAAATCAAAATCTATCACTGTGATTAAATTAACTAAATTTGAATAATGCAGTCTTTCAGACTAAGATAACATGATGGTGACAGCCAACATGGCTTCACTAAGGGCAAATCTTGCCCAACAAATCTGGTGGCATTCTATGATGGAGTGACAGAGATGGTGGACAAGGGATGGATGACGGACATCATCTTCCTTGAGTTGTGCAAGGCCTTTGGCACTGTCCAGCACAACATCCTTGTCTCTAAATTGGAGAGGCATGGATTTGACAGGTGGACCACTTGATGGATAAGGAACTGGCTGGATGGTCGCACCCAAAAAGTTGTGGTCAATAGCTCAATGTCTGTGTGGAGGTCTGTGAGGAGGGGTGTTCCTGAGGGTCAGTACTGGGACCAACACTGTTCAATATCTTTGTTGGTGACATGGACAGCGGGTCAAGGGAGGTGATTCTGCCCCTCTACTCTGCTCTGGTGAGATCCCACCTGGAGTACTGCATCCAGCTCTGGGTTCCCCAGTACAGTAGACCTGTTCAAGCAAATCCAGAGGAGGCCACAATGATCAAAAGAAGGCTCCAGGGTAACCTAATTGCAGTGTACCAATACTTAAAGAAGTCCTATAGGAAAGTGGGAGAGGGACTGTTCACCCGAATGTGCAGTGATAGGACAAGGGTCAATGGCTTTAAGGTGAAAGAGGATGGGTTTAGGTTAGACATTTAGGTTATGAAGAAATTCTTTACTATGAGGGTGGTGAGGCCCTGGCACAGGTTGCCCAGAGAGGCTGTGGAAGCCCCATCCCTGAAGGCATTTAAGGCCAGGTTGGATGGGGCTTTGGGCAACCTGGTGTAGTGAGGGTGTCCCTGCCCATGACGGGGAGGTAGAACTAGATGATCTTTGAGGTCCCTTCCAACCCAAGGCATTCTATGATTCTATGATTAACTGAAGTCCAATCAATGAATTGATGAATTAAGAGTAGTATGAAATTACGTCAACACTTATTCAATGGTACTGGACAGCAGTTAAGATTCACTTAATAAAAAGTAACTATATGTAAGTGACTCTTACAAATGATTAATTACAGAAATATAAAACAATGAACCCACTTCCCTTACTCTGTGCTATGCAGGAAGGAGTCCCAAGGTTCCTGTGCAATAAGGGATTCACACAGTTAACTCTTGTTCCTTGCTTTGATATAGCACACATCCTTAAGGGCTTCTAGTAGATTTCGTTTTTCCCATGATTAATTTATTGAGATAAAGTGAAAGGTGGCGTTGTGAAGCGGTGTTTGCCAAAAGGATGTTCCCGTGCATTTGCTGAACACGCAAGCATATGCATTTGCATCTCTATGGATGCTTAGGAGAATATCTGAACAATATTTGTAGGCAGAGGTAACATTTTTATTAGACAGTCTTGTACAGCTGGAGGAATGTGACAGGCTTTCAGATACACATGTCACTTTCCGGAACTGTAGTAGAAATAGGGAATTTAGAAACTGATGTTCAGTTTAGTGAGAAACACATTAGATGAGTAATATCTGAAAGAGAGAGCAGTTGGTACTTGTGGAGTTGCAAGGAAGGGAGAATGAGAAAGAGTGGAAAGGTAGTTACTGCCTGTGGGGCAAAGAGACACCCTTAACCCAGTTTCCTATAATTTCCTGTATTCACAAACCATGCTCAGTGTAATCATTAGTGAGTTTTCCCCTGTGCTCACAGTTCTTGTGCATTTTTATTCTCCAACAGAAACAACATAGATATTCTTGCTGACGATGATCAGATAAAGGGTTGTCTTTCATGGTAGACAGATTTTACAGGAACAAAATTCAACAAAATTCCAAGGAAACTGCTAAGAATTTTCAAAAGAAAATTTGAAAGCATTATGCACTATTTCTCACCTTCCCTCCTCACCATCCCTTCTCACTATTTCCCCCCCTTTCCCCCCCTCCCCCCAATTTAACAATACATAAGAAATGCTTAGAACACCTATTTAAGGCAATAATAATGTTATAGCTAATTTAAATAGAGGAAAACATGAAGATTACTCACTGAACTTCAGTGTACTTTACAGGTATTCATTTGCTACATTCCTTCTCAGCTGTTTGAATGCTATGGAAAGGATGCTACCATATGGAAAAACATCATGAACAGACAATGCCAATTTATTTGTCATGTGTTTAAAGACAGAGTATCTGTGAACAAGCTGGGAAAATTATGGGTGATACTACTTGTACAGTCTTTGTCAAGGATACTACTGCATGCAGTTTTGGGCACCACAGTACGAGAGACATGAAAATATTGGAGACTGTCCAGAAGAGGGTAATGAGGATGAGGAAGGGTGTGGAAGGGAAGTTTTACGAAGAGAGACTGCAGTCCCTTTGTTTGTTCAGCCTGGAGAAGAGGAGGCTGAGGGGAAACCTCATCATGGTCTGTGGCTTCCTGACGAGGGGATGTGAAGGGGCAGGCGCTGATCTCCTCTGGTGATCAGAACCTGAGCGAAGGGCATGAAGCTGTGACAGGAAAGGTTTAGGTTGGATATTAGGAAGAGGTTCTTTACTGAGAGGGTGGTCAGGCACTGGAACAGGCTCCCCAGGGAAGTGGTCACAGCACCAAGCTTGACTGAGTTGAAGAAGCTCCTGGACAATGCCCTCGGTCCCATGCTCTGACTTGGCTGGGTCTGTGTGGACACAGGAGTTGGACTCAATGATTCTTATGAGTCCCTTCCAACTCAGGATATTCTATGATTCTATGATTCTACTTAGACTGTAGTATTCTTTGAAGCCTGCAGGTGAAAATTCATTTATCTTCTAATGCAAATTAAATAATGATTCAGGTTTATATTCAGCAGAATTTAATCCCTGAATAACCATACCAAAATTAGGCCAGGAATGAATTTCACTGATCAGGTTTTGTAAAGAAATCATTTTAATTTGCAGTTACACAGTGCTTAGTACCAAAGGATCTCAAAGCATATGACTTTTAATTAAATGTCATGACCTGTCCCTGTGGAAGATATGCCTAGTGTTATAATTTAATTTTTTATTGTAGTCATTAAAATCTTGGCAATCCTTTCCAACTTCCCATGGAAAAAATGTTCACCTGAATTTGATATGAAGTTTGTTTTCTTTGGTGTACCTGAGTGAAACATCTACATGAAACCCAATACAGAGTGATAAACTTTCTAGGTATCTTGCTTCTCAGAATAGGATCCCAGACTATATTTTAGGACTCAGTAAAAAACATACTGAAGTATTTACAGTAAATTGCTAAAGTAATTTGAGGAAATGCTGGGGCAAAGAACAAGGCTTCAGATCTTTATTCTTAACCCTCTTCTTTAAAGGTTCAGGACATACTCTGTCTATGTGGGCTTCGTAGTTCTGAGTTTGTCCTGGAAAATAGATCTGAATAGGTCGCACCTTCATTCAAAATATACTTGTAAGTGCAGGAACTGTAGAGGGACATAATGCTGCTCTTCTTTTCATTGATAGTTCTCTTGCAAGAGTAATTATAATTTTGGATTTAGGTAGCTAAATTTCACCCACACACCACTTACAGTATTACCAGCCTTTTCTGCAATGACTCATTTAAACTAATTAAAACTTAAAAATTAAATGTTCCACCCTAAGAAATCATAGGAAAACCTTTTATTAGTAGGATAGCACAACATTGCAACACATTACCCAGGGAGATTGCACAATTTGAATCCTTGTATGTTTTCAGAAGTAGGCTAGACGTAGCCATGATTGAGCTGATTTCATGGTGGCAATAGGCTCGTATCAAGTAAGATTTAGGGATAGGTGGTCTCATAATCTTCCTTCCAAATGATATGACTATACATGGATGTCTGTTTTGGGTAATCTGACTGAAGCTATCAATGTATTATGTCAACACAGCAACCCATTTGTGAAGAGCCAAGTTGATTTGGGGGATTCTTATTGCTCTGATTTATTTGGATCTACCTTGTGTTCAGCTTCTTACTAGTTTTTGTCTGCTGAGAATTTTCTTCTGGCTTCTGCATTATTAAAATACAACAAGAGAGGATAAATTAGGAAATGATGATTGATGTCATAGTTTTAAGTACAAACCGGAAAACTAACTCAGTCCTTGTTATGGTGACTGCACTGAACAGCAGTACTTCCAGAAAGGCTTGTTCTGGGCTGCACAAGGAAAATGGAGCAGAGTATAGTTATGGGAATCAAGGTTCTGCTTCTTGGCACTGTGTATAACCCCAAGGCTTCCATGCATGATAAATATTCATTAGTCAATGCTAGTTGCAGCCATCAGTCACAAATGATATTGTAGTTTTAATTCTTCTAAGCATTTAAGAGGGGGCAAAATCATATATAATGATTCCACTTTGCAGCTGAGCAACAAATGTTAATATAGGACCCTCTTGTCTATATTTTTGCAATTCATTGCCCATAGAAGGCTTCAAAAGGCTTGCAAGACTTTTCAGGGTCTGCCTGTAATGAGTGATTCACACCCTACAATCCTGGTTGAAAATGAAGAGCAGGAGGCTGAAACCAGGATTAATTTATTTTGGTTTTGTTTGGGACTTTTTTTGGTCATTACAGGCATGAGTTCATCTGAAGATGAGGCAACTAGACAGACTGGCAATTCAAAGCAATGTGAAGATAAATGGAGAATATATGTGCATAGATAGAATCATAGAATCTCAGAATTGTTTTGGTTGGAAAAGACCTTTAAGATCATCAGGACCAACCACTAACCTAACAGTGCCAATTTTGCTGCTAAACCATGTCCCCAAGCACCACATTTACATGTCTTTTAAATGCCAGGAGGGATGGTGACTCAACCATTTCCCTGAGAAGCCTGTTCCAATGATTGACAACCCTTTCAGTGAAGAAATTTTTCCTAATCTCCAATCTAAACCTCTCCTGGCACAACTTGAGGCCATTTCTTCTTTTCCTGTCATTTATTACTTAGGAGAAGAGATGAACACCTACCTGGCTACAACAGCACAAACATATTTTTAATATGGTCAAAACAACCAGACATGAAAAATGTGGTTCCTTTGCTTTCTTACATTGATTTGTTAATTAAAATTTAATACCTGGGTAGCCACAGATTGGGAATAATCTCAGTTAACAACAGCCAACTAGTTTCAAACTCCTTTCTGTCTATGATTAATGGAGAGAAATTTTGCACCATAAAAAGTGTTTCATCCCTTAAGTATCTAAAATGGATACATGGATACAGGAGTTTAATCCAAACCAGAGCCTTCCCATATCAGCTCAGTTGTCAATAATGTCATCATCTTCTTACATAATTCTTCCAGGTTCCAAAAATTTTGAAATTTACAAATATGGTGTTATGTCTTCTTCTTCCTTCTCTATGGTGTCTTACACCATCTTAGTGGATTCTGTCTCTCTTCATAAGAATTACACAACTATCTCTGTCTCCAGGGGTCTATTGTGAATAGTTTTTTCAGTTTGATTTTACAGAATGATTTCGTACTTTTAAAATTTATTGTTCTTTCCTATTTTTGAACACTCATTTGAATCCAGGTATCAAGAAAGAAGCAGAAGTTGATCTCTGTTGTCAGAAATCAAGATATATTAACTAAGAAATTAAATCCTGATTGGTTCAACAACAATGTGAATATTAAGGCACAGTACATCTTGCCATGCACTAAACCAAGAAGTGAAAACAGCTTTTCCCTGGTATATGAGGAGCTTTCACTGAAATGCACTGTGTCTGTGTGCATTTAAAGGCAAAAGCTGATCAGCTATGCCTTGCCATGTATATTGATCACCCAAATTGTATTTCTGTCCTGATACATCTAATTGGGACTTCCTAACTGAATTAATAAGTCAGTTTTCTAAATGAAAATTCTGAAGAAGAGATTAAATTAAAACCATAGAAAAAGAAAATAATGGCACTTCTCTCCTGTAAAGTCAGCAGTAAATTTGATAAATTTCACTGTTGTGAATTAGGATTGACTGAAGTATCACAACTGGAAAAATGTATTTCCAGGACCTATTATTGGCCATTACTGATGAGCTGAAAGAACACAGTTTCAGCTGGTTTCATCTAGTCAAGAAATATTAGTATGCTTCATATGTATCATAATACTAAATATTTCACAATATTTCTATTTATGTGTGTCTTTACAGTTAATTTTTAATTTACTTTTTTATTAATTTCTGTAAATCACCATTTTCTGGGACTTTACTTAACTGGAAAAGATACAATAATCATGAATAAAATACAATTATGGAAAATATTACCCATGGGAAAATGTACTTATCAAGACAAGCATGAGTAGAAACATACTGGAAGAAGAATTTGTAAAAGGTAAAGCAAAATTTGAGCAAAGCTAAATTCAAACCATTCTGTCTAAAAATTCCCTATTCATTCAAAATTCATCTTGAGTTTCTATGACTCAGGAAAAAAAAAGTCTCAGTCCTCTTATGTTTACAACTTCACCCATCCTTTGGAATTAGCCCTGTTGTTTTGGAGAAACGGCCTCACATTTCTTGGGAACGGCATCTGTGCTAGATATGACTATTTTACTCCTGTGGAAATTGCTTCAGTGGTAGCAAAACATGCCTTCACAAAACGTTCAGTTCCCACACACTCCCCAGTGACTTGATGCCTTTTAGCAGCTGTACTCTCAGTACATTCCAGACAACTTTGAACACCATTCTTCTTTATTTTCTGGATGATGAAGCTATTATCACCCCAAAATATACTTCAGGAGCAAAGCTGGACCTTCTCATTTTCGCCACTTCCTTCTGCTTGTGACAGGGTGCAGAACAACCCAAGAAACTCGCTCTTCTGTATTTTTCTGCTGAATAAAAGTCTCAGAGAGTGAATTGGAGCCCTAGAACTTTGATCATCCACATTTCTTTATTTTAAATTCTTCTGCTTCTGTTTTGGACTGCTCCATTTAGCTTATTCCAAGGTAATAGCCTGGCAGTTCATTTCAGAGACTGCTTCTATAAAACAGTAGGAATGGGACTGTACCAGGTCTTCCTGTCTTCCCCAAGTGACCCAAAAGTCCTTGCACTCTCAAATCCCATGAGGCCATGAGGAATACCTTTATGCAGTGAGTGCTATATACCATCAATTTCAAGCAATATTCCCCCACTGTTATATACAGACCTCACATTATTTCAGATTATTTGAACTGGGGAAGAAAGAAAGAAAACAAATTTTAAATGGAAAACAATAATTCTGATGTAAAGCCACAGTAGGTCCAGAGGAGACCCCAAACCAAGTACTCTGCAGTATGGTTGTGACGATTCTGTGCTCTTACTAGAGGAGTCTGAAGATAGCTTCTCTCCTTAAAGCCTTTCTCCTCTACCCCAATCAGCCAGAAAACAGGCAATCATCACAGGAGGTCAGTTTCTCTGAACGGGGATCTCATGATGGAGTTAAAATGCAAAAAAAGAAGCTCAGGTGAAAGTTCTGAGAGGAGGTGGAAATAGGGACATCCTACCAGGGAAGAATTTGCAGTCATCCTTGCAGAGATGAATACCAGGACTCTGTTGGGCTCCTTTAGCAACAATGAAGTGTGAGGGTAAACAGTTATTAGATCATTTTTTGCCCTTTATTTCACATATGTCAAATTTTGGGATCCACTACACGTTCAAGAACTTGGACCGTAAGATAGATGAAAAGAGGCACCCTGGTTTATTCAGCCTGTAGAAAAGACTAGGGAAGGGATCTGACTGATCTATTCATCTACCTTAACAGAATTAAAGAAACAATGGAGCCAGATTCTCAGAAGAACCAGCAGCTGCAAGTCATGATAAAGAAAATTCTTACTGGGCACAGGGAGAAATATTTAGACTGAATGTGACAAAGGCTGTGAAATGTCCATTCCTGGAAGTCACACAGGTCTAAGATTTTGTTGGAGACAAAGTCAACAGTAGCACAGGGACCTGGATTCAAAGAGTGTTGCCATTTCAGTGTGTGAAAAATAGGTACTCTCTTTGGGAAAAGAAGAGGCAGGTGACTCCCAGTGCAAATGAAGATTGTTGAGCATCAGAGGGACTGGAGAAACACTGAAATGAGTCAGCAGTAGCTGGAATTGGCCAGACAAAGAGCCAAGCTGAGGATGGGCAGCCTGAAGTGAAACTTGGTACAGGCTTGTCAAAGGAGGAGATTGGAATGGGGATGTAGAAGAAATAAAAAGAAGAGAGTCAAACTTCATAGGAAAGGCTCCATTTCTCACTCCATGTCAGAAATGAAGCACAGGTCTCCTGAATATACCAACCTTCCACCATCAACAGAGGTCTGTGAACCCTCATCCATCTCTTAGAATTTTGATATAGATTGTGTTTCAATTAAGCTATACCCTGCAGCATGTGGAGGACCTGTTTGTTGCTCAGGCTGGTGAGAGCATGCTGCATCTACCGAATGCCTGATTTTCCTTTCTGTGGAGACCAGCATGCGAGGACATGAAGATGGGAAACCAGTATAGAGCTGATGTCTGATATGGAGTAGTAATGCAGCCAGTGTGTTCAGATGGCTGTGAGAGCTTGAAAGCAGTCCCACAGTTCATATTGTGCTGCAGAAACCAATCCTCAGACTAATTCTAGCAGTAACTTCAGCAGCTCAGGCATCTGAGGTCTTCAGGGGAAACTTATAAATGCCATGCTTGCTGTGTCTGAGGGCTTCTGCAACGCAGTGTGATGGTGTTAAGGGAAGTATCCACAAAATGGCTCCTATTTCTTTTATAAAAGCTCACACTCTGAATTTAAACAAACCAGCTTACAGACTTTCAGCATTTGCAAATTCTTATTCTCAAACCATGCCTGCCTGCACTACAGCCAGGAGCAGAGGGCAGCCTATGTCAGTACTAATGGCGATGCCTATTTTATTAAATGTTGAAAAGCCTCATGGTATTTCTAAAAAGGTTGATAAGATTTTTATTTCTGTTACTGTAGGTGCCCCAGGCATATGCAGTTATTGTAAAGTAACACTCCCTACTGCAGCATTTCCTGATTTATAGGATCTGCCTCGTCTCCTCCCAGCTGAGATGCTCAAGGGTTTCATGGAAACAACAGAGGACAGGAAACAGAGGGGTTGTTACAGGGTGTGCCACGGGAGGTCAGTGAGTGCTAACAATGTTTGAGAAGAGGCTTACGAATACTCACAGGTATTTGAGCTGGAAGACATGAAGCAAAATAATTTATTTCTCTCACTGCCAGTGGCCAGACCCACATACTTCACAGGAAGCCACAAGCCCATAACAAAGAATAATAGGATAGTTGTTGCACAGAGGAATGTCTTTTCTAACTTGAGAAAGTTTGTATTTTATACTTGAAACATGGAAGTTTATGTCTCCTCATAAATTTTACACTATCCAACTGCAACTCAAGGTTGCATTGGGCTTTGTTTTTTTAATTCATTCTACCTGCTGTATTAAAAAACCCAACTCATTGAACTCTTGAATTTGGTAACTTTTTGTGGCTGTTAGGTTAATTTGATGCCACTGAAACACTATTGTGTTCTAAAACTGCACTTGTCACTTTTCTATTTCAGTTTTTCTGTGAATCTTACTCATAATGCTATAAAACAGTGTCATAGGAGCTGCTCCAACTGAAGACGAGGGACACTTTTCCTGTGCAGTTGGGTTTTAATCTTGGTTCTTGCATCCCCTAGTTCACAATTCAAAAAGGGTAATTTGCAATGCACAAAAAGGTAAATTCTTCACAAAGACAAAACTGTCATGAAACATTTCTTGTTTTGGAATATGGAAAGTAGCCACAGGCTACCTTTGTTTTATCAGGGTTTCCTCCTTTTTTAAGTTGAATTAAAAAAACCTAAACCACAACCTGAAGGTGTAAAATCATTTCTTTGGTTCTTTTCCTAGCTTCCTGTGTCTGAATAAACATGTCAATCAACTCTGTTTCTATCTTTCATATGCTTGTGAAAAAAAGCAAATAAAAGAAGCTTCTCTTCTCTTTCATCCATTTCCCCTGTTTACTTGAGTCCTAGTCCACAGAGTCTGATTGGAAAGAAATTAAGAGTTCTGTCATCTGCTTTTTAAAGAGCTGAACCTGTTTAATCTAAATGTTCCCCAGGCCTCATGCACAAAACATTTCACATTAGCACAAAACTAACAGAGATCAGTGCCTGGCATCATAATGGCTTAGTTTACTAAGTGACACTGAAATTAACTCCAGTGGAGTTAATTTTAATTTCTCATGTGCAGAGAAGCAAACTAAAAAAATAAAAGGAAAATGAGAGGCAAACCAACAATTATGGTCTGGCTTATTTGATGAGATACTTCTGCATAGGTTTTGCAGGTTCAAATGGAGCATTCTCATCAATGCCACTCTTTCATTCAATAGCACATTTTGCTATGAATTATATATTTGTACAAAGTACCTATGAGTTATGAGTGGTGTGCTTAGTAGTAAGGTGTTTCTTTGTCCTGCAAACTGTAAATGTACCAAAGACTGCAAAATTTTATCACCAATTTAGCTGTAGTTTATGGACCCTCTAATTTTCATGTGTTTTGGTCTGCGCACTTGTATGCAGATTTTGCTATACCAAACTCCCTTCTGAGGTCTTTCTGGAGTACTATCAAAGTTTCAGTTCAGAACTGCTTACACAGGCAAAACTTCACTTCACTGAGATTTCCTTGAGTAAGATGCACTCAGAGTACTTGATTTGCCTCTACAAGATGTTAGAGGGGAAATGGAAGAATTTAATTTCTTTCAAGTGAAGCAGCTCTAAACCAATGTGACTAACAAGTGCTTACAGAATACATTTAACACTGTAATACAATGTTTTTACACCAAGAGTTATCTGTGTCTGTGAACAAACATTAGCTGACAACTTGTTCCCTTCCTAGAACTGTGTGCTGATTTTGTGCTTTTAATCTGATAATTTTGTTTCAGTGAGTCACAGAGATACAGTTCATGTTGTAGAACCTCTAATTGGTATTTGATGTTGAGAAAAAGAGGCCTTTTGTCTTTTCTTCAACCTTCTTGATCGTTGACTATAATTTCAGGTTAATATGTGCCTTTTTTTGTTTCTGATGTAAGTGCCTATAAAGCTCACTTTATGTTAAATTATATACATATATCAGAAACTGAAAGAGACAGCCTACAGTCTGAAAAAGATTTTGAAACCAACAGGAGATAGGAGCAGGTTAGACAAAGAGGATCTTTTAATTTTGATACTTATAAACTGGGGAACTGCAAGGAAATTGCAAACCCACATTTTTACATTCAGTACTAGCCATGGACTGGAAATAGCAGGTGTTCCAGAGACACGTCTAAAAAGTCTTTAGCAGAAGGATACAAGAAAAATAACATAAAGGGTGAGGTCTTTTTCTAGCCTCAGAAGTGTGGAAATCTGTGTGTCCCAGTACACGTTCTGATAGCTCAGTGGTCTTTAGAAGTGGCTTATTCTTGGCATCAGAAACACTTTATAGCAATAAATTCCATATTGTGTTTATATATTTTATGGGAAACAAAAGTAGCCTTTTTTTACCACCTTTGATTTTCTCTTTCTGAATTTGTTTTCCTTATGCCATGAGACAGGGTGAAGTAGAAGCTAAAGCTCCGTCAGTATTCCATGTAAATCCACTACCCTACTGCCTTTATGCATCTCCCTGCTGGTGGTGCAGAAATGAAGAGTTTTGGGAAATAGATACAAAAACTGAGAACTGCAAAATGAAAGACTCTGGCAAAGGGACTTTCCTTGTTGCTAAAATATATCCAAAGTGAGTTTTGTTTTGATGTGTTTTGTTTATATTTTTTCTTCTTCAATTATCTGTCCTGCTGGTAAGTCTGAATCAAACTGTCAAACTGAGTTTTCCTTTGGCTCAGTGGGCACAGGTAGTGTCTGAAGACTGCAGGCCATCCAGCCACAGGAGGTGTGTACCCTGAAGCTTTTGTGTCACAGAGGGACAAAAGCACTTCCCTTCCCTGGGAAACAGCACAGCATTGACTCCCCTTTACCAAAGGATAAACACATGATCTTTTGTATCTTCTACTCTTATTTGTACATGAATTAAAATCCAGTTAAAATCACTTGAGTGCCAATAACTTCAAGACAAGATCGTGTTGCTGGCTATAAAACAGCATGGGGAGAACTGGTGGAAATCCTTCCACCCTGCTGTGATCCTTTCTGAGACACTTCTGGACTGGTTCCCTACGTTAAAACTAGCAGTTAGTTTTCTGATATAGGCTAGTTTTAGTGGTAGCTTCTGTAAAGTGAAGCCACAGGACTCTTTTCAATGAGCCACTGAGCAGCTTTTATGCATCTTTTCAGTTCTGTCACTGTCAATAGGAACTAACACCAGTAGCGGCCAAACTCGCTGTCATTCAGGCAACACCAGCTGTGTTCCAGGCGCTCTTAATGGTCACTTAGGTGTCATTTAGTTCCAAGGGAACCTATGGCTCATCTATCACTTTAAAATTGCTCAGCTGTTATAACCGCACAGCTGACTCGGCAGGGACTGTAGCAAAGTCTACAAAGACAGTTAATGGGGATCAGTAAGGACTGAAATTGGCTGCTGGCCACTTGATAGAAGAGTTTCTCCTTGTGAGGTGGGACACTGGGTTCTGTTTGCCTCCTGTTCTAGGGCTGAAAGTCTAGGTTTGCAAGCAGAATAGACCAATACACTGGGACAGCGGTGGGTCTTTGTTCCTGAAATCCCTATCTGGATTCTAAGGAAACATTGCCCATCATGCACCAAGACATGACAGATGTTTTCTTTTGAATCTGCTTCCTAAACTTTCTAATCACTGCATATTTGCATACAGGCAGCCATTGTAAGTCCTACCTGTTTAGAAAACTGCAGGAGCCATTAAAACATTCAAATACAATGTGCAAATGCTTAATGTAGGAACAAATTTTGGGTACTGGATCCTATATGAAGACATACCTGTCTTGTAGCCCTAAAGAAAAAGGGAAACACAGATACATGTGTAATTTCTATTGCTTAGAATATGGCTTCTGTTGACTACTGGCATTTTGCAGATTAAGTTTTGAGGTATTCTCTCTGTAATAAAAGTTGCCTTTGGATTTCCCATTGATTCCAGTCATCTAAAACACTTGTGCTATGCTCTATGCCTAGAGCTGGAGTATGATGAATACAGGGTCGAGTGTCTCTGGGTGAAAATCAGAGGAGAACAAAATCAGCGAGATATAGTGATGGGAGTCTGCTATAGACCACCTGACCAGGAGGAGGAAGCTGATGAGTTGTTTTTTAAACAACTGGGTGAAGTCTCGCGATCACCAGCCCTCGTCCTTATCGGGGACTTCAACTTACCGGATGTCTCCTGGAGGTACAATACAGCAGGGAGGAAACAGTCTAGCAGGTTCCTGGAGGGTTTGGAAGACAACTTCCTGACCCAGCTGGTGAATGAACCCACAAGGGAAGGTGCCCTGCTGGACTTGTTGTTTGTCAATAGAGAAGACCTGGTGGGGGATGTGAAGGTTGGAGGACGCCTGGGGCATAGTGATCATGAGCTTATAGAATTCTTAGTACTGGGAGAAGTAAGGAAGGGAGACAGCAGAACAAGCACCTTAGACTTGCGTAGGGCTGACTTTGGACTGTTCAGAAAGCTGCTCGATAAGATTCCATGGGAGGCAGCCCTTGAGGGCAAAGGAGCCCAAGAGGGTTGGTTGCTTCTCAAGAAGATAATCTTGGTGGCACAAGAACAGGCTGTCCTAGTCGGTCAGAAGAGGGGTCGGCGAGCTAGGAAGCCAGCCTGGCTGAGTAGAGAGATTCAGGCTGATATATGGGAAAAGAAGGAAAAATACGAGCTTTGGAAGAAGGGGCAGGTGTCTTGGGATGATTATAGGAATTTAGTGAGATCACGTAGGGAGAAAGTCAGAAGGGCTAAAGCTGAACTGGAACTCAGGCTGGCCACTTCTGTAAAAGATAATAAAATGTCCTTCTATAGGTATATTAACAGTAAAAGGAGGGTCAAGGAGAATCTCCAGCCCTTATTGGATGCTGATGGCACATTAGTGACAAGGGATGAGGACTAGGCTGAGGTCCTTAATTCCTTCTTTGCCTCAGTCTTTAACAGTAAAGAAGGATATTCTGTGAGTACTCATCCTCTGGAACTGGATGACAGGGAGGGGAAGAATAACAAAGTTCCCATGGTTCAGGAGGAAATGATTAGCGACCTACTTGGCCAGTTAGATACCCACAAGTCAATGGGGCCAGATGGGATTCACCCGAGGGTACTGAGGGAGCTGTCAGATGTGCTTGCCAAACCCCTTTCCATCATCTATCAGCAATCCTGGCACACTGGGGAAGTTCCAGTCGACTGGAGGCTGGCAGATGTTACACCCATATACAAGAAGGGCCGGAAGGAGGATCCAGGGAACTACAGGCCTGTCAGTCTGACCTCAGTCCCAGGGAAGATCATACATGCACGATGGCCAGGGGATCGGGCCTAGTCAACATGGGTTTACAAAAGGTAGATCCTGTCAAACTAACCTGATCACCTTCTATGACAAGGTGACCCGCTTAATGGACGAGGGTAAGGCTGTGGATGTGATCTACCTGGACTTTGGTAAAGCCTTTGACACCGTTTCTCACAGCATTCTGACTGAGAAACTGGCTGCCACTGGCCTGGACAGGTGGACCCTCAGCTGGGTTGAAAACTAGCTGGATGGCCGAGCCCAGAGGGTGGTGGTGAATGGAACAAAATCCAGCTGGAGGCCGGTCACGAGTGGCGTCCCCCAGGGCTCAGTCCTGGGTCCAGTCTTGTTCAACATCTTTATCAATGACCTCGACGAAGGGATTGAATGCTCCCTCACTAAGTCTGCAGATGACACTAAACTAGGAGGAAGTGTTGATCTGCCTGAGAGTAGGGAGGCTCTTCAGAGGGATCTGAACAGACCGGACCGATGGGCTGAGACCAATGGGATGAAGTTTAACAAGGCCAAGTGTAGAGTGCTACACATGGGACATAATAACCCCATGCAGCGCTACAGGCTTGGGGGAGACTGGCTGGAGAGCTGTCAGGCAGAGAAGGACCTGGGGGTGTTGGCTGACTGCAGACTGAATATGAGTCAGCAGTGTGCTCAGGCAGCCAAGAAGGCCAATGGCATCTTGGCTTGTATCAAAACCAGTGTGGCCAGTAGGTCTAGGGAGGTGATTGTGCCCCTGTACTCGGCATTGGTGAGGCCACACCTCGAGTACTGTGTCCAGTTCTGGGCTCCTCACCACAAGAAGGACATTGAGGTCCTGGAGCGAGTCCAGAGAAGGGCAACCAGGCTGGTGCAGGGGCTGGAGGGCAAATCCTATGAGGAGCGGCTGAGGGAGCTGGGGCTGTTTAGCCTAGAGAAGAGGAGGCTGAGGGGAGACCTTATGACCGCCTACAACTACCTGAAGGGAGGTTGTAGAGAGGTAGGTGATGGTCTCTTCAGCCAGGTGACAGGTGATAGGACAAGGGGGAATGGCATGAAGCTGTGCCAGGGCAGGTTTAGATTGGATGTTAGGAAAAATTTTTTACTGAAAGAGTTGTCAGGGCCTGGAACAGGCTGTCCAGGGAGGTGGTCGAGTCACCTTCCCTGGATGTGTTCAAAAAAAGGGTAGATGAAGTACTTAGGGATATGGTTTAGTTTAGGATGTGAATGGTTGGACTTGATGATCTTCAAGGTCTTTTCCAACCTTATTATTCTGTGATTCTGTGATATCCAATTTAAAGGCAAGTAAATCCATGCTGAGGCTTGCTCTTCCCAAATCAAGCGAACCAATGCAGCAACAAGAAATGAGATAGGGCCCCTCTACTTCAATGGAAGAAAAAGAGTGATGGGTAAAATTATGGAATAACCTATATTATCTGTGTGCCCCTGAACAATTTAAAACATCAGTTAGGCTAATTAAGTGCTTATTCCTGAGACAGTCTATGACTTTTTCTCCACTCATGCGATGACTTTACTTTAGGCTGATGGTTGAGGTCAGAAAGCCTGAAGAGATGGTACTGTAATGACTAGCTCACTCTTCCATGGGTCTTTCAAGATGGCTGAACAAAGGCTTGTCACATGGAAAATTAAACTATTGAACAGCTCTTGTTGTTAGAAAATGTGAGGATACAATTAATTCTGAGACAGAAAAAATTTGCCTGGAGCTGCACCAACTTAAATTTTCTTCATATTACATGTTGGAAAGTGCCCAAAACATTAATGTACCTTTTTCAAAGCAGGTATTGCAAGCAACACTTGAGCACTCTTTTGTTATGCATTCTGCTGAATTATTCAGCTGAAATACATTCTTCCAGCTAGCTATAACCCCGTGCCCCAGCCAAAACTCTGGCCTAAACCCTCATGTGCCTTACAGATAGCTCAGTACCTTTTTTCCTCTGTTAATTTTGTATTGTCCCTCCTTGCTGAAATGCAAAAGAGACCTATCAGCAGAAATAATTATTGTAGCTTTCCCTTCTGACTTCAGAACATAATTATTACTCTTTTGTTTTGTTTGGATGCTGTGGAAACTCTTAATTGACTTTTAATTAATGACCAAGCTAGCTACAAATGAATATTCTTTAACTGGCATATATACCTTTATTATTTGCACACCACATCTAACCCACTTCAAACTGTGCTTGAGCATGCTAAGATTATGTGGAGTTATTCGCAGAAAGAAAAGGTAAGAAGGGCAAAATTTGCAGCCATATGCTTCCTGAGAACTTATTAATCAGAAAAAAAGTCTATTTAAAAAATACCAAGGTTATTCCTTTGCCCGGGCTAATCTGTTGTGCCCTGACAGCTCAACACTTGAAGGTACAAACAGTTTTGGAACAGAGAAGTGCCGTAAGCCATGAATTTACAGAGGTAGAGCTGGCAAAACAGGGAAGGTGAGAAGGCTGGGCTTAGCTTTAGATGTGTGGTTTAAAACTACCTTCCTCACCTTCAGCTGCTTATTTAAAAATGTATTTCTAGCCGTGGAATTTTTGCATGAAAAGACATTACTTCAAAGCTTTGCATAATTTGCGTTTCTCTCCCTCTGATCTTTGTGTTGGCTGCTTACAAAGGAAACCATAATAAATTATCACTGGACTAATTAGCAAAAGGCAAGAATGGCATTTTCACTTTCATACTATCTCTTATATATATTGTCCTTATATTCAGTGCTCTCTAATTTCAAACATTTTCATATAGAGCACCCACAAAACTGTACCCACAAAACCATTGTTGAAATATTTAGTGCATACAGGAGCGAACATCTATCAACCTCTATTCAGGATATTGGATCGAGCCTTCCAGAAGAATTCATCTGCATAAGCCTGTTCTTTCATGCCTTTTTTCTTCAGAAGCCCTCAGATATTGGTAAAGTGTGGGCTCTCATGTTTTGACTGTATGATGAACATTTGACCTGTTGTGTGATGGGTTTGGGTGTAAGAACCCAACCAGCTTGATAGAGCTTAGTCAGCCTGATGCAAAGAGCCTGTTTATGCTTAATGGCAATGAAAAGTTTGTGCACAAATAACACAGTTACACAACTCCATGCTATTTGTTTTTAAAACTGCAAAATTCAATGCTTCTGAATTGAATTCTGAATGCTACTGCTTTGGGGGTGGTTGGACTTGATGATCTCTTGAGGTCCCTTCCAACTTCTACAGTTCTGCGAATAGTGTCTGCCACAGGTAAATGCTCTCCTTTTGTAGAGCTATTCAGCCAAGACAGTCAGAGTTTTCAAGAAAGATTCTTGAGAGCTCTCCTCTTATCAAAAGAAGCTCAGATGACTAGGCACTCTGTAAACCTCTTCCTCCAAGTTGCACATTCACCATAAACTGTGCAGCAGCACAATATAGGACCAAGAACTCTACTCCATAGACTCCCTGGATCCTCTTTTCCTCACCCATACAACTTCTTTATCATCTTTACCTCCTCTGCAATTTCAGTAGGGATGATTCCCTTCTGTAGCTTTTGTAAAAAATGAGATATTAAAAAAATGAGAGATATAAAAATATATCGTTGTAGCCCAGTATCTCAAATGTGTTTGCATTCATAAAACTCTTAGGAACTCAGGAGTCTGGACAATACTCGCAGAGTCCAAGGTGGTTTGTATGAAACAGATCTGAGGGGTTGATCATGCATTGAAAAGTCTGTCTACTGATTTTAGAGGTTTCTTTTGAACCTTCATGGAAAGGGGACTCAGATGTATTAGCTTTTATGAAATGATCAGAGTTTCTTTGATGGTAACACTTCACAAATATTTGTTATTATCAAAGAGCCTGAATAGCCAGCCTATGTCCATTATTTTCTACACTATTTTAATTGTTTTCATCACACAGGTCAGTTTAATCTGCCAGTGAATGATTTTTAATATAGCTTGACATGCTCTTTTGAGGTGTGAATTTTGATTTTGTGATGTGCCGATTTCACTGGAAGTACTCTCAATTTAAATTGGTGAAAAAGAATGACCCCAAAGTTTTTATGAACCAAAGAGATTGATGGAACATGCTTATATATTCATAGGCAGAATTGGCTGTGTAGCAATCATCTGGCATTTTTCAGCTCTCACACCACCTGAATACAGAAAATGATGAAGTTTCTGCAACTCAAATAGGTCTCTTTACCAAGTAATGCATGAATACTCTTATGTGTACAGTCTGCAGCACCTAGGAGATATGAAAAATTAAGAATGGCATAAAATTAACACAGAGCTTGCTGTTCTTGTATCTCCGAGGATGCAATTTAATGATTAATTCCCCTGAGAATAGACTCTGTCAACTGATCAATGCAAATGAAAACTGTTGACTAGCTAATACCTGCAGTGATGGTTTGAAAGAAGGCTGTGGCTAGAAAGTCTTTAGCATCAGAAGTAAAACTTGTATTCCATTAGCACAGAACCTTTCATCCTCCTTTGTCCTTCACTCAGAGAAGTCTAGTGTGCCTATGGAAACTAGGAAACAGTGCTGAGTCATCCTCTGGAACACAGGTTAAGTCGAAAAGGTTTAATGGGACATCAACCCATGTTAAATATGTTCCTGTACCTTCTGTAAACTGTCTCATCCATTCTCTCTTGTGTGAGAATACAATTTTCTGTACCTGTCCAACTACATCCTCTCTCTTCCTTCTTTCTGGTACCCTGGAAGTGTCAAATTTGACATAAAGCAGGAAGTCATAAGGATTTTTATTTCTAAATCTCTCTCACTGTTATATTGAGAAGCATGTAGCAAGTAACTCAGCTTTCCTGTCTGAAAATATCTGCATATTGTTTTCTGTTTGAACTGCACAGTGTTGTTCTACATACTTCTTCATCAGTATACTTTCATATACAATGTCATCATTGTACATATTAACTTGAAATCCTTAAAAAATTATGTATAGTATTGGATCTTATTAAAGAAAAAAAACCCCAAAACAACCCAAACCAACACATTAAGGGGAGGTTCAGACTTTACATTAGAAAACACTTCTTTACAGAGAAATTCATCAAACACTGGAACAGGCTTCCTAGAGAGGAGGTTGATGTCCCAAGCCTGTCAGTGTTTAAGAGGCATTTGGACAATGTCTTTAGTAGCATATTTTAACTTTTGGTCAGCACTGAAGTAATCTGCCAATTGGACTAGATGATCCTTGTAGGTCCCTTCCAACTACTCTCTCGTCCTTTATTAAGTTCGTCTCTATTCTGAATCTCCAGCTGCTTGTTTCTCATCCCACTGTTCTCTATTTTTCCTCTGTGATTTTTATCGTCTTAAATTTTACTGATCTTTTGTAATTTTCCTTTTCTTTCACTACATTTATTTCATTAACTCTTAACTTGCAAAAATTTTCACGTGACTGTATGGATAAAAGCTCTCTTAGCTGAAGATCGCAGGAAGACATACTCGTTCAGAAAGTCTTGTCAGTTATCCACTTATATATGTTCCATTTTTTCTGAAAACACTCCTTGCTTCTAGACCTTTATTAAAAACCTGCATTCCTTACTTTTTATGCTTAGGAGAATGAGGGATAATTTAAAATGAACTGTAAGGGTGGAACAGAATTCAGAGCAGAAAATGTAAAAGAACTGTTGACTTACTGACTGACTGACTGACAGTATAAACTGTAGAGGGCAAAAAGTAGGCTGCAATATGGTGTAGTGTAATGTGGTATGTAACCATCTCATGAAAAATCTGTTCTGCTGAGAAATGACATCCAGTTGGTGTTTGCTTTGTCATACATACTGAGATTCCTGCTATCCTGGCCAGCCTAATGAGAAGCAGAAATACTTGCTTGATTAATATTTTTCCTTCTTTCTACATGAATATTATGCAAGCATCATAAGCATTTAGATGTCATCTGTGATGAACTTCTCAGAGGAAATCAAAAGCTACTACCTTGAGCTCAATGACTTCATCAGCTATATCCTGAAAGCTTAGACTTTTATATTTGGATACACATGTAAGTCAGAATGCAACTCCCTGAACTCATGGGATGGGCAGTACCAACAGCGGCGCTTTATGGTCCTTTGTGAACTTAGTTATGTTTTCCAACAGCTGAACACAGGAAAGGGATCTTAAATGCATCAAAGTTTTTGGTTTTTTTTTTTTTAAAGCCACTTCAGCAATGTAAGCTATTTTGGAATAGCCTCTGGCATGTGTGGTGATTACTGTTGGATGGGTCATTGCAGGACTGAACACAAAGCTGCATCCAAAAGTCAAACCAAATATTGCCTAACAGCTGCAAAACAAATGTTGAGGCTACTTTTGGGAGAAATTATATGGCAGGAAATCATAAAGAGTTGGTCTGAAGCTAACAGCTGCTGCATCTGCTTCTGAAACTCTTTTCAAGAATGATTATATTAGGAAGGACAACAAACTTTGTATGATGTATTCAGCTTGCCCTGATCAAATTCCTAGTTTAAGTAATACAAAAGTCATTTTGATTAACAGTTGCTTAAATAAGAAACAGAGATTGTATTAGGTAACATAGACTTAATCAGTGGCAAAATGGCTCTTACAGAAGTTTATTGTTAAGCCCAAACCAAGTTACTTTGTATGAAGAGTCCATGTTTTTTTGTCAAGGCTCATGAATTGCCTGACAATGACCATGCATGCACAGGAGAAGGCAGTTTCAGAAAAGCATTGGTTATAGGGAACTACTCAAAACTGCAGATCGAAGACTGTGAAGACAAGTCAGTTCTTAGATTTACATGCTTGGTATATTTCTGTGGATGTGATTTGAGAACCCTGCTGCCACTTTAGACAAGCTAGGACAAATGGGGTTCAGCATCTTTGTCACAACCTGGAAAGAGACTAGATATTTGATCAAGAGAAAAACCTCACAACCACATGACTAGGTAAACTTATGATGTTGATGAATGTTGTGTTTCTTGAGTTGTAAGTAAATTAAAGATTTTAAAGAAAAGGAGACCCTGACAGTATCTGACTTCATATTTTCTTAGAAGTCTTGGGCTGAGTGGTGGAAAAGAAACTTCTGGAATCATAATGTCACACAAGCACCATTTTTACAGCTTTAAAACTCCTGGATGTGTACCCAAGGCAATATCTAAAGACCTGAGCATTTTTCATGGATGTGATGACAACATTTGACACAGTGTGCCAAGTGGGATTTCAGAGCATCCCCCTAATAAAAACTGTTCTATCCAAGAAAAAAATTTTTTGTTCAGTGGTGAGATATCACAAATGCACAGAATGATGGGGCAGGGACCTTCGGAGGTCATCTAGTCCAACCCCCCCAAACCCAGCTAAAGCAGCATCAGCTAGAGCAGGCTGCACAGGACAGTGTCCAGGCAGGTTTTGAATATCCCCGGAGAAGGAGACTCTACAACCTCTCTGGGCAGCCTGTCTCAGGGCTCTGTCACCCTCACAGTGAAGAAGTTTTTCCTGATACTGAGATGGAACTTCCTCTGTTCCACTTTGTGTCCTCTGTCTTTTGTCCTGTCACTGGACATCACTGAGAAGAGTCTGGCTGCATCCTTTTGACATCCACCCTTTAGATTTTTAGAAGCATTGATCAGATCCCCTCTCAGTCTTCTCCAGGCTTAAACAGATCCTGTTCTCTCAACTTTTCCTCACATGAGAGATGCTCCAGTGCCCTCATCATTCTTGCAGCCCTTCTCTGGACTCTTTCCAGTAGTTCCCTCTCCTTCCTCACCTAGGGAGCCCAGAACTGGACACAGTTCTCCAGATGTGGCCACCAGGACAGAGTAGAAGGGAGGATAACCTCTCTTGACCTTCTGGCCACACTCTTCTTAATGCACCCCAGGATACCATTGGCTGCCTTGGCCACAAGGCCATGTATACAGTTCTGTGGTGATACATACAGACCAGACCTTTCTGGTACAATAATAACACAATAGTAATTCAAATTAAAATTCAGTTAATTATGTGAAGATACAGAAATTATTGTGGATGTTTTCCTAGTGCTAAAATTCAGTTTGGGAGTGTCATAAATCTGTCTATATTTTCTTGTGTTTCATTTTAACTGTTTTGAATCCACATTGGCTCTTTAAAAAAACACTGACAAGGTTTTTTAAGGCTCCAGCTCAGCCGACAGTTTTAGTTACCTCAGTAAGTTACACCAGGCATTCTGAAACAAAGCTTGTAAACCCCACTCAGCTTTGAAATTCTTTTTTACTGCTCTTGTTTCAGTCACTGTACTAAGTCACTGTGAGTACAGTCTGTACATCTGAGGACTACTTTCAAGGAAGGCCTACTTAGATTATAGATAGATTATGTGTTTGGGAACCAGTTCACACTTCACACAAACTACTGGACAGCATATTCCCAAATGTTATCTCTAGCATAAATATTGGCAAGGCCTAACTAGATTATTATACAAGAAACTTTTAATTTGCATGTACACATATGCATTATGTTTACTTGTATCATATTGCTAAATATGGTAAGATCCTAATGTAATCATAATAAGGTAAGGTTTTGAGATCTCTTTAAGGTCTGTGGAATGTTCTCACATTGACATTGGCTGCTATTTTATTGACTAAGTTTCCTGTCAGCTTCAAAATAAACAAAACAAGTTCTCATATTGCACAGAGAGGTTGTGGCCACCAAAAAAGTATGTTTATATGACTATAGTAAAAATGTTTGTGCCAAAAATTTCTTTTATACTTCCTGGCTTGGCTGCTTTCACAGTGTTGGACGTACTACATTTATGAATTTATAGCACCCAGAAGCATCATAGATGATTTCCAAAATATCTCAGTTCATAGGTTTTCTGATTCCAAAGAGAAAAAAAGGTGGTTCAGTGATTTAAACCCGAGGATTTGAAATCTGCGTTGTTCTTGAAAGAAATCGCTGATGGAATCAAGCAAATGCATAAGAATTTAATTTTTCATATAAAATTGTTCTTAGTTTTATTATCATAAATCAAGAGCCAAGTGCAATCTCAAATACTTGAGCGACGTATTTGTTTCTTCAAATAGTTCCCTCAGAATATGTAGGCTTAAGTCACACTTTCTAAACACTAGGGTCTTTGAGACTATTAAGAGAGAATCATGTAGCCTGAGTTGCATTTCTCAGGCTATTTAATGCAAGTGCTCCTGTGTTAACACATTTTTGTCCTTGTAAATATTTTGTGATCAAGATTGATGGTACTGTGGAAGAGGCAAGTTACTTAGTCAAGTGTGTCTGTGATGATCACAAATGTTTTCCTACAAATTTGCAATGCTACCTAAAAGGCATCCTGGGGATGGTCCTTCTGTTCTGCAATCCTACAGCATATTCTTGCTTATATTTCTAACACTATATGCATAGAATCTTCTACCTTCTTTTAAGCAAATGTTCAATGCTACCTGTTAAAAGGAAGATCAAAGGAACTCCTTCTTAGACAACTGAGTTCCCTCTTGTAAGGTTTTGATTCATTGTAGGAGAGATGCCTGGGCTTTAGCTCTATGAATGAGAAATCTGTCAGCTAACCATACTTCTTTTTTTGACTTTGGATATTCTTCCGTAACCCAAAATAAGGAAAATGACAATTTTTTGAGTGCTGTGAGTTTCAATTACTTAGCCTGAGATTTGCAATTAGTATTTAGGTTAAAGCAGCTTGATATTTTAAAATATGACAAGGACCTAAAGTTCCTTTACGATTCAATGAGATTTGCTGGTCAGAGGCCCTAATAGCCAGGCAAAGGAAAGGTTTAAGAACTAATTTTAGGCACTTAAGACAAATATTGGACCACAAAAATCTGGACCTTTTCTAAGCTAGTATCGCTATAGGGGATGAGAGATATTAAATGGCCGTTATTAGAAACATGGCAGAAATTCAGGGCTTTCAGAGAGACTTGGGTACCTTACTGGCCTTTCAACAATGAAAACTATTATTCAGCTATTTCAGCACATATGTGTCTAAAAGCAGAACTGAGAACCCATAAAAGCTGTAACCATGGAACTACAAAGGATACAGTGCCTGTAGTATCCTACAGTAGCATACTTTCAAAAGAAAACTAATACATAATATTACCCTGAAGATTGACAAAAAAAAAGGAAGAGCTTTCCTGTACTAATAAAAAAAAATTAAAATGCAAACTATTTACATCTGGTTTTGACCTATATTTTTCAGACCCACTGCCTTGCACAGAATACAGAATAGAATCTTGTACAGGTCTAAAATACAGTTTTAGTTAATAAATACAAGTATGCATCCCTCATACGCATTGCTACAATAAAGACTGAATCATAAACATGCATTTTATGAGCTTTTTTTATGAGCCTGTAAGAGAATTTTTGAATCCCATCTGACCAGTGTCCTATTCACAATGAGTACAACTTGTTTTAACATGCCCTCGGGGAGGAGTCTATTTATGGTTCATTAATAAGGGCTGTTTTCCAAAGAGCTATCTGTTATATAATTATAATGAACACTAAAAAATGACCTCCCAATTTCTATGTTGGGGTTGTTCAATGTTTTCTGATAGCAAGAGAACAGATGAAAACATCTGTGCAGACCTAGCTTCTTGCCTAATTAGGCAGCTCTTGTGTATTTGCTTTTTCTTAAGCCATGCAAACAAATTTTTAAATTACATTATCTTACTTGTAGTCTATTTGGTGTAGGGGCAAAATGTAAATTATACTATTTAACTGTCTGGCTCTCTGCAGACACGGAGCATTTCTCCCTCTTTTTGTGGAGCTGTGAGTGGCGTGGTGGGTGTTGTCTAGGGAGTCAGGATGTAACTGTGCCTGACATATCATTAAGGAGAATAATATGCAGCAGGAACAGCAGCTGAGAGATGAAACCACTTTCTTTTGACATCTGTATCACATCTGAGAAAAGGAGTCATGACAGTCCTGCGCCTGGGCAGGAGCCTGCTCCATAGCCTCAGCAAGCATAAGTGTGTCTTACTTACTGCTGGTGTGAAGCACATTCAGGAGCTGACGCCTCTACTGAAGCTTTTCCCTGAATACCTGTTCCAAACACCCAAGGCAGCCCTCCTTTCTCGACTATTTGAGTCACTTTGAGCAAGGTGCTGGTTTCCTTCACCAGCCTGCGAAATAGTAATGCCAATAGATAATTATCCATCCTACTGTGGAAAGATAGTTTGCAACGGGCTTTCAGCTTCTGCATTAAAAGCTGCCTAGTGAACACAAAATATTATGATGGCTTTGAAGTTGAATGGTATATCAAAACATGTAAGGGAAAGCACCCTGCTCGAGACTGAAAGCTGCCTCCAAATGCACATTTCTATTTGTGCTTTCCCAGAGACTTTTACTGCTTTAAAGTTCCTTGTACATATCTGAGGAACAACATGGTGATCAGATCTCGTGTTATCTAGTAGGTGATAGAATTATGTATAAAGGAGAAAGCTTCTCTTTTTTCCTAGTTTTCCTCCAATCTCACATAGTAGTTCTATTGTGTTTTCTTTTTCAGTTCTGCGAAGCAAATACTTAACTTTATATTCTTCTCAGATCATCTCATAATATGTGCAACACTGCTACATAGTAAAAGTTGTCTGGGTTTTGGCTAACAGTTAATTTTCTTCCTAGCAGCTGGTATAGTGCTGTGTTTCGGATTTAATATGAGAATAATGTTGATAACACACTGATGTTTTAGTTGTTGCTAGGTAGCTGCAGTGTCTACACTAAGGCAAGGAATTTTCATCTTCTCACATGCTGCCGAGTGCACAAGAAGCTGGGAGAGCGCAGCCAGGACAGCTGACCCAGGCTGGCCAAAGGGATAGTCCATACCGTATGATGTCATACTCAGCATATAAAGCTGAGGGAAGATAAAGGAAGTGGGGTATGTTCAGAGTAATGGCATTTGTCTTCCCAAGTCACCATTACGTATGATAAAACCCTGCTTT
Organism: Porphyrio hochstetteri; assembly: GCA_020800305.1. Taxonomy (NCBI): domain Eukaryota; kingdom Metazoa; phylum Chordata; class Aves; order Gruiformes; family Rallidae; genus Porphyrio; species Porphyrio hochstetteri. The sequence continues at coordinate 206,139,728 of CM036905.1, read as the reverse complement.
CCTGGAGATGGCTGAACACCTACTTGCCTTAGAGAACTGGGGAAAGAATTTCTTGTTTTTCTTTGTTTGCATACGTGACTTTTGCTTTACCTATTACACTGTCTTTATCTCAACCCACGAGTTTTCTCACTTTCACTCTTTGATTCTCTCTCCCATCCTGCCAGGGAAGGAGTGAGTGAGCAGCTGCGAGGTGCTGAGCTGCCAGCTGGGGTTCAACCATGACAGAGTTATTAAATAACACTTCAAGCTATATTGTGAGTCATGACTGCACGAGTAGGAAAGGAGACATTTTTCATGCTTTTTATGAATCCTTCATATATATATTAATGTACAAGGGTTTTATGGCTGATTAATAGATATTTCAATAAATAAATTATTGTGGACTTCATCAGGTCAATGGTTTGCCAGTTATTATTGTGCTTATGTACATAGTGTATTTATAATCATCTGGTACATGTGCAGCTTAGTCCTGTAGTGTGCTCTTAGCCTCTATTAATAATTTTAAATCATATATAATTATACTACTTGAATGGTGTCTATTTCTTAGCATATGAAAAAATAGATATTTCAGGTTTCTTAAATGGAAAGAACCATTTAGCTTTTAGTTGTGTGTTCAATATGCTCAACATCTAATTTGATTTGTAGCTTCTCTTGGTTTATGACAACATGATCTTTCCCTGACAGCTTTCCTTTGACAGTGCCAATACTTGTGGTTGCTTGCTCATGTGTAAATACAATTTGATAAGTCTCTATATTCATAAGCTGTCATTCTGCAGTGGTAAAATAAACTATCTTTTTCAGAGATGGGTAGAATCAGATCAGAGCTTTTATTTTCACAGGAAGATAAAGTAAAATGCTGAAGGACAATATTGCTGTGGTTTTGGATCATAGTGAAATGAGCTGATGAGGAAGTAATTAAAGACAGGAAAAAACAATCCCACTGAATCCATCTCATACAAATTACAGGAATCAGAAAAGCTTTTCATATGTAGAAGCTTGATTTAAAAGCTCTGAGGGGAGAAGGGTAAAAAGAGGCTTTATCTGTGAGCAATGCACAAAATCAATGGATTAGTCTGCACAGACATTAGCTCCTGGAGCCTGGAAACTGATTCACCTCTATTGTGTAGCAAGTGTTTTGAGGAGTTAGATCCTCAAGTCCTTCCATATTTGTTCAGAGAATTGGAACAATAAAGGAAAATTCTATTATGATTGCAAAATGCTAAATATTTCCTAATTATGTTTCCTTCAGGGATTATCGGCCAGCACTGCACCCTTCCAGACTGAAAGAGAGGGCAAAAAGCTTGGAGTGACCCACGTTTAAAGAGGAAGTCTCATTCCCTGCACACTGTAAGTAAATAGAAAAGGATAGCACTACTTATTAAGGTCCATATATATTTCGTCCTTTCAACGTGACTTTTAGGGACACATGCATGATTTGCTATGAGTCCAAGAGAGGCATCTGCCTCTGGAAGTGAATATTGCCCAGCCCATTCCTGGGCTCAGACAGGCTCACACCAACAGGCTGAATATGAGTCAGCAGTGTGCCCAGACGGCCAGGAAGGCCAATGGCATCCTGGCTTGTATCAAAAATAATGTGGCCAGTAGGTCTAGGGAGGTGATTGTGCCCCTGTACTCGGCATTGGTGAGGCCACACCTCGAGTACTGTGTCCAGTTCTGGGCTCCTCACCACAAGAAGGACATTGAGGTCCTTGAGCATGTCCAGAGAAGGGCAACCAGGCTGGTGAAGGGACTGGAGGGCAAATCCTATGAGGAGCGGCTGAGGGAGCTGGGGCTGTTTAGCCTAGAGAAGAGGAGGCTGAGGGGAGACCTTATCACCACCTACAACTACCTGAAGGGAGGTTATAGAGAGGTAGGTGATGGTCTCTTCAGCCAGGTGACAGGTGATAGGACAAGGGGGAATGGCATGAAGCTGTGCCAGGGCAGGTTTAGATTAGATATTAGAAAAAAATTTTTTACTGAAAGAGTTGTCAGGGCCTGGAACAGGCTGCCCAGGGAGGTGGTCAAGTCACCTTCCCTGGATGTGTTTAAAAAAGGGGTAAATGAGGTACTTTGGGATATGGTTTAGCTTAGGACAGGAATGGTTGGACTTGATGATCTTAACAGGTCTATTCCAACCTTGTGATTCTGTGATTCTGTGAAGAGTCCGGAATGCTGCTGAGAACCTCACGTATCTCCTACATGGGTTTGCAAGGTCCTCCGCAGACACAGGGAGGACGAACGGACCACAGGGTGTGATTTAACTCAGAAGGCTGAGAGATGGAGGAGGGGGAGGGTGGAAATGGCTTTCAGGGTTTTTCAGCATAGTGAAACTATGTGTAGTAGTCCACTTCTCCCTACAGCTTCCATAGGGAAATAGCTGCTGCAAAGACACTGCAAGGTTTGCAGCTTCCAGGGTCAAGATAGAGAAAGCTCCTGTATAATGGGAAGCACAAAAACTTTAGCAGGTGCCTCTCCCTTTCCCTTTCCTCACCGAAGATGATTGTGGATTAAACAGTGATTATAAAATGTTTGTAGGCATGGGAGCTCCACTGACCTATTAGTAATGTCCCCCAAATGCTTTTCATTCATGCCAGTTTACCCTCACACACACTGTTCCTGGATATGGCACATGGGCTATTTCCAAGGGGCTGCCTGGATACAGCCCCCGATGCTGGAAACTCTGAGGTTACTCTCTGGGCTCAAGCTAGTCCAGGTCTGTTGGTCGCTGGGACAAAGACAGATCTTGGGCACATTTAATTCACTGGTACCTGTGCACACTTTGTGCTTAAGAGGCACATTAATCAGACAGGTCCCTGCACAGCCTCTCAAAGTGGGAAGGATGGAACAGACTGTCACACCATCTTTCCCAGATCCACGTGGCTTTGGCAAGGAGGGGTGCTGTGCACAGCTGCATGACTGGCAACCTCATGTGCCTCTTCCCAGTGTCATCAGGGACTGCTGTGCTTGTCAGTCACACTGTTAAGATATGACTGTCAAAGAATAATGACTGTAAAGGAGAGAACAAAGCTCCTGACCATCACCAAACTGACATAAATCAATGAAAAGCTGGTGAGAAAACATATTTAGTGAAAGATGATATCAAATTGAGTGCATTAATTTTGTTAATGGGGCACTAAAACAAAATTTTGGAAAGCAGTGCACATAAGGTGATCCCAGCTGTGGGAGGTTGGGGCAAGAACACCACTCTGTCACACAAAGATCCCCATGCATCATTGGAATTACGTAGCTGAGGAAGGACAGAACTGAATGCAGCTGTGACATTAATGGGGCACTGCACAACAGCACAGCGTTGCACCACACAGGGACCACGGACGTGGACAACAACTACTGCTCTCAAGTTGATGGTCCACAAGATGGGGACCGGGGAGACAGAGTTCCTCCCATTGTAAGTGAAGATTCATTTTCCAGTTTGTTTTAAAATACTCATTCCACCTGTGTATGCGATATTTGGCAAATAAACTTGACAATGTTGTGAAATCAAGTTTATTTAACACAAGATAACCTATACATGGTAAATAATATTAATTACAAACTGTGTCATTTACAAGATCATCTACAAGAATGATTCCATTGCAATTTGTGTATTTGGTCTCCCATAGATCCCTGATCTGGGAACATTGTTGTATCGTGGCATGACCCATTAAGTAAGTCAAGATCAAGCCTGATGATATCATTTAACGGATGAAGTTCCTTCTATCTCTTACAAGGGTCCTAGGTAATTAACTTCTAAATTCACAGATACCTATAAAGAAGTGATGTCACTCCTAGCACATGTTAAAAAACCCCCAAACAACAGAGGACCTCTTCCTAATGCAAGTTACATGTAGCCACAGTATTTCTTGCTACTTCTGCTGAAAGCAGGAACAAAAGCAGACAGTAGTTATTCCCTTCTCTCCTGTGACAAGAGCAGGAGAGAGTGGTAAAAAGGTTTATTTACACAGTCCATGCAGAAAGGACGGACTTGCAGTCTACCCGCACTGCTAGAGGTGGGCACTGAAAAAGTCCATAAAGTCATAAGTACCATTGCTACTCTAATTGCAGTTATCACAGCAGCTTCAAAGAATACCAGCCATACATCAACACCCTGCAGTGCCAGGATCTCTGCTAACACAGGACAAAGTGTGATCCTTCCAACAGTTTTACCATTCAGAAGGAGAATAAAGTACCCTTTGTGCTAACACTCGCTGATCTGTGCTGATCTGAATTGTAATATGTGAATGTATCTGAGACAGGCCAACCTCTTCAGCAATGTGAATACTGGCTGAACTGTAATTTTTAATTTATCTTTTACTTACTGCTCTTCCGGTTTCTGTGGCTGTCAGTGAGCTACAAGGCCATTTCTGCCTGCTGCTGCCAGACCTATCCATCCTCAGTCATCCACACTTTCTTCCATTTTGTTTGTTTGTCTTTTCAGCATGCCCTTCTGATCACTCCCTATTCCTCCCAGATGAGCTTCAATCTCTCCATCAAAACAGTTTCTCCAGCATCTGGATGTTTCTGGCATGTGGAAATTGGCAAAAAAGGGGAGCTTTCAGAAATGTCATGCAGTTGCCTCTTACATTATGGGAAATTGCCAACTCTGAAGGCCTTTTTTCAAGACAATCAGTGTTGAGGGAATTTATACTGTATGTAATTAACTGAGGATGCTTTATGGAACTAAGGCTGGGCACCTGAAGCAAGTGCGTTAGCAGTGATTCTTGCTTCCATTGAAATGGGTGCATCTAGTACCTTATTTACCTAGGAAGAGAACAGGTGTGTAGAAGGATATGACATGCTAGTGACATAAAATATGGAGAAAAACATTCTTAGCTTGGTTAAGGGGGAAATGTTATGGTGAATAGAATCAGGTAAACAGAATAGTTTGTGCACACAGAATATATTGCTTCAAATTAATAGCATAGAGCAGACATAGCTGACAATGAGCACAGCCACGCATTTGTCTTTGTCATAGCTGTGCACTGAATACTAAATTAACTCAAAACACAAATTAAGTTAGGGACATAGGAAGCTTGTGTCTAAGCCATCAGCACAGGAGTGCTGGTGTGGAGCCAGAGTAACACAGTAAAAATCAGGTGCTGTGATTAAATCAATTGTCCTGATCTGCTGCAGTTCTCAGAGGAAAAAAAATAACCTGTGCAGGTCTCTGAGTAAAGACGAAGAAATGCAGCAGAGCAGTCAGTAAAGAAGCTTTGATGCAGCAAAACTGTAGCCTGATCCTGCAGTGATAATTAGAAAAAGGAAGGATAAATTCTCCCAAGTATTGAAAGATACCAAGAAACCAAATATCTGATTCCCCTATTTCTTTTCCATGTTCAGTTCTGATCATATTCATGTTTACTGTGCAGAGATTAGAAGATATACTATTATAATGCATTATATAACATATATATTATAATGTATTATATAATATATTATTAACAGAGGTCAAGATTGTTTTCTGGTGCCATAGACAGTCCTGCCTTACCTCCATTTGTGTCAGTAGAATCTGCACCTCTGAAACTGTCTACAGGGGAATGATAAAATACAAAGAAAGACACTGTGATTTTCCTAATGTGGAACTAGAATTCTTCTCTGAAGACCTGTGCTCTTGACATAGTGTGGTCAGATGCTTTTGTCTGTGGTTTAACCTATCTAGAAGTCAGGGAACAGAGATCAAGATTCAAATGCTAAGAGTGAATAAATTAATTTTCTCCCTCATCACTCAGAAAGGAACTGAAATGCCTTCAACACCTGACCAGAGTGGGTAGGATCCTGCCTGACTCAAGTGCAGTTAGCGAGCTTCAGCATAGGTGGTGGTGGGGCAAGGAATTAAACATGGTACAGGAACCAAGTGCCCTACAGTTGTCCAGAAATATTTGAAATTTTGGGGGGTTGTTCTGAAAAAGAAAAAAATAAACTGGGAAGTGTAAGGAGCTTTCTCAGCCTAGATCTGGTTATAGTTATGAACAAACTGTGTTGGCAGTCAGCTGGGTGGATGAAAGTGATCTCCCTTTACACCAGGAGGCCAAATCATCTTGTTCCAGGTAATCTCAGTTTCCTTTGGACACACTAGAAACAGAGAGAGAACACCATTCAAAACGCCACAAATTACTCTCTGGATGCACTTACTTTTTTCCACTGACTCTAATGGGGCTCAGGCAATCTACTTGGACTAGACACCCATCTCAAGATACATGAAATTACCTAAATCCTATCTCTAGTGACACAAAACAAGCCAGAAGCTTGCCAGTGAAAGATGTATTTTAATTTGTCATCAAAATACAAATATGAGCAGAATGGGCTTTTTTGATTGGATATATTTTCTGTAGAAATGATCCCACCCATAGTTACACAGGGACATAACCCACGGTGAGCCAGGCAGGTAAACAAAAGGGTAGCTTGCAATATTAGGTCAGGGCATGCCATGTGTCTGGAGATGAAATCTGGTGTATTCATTCACTGAAGAGTGAAAAGTTCATTTTAGAAACCATACTTTGAGAGGTACATTAACCTGGCCATGGCAGTACTGTTCATGCTCACAAGACACACACTGCTCAAACGCTTTTCAATTGCCTTCATGATCGTACTCTTATTACAGTGTGAGCTGCTAGGACTTGGGAGCTGGAGGCATGCTGCCAGGTCCTCAGCTGTACCCATCAGATAATTGTCATGCCTTGAATCGCAAAAGCTTTCACAAACTCTAAGGAGGAGTGCTCTCAAAACAATCAAACACAAATGTTTTTTTTCATCACTGTTTCCATCACAACCAACAGAACATCCAGTATCATCAGCAGGGCAAACTGTGTACCAACAGCAGAATTTAAACTCAGGGTTTATAATGAAGGGAGTGATTTCAGCAGCTCACAGTCCTCTAATTTTGCAGTGTCCATCTGCATGTAACCTCTCAATATCAGCCTGCAGTGATACAGGTGTACCAAGTGCAGGTTTCCACAGTCACCTGAAGTTGATCAGCCCAGCCTCCTGTATGTTGATGAAGTTCAAAATAAGTGAGTCAGTACTGTCTTGAATGGGAATAGTAAAGCCACTGTTGTGGTTTACCAGAGCTGGTGAACATTGCTAATTTCTGTAAAAGGATATATGAAAAATAGATCCTAAATATAAAACCTGGCTTTGCATGAGCAACTTTTCCATGAGGGCCCGCAGTACATCTCTTCACATACCCTCCATATCACCAAATAGTCCACATATTTGTTTCTCCATTTTAAATTGTGAGCTTCTGACACTTACTTCATAAACACTTCAAGCTCTATGGACGAAATAGACTATGCAGGATCCAGGTATGATTATCCCCACTGTTATGCTTTAATCTTCCAAGGTTTGCTGAAATGACTGTAGATTACTTTTGAATGTTTCTGACTTAATTTTCCTGTGTTCACATGTGAATAGGCAGGTGCCAGATATTGACTGCAGTATTTGTGTGGTCAAAATTAGCAGTCATTGTGCACTATTTTGTTTGTTTCCCCTGGAATGTATAAATCAGAAGCTGAGGGGTGAGCACTGGCTGCCATGATACCAGATGTGGGAAGGGCAAGCGTGGCACTTTGGAGTTGAGCGCCTAATTGAATGAAGGGCTGGAGAGAGGAAGAATAAAGCAGCTATGGGAATGAAAATACAGTGTTTTACAAGTTTACCTGTACTCCAGGGAATAGCTCTAGTTCAAAACATAAAAGTGATACTTTGGCTTACAAGCATACAGAATGCTCTCTCAACTTAGAGGCAATAAATCTGCAAAAATTAAGTAAATATTCTGGCAACTTTATTAACCATTCTGCTTTCTCTAGAAAGGCATATTCTGGGTTGGACTCAGTTCAGAGACAGGTTCTCAGGCCTTACTACAGGCACAAAATGCAGCAATTTTATTACCCAATCGATGGAGGTGCCATCACTTCCCTTGGGAGGCTTTTCACAGTCTGGTAAACCTCACTATAAAGAAATTCACACTAAAATGTCAGGTTGAGATTCAGTTTGGTTTTCTTTTTTTTTTTTTTTTTTTCTTTCTCCTCCTTCCCCTCCAAATTTAAGCAAAATATTCTTATAATCATCAGCACTTCTGACACTTACTTGTCTTTTTCTTGATTTTTGAGCTTTTGGGACTAAATGAAAATAATTTCTAATGCATTTCCTTTGACAGAACCAATCAGAACCTTAGTTGCTGCAGTGGCCAGCCAGAAAAGCCCTCTACCTTCAGTATTGTATGTGGAGTCCTCTGTGCAATGCAAGGGGACATATAGACATGTGAGGGGGGAACTTTTGGAGAAAACAGTGAGTCAAACACGATATGGGTAATAGGAGGGGACACCTCATGGGTTCCTACCGTTTAAAAGGAGTGGATATCCAGTTGCACTTGGCATTCACTGACAGTCAATGAATCCTCTTTGGCTGCTAGAACTTGATCTTGGTCAACTCTTTACTATGAAAACCCTCAAAGACTATTGCCAATGTCTCCCATAGATGTGGTCTGTGTCTTCCCTCCTTTCCCATCATCTCTGCTGGGGCATACTTGAATAATCCATGGCTCACATCTACCTGTTCTCCCATGTTCTGTTCCAGAGAGGACAGAGGAGGGTACATTCCTACTAATTGTTGGCTCGAGTCACCGAGTGGTTGGATTGAAACTGCTCCAAGAGATTTACTTGGCTGTGTTTTGTGAAGGCAAGAAGGGCACTGAAGATGTTTAGCTTCAGATGGTGTCAACAGCAGGGCATTGATTCTGTTATGTGAGCTCTGTGCTGCTCCGCAGGGACGTGTCATTGTTGGATGGAATAACTGCACAGGCATGAACATACACACCTCATGAGTGTTGCTGTCTGTTTAGGCTCCAGGCTACTGTTCAGTTAGGCTGTAGCTGGGCAAAGGGGCTTGAGGGCTAAAATGATGCTTAGGTAGCCCAGCATGTCTCCAGAGAGATCTGAAACACTTATCTGCAAGCACAGGTGTCTGGTTTCTTGGAACTGAGACAAACTTGACTCTACATGTTATGGGTTGTTTATTCTTGGACCTGAGGTGGGTTCTGCAGCAAAGCAGCACTCTCTGGGGTCTGTGGTGATACCTGGCCGTTATGGAGCCAGTGGAAAAATTCCAGTGACCACAGAGAATGAGCAGACTTGATCAGGGGAACTGGTGAGCGGTATCAGGGCTTCTGGCTCTCCTGTCTGCACTCTGGCAGTGCTGAGTTAGGAGTACTTCGAAAGAATAGTCTAAGTGTAAAATACTCCATTTCCAGGGTAGTATATTGTAGCCAAGTTATCAAGCCATTGCTTTTTGTCCTTAACCATGGTTTTAGATTCTTTTAGTAAGTTATCTCATTATATGAGACATCGCATGGATTCTTCGGGCATGGAAAAGCCCCATCATCAGCCTTGAAGACAAAACAATTCCACATTTCAGCCTCTTTTTCACTGGGATTCAGCTGACAATTTCTGCTCTCTTTGGAGGAGAATATATTTCTTCATGGTCCAGACACAGATTTTTTCCTGTATCTCCTGAGCTAAACAACTTTTGCCTTCCAAACCCCAACGATTCATTACCAAAACCCACAGGATGCCCAGTTTGCTATGAAATTTGCTTCTTACCATTTAGCATGTGAGTTGGAATGGGAAACCCATAGGGTACGGAGCCCCACACCAGCCTGGCACCATTCCTGAAACACGTCAACTGCATCGACGCATGTTGACATGGGCCAGGCTGCGCACAGGTCCTGACGCAGGTTGGAAAGTCAGGCAGCTTTGGTCCTGGTCACCACCTCCCTCCTCCCAGGGGATCTCCGTGGATGCTCGTGAAATGCCAGCGAGGGGATGTCGCGCGCTGGGAGGGTGTGAGAACACAGCAGTGGACACAGCTGTTTTCCTCATTCCATGTGCAGAATTTTTTCCTTTCTTGTTTACAGCGCTATAAATTGTTTCTTAGAGGGGCCTTTGTTCTGGGCGCAGCTCAGCCTTGAGCTGGGTTTGCTTATTTGTTTCCGTTCCCACTCCGTTTCCTCTGCCTGTCTCCCAGCGTGACTAACACCGTCTGTGCCATTTCCCTTGTCCCCGGAGCTTCCCCTCTGTGCTCTGCCATGGACATGGGCAACTGCTGTGCTGCTCCGTGTGCTGCCGCACAGTGACCTGCTCAGTGTGGAGCAGCATGGAAAAGTGTGCTAACAGCAACAGAACGGTGCTGCTCATGGTATAGCTGCAACAGACCTTAAGTGTTAGGCAAGCAAATGAAAGCTTTTCTAGGCTTTCCTTTTTTTCTCTCACAGTTACGTGAACAAAGCAAGATGCATGTGTGACGAAGAGAAAGAGATCTTGTTAACCGTGTTACCTGAGGTAATTCCTGATGGATTATCATGAGTCTCAGAGATGTAAAGTGGCGACTGCCTCCATTTGATCATTCATACTCCTTTGAACCAGATATGTGTTTTCCTTTTTTTTTCATTTTGTCTTATACTTTGCTGGTCTGGGCCAAGCTTTTTGCTCTGCTACAATTGATATGGTACACCTTCTTACATGACAGCTCACTTTATCATTTCAAGCCTGTTTAAGCCCTCTCGTAGCCTGGCTCAGTGCACAGACATCCACCACAATGCTCCAGACTCTGCTGCCTCTGCAGCTGCCAGCAGCCCCTGGGCTTAACTCCTGACCCATGGGTTTTCAGCCCTTCTCAGAAAGTGCAGACTCCTCTTCAGCAGAGGAATGGCTTCATGTGCTCGTGGATGTCCATCCACTGCAAGCACAGACCTTATGAGATGAGCAAAAAGGGTTGAATTATTTCCCTTGTTTACTACTATTTGTATTTCATGTCTTTTTCAAATTAAAGTAAAAATGAACTTGAACCAAATCCCACTGCAATTGGTCAATGGATTCCCATGAATTTCAGTGGCTCTTGGAGGCCCCTTAAACCTACAGCTCCTCTAGGTACTAATCTTGACCAGCTTTGCACTGCAAGTTATTCCACTGACTCCAAGCAAGTATTTAAAAGATTTTCTGAGTCCATTCTGGGTTCACAGAGATCACACTTCAAAGCTTATGTGGCAACAGAGCAATGACAGCTCAAAATACAGTCAAGCAATGGGAACACCAAGAGTTCTGTCCTTTAACAGGTATGATTCAGAAAAATAAAAGTAAATTTTTGATTGGATTTAATGCAAGTTTTGCTAAGACTACTGTATTTTTCACCATGTACAGGTTTTCCCAAAAGAGCATCATTCAAGGAGTTTATCTCTGTTTTGTTATTGCTCTGATATAAATGAAAATGTTGATAGCAGTATTTGCCACTCTGGCCTGTTCCCTGTGTCCTCATATGGGTGGACAGCATAGTGCTGGTGGAGTTAGTGTTCCCAGGGTCTGGGACACCAGCTGGGACTCAGAGAACCTGGATCATTTTACAGTTTCATCATGGACATCCTAAGTGGCCTATGTCGGCTACAGCATCTCATTTCCTTATTTATAGATTATGGATAGCAGTGCCTCTCTGTTTAAGAGAATGGGGTCAGGATAAAGCTTTTTAGTAGTTATGAGACAACATAGGCATTACAGTGATGGAAAGCACACACATGGACAGATGTAACCTGTTGAGAGACTTAGATTGGGAATTAATCTCCAGAAAAATAAATGGGGAGAATCTAAATACAGAGAACGATTTTCTACTGAATTACACTGTAACAAATCTGACATTACACACATCACCTCAACACACAGCTGCATATGTTGTGCACATCCTTTATAGGGATCTCTCTGAATGAACTCATCTTCATGATAAAGAAGCGAAAGTGATTCAGGGTGTTTTCCCTGCATGATGTCAGTCGTTACTCATTGGCAAGTAGTGAGCAAACTGAGGATTTCCCCAGCTTGTCAGCTTTCTGGGAAACTGATGCCAGGCCACATTGCTGGGCTGGGCTGACAGCTGCAGGCTGCTGCCCAGGACAGCTTTCACGCAGCACCAGTCACTGTGTGCTCCTGCTGCGCTCCTGCTCGGGGAACATGTGTGCAGCTTTGTCTTGCCTGAAGGACAATGGGAGGAAAAGACAGGTACTGCTGCTGCAATGGAGATGTGTGAGACGCAGAAGGGGAGTGTGCAGAGGCTGACGTGGGTGGGAGTCTGACATGGCTGTATCTGCTAGCAGTACATTTATTCTTTTGTGGAGCAGAATCACTAAATAAGGTGTTCAACTACATGCAGTGATTAGGGACTGCTATTTATTTAAATAAAAGAAGGATCCAGCTCTCTTGATGTCTCTATGCTACTGAATTAAATGGTCCAGAGACCATTCTTTGGACAAAGGACAGGGGACACGACACGTTTCATCTCCACGTGACTAAACTCTCTCCTCTGTTAAAACAGGGTGGCTCCATCCATCCATCCATCTATCCATCCATCTTCCACTAATTTGAAATCCTTCCTAGCACTTGCTATCTCCCAACAGCTGCTAGAACATTATCAGAAAAAGGACTAGCATGTCTGAGCCAAAACTATTCCAGGGAACACCCTTGTGACAAAACTCTGGCTGGCTGCTGAGCAGGGCTTAGGCCTGTATGTCTATTTTATACTAGAATATATATATAGGGTAGGTAATTGGGAGAGTAGGTTTCTCCATTCTGTGTTTGTAGCAAGGCACATATAGAAATGTTTTGGTCACTGCATAACTGTAGTGACAAATACTCATCTCAGTGTGAAATAATAAGCAACAAGAAAGATGGCAGGTGTTTGCCCCCTTCATGGTGTTGTTATCTACTTAAACATATTCCTGTCTGAGATGTGAGATGGATGAAATTCAGTCCTATGGTAACAACCAGTGTATAAAACATTATAATATAAAGATTTTGAAGTTCCTGTTTCTGTGGAGCTAAAACCAGAAACTTCATGAAATTGTAGGAGTGATTCTTACTTTTCTATGAGATACACACATTCTTCATTTCTAGCCTAAGCACCAGGGTGTTAAGAGATGAGATTTTGTGTAACCAAAGGGTATTTCATATAATTTACAGAAAGTTTTATGTCTCCCTCCAAATCTGACTTTATTGAACTTGTGATAAGGACACATGACTTTAATACCAGAAGGATGTGAATGCATGTTGAAATAGTTTTAAAACATCCTTAAACTTTCATAACATAAATATCTGCAGCTTCCTTGGCATGTACAAAGTTAATGAAAGGAGACTATACTCAATGATGTTGGTGCAATTTACAGTAACACAATGTTAGTTAGCCAGGAAGTTGGTTTCCACTGTAAGGACACTCAATAAAATAAACTCTGACCCAGACATCTTCCCGTTTAGGCAGGACTATGCAGCCTGCTGACCACATATAATGGCTTTGTGATTACTTGCTTTATTCCTGCATAGGTCTGTTAAAGTGCTCTACTTATGGAGGCACTAGAAGGCAAATGAAAACACTGAGTTTTTAGAGAGAAACGTAGGTGAGAGGGACCTGGGGGTCTTGGTGGACAGCAGGATGACCATGAGCCAGCAATGTGCCCTCCTGGCTAAGAAGGCCAATGGCATCCAAGGGTGTATGGGAAGGGGTGTGGTTAGTAGGTCAAGAGAGGTCCTTCTCCCCCTCTACTCTGCCCTGGTGAGACCGCACCTGGAATATTGTGTCCATTTCTGGGCCCCTCAGTTCAGGGAGGACATAGAACTCCTCAAAAGAGTCCAGTGCAGGGCCACTGAGATGATGAAGAGAGTGGAACACCTTCCTTATGAGGAGAGGCTGAGGGAGCTGGGCCTGTTTAGCTTGGAGGAGACTGAGGAGTGACCTTTTTAATGTTTATAAAAATGTAAAGGGCAAGAGTCAGGAGGATGGAGCCAGGCTCTTCTCAGTGATGTCCAATGATAGGACAAGGGGAAACGGGTGCAAACTGGAGCATAGGAAGTTCCATGTAAATATAAAAAGGAACTTTTTCACTGTGAGAGTGACAGAGCCCTGGGAGAGGCTGCCCAGGGAGGTTGTGGAGCCTCCTTCTCTGGAGATATTCAAAACCTGCCTGGATGTGTTCCATTTAGTCTAGGTGATCCTTCTCTGGCAGGGAGGTTGGACTAGATGGTCTTTCAAGGTCCCCTCCAATTCCTAATGGTCTTTGATTCTATAAAAACTAATTGTATTTTGAATAATGAGGGCACTGTGCTGTGGGAGTCTTTTACGTATCCCTCAAAAAAAGGGATAGGGAACATTTATCCTTATTGATTTAAATTTTAAAATAAATTTTAAAATAATATTAAAATTTAAGTAGACTTATAAGTAATGGCTGTTGCCCTTCGTGGCCTAAGTTCAGTATCTTGCTTGTATGAAGTATGGCAGACAATTATAAATTGCATAGTGAGGTGTCAGTCCCTAGTACTGGAACATTGCATTGCCTGAGTGTTTTCTTCAGTGTCAAACAACATGTTAATAATTTGCTTAAATGTGAGTACACCCATTAGTTTTATGAAATTAAGATTTAATTTATTCTCTAATTAAATTAAGAAAACTGAGGTGGGAGAAGAAAAGGGGAAAGGGCAGAGAAGGTGAGGTCTGAATGTAAATATAACTCCAGTGATGATCTGGGGCTGGAAAGAAAGCATACATCCCACAATCCATACTGTTTTTCACAAAGGTAAGTATAAAGATGTATGGTTTTCCTAAAATGGTAGTATCTTGTGGAAGACATGGAGTAAGGGGAAAATTTCTGTTTTGCTCTGGACTTTTTGAGGTCATTAAGAGAACAATAACAACAACAAAATATTTGGAATTACTTAAGAGAAAAAAAACCCAAAATAAGCCCATGTGGGCCCCAAGACAAACAAGATAATCATCCAGCCTCTCCTGGGGAGGAGGAAGGAGACACCTGTGCTCCCAGACCTTCTCCATGCAAATACCCCAGCATGCTGACACCCCCAGATAGTGACTGTCAGCATTAACACTCAGAACACCGCTGGCAGGGAGAAAGGAGGAGATACTAAGGTTTATATATATATATATGTACGTATGAATAAAGTTTTTCTCTATAAAATATTTAACACGTAGTAAATAGAGCTGAATAGAAGAGAGAACTCAAAAACTGAGCGTCTTCTTGGAGCTTGTAACAGTTCTCTGTAAATATTGCAACAAAATGAAATTGTGCAATTACAGAAACTGTCAGGATTAAAGTATAAGGTAAAAGGACTTCCAATGGAAGAAAAACACAACAACCAAACAAACACCCCTCCCCCCCAAAAAAGGCAAAAAAGGCAAAATAAGAAGAGGTGAAATATGTGAAAGAAATGTTATTTTTTTAAACCTATGCTATGGACATTTAATTAGCTAAATAAGCTCCCAAGACCAAGTGTTTTTTAAAAAAAGTCATACTGCCTTATCAGATTGTGATTTCTCGTCTGTGACCTCTCTCTGTCCTTATCTCAACTCCTAAGCCTCTTAATATATGTTTTCTCCTCTGTCCATCTGAAAAGGGGAGTGATAGAGTGGCTTTGGTCGGCATCTGTCCTCCAGCCAGGGTCGAACCACCACAGACTTAGATATGACTGGGATCAGTAATTTTCAGATTATTGTTTACATTACAAATATTGTACCTTAGTTTCTAAAAGTAGCCTAGCTGCTCAGCAAAGCAACTCAAGTTCCTCAGACCATGGGGAGCCTATCACTTTTTATATGACCAATTCACACATTGTAATCATTCTTCTTTGCAAGACCAAGATATGCTTTATTTCTCTCTGTGGCATTTTGTACTACAATATGAGCTTTGGAGCCCAGTGTTTTGGTTTAAGAAAAACATCTTTCTTTGCTGGATCACTGTAATAAAGCTTTTCCTGTAACTAAATTATGATTCTGCTAGTAGCTCCCTGTTCTATTTTATTATTTTTATAATAATGATTTCCTATTAACATGAGTTTAAACGAATATAAAAATGGGATATACTTAGGAGTTCAGCTACATCAGAATGGATTTGGTTTTGCCAACATGTTCCTAAATGGTTAACTTGGCTTTTTAGAGGGGTCATGCATAGGTGAAGCCTGCAGTCACCCAGGTACTTCATTTCAGTCCTGAAGGTGGAAAAACTTGTGATATCACAGGAAATACACTTCCTCTGGAGACACACTCTAGGAAATGAGCACTTAAATGAGTTTCTTCAGATGAGTATTTTCAAACCTAGAATTTGCTTTTTTCAATCAGGTTTTCAGTATCTAAAAATAGGGTAAATATTCAAAACTACCTAAACACCAGAAAACTGTGATTCACTGTAAATTTGTAGCCTTAGGCAAATCGTGTAAGAGCTTTTGTGTTAGGTTATGTAAGAAGAAGCTGGTCCCCATGCACAAAGGAGCCCCTTGGGTCAGTGGGGGAGACCCCAATTACACCTCAACTTTTGCTCCTGAAACATCAAAGGAGAGGAACCAGCCCCCCAAAGTCCTATCCCCACCATGAAAAACCCTGAAGCACAATGATGGGGAGATCCCCATCTCAGACACAAGCCCCAACTGGCCCTCACCCCTGGGCTGCTCTGAGGAGCCTCAGCCCATGGGCTGGAGAATACTCATAGTCATGAGCCAACAGGACAGGGTCTTTGTCACCTCACAGACAGAGGGGTGGTCACTGTCAGGGATATAGAGACCACCATGGATGTGCAGGGAAGGGTATTTCAAGACTGAACAGGATTTATCATGAGTCAATCTGGGGAGGATATGGACAGGGAGGATCCAGGTAGTTTGGAGAGGATTGAATGGGAAAACAGTGGGACAAGGGGACAGAAATGGCCGGCTCTGTGCAAGCAGGGGCTGATCAGTACACCTGCCTGGCCGTGCCCTGTGTGTGACTGGTGCAGTCTGTCCTGGCCTGTCACTGAACTCCATTTCTAAACATCTTCCTGGGTGAGAGGCTCTGTCCTGTGTGCTGTGGTGTGTGTTGGTGGAGTCTCAGTAAGAGCCCCTGGGGTGGGACAAAGAGCTGGAGATCCCAGTGTCTAGGGTGCCAGTGACTGAAGAGACTGAGTTGAATGTTGGAGGGATCAGAGGGTCCAGGTCTAGGGTCTGGAGGTCAACTGAGACCCACCTGAATGTGTTCATGATTGTGAGTGTGTGTGTGTATGCACTGGGGAGATGTCCTTGACAGCTCGTACATCCAGGTGCCAACAGCTGAGGAGACTGGGATCTCAGGGCAATTACTATGTGAACTGGGCCTCTGAGCACAGCTGCTGGAAGCATCCACCTTGCATGACTGTGTTCCTCAGTAAGGGACCTTCAGCCTGAACTTCCAGATGGGAGGGTAGGACAAGGCCAAAGGTGCTGATTTTGTCTCTGAGAGTCCGGCATTTTCTGTCTGTATCTATCTATGTGGTCAGCTATATATATATATGATGTATATATGTATTGAATCTGTGTGATCTGTGCATGTATGCCTTCTGGGAACACAGCCTCACTGCTGGCTGGACCTGGGGGTATGGAGATGTGGCAGACTTGCCTTTGCTGGGCTAGCGGATTTAGCAATGCCTTAACACCATGTGAGACTTGCCTGAAAACACCACTAACAAGGCAGTACTCTGGTCCCCTGACATACAGTTTAAATTAAAGAAGGTGTCTTAAACAATTTTTTTTACTGAGAGCAGAAACCTGGTGTTTGGAGAACCCAAACTGGTGTATCGTCTGAGCTGAGCCATGAGGTGAAGGAAATGTCTTGGTTTCCATAAGCTGGTCTTAGTGAAGGCGCTGGGAGCCCCAGGCAGAGGAGTGCATCTGCAGCAGGTTGTGCTAGCAGGCCTCACACGAGTCATGAGAACGCCATGGCTAGCTGATTCTAGTCTGTTGTACACACGCTGGGAACCCAAGACTTGGCAATTTCCTTATCTGCTTTTGATTTTTGTTTTGTCAGTCAGCGCAAATAATTTTCTTGAGAATGACAGCAATTACTGGAAAACAAAGGTGAAATACTAGAGGGTGACTCTTGGGTCAAGCCCTTTATGCAGCTTTGGCATTTATCAAAGATTTTTTTCTATCCTGTACCCTAGTTGCACAGATGTGACAACTTCCTCTGCACCAGACAATGGGGAATGATTCCTGGGACTGAAAGCACCAGATTTACACAATGACTAATTTTCAGTTTCTGTTTTTCTTGAGAGAAAAGGGTCATTTTATATTTCATATTTCTACCCATGTCTTGCTGCCTGAATGGGAACAACATTAATGACATGCGAGATGGATAGCTGTGATAGATTACTTCAGCGAGAGTCGGTGTGGGGAGAATACAAACAGTCTGCACAGAGAGAAAACAAACAGAGCAGGAACCATGGAGGGCTGGGATGCACCTCTGTAAGAAACCTGTCAAGCACCAAACAGAAGCTTGAGGGCCATTTAATACACATATTTTATGCACTGTCTGGTGCTTGTTCAAAGACTTGCCACATCTTTTTTTCCAGTAAGGCCAGGTTTCAGAAAAAGCTAGCAAGCAGTTACATGTGAGATTCAATCCGGGGATTAATTTAGCAATTGGTGTCAAATGGGCAGTGGACATTCAGTGATGTAAGTGCTAAGGTCAAGTGGTTTCCGATTTCTCTGGCTCTCACAATGCTGTGGGTATCACACTCTATCTTTGCATTCGTCAGGTTTCCCACAGAACAGAATGATAATTTCTGTCTTTCCCCAGAAAGAAAATCCTGCCCCTACAGCACCTCTAATATTCCATATTAGCCACTATTGCTCCGTATCTCTCCTGGGCACTATGTTTCAAAAGCGTGACAATACCCGTAGACATGATGTTTGATTATTCTGTTGTGGTTAGCCTTATTTAATTACAGAGCCTGGAGAAATCCAGACCCATGTCTTGATTCTTTTGTTCTTCAATCTAAACTACAAACTGAAGCAAGCTGAAGGGGATGATTGATAGATCCTCCTGAAGACAAATACAGCAAGGTCCAAGTAAGCAGCATATTCAGCTTATTGGTGAGCCAAATATCACACCTGGGAGATGAGCTTCAGCTCTCTGTGCAGCACAGAAAAAATGGGACTGTCCTTCCTGCCTCAGGAAGATGCCACGCAGAGCTTGGTCAACCAAATAAACAGAAAAGGTGTATGAGGTGCAGGTTTTTTATGCATTTAGTGATCTTACCATAGAGTGGTGCTATACTGCTGTGCTCAATGATTTATGTAGGCAAGGGAATGCACAGGAGCCAAATATCCTCATGTGGTCAGCACACTTTTAAGATGGACTTTAACAGTTACAAGTTAGAGTCATTTATTCCCACCTTTCAGGCTTTTGATGCAATGTTTTAACGAAGGAGCCTTTTGCTGCAGAGCACAGTCCTGCTTGCAGTCCTTGCCCTGACTTCGCAGGACCTGGCATCAGCTACTCAAGCCTAAGAACAATGTACAGGTTATGGCTCCTAAGGTAAAGGCCTTGGGTATTTGCATTCAGAAGAAACTGCATTACAGGATAAGGGTTTGGGTCCAAAAATGTCACGCAAATAGTTTGATAGAATGTCAGTCTCAGAGTCTTTGTGTATTTTTTTTCTTTCTCAAAGGAGAATATGAACTGAATTTCAGCAGTTTCTTTGCTCATGCTGACTGCTTATGTTTGACAGATGTTTGAGAGTTTAGAAGGTTAAAATGGGTTAACAAAAGTAGCACAAGGTTAATCTTCTGATCCTCATCCTGCAGCAGAGTAACGGGCAGTGATTGTGCTGAGTACTGCTGACTGATGCAACTTGCACAGGTCCATGCCCATTTCTGCATTTCTTTTAAGCACACGTGTGCAGTTTGGCAGAGGCGTGGTGATTTGTTAATTCTGCAGCTTTGTTAATTTAGGAAGTGTCCATGATGATTTCAGTCTTTCAGATTAAGAGGGCTCCCTTTGCGGCTCCTGGGCAGCCCCTCCAGCCATCACTGTGCTGCTGCTGGCCCCACGGTTTGGCCACCCACACTCAGCAGCAGTGTATGCTGCCAGCACCAACAAGGTCTCTGTTGCTAAGCTTGCACCGGCACAGCCTAACCCACGGCTGGCTAAGAGCAGGGCAAACTGAGGACTGAGCACACTCAAATCCTGGCATTCTTGGATTTTGCTCATCTTTTATGGAAAGGCAGGGGCTGCTTCACAGCAATGGCTGATGGGGACCAAGCTTATGTAGTCACAAAATCTTAGCTCACTGTACTGACGTTACCATGATGGGCAAGATCAGATTCATAATTAGATGATGGTGTATGACCTTTACAGACTGAGAGACTATCTAGTGACAGTGATTTAGTATCTTGGTGTCCAGATGCATGGTGCTCATTGAAATCAATACCCGTTAGTTATCTGAGCACCTCTGAAGATACGGGCCAATGTGCTCTAATGCTTCATCAGCTCAGCCAGTAGATATTTTCCTCTGAAAAACAAGGACAGAGGCTCCCACTGAGTGTTTAATAACACCTCATTATGCCTGCTGATTTTACATAAAAGGTGATCAGACCATCTGCAAGTGGACAGCAACACAAATCTTCCAGGAGCTGCCTAGAAAATGCAGTGTTGGTTTTCAGCCCATTGGAAATTGCTGTGTTACATCAACGCTGCTTTCATTTCTCCCTATTACAGCGGCGATAAACTGTCAGGCTTATCAGCAAGTTCTTCTCAAAGGTGTGACTCACATGTGCATTTAAAAATCTCTGTTTTCAGTCCTATCCTGAAGTTACCTATCGGCATGAATTTTAATCACTGTTATCTCAAGAAGAAATGTTATTTTCCAATTAATGGCTCAAATAATTGTGCTCAGTATGCAATTTGGCTGACAGTCACAGCTTCTGTTAACTATATGGTCACTGCTGTGGCTTGTACTGGAAAATCACGCCATTCCCATTTCAAGGTAATCAGCATATACTGTGCGAATTCAGAGGCTGAGCAGGGCAGAGTCGCATACACCAGAGTAACTCCGTGTAACATACTGCATTGCAGCAAGACAGCTAATAACAGCGCAGCAAGGCACGTTAGCTGTCAGGCAATGCACTACACTGTGGAGAATAGACTGATAACGTGTCATATTTTGTAATTGTGCATACGTTGGGGGATTTTTTAAGAGCTGAGGCATATTTCTAACAGGGATGCTAATGAGAAGTCAATGCGTTTCTTTCACTCTGGTTATTTGTAAAATATTATCGCTCTGCTATTTGTAGATGTTGGTGAGACATTTCTCTATCTGTTAGAGCACACGGTTTGTCTGATGGCACATCCCAGAGGGGACAGAGAATAATGTGAGAAGCCTGTTGCAGTAACTATACCCTGGTTTAAAACAAAATCCAACAGCGAGACTTACAGAGCTACAATATTTTAGGATGATAACACCTTTTATTGCAAGGATATTTCCAGTCACACAAACCAGAGTTGGACATTTGTTTTCATAGACTCATAGAATCACAGAATGTTTGGGCTCGAAGGGACCTTAAAGATCATAAAGTTCCAACCCCCTGCCATGGGCAGAGACACCTCTCACGTGACCAGGCTGCTCAAGGCCCCATGCAACCTGGCCTTGAAGACTGCCAGGGATGAGGCATCCACCACTTCCCCGGGCAATCTGTTCCAGGGCCTCACCACCCTCGCAGTGAAGATTTTTTTTTCTGAAAATCCAATCTTAACCTCCCCCCTTTCAATTTAAAACCAGTCCCCCTTGTCCTATCACTACAAGCCCTTGTAAAAACTCCCTCCCCAGCTTTTCTGTAGGCCCATTCAGCTACTGGGAGGCCACTATAAGATCTCCCCAGAACATTCTCCTCCCCAGGCTGAACAAGCCCAACTCTCTCAGCCTGTCTTCATAGGAGAGGTGCTCCAGCCCTCTCATCATCTTTATGGCTCTCCTCTGGACCCATTCCAATAGTTCCATGTCCTTCTTATGTTGGAGACTCCAGAACTGGACACATTATTCCAGGTGGGGCACACGAGAGTGGAGTAGAGGGGCAGAATCACCTCCCTCAACCTGCTGGCCATGCTCTTTTTGATGCAGCCCAGTGAATTTCAGAAGTTTGGCACTTCAATATCAACTGTGCCTTTTGAATAAATGGTAATTTCATGGAATAGTTGTTATTGTTGTAATGCTTGTCATTGTTTGTCTCATAACTGAGGATGCAAGCAGTGTAGAAAGTATCAGAGCTAGACCTACTCCAACGAGTGAAAAATGGAAGACCTCACTACAATTTCCCATGTCTTCACAGGTGCTTTGGGAACTCCCTGTTACGTCTGGCTGGGGCTGAACCATGACACGTGGTTTCACTTGAGCTTTCCTACAGGTCTGTGAAGAATTAGGGGAAGGGGGGTGGGTGGCTGGAAGAAAGGTAAGACAAGTCTGATGGATGTTCAAGTGCCCGTGCAGACCTGTGCATAGTATTCACAGCTTCTAGCGTTCTCCAGACTGCAAGTTGATCTGCACCTTTTTCTTCCCAGTGTTCCCTTAGCCTGCAATGTGTGCCAATGTGAAGAAGTGGAGGTTTTTCCTCCCTAGAACATGTCATTACTGCCTGTTAGTGGCTAAAAGGACAAAAGCACTGACTAATAAATTGCTCTCAGCCAAAAAAGCCCTTTTCCCATCCTCAAAAATCATCCTGAACAGCTGTCCTTCCACTTTCTAAGCAAAAGTTTCCCAAAGAAGCACACACATTCCATCCAAATAATCTAGGAATGCACTGCTAGATAAGGTTAAATAGAGGATGGACACTGCTTGACTATATAGCTGTACAATAACATGTGCTTGGTATTACATGGCAGAAAAATCTACTAGTCTTCTGTGAATACATGGAGAAGGATATTCCAAATACCTTCAGAAATATTAACAGAAGACGCCATTTTTAAATGGGAAGTG
Source organism: Porphyrio hochstetteri (assembly GCA_020800305.1). Classification (NCBI taxonomy): domain Eukaryota; kingdom Metazoa; phylum Chordata; class Aves; order Gruiformes; family Rallidae; genus Porphyrio; species Porphyrio hochstetteri. The sequence goes on along the minus strand of CM036905.1, from coordinate 206,116,945 downwards.
AATCGGGTTATAGATTTTTTTCAGGTTTGATTTTGTTGTGCAGAATAAATAAAACAGCTTTCAGAATTTGCACTGAAATTCTGAAGCTGCTTTTAAAGAGCTCACAGACTACAGTGATCCAAGGTAAGAGAATGAGAAATTTTAGCAGGAACAGTGCAACAAAGAATGAGCAAATTCACAAGGATGCAGATAACAAAACCAACCTCATCTATTGTACACTGGAATAACTAACCAAGAAAAACAAGAAAGAAAAGCATTTTGCTGTATTATATATACCAATATATCATTACAGTATATATACAAATTACATATAACCAAGTTTCTGTGGAAACATAGAGAAGAGATGATATCTGCCTGGTGGTCTTCTGAATTTACTGCTGACTCAAAAAGGTATTACCATGGATGTGAATTTAACTGGTCTATGGGTTTTAAACTTTATGATTAAACCAATGAAATGTCATGCATGGAAAGCCTGATCTCTGTAGAAGCTGCTTATATGAATGGAAAATGTTAATATTTAACCAACCCACAAAGGTTTTCTCTTACTATTTAATCACCTTGAAGGCGTTTAGCAAAAACTATCCCCAAATTCTCTTCTTGTCAGAGATAAATGCAGGAAACTGCAGGTTCAAAGACAGTTTTTTGAGAAAAATGAGGAGTATATGATAATCATCTGCACAAGCTCATAACATTAAATATAGTGGGATATTTTTTTTTTCCCCAAGAAGTTGGGTATATTTGTTTCAAGAATACAGATTTCATTTTGTGTTCATAACACCTATGAACAGAATCATATTTTAATTAAGGTGTTTCCTTAAAGTTGATTAGTTTTTATCAAGCTGATTTTAGATTATGGGTCATTTGCGAGCAGTTGTCTTCATTACTTCTTGAACTGCATTGCAGTTATAAACCAACCTAATGCTTTTTTTTTTTTTTTTAATAGGGAAGAAGACAGAAGATGAAATTAATTCCATACAAAGAATCAGTGCAAATTATTTATACCTGCTATGAATATATTGAGCATGACTTCCGCAGCAGTATGTCTCAAAGTATGATCAGGGAGAAGTTTAAACTTGCCTTGTATTCTCCTGCTGCTATTTACATTTTTGCAATCAACTCATGTAACAGCTATAAACATCATACCTCTAGTTATTTCATTTTGATAACATGTAAATATGGAAATCAAAATATATTTTCAGGAAGTTACTCTTCAGGATCCCGATTGCTGACCAGTGCAAAAAGGCTATAAAGTCTAGTGTGAGGAAGTACTAAGGCAACTAAAAATCCTGGAGGTGAACAAACTGCCTGCTATTAATTTCGTGCAGTGTTGAGCTGTAGAGATCTGTATTCTTCCTTATTTTAGCCTCATAGTAAGCAGTTGGTTTGGGGGTTTGGTTTTTTGGTGAGTTTTTTGTTTTTTGTTTAATTTTATTTTGTTGGGATTTTTTTTAAATTAATCTTTAGAAATTGGGTTTGGAGAGAAAACAATATTGGTCAGCTAGGAAAAACCACTTTCCCAACAGTAGTCTTGAACATTTTTTCACCAAGTATGTAACAAAATGAAAATTACTGAGGCAGTGTTACCTTTCTTCAAAGCCATTTGGACAAAGGAATAGCATCAAATAAACATTTTCTGCAAAGGATAATAGGCTTCTGCGCTAGCTCGTTGCTAGTAGAGATTTTTCTACTGTTTTGGGGTCAGTTTTGGCTGAGGTTTAACCAGCTAATGTCTGGAGCATGAAATAACATGCTGGCCTGAGACCAGTCTGGCCTCATCTGTTTTGTAGCCTGACATTAGGTAACTGTAGACAGCAATAAGGTCTCCTCTCCATTCTCTTCTTCAGGCTGAATAGTCCCAGCTCACTCAGTCTCTCCTTGTATGACGCATACTCCAATCCATTGATCAGTTTTGTCACCATTTCCAGGACTCACCCCAGTATATCCAGTTTTCTCTTGTACTGGGGAAAACTCTTCTTGTACTAGTAGTTCTCAGCAGTATTTCCCTTCCCTTTTCTTTCCTTTCCTTTCCTTTCCCTCCTTTCTCTTCCTTTCCCGTACGCTGCATCTATTTGTCATCTGTGGAAACTGAAATCAGTGAAGAACTTCTATTTTTTTACATTTCAAGAGTAAAAAAAATCACTTTCAAGAGTTGCAAAGCTTAATCAAAACTGTGACTCCAATGGATCGCATATAAACATTGGCTGAAGAAATGAAGAATTTGTACATTCCACATCAAGTGATATCTGCTGTCATTGGCCTGACTAGCAAGATTTTAATCAAATAGCAATAACTAGCTCTTTAAAATAAATAAATAAATGAATAAATAAATAAATCTCATGCATTTGAATTTTGGTCATAGAGAAAGTAAGTGTGGTTTTGAGTCACTTGGCCGTTCCTGTGAATTATGAATTTCTTGTGGTTTTGTTTACACAGAGCCTTGACATGGTTCCCTTTCCACCTGCTCTGGTTAGAAACAGATGCTGAATAGACATCTTACAAAACAAACAATGCATGCCCCCTATCTATTTCTGCAAGTTGCTTTTCTGGGCACAGGTATAACAAAGCATCCACAGATTAATTTGTTTCGTGCTCAGTAAAAGAGTGTTAATCACGATGAACTAATGTGATTTTAATGGGAATGTCATAAGTACCCCTATTGAAATTCTGTTTTAATGTAGCAATTAATTGTACCATGATTTCACAAAATGAGATAGCTTGCAGTGCAACATTACAGCTGGTGCACCAAAATACTGTGACCTTTGGTGCAGACCTGTGCTTTGTACAGGATCTTCTTACATAAACCTTGGAAATAGAGGGCCAGGTGTCTGGGAGGGGGGATGTGCAGACCAAATTTGATTCTTTGCTCTTTTCTATATGGAAGTTAAATCATCTGAAGGAATCAAAATCCAGTGAGTGGAGCATGACTGGCCAATACTTGTGATGGAGAATCCTAGTTTATAAAACCTTCAAGACGAATTCCTGTTTCCCATAAGGTAAAGAACCACTGCTGCTACTGACCAGCATGACTTATCCCTCTGCACTCATCTCTACTTGCGCCTTTTTTCCATTACTTGTAGTATTTCCAAAAAGCAGAAGAAAAACAATTAGACCCTCCATTTTACCAAAAAAATGTAGAAATTCCCTCTGTAGAACTGATGAAAGATGGGACAATGACAAGGGTACCCCTTAGGGAGGGGAGGAAAGGGAGGGATTAAGAACACAGAGATACAAATTCCCAAAGCCTGAGCAGAGGAAAAAAAATTGACTGACCTTTTTTCTGGATAGCAACCTGATTGATAAGTAATCTTCCAAAACAGAGCTCTTCTGAGGGGATTTTGAATGGCTAAGGATGCTGTGGTGCTGCCCAGGATCAGTTGCTCCCTTAGACACAGGTTTTCCGGGCAGACAACTCTGCAGCCAGCAGGCAGGGTCTTTGGTTTGACCTCTAGAGTAACACATTGCTCCTCATCCAGATTGACCTCTGAATGTTTAACATTGCTGCAGCATCCCTTTTGGGCTGTGGGAAGCCAAACTGCACCCACAAATCTAGATATAATTGAAAGACATACTTATTCAAAGGCATAACTTGTTTTATGTTGCTTTCTGAATAATTCTTGATATTTGCTTTTTGTCTGCACTTTTAACATGCAGGTTCGCACTCACTTAGTTAAGACAAACTCAAAAGAATTTCAAGTCTCAGGACAGATTCCAGAACAGTTCAGTCTTTGGCATATCTGAGCTTTAACCTTGTTATAGAGTACCATAGTGCTAGCTGAACACAGCTATCAACAAACACTTTGTTCTGACTTCTGTCACAAGGCTTATACACAGCTGTTTGTTTGCTAGGTACACTTTGTGAGCTCAGGCCATGAATTGTCTTGGAAATATTCAGAGACCTTTAAAGTAATTTGAAATTTACTTGGAAACCAGAATTCCTACTGCAGAGCCAGACAGATGTAGCAGTGTGAGCATGAGTGGCCAAGACACCCTACATGGATTTCTACCAGCTAGAATTTCCTACATGCTGAAAGTTTATGCTCACTTTTTGCTATTGTCTGGCAAGACAGTAACATGTAAATAAATACTGAAAATCAACTCTCCTGAGGCAAAGTCTTCTAATGAAGCTGAAATGTGTAACACTGTAGGTGCAATGATGCACAAACATAACAGTAATGACGAGTCAAAGAATACTTCATAGCTTGGCCAACTGGAAGCTTCACTTCTATTCCTTTGATATTTTGGGCTTTCTGGTGCAGAAGTTTTCATTCATAAGTCAGCCTTACCCAAACACAGGGCTGTAATGGTTTGACTGTACTTGATGAAGGATGAGCAGGGGGAGTCATCTGTGTATTTATAGTACCCATCGTGTTTGATCTGTCTAGTACATTATTTCACCACTAATTCACTAAATGTCTATTTCTAGTTTCTGAAAAGGACAAGCTCTCATGACTTTGGATATCCATAAGGAGCAGTTTTACCTTAAGGGCAGGTCATTTCTCTCACTGTAACCTGTCTCGGTGCCCTGGTTTTAGTTAGGATAGAGTTAATTTCTTTCTAGCAGTGGATGGAATGCCATGTTTGGGAGTTAGGATGGGAGCAGTGCTGATAACATACTGATGTTTCTAGCTGTTGCCAAGCAATCAAGGACTTTTCAGTTGTTCATATTTCCCTGCTAATGAGAAGGGAGGGGATATAGCCAGGACAGGTGATCCAAACTGGCCAAAGTGGGTATTCCATGCTAATTATGTCATGCTCAGCATAAAAGGGGGACTGGTGGGGGCAGGAGCAGGCAGTTCCAGGATGTGCGGTATTGGGGACGGTCTGGTTTCAGGATGGGTCTGAGGTGTATGGCCTGAGTTTGTGCGTTGGTTGAGAAACTGCATTGTGTATCATCAGTTTCATATATTTTGCTATAAAATCCTGTTGTTATTATTATATCTATCTTTCTGCTATCCCAGTAAAATATCCTTATCCCAACCTGCAAGGTTTTGGTTCCTTGGGTTTTCTTCTCCCTCCCTTTCCCCCTCCCTCAATCCCCCTGTCCCCCCCTCCCTTAAAGAACAAATGGCTTCGTGGTGCTTGGCTCTCAGCTGGGGCAAAACCACAAAACTCAGGCATGCTGAGCACGGCAGAGAGGCAGAAGAAGAGCATAACAAATATGCCTTCTCTACTGCTGATGACTGGTAGAGCCACTAAGGTTTTTTTTCATGTCCCACTCCTTCCTGAATACAGATGGCCACAAGTAAAGAATTAGATTCAGTAAGACAAACTGGCAATTGTCTTACTCGGAAAAGGGGCTGACAGCAGAAATATATACAGAAGATACCCAGAAAATTCTCTTTTGGAAATCATTCTCCAATTTCTTCACTGCTGTATGCAGTGTATAGAAAAGGCAACCATTGCTTGGGATAAACTTAAGTAAGTCAGAAAAATGGCTTAAAGGGTGTTTGCAAACTCATGGGACTGATGCTGGGTCATTGTAAAAACATGGGGTGATATTTCTCCACGGTGGGTAAAGGTAATTTGAACTCTTAAGACTATTCTGGCAGGAAAACAAATGGGCATAAATCAGTTGTAAATAAAAATAGGCCAGAAATTGGAAGAAATTTTCTAAACACATGAAGATTGAAGCTTCAGTAGTTTTCCAAAGCTCCTCCAACTGGGGAGAAAAAACAAACTCTGTTTAAGGTAGGGTTTGTTAAAGGTAATGAGAAGAAACTTATAACATGGCTGAATGTAACATCAAAAGACTGGGCTGAGTGATTCAGGAAGGCCTATTTTGGTTTATATTCTTATAGCCATCAATTTAGCAAGTGCCTTTGGGGCTAGATTTGGCAGCCTACGTGGAAAGATTATGAGGAAATTGCTATTTTTCATGCAGTCTCTCTTACCTGTTGTTCCTGCCATTTCATTTCCACTTCTCATCCAAAGTGATACCTGTGATCAGGTTTTGTTTTTCTTGTTTTCAATCAGGATGAACACAGGCAATAAACACGTGAGATAATCCCACAGCTGTTAGCAATTGGATTTCTTTTTTTTTCCTTCAGGAAAGTGCTTACAGCTACTGAATTGGAATCAGAAATGCATTTGGAAGTCAAACAGTTTCCTGACTGATGCACATTCCTGTTTTCTAGATGAGAATCCCTTCCCCCCAGAGCAATGAGAACTGCATGCAACTCGTACAAAACTCCAACCTTCACTTATGGCTGTTTCCTGCATAATGTCTTCAGAGCAAATTCGCTCTGCAGCATAGATCTCGATTATACATTTATTCCAATTGTTAGATGCATTGTCAGGAGGATAATAAGGATAGTGGTGATGGGGGAGATTTATCTGGCTAGGAAAATCACATTGTGTTCAGACTCCCTGTAGAGCTTTTATTGACTCTGCTGCCAGCAGAGATTAGTGCAATGCAAACTGGTTAAATACGAAGACCAGCACTTCCCACTATTTAAGTGGTTCAAATAATTAACAGTTCTCAGCCTCTCCATTTACATCTTTTATTTTTCCATCTGGCAGACTCATTTTAAAAAATATGTCTACATGGATTTGTGTGCCACTTTAACACTTTTGATTCAAAGCCTTCTACTAGGCAGCCAATCATTTTGGATAAACATCTTAACCAGTGCAACATCTTCAGGACACTATTAAAGGTGTTAAGTTACAGCCTCTTCACAAAATAACAGGGGTCATGTTTCAAATGTAAATTAATTTATTAATACATAATCAGTCACATAACTCCCACATCTACAGTGGTTTACATCCTATGGCAGCACAAATACAGTAAATTACTTTCCAATTCTCTTTCAATAGAATTTCTTTCCACTGTCAACAGTGAGGCCCTGAAGGTATCTAGTTCTTTCTTTACTTCAGCACCTAGAAGTTTGGTCTCAGGTGTGAGGCAATGCACCCCTTCAGATAGCCTGGAGCCCAGCACAGGATGGAAAGCAGGTGAAGGAAAGATGGGGCTAAATTTCCAAAGTGTATTACAGTAATCATATTCTCAGTTTTATTTCAAAATCAAAGGTTTATGCTTCAAGACAGCAGTGTTTTTGGAGTAAACTGCTTCTCTGTCTTCTTAGGTGTTTCATTATATTGTGTATGAGAAGCACTTCCTCTGCATTGGTTTGTACAGTGCAATATAAGATTTTTCTTCTGCTATCTTCCTCTTGTCTGGCTGAACGATACTCTAGTTTCACAGTGGAACAGGCTCAGCATTTCAAGATATGCAGGAAAAATGGTGGTAGAGAGGAGATACATGGTATGTTTAAACCATCTACCTTAAAAGCAAGAATTGCTTCAGACAGTGTGGGACCCTGAGAAAAAATGAGAAATGGGACCCTAAATTATTCTTGAAAAAGGAAATACAACTGTTGTTCTCCCCCAAAAGCCCATCCATCAGCCAGTTCAACTTCTTTTCGTTCTTTGTGTAAGCCTGTTTCCCTCCAAAAGCATCAGTATTAGGAACGAAGAAAACAGCACATACACTGGCTGTACCATGCAAAGACTTCAGATCCAGCACTTAATGCACTGGTAATTCATTATTAGCTTTGATTTATGTATTGCCTCCTGCCAGACTCTTCTGAGTCTGATGCTTCACTTTAAAGAATTGGCCCCATGAGCTTGAGGGGACCACTTTGCTTAATCTGTTTTGAAACTGCAGGTGACTGCAGGGCATCAAATGGCAGACATTAATTGGTAGCTGTAAACACCATACAGCTGAAGTCTAACCCTGTAAAAGTTGCTGCCTTCAAATCCTCTGACCTTGGTATCATTGTACGCTCCCAGGCAAAAGGTCTTTACACTGGTAGCTGTGGAAAATCAATCTCAATTCCCTAAAGATGGGAATGCTGTCGCTAAAGGTCACTGAAAGTTAGCAGCTGCTTTTTCACTGCTGGAGTTTTGAAGAGAAGTTTTAAAAAGCAAGCACCGGTTTGGTGATTGCATGCAGGTTTGAGTGTTAGTGATGTTGTTTCAACTGTGATATTTAATGTCTGGTATCCCCATCTGAGGAGATCTCCTCTCTTCGAACATTACTGTCTTTAACTTTCCTGGCTTTTTTTGTAATATCTTCAGGAGTCCTCCGCAGAGTTATCCTTTATGTGGGTTTTCATTCCAGAGGCCAGGCAATGAAACTGGGCAGGACTGATTATCACAATAGGTTACTCTGCGAAGACTTGGTCAAACCAAATACCTGAATTCAATGAGAATATCTTACCTAATTAAACCAAATCAGACTCACAATCGGAACAGCCTGGGAAAGAAACAAGGAGAAACTCACACAACTAACAGCTAGGTAGTGCATATGTGTACCGGCATACCTGTGCTCATGCTTCCTGCCACATATAGTAAGAAGTGATTGAGTCAAATCTTCATGCCTTTGTTGGTCTCTGGGTGATTCATATTTTAGAAAAGTAATAAAAAACCCAACAATCAAAGGAATAAAAAACAGTACAGGTGTTTAAACAAGAGATTAATAATGAAAAATCCCAGCAGTCCCTATGTCTTAGCTAATTCATTCTATTTCCTCAGTGTCTTTGGCAACTCTTAAATCCCTTTTCCCTCTGGAGTGTGGGCATAATAACAGCTATTTGTCTAGTTTGTTGTGAATTTGAGGTTTTCATAAAAAATATTTTCTTTATGCCTTAACTGTTGCAACTCCAGTCTTTTTAACACAGAAAGCTGCTGAAGCATACTGTCAACACAATACCTTGAAAACTAAAAGCTGTGCTTGTATCCTGGTCTTCTCTGGCTATTTAATTTCTTCTTCAAATTCTGTGATCTGTATATGCCAGCAAATTATAACCCTGCCCAGATAATCCCATGTCTTCCACTTCTTCCTAAATTTGTGGTATTATAGTTATTAATTTGGATGACTGTTATTTATAATCACTGGTGTCAAGCCTTCAACACACAGATTACAGTTAAAGGCAAATAGTGGTTAAAATGTCGTAGTGTTCCCTGGGATATTAATAAATACTTTTCAGTCTGTGTTTGATGACAAATACTTGAAGGAAGTGTCGTAAGACCCTGAAAATGGTCTTAAGTGAGATATTACAGTTTTATGTTTTAATCAGCAGTAGCAAATTATTGTTAGCATTACATGTTTGTCACAGCTGACACATTTAAAGAAAAAAGCTTAATAGAAGCATTATTCTAGCTATGGTAACACCGTGCTTTCTCAGATTTAAAATAAATTATTTGATTAATAGGTTGGGATGCAGTCTTCTAAAAATAGGTTTCTAGCCCCCCCCTCCCCCTTGTGCCCTTCTGGCTTGGGATTCTGTAGACCTTTTTTCACATCTGCTGGTCCCATCTGGGTGCCTTGGATAGTGCAAAGCATCTGAGAAATGTAGTCCTGAACACCAGTGTTCAGGCACCTGCACACCCGTTATGTGTCTTATCTGTCAGTTGATCTGTCATGTGGGAAGGAAGGTAGAAAAAGAGGATACAAATCAGTTACCATTTTAATAACTGGTCAAATTTTAAAGGTTTTTTTAAATTCCTTAACTAACTTCTGAAAATTAAGTCCTCAGTCATTCTTACTTTTCCTATGCATTGTGGAAGTCTTAGAAAGTTACTTAAATGTTTGGGAGGAAGTTCTGGAGTCCTCTTGTCCAGCATCTTGCTCAAAGTAGGACTGTTGCTGACCATAGATGACCATGGCTTTACTGAGCTCCAAGCACGGAGATTTGACATCCTCTCTGGGCAGCCTGTGACAGAGCTGCACTGTAGTAATAGTGAAACAGATTTTCCTCATGTCCAAGCAGAATGTCTCAAGCCAGGAACTGTGACTGTTGTTTCTTTTTTACACCTTCTGTTGTTACCAAGAAGAGTTTTGCTCTGGTGCTTCTATAAGTGTCCTTCAAGCAGCTGCTGACAGCTATTATATTTTCCCTCAGTCTCCTCTTCACCAAACTAAACAAGCCCATCTTCTTCAGTCTTTCTGTATGGGCCAGGAGCTCTAAGTCCCTCACCATCTGGGTAGTCCTCCACTGGGCTCTCTGCAGTTTCTCAATATTTTTCTTTATCTCTAGGGGGCTAAAATTGAACACAAGATTCTTCATGTTGCCTCATCAGCGATAAATGTGGCATGACACCAGCTTCTCTTCTGCTGATGGCAGTCACCTAAGGTATCACAGGATGCAGTTTGCTTTATTTGCACTGAGAGCACAAGTTGGCTCACATTCAGCCTGGTGCCAACAGGAACTCCTTGTCCTTTTAAGCACGGCTACTACCCAGCCAGTCATTTCCAGCTCACACTGGTGGAGGGGGTTAGTCCACCCACGCACAGAAATATCACTTTCCATTTCTGAACTCCATGTAATCTCTGCTGGCCCAACTCTCATACCTGTCAGGATCCTTTTGGACTAGAGACCATATGTATTACACAGTCCTTTCCTTTTTTCCATCTCCAATTAATGTCATTAACAGATTTGCTAAGTTTTTACTCTTCCTCCACATACAGGTCAGGATGAAGATGCTAAAAAGACTGTGCTAGTACTCGTCTCAGGGTAAGGTGCAGTGTTTGCAGTCTTGCAGGGAATTCACTACTGTATCAGGTTTATAGTATTTCCTTTCAATAGTCAGCTTTTTATTCACATGTGCCAGATTGCACTGGCACTGCATATTCTTAACCTCAATGGACCACGTGCAACCGAAATAAAGACAGGTTAGGTATAAAGGCTGGGAACATATGCTTTCCACAGAAAACAAAGACAGGTGGGTGAACTCAGTAACTTTGAAAGAACAGAGAAAACAATGATTGAAATATGAATTTAGGTAGTATTTTTTTTGTGATTAAATAGCATATTTCTTATGAAATATATGGCTTGTACAGTCCACAGATAATGCACTAATTTCTAAAGTCAGATACTTGACATAAGTGTCTAAGACAGAAGCTGTATTTTACCACAGAATTCAGTAAAGGAAGAGGAGAGAAACAAACCTCCAACCTCACACATACCTGTCTCCTGTGGGTATGTCATCCCACCTCAGAGGCACTTTTGACTCTTCCAGTGGGATTAATCTCACCCATAGTTAAATGGGTGAGATGCTACGGATCCTGTTGTATTGAGGGATATGGTTTAGTGGGAGCTAGTAGTAATAGGTGAATGGTTGGACTGGATGATCTTCTAGGTCTTTTCCAACCTTGATAATTCTGTGATTCTGTGATTCTGTGAAATTGATGTAGGGAAGTGAGCATTTTGGAGCATAATTATTCTTACTAAATGTAGAAATCCATTTTAGGTTGCCTGTTGACATTCTTATCATTGATTTAATTGTAGATGTTTACCTTATAGACATCTATACCTAGTCAACTGAATCTCATCCTTGTAGACTATAGAGGGATCTTGTGGTTTACAGAAACTGAAAATTTCCATGCCTAAACATAATTTGAATAAATGCTTACATTCTTTCTTTGTACTCTCTAATAGAATGCAAAAATGGAAACTTACAGATTTTATTGACCTCAGATCAAATAAATGTAATTTGCTGCTTTCAAACTCATCTTAACACTTTGCAGCCATTTAGAAGATCCATCTTTTCTGTACTCACCTCTGTTCTTCATTGTGGTCTTTGTAAGAATGAGAATGCCTGCAAACATCAGGTCTATCCCTCCTCCTCTACAGTCATGATGAGAGGATATCTCAGGGTGTTATCAAAATGCAGCCTACAGAGACATGCAGTGCTGTTATACAAACTCAAAAAATAAAGAGCGAAGTAATAGTAGTTGCAACTTCAGGTGACAACAAGAAAAATCTTTAATAGAATCAGAGAGGAAAAGGAGGAATGTTTAGAGGGATGACAGAAGTCAGTAAAATACAGCATCCATACAGAAAATTAAATGAACTTAGCTTCCACTCAGCTGGGCAAGACTGACTCCATCACAGTAAATAAGCCACTTATATAGCTGCCATTTTAGTATTAGAACATATGGACAGTATCTTTATTTCTCATAAATCTACAGAACTGAATAGAGAGCCTGAAACAATGATATGAACAGGAGTTAGGTAGGTACCTACTGGTATTGTAGCAAATATACCACACAGGAAGAACAACAGGGTGCATAAAAACATAATATAGCACAGTACCATCAGTAACATTACAAACTACAGTGTCTTACTTTTTCCTCGGAATATGAGCAGAAAAGGTATTCCCTGTTACTTTTGATATGCTACCCTTAGAAGTTCCTTTCTCCTTGATGTGGAACTTCTTTTGTGATCCTCAGCATTGTTTTGGGGTGGAAGAACCCTAAGACACTCCTGAGAACACTGACAGGCCTTTTTGGGCTATGGAACCATGACTTTGGACTTCAGAGGGGAGACAGGCTCTTTCACAAGGCCATGCCAAGCACTAGCTGGAAATCATAATTTGTTTGAAATACAACGATTTTCCGCTGTTTCATATTCTGTTTATTACAGAGAATCCCTAGTCTGGGATTTGGACACTTGCCCAATTGATCTCAATGGGAATTTGTGCATTGAAAAAAAGATAGTTTATGTGATGTTGCATATGATAAAACTCCTTAATGAAATCATGGTTTTATTGGCAATAAAACACACCCCTCCTGCGTGTAGTAAAGTTCTGTAGGTTCTATGGAGGGCTCTGGAGTGCATTGCTTGGATAGTATTTCTCTTCTGGCAAGCTGTTCAGAGCACTGACTCAAAATCCAAAGTGGTAATGTATATACTTTTGGCAGCTACTAAGGTGGTTAAAGTTTCTACCTCTTTTAAAGGCTGTGTAAAACTCACAACGCATTTCTTTTGACTGCAGAACTTTAAAAATGGTTTGCTGACTGCAGCACAGCATTACTCAAAGAGAATTTGTTGAGAAATCGGCACTATTTACACTGCAGCCAGCAGGGGTGGCAGGTAACATTTAATTACAGATTTAAATGCCAACATGTTTTCCTACGAACACTGAAAAAAGAAAAAAATAATCACATTTTATTACTAACAGTAATGCCTGTTCCGGCTATTGTTCTCATCGCAGGTGGTATTGCCCGGATCAAAAAGCTGTTATCAAAAGGGTATTAAAGCCAGATTGATCATTTTCTGAAAATTTTTTTTAACTTTCTAGATTTTTACAGCAGTTCAAAATTGTTTCACTTTGTGCCATTGCAGTTCCATGCAATTGCATAGTTTCATGCAGCTCTTCTCTTAGCCATTGGATTTATTTTAAAGTGTGTGCCTCTCTCTCTAACCAATTTTTCTTTCCTTCCTTTCCTTCCTTTCTTTCCTTTCCTCCCTTCCTCCTTTCCTCCCTTCCTCCCTCCCTCCTTCCTTCCCTCCCTCCCTTCCCTCCCCTTCCCTTCCCTTCCCTCCCCTTCCCTTCCCTTCCCTTCCCTTCCCTTCCCTTCCCTTCCCTTCCCTTCCCTTCCCTTCCCTTCCCTTCCCTTCCCTTCCCTTCCCTTCCCTTCCCTTCCCTTCCCTTCCCTTCCCTTCCCTTCCCTTCCCTTCCCTTCCCTTCCCTTCCCTTCCCTTCCCTTCCTTTCCTTCCTTCCTGAATAAACAGTAGCCTTTAGTTTAGTTAGCTAAAAAACAACTAATTATTAAAATTTACTTCCAAATGCAGAATTATAAAGTTTCAAAAGTTCAGCGCTATGCTGTCAGGGAGCAGAGTCATCCTGCCTTCCCCCAGACAGCTTTTTCTACAATCTCAGAGAGCCAATTCTAATTTTTTTTCTTTTTGGTTATTTTTTTATCCAAATACTTCCATGGTCTATATTACTGCATGAATATGTAAGTGTTAACAACAGTGGAAAGAAGGAACTAATGCCCACTACAGTGATATCAATGATATCACTTAGAATTTTGGATGACGCACAGACTGTCCTAACTCAAAGGGAAATTACTAAACCTCATTACCTTCAAGAAATTACCTTATAGAATCACAGAATCACAGACTGGTTTGCATTGGAAGGGACCTCAAAGACCATCTAGTTCCAACCCCCCTGCAATGGTCAGGAACTCCCTCCACTAGACCAGGTTGCCCAAAGCCCCATCCAACCTGGCCTTGAACACTGCCAGGGAGGGGGCAGCCACAGCTTCTCTGGGCAACCTGTGCCAGCGCCAGGGCCCGCGCTTCACCACCCTCACTGGGAAGAATTTCTTCCTCATATCTAATCTAAATCTCAGCCCCTTCGGTTCAAACCCATTACCCCTTGTCATATCACTACACTGCCTTATGAACAGTGTCTTTTCATCTTCCCTGTAGCTCCCTCCAGGTACTGGAAGGCTGCAATAAGGTCTCCTTGGAGCCTTCTCTTCTCCAGGCTGAACAAGCCCAACTCTCTCAGTTTGTCTTCATAGGAGACGTGCTCCTTTGTGCCTCTTCTTTGGACTCGCTCCAACAGCCCCATGTCTGTCTTGTACTGGGGAGCCCAGAGCTGGACACAGTGCTCCAGGTGGGATCTCACCAGAGCAGAGTAGAGGAGTGGGATCATATTCCTTGAGCTTCTGGTACTTTTCATACAGTCCTGGATACAGTTGGCTTTCTGGGTTGCAAGGGCAGGTTGCTGCTTTATGTTGAGCTTTACATCAATCAACAATCCCAGTTCTCTTCAGGGATGCTCTAAATCCACTCTCCACCCTGGAACAAACTGAGGGCCCTCGCTGGCACCCCATCCCTCCAACCTTGGTATGTTATCCAACAACTTGTCACCAGCCAGCCTGATACTATCCCACTTCAAACCCAGTTTAAAGCTCTTCAATGAGCTCCTTTTCCCCTTTGAGAAAGGTAAATCCCATAGGACTTCAGCAATCCTGGTGTTGTGTAGGCCATCCCATTACCAAACCCCACCAAGTTGTTGCAGTGATTCAACCATGGAGCCTAGCGTTATTTAGGTTCACTTAAGCATGACCACACAAGCTTTATTGAATTTCAGTCATAAACAAGTCTTTCTGAGATTCACATATGGAAACTGTAGCCTCTAGACATGTTCAGTTCTGTGAAACCAAACTAGAATGAACAACACCCAAATGAACCTGTTTTCCAGATTATGACGAATTTTCTTCTCAGCTTCCAGCTTTTGGACCCTTCTACTCCTCCAGCTGTTCTCTTTTTCTTTAAACCTTTAAATCCGTTTTTTTTTAACTGCATAACATAGATGCTTTAAATATTCTGTATATAAATAGTGTATTGCTATTTCTACCTCACTGTGAGAAAGTTCTTGCAAATGGTCCTTCTGGCTAATGTTTTCTGTCTTAGAAATTTCTCAGGTAATATTTTTAAGCTCACTTATGACATTTAATGTGTATGATTTAAAACAAAAACAACAAAAAAGTTTTGAGAAATAAAGTATAGCACAAAGTGGGTTTAGGGTTTAGAAACTGCCTCTATTTACTAGATCAAAACAAAATTAATCCAGAGTTTCTCTACAGTTTGAAAGCATCACTAAATTAAATGCTATCTACTCTATCATGCTGCCAGTGCTGTTAAGAAATACAGCATTAGAAATAAGATGCCACAGTAACTCTCTTGCACTTTAATTCCTTAAAGGTTTCTAGCATTTGTTCCTCTGAAGTCTGGAATTTCTTTAGCACAGTAAAAAGCACAGATTTTTTGAGAGAGCAAAAGGATAGTTTATAACATGCTACTTGACCCATTCCTCAACTAATAAGATCAATCCTACCCTCTGTGATACCTGAATGTCGTGGGGAGTTAATCATCATGACTGTCAGTGTTTACACAGTTCCCATCACGTTTAATGCACCATGGGTTCTTTCACCCAGGTATTTCTCCTCAAATTCGTATTGCTCATCCTTTCCATGTTACCTGGCTGAATTATTTCTGTGAGCTTTGTAGTGATGCATCACACACTCCAGTGGACCAACACTGAGTAAACTAATGTATTAGGAGTTTACAAAAATTCAGATTTTTCAAAGGTGATTTTAAATATTTATTTTGTCCATTAATGTGACTGGGAATTTGTAATCAGATAGACGAGACAGTTTCTGGATAAACAAATATCTCTCTCTTTTTTTTTTTTTAATTTTCCAAAACCAGAATCAGAATTTCAATGTCATGTAAAAAATAATTAAAATCTTGTGAGTGCTGCTTTCTGTTATTACATTTGCAATATCTACAATTTCCCTAAGTGCTCCACAGTTTAGCTTTTTCTAGCTGTTTTTATTGGCACCCATTGCTCATGAGTGAGCACTGGCCAATGCCAATGAGGTTTGACTGAGCAAGGCCGCTGTAGGGAGAGTAGGTGTGATCATGGCTTGCAAATCGCCTGCTGTAAGCAGGTTTGAAATAAACCTGCTTAAAATGCAGCTTTTTTTTTCTCAGACAAATTGTTATGGTTGAAATTTTGTCTTCATTCTCTAGGAAAACCTCAAGATACTATAAATATTGGTGGGCAGTGTATCACAGCTTTCTAAGTTTTGCTGTTTTTTTCAACTAATATCACACATCAGGAAGGCTGGGGAAATGGAAACCTTGATTGGTATTTGGTTTTGGATGTGGACACGTAGTAAGATAATTTTCTAGCCTGTGGTGATGCCACATCGATGCATGTAAATAAATACTCAGCACAAGCTGAAAACCTTGGCTTAGTTGAAGCATGGCTGTTCTGAATTGCATAGAGAGGTTTGCTCTGTCATTTCACCAAAGTATCTTACTTGCATTCAAGATCTGATGTAACATAATCAGCAGGACTACCAGAGAAAGAATAATTGTTCCTTTGTGGACCAGAATCTGTTAACTAGTGAATCCAATGGGGAAAACAAAGATATGATGATGGGAGTGAAATGAAACCTTGCTTCTGAACATTGCCTGATATGGAGGGACCTGAAAAAAAGGTGAGGCAAAACAGTTGTGTTGGATTAGAAATAAGAGTTAGAGATAAAAAACTGTGAGTTGTGAGTGTGAATCCAAACTAGGCTTGGGAGCTGGGGTTTTCATGTAAGAACTATCTGTAGAAACTATTACAATGATCCATGACACAAATGACATGATATATGACATTGCATGGCTGAAAAGAATTAGCACTCTACAAGTGTGATAAATCCATCTGCCGTTCGTCCCAAAGGAAAGCGGAACTCGTACAGTTTCCTCTGCATCACTCCATCCATTTCAGCTGAATTCCAAACAACGTTCAGCCATGGACATTTTCCTAGCCACTCATACATTCTCTTGCAATAATTTCTTTTTATGGGAACTCAGTCTTCCTGTTATTATTTGGGAAGTACTTTATAACTGCCCATTGCTTCAACCTGCCCTAACACTTCAGAATTAATAGACAGGAAGTTTACATTTTCTGCAGTTTTCATGACTTTTTTTTGTTACATTGCATCCTGCTATTCTGTTGTCATGGGGAAGTGAACAGAGAGTATTGTTTGCCAATAGACCAGGGAGAAAACTTTGCAATGATCTGTCATTTATTTTTAGTTTCAACAGATTGTAGCCTGAAGTAAGGGATGATGTAACCAGCATAGTCAGTGTACTTAGCAAACGCTGCCATGGAACAGGCCGTGTGAATAAACAGCATCACATCGCTCTTTTTTTCAATGTGAAAAATTAATTTGCAATACAATACCGTGCTTTTGCTTAAATTTACCATATGAACAACACCTCTGTTGTTCATATCACAAGCATGACAGCATCTCTGTTTTATGGTCTTATAAATGCTATATCAACACCATATTTAACGTGTAACCGTATTTAACATCATGTTTAAGCTGAAACCTGTTTAACTATAGTGTGTTTAACTATAGTGTGTTAAAACACACTACAGTTTATTAAGAAGGAAGACATGGGGAACTTTTACATGATCAAGTAGGAACAGTAAATCTAGATGATCTTTCTTCAAAGCCCAGGGAATGGTGTGTTTAGTTACTGGTGACTCCTCAGCCCAGTTATTCAACTTTCCATTTACAAATGTGTCTACTAGAAGTAGCATTCAACTTTCAACAAAAGTTTAAACTAACCCTTCTGTATTACCTTATATGAGCTGCCCTCCCTGTGCATCACCAGTCCCTACTCCTCATGGTACCACTTGGCAATTAGCTCTAAGTATGAGGAACTGAACCTGGAACGTGTCAGCCTTAGCACTGATGCTGAACTGGCTAGTTGTGCCTGTTATCAGACACCTCAACACTGCTAGGTTTCTGGACCAAAGACTTGGTTAATTTTCCATTGTCAGTAACTGGTAAGTAATGCACAATTGCAATACTAAACCAAAAGAAAAATTCTGGAGGCCAGACTAGCCTTCTTGCTTCTTTCAAGGGAAAGAAAGCTCATATTCATTATGCATCCTTGTCTGAGTGTCTTTTCCCATTCTGCCAAACGAAGGCTGATGTAGGATATACCAGATATTTTAAGTCTTCCTCTCTGTGTGGGTTGTGGCCCTAGGAACCCATGACTAGTTATCACCTTAGATAACTAGTTATCAACTTAGATGAAAACAATTGTGCCAGAAAGTTTTCAAGGACTTACAGGTCAAGGTGTTGCCCCTTGCAAGTGAAATGAAGGAAGGATGATGTTCAGGTTTTCATGCAGTTCAGTTTCCCTAAGATGTTCAGGCTTTGCTGGTATCAGGAGACTGTAAGACCTCTGGGTTCTTCTGACAGATGTCTTAGGTCAACAGAAATGCCTAATTCAATGACCTTGGCAGAGGTACACGTAGCATTTCCTCTATTCTTATGCACTGAATTTCTCCAGCAGAGGCATAATCTTTGGTGTCTCATAGATTTAAATACCCAAAAGACAAAGCATGGCTGTTAGCAATCTATCAAGACTTGTGCAGAAGAAGCAAAGCCACAAAATTTGAAGAAAAAATATTCAGCTGAAGAGTTTCAGTAAGTGCAAGTAACAACCTTCAGTAACTGTGTCAACACTGAGCAGACATCTCAAAATTTCCTGAGCAATCTAATCCTGGAAAAGGAAGACTGGGAGAAAAATGAGAGAGCCTTGCATAACACTTCTATTAAAAGACTGTGGTGATTTTCAAAGAAAGACAGAAAATTTAGCTGTAGTGTAAGAATAATATTTTTCTTTGCCTGCTGATGAATTGGATCTTGATGGAACAGGTTAAAATCTTTGCTGCTGTTTAACTTGGATTTTTGTAAAAGCTTATATACATGTGTACGTAAAGAAAGTGTAATATATATTTTATTTATGTATATGCACACTTATCTATATTTATACGCACACAGATATATTAACAAGATGCATTTGATCACAGGATTGTTCCAGTTTGGATTAAATGAAGGAGGAGCAACTGCTTGGAAGCAAATGCCAATTAAATTTCTCAGAAAACTTTCTGCCACTAGGAAAAAAACCCTCAATTTCAGTGTAATATATCATAAAATATGGGGCAACTTTCTCAGGTATTCAGTACTGTATCATGTGCTCTACACACAGGGAAGTTTGTAAGGTCCTTGGTAGTTTTCAAGGAACACCTAGATAATTTGGTTTTCCTGAGGTGTGCAGTATCCATGAGTTTTCTCCAAGTCAAAGGCCTTAGAGTGGTCTTTTTCAATTTCCAGTATTTATCTATACGCAACTTTTTGCCCATTTTATGCTGCAGCCACATAATCATATACCTTACATAGCTTTTAGAGAGAGCTATTTTCAGCTTTGACTTTGATAATCTAAACAAATGCCGTGTTGCTTCTTTGGTCAAACCAGATGTAGAGTGTCTACTTGCATGCCCCTGAAGATGAGTGTCACAGAGTATCACACACTGTAGTTTAGGGAGTCAGAGTGGAAAAGGCGGGTTGTGTCAATGGGAGCAGCAGATGCCTCACAAACACAGCTTACCACTTTCCCAACTTGGAATTGATTATTCAGTAGGGTCCTACACAGAGGTACAACATAGCATTTTGAAGTCTAAAAAGAAGATTTTTGTCTTGAAACACATGCTAGCAAGAAGAAAACCCCCTCAGCACATATACAAATCATTCTAAACATTTTATTTATTTTTTTTAAAGTAGACATTCGCATGTCCATGTGAGCTCTGCAAGGAGTACCCTTTGGTCTCTGCTTTCGATAAGTGCTGTCGTGAAGGGTAAAGCACAACAGCTTAGTATTTAATGAAAGTTGCACAGCTTGTTAAAATGCTTGTCAGACAAAGGAACTTACATACTCAGATAAAACAAAAAGTGTTTGATGCTGGCCAGAGCTCGGTGCAATCAGCTAGTGATATTAAAACACAAAGACTAGTTTTCTTTTGCTTCTCGAGTTGCTTTGTGAAGAAGGACTTTTAAAAGGATACTTCCATTTTGATTATTAAAATTGCTGACTTTGCCAGCCTTGTTCAATCCTCAAGATTTCAGGTATGCAGTAGCTGCATTTCTCAGTGAAACTAATTTGCTTACCTTTTTTTGTCAGGGTCTTAATTTAGACCCAAGTGCCTTAATTTTAATTGGAAAAAACAATTAGTCTTCTTCATGGAAGCCTACATGGCTTATCTTCATTTAATAATCAGTTGTGTAATTGCTGTTCAGATACAGTTTAGCTGGGAAAATTGCAGCATTTTGCCTATGTGGGGTTATTTGAATACTCAAACTGCAGCTTCCTCTGAAGCAATCGATTCCTTGAGGGAACACAAATCCTTGCTTGACCTTTTGAAATAAATTAGCAACAGAATCCAAGGGTTGGTATTTTGATGTAAAGGTTGCAATGAATGCCATCTGTCGGGTAGCAGAATGGTTTAATGAAGGCCTCTTTTACAGGTGGTGCTCTCTGAGTTCAGGAGGCTGCTCTCAGGGCTGTGCTGCTGACCAGCCTGTATATTCCAGTAAAGCTGGAGAATTTGCCTTCCTGTGACTTAATGAGGAAATCTACCTGGCATCTGCAAAATACTGCAGTCTCCCATTTTCTTACAATTTATGAAACATTCCCCTGTGATAGCTTGCTAAATGGTGTTAGGGGATGCCGAGTCTGGTGGTGTGATGGAGGCGAGGCTGCTGCAGGTCTGTGCACACACACATCCAGCCAGCTGTGGGGCCAAGCATGTGTTCCCATAGACACACACAAACATGTGCAGGTGGGCCTCAACTCCCAGACCCAACAATTTCTCAAGCAGTTGGCCTGGACCCTCTGGTCCCTCCAGCAGCCAACTCAAGTCTTTTCATTGTCACCTCCAGCTGTTGTTCCCACCCCAGGGGCTTTCACTGAGACCTCACCAACTCACACCCACTTCTGAACACAGGATAGAATCCCTCACCCAGGAAAATGTTTAGAAATCATAGAATCATAGAATACCCTGAGTTGGAAGGGACCCATAAGGATCATCAAGTCCAAATCCTGGCTACACGCAGTGCCAGACAAGTCAGAGCATGGGACTGTGGGCATCATCCAGATGCTTCTTGAACTTAGTCAAGTTCAGCGCTGTGACCACTTCCCTGGGGAGCCTGTTCCAGTGCCTGACCTCCCCTCTCTGAAAAAAACCTCTTCCTAATATCCAACCTAAACCTCCTGTGCTGCAGCTTCATGACATTCCCTCTGGTTCTACTGGTGCCTGCCCCTTTGCTCCCCTTCATCAGGAAGCCATAGACTGCAATGAGGTCTCCCCTCAGTCTCCTTTTCTTCAGGAACAACAAATCAAGGGACTTCAGCCTCTCCTCAGATCCTTCACCATCCTCATTGCCCTCCTCTGGATCTCTCCAATATTTTCGTGTCTCACTTGTACTGCGGCACCCAAAACTGCACCCAGTACTCAAGTGAGAGGCTAGGACAGACTGCACCAATCACTCACAGGGCATGGCCAAGCAGGTGCACTGACCAGCCCCTGCTTGCACACAGCCAGCCCCTTTTGTTCCCTTTTCCCACTGTTTTCCCACTCACTCCTCCCCAAACCACCTTGATCCTCCCTGTATACATCCTCCTCAGAGCATCCCATGATAAGTCCTATGCAGTCTTGAAACACCCTTCCCTGCACATCCTTGGTGGTCCCCATGTCCCTGGCAGTGACCACCCCTCTGTCTGTGGGGTGATGAGGACCCTGTCCTGTTGGCTCATGATGATGGACATCCCCAGTCCATGGGCTGAGGCTCCTCAGGAAAAGCTGGTTGGGGTGGCCCAGGGGTGAGGGCCAGTTGGGGCTCCATTGGTTTGACAAGGTGACCTAGGCTCCCTCCTGTGCTGGTGTTCCACTCTGATCCTTGTGTGGGTACAAGGCTCTAGTCATGTAAGCTATTAAGTTATGTCTGTGTTATTAATGAATCAGTTATTTACTACACCTTAGGGGGTGAAGGGATTTTTGGTCTCTTTCCCCTTCCCTAAAATACGTGGTTCTGCCTGGTCCCTGAATTACCATACTGCTGATACTGTTGAGTAAGGAGCTCAAAATCATGCCTACCTTAGCAAGAAGGGCCTGCTCACCAAGGACTGGTAGCTCTCGGTGAAGGTCCAAGACTGTCAAAGTTTTCTCTTTCTCTTGTTTCCACAGTTTGTCAAAACAGACTAATGACTCTACCTTGCTCTATATAAAGTCTAATAATGGAGTCCCTGTCCTTGGAGAAACCCAGCTGGACATGACTGAACAACTTGCCGTATGTAATCCTGCCCTGAGCTGAAGGTTGAACAAGGCCATCTCCAGAGGTTCGTTCCCACCTCAGACAGTCTGTGATTCTTCAATGCATAATAGGATTCCATTTTTGGGGAAGGAATACTCTTTCTTCATACATTAGGTACAAGTGGAAACACTCTAAAGAAAATTGATTTATTTTGGTTTTGTAAAAGGCTACGACAGTTGACAGAAAAAATGACAAAATTGTGTTATGAAGGGTGGTTCATATCAAAGGTTGACCACCTTCATCTTTGAAGAGGGTGAACTGACTTCAGACTGAGGTGAGAGCTCATCTCGGTGCACTTTTTACTTGGGATCATAGAGTTGCAGAATGTTTTCAATTGGAAAAAACCTTCAAGACCATTGAGTCCAACCATCTATCCAGCCCTACTACATCCAACACTAGACCATGTCACCAAGCATGTTGGTATGTTACTCTCCCAAATCAAACACAGAACAAAAAAGGTCAAGATGTCTGCTCTTACTACTTACCTAATAAAATGCCATGAATAAGTGTTAAGGTATTTTACTTATGTCATCAGCCTTTAAAGAAAAAATATTTGAAAGGTACCCAGTTCTCTTTATCCTCTTCTCTTCACACTGGTCTTGAAACAGAAATTCAACTGAAGCAGAAATCCTTTGTCAGCTTGAAATTGAAGCATCTAATACAGTACCTTATTATGTAACTAGTTCCATTTTTATTAAAGCATGTCTGTGCCACAGCCACTTTATGTAAGTAATACCTAAATGAGGTCTTGAAACTCAGTTTCAAAACTACAGTTTTATAAATTCAGTTTTGGAATACATTTTTTCACTACCTATAGAGGATATTCAGCCCAAGTCTTAAATCAAATAATTTTTAGGAGAAAGCCTAAACCCTAGAATACTTCCTTCCTGCTATTCATGGCAGAGTATTTGCTGCCTTGGAAATCCTATTTCTTGAAAAAGTCTTTGAAAAGAAACGCAAACTGGAATTTCCACTTTAAACACTCCAGGCAGATTTTCAAGGCCCATCGATGAATGACCAAATGAATTATTGATGTTACCTATTTCAGCATTCTTAGCCAGAACTATCAATAAACAAAGTTAAAGTTCCTAGGATGAGAGACTGGAATAATTTCTGCACTTGTATGAGCTGCTGCAACGGAGTTCCTGTGACAATTAGTACAACTTGGACATCTGTTGAATTCCAAGTACAGCAGCGTGACTGGACAAGGCACTCCAGAGGAGAGCAAGGGAAATCTGACATGAATTTTCAGGGAAGTATTTTTACAGCTGTTGTGGATCTTTAAATCACGTAGAAGAAGATTCTTTGCGCTCTTCAAAAATGGGAAGAAGAATGTTTAAAACATACATTGTTTTTTAAAAAAGGTGAGCTCGTGTATGACCTTGGGAACCATATACTTCTTCAGCTGAAAAGACAGAAAGCTACTTTTCATGTTGCAGATTTATAAAAGCTTTCATTTATGTGAGGACAAGGACAAACTGATAGCGTTAGAGCTAGCAATTTGTTATGTAGGCACATAGCAATGCCGGATGGGAGGAGCTTGATGCCACCCTTGAACACTTTGCAATCGCTGAGCTTCTGTCTACGCTGTGTATTATACAGTGCCTTTCTGAAGGGAGAAAGTATCTCTTACAGCCATTACATGTGTCCTTGGTTGCTGTGCAGGAGAAAGCCGTTCCCTTTGTTAGGAAATGTCTCTTCTGAATGCTTTTTTTTGGGAAAGAGAAAATAGAAAATAAAATAAAATGAAAATAAAATAAAAGGAAAGGAAGGGAAAGGAAGGGAAGGGAAGGGAAGGGAAGGGAAGGGAAGGGAAGGGAAGGGAAGGGAAGGGAAGGGAAGGGAAGGAAGAAATATTGTTTCTATGAGTAAGAAGGACCAAGACACTCATCTGAACAGCTGTTTCAGGCTGGTGGCATTGCCATACAGAACAAGGCACACATGCATGAGGACAGGCTGAAAAGGTGGATCCCTGGACTGTATGCTATCTGCGTTTCCCTTATCAGACAGGGCATTTAACTAATGGAGAATTAATTTGGAAAAAATTCATGTCCTTATTCAGTCCAAGATCCAGTCCAGGCCTAGGGCAGCTTTAGCTAAACATAAAAATGTTGAATGAAAAGTTAATTAGTAAAGCTATGACAGTTACGATCCAGACACAATGCAGCAAAATTTGCTTCTGGCAAAGTTGGGGGAAATGCCCAAACTTATGAGGGTAGATCAAACTTCTCCATCTCTAGAGGCTGCAGGTCCCTTCACCTGCCTTGCACACATCAACTGGGTGTTTAGCTCTGCCCCAGTGCAGGTGAGATGCGGAGCTTCAGCAGGAGCTTCCTTTGCCAGGAGGGAGCAGTTCCACACAGGGCAAATGAGGACATCTCTGCTGGAGCCAAGCCTGTGGGGGCTGAGACCAGCACCGAGCCCAGGGAAGCGCCCTAATCCGGCTATCAGAAATGCTGTGCTGCTGTCACACTGCTGCTGTTTCACAAGGAAGCTGTCAGCTCTTCTAGCTCAGGGGTTCAAACTCAATTATCCCAAAACTGCACTTTGGTGCTTCTCTGATGCTCCTGGGAAAAACTGCTAAAATTCACAAGGAGACCTAGCACGGATCGTGTCTTGTATTGGAAATGTCTTCCAGTAAATCACAGGGTTTAGCTCATCTGAATTCTGAATAATCACTCAGAGTATATTCTTTCAAAAGCAGTATTTATTTTTTCATCAAGATAAGACACATTACATACTGCATAAAGTAAAAAATACTGCAAGGAAAGCTGCATTTAACTGAGATAACAAATATATATATATATATAGATTGCACTTGAGAAAGTAGGCTCTATCCCAGAAGAACACAGTAAATAAAAAGCTAGCGAGAGTTTTGAAATTAGGAATCTTTCTGAATTTCCTTTCAAAACGTATTTATTTGGGGGAGGGAGGGGGGATCGTTCTAATATTCCACCAACAAAAATGAACCAAATGAGGGTTTTTTTTTTTCTAATAGCTTTGCTTTTTAAGTTAAAATAGTATGTAAACAACAAACTTATTGCATAGACAAAAAGAGAAAACAAAGGTATGGAAAAACATCTCTGTAATTTCTGCTAATAAATAAGAAGGAAGTTTTGCTGGTATTTGGTTTCACCAGGGTCACCGCAGCTTGGGGCACAGCTATTTTGGAGAGTTTTTCTTAGTTCACATGTATGTTACCAGCCCCACAGTGCAATGTAAAGGCCACTCTTGCCTGTCCTGCACTGGCCTGTCTGTAGGGCAGACAGCAGGATGAAGTGGTGAAGGGTTCCATTCACTACTACATGTCCCAGGAGCAATATTTTTAAATTTTGTGACTAGTTTAGACTATATTTAATAAAGTACACCCAATATTAAGCAATAGGATAACCCCTATTACACCAAGGTCTTTTTACTTCAGAGCTGAATCTTTCTGATGGACCCTGGCATCCACTGCTGCCTGTATCTAGTTTGGATACCTAAAGTATCAGCTCTTAAAAGTGAGTATTCATAACATCTAACTTTGTGTATCTCACTTAGATGCCCAAATCTTGTCCTTCTACATACTAAAAGAAAGAAGGAAATGCTCCCACATTGGCTTATTTACATGTGGGGGCTAAGGCACACTTTGGAAGAGCCTCTCCCAATTGCCTGAAGTGGTAAGCGAGGGTCCCAGACAGGGCTTGGAGCCCCCAAAATAGGGAGGCATAAAACCTCCTTCCAGCACACGGCTGTTGGTGTGGGGGATGCCAGGCGCAGTGGATGCCTAGTGCACACTTTCCCTTGGTGGGGTGGGGGGGGGTGGGGATGGGAATTAAAGGACCAGTCAAAGCACAAAGCCATATGAAACTGGTGTTTCCTACAGCTGATGTCAGCTACGAGGGCAGAGTGCTTGGGCATATTAGGGGCATAATTCAATTAGGAATATACACGGGAGTGCACTGTCTCAAAACCAGTCAGTACTGTCAAGGTCTTCCATGCAGATTTCTTCCAAAATTAGCTAAAAATTATGGAAGTTCTGGGGCAATCTTGTTATTAAGGTAGAGACAGGAAAAGAATGAAATCCTCTTTAAACAGTCCTTAACTATGAAACAGAGCTGGCAATCTTTGGTTACAGTGCTGTTCTCTCAATGTGAATTGCTTTGAAAAATGATGAATCACTTCCCAAGTCAGCATTTGGGAGCATTTTTAAATAGACATCTGGGAGTAAGAGAGGAAAAATTAATATAAATAATAAAACCCCCACATTTTTGAATCTCAAAGGTTAAAGTATAGGGAAGAAAGTAACACAGCATTTCTAAGGGATCTTTCAGCAAAGTAACACAAGATTTTAAGGGGATCTTTCAGTAAAGTTTTGCTAAAATTACAAAAGCACACTTATAAAATACTTGAGCTGATAGAGAGGGTAAGTCAGAACATTAGGGCATGTCTGTAGCAGAGTTATAGATTGCTAAAAGACACCGGCCTGATGGATCTCAATATTATATTACAGCACATGCCAGTTTCCAATGATTATATGCACTACTGTCCAACTACTTCGCTCTTTCAGGGGGACAGAAACACATGAGGCAACACAAACAAGATGAACTGATGCAGCCTATGTCTGCTATTAAATATAAACCCTCAGCCTTTAAACATGCTGACCCATTTCCTCTGTTACATTCACAATCAAAACTCGGATTCTTTGCCAGACTTAAATCTGCCTGTACTTTACACTTTTGGAGCAGCATTTAAAAATCTTTAAAGCTAGTCTGGAAGGATATTTTACTTTTTTTGCTTTTTCAGCTAGAGCACTTTCATAATATTTTAAAAGGCATAGGAAGCTATGCTGTAGCTTTTAAAGTGCTTATTTTATTATGAAGTGGTGTTTAATAATATTCTTCTGGAAGTTAGTAAATGATGCATATTTTCCATGACAGACAAACATTCCTTAATGAGTTAATATGTCTTGGCAAAATGCAATCAAAATGAAATTCACTGTCAACAGTTTAACCATGGCAATGCACAGAGCTGAAAGGAGAAAACTAACCTCAGATAACTAAGATTAATGCATATATGACAGTTATAATAATCCATATTTAAAACAAACAAACAAACAAACCCCAAACCAAATAACGATAATTAAATCTCAAGCACAGTTTTGTTTCCCAGTAGCACAACTGCAAAACAAATCAGTATTTTCAACAAACAAGCGCCTGATCTTCATTGCCTGCGCGGGGAAACATGGCACTCCTCGAACTGCAGCGAGGAGGATACAATGGGAGGGTTGTCTCTCCCTTTCTGTATAGAGTGGGCTCCTCCTGGACAACTGTGGGCAGCTCTGGGCAAGGGGCAGGAGTCCAGTGCAGGTAGGTGGAGACCAGCATCATCCCCAGCCCACGGGGGTTTATCTGGGGACCTGGGGGGAGCCCTCTCCTGCAGAAGCGCCTGGGCGATGGGTCCCATGGAGTCACCATGGCGAAGCATCAGCCTCTGCACCCCCCTTCTGTCACCAGTGTCCCGGCTTATGCAAAGGATCTACTAACTTCAGCAGACAATTTGCTCGAGTACAAACCGTGAGACCTGACCTTACTGGTGTGTTGCTTCATGTAGTGGCAGATTTTCCTCATATCTCACTCTGGTTGGCCAGAACACTGGGCAGTTCCCTCCCAGAGCAAGGCAAACCATTTTACACTCACACAGGCTCAAATTCTCTCTTCATTTATACCCAAAAAACCCAACTGGCCGTCAGGAGAGCTGAGCAGGTAGAAATGGCAGCAGAATTTGAACGTAGCAACTGGTGAGTGAGAAACAGAAACACAACACTATTTTGTTGCCAGCTACCCCAAATACCTGTACAACTGGTATTTCATTTCAGTGGGCACTGTGAACCTCAGGACTGTAAGTGAGCTTTGAAAACCTCAACCCTCAGATTCTAGCTACAGATAACCATAATCCTATAATCTTGGATGCTGATACCTAAATCTATGATATACCTGTTTAGCTGCCGTGGCACTAATCAGCACAGCTATGTTGAAACACAGCAATCATTTTTGCTAACTGCAAAGGCAGGCTAGTAGCAAAGTTCAAACGATTAATGAGTAAAGGTCCTCAGAGCAATCCTGCTTAAAAGTAAACGTCCAGTAAGCTGCAATTAGCGTGTCTTGGCGGTTTTTGGGGTTTTTTTATCGGGGTGGTCTTGAACTGCAGATACAATCACAACGCTCATGGTGATCCAGCTGTATATCGACTAAGGCCATGTTGTTCCTGGTTCTGCCTTTTCTTCTCGGATGTCCAGCCTCAGGGACAAATTTCAGCACCTGGAAGAATCAACAGAAATTAGAAAACATTGTTAGAGATTTGAGGATGAGAGTGTTGGGGCCCAGAGGGCGCTAACGGCCCTTAGTGGCCCTGACCAGCATTAATTTGGACACATTTTTGGTGTACTTCCAGCTTTTTCTTTCTAGTCTCTGACATCCTGCAGTACTGTTTGTCCTGGAGCTTTGACAGCTTGGATTATTGCCTATATCAGGTATCTTTATATCGTGCAGTTCCCTAACCATGTCCAGAGTTGCTCCTTTGCATGCGATTTATCAAGTGTGTTTCCTTTGGCTCGTCTTTGCAGTCCCACACATACTCGAATTGCTCTGTCCCTTCTCTCACTTGTATAATATTTCTGCTCTAAAGAACATTTTTTAATGCAATTTAAAATTTCTGAAGCACATACCGTAAGAATTGGTCCAGAAATGAAATGCCTGTGGGAAGCAGAAGGAGATGAACAGAGCTTGTGCAATATATGTGCAAAATCCGACCAAGTTTGTCTGGAATCTGACTTTTGTTGGCTTATCTTGAAAATCTTAGCCTCAATTCAAATAATTGCTTAAGAATTTACCATGAATGATGTGAAAGAAAGAAAGAAAGAAAGAAACAAAAATTGTTTCCTAGGGAAGTACACATCATATTAAGAGACTTCTGAAAAAAAATCTATCCTGGCAAGATAACCCAAGACTCCTAAAAAAAGAGGGTTGTGGGCTGTAAAGAAGATGGAAAACAGGCAATGAACACAGGTTGCAGCAAGAGAAATCCTATTTGGGTATACAGAAGAAAATACTGAGAGTGGTTAAACACTGGAGCATTTTGCCCTGAGAGGTTGCAGAAACCTTGAAGACAGTCAAAACTGACAAGGCCCTGTGCAACCTCATCTACCTTCAAAATTTTCCCTGCTTTGAATAAGGGATTGGGCTACAGTTGTCCCCAGAGCCGCCTTCCAACCCATACCTTTATATGAACCAAAGATTCCCTGGAAATGGTGTTGTGGATATGTGGAAACCAGACATAAGGTTGTGTCCTATCTAATCCTTGAGATAGTGCAAGAATGCAAACCATAGACTGGAAAAGCTGATGGCAGTTTGCAGTGACATGAGTTGTGAGCCTACTGTTGGAGGCTGAGTTGCTGTGTAAGAGCTCATACCCCCACCAGCATAGAGGTGCGGTTGAGGGGAGGAGGTTCCATGTTTTGTTTTCTTAATTTGCTGTTGATAGGCCTACAGTAAATCAACAAAAGTGAAAATAATTTCTAATTTCTGCCCTGAAGCTCAAATGCTGCTTTGGATTAGGTACAACAAATGAGTTAAGACTATGAATGCTTTAACTCTCCTTCAGCATTTTTCTTCCGAGATCTCGCAGCACAGAAAGATATGCAGCATTGTCAGACTCATACAGATGGAGAATATGAAACTGACTCACTCAAGGCTCTGTAACACATCAGTAGAAAAGCTTATATGGTCCTTTTCCTTTTGAAATCACTTATTTACTGATGGGCAGCAGGACACGGAGAAAGCAAGTTGCAGCTCCACAGCTGGTGGTACGCAGGTGGGACAGTTCTGCTCTCTGTGGCCTCCAAGCACTTGAGCACAGAAACCAAGCACGGGTAAGGTATTAAAGTTAACACATCTCACCTCTTGGCAGGCTGCTGTGACTCACGCTAGCTTGGCCAAGTGACCGACAGATCAGCTCGATTTGTCCTGCTTGTTCAAAAGGTTGAAGTTGGTCTTGAATATGACCTGCCAAAGCCGCCAGTCAAGTGGGAAGTGGGACCTAAATATCTTTAACTTCTCAACCACAGAAACACCCCATTTCTGCCCTGAGTAACAGGTCCTCTAACTAACAGAACATATGATTATTTAATTAATAAACCTTTGTTTTGGTTTTTTTTTTTTTTTACAAATGATTTCTTCTACTTTGACATTGCAACACCATACAGGAATTGAGATAGTCTTGGGAAGTGGAGAGAATAAGGGGCTGCGTACCACATCAACAAAGTATTAGCAATTTCACCAGAATTAGGAAGTCCCCAGCAGTAAGTGTGAATGACTTGCCAAAGGTTAAACTTGGATCCTGTGCAGAGCAGGTGGAGAAGCACAAGCAGACCAGCAGCCTTTGGGATGACACCACTGGTTCTCTGCCATTAAAGTCTGGTGGGTAGGAAAGCCATGGGGTGTAACAGAAGTGATAAGCATGGAACCCAGTTGATTATTTTGTCCTCACTCTTGTGATAAAATCTATGTTTAACCCATGTAATACTGAGAGGAAGGACTGTGCCTAAGATAGGTAAAGACTTGATGATCCTTACGGGTCCCTTCCAACTCTGGATATTCTATGATTCTATGTTGGGGAGATACCATTACTTTTGCCTGTTAGAAATGCAGGCACACAACAAAACTGTAATGGATTTGAATTGATTTCAAACACTGACTGCCTCAGTGTATGCAAGAAGTCCTGATGGACATCAGGATGATTCACTGGACTACACTGTCATCCATAACACAGAGGATCTGAACCCAATCAGGTTGCTGTGATTATTGCAGAGCTGAAAATAGACTGCATCTTCAAAGATGCTTTTTTTAACAAAGTGTACTTTTAAAATCGAATACAGCTGCTGGCACTGAATCCATGATAAAATTCTTTATTTAAAGAAGCCTGTCGTCAAAACCTGAGACATTCAGACGATTGTCACTTCACTCTGCAAGATCAGGAGTAGGTAGACCTGCTTTTTTTTTTTTTTTTTTTTTTTTTCCAATTGAGAGACAATGAAAGTATGAAAGGGGATGAGAGCAAAGATGTGGGATGTATTTGAGCTAAGACACCTCCTGACAGCTTGGGGATTTTCCCTGTGTTTTATATTAAGAAACATGAGCCCAGTATATGGGCTTTGCTGATAAGAGTAGAAAAATGAATTGGCAGGCACTTCCCCAGACAAGACAGGAAAGCGGCGTTTGAACAGCGCCGAAATTGGAGTGCTTTAATAGCTGATCACAAAACTGATGTTCAAAGCTCCCTGTCCAGCTTCCATCTAATAGTTTTAGTTTCAGCTAAATACAAGGGAATTGAAAAGAAACAGGAAGTAAGGTCATTTCTGGTGACCAAGGCAGTTGAAAGAAACCTCTTTATTCTGAAAATAGCTGCTGTTTATTCATTACACGCTCAGCTCCTTAAAGGTGAGGAAGCACTGAATTAATGAAAACAGTTCAAAGAAATTTTGTTCGGGACACTTTATTGCTCCATTTTGATGGGATCAGTAGCTGTAAGAAAATAGGGGTGTGAGGAAGGTCTGGAATGCTCAAAAGGTTTGTTTAGTGTGGGTGAAAAAGAAGAATAACCTTGCAGTTTTGAAATCGAAGGAGCAATGCCTGTCACTACTAATCAAAATGTGGTGCCTCTGCTGTTCAGATCATTGCCTCACAAAGGGTATGTAACTACAGCCATAGCCCCCTCATTGAACACTGAGTTAATTACAGCCATAAAACCATTAAAGCAAAAAAAAAAATCAAGACAGAGGACTTTTAGCTTCTGAGCTGGTTTTGGTGTTTATAGGCAATGCAAAAAAGGGTCTTTCATGCAGATAGCTCCACAGGAGCACACCAACATGCTGGAAGGCATTTTACTTTGCAAATATGCCTGAGTATCAGAGAGGTTTCAAGGTAAGATGACTGTGGCCACTGCATAATCTTCCCTGGGGGCAGTGGTGAAAGAAATATACACAAAATTCTTACATGCATTTCCCTGACACAAATACTGGCCATGCGTTGCACAGTGAATTTGGCTGCCAGCTGTTGAAGGACTCTTTACATGAGAAAAAAGCACTCACGAACACCAGTATGTGCAAGTTGAAGCCAGAAAAAGTCAAGCTGGAATTAGTTTGAATTTTTCCAGACACACGTGGACAGCCCTAAGGAAGTGTGGGGTTTCCAGCCTGTTTGAGGGCATCAGACTGCCTGCCTCTGCAGAAGGTAAACAGTGCAAGCTTGGGTCTTGCTTCGTGGGGAGCAGGGTGTTTTCCATTTTTTACTTATAATTTACTTTATTAGGAAAAATAGCCACATTCTTTGTTAAAATTCCTGACCAGAAGTTTGAATGCCAATGGAAATCTGAAGCCTCTGTCAAGAGGACCACATACAATCAATAACATAACTATGACTTACCAAATATCTGGTGAACTTCATATTGCAGTGACAAAAGATGGAGACCAACTCTGGATGCTATTTTAGATAGTGAAATTTGTACTTTGCAGAACTTATTTTAAAATCCTGCTATGCAGCATTATCTAATCTCCTTCTGCTCATCTAAAAATACCATCATTCTAGCATGCAAACCAAATTATATTTGTCTGAGATTCATGAAAGAGGAAGCTTCAAAAGTGCAAAACATTCAACACAGATCCAAGTTCTGATACAGATGAAAAGCCTTACTCTGCAATTTTTGAAAGTTATCTAATCCAAAGGTCACACACAGTTTAGCTGTGCTCTGAGCATAAGAAACCAAGCATTATGGGAATGTGGTTCATAATTTAGCATAAGGACCTTTATTCTAGTAGGAACGCAGCCTAAAATAAAGACACAGACCCGAAGCTGGATTCTTTCTTACCAGAGATAATTATAGGCTAGCAGGAACAAGACAAGAGTTTGTTAGTCAGTGGTAGCTTGCAAACTAAGGGTTTATTAAATGTGGATGGGATTATTGATTCTACTTCTTTTATTTGTATGAATAAGCAGCAGTTGGTTTTAACACAGCAAACAAAGGGAAAAAAATAATTGGCTTAAAATTCAGGCATCAGAAAGAGTCTATGATGGTTTTGAGATAAAGCTATGATGGTTTTGAGATATATTAAATCAACAAAACCCGCACTTTTGGTGATCTTGTCACACATTATGTCTCCAGGAACTGCTTTTTCACGGACCAGACACAAGCGTTCCCCCTTCCTAGATGGTCTCTTTGCTACACAGGATGTCTCACTTGCTTAACTTCCAGATGTCATCCCAAGAACTTTCATTTTCATTTAGTAAAAAATGAACCTTTTTTCTCTCACTGCATCTCTCCTCATCCTGTGACCTACAAGTAATTTCTGACTCATTCTGTTTCCTTGTATTTGCATTCCAAGTAAATCCCATTGCCGCTGCTTGTATAATATTTCTATGTATTAACTCTATTGTCAGGTTAATTTTGTGCCTTTATTACCATAACAACCTTTTATCTCCTTTATACATGTACTATCAACTCCAGGACACGCAACAATCAGACCATATTCCTTGCACACTGGTTTGACGACATTAGCTAATTTTAATCCCTTAGCAAATTTCCTTTGTTGTATCAGAAGCATTTGTAGCATTTTTGCCCAGTTATCTTATGCTTCCCCATGTAAAGACAGGGTGAAAATTATTGTTTTCTTTCTCAAGTGCCTCCTTAAGGTGTGCTTCTCATTTCAGTGAGGAAAAAAAAAAAGCAAGGAAAAGGAAAAAAGGACAAGATAAAAAGCCCCCGTAACTGCAACAACTCCTCTGTCTTACTGAAGCCCCATGTCACCTCCCCATTTTCTCCACTGCACCCCCATTCCTCTCTCCCCAGGAATATCCCTACTGTCTTGTTTTCCCTTTACAGTGTTGGGTCCAGTTAAAGCTGTTCTATGCCCCAGCACCTTGCACAAAGGCTTAGTACCGTGTAGGCACTCGGGACGTACCTGCTGCTCTCTCGGGGCAGCAGGAGGTTATCAAGTGCCCACTCTAACACTAAACTAAACCTCACTGTTGAGAACTAATCTCATGTCTGTTCTGTGAAGGCACCAGGCAAGCTCCAGTCTATGTGAAACCTGGATGAAGGTACTACGCTTCCAAAACGAGGGGACGGTGACGGGAAAGAGGAAGAGAAGCACCATACAGTGAGAAATGCATCAGTCTTTACAGGAGACATGAGTAAGTAGGTGAAAGATGCAATCAGCTTTCACCACTTTGCTTTCTTCCTTATATGCCTTTTAGCTCTGTGGCTCAGCACTGTGTTTGTGGAGGTTTATATAGTCTGACAAATTCTGGTTGCTACCTTAAGAGCGTTTATTCCTCATGGAAACTCATTTCACATCTCATCAGTTACAGCAATGAGATGGGGAAACCGATTTCTTGTTTCTCTGAGGTATGTGCATGCTGGGCGGGTTGCACAGCTGCAGCCTGGGCTGAACTGAGTCCTGGACCACATTGCCCCACACTTCCTTGGGGCTGGGTGATCTCTGGGTTGAGAGCCCCCTGCTTCGTAAAAAGCAGCTCCAGGCATTTCCAAAAAAAATGCAGCGCGCTCATTTCAGCTCCACTTTAGCAAGTCAGACAGCAGTAGATGTGAGGATTTGATTAAGGTGTGCTGCAGCCATTTCCATGCACTGCTTTGTCTTTCCCTCACACAGAGCAATATAACTCAGGATCATTTATGGTAGACTGTGCCTGAGAGACATTTTCAGATGCTGCCAGCACTTGGCCTGTTTGGTTTGCAGGGTTCACAAAACTATGTTGTAAGTCATGAGTATCTGTCCATGAACTACGGTCTTAAGCAAACCCAGAAGCCGTGGAAAACCAGAGAGCATCACAAGACTCCTACAAAAAACCCCTACCCATAAAAATAATGTTTACTCAAGTTATGAACCCATTTACTTCTGGAAACTGCTGAGTATTTTGGTAAAGTTATGGCAAACTTCCAGGTTCTAAAAAAGACCCGAAACCTCATTGTTAGCGTTCCCTGGGGCAGCAGAGGAAAAGATACCCCCTTACCACGGCAGCCTCCTCCTCTCCTTTTCCCTGCTGTTGCACTGCTTCTTACAATTGGATGTGATAGGAAAGAGCTGCACAGTCTGCTCAGGGAACTGGAGCGGCACTCGCAGCTTGGGGAAATTAACAGCCGCACGTGATTGCTATTAGTCCTGTGATACTCGGAGGGAGCGCTCGGTGACGAGTCTGGTGTGGGGCTTTGGATAGGAACTAAGGGGGACCTAAAACATATTAAGAGCATAAGGAGAAGATAACCTTGAAATCTCTCTGGACTAGAAGCCTCTGTCTCGACAAATGCTCTGGGCATGAGTGTCCCCACTGCTGCCGACACACAGCTACTCTGGCACTGCAAGGCTCTGCCTACAGCACAAAGAAAGGAGCCTATTGCTTCTGGAAGATCTGAATGCCTGTCCTCCTCTTAGAAATATCGGGTAGCTCAGAAATGCCAGACAATTTTTAGGTGATTTCCAGTTGTATTTTTATTGTTGAGCATATCCACGTGCAGGATAAGTAGCTCTGGTGGGTGAAGGAATATGAGCTAGGGAGCCTGCTTTGGCAGGGGGGTTGGACCCGATGATCTCTCGAGGTCCCTTCCAACCCCTACAATTCTGTGATTCTGTGATTCTGTGAAGGAGCTCAGCAGGTGAAGCTTCAGGAGCGCAGATAAGCAAAATCAGCCTGGCAAGAGAAGCGGTCTGGGATCTGCGGGACTCTATTTCAGCTTCTCTGCTCCACTACCTCACACTTCCTTTTGGTGTCTTTTGCCGGCAAATCAAAGTAATTGAGACTTGTGTCTCCATCTGGCCTGTATTCTACTCTATATGAACCTGGCCTGTATCAATTTTATATTCTAGAGGGTGGAGATTTTGAACCAGAGCAATAGTGCTGGGGATTTCATAAAGTGTGAAGCTCTTTCCTTCATTATGCAACTACAGGCTTTTTGGTAAAGGTTAGTAGGTTTCAAATTGGTTTCAAAAAGAGCTCCATGGTTCTAAAACCATCATGTCAAGAAGCCACAGGAGTTAAAAGAAGTACAATAAAGAACAGAATTTATTACCTGTGCGTGGCTAATAATGATAATAAAGTGGAAAATATTTTGGACTAAAATTAATGGACTCATCTTTAGTATGTCATATGTGAATTTATCTGCATGACTTCCACTCATGTTAATGGGAGTCACTTGGCTAAATTTCTGCTCAGTGAAGTGTTAATTCATCCCTAAAGGATTAAGATTAAATTTAAACTTACAAAAGTCATTTAATCTTAAAGCTGAAATGCCATCTTGAATTCATACGGTTTTCAAGGAACAAAGGTGTAGTAAAATAAACTAGTGGTGATGTATTAGTGTGAAAATTGGATTTCCTGGATTTAGTGAATTATTGGGGGTGAGCGGGGCATGTGTCATGACATCCTGGTTCTGACCGATACCTAGGTAGTGTGGTATTCTGGTGTCCCAGGACTAGGTATGCTCGAACATGCTTGATAAATGTTTATAAGCAGCAATTTTTTTTTCCTCTAGCCACTGTCAGTTG
Source organism: Porphyrio hochstetteri (assembly GCA_020800305.1). NCBI lineage: Eukaryota > Metazoa > Chordata > Aves > Gruiformes > Rallidae > Porphyrio > Porphyrio hochstetteri. Next base: position 206,079,823 of record CM036905.1, on the reverse strand, counting down.
TTGGCTTAAGTTCTGACACAGATGGGACCCAGGATTCCGTAATTTATATTTTATTTCTAACTTTCTCAGAATCCTTCTGAATCGTGCACTACTCATATTTAAGGGCTGAAATTTCATACAGATTTACTGTACAAAAAAAAAAAAAAATCACTTTTATCACTTTAAATTGATTCCCTTTCAATTTCTCTCAGATTCTACTTACTCTGTTCTTAATGAAAGGATGTTTTAGGAAGACCTATTTTTCCTTTAGATATTATTCACGATTTTCTATCTTTCACTGTGTCCTCTCTCATTCTCACTTTGTTTTCTGAAAGTCATTATCCAAAATTTTCGAGCCCCTTCCTTTAAAAATGCTTTTGATGTCTAACTTCTGCATCTTTTCTGATGTATGTTTTCTGCTTCTCTGTATCTTTTCTACTCCTGCCTATATCTTTCTAAGCACCAGTGATTAAACCCCAGCCTGAGTACCCCATCAATTTATCCAGGCCATAATAAATATTTGCTGTCACTCCCTGTTTTTCATCCCTGCAGAAGACTCACTTCCCCTCCTCCCTCCACCACTACTCCACTAAACAACCATCTTCCTGAAGCTCTTAGTGGTGAATCACCACTTGACCTTTAGTCCAACTTCCATCCTTTGTTTCTCCCTCCTCCACTCAGGCACGCAGTGCTATATGAATAAATAGACAAGGCTCCTCATCCTAATGCTTGCTGCTTTTCTAAACTGCATTTGTAAGCAGTTACACAGCCCTTCTGAAATCCCTTGCAGCCTTCTCAGCAGTTAATGCGCCTTATCTCCTCTGCTAGCTGTCATTTTTGCCACCTCTCTGTTCACCTCCTTCCAGACTGATCATACATGAAATAACACTTAATCCGCATGCTGGGGGCACCCACAGATAGCCACGTCCTATGTAGAGAGCTGCTCATCTCTTCCACCTCTTCACGCTTTATCTCCTAACCAGCTTCTAATCCATGTGTGATCTTGTCTGGTGGACTGCTCGCTCTCTGAAGGAGATGCCAGGTCTTTTAGTATTCTTGTACAATGTTGCAGTGCTGTATAAATATTTATTCATACATAAGGCATTGCGAGTTCATTTTATCAGCTCATAGTCATCTAGGTGTTTTATACCTATTAATTCTTTTTCCAATTAACTTTCCCACCACTGAGATAAGGCTTTCTGCTCTGTAATTGCCAGGGTCATCCCCTGCATCTTGCTTAAAATTAGGTAAAATGTTAACTATTCTCTGGTTGTAGCTGAGGTGGTATATGTCATATTCTGCGATTAATTGTGAGAAAAAAATCATTTACCTTGGAAAAGAGTAACCACACTGCTCACAATGAGGCAAAGGCCTGACCTTCTACAGCATTCTGCTATTGCTGCCCTAAGGTCTCCCAGGTTAATGCCTTTATGGTAAGAGTCCACGTCACAGCCAGATTTAAATTCCATAAAGTTCATTTTCAATTGAGATTTAAGTCAAGTAGCAAATCAGCCACTTCTCTTGTTGGTTTTTTTTTTCCTTCCACGTTTCTAAATATTTTCTAAATGGATTAAAAAGGAATGTAATGGACTTTGATCTTATGCAAAAAGTTTGCTGAGTGGGGAAAAAAACTAAGGCTGCTTCCTACAGGTAATAAAACTGGAAGTGTGTTTGCAAGTGACTTAATTGTCATTTGCAAGCATGGTCAGAAATTTAAAATACAGAGTGCAGAACAAGAGGCTGTGCAGTCAGGCGCCTCAAGAAACATATCTCTCTGTGTTACTAAAAAATATATTTCCAATGGTACATACATTCATGTGGTATCAGTCTGTTGCTGGGAAAAATCAGTCCAGCATAAGCCTCATTCTTGCAATAAAGTTCACTAGGATGCATTCACTTGGGACCTTTCACAGAGAGAGGTAGCTTCTTCGCCAACTTCTTCTAAATTATCCATAAAAGCCTGTTAACACCCCTGTAACACACGTATAACCTCCTTCCACTCCGCTCATTCACCAATTCCAAGGGCAAATTGCTGGGCAATTTAATCCACTGTATACCCCAGAGACAGATGTTCATCAAGAAAATAGAAGAAGTTCTGAAAAAAGAGAAGCTGCGGTATCCTGAGGCAGTGATGCTTTCATGTGACATGACAGATATTAATATTAAACTTTTTTAAAATGAGGCCTTTCTGCAGGTCCACTGTGTGGGTGTATGTCTTTCTATGACCTACTGCAGTCGAAGGTGTGAATGCTGGTGCACAATGGACCAAGCTGGTGTCCAGCATGGAGAACAAAAGCAATGCTGTTACCGAAGACTCAGCTCCACCTGTCTGGAAGCCTCACCTTTGTGAGGCTGGGAAGATCATGAAACAGATCCTCCTAGAACCTATTCTGAGGCACACAGAGGACAGGGAGGTGACAGGCATGTCTTTACTAGGGGCAAGTCCTGCCTGACCAACACAGTGGTGTTTTTGGAGTAACTGCAGCAGTGGAGAAGGGAAGAGCTATGGATGTCATCTATCTGGATTTCTGCAAGGCCTTTGACACAGTCCCCTACAACATCCTTCTTTTTAAGTTGGAGAGATATGGATTTGATGGGTGGACTGTTCAGTGGACAAGGAACTGGCTGGCTGGTTGCATCCAGAGGGTGGTGGTCAGTGGCTCCAAGTCCAGATGGAAGACAGTGACAAGTGGAGTTCCTTGAGCCTCTGTGCTGGGACTGGTGCTGTTTAATATCTTTATTAATATCTTTATTACTGACAGGAGGATTGAGTGCACCCTCAACAAATCTGCTGATGACACCAAACTGAGTGTTGAGGTTTATGTGCCAGAGAGAAGGGATGCCATTCAGAGGGACCTAAACAGGATGGAGAAGTGGGCCCAGGTGAACCTCATGAGGTTCAACAAAGCCAAGTGCAGGGTCCTGCACCTGGGTCAGGACAATCCCTGCTATCTATACAGGTTAGGAGATGATGTGCTTGAAAGCAGCCCTGAGGAAAAGGGCTTGGGAGTACTCGTGGATGAGAAGCTGGACATGAGCCACCAACGTGCCTCTGCAGCCCAGAATGCCAACCGCATCCTGGGCTAATTCAAAAGAAGTGTTGCCAGCAGACTGAACTAGAAAAGGGGAGATTTAGGTTGGATATTAGGAAAAAGTCCTTCAATATGAGGTTGGTTGATCACTCGAACAGGTTGCCCAGAGATGTAGTGAAGGCCCCATCCCTGGAGATATTCAAGGTCAGGCTTGATGGGGACTTAGTGCAGGGGGGTTGTAGTAGATGACCTTTAAAAGTTCCCTCTAACTTTACACATTCTGTGATTCTAAGCAGATACTGCACCTCAGGAAGAGTGGTAACTTCAGGGGGTATTCAGTTAAACGCTTTGGTCATTCTCAAATGACAGCATCTCTGCCCATGCCACTCCACTGTGGTCAGTGATTTTTGCTCAATGATATAGGATAACAGTACTAATATAACATGATACAGCATGACCAATATAACGTGATAATCGATGTGATCAGCACACAGCTCTGAGAAAAGCCTTGAGAATCCACATAAGCAATAAATACCCGAAAGAAGAACCAAAGAAATGAAGAAGGAGTGAGAATACCTCATGGTACTTTTTCACTGTTTTCCCTGACATGCATGTGCAGGATTTCCAGTTTGAAGTCCCGCAGCCACAGTTTCCTCCACAGCGCTGGACGAGGAGGCAGCGGGGGAAGAACACTACGTTTGTCAGCTTCAGTTCCTCCCTTAAATTGACAGAGTAGTTTCTCGGAGTGCAGCTGTAACGTTTCACATCATCATTCAACCTGTCCAGGTCAACTGCAATGCAAAAAAGGTTTCATTAGTAAGGTCTGAGTGGGACATTCCTCTGGTTTACACCGCTCCCTCGGCAGCCCATAACACGAAGTGATGTGACACTGGTTGGAAAGTATGTGGAGTATAGCAGTGATTTCTGAACAGACAATTGTAAACTTGACGATTTAAAATTATTACAGGTGACCATCCAGGCTCTCATCCTGCTCCCCCAGACTCCCATAGCAGAGCACACAGTGGCTACAAAGGTGATGGAAAGGCTTACTGTAAAATATTGGTCTGAAAGCTGAAGATGGGTTATTTTATTTACCTTGTCACTGATCTGTTGGATCCTTCGGTAAGAGATTCCAACTCTTCTGCTGTCTCCCGTTCTCCACTTACACCTGGCTTACTTACGTGAGGGGCACTTTTTTGTTATTATGGGCATAACTCCATTTGCCCAAGTGCAGGCATACAAAAGGCAAACACTTTAAACAAGGCTTTTCCACTGGTCAGCAAAGAAACGTCTTTGGCCGGTGATTCATCCTTCCCTCAAAAGGGAATTTAGGATAGGTGGCATGACTGGCTTTCTCAAATTGCCTGTCTGCATTGTTTATGGGTAGAGCCTAGATACCTCTCTTTGAGATGGAGAAATCAATCTAAGCAATATTAATTTCAGATGGTAAATGCTACTGTAATAGGCATACAAATAAATACAATTAAAACTAAAGGGCTTCAATGAATGTCAGTAGTTGGTTGATGTTTAAATGCCTGGTGTCTCTGTGAGGTGTGTCACGTAAACAAGTAGTAAAGCCAACCATAAAAATAACTTATAGACTATCAACTGTGAATTTAAGTGCTGTTTCTAGCTTCAGCTTGTAAAGCTAAAACAAAACAAAAAAACCCCACCTTCCATAAATACATTTTCCACAATTGTAAAAGATAAAACTAACAGATTTAATGAGTTCTATTTCTACAATAGTATTCTGATTTATATTCTCTCCTTCTCTACTTTTTTCTTTTCCTTATGTTTTCGTTTACCAACTAAGTGTTCAAAAGTCCAATAATTTATTTAGGATTGGAGGACATGTGAATTTATGATGAGAAGTGAAGTCCTCTGGATTAAAACTGAGACCAGAAAGAAAACTATAATGCATTTTGAAATTACTGAGCTTGAAAGCATAAGAATTTATCTTCTTTTGATTCAAATCTTTAAATTTCAGAAAAAGACCCTGAAAACTGGAAACCAGAAACACCATCTCACTGACAAATCAATAATTATGTGAGCATTCCTTTATAAAAGACAAGTAAAATAGACTAAAAATATAAATTAAGCTGAACAAAGAAAAAGAACCCAAATCAACTGGAGAGTACAGCAGACAAGATATATTCCCTTCTATCCCAAACAGTATTTTCTAAGAGCTACATCTACAGGAAAACAGGAATGGCTCAAATGAGAACTGTGAATGGTCTAATGTTCATGAACATTAAGATTTCAGGGGACGGTTTAGTAGTTCACAACCACCTCTGGTCCTGAGTGCTTGTGCTTTACTATAAACACATGAAAACCTCCAATAAAGACAGGAGCACTGCAACGCTTCCTACACTCTCTGACTCAGCCCGTATCAACATGACAAGGGAAGTTGTGGGAAAAGCTGTGATCTGTAAATATCATGTACCTTTACATTCTGGCCTGGAGATATTCACCAGGCAGATATGCAAGAGGCAAGGGTACGCAAATGTCACGAGTGCTATTACAGAAAATCATAGCAGCTTCACTTTCCTGGCAAAGTGTTATCTCAGTCAAAAAGAATTTAGCGGATAAATTGTGATTTTATAGCAATTGTGATACATCTTGCCATGAAATCTCAGTGGTTCTCTCCAGAGAGCCAGCATCTCTCCAAAAGAGGTATAGATCATCCTCCTGATATAAGCAGAAAATCAATGGGGCTGCTGGTATACTCAAGGAGTGGGAGAAAAATACACTGCAAAAGTCCACAGCCAGGACTTAGAAGTACAGACAATATTGATTTCTTTGTTTTAACAGATGATATTTTGTTGTCCACTGTCATTTTCCAAAGCCACCCCTTCTCATTGCAAGCTCTCAGGCTAATTCTTCTTGCAGGGAAGTGTTTCCTACTCCTCTAACATTCTCATCAGGACCTTTGCCATCAGCTTTGCTTAGCAATAAAGCAGAGAGGTACCTGGCTACTATTAACTTCAGGCAATTGACATGAAGAAAATATTATCCAAAGGAAGAAGAGGGCAGAGAATATTCTGCCTTCACGAATAATGACATTTCTTGAGGGGAAAGGCTGGACCATCCGCACTCTGGCATGGCAGCAATCGGGACAGGCTGGCAGTGGACTAGGACCGCGTTTGCCAATGCTGTATCTCTAGACAGAGTTACAATAAAATGCTCAAAGGCTTAATTTAGCCATCATTGCAATGACTCCTGCTGAGGTAGCATGAGAAACAGGGCTTCCAGCAACAAACTGGTTAAAGGGGGCCCAGACCCAGCTCACATGAACTGACATCGGTGTCCAGGAGACTGAACAAAATTTTCTCTATCACAGATGAAATTTCCCCTCAGGCTCAACAGTCCTCCTTCTGATACCTATTATCACTGCTGTGTTAGGAAACAGAAATGAGTCTTTGTAACAAGACTGGCAGAGGGGGAAAGCACTGGCATTTAAAGGACCAGGGTGGGGGGGCTTTCCTGCAGAGAGCATATTATATCCATCACAGTGTTACACATATTAACTTCAGTACTTAAGCTGCTCAATTTACATGGCAAGGGGTGACCTGGCAAAGGGCTTTCACTGGAGGGAAGGCTTTGCTCAGTAGCCTTCAAAAGCCTAGTTTTGATGACTTTCAGAAGTCTTTGCAGGGTCTCTTAGTCTGTAGCTGAGTCAGTACTGTGGAGAGCTGTTGACTTGCTCGAAGCATAGGAGGGAATAACCAGATAATTAGGGTAATTTTTTTCCTTACACAGTAGGAAGGACTCAGCTATTTTCAATGAGGGCTCAAAACATTTTCTGGATGCATTCTTTGGGAATTCTGAAATCAATCAGTATCAAAATACATTTTATTTAGTGTATTTCTCTGTGACAAACTATTTTTGAAAAACCTATGGGAAATTTTCCAGTAGAAAATTGCATTAATTCTCCTTGGTTTCATACTAAAGGCATTCTGATCCTCACTTATTAGCAGTTTTAAGGACCCCAAATACAAGAGTTATCATTTAAGACATGAATTTTCTGCACTTTGAGGTATTTAGGTATCAGAGTCCAGGATGAAATGGAAAAATACAGTAGCAGAAAGGTCTTATTTTAGTGATGCTAAAATCATAAAAATAAAGGACTGCAAGGAGAGAAGGAAAAGCTAAATAAAGAGCTTAGGAAATAAACAAGTCATCCTCCAAAAAAATCCATCAGGATGTAAAAACCTGTCATCATTTTCAATCTACTCCACAGAGGTTGCCCAGAGAAGCTGTGGCTGCCCCCTCCCTGGCAGTGTTCAAGGCCAGGCTAGATGAGGCTTTGGACAACTTGGGGTAGTGGAGGGTGTCCCTGCCTGTGACAGGGGGTTGGAACTAGAGCATGTCTGAGGTCCCTTCCAACCCAAAGCACTCTATGATTCTGTGACTCTATGAAATCTAGCACTTGGTGGGATAAGGTGAGTGTGCAATGTCTTCTGTGAGCACACTATACTGTACTTGGGTCGCAACACAGGGATACCCAAGAACAGGTCCCATTGCCTAATTAGCTTTAGACAGTGTTTTGCAGCCCTCTAACAAATTAACACATTTTGCTCTCAATGATCTCTGCTGAAAGCTTCGATATACATTTTTCCTCATCTTGGGATCGTTTTACTGTCTGGAGCTAGTCCATTTCTTCATCCATATAACAATGAGATTTTACAGTACAGTCAGTTTCACGCATCACTTCACTGCTGTGACTAAAATGTAACTGAGCCTTGGTGTGATTGGTGTGAAATCCTGCTGCTTTACTTATCGAGGGCTGAAACCACTGGAGTCCTTAATTTAAAACTAGAACTAAAAGGTTCTTTAGACTGGATGCAAATAACTTCAAAGTATTATTACAGAATATCTGCATCAGAGATTCAATTTAAAAGCAAGGCAGACATAAAAAGATGCACTGGAGCAGTAAGCTGGACAGTTGGGATACAGTGTTCGCTCCCTCCTCCCTCTTAAATCTTATGCTTAAATCCAACCTCACTTCACATAGTGCTATGGCATGTGTTTACCTTGAATCATTGATCTTACTCAGAGGTAAGCAGTGAAATCAGGGATTGCAGCTAATACCATGTCTTAATCAGGAGGGACAGCCTTAACAATTGGAGAGGAGAGGAAAGCATACCTGTGCTGCTGGCCACTGATTGATTTTAAAAAGCAGTGGTCTGTTAGGGTTTCTTTTAACACTTTATCTGTTCCAAATTCATACATGGCCCTAACACTGTCATATCTAAACATTTACACTTTTTTCATGCATCAGTAACAGACTGGAGCTCAGGGGTAAGATATGGTAGCCACCTTGCCACAGAACTCCCATACCTCATGTACCACTTATGGGTACAAGTTACTCCTGGGGAGATTCTGACTGGACACAAGAGGATAATTTTCACAATGAGATCAATCAATTATTGGAATAACCTCCCATTGGAAGTGGAAGATTCCCCAGCATTGGACACTTTTAAGATTTGTCTGGATGGTGTGCTGGGCCATCTTGTCTCGGCTGCACTCTTGCCAAGAAAGGCTGGACCAAGCAATCCTTGAGGTCCCTTCATACCTGGTATTCTATGATTCCATTTCAAGGTTGTCTACAAGCTAGGTAAGGATTCAGGCAGGTACACATCAGTCAGCCTAACCTCAGCCCATGGCAAAATTTAAGGATCAGTCCTCCTGGAAGCTATGTCCAGGCACTGGAGTGGGATCAGCCAAAATAGACTTACCAAGGCTAAATTGCAATGGACAAACCTGAGAGTCTGCTATGATGCAACAACTGTCTTGTTGGATGAGGTGAAAGTAACAGAGATGCCTGCTGATATTTGACAGTGATACCTAGCATCCTTGCAGCCAGACTGCTGGGCTATAATGGCACAGGTGGACTACAAATTCAGTCGATAACTAGATAGTCCAAGACACTTAAGCAGAATGGTCAGCACTTCCAAGTACAGCTGCTGGTTGGTTACTAGCATTGTTCCTCAGGGGGTAACACTGGGGTCATTGCTGCTAAAGATCTTCACTAATGATCTGAACACTGGGATGATGTGAAGCCTCAGCAAATTTGTCAGTGACATTACATTAGGGAAATGTGTCCATGTGCTGCAGGGCTGCCTTTCAGAAGAACCTCAGCAAGCTGCAGAAACATGCTGTCAAGAAGCTCATGAGTTTCAGTGATGACAAATGGAAATTCCTGTACCTGACACGGAATCACCCCATGCATTAGTCCAGAATGGGGAAACACTGGCTAAGCAGAAGCTCTGCAGAAAAAGCCTTGGCATCCTGATAGACAGCAGGTTGAACATGAGTCAGCTGTTTGCCTTGCAGTGACAGAGGCCTCATGCTGAGCTGCATTAGGAAAAATGTGGCAGCAGATTGAGGGTCATGAATACTCCCCTTCATTCAGCTCTTATAAACTTGCACCTGGAGTACTGTGACAGTTTTGTGCCCCCTCCAGCAGAAGGATAAACTATGAGTTCAGTGAAGGGTGATCATGATCATTAAGGTGCTGTTCCATGCTACCTACAGTGAGCGTGAGAGAACCAGATTTAATCTGGAAAGGGGTTATAATAATAGTCTCCAGCTACCTAAAAGGGGCTGGAGGGAGGATGGAGTCAGTCTCTTCTTGGATGTGCACAGTAAAAAATACAAGGGACAAAAATCACAAGTTGCAGCAAGGGATATTTCAGTGAGTTTCCAAAGAAAAACTAGTCACTGTGTGGGTGGTCAAACACTGGGACGAGTTATCTAAAAGGTTGTGGAATCTCTTTAGTTGGAAAACTTAATTAGAGAAGGTCCTAAGTAAACTGATTTAACTTTGAGGTTGGTCCTGCACTGAGCAGAGGTTTGGATGAGATGATCCACAGAATGCACTTGTAACCAAAATTATTCTAATAATCTACGATTGGTCCTAACTGCTGCAATGCCTGTCTGTCTGTTGTCCTTCCTGAAAGGGTGCTGACATCATTATCCATATGGACACAGAAGCTTTAGAAGTCTAATTATGGTTTGTTATGAAGGCAATGTGGATGTGTAGAATCAGATTTGAGCAGGACACTCAGCACCAGACTATGCTGATGACAGGCCATGTTAAGAAACATCTGTATGTAGACAGACTTAGATCCTCAAAATTGTTAAAATACCTAACTCTCACTGAACGGACTTGCCCACGTTATACAGGGACTACGCACAGAGACTTCCCAGCCACTGACCAACATCCCCTGGACATCAAGCAGAAATCTACATGTCCTTGGGCCTCCTGCCAAAGGCATGCAAACCAGTGCCAATCCTGCTAAAATGTCTAACTCTTGTTCTCTTTTTGGCACCTAAGGCAATACGCTCATGAGAAGGGCCTGCACTTGTCGGCTTGCCCTTGTCTGTGCTTTGTGCATCAGAAAGGGATGAAACTGTATTGTGGCTGGAGTAGTGTGTGTCAGATGGGGATCCAGAGCTCAGTTCTAGCTTGACTCTCATCCCTTTTCATATGTGGCCTAGAGTTTATAAGAAAAGTTGCTGTGCTACTGTTTTAACTTGGCTTAAAAAAATTCCTTCCACACAGGACAGAATTTCTCAGAGACCTATGACTGAATTGAACCCTTTATTCCCAGCATCCATGCTCCTCCTGCATAAAGCTGTGCACCTGGCCAGGGGCAGGTACAGTAGAGGCACTGTACAAGCAGTCAAAGACATTCAGAGCAGTGCTGTAGCTGACTAAAGCTATGGTGGGATTGCCCTTGAGTGGGAAAATGCATTTCCATGCGTATGATGATAAACTCTCACATCTTCCACTGGTTAAATCACCTAAATGCGCTGACATGGATGAAATTATTCTTCTCCATACTGAATACTGACCAAACCCTGTGGTTTTTAGTCTTCAACACATATGGCTGATGGTAATCACTGTTCCACTCCACACACTTAATGCTACCACAAAAAGCACTTTGTTAATTATACCTGAAAAATTTGGGACCTGTCCAAGACTTTCTCATGGGAGCAGGGGAGAAGATGCTGTGATTTGGATTTACAACAGAATCACAATGCCAAGACAAATCTCCTCAATACAGCGACTATTATTTTAGAGGAATGAGAGATGAGAATTTCAGTGGGATTAGAACTGTCTCATGAAACAAGGTGCACAATATATAGGCCTATTATAGGCTGGCAAACCACTTACAGCTGTGGTATGAGTCAAGTAGCACAAGCAGGCCAACTATCAGTGTCGTAAATGGACATTGCTTCATTGAAATCAATGGAATTGAGCAGCTTATTTCAGTGATAGGTAATATGTTGCAACTTTCACCAGCATTACAAAAACCCCGGTATAGTAAGAAAAGCTTTCACTGCAGTGACCGACAATAATGTCATGTAAAGCATGAGGGAAAATCTCATTTATCATGGGGGGGAAGAATATAGATTCAAATCTGAATTAGATTGTGAAATAAATGAGTATGTGTAGTTTGCATGCAACAAACAACTTGGTTCCCAGCTGAAGGATGGAAGAAATATCCTGGGTTTTAAGCACAGGGAATACTTTAAATTCACAGAATTTGAGAAGGCATTCCATCTAATTGGAATTTTCACATTTACCATGAATGAACAGGCATTCAGCATTTGTGATGCCTGCACTCCCTGTCTGGTGCACTGAAACTTGCTGGCAGCCATCCCAGAACCTTTCAAGGAGAAGTACATGGACATTTGCAGTAATTTATTGGCCACTGTTTGTAAACCCCTGAGAAATTGCATTTCTGAGTTAAAATTTTAACTTCTTTCTAGAGCCTTGTAAATAGTGACAATTAAAAACTATTGTTAAGGACATGGAAAAACTTGCCTGATCTTGGGAACCTGTTTGGCAAAGGAGAGGAAAAACATTCCATGAAGACTTGTGGTCTCATCTCGTTACTCCCCTTCTAGAGAGTGGTGTGGCTATGCCAGCAAGCGCTTGTTTATTTAACTTGTAAAGCTGTCACTGCAGACAGATGTTACTGCAAGAATGTCCCACCTGATTAATTTCTTCTGATAGCCAACGGCTTCCTGCATACTATTTCCCAAAAAGAAAATGAGCTGAGGCATGTGTAGTCTTGTTAATTACCAGAATGGATCTACCCACATGTGTTCCTGCTTCCTAGGTTTATTTATGAAAAAACCTTCCTTTTTAAAGATGACCCCTTTGTCTAGGTACCATCCCCTAGGTGTTTGGATCTACTATATGATGAGAAACAGTGAACTTCCTCTTTCTCCATTCTTTCTTCATTTGTACACAAGCTATTTCACAGCCAGAAGTCTTTTCTTTTTAAAATTACAAAGCCTTTTTCAATAGAATGTAAAACTTCAGAGTGAACAACAAAAGATAAATGCAAACAAGCGCGTGGGAGAAGTTAAATGATGTTTAATTGATGGTTGGAACTGTTTACATCAGTATCTCTGAGGAGCTCTTCTAATATTATCAAGCAGATACACTGACGCTTTCAAAAATTTAAACTGTAGGATGAAGAGGTCTCCTTTAAACATGTCTGAGTGCTCCTTATGACTCTCTGAAAGAATGGAAACCTATTTGTCTAGAAGTTCAATATAATTGTAGACTACGGTTGTTTACTTTTTTATATCTACCTGTGTTATTGTGAAGAACAATATTAAATACTCAATAGCCAGTGTTATCCTTTTAGAGATATTTTATAGTTGTAAGAGCCAAATTACTACGACACTGAAGTCAGCTGCAACATATTGCAGCAATGCAAAAAGAATTATTGTAAGGGATATACTTTATTTAGTATGACCTGCTTTTTCCTAAGAGTCTAGGATGAGCTGAAGGCTGAATATTCATACTTGCAGAGTTTCTAAACCACAGCAATAGGTAAAAATCCTTTTTGACTACATTTATAACTGCTGCAGAGGTTATTTGAAACATCAACTTGTCATACTTTCATGTAGGAGGTATACACTGTAGTTTATAGCTTATATAAGGCCTCTCACTTAAGGATTTTGTAAATACAGATGCGTATCTTTCCTTTTCTTCCAGTCTGGGTTTCACTACAATTCCCTAGCTGACTTCTACTGGAGTGGTGAAGCCTCGTAAAGTCAAAATCAAAACAATATTAATTGATATTTTAAACTATATCTATATTAATCTATCCAGTATTATAATGCATCGTTCAATCAGTGGTTAACAGCAGATGTCACTGAATGTATGTATGTTGAATTAAATTTAAAACTTTGTGTGGTTATTAGTGAAACTCACCTGACACCAATATCTCAGTTCTACAGTGTAAGCAGAAATAAATGCATTTAACTCAATAGAGCTCTATCACTGTTGTAGAGGCATGATCAGGTTTTGTAAATGGAATGGAGTTGCTATAGATTTACTATATAGTTATATTATTATTTTATGTAAGATATAGTTACATATAGATTTAATCAATACACTCTTCATCTTTAAGGTTCTTGCAGGAAGAATCCAAGGATTGATCAACCTTTTAACTATGTATAAAGTCATCATGGAATGCAGTAAAGAAAATGGACACAAAACATTTGAAAGGACAAAAGGTATTAGCCAGGAAAACTTCTTTGAATACTTAATTATTATCCTTTTTTCCCTGGAGATGGTGAGGCACAGGTTGCCTTGAGAGGTTGTGGGGCATCCATCCTTGAAGATATTGAAAATATGACTGCACGTGGTTCCAAGCAACCTGCTTTTGGTGACCCTGCCTTGACCAGGGGATTGGACTGGACAATCTCCTGATGCACTTCATCTATTCTGTGTTTCTGTGAGTTTCAACTATGCTAAAATACTCTAGTTTTTATTTCCTTGACCCTGATCCTTATCTTTGTGGATTCATTGCCAAATTAAGAAAACATAATGTCATTTAAATGTCATTTATCACATATCCCTGTTATCAGAATTGGTATTCAGCAACACTGCCTCTTAAGCTCAAGTTTATGGCACAATTTGGTATGGGCAGAGAGTTGGATGGGAGCGAAATCATTAGTGATTCATTTAAACCATTTATATGACATGTTCTGAAAATTCTGTGAAAGATAGGCAGAGATTACATCAAATTGTTCTAATCTGCCTCAGGGCTGTTCTAACTAAGGATAAAGAATAAAACACAAGCTGGGAGCAGGAACAGATAGATATCTGAAATAAATGATGATTTAATCTATTGCTCTCTTTGCTGCAAGGTTATCCCAGTGCCTATAAACATTCCTCAGAGATTCACAGTGCCTGTGTTTAAAATCCACCAAGCATTTCTAATTTAAGGACTTGTTAAAGCTATTCCCCACTCCTGACATCATCCAAGAGCAAGCCTTAATCTTGTCCAAAATTTATGTCTAAATAAAAATTAACTGATTTTTTTTAGGGATTTGATTGTGGTGAGGCACTTTTGTCTGAAGGGCTGCTTACAGTAAGGGAATTTGGCCTTTACTTCGAAGACAAAAGAAAAACTGCTATAAAACTTCTTTTGCTCCTTCCTATAACCAAAACAGCAACCAAAAAACTCCTTTTAAAATAAATCAAGTGTTAAAATAGAAACCAGAAAACTCTGTCTTTTACAGTGTTTTGTTATTCAAGAACCTGAATTACATTTAAATTAAACGGAGAAACCCTTATGCATTGGAATTTTCAAGCACTACCAGGTCAGACTGATACCTGTAGCCTACGTGACCATCATCAATAAAGCAGTAAATGCCATTTTATATATATGTGGTCATTTAAACATATGGGGCATTATGCCAAATATAATGTGAGAACCAAATGAAATCATGAGAGCAGAACCAGTAGAGCACTGAGGTTTCTAATCATCGTCTATTAAAATCAAAACAGACCCTTTATTTCTTTTGTAGACATGTCTATCAGCACCAATTCCAGTCTGGGAATAAGGGACACACAGTTCATGTTTCACAGATCCCTAAATGAGATCAAAATGATCTCAGAAGCAATGCAGAGGCATATTTCACAAAATATGGGCTGTAGTGGTTGCCTGAAATTTCTGACTTGCCAAAATGGAACTGTGAAGTGCTGAGCCCAAAACCAGACAGCCAACGTGTCTTGGAAACTGTAGGCCAAGTTGGCTACGCATCTACTAATACTTTGTATGTGCCTGAGGTCACTCTCCTGCACAAATGTCAAGAGCTATGGGACCCACATCCTATAAACCTGTTACCCTGCAAGGCAGAGTGGCCATGTGCAAACTGCCACCAGGGATGGCAGCTGGCTTTTGCCAATTCCTGGTTTTCCCCACGAATACCTCCGCATGTGATACTTGGCCAGGGCCAAAACTAAGCAGAGACCAGGCTGACAATTTAGCAACATGACAACTGGATTTCAGGGCCTGGGAATACTCCTTGACGGTATTTTTGCTAATACAGATGCAGCCTATATATCTTTTTACAGATCAAAGCACATTAAAGCCTCATCATTTGATAGCAAGTAAGTTACCAGCATAGAATTAAAATCCTTTCTTCCTGCTTAGCACATAGGGGATGGGATTTGAGAAGCAAATAACTTGTAAACTGAAGAGAATCAGAACTGTGACTGGGGCACTATAAACTTCTAAAAAGAATGCATATGAATATATGTCTTGGAAATGAAAAAAGGTATTAAGAAGAGAACTCAAACATTCCAGATCTTCTGTTAAAACTATTGCTATTGTCATCTTGGAGAACCCTAACAGACCTCCTAGATCTATGCTTGCACATAAAGGGCAATTTCACCAGGCCCTTCTGTGTGTGGTTACCCCAGAGCATGACTTCCTCTTCTGAATAGTGTTTTTTAATCATTACGGCTTTGTACTGCTAGCTTAGCATCCCTACGCTCTACCATTTGGCGAATGATTTGAACTAACAGAAGGAAACAAGAAACATAACCCAGAACTGTGTGCTTTGCTCAACTGCAGACAAAGATGTTAAACCATAATAATGTTCCCCACCAACATAATGAAAAACAGAGAGATGTTCACATCCTAAAAAAACAGCTGCACATACAGGTGGATGCACCAGATGCTTCCCTAAGCACAATGTGATAAAAGTGATTATTCCTCACTCAACAGAGAACAATCCTAAGCAAGGTATTTAAAGGAGGATGATAGTGCAGGTAATTAGGACCCCCATGCCTTATACACAATGCGACGTTTAAGAGGGTGAAGCTGAGAACCATCTGTCCTTTACACATGGGCCTATGCTCTAATTTGTGAATTCATCATAACGATGGGCAGCTTTCAGTCTGATTTATCAGGCAAGAGTCCACTCAGTCAGAAAATAATTAAGGAGTAAAAGAGTTCTGCTTGGTTTTAATAGGTGGTACCATGCCCTCTGACTCCAACAGGACAGGGGCACCAGAATCTAGTACCTCACCAACAGACATTTTATGAGTGAAGAATATCCTGGTCTTGCCCCACAGTATGCATAAAGTGTCTTTTCCTACCTTTGGACTTCCTGTCATGGTAGCTCCTGCCTCGATAATGGTGGCCACTCTCTGTGTACAAGTTCTCGAGATCTTCTTGCCAGGAGTCTGGGTTGAAGTGTTTGAGCAGATCCTCCACTGTGTCAAATGCAGCAATGGTCTGATCCAGTGCTTCTGCCGTGAGTGTAGGGTCAGTCACTGATGGAGAGGGATAGGATACCCCCTAAGAGTGACATACATCTCAGTGCACTTGGAATAAATTACAGCATCACTTTAAACAATTTAAAACAATTTCCAAGAAACTTGTCTCATTATTGACAGAAACAGCTATTTTGGGCCATCTTTTTAAGTCTTTAGGTGGTATATGCTTTGTTATGACTGTGTCTCCTTTTTGCAAGGAGAAGAGACGCTGAGAAACTTCCAAGCAAATCCTGGAGATAGAGGGAATGGAACCACTGCCAGTGCTGTACTGTCAACATCCATACCCATTCCTCAAAGGGGATGATGGTTTGCACTTATACAAAGATGCAATGGCAGTGCCTTTTAAAACCACTATGATGGCCATGACCACAGAATGGAGGCGCCTTGTAGTGCTGGGGTGGTGCCTTCACAGGTCTGCCAGCACTGTTGGTAAACAGGCAGACCAGAAACCACAGCAGAGAAAGACAAATGCAGTAATTCCACTAGACTGTCTTTCTCTCCCTGGTCATTTAGACAACAAATCTGGCTTGGAAAAAGACTTGAAAAGATGGCATTTCGTTCCCAAGAATTAAATGAACTATGATGCACTGATGAATGCAAATTCTCCCACCCTTTTACCAAAACCACAAGTTACTAAGCAAATGAGAAAAATGTGGTATTTGGTTCTTCGCAATGTAGCAATGAATGCTGGGATTACCAACACAGTGATATCATCACAATTATATCATCATACCAAATGGAATTTTATTTCCTAGCAGAAGGAAGGGCCAAGTACCATTCTCTGAGTGTATCTGGTTTCCGCTGAAATTGTGCCACAACTTGCCTTTGACAGAAAGATTGCAGCAATTTCATTTTTACTGGAGTGGACTTTAAACATTTTTCATAATTGTTATTTAGAATCACAATATTCACTGCCCTGATACCACTTTGTCTCTTCTCAAGCACAAAGCCCAATGTAAAAGGTGTGCAAGAAAAACTATTAATGCAGAATTATTACTTTCTGAAGGACGATAATCAAAACATGCAATTTTGTCCAAGAAGAAACATAATACAGCACAAGGGTTGCTTGGATTTTGGTCTTAGAAGCTAAAATATTGGGGGGATGTGAAAACTTAGAAAACACCTTCCCTCATGAAAACCCAGTTCTGAAGTAATGTAGCAGAAATATGCCATTTAAAATTAATGGCTCCCCAAAATAATTTTTTGCCTCATCTCCCAAGTAAATGCACATGTTAAACTATTAATCTTTGTGATTAACTTAATTCAGCTGGGTAGTAATGGAAAGGTCAGCTCGTCTGAGTAAAGTTACCCACTTGTTTGCGGGACTGAGTCTTCCAATACTTACTAAAATAGTTTTAAAGTATGTATGTTTTTGAAAATGAAACATTCGTCTTCAACGGTAAATTGCATCGCAAAGGTAATAATCCTTGATATTTTACTGCTTATGTTTGCTGAAAGTATGGACAGTCCAAATTATTAAAAACAAGAAAGAGAAGAAATAGAAAACATTGCAATTGTAAGGTCAAGAGAGCAAAGCTGTGCTGTATTGCTTATCACCAACAGCACAAGAAGTTTCAGAGGGCCCACTTGTGATTGCAGTGCCTCTACAAAGCAGAGCTAAATATGACACAGTGCAGATGGCTGTAAAAATTCATGACCCACTAAAAGGGAAGGCATACCTCAAAGCATCTCCCCTGACTACTAAGTGGCTTGGAATAGAGACCATCAGAGAGACGGGAGCCCCAAGAGCTCAAGAGGTCACACCAGGAGAGCCAACACAGTGGTGTTATCTAAAAACAATGCTGCAGGAGACACTCTGCTGTGGGCAGGCGTCACGCAGGGTGCACTTTTGGAGGTTACAAAAGAGAAAGGCACCCAAATGCTACATGCTCACTGAGGAGTGCTCAGCAGAACTCTTGTCTGGGTGGTGACTGCAGCCCAACAGGGAAACGTCAGTCCCTGACTCCCTTCTAAAAGGTAGGGAGATGGTGCAAGGATGCTGAAGAAACAGCAGCATGAAAATCAGGCCATGGCTGTGTGGCTTAGATGGCACAAGTTTTTTTTCACATGTTCAACTGTGTGTTTCACTACAGAACGGCAGGTCCTAGGCTGAGAATTTGCAGAACATTTCAAACTCAGAGAGGCAGCAGGGATTCCCCATTTTCTTTTCATATTAAAAACTCCCACTCAAGAGATTTGTGTAACCTCATTCGCACACACAGAAGAAAGCTTAACTTTTTCTCAGTGACAGCCAAGTCAAGAGGAATTATTTCAACAGCTCAGATAACCTACTGGCAGCGACATCATGTGACAGGCCCAAAAGCAACTTCAAAGCTGCCAACCCAACTGCCTGTTTTGTCCTGCCAAGTACGAGGCGCTCGCTTTAGAAGAGCTCGTGCTCGTTGTAATCAACCTTCTGAGATTCACATCCAAAGAGAGGGCAAGAGGAAGAATGAAATGTAAGAAGGAATGAAAAGCAAAGATTTTGCACGTTATATACCTCTTGCATGTTTCCTGAGAGCACTGAATGCACTTTTAATATCATGGAACACAAAGATACCTTTTGTTGTTAGTGTGCTTAGCCTTAATTTCTGTTCCTCCGCGCTTTTCTATCTCTATTGTGAAGCTGATCGGCAGTTCAATGTACATCAAAGTTATTTGTGGTCATAACACTGCTTCACAAATAATGGAAAATAACCTATTAAGGTGTGAATCTTCTTTCCTTTTTTTTTTCCTGGGTTTGTCATGCTGGGTGAAGGGCAGAAGTATTGGCTTTAGCCTTCTGAGAAAAAAACCCAACAAACAAAATATAACTCTGTGATACAACCTCTGAAAAATAAGAAAGAATTTGTTAACTCTCAAGTTTTCATTCTGAGAGTTGTAATGTACCCAGATCGTAAAATGAGTCTTTGGGTTGCCTGTGGGTTTGAGGGGCAAAACTTAGGTCTGCTATGCTGTGTATCAGCAGAACAGTATGTCATCTTGTCAGCAACTGACAGCTCTGAGTTTCTCCTTCTCCCCCTCGGGACCAGAGCAGGATCCCTGAACCAACATCCTCTGCTGAAGTATTTGGATGCCTCTGGGAAAAACTTCTTACCCTCTATACCTTATTTTCCTTGAAGATAATGAGGGTTAGTGGGTGTAATGCATGCCCAGTGGAGGAAGGTATATTTTATTAGATAAGGGATGTCATGGGAAAACCAACAAAACTGGGGTTTTGCTTCTGGCTTAGCTGTGGCTTTCCAAGCGACCTTGGGCATCATCTTGCTACCTGTAATATTTTTACTGACCTTTCCTACCTCTAACACATTAACAACAACTCTTCAGAAACAAACAGATATGAAAGATAAACTTTTCTTTCAGTGTGAAAAGAACTGAGTTATTGTTTGGTGCCCTGTGCGCCTTATGGTGTTAAGGAGGATAACTAACATGGCGTTCGCCATATACTTGATCTCATTTTCATAGTTACCTGATGAGGGAGCCCTAGGCTTACATTTTCAAATAACAGTCTACCTTATTTTTAAATAAAATATTCTATCACACAGGTTTTTTTCTTTTCCAGCCCCATATTAGAATGAAAAATGAGTTTATGTCTTTCAGTAAAACTGTTTTAGCATCTCCTGCTTGGCTCACCCAGCAGATCTCAGCCCTGCTGCCATTACTACTCAAGACTTTCAGCACAATTAGTTCAAAGCTGTCAATGCATTGTATCATGAAGGACAAAGTGTCATTTGCAAAATCAAGGGTAAAAACAAATGAGATTGGCTTAACCTCTGCTAATTTTGGCAATACATACTTGCTGTCATGCTTGGACATTAACCAGTAGAATTTATTGACATTTTATTTAATACTCCTCCACTGGCAACTCCTGGCAGCTACTGTAATAAAGGTGCCATCACTAAACCCTCTTTCATGAATGCTCCAAACATTGGTCCGCAGTCTGCTTTGAGCACTTATCCCCATCTCATATATTTTAAGAGATTACAAGAGCTGTGGCATGGCGCTGACCCGCTGGCAGCGTGCACAGATAAGGACTGCCTGTATTACAAATTCTGATGCCATTCCCCAGCATTTAACTTTACTTGGGAAATGAAAAGGGGGCAGCTTTTTGGCCAATGACATAAATTAAATGTAAACAAGAGAAAAATAAAATTTTATACTGAATTACTTGTTTTTTGTTTTTGTTTTTTTTTAATCCCAAGTCCCATTTCACTGCTGAATATGGAGACTTCAGATATTATATTTTGGCTGTCTAATGGGGTTACAATAGCTGATGGCATATCCTGAATCTTTTCTCCTTAAAAACACAGTGGTTGACTCCAGTACAAGCTGGATAAACACTTTTTTTTAATCCACTGCCAAAGGTGAATACATGGGTCCTCTATGAAGCTGCCGTTTTAGTGAGCTGGATTCAAGCCATCCTATCAATCCATCCATGGGCAAAATTGTAACAAATTACTTACTGAGACAGAGCTTGTGACTGACTCCCAGTTGGTTTCTGAGGCTGCATGCTGGAAATCATCCTAAGGGGAAAAATCCATGGGAAAAAAATCATCATTAAGACAATGCCCTAAATTAACTGCAGAACCTAGCAGAAAATGTCTCCACATTCAACATCTGCCACCGTTTTCAACTCTCTTTAATGCAAAAGGTCCTTGTCATGTGTCATTCCTAAATAATGCTACTTCTTCCCTTTTCCATCGTTTATAAGCCAGCTCCTTGCGAGCTGGCTGGGGCAAGAATAGGTATTACTATTTGCAATATGATATATGCTGCTTTGCATAGCAGGACTTAATCTGGTTAAAGCCATTTACATTTATCTTCCAACATAAATATTAAGCACCATCTCTGTATGTCTATAATCACAGTATTAAAGCTGTTCCCCAAACTGATCTGTTCTGGAAAGAAAGTGGACATGCTTAATACCCTGGTACTACTTAAACAAGGTGAAAAGCAGGGCAATCTAATCCATCTGAAATGTAGTCCTAGCATGACTGTACTACTGCTTTCCGTGCTTGTACTGAACAGGACCTGCTCCTCTGTGCAGACCACTGAACAGCACTATGTCCCCTACATCAAAAATTGGAGGCGCAGTACATTCGCATGAGAAGTGTCATGGCACAAAGCCCCAGTGCACGTGCAATTGATTTAAGCCCAGGGGTGAGATTCATCTCATCTACTTTTGGACATCTACAAAGCAAACAGCTCAGCTAGTTGCTCTTGCTTCCATCTACAGTCAACTAAAACTAGCATTTTTAGAGTGCAAACCATCTGATCTATTTTAACAGCCTAATTTGGGATGACACTGCATCCTAAAAATGCTTCTGTTTCTCCATTATCCATAAATAAAGCCTGGGAGGACCAGCTTAGATACAGATGTCAAAATTGTAGATATTTACATGTGATCACTTGAATCCCAATCCATATGTCTGATCAGTGATGGGCAATCATTACTTAAATAATGAAAAAGCTATTTCTTTAATCTTTTGGCAATTTATCTCATTTCTAACTGGAATAATTAAGCCGTGAAAAATGAAAAAAAGGCAGCATGCACATGCAGTGAATAGCAAACGACTGGCATGATTAGGCAGGTAAGGAAAGTAGAATGAAGTGACAGCATACCAAAATTGTAATTTCTAGTAACAGAATTTATAATGAAAGGATTTAAAGAAGATGGATCAATGCCTGGGCTCAGCATTTTACACTGACTCAGTAACTGCTATGCATTTTTTAAGTTGGCAACTTGAAAGGGAAACTGCAAGGACAGCTGCTCAGCTGATGCTCTGAAGACTCAACATTGCATTAGACCATATATATGCATATATTCAATTATTTCTTAGCAATGGAAAAGAGGAAATTGATCACTTAATCTATTAATTCATCAATAAAATTCTCCTTTAGTCATGAAGGAACATTGCCACTTTGAGATCCAGACTCAATATACATGGTATTTTAGTGTTTTTCACTTCCTACAGAAAAATAGGTCAAAAGTCACAAGATTGTTTATTCAATATTGTTACTGTTTCTTCTCCCTTAAAATGCTCTTTTCTCAAAAATTCAAGGCAGCAAAACTGTGAATACTGCAGCGCTTAAGATCAGTAGAAGTTAAGGAACTATAGTATCACTAAGTGACCACTGAAACTGCAGGGCTATTAAAACATTAATAATTAACATGATCATTTTCTTCTAGGAAAACAGAAGCAAAACATGATTGGTGAAATTTTAATGCAGGCTTTTCTTGTTTTTGTTTTTTTTTTTTTTAAATAAGCAGTAAAGAGATCTGCAAATACTATGATCAGGTCATAAATAATTTAGGAACAGTGGGCTACCTTGGCCACATTCTCTGCACATTTGGTTGTCCAGATCTTGACAAGCCACGATTTAAAGTACATAAAAATGGATTTGAAAAGCTCATGGGTCCTCTGGTAACAGTTGCCAGTTGCAGAACTTGGAAAACATTTCTCCTCCATCATTAGCTCCCATTTAGCACTTCCAGAAAAAAGTGGCATCGAGGTCTGAGGCATTATTTTAAAACAGGAACAATCTGCCTCACTGAATGTCTGGAGAAGACCGTAGACAAGGAATAATTTTGTGTTTGAAGTGATGGGCCCCTTGTGTTATCTAATTGTAGACATCAAAACTGTTTCTTTAGTCTACGAGTCTTTGAGATGGTTGATGCCAGGGCACCCCTCCAAAACCCTTAGATAGACATGTGTACCACCTGCTTCTTGGATCTCAAACCTGATGATTGCACATTTTGACTCTGTGATTATATTTCATCTGCATAAACTATTCACAACTATATGGCTTTGTTCCACCATCACTCAAGGCAGCTGCATCATTCTTGGCTTCTCGGAGCTTTCAACCTCTACTGTTTGAAGATATTATTATCTATGGCTTCTGCTTGCAGCTATTTCAAGTAATAATATCAAAATGGTTCTCATCATTACAAAACTCTCTCCTCCTTTCTCACCATTGTCCCTAGGAGAACCTGAAGGACAAATCTATTTTCACTGATATCTATTAAATACATACTAACTTGCTTACATGCATGTGATCACTTGGCTATTGTTTTCTTCATTACTTAAAATGACATTAAAACTTCCAGTTAAAATATATTAAAAAAAAAAAATCTACAGCTTGTAAAACTGCATACTGGGAAAAGAGAGTGGCAATAATTTGGCTACATCACCCTGACAACAGTGCTTTTATTTTTGTATGTGTGTCATGGTAACATAATAGCATTATGTGAGACTTTTGGAAAGTATTGCATTAACCAGTCTACAAGCTGCAAAAATATATGCAAAGCAACAGGGCTACCAATCACCTTCTGATAGCAGCTACTTGTACTGAAGAAAAACTACTTCCATACCTCAACTTCCAAAATTACACCTCAGCAAGACAAATCCTGAGTCAGTACTTAGAGTTAAATATGTATGGACATTGATATATTGTTCTTGGCTCTGCTTCAGACAAAGATAAGCTACTCTCTCCTTCGCAGACTGACTTTGTCTATAGCCTGTCTCCCACCACTGATCTCCAATAAGTGACAAGGAGTCACGGGGAATACTCTTTCACCTAGGGCTTTCACAAGTGGATATCATGAAGCAAAATCACTGCTTTCAAGGCTATATGAAACTGCAGAGCCAGATAGCTCAGTTTGCTGACAAAGATGCTTTGCAGCCTGGGGGTCCATGACCTACAGCCTCAAGCCATAGGGTTTGGCAGGGTCAGTAGGAACTGAGATGCATCATGAAGACACTGAGGATGATGCTGGGAAGCTTGCCAGTTTGAGAGGCATGTTGTCCATGACTCCCTTTGCTGTACCACAAACATGCCAAAATATGTGAGTCCTCCCAGCCATGCTAAATTACAGTCTGGTCCTCATATCAAAAGCAAGAAGCAATTTCTAACATCTCTGTGACATTTAATTTTTTACATACTTAATCACTGTAGTCCAGTCTTTTGTCATCTCAGTCCTTGATATCTGAGAGGTATGATAGCTGGGATAGGCAGTAACACCACTGAACTGGCACAACACACCAGCAGCAATCTCCAGCGAGAAGCAGCGGCCCCCTATGTCTATAAGCTGTCCCCGAACTCTTTCTCCTGATCTGCAGGTCGCTGGAGTGATTGGATTAGTTTTGGTAAAAGGGTGTTTAGCTGCCAAAACAGACTACAAATGATGGCTAATAAAAGCTGAGACGATGGTCTCCACTTCAGGGAGCAGGAAAGATGCACGTGAGAATTGAGGATAAGAGCCCGGGCAGTATTCTTGACTGACATTAGGGCCCACCAGGTTTAATAAGGTTGTCTCCTAAACCTTCTCTGCTGTGCCCTTGTCATAGGAGTGGGAGAGAAGTGAAGCGGGAAAGGTAAAAACACAGGCATGTTCTTGGGGCAAGTAAACGTGAGAAAGGGAGAGAGAAACAAACTAAGGTAAAATGAATACAGAAGAGAGGAATGTGTGGGGCCTTGCTTGTGGTCACCTCTAAATACCACCTAGTGGTATTTATACTGTAGCTATAAACTATACAACAGAGAAGCACCTTCTACAAGTTTGTGGAGGAACAGGGCTAAGGGATATCCTGAGTCACAAAGGAGATTCAACAAAACCAAATCAGAGGTGAAACAGGGCATGTTAAAAAGAGGTCTAGAGCAGAAACAAAAAGTCAGAATGTCTCACTGGAACAGATGAATTAGAGACTAGGACAGTGGATGGTCTGTAAGGAAAACCTAGGGAAAAATGTAACTTGAAGAGAAGGAGATTAAGTTATCTTAACATTTAAATTAATAAAAAGAAACTGAAGGATAGCAGTTTTTTAACAGTAGTCAACATGCATCTATTGCATTCAGAGCTGTCTGTGGACAGGTGGTTGATAAGCAGATAAACTTGTAGTTAGTAATAAATTATAATAATCTGGAAATTAAGGTGGTATTTTTTTCTTTGCAAGAAGCAATGCTACCAATGTTTCCTCTGAACGCTGAATTTATAGTTACTTCATTTTATACACAAACCACCAAGTATTTCCAGCAAATAAACCTAAACTCAGAACTCGCTGTGTAATGGCAACAGTGTGAGGTAATTAAGAGGCAAAAGAGAAGTCAAAGTTTCATCCAGAAAACCCTGTGTTAAAAAATGCTGTGATAAATACTCCAGTTTGTACACTTCCACTGATGAATTATAATTTCTCATGTGGCATTTTAGTGCACTCCAGTTTCTATTCTTAAAGATAAATGTATAGAGATGTACACTTTGAGGTATCTCTTTCTTTTACTGTACTTTTCACTCCACTGCATTGCTGGGTTTCATTTTCATATCAGAGTGTTACTAAGTACCACTTGTCCTATGGATGCTGAAAAGATACCCATTTTCCTACAACACGCTCCTCTCTAGGAAGTCAGGGGCTGCATTTTTCTTGCCTACAGTAATGGCCAAACCACTGCTCTGTTCAGTTCCGGTGACCAGGCTTTAAAATAAAAGATGCTGAATTTGGGAAGCAATGCAACAATGTCAACTTGTCACGTGGAACTCATGGCTTGCAATGAAACACTAAATGGAGGCTGCTGTCTTTCAAGAAGGTCAGAGGTAACATAACCTTGTCACTCGAGATAACCACTTGTAGTTTCCTACAAGAGGCCATCACCAATGTTAACCAGCTGTTTTATCTGGCAGTGCAACGCATCTGACAAAATAAGGTGGCTGTCATCTGAAGGCAGTAATATTCAAACTAGAAGCACGGGTATATTTTACCACCAACGGCAACTATTACTGGAACAGATAATAAGAAATGAACAAATAATGTTAACCATACTGGGTTTTCCTTTCTATGTTTTGGTGTAGTCCTATTAAGGCAGGCCATCCATGACACCACTATTTTAAAGTCAGTAACAAAAGGTCAGACAGCCACCAAAGAGTGTCTTATCCCAAATGTGATAGTACGATTCTTGCCCTTTAAAAAAAGACATAAATTGAGTTTCTGAAGCCCGATTGCCACTACCTATCAGTAGCTACAACCATATCAGTTATGACTAAGTTAATACTAGTGCAAAATGACATATAAAATCACTCTTGATTTGTTCTGACACATTTAGTAGCTATAACCGAGTGGGAAGCACAAGACACTTAAAATTTCAGAAGTCTAAAGCTGTAATAATGATTTAGGTTAGCTTCAGTTTGATGCATTTATTTATGAAAAGTCAAACTGAAGCAGAAAATATATTTAATAACAGTTATATTTGGTCAATATTTCTCTTCATCCTTCATCTAGTTTTGGAATTAGGCATTGCTGTGTGTACATATAACAGCACCCAGGACACTGACATTTAAATGATCTCTCTAAAAGGTCAGGTAATACTTGCTCAGATGAGACGATAGCTATGGCTTTGAAAAAATCAGATTTCAACCTAACACTAAAATGCCTGTGAGCACCTTGTTTGATGCACATTCCCACAAGAGAGTGCACAGGAAATCAGGGCCACGCTGTGCAAATTGCGTGTTACCTCCATTTTTTCTACTTACCCCAGAAGCCCGTCCTTACATCTCCATGTGCCAAGGATTTCATTTGCTAATAGCGACTCTGAGGTTAAGCAATTGTAAACAAAGCATAAATCAACTAGCATTCATTGCAAATACTCTGTAATCCCTCTGTAGCCATTTTTTACCCGAATGGCAAATTTTATCTATGTATTTAAACTCTGGAATACAAAACTTGAAAGGCTCTTCCAGGTCATCACTTCCAAACCCTGACTATTTCAGGCAACTCCACCATCATAAACAGCCCACTGTACGTTTTGTTAGGGTTCTTTTTCACTCTCAGCAATCCCTCAGACTGGTTGGCTGTTTCCAGACTAAATTTATCTTTATTGCACTTATGTAAGTGCCAGATTTGTCCTTTTCTTCCTCTCTGGAGTTTGCTTCCTGCAGTATTTCTGAAGAGATGCCATATCTCTTCTTAGCATCCATTTTATTATACTATGCAAGCCAAGTTGTCTTGGCCATCAGTAAGAAATGTCCTCTTTTCCTCTGACTGTCCTGTAGCTGCTCCCTGAACACAGTCCAAGAAAGATGTAGCTGCTTCATACCACGGGGACCAAAGCTGTACAAGGTATTCCAGAAAAGATGCAATGACCACCTCATTGGTCTGGTGACTAGTGCACCCAGAAACCTCCTTTTCCTCCCTTTGGTAACGAGTGAGATGCCATTTAACAGCAATTATTTTCATTATTAATTTCCACATGAGTGACCTCTTTGCTCTTCTTGGGTTGTTGCATTTCACTGCCAGTCAATTCTCCAGTGCCCAAGGTCAACCCATTCTCCCCTCTGATAGTCCGATTTTCTCACTCAGGAGCAATGAATGCACTTCAGCTCTGTGTGTTCTGCAAGCATCATTAAAATGCTCCACTGGCAGGTTGTGCTCTGGTCCCTAAAAAGCCCTGAAAATAAAATGGGTCAGAAGACCAACCCTTGAAAAACTCCCATCTCTCCCTGACTGGACACTCCTGTTTGTATTACAGCGTACTGTCTCCCTTTGACTCTCTCATGGGTCTTTTATTAATTGCCATCTCCTCCAGAGTAAGCAATTGTTTCCTGCATGGCACCGGTTGAGAAGCTCCTCTGAAGTCTGATTAGATTTGCTACACAGCATTTCCTTCCTCTCCAGATGATCCTCCAGTCTGGTATAAGCTCCTTTAATAAAGAGATGTGGAGTTTTTTTCTAGTTTCCTGTATCTTTAACCACCTTCTCTGCTGAGAAGTTTCCCGTAAGCTTTCTAGGTCAGACTAATGAGCATACAGTTGCCCTGGCCACTCTCTTGCCATTGATGTTATACATTGCCACTGCATTTCTTGTTTCCATGTGAGACCTCGCTCACCCTGTAACTAGCCAAGGATGTAAGCAAGGCGCTTTAAGCTAAGACTGTAGATGCTCCCTGTTTCCCTTATACTAGCTTTGTATAGAAAGGGAGACCTGACTCTTTGTGCCTAAAGGGTCTTCAACGTCCATCTCTCGGCAGTGACACTGGAGTGTGCAGAAGGCAACCAGGCTCCTTGCTCACCTTGGTTCAGTGTCTAAGCACACCTGGACCATGGTGCTGGCCCATTTTTCAGAGCTTGCTGGCCCCCCTGTGATGCCCTGTGCTGACTCCACCAGGGTGGTGGGGAGCAGTCATGGAGAGGTGTGCCAGTTAGTGCAATGCTGCACATCAAACCAGTATCAGGGGGCTGCCAGGTGGAAAAGAACTTGGGACAAATGACCCCAGGAGCCAGCAGCTCGCTCCCAGGACAGAGTCCGGTGCCCTTGAGAGGACTCTGATGAACTTCTGCCATGCTGACTGACAGGTTTTTGGAAGTAGCATCCTTGGAAATAGGTGAACCTGCCCTGAGCAAAACTGAAAAAGCTGACACTTCACTTGCCTGGCAGTGTCCAGGTGGGCAAAAAGGCCTTTCAGACTTAACAGAAGGCAGTGACAGCTGGTTATTTCAGGTCCTCCTTCTTGGTGTGACTTGTACCAAATGGGAATGTACTGAGAGGCCCCAGTACTAGGGGTAGAAGGAAAAATATTAATGAAAGAAACCCCCTAGGAGCTCGCTATTAATCATCTGTCTTCTTTCTACTTGGGCTTCTACCTATTTTTTACAGAACTAAGCATGCTCTATCATTAGTGTAAAATAATCATTAACAAATACAGCCTCATTTCCTTTAATATTTCAAGTTTTCCATTGTTCTACTAGGACGATCCGCTAAGTGCTCCGACATGCACGCTCACATTTTAAGATGTGATTTGGGAGAAACATGGGAATAATAATAATACTACTAATAATAATGAAAAACTACAATGGAGCTAAGCAAATTTAATTCCAAAGTTGAGGACACAATGTAAAAAGGTACCAGTAAGGGACATTGGCTGTCCTAGCAACAATCCCAGCCTATTGATTTTTGTGAAGGATCCATTTGTTTTTGAGCTCTCTCCCAGAGGATACCATTTAATTCTGCAGCAAGCATGCAGCAGGAGCATGTATTATGTTTCACAGATAATGCAAAGCAAAACAATTTGTTCACCCTCCTGCTTTGACTGGAAGGCATTGCATTTTCTAGGTCAACAAAAAAGGACACCTATGCAAACTTTCTAAGATGATAATAATCATAAAAACACCAAGAATACATCATCTCTGAAGAATACAAGAATATTTTCTCTTAGTTCTTCCCAGTTTTTGAAGGGATCAAAAGCAGCTGACATTGCAAACAGCATGGGGTTCTGCTTACTGGGAATTTCTTTTAATTTGTGTTTCACCAAGCAGCTAGGGTAAGGGAAAGGAAGCTATTTAGATGGGACTTCTAGCTCCAGACCTACTCCTGAAAAATGTCCTTGTTAAATACAAGTAACTTAGAACAGTCATGCTTCTCATTTCCCTTATGTATTATTCTTACAGATATCAGTTATAAGTATCACTACAAATACAGACCAGGTAAAACCCCTTACATTTCCCACATTTTTGTAAACAATCTAACTAAGCAATGCCATCAGTTTTGGGGTCAGCTTACCAAAGGCCAGCCTGGGAAATCCTTCTAAACTATGATCTCAGTACCAGGAAGGTGTGCACTATGTCAGACCTAGTGACACATTTTATTGAAATTCTAACTAAATACAAGCATAACCAAATAGACTAAAGATGGCTGTAGAATTACAATGAGCTAAGTATTTTTCAAGCAATGAAAATAAAGAGGAAGGGTTTATTTCAGTTTTGTACTAATGACCTGGAAAATGTCACATAAGTTGAAGCTGGGGAAAAAAAGAAAACCTTGGAAAAAAACAAAGAAGCTGTAAACACCATTTAATACAAAGAAATATGCTGGAAGTACCAGAGGTCAGAAGCAAAGGCAGGAAAGAAAAATAAGCTTTCATTTAGAAGAATGTAAATGGGGAAAAAGGTACAAGCCATAAACTCTAGTTGAAGGTATATGTGGACTCAGAAAGGAAACTCGTGCCAAGAGCCTGGGCTGAGCAAAGAAGAAAAACATGAAACTAATCTGCAATATGACATGGTGACAGGGCATGCAGGGTGACTTATGCCTGCACAGAGATCTCCCTCAGCATGTGGGGAGTTGCTCTTCTCATACCGAGGAGGTACCACACCACCAGAAATCACCCAAGGGTTACCAGACCACCGCAAATCATCAACACCTCCTAGAGGACCACAGGCAGAGGTGGGGCCACTCTTCACTGGTGGGGGTGTGTGATCATCTGTGTGTATTCAGCATCTTCCCAAGGGGGCAGGCAAGGTTGTGCTCATAAGAGAGACAGGTCTGTGGGTGCAAGCAGCTTCTCTGGAAAATGAAAGTGGGTGTTCTCCAATCACCAGGCACAGCCAGTTAGCTTTAATCTACTTAGGTGTGATATCAGCATCAATAAAAGTTGCAGGAGGTACCTTCATACTTGTTCTGGTTTCAACTGAGATGAGTTAATTTTCTTCCCAGCAGCTGCTATAGCCCTGTAGTTTGGATTAAGATGAGAATCACATCCATAACACACTGATGTTTTAGTTATTGACAAGCAGTCAAGGACTTTTCAGCTTCTCACGCTGCCTGGCCAAGGAAAAGATGGGGGGAACATGGCCAGGGCAGCTGACTAAAAGTGGTCAAAGGGATATTCCATACCATATGATGTCATGCTCCGTATTTTAAGTGGGGAGTGGGCCAGGAGGTGGTCTGGCTCAGGAACTAGCTGAGCATTGGCTTCTGTTGGTGAGGAATTGTGCTCCTTTGGTTTGTATTATATTATTATTACTGGTGGTGGTGGTGTCTTCTTTTTCTGCCCTATTAAACTGTCTTCATCTCAACCCAGTTTTAGCTTTTTCTTTTCCTCTGGTGGGGGCAGTGAGGGAACAGCTGCGTGGTTCTTTTAGCTGCCAGCTGGGTTAAACCACAACAGCACCCAATCTGTGAAGATGGCACCAAAGGTGGCACCAAAACCATGCCATCCTGGCCTCACAGTACTGGTATGAGCAGACCTGGTTTTTAGGCTCTCCACCTCCATCAGCAACACAGGCTCATGGGGAGAATGATGGGAAAGAGTGCGCTGGCACTCTCTGACAGAAAG
Source organism: Porphyrio hochstetteri (assembly GCA_020800305.1). Classification (NCBI taxonomy): domain Eukaryota; kingdom Metazoa; phylum Chordata; class Aves; order Gruiformes; family Rallidae; genus Porphyrio; species Porphyrio hochstetteri. The sequence goes on along the minus strand of CM036905.1, from coordinate 206,048,107 downwards.
TCTTTGCTCTGTGGTTCAAAAACTCAGGAGTCTTTCCAAAGCACCAGAGAGCCTTTTAGTGTACCAAATCTACAATCTATTGAGTTTTTACTGCTGGTTTTAATACAGCCCCTCTGGCCACCCTGTCCAACTTTGTTCAGAATGACAAACCCTTCTGTGCAGCCACTGCACCACCAGAAAGAAGACCAGCAGCCTCGCAAGTCTACAGATTTTAGCTGCTGGCATTACAAGGGTTTTCTCTGCTTTTAATCTATTTCTTAATGCACCTGGAAAATGTACCTGAAGCAGCACTAAGCAAGCAATGCCAGCACACAAAGTTGCTGCTAAAGTGGGAAAGCAGTGTTTACCTTCACATATTTCTGATAGAGATAAATTACGTATATAGGGAACAGTGTGTCTTATTTTCTTGCTGCCTTATATCATCTGCCCTTGCTGCTCTTTTTTTTTTTTCCTTTCCCCTTCAGAGCTTAATAATACCAATTTTTCTGTATAAACTCAAATGTGTGCAGAAAAGGGGTGGAAGGCGTGAATGAGAATACGCCTGATAGATCCAGGCTCTTTCCTATCCATAAGCACAAGATAATCAATTAAGATCTGGTGTTCATCATGCCTGCCTAGAGGACAGGCAGCTCAGAGCTTGTACGGACATGTAGTACAATGACAGCATTTTGAAGTAAGGATCTCATTTCACAGATGTACAGAATCACACAATTGTAGAGGTTGGAAGGGATCTCCAGAGATCATTGGGTCCAACCCCCCTGCCAAAGCAGGTTCCCTAGGACATATCACACAGATAGGCGTCCAGACGGATCTTGAATATCTCTATTGGAGACCCCACCACCTCCCTGGGCAGCCTGTCCCAGGGCTCTGTCACCCTCACTGTAAAGAAGTTCTTCTGCATATCAGTGTGGAACTTCCTGTGCTCCAACTTGTGGCCATTGCCCCTTGTCCTGTCCCCACAGACTACTGAAAAGAGGTTGGCCATTTCCCTTTTTCTCCTACACTTGAGATATTTATAAACATTAATAAGATCCCCTCTCAGTCTTCTTTCTCAATGCTGAACAACCCCAGTTGATTCAGCCGTTCCTTGTAGCGGAGATGCTCCAGTCCTTTAATCACCTTCACAGCCCTTTGCTGGACTCTCTCCAGGAGATCCCTGTCTTTTTCATACCAGGGAGCCCAGAACTGGATACAGTACTCCAGGTGGAACCTGACCAGGGCAGAGTAGAGGGGGAAGATCACCTCCTTTGACCTGCTGGCCACGCTCCTTCTAGTCAGGTGCAAAAGTTTCACCTCATCTGTAAAACCAGCAATTGCTTTATGTTTGGTTTAGGTACACGTATCTACACAGTATTCACAATTTCTGTGCATTTAACAGAAAGGAAAATTTTCAGCAGCCTATTTTCATTACTAGCAGCCTCTTCAGCATGCACATTATCCATATGGAGCAAAGTACCTCTCTTGTTAGAGTCCAGGTTCTTCCAAGCATATTTTATTTCAAATTTATTGATCAGACTCTGTTATGAGATAACTTTGTGTTGCCTAAAGGTGGCTGTTACACCGTGCCTTACAGCAGCTGAAAAAGTAGCCTCATTCCTTCTAGGCTGCTTTCCCAAGTTTAAGGGGTTGAGTTTGATGGGGTTTTTTGGTTTTAGTTTGGTTTTCTTTTTTGTTCGATTATAAGACTGTCTTTTGAAATTACCCACAAGTCTACCAACATTGAACCCCAGGGCTCATAGATGCCATCTGTCTGTCTGTCAGTCAGTCTGTCACTCACAGTGCTGTCAGGCAGCATGAAAAAAAGGAAAGAAAAGATTGATCTCCATGTAGGAACCTTTGGCCTGCATCTGTACTAGTAAATAAAATGAGGTAGGGATCGATCAGACATGGTATGACTCATGGCTTAGGACATAACTATTACCCTGCAAAACAGAGTGGCCACGACAAACTGCATATTGGAAACAGCCCAGGGCCTGTGCTGGCCCCCAACAAACTGTGCTAAAAATGGGAGAGTCCAAACAACCTTATGCCGATGCTTTGGCTCACACCCAGCCTGTTTCATAGTCTTTCCCAAAAAGCACAGATGCTTTAACAGTACATAGATTTGGCTGACAACTTGGGCTACATCAACTTCTTTATTAGAGGGTCTGATCCCGCAAGAGCTTGTATTTGTGGTTGATTATGTGACTGACAACTGGATGACAACAGTACCTAGAATCAAGAACAATGAGAAAACACAGTACCTGATTCTTACAGTCTGAGGAAAACTGATTACAGAGAATTTTCTACCACACATCACCTAAGAAATATATCAGAGCACAAATATTTATTAAAAAGAGGACTTTTTATAGCTGCTGAGATCAGAAGTGTTACTAAAAAAGAAAAAAAGGAAAAAATAAAAGGCTTCTGGAGCTTAAGAAAAGAAGGGGACCTGGAAAATAAGTTTTGTCTGCCACAGAACATCATTCTGTATCATTAAAATATTTTCCCAAACAAAAACTATTAAAAGGAAAAAAACCCAAAACCCTGTTATCACGGGTCACAGAAAAATTCGATGTTATTTGATTCTGCTGAAAATTATCTGACAAGAAGATACACAAATTCCACAGCTCTAAAAATAATTTTTAGCTTCCAATGCTGCAGAGGAGTTGCAAAATCCGACCCTGTGTAGTTACAGGCTCAGACCTTCTCTAATTAAGCACTGACTGGTCATCAAACTGACAATCGAGGAAAACAGAACTGCATTTTTTTGGGATTTACAAGAGATAGGAAATATGATAGATTTTTTTTTTTTTGGCATGACATCTATGATCAAAATTATTTCAGCATAGAGAGAAAAGTGTGGGTTGAAAAATAAAGATGGGGTTGTAGGCAATGGATTATGGTAGTAACCCAGGATCTGGGTTTGAGGAGGGGTTCAGCTCAGTAGCACAAAGCTCAGCACCAGGCAGGGGCTTATTTTATGTAACTGTTATTTAGTCAAAAACTTTCTAGTAAGATTTACCCTATCAAGTCTAACGTGAAGGGAACCCTGCAACTGATAAAAGATGTGTGAGAGTGAATATGCATGTGTAAGCAAAAACCAGAAACACTCTGTGACACATCTGTCATCTGTGTTAGTATGAAGCCATGCGTGGACTTTATCAAGTGCTCAGAGTAAAACAGAAGGTTGTATGTTTAATAAAGATGTACACATAGAAAATACAAACTCACAGACTCACAGAATTGTAGGGGCTGGAAGGGGCCTCCAGACATCGAGTCCAACCCCAAATCAGATTTATACGGTGCTGTGATGGTCTTTGGAAATGTGGAATATAGCATGAAGGTCATCGAAGCTAGAATTTGCTGAGCAAAGAAGAGTGCCAGCCTGCGAACACAAGAGCTTCTCCAGTATGGAGGAAAGGACCTTCTCTGATGACCTGTGTCTGGAACTGCAGAGTCAGAATAAGACTAGGGAAGTGTAGGGATCCCAACAGCTACATTTATGACATAGTCCGAGGAGGAGGGGAGGTACAGGGATAGCTACCACCCTTCTCCCACCCATCAAACCAACTGTAAGTGACTCAGCATGGTGTGAAGCCAGTTTTTGCTGGTTTCCTAGTTTGGCATCCGGGATTGCTGTTCTCCATTATGAAATCACACAATTTCTTAAACTAGAGAGGACCTAAGGTAAATCTGGCAGGCATAGATAAAGCAAGCAATCAAAACCAGTGCGTAGCAGACAAACCCCTTTATTCATGGGTGTCAGTCTGGCCATTCAGCCCACCTTGCTGGCACAGTGTCCCAGAGTGCAAGCAGGAACAACAGAGTGTCTTTTAGAAGTTAATCTTCTGGCATTTTACAAAGGCTCATTGTGCCTGTCTTTGTGGTGGGAAGACCTGAGGCTATGAGCGAGTGTCAGGGCAAGCAGTGATGGAACCTGGCCTGGAGCCACAGCTGAGAGGCCAGCACCCTCCCTGAGGCCATGATGTTGCATCCAAACCTGCAGGCAAAGCCACAGCGGGCACAGCCTTCTTCACTGAGGACAGGGGAAAATCACAAATATTATCACAACCCAGAAAGGGGAAAGTTCACCATGGAAATATGCAGCCGAATGTGTTCCTAAATTACATGCCGAGCACAAGAAGGAACCTAGGAAAGTTGGGAGCTCAAAGATGGACTGAGCTGACAAAGAGAAACACATTAGTAGACACACTCCCAGTGCAGCCAAGCTGGCCACTGCCATGTAGACCTGCCTAAGTAGGGTGCCATGGCAGGCAACACTCCACCCATAACACGGGCCTGGTGATGCTGGAACCACCAGATTCCCTTCACTACCACAGAAACACAGTGAAAAACTGGGAAAATCTGGGCAAGTTTTGAAAAGAACATCAAAAACTCTGAGGGGATTGAATAGCCTGAATTTTAGAGAAAGATTAAAAGCTAAATATGGACATCGTTGCTTGACTAAGCAACAAACAAAGAAGTGTGAGAGCACACTGCAAATATCTGAAGGAGATAGACACCCAGGACAAAGAGAACAGACTTCTTGATCATAAATTAGGAAGGAACATAATTGCATATGATAGTATGACATTAAAAAATGGAAAATTAAAACAGACTATCAAAGGAAAAAGTCTTTCCAACAGTGATTTATTAGTCTATGGTTTAATCTCCTGTGCAGTATGCTCTTATGCTTGTTACATTTAAAAATACTAGATGAACAACCAATGAATTTAATGGCATGAAGCTGTGCCAGGGCAGGTTCAGATTGGTTGCTGGGAAAAAAAAACTCATTGAAAGAGTTGCCAGGGCCTGAAAGAGGCTACACAGGGAGGTGGCTGAGTCACCATCCCTGGATGTATTTTAAAAAAGGGTAAATGAGGTACTTAGAGATATGCTTTAGCATAGGACAGGAACGGTTGGACTTGATCTTAAAGGTCTTTTCCAACCTTGTGATTCTGTGATTCTGTAATTTACAACACATAAATTTCTTGTCCCCAGAAAAAAAATGTGCTGAATGACCTCACATCTTTAAATTATGGCACTGTAGGTTTGGCTGCATTACACATCAATGGATCAAAAAAAGTAAAAAATAAAGAAGTCCTACAACCTCCCTAAATTTAGACTCAGAAATCTTAAATCAGTATCATTAAATCCAGGGCTGTGTTTTGCAGCAGTTATAGCTGTTGCAATAAACAAGGCAAAGATATACTCTGTAAGCAATTAAACACACATTATGCACCAGGCATTGCTCTCCCTGGCTTGCCAAGAATGACGACACCACACTGAACAGTGCTAAGGCTGAAACAGAACCTGCAAACCAACCTTCAGCTAGAACAGTAGAAGAACAGGACTCTGCTGACAGGATTTGTAAGGTAGTGTTGACACACAGTCGAATAAATAGTATCGGTGGAATACAAAGCGAGAGGTTGAGCCTAGGAGCCCACCTCTACACGACTGTGAAGACACACAATTCTTATTTTGATTTAAAAGAAAACTTGCAACCAACACCTGCTGTGATAGGTTTTCACAAGTTCCTCAGTGCAGGTTGGAGGTCTAGCAAGTTTCAGTTCATCAGTCACTTTCTCTGGAAGTCTGTCAGAAGAAAATCCTGAAAGCAGACTGACTTTCTAGTCTTCTGCAACACAGTTGGCATGCACTAAAGTTAAGCTGCTCATTCAGCTTTTGTGGAAAATCTAGAGCAGAGGCTGCTTAACAGGAACGGAGCCTGGGAAGAACAGATCGTTTCCTCTTCCCTTGTGGCCATGGTAGTAGGAAGGACCAGCAGGACCAGCCTTGCCAGGACAAAGAGTTAATTAACATCTCTTTTCAATGTTACTGCCTAATTAACCTTTTACAGAATCAAACATGGCATCTGTTTTCCCTACAAATCTGTCATCTGTAACTAAATTTCTATAAAACACCCTCCGGAGTTACCAAACCAAAAAAAAAGGCAAGTTCTTCATATTATTATCATTATTTCACATGCTAACACCCTTCATCTGTTGCTGAAGTGGAATTAAAGGACAGAATATTGATTTACAGAGACTGCATTATGTCCTCAAGTCAACAGTCTAAAATAGTCCCACTTTTCAACTGGCTAATGTGATGGACAAGTCATTGAGTCTTGTTAAAAAATATTTGAGACTGTAAACTCACCTCATTGTCACACACACTGACACATGGTTTAGAGTAAACTTAGGAGAGAATGGTTGGAATTAACCCTCCTCTTTAGAATAGACACAGAGAGGTCCACACATCTAACATGAGCACTGATGGGGTGTTTGTGGCATGTCCAGTTTGCTATGGTGCATCTTATCTCTCCATTTAGCCTGGAGAAGAGAAAGTTCCAGGGAGATCTTACAGCAGCCTTCCAGTACCTGAAGGGGGCCTACAAGAAAGCTTTTAAACGGGCATGTAGTAACAGGATGAAGAGGAATAGTTTTAAATTGGAAGGGGGTACATTTAGATTGGATATTGGGAAGATATTCTTCCCTGTGCAGGTGGTGAGACACTGCAACAGGTTGCCCAGAAAAGCTGTGGCTGCCCCCTCCCTGGAGGTGTTCAAGGCCAGGTTGGATGGGGCTTTGGGCATCTTGGTCTAGTGGAGCGTGCTCCTGCCCATGGCAGGGGGTTGGAACTTGATGATCTTTAAGATCCCTTAGAGCCCTAACCATTCTCTGACTCTATAATCCTCTGCCCCCCTAACAATCAAGTCCAAACAGGTCTTTCTATGTCTTCTAACGTAAGCTATATTAAGTCTGCTATTTGTCAGTCCCTACTGCAGTGTTGAAATACCATGTCCAAGCTACTGATATTTTCTGTTTGGTTCCACAGACACGGGAAGCAAAGTCAAGGAACAGGATGGCCTGCCCCCTCTCCCAGGTTATGCTCATTATGGGATAGAAAATGTACCTTTATATTTCATACATTACAATTTTCATTGCTGGATCTATCCAAACTTTCTGTTACCTATACCAGCTTAATGGATACACTGAAAAAGTTGTCCAACATATGTGGGAAGTAGTATTATTTTAAAACTGGCAAGTTCTTAAAAATAAGCCTTACATAATAAATTGCTTTTAAATCTGCCCAAAGTTCTTTTAATACAAAAAATATCTTGAATATCATCCATCCATTTTTTAACCACCACCCATGCACAAGACTTCCAGACTGTTAGGAATCATTAATTTACTTCTGTAATTATCAATGGTTACTTAATATTGTTTCAAACAAATTTGGGGATGAGTTTCATTTCCTACATCTCCAATGGCACAATTTTGCCAATGACCAGTAATTCATGAACGCTGGTTCACTGCAAGTCTACTTGTAGTGTACTCTCTACTTTTATTTAACAGAGATTGCGTGACCCTATCTGACATCTGAAGAACAGGGAAAAGATTATCTTTCATATGCTCAGCTATGTGAGGACTAAAACCTGATTATGAACTGGGAAGCAGTATGAACATGCAACTGAAGGGACAGGCAACTCACCATGCATTTTCACAGATTCCCTCACGTAGCCAAGTACAGTGGCAACATCAAGAGACTGTGGGGTCTCTTCATTCATTTAATTAAGAAAGCCACCTCACTATTCTGTCACTATTACACACTGCAACATTCCTGTGGCCCTCAGCCACTTTCTTATACTCAGTGTAGTAGTCTGATTCACACATTCACAGAATTGTAGGGGTTGGAAGGGACCTCGAGAGATCATCAGGTCCAACCCCCCTGCCAAAGCAGGCTTCCTAGGACACGGTCGCAGAGAGAGGCATCCAGATGGGTCTTGAGTATCTCCAGAGAAGGAGACTCCACTACCCCTCTGGGCAGCCTGTCCCAGTGCTCTGTCACCCTTACTGTGAAAAAGTTCTTCCACATATTGGTGCAGAACTTCCTGTGCTCCAACTTGTGGCCATTGCCCCTTGTCCTGTCTCTACAGACAACTGAAAAGAGGCTGGCCATTTACCCCTGTGCCCCACACTTTAGATATTGATAAACATTGATCAGATCCACTCTCAGTCTTTTTCTCTCAAGGCTGAACAGCCCCATTCTTTCAGGCTTTCCTCATAGGGGAGATGCTCCAGGTCCTTAATCATCTTCGTAGTCCTCCGCTGGACTGTTTCCAAGAAATCCCTGTATTTTTGGTACCAGGGAGCCCAGAACTGGAGGTGAGGCTTGACCAGGGCAGAGTAGAGGGGGAGGATCACCTCCTTTGACCTCTCCTTACTGATACATTTGTGTGCTTCTTGGAATTTGTATTTTCACATTTCCGTCTGTTGTATTTTTCAAGAAATCATGTTGACATTGAATAAGGCCTTTGAGCTCCCACAAAGAACAAGCTTATGATTTTTGTCTAACATGGGTAGCCCTCTTGCACTGCATGTGAAAGTCTTTTTACCTTTTTGTCTTTGTATTTCTAACTTACCTTGGAAGAGTCGGAATTTCCTCTGGGCCACTGACTTCCTTAGGAATTCTTAAAACAGGTAAGCACTGCCAGCAGGAAATGCAGTCCTTCAAGATCTACAGCTGTCCTAAATGAACAATGCCTTTAAGTCTTGTTAGAGTTAACTGCTTGGGACAGGGTGCTAGGTTTGAAAATAACATGTGTGTGTGTTTGTATAATACTTTGAAGATGTCGAGTGCTACATTTTCTTGTCCTTGGCCACCGCCATGAGTTTGGTGAATTCTCAGATGGTGCATAACACTCTCCTGGGTTAAAGTCGTAGCGTTTCCAGCAGTCGTAGCATTTTGGACAGCAACAGTTTTGCTGTCATGTTAAGGCAGATCGATGACAATGTCCTGCAACGGAGCCACACTTTAAGCTGTCACACTTTGAGCTGTCAACAAATCAGGGACAGAGAAGAGCAAATGGCCAGTTCTCCACCATGCTGTTCAAACAACAAAACTGCAAGGCACACACGCTTGCAGCTGGGAAAACACAGACATTAGGTTCTATTTTCTTTTCTGAATAAAACAAGTGTTTTATCAGTTGAAGTCTGATAGCTTCCAAGAGCTTCTGTGCACTTAGTGGGTCCTGCTGCTTCTGGTTTTGGTATCTTCTTGGCCAGAAGGGTCTGTATTTCCCTTGTCATTAACTCAATTCCTCAATCACGTTCCTGGCCAACTCTTTTCACCTTTGAAACATCCCCAAACCTAGCCCTACTATTCCTGTAGTTCAGAGTCAGGGGTTTTGCCCGAAGATGCTGATATACTGAAATGGCTTTAGTTTAGCCTCGCTTTCTACATAATCCACACCTGCCCTCACCTTCCCTCCTAGACCAAGTCTTTCCTATTTCAAGTCCACAGCCTGATTAAAGTCTCCCAATTCGTTTGCCTCCTTTTCATCCTAACCATGCTGTCACAACGTCTCTGGTTTACACAAATCCCACCCTCCCTTCATTCCCTTGTTAAAAATGTTTCCTTAATTGCCAATTGCCCTTTTCCAGTCCAACTGAAACTGCTTTCATGTTACTGCAATGAACAAGTCAAGAGCATCTTCCAAGTAAACAGGGAAAGCTGCTTCTTTCTTCCAAGATGTGCTTGCTAAGCTTGATACTGTTGGTCACATCCTCTCTGTTGTTTTTTATTTTTCCTTACAGCTTCCAATAATGCTTCCTTGTTTTGGGCTGCTTCTGCCTCTCTGACCATTGTGATTTGTTTCTCCTGCCTTCTCACTCTGTGGACTTGCCCTTTCCACTGTGTGTGCTTAGCTACCTTTATATCTGAACTTGGATTATACTTAACTCTCTCCACTTGCCTTTGCTGCTGCCTCCGTTTCATTGCCATTTCTGGATGATCCTGCATCAGTTCTTCACTCTAGTACTTGCAGCATCCTTGGATGTCAAGGTGGTAGGCAATTCTTCTTCCTGAAACCTACTTTTGTTCACTGCTCTCTTACCAGTGTCACCTCTGACTTACAAATAGCTTTAGAAATTAGGGCACAAGACAGGAAGACTCCAAACAAAATTTAAAACTCAGAGAATCACATTGTAGAAGGATTGGGACCAATCTCTGTGTCTAAGACAATATGACTAAACACGGAAGGGACATCAGACCTTCAAAAGACACCTGCCAAGAGAAGGACTACATTAGTAGACCAGAGTCTAGGAAAAAATGGGAGAAGGTGCAGTCTGAGACAACTGACCGCGAAGTTTTGTGCCAAGTCAAGCTTTGCATAGCTTTGGCTGCAGCTCCCTCCGACTCATACACTGCATTCAGCTGGTAGGCTTGAAAGCCTGCAAGATTTTACACCTGAGGAGATGGGGCTGGCAAGACTTAGGAGTTAGGCACTAAAAGTTTGGGAGTTTGGAAGGCGTAATAGGACATTGGAAGGAGAAACAGCCCGTGGTTTTATGAAAATGTTGGAATGAATCTTTATTTGGGAATTTTGGCTGCCCCTGGAGCAGCCAATGCTACCTCTGAAGCTGCATGTCCAGATGTGCCTTCTCAACCCAGGTACGCCATTTCCTTACTGCTGAGCTATCTGACTCTTTTGCTTCTTGTGTATCCTTCACTATCATTTGTCCTGCTGAGTGCTTGGGGAGAACTGGAATGTCCCTGCCTACCACACTGCTTGGCTTCTCTACCAGGCCACCACCCATTCTTCATCAAACCCTGGTGAAAGACAGGTCAGGTCCTGTGAGATGAATTAAGCAGCAGATTGAGGCTTGCTGGATTCTCAGGAGCTTCATTAAATGGAAAACATTCCGCCTTTCCATATAAAATTACTTTGAGATGCTCCATGTCTCAAAATACACTGAGGCAAAATCTCTCTTTTTTAAGATTTTTGGCATTTTATGTTGCTTTTTAAAACATTAGAACACCTTCCAAAATTAAAAATAAAGAAAAAAAGTGCACAGATAATCTCTTAAATACTGTTTATGTAAAGTTGGGGAAGGAATCTTAAAGATTTTGAACAAGATTTATCTAATTAGAAAGGATTTAATTAATTCTCTCCTGAAAGATGAGCCTCTGGCTGATAATTTTATGAGGATGTTATGCCTTGAGCAAAACCACAGAAAATAGTTTTCTGCCAGAAAATAGAAGTTTTGTCATCTAGATTGTTAAAAGCTTTGCACATGGGTTGTATTTATAAAAAAACCTTTGCTGTCTTGCATAGACAGGCAATCAAAACTGAAATCAGAGAAACAGTAGCAGAAAAAGACCAGATAAAGCTTCCACGTGTAAGTTCTTGCTTCTTCATCGTTAAGATCTATTTTATGTTCAACCGCTTTATTAGCCAAGACATTCCCCCTCCCATTCCTCTCCTTTTCCCCCAGCAATTTACTGGGATTCCTTCTGTGGATTATCTGAAAGCAGGCAAGGTATTCACGCACCATTATCGTGCCTGTTGTCACATGAGATATATTGTACGGGTTTTCAGGCAGAATATTTTGTGCTGGAGACAGAAATGAAATGTCTGTTCTGTGAAAGAAGTGACAAGCTAAACCAGCAGCGCAGCAGCAAAGGCTCATGTAGCTTCTGGGCTGCACTCAGCTCTGTGACCAGTGACAAAGAATCATTCTTTATGGTCTTTACGAATCTGTATTCACAGTGGTGGCTGAATCATTTTGTGATCATGTTAACTCTTAGGAGGGATTTTATTTATTGACTTACTAAAATAAAATGGACCCTGCAGCCTGGTGCTATGCTACTTGTGCAAACAAATCTGGTGAAATAAGGGGAGCCAGTCCCTTAATTCGGAGGTACTGTCTGTGAGTACAAGTATCAGGATCAGGTGCTTATTCTGTCCGTTTTCATTTTCTGACCGTGCTTTGAATTTTTGATGTTTTCTTGTGAGATTAATGAGCAAGTATCAAAGAGATTAAGTTTAGTATTTGAACCAACTTGCGTTGGTTGGTATTTTTTCATGGGAAAGTAATTACATTTTATTAGACTGACCGTGGTGTCTCATCCCACTTTGTGACCAATGCTCTTTTTTCAGTTATAAGGGTGGTGACCTATCGCCTAGGTGCTCAGCAGAAAGCTACTTCTCTGTAGAATTCCACATGATGGATCAAAGACCAAAGGTCCCCAACCCCTCCATTCCATTAATTTCTTTATTGCTCACTCATACAAAAAATGGCATTTCAAACAAGCAAAATTTACTCCTGATCTAAGATGCTGGCTGGTACACATTTTGACACCATTTTATCCTGGGAAAAACGCACCACATACACACCACTGTTGGTTTACAAATCCCAAATAAGTAAAGACTGCTCTTAATGCCATGTGATGTTTCCTAGTTGTGAATTATACTGTATAGAAAAGAACGGTAAAAGCACATATATTGTATATATGTAAAAACATGTATATATTTTACCTTTACATCTTTGTGCATATTTGCATGTTTGTACATACACTTACACATATACATGTTCTTAGCTATTCTATAGTCCTTATTTCCAATAATTAGTTGAGGTTCTAAAATATGGATTTCATTTAGGATTAACGAAACAATTAGTAAGGCAATAACATTTTACTGTTATAAATGTATAATAAATACGTGCTTTTTACAATAAACTTAAAATAATGTTTTTAATTAGCAAATGGAATCTAGTTGTCTTATTAAAATTAAATTAGATGCAGGGTTGGAAATTTTAATTCAAAACATTCACCTTCACTGTTGGAACACATTTCTGAAGAAGTTCTTAGACAATTTTAGTGAATGCCCAAGTTAATGTAGTTATAAAACGTGGGGTCCGGTATTGTTAACGTCCCCTTCCAGAATTAGGACACCGGAAGAATTTAACTTCAGACAGAAAACCAGGATTGTATAAAATTACAAGTCAAGCAAAGATTATTTCCATGTGCAACAGTGTAACTTAATTTACATTCCTTCATCTCAAAATAATTGATGCAGTCTTTTTGGTGATTGTCGAATACTTACTTGCTACACGCAATCCCTCAGCTGAGGTAACTGCACTGCAAGTAGCAGTGGGATGAAATTTTACGTGTGTGGCATTATGAAATATTTACATTACCTACTGTAAGGTGTGCAACTCAGAGGCCTCTCTCCTGACAGTGTCTACCTCCCCTCTAGCAACTGTGTAAGCAACCTAAGATTACTTATCTGCCTCTGCATCACATATTTCTATGGTGGTTGGTGTGAACACTATCTCCTTGGAGTAAGAAATTAGATAATGTGAGGAAATAAAAAAAAGACTGAAATACCTCGGTGCCTTATATACTGCAAATTAATGTTTCAAAGGCAGCTCAACCAGGAAAAGTAAAAAAGAATATTAAAAAGATGTCTGAGAAATAAGCGCTTTAAGTGATAATGGTAGGGAGGAATTTCAAACAAATCTGTAGCTAAGTGAGGCTCATGGCTAATAGCTGTCCAGGGCTTCCTCCAGACCATTTTTACTCTAGGTCTGTGAAGCTTGAAGGAAAAGACAATTTTTAAAGAGGTTCAAGGGAGACATTTCTCTGCGTGGATACTCAGGCTATGCCAACAAACCACACGGCTACAACCGGGGGCTTTGGATGTGAAGTGTCCATAGACACCACCGCCAGCTGCGCGTACTTGGCTATTTCTGCACCATCGCAGACAGCACAGAGTAGGGGTGACTTTTCTCAGCCAAGGACACTTCTGACTTATCTTCTACTTGGGATAAGCAGCAAAGCACACTCAGCTCACTAAGAAGCTCCTGGAGTCAGCTCCACGCAGGAGTTCACACCCCCAGGGAGTGATATGGCTTCACAGAACAAGAGTGGATTGGGGAAAGGCAACATGTTGGATCTGACCCTTCTCTCCAAAACCACTCTCACTGCTCCCTCTCCAGCCTTCCCAGTCACTCAGACCCACAGAGGGAAGAGCAGAGGCAGAGATGCTGAGAGGCAGAGGATGTGAGGAGAGGAGGAAAAGGAAGAAGGTGGAGGGAGCCAACCTTATTATTCTGTGATTCTGTGATTCTGTGAGCCAGTCTTGGAAAGCAAAAGTTGCTAAATGCTGCATTTAGATGCTCAGGCTTTGTATCACAGATCTGCTCCCTTGCCAGTAGTCCCTTATCTTATATTGGGACAGTTAATTACTCCAACAAATCTGTACGGCTTTCAACCTTGTCCTGTTAAGGATCATCCTTGCATTTTTTTCAGTCTACTTTTCTAGAACCACTTTGAATTCTAATTCCAGTGTCCTGAGTGACTGAGCCCCCCCATCTTACATGGGTTGCTTACTTTGTATGCCTCGTTTTACAAGGGCAAATGTGATTTTCATGGATACAAGTCTAATTTATGTCTCCTGAAAAAAAAATCCCTTTTGGTTTCTCTAAACAGCACCAAAATGTGAAATCAATGCATAAACACACGTGCATGAAGATAATGTAGTGCATTTCTACTAAGCTCTGCGGTGCCTCATTTGTGCCTCATGCAGAGTGCTGAACTAAGTAAAAACTTGATCTGCATCAAATGAAGTGAACTTAACTGACTTCCTTGACGATTCATGAACGGGAAGGCCAGAGAGCAAGGCTGCAAAGCTGTTTGGCTGTGTGTACAGAGAGAAATTCACCCAGCCGTTCTGGCTCCACAATCGGGAGATGCAGCTGATCAATAAACTCAAGGGAACTCTCCAAACCGCTTGCTTCAATTTTGTCTGGAAAATTATCAATCAGAGTCTTGTATACAAATAAATGACTGCCATTCAGATCCAAACTCCAAATGTTAAGAAAAAGCAAGGGAGTTAAGGATTTGCACATATCTCGTACACCGTTTTCCAAGGAAGCCCCCAGAAGTAGCCTTGTCTTCAGTGTTACAAAGAAAGAAAAAAAAGCCAGCAATATAATGGTCTTTCATTTAATCAAATGCAAACTGCACTATGTTTCTGCATACTTCATTAATGCTCTCTGGTTTTCCGAGGAGAAATGCACAATGAGCTCAACCTTCAGGGGTCAGCAGTGCTCAGGATATCTATGAACTGAGCTCTAAACGACTGTGGGGACTATCGAGTCGGGGCTGACTCTGCTGAATATTAATCCCCCAATTTTAGGTTCAATGGTTCGAAGACTGAAAACCTGCTAAGTACACATTACCCTCCATCTCCTGGTGACATGCAAATGCCACTAATCACCTATACAGTTCTCTTCTCCGAAATAAAACAGTATTTCATTCACAGAGTGCACTTGGAGAGTATTCTTCTGAACAGATTTGCTGGACTGTAAAATAATGTTTACTCATAGAATTGAAATTAGATAAATATAGTAGCCTTTTCTGAGCTTTCTAGTGCAGTGTCCTGTGTTTTGAATAATTGTTGGGGTTTTTTTTGAAAACAAGAGAGGGATTTTTTACAAGGGAGTGTGGTGATGGGACAAGAGATAATAGGTTGAAACTGAAGGAGGGGAGATTTAGATTAGATGTAAGGAAGAAATTATTTGCTATGAGGGTGGTGAGGCCCTGGCACAGGCTGCCCAGAGAAGCTGTGGCTGCCCCCTCCCTGGCAGTGTTCAAGGCCAGATTGGATGGGGCTTTTGGCAACCTGATCTGGTGGAGGGTGTCCCTGCCCATGGCAGGGTGGTTGGAGCTGGATGGTCTGCGAAGTCCCTTCTTACACAAACTGTTCTAGGATTCTGTGACTGTATGATTTTTGGAAAGCCTTGTACTATCAGACTAGCTGTGCGTGGTCTGGAATAAAGCTTGCTAAATGCAGCAGAGCTTTTGTGGCTGCGCTGAAATACAAGCAGTGTAAAGAGAGGCTGCTTCACTGTCTCATTTTTATTCCCAGTGGTCTTTCATAGAGTGTTCTACCTAAATTTTAGTTGTAGTAGATTACCTTCAAATTAGAGTAAATTAGAGCTCAGGATTTACTCATAGTACAATGCTTTACTCCACTAGAAGCCTGAAAATTTAAATGCAAGGGAGCACATTTTTTCTATCTTTTGAGCTGTCGTGACAATGCACTGTTTATGGACTCTATTTAGCACACATAGGCATACATGCATGCAAAGCTGAGAGGCTGAAGTAAAATGACTCAAACAGCAGATTTCTCCTGTTACAGTATTAACATTATTGCTATTCCAGGCTTTCTTACTATTGTTAAATAACAGCGGACTGAATAAAAACGGAATAAGAAGTATGATGGATATGAAAATATAATGATGATAGCATAATAAATTAGTGCTTACCATTTCCTGAGTGTTTGCAAAATCTGCCTCTTTCGAGCTACACTGCACCAAAAGCATTATAATATTAATCAGGACATACAAAGGAATACATATTTCTATCACAACCTACTTAAGAGTAATGAGCATTCCTGCTCCCTAAAGACAAAACCAAAACAAAAACCCAAGAGGTTTCCATCTCACTGCAACAGTACATGACACACTGGCAACGCCACTGCATATGCAAAGAGGCATTTTCTATGTGGTTAAAAACACATCCTGAGCCTTAGCACAGTGTCTTGCATGTAGAATTTTATTGCACACAGAATTAACTACTCTGCATCTAGCTCAGAATCACAGCCATAACCCCTCAAGGTATTTTTATTCGACCTCAAATGAACATAAAAAGGGAGTTCATGGAGCAGCCATTTCTTTGCTGTTTCTGCAGCATCTGTCAAGGCACGGGCAGTGCAGCCTCCCTGCAGAATGTGTCACGTTATTAGTGTAAATCTTGGCCTGGACTTGACTTTATTTTATATTTAATGACAGGGTCTGTCATTAATGTAGTATTAATGACTGTAGTATTAATGTTTTGTATTAATGTGGTTGTTGGACTGAAAATACTTTAACTCAATTAGTGTTTAGATTCAGTGCAGTTAGCCACACTGTCCAGCCTCCCACTACTGATGCTCTTTTACACTACCATCCGTCTCTCACTCATGACAGCTCAGTCACTTACCACAAGGGAGTAACAAATCTTGAATCCAGGTTTAGCCACAAAGTAGTCGTCGGATTTGAAGGTTATCTTTATCTGATTTGTTCTTGATGTTATTCTTGGAGGTACTTCCTTGTGCCCACACCACCGTCCTCGTATAACCGTGCTGGTCTCTGATACATCTTCCACTTCCACAAAGTCATACCTGGGAAGCAGTGTGAAGGATTAGTCATTTGCTAACTCTGGTTACAGAAGGTGGTTTCAAAGAGACAGAAGCACAGCTGGAGACTCAAAGACAACTGCGCCCCGACCTCCACTGCAAAACAACAGACTAAATATTATAAATTCTGGACATGTTCATGTAGCACAAAACACACTAAGCTGCAAATGGCTGATTTTTGGGCTCCTGGAATATGACCGACAGTATTTTCTACCAGGTTAAAATAACAATGAGGGGCACTTGCATGAGCTTAGCACACAGTAAACATACGCAGAGCATTTCATGTGGTGGATAAATAATTTAGAGACCTGATAAAATATTGTTTGAGGCAGGCTGCCCAAGCTGAGCAGCTGCAAGCCCTTCTGCACTTCCCAGTTGTCGCCCAACTCCCTGCAGCAGCAGCCACTATTCCCACCTGCTGCGCCTGTTGGAGGGCCAGAGACGGGCTGCCACCATGCCAGGAGCAAAGGGAGATGTCAGAGTGACAAAGGGCAGTGTGTGCTGCTGAAAGGTGCTTTTTAGGACCTTCTTTGTAGGTGGCATGGTTCTTCTTGTAGATGGTTTGGAAAGACTCATTTCAAACTTTCAAGCAGAAAAGGGCAGGCTGATGCTCTGCGTGCCGTGGCTGGGACTCTGATGCCGTTTGCATGGGTGCTGTCACCAGGGGAAAACCAACAGCACGTCTTGCCCTGTGCAAGGTGACAACTCGGCCAGGCACCCGTGCAGCAGCTCTGGTGCCCTTACCCCAAGGAGGGCTCTGCCAGGAGCAGCCAACACTGAAGGCCATGGTTGGGAGCACCCACTGCCACAGCCTGCATCTTCGTTTGCTTGAGACATTTATTGAGCTCATTTACTGGGATGGAGAATAAGGAAGGCAGAGAGTAAAGTCCTGATCTTACTACATCTATGAGAAACAGTCCCTTGAAATCTGTGGGGCCAGAACTGGGCTTCACACATCATGGCTAGTGAGGGAGAGGAGATGGCGAGAGGCAGGTTGAGTGCGGGCAATGTGAGGTGGGGAGAGCTGCAGTCCTCATGGTACAGTTAAGCCTTAAAACTCCACAGGTCTTTACCAGAAATGGTTTTTATTATCAAAGCACGTGCCCTGTCCAAAGAAGGAGTTTGAGACAGTGAGCCAATTCTTACTAGCAATGTGCCGCTCCCGACCGCAGGGTGTGCGGGCCAAGTGCCCGCCTTTGTGCTCAGTTGTGGGAGATGAATAGCTCTGCAAATAACAAACCTGTTTGTCTTTTTCTGCTGAGAGCCCATGTGAAAAAAAAAGCAAGTTCTATGTGGCTTGAGACTATTGGTATCGCTGCTTTATATTCACCATCCCCAAATTGCACAGAACACAAAATAACAGATGCACCATAACCCAATCACTTAAATCTGCCCAAACTCTGCTGAACTGTACATTTTTTTGTAACACGAGAAAGCTGAGTTCCTGGCAGAAGTAAACTTGTCTCAGGCTCTCTCCACAGACCTCTGCTCCCACACCCTCGTAGTGATGGACATGGTACAGCCTGCTGATCCCCGGGCAGTATGAAGACCAGTGAACTCTTTTTTACTTCTTGCAGAGATTTCAGCTTAAGATAACCTTGTACGTTTTGGTGAAAATTGTCCTGACTGAGCTTCCCCACTTTTTGAGGCCAGGAGCTGGACCAACTGCCAGCAAAACTGGCACAAATCCGTGTGTTTTCAGGAATTACATCTGCTTTCAACAGCAGAGGCTTTGCTGCCATGGTCATGGAAGTAGGTGCAATCTTGGTGGCTTCTGTGCATCCAAGGAACCTCAGAGGCTGCATAATTTAATTGCTTTTCAGAATCATCTCTTATCAAGTGCCTGTGGAAGTGCTAACAGTACTTCTAGAAAATCCTGTAAAACCTTGAATATTTTCCCCCCCTTGTGAAAGAGCTCTGCTGAAATATACCTTTTCATTCCTCAGCCTGAATGAATTTCAATCAGCTCAGTCTTAATAGTATGTAAATTACAATAATTAGCATTAATGAAAAATGGAAAGAAAAGACTAGGAAGTTTGTGGGGAAAAAAGCGTAAGGTCAGAAGCAAGTACAAAAGGAAGGTAAGATGCAGAGGTGCTGAGCTGCATGTCCAACATGCACAGCATTCAACACATGCTCAGCTCTCAGCATTTATTTCAATTAAAACACAGCCCATCTGTCTCTCTAAAGCAGAAATGCAGGGATTGTCCGGCACAGGAGTTGCAGAAAGCACCAAGTTTTGAAAAACATATTGAGTGTTAGCAAAAATATCTAACTATGCACAGAGTACTGAGCAGGCTTAAAGCCATCACGAGCTGTCTGTGCGAGAAATTTCCTGCTATGGAAGTAATACTACACAAATAAAGGTCTTCCAGGAATACCAGGGAAAGCTTTATTGTGGAAAAGAACGTGGTATTTCTCCAGTTTCTATAGACACTATGGATGATGGAAGGTCTTTGCTTCTCTCTGCATCCCTAATTAGCTGGTCTGGAAGAAGCAGGCGGCCTGTCTTCCAAGATGGTACCCAAACCCATAATGCCAGTAACAGCTTGACTTCCCCTCACCGTGCCATCACCTTTAATAGCTCTTGACAGATAATACTTCATCTTTTTTTTTCCACAGTAAATTAGCCCTCCATTTCAA
The DNA here is from genome assembly GCA_020800305.1 of Porphyrio hochstetteri. Classification (NCBI taxonomy): domain Eukaryota; kingdom Metazoa; phylum Chordata; class Aves; order Gruiformes; family Rallidae; genus Porphyrio; species Porphyrio hochstetteri. The sequence goes on along the minus strand of CM036905.1, from coordinate 206,028,453 downwards.
AGTTGCAATGCCTTAAGGTCAGCCACAGTTTATCCACTGTGTAAATACTGATGGGCTGCTTCTGTAGGCATTAGGCTCTCAAGCTGGGAAAGCGTTCGCAGTGCTAGGAGGTAACTGTCCTTACTGACTCTGCTGCTGATCTTGGACCAGCTGTAGCAGAGCAGAGCAGCAGCTGCCAAGACCATCAAGGCACAGGGAAGGAGAGCCAGCTATATGGAAAGCAAACCTGCAGAAATAGCTCGTGCTGTCTTGGTAAGGGAGAAAATTAAGCAAAAACAACAAGGAAAAAACCTTATCCTGTAGAACTCCGCAGAGCTGCCAAACCCTATAAATGCAAGTTAATTGACAAAGATAAGATAAAGCACAGGCTGGGTGTGCAGAAATCCTAACAATCCAGTTCTTTGCACAGATAAGGGGTAAGCAACAACATGATCAGGCAGAGAGCTGGAAGCTGAGACATGAGGTTTTACAGCAGGAGCATCACAGCAATCTGCCTTTTGTAGTGCACGGGAAACCTGAGCCTGCTCTTTCCCGCAGAATGGATATCTGAACAGAAGAAATATAAACAAAAAACCTCATGCATTTATACCATTCTAGTGAATTTTGGCAAGATTCACGTCTATGCCCTGCTAATGCAAAGCAGTTTATCCATGTGGGTTAATCAGCCAGATCAACTGAGCTTATGGTCAGTTTCATGTAAAAAGGGAAATGAAAGCAATCGGGATGCAGTAGAGCATGATTTATTTGATATATCCATGTGCAGATTGCACTGATGTTTGTGGTCCTATGTTTAAAGGTTTTAAACCAAACTGTACCCATGAAGACTAACACTAAAGACAAACAAATAATTTAAAGAACATGCTCCTATTTTTCAATGCATTTCTCTCTGTCCCTCACACCCCAATGGAAGCACCTATCTACTCGTATCTCCCATAACCATAAAACTACTGAAACAGGTGGTTTTTGCCTGGTTGAAATCTGACAGAGGTGATAAGAGGACAAAATACTATTAAAGTATAACCTGAGTTCTTAGGTACCTAGATTTGAGTGTACGAGTGCTTTGTATTATAGAAAGACTAAACCCTACCAAACCTGCTTCCAGTCCAGGATAGCTCAGTTTATTTATAAACTCGAAGGCCAGTGTGGGTTGGATAGGAGCCTTGGAGGTCTCTCCTCCAAGCAGGACCATCTTACATCTGCCAGAGGTACCCCAGTTTTGTGGTATTAAGGAGCCCTTTTCAAACTTCCACTTTGCCACTCACCTGCAGATCTCATTTTCAGGCTCCTCCAGGCCAAATTGGTTATCGAAAGCCAGCTGGATCCTGGTGCTTTCCGGGGAGTGGAGCCGCCATGTCAGCAGGAGGTTCCTGGGGTAACTGCTGGGGAAGCGAGGACTGTGGATGCAGCCGTTCCCTGCCACGCTGATGGTCTCTTCTTTTCGGTACAAGTCTGTGAGGTGATTGCTCTCTGTTAGTAGTCACAACTTGTAGAAATTAGTATGTTGTTCCAGTTACAGGAAGGCAAAAAACACAACAGTTTATAACAGCACAAATTATTTGCATTTAAAGTCTACAAAAAGTTGGGTCTAGGTGCAGTTACTAAGTAGAAAGTACAGTGTATTTTCTCTTAATTCAACCTCCTATAAACAGTCAGAACAGTACTCAACTATATAGACTTTATTTTATGATAAATATACCATTACTTTTATATCAGTATCAATTACATAATTTCCATCTCACCATTTCCATTTTAAAACAGAATTTAAACTTTAATAAAAGCTGCAAGCTTGAGAACAATGAAGTGGCCCAGAGCGAAGCAGAAAGGTAAACAGCTCTGCTTCCCAAGGGTGGTGCTCTGGGGAGAGATGCCCTCTGAACAAGAGCAGCCGTAACAGGCTGCAGGAAACAGCATGTGACTGGGTCTAAGTTTGTTTATTGTGCTTAAATGTTTTATCCCAGGAATATGTGTTAGGTCACATTTTGGTTTTTGATGGTGTGAATAACTTTCTGTTGATGGATCATTAATGCAATAGCCACCCCACATTCAAACTGATGCAACTGAAGTCAGAAACTGTCCCACCAACCGTCCATCTTATTGAGTACCTTCAAGACAAACAGCCAAGTCTTTCCTTAATTAAAATTCCACAACTTCTGCCTGAGTAAATATTCAATTGTTTCTAAAGTTTACTTATTCTGAGGTAAAGCCTCAGCGGCTGCAAATCCCTGGCTCCAAGGTTAACAGGAACTGTGGCAAGACACAGTTCTCTAAAAGTCAAACTGTCTTCTCATTTGCACCATGCACTTCAATTGTCCAGCTGTTACTGGTACTGGCATTTGTATCCCAGCATAAAAGAACTACAAACAACTATTTTTGTGCATTGACAATATTAATGTGGTGAAATTTTGCAGATCAGAAGGCTCAGTGGCAACAAAATGGTCACGGCAAGGCTCAGTTCCCCATTAACGTTACCCAGATCTGACCCTCTACCCACACATAGCTATCTGTGTTCCCTGTGCGCTGTGTGGGATCTGGGGCTCAGCTCAGTTACTCACTGAAATTTTTCTAACACCACTTAAGACACAGTACAGTTTCCTGTCTGGCCTCCACAAGGACAGGGGTGTCCAGAAGCACCTCTAACAGCCCCCAGCAAATGTCCCATGGAATCTGTGCTGTCTCACAGAGCCACCTGTGCGTGGGCCAGCTGAGCCTCTTCTGAACATAGCTGCTGAGAGCTGCTCTCAGACAGATCTTGAGTCAGTCACCGACTGCACTGACCAAATTTCTACTTACTATGGGAATTCGGCCACTTGCTTTCATGTAAACACCTAAACTCCTGTGTCCTAATCATAAACTGAACATCACCCCTAGTACTCTGCTGAGTGTCAGGCCAACCTCAGTTCCATTGCAAGCACCAGAAATATAAAACTCGTGCCTTCTTCTGGATGTGGCTCCTGAGGAAGAGCAAAGGCAGCAGTGGTGGGGAATTTCTCCCACTAAGCTACTCCATGAATGTTGGAAATACGAAACCAAAGTTAGCAAGCAGCCACTGCCATCTGTCACACACAGTAACCCAAAATTCTCTCTTAAAATAAAATCTAATGTTTGACTGAAGCTTTCTAAGCTCTTTATAGAAAATAAATATATTCGTTTCATAAATGTTCACGGAAAAACAGGGACCCAGAGAAATCATAAAAACATCATGGCAAGTACATCTGTTTTTCGGGTTGCTTTTCACTGGTTCCTGGCTGTAAATACCTCCCTTACATAGCTGTAAGCAAAGCGTGGTTGTGTGTCAACAGTGCATTGTACACTTCTGACAGGGTAATAATTCTTGCTTCAAAACAACATGAAGCTTAGAAGCCTGGGTTTCCTGTAAAAACTACCTCTAAAGATCTGTTTGTGACATCTTTCTAAGATACTTTCATTCAAGATGAGATGTTCTCACACCCTGAGCCACCCTTTCTAAACAAATACAGCCCCGACCTCATAGCTCACAAAGTTCCTAACTAACCAGGTTTGTTTTGTTCTGTTTTGACCAAAAATCTGCATTGGAAAAGTGACAGTTCAGTGAAGATAAAGACCAATCATCTACCATTTTTTTGCAGTCTGTTTTCTATTTTTTTTTCTGGAAAAACATAATAAAAACACCTCTGGTTTTTTTTGTCCCCTAATTTGGAATGAAACAAAATGTTCAGCCAACTGTACTGAGCTCCTATTGAAACACTGAGGACCTTTTGACTCTGAAAACACCAAGTACACCCAAAAGGACAAGGTATTTCCCAGAACCATGTCCAAAATTTCCCCAAAAAAAATGAAAGCCATTTTGATGAAAACAAATTCTACACTTCCGAGTGAAGCAACCATTTCCTAAGACAGAACAAAAGCTACTGCAGTAAAGCATGCAGAACTCATCCTATACCTGAGAGCACTGTGCTCTTCTTTCTTGGACAGCAAATTCTTGCCATCTCCCAGTATGAGCATGCATTTCTCTGTGGTTCATGCCTCTGGGGGAAAGGCTCCCTTTTCCCTGCTATTCCCAGCACAGGCTTTGCCTTGGAGTGTCGGCTGCTGCAGTTAGTGCTGGGGACAGCATCATTCAAATGTGCTCAGAGATGTACACCCCCAAACACAATATCCATGCACTTCACTCAGCATACCATCTGAGAAAGCATGTTACCAGCACTCTTCTACTCCTCCCCCCTCCCAGAACGTAGGCTCTGTCACAGCTTTTCATTTAACTTCACCTCTGAATCCCACAGACTGGGGAGCTCTGCCAGCAAGTCAAGGCAAGAGCTGAAATGTAATGGCTGGCACAGCTCTGCAGCATCCAAGCCGAGCAGGTAAATGGAGAAATAGAGCTGCACATGTTAAAAAACTTAAAAATCAAAAGAAACTTCTTATTTCTATCATGGTGAATGCAGTAACTATAAAACCATTATGGAGGAAAGGCTGGAGGGATGCATGGGAAGACAATGCTCACTGTAGTAAAACAGGGGATATAAAAATACTACAGTATGAAGATATGTCTATTCCACAAAAGAAGAAAGCATGCTTGATAAGCATGGACATAAATACTGTTTCTGTAACTTGCATGGAACGAAATGCAAAGCCTTCACCTGACACTGGAGTAGACTCTTCAGAAGCTCTCAAACCACTTGATTCACTCCTACCTCTCTTCCAACATGCTAAATTACACCCTGAAGTAGCATAGCCAGAACTGGAACTAAAAGCACTAGAGTTTTCTAAGATCTTCTGTGGGATTTTGCAAAGTTAACTGGTTTAGATAGACAAGAGAACAGAGTCAACCCAAACTCGGGCTATGGAGGTTGACCCCTCATGAATGGTCAACCATCTGGGAAACTGCTTGAGGAGATGTGAGCAACTCCTCTACTTCATGCAACTTAAGATGTGAGGCTAAAACAGTAAGACCTTTCCAGGCAGACAAGCACTGTCCTAACCAAATACACCGAGGGAGCTCATGGAAACCAGACACTGGTCATGGCAAAAGGCAGGGAAAAGAACCCTTGAGAAAAGATGTAGGCAAAGGAAAAGGCAGTGCTTTTTTCAAGGCACCAAACTGTACTATGTTGTATGCAACACAATGCAGCATTATACGGTGTCCTGAATGTCACATACTAATCGTATTCCATAATGCTTTATGGGAGTAAATAAAAGACGACAGTAGGTAATACACTGCTTGTCACATTTACTAAAAAGCATATAAAATCATTTCACGATGAATAAAAGTAGGTGTTAAGTCATAAGGCAAAAGGGCCACTGAAGCAATACACAGAAGGAGGACATTGTAGATGGCAGGAGCTACAAAGACATCCCTGCTCTGGGGGAGGGAAGCTATCTCATACGGAAGATGAGTGGGAAGGAAGCTGGGACACATCCTTTGCTGTGAGGCAATTCCCTGCAGAGACTCTGAACTGACTGGGAAGCAGCTTGCTCTATATTTTATTTATCTGAACTAATCTCTCTTTTCTTTTCCTCTTAATTCTTTCCCAACCAATAATTTTAAACATAGAAGTATACATGATAGTCCAGCTGTCCAAGTTAGAGGAGGTCCCATTTCAGTTCTCAAAGCAGATGCATTTTCATAAGTGCTTGCTTTCCTCCCCCTAAATGAAGGGCAGCTCGGTGTCAAAGTGAGAACTGGGAAGTTCAGCTCAAGATACAGAAAACTGTCTTTGACTCAAGACTTTCCTCAGTGTGGATGCCCAACACACCCAGCATTACTCCTTCCCAGCTAGCAGATGTTCTCCTAGTGCCATGCTGCATGAGCAGCAAGACAAAACCAGAAGTTTCATCTTGTGCTTGCTCTGGATACCTGCCTTTTCTTGCAAGTTCTAGCAATGCATCAACAAATTCTTGTAAAAGCCACTCCCAGTCATGACATACCTACAACAGAAAGAAGTTAGCTTTTATTATCATCACTCAACAGACAATTAATTCCTTCACTAAAATAATAATACTAATAAACATAATCAAAAGGAAATTGCTGCTTGCTAATAGCTAATCTTGACACTTGTTCTTGGATACCCATGGAGCAAAGAAAGATTAGAAGTGTCAATTCCTTCAGAAAAAAGTATACTTCAGAGAATGACCTTGTCTAAACACTTAATAAATAATATGGAATATTTAGTTCCACTTTTCTAAGGCTTCTGGGATTTTAGTCTCATTTTCTAAGGTGTTGTTGCCCTGTATACAAGTTTGCTTCTGTTTTTCTTTCCCTTGTAGAAGTGGTTGGCCAACCTTAACAGCTTTGACACAGCAGTAGAGGCCAAAAAGATACATATTCTGACATGTTTTATGACAAGAATTATCCCCGCTTAAATCCCATGGAGCATAAGCTGATGAGCTCATTCCCTGCTACAGCTGAGGACAGAGTTGCTGGAAACCACGTGAAGTTCATTTTACCACTCGGGAAACTATTTGTTATTTCAGGAAAAGACCTTGGGGGTTTGCACGTGGGAGTTTTCCAGATATAAACCTCCTCCCCGATGGCTGCTCTGTTTGAAAAAAATACAGTGGTCAATGGTTTGCTACCAGTATTTTAAACAAATGAGATGATAACCTTCAGGGAGAACAGTAACTCTTCAGTTCCTTCGGTTGAAAATTAGCCTGATCTAAATAGCTGAATCCACAGAGTGAGAAGCAAAGAACAGTAAAACATTTTTGAATCCAGGCCACAAATCAGTTCATCGCGGGGACAGGCATGCCAAGTAAGCTGTATTTATGGCAGCCTATCCAGATATTCATTGGCTTTTTTTTATTCCCCCACCCTCCTGCAATAAGAAGAAACTTTATTTGTCATCCATAAGGTTCTGTGTAAATCACAGGAAAAGATGACAAGAGTTCATGGTCAACATAAGTGTATTCCATAGCTGGTTACAGTGTGTTGTGTAGATATAAAAATGTAGTCATTTACCTTGTTAAAAATTATTTCTTTTTAGTGAATATAAACAATAAAATGAATCCTATCCAGTGATCCCAAAGTTACATTTCTGGTGTCGAACCAAGAAAATATTACTATATGGCCATACCTATCTTGGACACCTCCTTCCTTTTAGGGACAGAAACCTAACACACTTAGCTCAGCTCTGCTCCCATCGCAATTCACCAGCGTTTCTCTAAGGTGGCAGAACTAAGGAGAGAAAGGGTTGAGAACACCAGAAATGAAACAGCAATAGCACAACCCTGGCCAGGCTAAAAACTGCCAGTGGTCTTTTATGGTGGCACCAACACACTCATTCTGGCTTAACGATATATATGTAAGAGTATATTGGGCCAGTAGATCTAGTCTGGATCATAGAATCATATAATATTAAGGTTGGAAAAGACCTCTATAATCATCGTGTCTAACTGTCAACCTAATACCACCGTATCTGCTAATCCGTGACACCAAGTGCAATGTCATGACGTTTTCGGAACATCTCCAGGGATGGTGACTGCACCACCTCTCTGGGCAGCCTGTTCAAATGCTTGACAACACTTTCAGTGAAAAAAAATTGTTCTAACCTCCCCTGGCATAACTTGAGGCCATTTCCTCTTGTCCTATTGCTTGTTACTCAGAAGAGGTACCTACTACTTTGAGGTAGCTGTAGAGAGCAATCAGGTGTCCCCTCAGCTTCCCTTTCTCCTGGCTAAACCACTCCAGCTCACTCAGCCACTCCTCCTAAGACTTGTCCTCCTTTATCAGCTTCATTGTCTTTCTCTGGACACGCTCCAGCAGTAATGGATGTCCTTTTTGTAATGAGGAGCCCAACGCTGCGCACAGGACTCAAGGTGAGGCCTCACCAGAGCACAGAGGCACAATCACTTCCCCAGTCCTGATGGCCACACTACTTGTGACACAAGCATTATTTCAGGTTGCTTTCAGCTTTATAAAACTTCAGTAGTCCTGTTTATTTCAAGGCGGCTACAAATCAACTTATATCAAAGCTCATACTTAAGGAATTTACTCAATCAAGACCCAAATGAGAGAGCAGCATTTTAACAGCACCCAATGTGTTACCAGTCACCCAGCAACTGAGCAATTAAGAAGTGGACCTGCTGGAGTTGATGAAAGGCTCACAGTTTAGTTGGCTTGACACTGAACTTCAAAGAAGCAGCTCTAGGTACCTGCTCCTTTGCTTATCAACAGGCCCCTTCTTTTTATCGGGACTACGCTTGAGGCATCATCAGAGTTTAAATCCAAAACATGACCCATTCTGCCACTGAGGCAATATCAAAAGATGCCGTCTCCATCTGCAGCCAAATTCAGACCTCATGTGTACCCACTCAACTCTGAGCCCTTGAGCTATGTCGACATCTTTTCTAGAAGAGTATATTTTATGTCTATTACAGGAAAGATGATCTGTAGTTAAGAGAAGCAAAATCAGCCAGTGCAGAAGATGGCAGAGAATGGAAAAAAACCCCTAAAACTAGCTTTCTAAAATTCAATTCAGAGCCATCATCCATTTTCTAATAAAATGGCTAGTACCCTGCCTGTGCTTCTGTGCAGAGCAACCCCATGAGGTTTGGGATTACACAGTCAATCTAAGGTTGAACAGGACCTCATCAAAGACCACTCATGAGAATCTTAACTAAGGAACTGATAAGGAAGCCCAGGCATATAATTCATAGAGACAGCCTGAATACAGTCCTTCTAACCACAAAAAAGCATTATTTTATTTGCATTTAACATTACAGGTACTACAGCATGATCACCACCATAACTACATTTTGACCATTGTACTAAAGAGACAGTCCTGAAATGAAGAACAGGCTGGACTGCATTTTGGTGGGATGAAGGCTGTGACTCACCTTTGTCCCCTTTGGTGGGTGCCTTGCTCAGACTCCCCCAGATGAATACTGAGAAAACAATTCCTTATTTATTTTTATGGGGGTATCAGACTCTGTGATGTTTGCTTTCTGCAGTGACTTGTATGACTTGCTTTTATTTGATTTCTTGCTTTTATTTGATTTCTTGCCTTTATTTGATTTCTTGATAGAGATTTTGTTCTGCGTGAAAGAACATGCTGAATGTCTTATATTAAAGCAAAAGTGTCTATAGTAAAGTAACGTATGTTAGGCCAACACATAAACAACTGTTAACAGCTAGTTCTTTCATGGGTGGTAGTGTTGCAATGCATCTCTCTGTCGGACTCTTAAACTAACAGAAAACAATGTATTTTTCTCTTCAGATTCTGTAATTAAGTATGAAAAAGGAAAATGTGTGTATCAGGAATGTGTAGCTGTAACGATGTGGACTAATGCAAATAAGCCCATAATCATGACAATGAAAATACAGAAAAGCCTGAGAAACTGTAACAAAAAATAAAAGAGGGAATTAAGTTCTCCCGGTGCTGCAATGAGCTTAAGGGAAACCTGGTAACTGAAGGAGAAGTTTACAGTGAGCGCTGACACCTTCATGAGAAGGCTGGTACATAACAAACTGGTATAGTGCCTTGGACAAGATGATGCCAGTTACAGACAAAATTGCTATTACAGATTAATATCAACATCAGATACTGGCTCACATTGTTTTGCAAAGAACTAACCCACTATGGACTCCAAATTTTTCTGTTTAGGTAGTGGCTTCAAGTAAGCAGAGCTCTGCGGGAAGCTTCCTTCAAATGCTCCTGGTCCAACTGAAATATGCTCTTTTTTAATTTTTCCATCATTTTTCAGATTTTTATGACCAAGCAAGGAAATTTTGCTTCAGAAGTCTGGCATGGCTCAAGTCTTTAAAGATAGTTTAAGTTATTGTTTTAGAAACTGGTTCAGTCAAGCACTCCTAAGACTCAACAAGATGTGGAATTTCCTTAGAGAAAGAAAAATGTTGATAAAAGTAAAGAGAAAATCCAGTCAAAGGGGAAAAAGGATTCTCATGTTAAACATATTGTAGCACATGGACAAGCAATTACTGAGTGGAAGGTTGTACGTTACAACATTAGGCAGTAAAAGGAGAAGCTGTTTCAAAAGACAAATCAAGGCAATTTTCTCTTGTAACGTGAGTTTCCTTACCCTCTATGTCACTACTGAATGACTGAAATCTCTGGAAGGAAGTGAAAGGTCACTTCTTATAATGGAAAGCCTGGCAGTACTATTCTAGCAGACTGTTTCCTTGGACTGAGTTTGCCATGGGCATGCTTTTAGTCTCTTAGGGTCTGTATATCAAATGATTGCACAAAGAGAAAAGCTTGTGGGGATACTTCAGTCCTGTTAATGCAGGTGTCTTAAAGACCTAAGTACCTGAAAGTTACCTAGATCTAAAAAAACCATACCCCCCCATCAAAAACCCAAACCACAAGCAGATCTCACTGTATTGAAATATGATAGTCAGTAGTCCTTTCCTTTTCTGTAGTAGCCTAACAGATAAATCTCTTCAAAGGAAAAAGGAGCCTGTGTTGTGATTCTTCTATTTGATTGAGAGAATTCACACCACTTCTTTCTTCTCTGAAGGGACAGATGGGTTCTGGATGCCACTTCAACTTGGGTTGTCCATTTTCCAATAAACCATTAAAGTTCTTGGAGCAGGGACCAGAGCCCAAGACTTGTCACAAAGTAAGGATCCAGCAGCTTTTGTAATTCCTACTCCAAAGCACACAGTCCTGGTTCTCTGACAGTTCAGACCAGAGCACACTGCAGCTCCTGTTTTGTCCTCATGCCTCAGTTTTCTGCTGGAAACTACAGCACTGGGGCAAAGAGGGAAGTAGATGTTGAGGTCTTTTCCCAGCATGGAGGCAGATCACAAGTAGGGCAACAGGATGGCTTTCCATCACTTAGATAAAACCTTTGTTCTGAGAAACATTTCCCCAGTCTGGAAAGCAATTAAGTGATATGTACTGAAAGTACTGAGTATTTTAAGTACAGAGGATCGTTCCTGTAAGTGCTTAGGATTTTCTCTGTAGGTTTGGCATCAGAATACTGCAGAGCTGTCATGTGGATAGATATTGCAATTTAACAAAGTTTCCAGGCACATTCATATAATTCTTGGCTGTAACCTTCTTTTATTGTTATGATCTTGCACCAAGGGATCATCTAGAGGCTTCCTTAGTCCTGCACCAAAGAATGAAACTACATGTGGTAAAACAGCAGGCGAGCTCATTCACTTCCAGTATATAGGGACCAGTGGCTGGGAAGATGATGCTGGTGTACATCAACATACCCCACAAGGTGAGGAGCTGCTGCGCCACATGCAGCAAAATTCTCTCACAGCAGCACAGCCACATCCTGATCGCTATAAGCCAAAAACGAAAATTGGAAATGGAGTTGGCTCCAAAGGCTTGATTTTCTCATGCCAGCTTTCCAAGTCCTTTCTGGTAACACAGCTGTTTGGCTGGTTACCAAGAGGAAGTGATTGGAAACATTCCTTCTAGGCTGTGTGTGGGTGTTTGACAAAAAAAATAGAGCCTAAGGAGTTGTGGAGCCAAGCCACCGCACAGGTTTGACTTGTACCAATGTGCCATGCAGTCCCCGGTGCAGCCATCCCACCTGCACGGAGCCTCAGCTGTACAGGGGTTTCATGTATGTGACTGGTTGGTCACAGCTCTGCAGTGAGGGTAAGGATGTCAAGAAATCAGAATCACATTGGTTTTAGTTGCGATCGTGGAATTTACCACTCATCTGGTGATACTGCACAAGTCGAGCCACTGAGTGCAAAACTTTGTTCTGTTGCTGTTCCCTCACTGCAGTGCCCAATGCCCGGGGGACGCATGAAAGTCTAATGTGATGTAAATTTAAAAAAAATCCAAACAAACTGTAAAAAATGCACTGTAATGGCACACACGGGTAAAGGTAATCTTGAGGTCAGAAGACTATTGCATGACATTTCTCGGTTTAACAGAGCACGTCTCATTGGTTTTGCTTCCTGTCTATGTGAAGCTAACATGTTCATCATCAGTTTTGTGGTGGTTGGAGATTTGGATCAACGTGGTGCAGTGCACTATGGAAACAGTGAGAGATAAACTCTACTCTGAAAAGATTACAGTTTACAAGAAGAACTAGAACGTCCAGAGAAACATTATTTATGTCGTTCAGCAAGCCACTGATGGGACAAAGAACTAAATCTATCTTTCCAGATTTCTGTTCCAAGGCCCTTATTGGGCAATGCTCTTAGAAAACTGGGTTTTTTTCTTTCTTTCCCCTAAATGGGTAAACTACAAAGAAGAGTACTGATTTTAAAAAATAGTAGATTACTATTTTCTTTTTCTAGCAAATTAGGTTGCAATGAAAGGAACACACACATGGAGGTTTTCTTTCTGAGAGAAAGGTCTTCTGTCCATTTAATCCATTAAATAAATTCCACCTCAAACACTTGCAATTGAAAAACATGATCAGAGTAGGACTGGGACTTTCTGCTGCACATGTTCCCAAACCTTTTGTGATATGTTTCCCTACTCTTAGGTTTGTTAAGTTAAAGCCACAACAGATACTGCACGAACAGATGAAAGACTGAAAGCTGCATGGAAGAGGTGATACTCAGCACTCTGCTAAGACTCCACAGGGAGCAGACATTATGTATCTTTATATTCTGAACAGGGCTGAGTATACTGTTGGCAAATCAAGAAGTAATTAAATAATCCTTCACGTTCATGGGCTTTCAGTGAACTCTCACTTTTAAACGGAAAATCGGAGTCCCCCGTGTAATCACACTGGAGGCAAAGCCAAGCTTCAAAGTTGTCCTTTGACTGTGGATTCAGTGAAAAGTTTGACAGAAGAATTGTGCAGTTACAGTGATAAATGCAGCCAGCTTCAGCACCAGATCTCACCAGCAGGAACATGAAGCAGCACATCTCACTCCTCCAGCCTTTGGAAGACACATAACACAACCTAACATTAACCAACAGAGGCCATCAGCACCCCTTCATCTAAAAGCTTCCAGAGAAACATGGCAAGGCACACAAATTGTTTGCCCTCACCTTGCTGAAAGGTTGAAAGCCTAATGCTATAAAGAAATGTCTGTACAAGTCAGGGCAAAGGATTTAAGGGAGAAATCTCAGGCTGCGTCTTACTTCTCTTGACCTAGATTTGCATATGAAAAAAGCAGAGAAGCACACAACGGTGTTATATATGTGGCTGGACACCAGATGGGACTTTGATGCTTGCTTGGCCCAGGCATGACCGGAGAAATTCCCTGGGAACACACTAGACCCAGCATGTGGAGACCAATGTCAGGCCATCGAGGCTTGCAGCCTGCGGGTACCCCAACTGTGAGAAGACCTACCCTCTGTGTTGGCTGGGGTGGGGGGTCAAAGGGGACTTTTTCACTGCTGTCTCACCCCAGTTCTGTGCTGGTATTGATGAGAAACACACACTGAGGTTCTGTTCCCTAGAAAGGCACAGCCGTGTGCTGACTATTCAACACAGCTCTGAGCAGCTGTTTGGCCAGAGAGGAGCCTGATAAGAGACTTACACGACTGAGATAAAAAGGGTGAGGAAGTCCAATAAACATAGTACTCTCACATCATTTCATTTTGTGAACACTTGGTGTCACAGCTATTGAATGGAGAGAGGGACATACAGAGCTATTTCCTAAGAAAATGTTTTTCCATGGTAATGCTTGAAACGCAGAAGGCTACCTTGGCACCCAAGCAAGTGACTTTTACTCAGTTAGCTTTCTCTATGTTCATGGTATCTACAATTACGGTCCAGTAAGACAAAACACTGAGCACGAGTCCATCTCTGCTCATGACAAGAACCAAATATATGATGCCGGAGGGGTTTGTTAGCTTCAGCAACCTTGAGCCAGGTATTACCAGATGTGACAGCAAGAAAAGAAAAATAAATTTACCATAGTAATACCTAAAATTACGCTTTGGTCAGTTTCCAGAAGCAAAAAAAAAAGGGAACCAGCAGTAATAAATGTTCCTGTACTGCATTTAAAGTTCAGAAAATAACAGTTACAAGCCACTTCACTCTTGCCAGGTTGACCCCTTGCCCAAAAGAGGAAAAATGTTAAAGTTCATTGGTTTGACACAAGAAAGAAAAAGAAAAAAATCACCTTGGCAGAACAGATATGAAAACAGATTTTATGACAAATTTGGTGTCAAAATTGTATTTTTATGCTTTCTATTTGTTGGAAAGAATTCCAGAGACTTTTGCCGTTGTTGCTGCTGTTGTTTGTTTGCACTTCCAACCTCCTTTAGTCACTCCTGCTGAGTGTATGTCAGTCTTTTCCATGGAAACCATGGAAGAACAATCTATCAAAGGATAAAATTTGAAACCTTTCATGATTTAGAGACTTCAGAAGTTCTACTTTACAGCAGACACATGAGTACTCAGGAAGATACAAAGCTGGGAGGGGTGGCTGACACGCAGGAACACTGCGCTGCCATCCAGCGAGACCTGGACAGGCTGGAAAGCTGGGCAGGGAGAAACCAGATGAGGTTTAATGAAAGCAAGTGTAAAGTCTTGCACCTGGGGAGGAATAACCATCTGTATCAGTACAGGCTGGGGGATGACCTGCTGGAGAGGAGCTCTGTGGAGAAGGACCTGGGGGTCCTGGTAGATGACAGGTTGGCTATGAGCCAGCAGTGTGCCCTGGTGGCTAAGAAGGCCAATGGGATCCTGGGATGCATCAGGAAGAGTGTGGCCAGCAGGTCTAAGGAGGTGATCCTCGCCCTCTACTCTGCCCTGGTTAGGCCCCACCTGGAGTATTGTGTCCAGTTCTGGGCTCCCTGGTATTAAAAAGACAGGGATCTCCTTGAGAGAGTCCAGAGAAGGGCTACGAAGATGATTAAGGGCTGGAACATCTCCCGTATGAGGAAAGGCTGAGTGAGCTGGGGCTGTTCAGCCTGGAGAAAAGAAGACTGAGGGGGGACCTAATTAATGTTTATAAATATCTTAAGTATCGGATGCAGGGGGAATTGGCCAACCCCTTTTCAGTAGTCTGTGGAGACAGGACAAGGGGCAATGGCTGTAAACTGGAGCACAGGAAGTTCTGCACCAACACGTGGAAGAACTTTTACACAGTGAGGGTGACAGAGCCCTGGGACAGGCTGCCCAGGGAGGTGGTGGAGTCTCCTTCTCTGGAGATATTCAAGAGTCGTCTGGACGCCTATCTGTGCAATATGAGCTAGGGAGCCTGCTTTGTCAGGGGGGTTGGACCCGATGATCTCTTGAGGTCCCTTCCAACCCCTACGATTCTGTGATTCTGTGAAGATGGAATGGCAGCAACCATTTTTGTGTTCCCTAGGGTGAAATGTTCTCCATTTTTTTATAGCTTAGACAGTAACTAATAAAATACCACAACTATGACCTTGAATATCTTCTAGTATAAACTATAATTAAATAACTGATATCTTTGGTAAATAACAGCTGCACTGTGTGGTACTAAAATCAGTTGTGAGTAGTGTAAAAGTAGTGTTTTATTTATACAGCTCTGCACTACTGTCCTATCAGTTGCTGGCCTTTGAATTGATTTACTTGATTTAAAGTGGTTATCATTTTTTTTTGTTCTTCATTCTCGGGGTGCTCCCTATCTCACAACAGCTCCATCTTTTTCAGACCTTCACTTCTGATTTATTACTAAAACAAACTCTCCACATCGTAAACCTCATGAGCTGTTGTGAATACCGATTCACTCCACGCTCAGCCATTTGTCCTCTCTGCTCACAGCTGAAGCTGGGCAGCTGCAAGGACCGCTGAGATGCTGGACCGGGCTATGGTGGGATGGGAGGGGAATGGACAGCAGCGCAGAGAAAATGCAGGAACACTGAGGGAATCGTACTGAGATGTTTCACCCCACCACCTTCCTAGAACACCGGGTTTGCCACCCCAGTCCTTGCTCTCTCAGTGTACAAGACATGGTGCAGCATCTGGAGCATCGCCTTCACTGCACAACCCAAGAACTTCATGGGCTACAGATGCAATGGAGCATGCTATGGCTGCCTGCATCCATGCGCCCTCTCTGAATTACAGGTCTTTATGTGCTTTTCAAATCTGCACTGACATGAGCAAACACCACCAAGATTTGTGCAGCAAATATTTGTCAAGGAGAAGGCAGTCTTCCCTCCCTCCCTTCCTCCCTCCCTCCCTTCCTGGGTGTGACAGGGTCAGTGATGGCCCGCACTGGCAGTGGCATTCCCAAAAAGCAATAGGAAAACGTGAAATCCCAGCAGACCCACAGGTCTCAGCCTGCCGAGGGTTTGCCTGATACACAGTTCCAAGGCAAAGGCCATACATCTTCCTGATTCATTCGCTTTAATTAAGGGACTGGTAATCCCCCATCTGCCAGTTCATGCCTACCCATATACACATTAGCTTGGTTATTTCATACATAAAGCTTTAAATAAAATGCCTTTCTTTTTTGTTCCTAGTTTTTAATGGATGCAGAGAACCATTCTGTCAAGAAAGAAACAAATACTCCACTAAACCCATCTCAATGGACAATTTGTTTCTTCAATGCAGCGTTTAAGTAATAAAGAAAGAATAAACATAAAATTCTCCTAAGAAATAAAATGAAAACACCCTTAAAAACACTTGTCTGAGGCATATTAGGATGCTAATAAACTCAGACCAGACATTTACAGACAAGGCTGACTCGCCAAATCCATTTTCATAAAGCAGTAAGACAATCTGGAACAGCGTCATTTGCTTGTGTAAATCAGCAGCATCCTCAGAGTGATCACAGCTATTTACACCAGCCGAGGATCTGACCAGAGCAGCAGATGAAAGGGGAAAACAGTAAGCGCAGGATGCAGAGGCTGCGAAAGAGAAGGAACAGTAAATGCCCAGCACAGTGACACGCTGAACTCATGAGAAACTGACTTGAATCAGCTCATAGAGATAGCAGGAGAAATTCTAAAAGTGTGCTGCTCTGACCTAGTAATTGGAGTTGAATAAATAATGGATGTCTTTCATTCACAGGTTGAATCAGAAAGGGGAAGAATCCTGTTTCTATCAACATGACATGACTCATTTGATCCAAAGTAAACCACTTTGTTGTTTTCAGGTCACTTAATCTTGAAAATATAAAAAATAAATATTAAAATATGACTTCCCCTCCCTTCCATTTCTGAATTATCTTCTTGACTAACTGTAATGTCTGAATTCAGCCAAATTTTTGAATTCCATTCACTGTTTTTTGTATTTCCAGTGAGGTTGTAATTTCCAAAAGAGAGAACAAAGAAAGCGTCCAGAGGCACCCTTGAAAGTCTCATCCACCTGCACTGGGGACTCCTGTATGACTCAAGCAGAATATCTGCTCATCAGACAATGGGAATCAGAATTGTTCGGTTGACTAAACCGGAGCTGGTCTGATGTACGGTCCTGGAGCTGGGGCTGAGCAGCAAAGTGTGCAGTGAAGCCAGCTGACCCTCAGCTGGCAGGAACAGGACCTCCAAGCTCCCTGGCATTACCAGAGAGCAAAGGAAACACTCAGCCCTTTGCTGGAATGCAACGATCAATGCCTTCTCCCAGGCAACGGAATTCCTGCTACATTTTTTTCTTTTCCCGATCACACCTTTTGAAAAAAATTTCCAATACTGTACGGAGCTAGAAGATGGGTAAGTTAGAGTTTCACATTAAGATGCACAGCTTACTACTCATAAAATCACTCAGACGCTATACCATTTGCGAATTTTTTAAAATTAGTGTAATCCTCTAACATTGTGTTACTGACATTAACACATAGATAATTTCTAGCCCTTGATTCAAAATTTACTAAAATCCTGTCAACAGCAGATTCCTGGGCATGGTGTTTGACTTTGGTTGGGGTTTTTTGTTTGTTTGTTTTATTTTCCTCTCCTTGAATCATCTGAGATGTATCCATATGGCCACAAAAAGCCTGCTTTTAAAAAGGAAGTCCTGAAAAGAAATGCCAACTGGTCATTAAAAGCCTATGAATCAATTAGATATGTGCCGAGTTCTTGACGTTCTCCAAATACAGGTTGCTGTTTATGTCAAGATGCAAAAGTATCAGTCTTTGTGTACCATAACAATTAGTCAAGAAATCCAAGGACATAGGGGTCAGCTTGAAAAAAAAAAAAAGTTTGGATGAGCTGGCACATTGGCAGCAACACTTAGTTAAAAGGAATATTAAAGGACAAAAGTTCAAGCCAACTGCAGGCTTGAAACAAGATAAATAATAAAAAGAGAAATTAAAAAAAAAGGGAATTTATTTTCTTAGTGGAGAGTGTACAGCATGGATATCAGGGTTAATTTTTTTCTCCCCTCTAAAACACAAGAACTTACAAGCCAAGTTTGCAAAGGATGACTTCCTACCAGACCCTAATGTACAGCTGATTATGAGGATGCCTGCAGACTGCATTTTCTCTTGGAAACTAACAGAGCAAGAGGCAAATACTGTCAAAGCATTTGACATTACCATAAATATATAAGGTTAGTGGAAGGACATTAAAGGTAGCATTACTCTCCAGATTCAACAGTGGCAGATGAAAGAGGGGAGTTTTCTTGGCCTCTGGAAAAGACAAGAGACATGCTAGAGCTATAACTTATTAGTATTATCATAGTAGCAACAGTGCTGTTAATATACAGTAACTTTCAGCACACTAAGACCAAGGCTCTGTTATGGCAGGTGTTGACAAATATAATGGGAAACAGACGGCATTCCTAGGAGGCAATGTATCAGAGATATCACCAAAGGAATCTAAATTATCTTGGGATTCAGATAAAATTTACAATTCAGAGGGTCTGGACACTGAATTGCTTTATCAAGAGAATCAATGCATTTTTCATTACTTGGGTAATGAGAGGGAGGTTTAGATTGGACCTTAAAAAAACTTCTTCACAGAGAGGGTTGCTAGGCATTGGAACAGGCTGCCCTGGGATGTGGTGGAGTCTCCATCCCTGTAGGTATTTAAAGGACAGTTAGATGTGGTGCTGAGTGACATGGTTTAGTAGTGGATGGCAGGTTAGAGTGATGGTTGGACTTGATGATCTAAAGGGTCCCTTCCAACCAAGATTATTCTATGATTCTATATTCTATGTACCCCAAATTGTGTCTGGATCCAAAAATATCACTTGGTCACTGTCTTTGTACTGCAATTCTGCCAGAATTGAACTTCTGAACTCCACAAAACTTCTGCCTCTCTTCTTAGGTGCCTGGGAGCACCTTCTGCAGGACTTTACCCTCCACATTCTGCCACAGCCCATGTCCAGGAGATACCCAGCACAGACTGACTGGGCACAAACTACTCCTGATCCTGTGACTGTAAGAGTCAATAGGCACTTTCTGGCAGATGACAACAGCTTTTCACCAGGCATGCCACAGAGCACTGCATATGCTGACGAAAGTCAAAATGTTGATAGTCTGAATTTCTGTGTGTGCAGAACTATACATTCAGAGCCATTTTCTTGAGAGTCTGCATGCACAGCTAAGACACTTCTGCATGCACACCTCTGGGCTTCTGGGGTTGGTTTTTTTTCCTCTCCTCTAAATGAACACATCTATGGTTCAATTACAATAGTTTTCTACACAGTTTTCTTAATGTTTAGACTGATTGATAGAAGAATATATTTTACTCCCATTACTTCAAAAAGCTCTCTTACTGAAAGTAAATAGTGATTAAAGAAAATATAAACACTACTTCATTGAGAATTAGAGCTACTCCAGCTACTTCTTAGAAACTACCAAAAAAAAAAAAAAAGGCAGATCAGATGCTGCTATTGCACAGATTCTGATCACAGCACGAGTATTTTTTCAGTGTCTTCATACTCTAGCAGGACATAAGAAAATTATCAGAATAGGCCAGGATCTCAAAATACTTTACTGTCCCCATCACTGGTGCTGCCAGCATGAATGAAAGAAATAAACCGGGCAGAAACTGACAAAAACCCCTCAAACCACAATCAAGTTGCAATTAGTTACTATGAAAGGGTCTCTTGTTATTGTATCCCTTACTCTAGATCTTGCTTGTGATTAAAAAAGGAATTGATTATTACAGAAGACACCGAGAGGTTTAAGCACATTTTTACCAAAACTGAGAAATCTGGAGAGAGAAGCTCCCACAGTTCTTGCCCAGCAGAATTAAGGGAGGATGGTATTTGTGGACATGATCTTACACTCTTTGAAGCTGCGCTAGTTTAATCAGTAACAGGACTGGACTCCAAATTTTTCATTCATGCTAGATTTTGTTTCTGTGCTTCTTTTCTCCCCATCCCTTTTTCATGGTTGCGAAGATGTAAACTGTATAAACAGATGGGATTTTGCTACACTAGTTAACATGTTGATCAATCACATCATCTGCTGTGTGAGCCATCCTTCCCCTCCTTCCACAAACACACAAAGAAAACCACCAGACTGTTTGTATATCATTGGTCACAATGATAGGCAACACATTTCTCAATTTCCTCCTCCTTCAAACATATAAAGGTCTACACAAGGTTTCTGCACCTAACTTCACAGGGTTTTTGCATGTAACCATAGATACATAATGCTCAGAAAAAAACACCTGGTGCTGGTTTCTGCTGTGCAGTGTAAGATCTATGACATACATTCCCACAGCTTCTTGGAAGTCTTCCTCCAGGGTTGGCAAAGGAGCATGCCATAATTGTCTGGGGACACCTCTGGTGATGAGATGCCTCTTTATATCATGGCTGTTGCTCTTAAAATGTATGATGGTAGCAACTTGTAGTCCTCAGGATTCAAGGCGTTTCCTGAGCCAGGCACCATATGGTTGTGGAAAAGCCTTCTGGAAAAGCTGCTGTGATAAGAGGCAGGATAGGAAAAGGAGTGGAGAAGGAGCATGAAAAACAGATCACTGCAACAATGATAAGTGACAGAATAATATATAAAAAGTAACACTCACTGCACATTTGTTACTAATTACATCTAGTGATTGCCAATAGAAAAATGCTATGTAGTCTGATGGTAGAAAAGAAAGTTTGCAAGAAAAGGTGGGGTTTTTTATTAGACTAGCTGAAGTGGCTTAAAAACTCAAAACACCTTTGGGCACAAAGTATTTTCAATGGTCCTCTTTGTTTGTGGCAGAGTCCTGCTGGGGAAGTTTAGAAGTGCGTTTTTGGAGGGCTCACTCCTTCTTACGAGGGACTCTGGGGCACAGGAAGGGCAGGGGAAACACACTCTCCAGACTATTGGTCTCCTGGAAGTGAACATCTTGTGGAAAATGGAGAAGGGCCAAGAGACTCCTGACTTAAACAACGAGCTTCCTTCCCTCATGCAAACCAGCCATCAGGGCTGGACCCCATGTTTTAAGGAAACCCATAAATAGTATCATACCTACTTTATTCTGTGCACTTTTTGGTGACACACACAGATTGCAAAGCTTTTCTAGCAGCTGTGATGTTGCTGTTTTGTAAAGATGCTTAAGACATCTTAAAGGAAAGACAGCTCCCTGCCTTAAAAGCTGCTGTCTAATAAAAGCAGATATTAATTCCAAATTGCATTCATAGCACATGGGGGAACAAAAATCAATGTTTGGCCAAACAGATCGAGGAAAATAACTCCTTGGCAAAGTAACTGTTTTTCAGACTTCTATGTGCCGAGTTCAAATGCTGCTGAAGTCAATGTGAAAACTCCCTTGGGGTCTTGATAAAATTAAAAAAAAAAATGCCTAAGAAAAATCTAACACAAAACCAAAACATATACACCTCATGTTCTCTGAAGCCAGTGTTTTAATGTAAGACTCGAGCAGAGGTGCACAAGGTCCCTTCAGCTGGCGTGCTTATTAGCGACAGAATTTTGCCAACCGTCAAGATTTGAACTGAAATATCACTTCTGTTTAATGTTGTCTGAAAGAGCTATAGCATCTAATATTTAAACATCAAAGGAGTTGAACATATTCCAGCAAAACTATTAATCTTTAAAGGGAGAAGAAAGCTAGTATTTTCAATACACTGGAAGATTGAAGGTTTCTCTGCATTATCTCACTATTGTTCAATAATCTGTGTCCATTCAGAGGTAGCAGCATACGCTTCAGAAGGTGGAAAAACCCAACATCCCAGCAGTGGCAACAGTATGGAAGCAATCGACTTTTGACTTTGATTCCTTTGAAGGAAAAAGGCTGCAGAATGGGGCATTTATGGTAAAATCAGTGCAAAAGGAGAAGGAGAAAAAGAGGGCGAAAAAACACTACAGCTTTTCTGCTGATAAAGTGACATCTTAACTTTAATATAAAAATTCAATTATTATTTATTAAGTTGTGTTTTCAATAGACCTTTTCAGCAAATGCATAAAGCTACAAAAAACTCCAGCATTAATCATCAATCACTTGTATTTCACCATTTTTTCCATTTTTGTGCAGGGTTTACCACTAGAAAGTATTTTCCAAAAACCTGTATTTACCTCTGAAATTGCTTTTCTTCAAAAAACTTCCACAGTTTTCTTTTTTTTAAAAAATACATAAAATACAGGCAAAGAGACAAAAGTAAAGAGAAGCAGCAGACAGAACTCATAAAAAATTACTGATGTTGTGTAAGCACTACACATAGTCTAAGAGCAAGGACTTGCTACTCTTCAGGTTGCAATGTTTTATGCAATGCTCATTCAATCCTGCCAGGGAGAAACCACGGACAATGCCATTCTAGTCATCTTAATCCCACAACCATGATGAGAAAATTGTAAGCATAGCATTGTATCTGCATTCTGTGACTGGATGCAAATTATTTAGAGCATTTTACTCGTAACAATCGTGCTCTTCTGCAACATTTTTATGACCTTTTCCATGTCTGGATATTGCAATTATGTTAGAGAAAGAGACTTGGGACTGACTAGGGAAGCAAGATGTCAGGATCCAAACTCAAAGGAACTCTCTCCTACATAATGGACTTAAGCAAAGCCTTTGCATGATACTAAATATCCAGAAATAAAAGTTAACAGCTGTGCTTGCACCTGATTTTTGTGACAGTCAAACACCCTTAAGGAGTAGTAAGGTAAGCAATTCCCCAAAGAAAAAGGATTTCTGTAGAGAACAATCTCATAGCAATCAAAATTGCAAACAAAACTTACACCAGCATTGTTACTTGTGTTTTGTGTGCAGTAGCTGGTGAACATTACTGTGGGAAAGAAACTGGATAAGGGATGAAGAGAAAAAGGGACTTGCTGTTCATATCTCTTAGTTGCTCTTAAAAGTGCTAATGCACACTACAGTAATACCCAGACAGGTCTTACAGGAATACAGGACTATTCTTGTTGAGAAAGTCCATGGCTGAAGGAGGGATAAAATGGAATGAGGAAAACAAGATAGTCACTGAAGACATTTCAGAGCTGTTTTGAGATAACAGGCAGTAACCTTATTATACCAAACCCAAATCGACAGGTCATACTCACAACATCACAAAAAATTTTTTAAAAATAAGAAAAAGAAAAATGGGGACAAGTGATAGATCTTGCTACGTATCACAACACCAACAAATACGTTATTGTCAGACAGACAGTTCACAGATGACAAAACCAGAAGGGAGCATCGTGAGCATCCATTATAACTTGTGGCAGGATACAGGCTATATTGCCCAAAGCCAAAATATATTAGGTTAGAAAAAACAGTTCTGTGAACAGCAGAACAAATGAAGATTGGTTTCCTACTGTTTCTTGCTCACTCAACCTCTGAGCTGAATTATACTGAAATACTTTGTTACCTCTGCCTTTCCCCTTACAAACCTTACCCCACAGCATTTGGCACCATCTCAGACCACTCCAGCGAACAAGTCCTAAAGATGCTATGGCTGTGGGATGTAAACGACCTGTCCAACATCATGCAGTAGCAGAGTGGCAGATTGGGAATTATAACCTAACATGACCAGCAAGCACCTGACTTTAAGAGCTCATAGTGAGCATTTCCCAAGGCCACCCTCACTCTTGGATTCAGATTGAGTGTTGTAATAAGAGGGACTAGGGGGATCCCTGGGAACCATATGATGACAAAACTGCCCTTTCTAAACCTTTAATGTGAAGATCCCAGCTCAGGAGATAACTGATAAAATATGTATATATTCATGCATGTGTACACATGTTATCGAACACCTATGTATGGGAAAGTGGTATGGCACTTTGGCTACTTACAGGGAAATACGAGTAACTAAAGAGAGACATCTCCCTGCTTGACTCCGGAAGCAATATGGAGTATACGTTCATGAATCAGATTTCTTCTAGATGCCTCTAGGGATAGTGAGGAAAACTAATTAAAATGCCATTAAAAAAGCAATGGTATTCTTTCTCCACTAAACTCAGGCAGGAATTTAATTCTCCAAATGCTGTGTCAAAACTGCGCTCTGACAAGGACCAGCAGCTCTTGTTGGGTGAATAGCATGTAATCAGATCTCAGGGACCACATGTGGTACTTAAACTAGAAATCTTCCAAATCAGCAAAACTCTGAATGGAAAAGGAACACAGAGAAAGGAGTTCCCAGCTGCATTAATTTCGGACTCTGTCTTTTCCCAGAAACTATTACATAGCAGAACGGTCAACATCTTTCCTTCAGCTTCAGCGTAGTGACAGTGTATTTATATGCTTGACAGAGATGATGATCATTACTTGTCACCATTCATTATGGATCCCAAACACATTTCCTACACCCTGCTTTGAAAGTACCCACATACCGAAAAAACAGAAAGGTAGACGAGCAATTATATCAATTTATTCTGCTCTGACTCCTAAGCATTAGAAGGTGCATGTTTGTCAGTGCTCATTCAGTTGATGGAAGAGGTCAGCATGTATAGAAGAAGCAGTTGCTAACACAGTATTAATCTAATCTTTCTGTCATAGATAGTTTTAATGTACCCTTCACATTGAACTTGCATTCAGAAAAATGTAAGGGTCAACTTAACATAACGAGGCAACTGCAGTATTAGGTGAAGAACGGAGAGTAAGAATGAATAATTAACTACCAGTTTTGGTGGCAACATTGAGGTTTGTGCAATCTAGTAACTGTCTTAAAACAGCAGTAGTAGCAGCAGACATGCAGTAAAGATGTCCTTTACTACAGGAGGGGGAAGGGTTTTTTTTTACTGGGGGGGGGGGGCGGGTATGTTGAGGGTTTTTTTCCCCTCCATTTTAAATACATAAAGCAAAAATTTCCAATTTAGAAGACATACAGTTCAAATCTCTTACCCAGTAAAAGAAGAATTCCTGGGACCTTGAAGGACTTTTAATTCACAGCAGCACCTTGGCTATATAATGTGAGTCAGAGAAAACTGCTACGGGACCCAGCAGCTACTCCTTCAGATTCTGAAGGCATTTAGACCACACTTGGTCAGGAATAGAGTGCAGAAAATATATTTATTTTAAGTAAATGTTTTTATAAGTTTGTATTCAATACGTAACACTTTTGACCTTGAGAGGCAGCTATTCATAGGCTTTCATATATCCTCTGGCAGAGGCTGAGGTGAAGGGAGCTCCTGCCATTTGCAAGAGGGATCTGAAGTCCCTCAACGACACTTGGTGCAACAACTGACGTCACCGAAGCTACATATGGATCTAATTGCCTGGAAGAAGACAAGTGTCACTGCCTTCTCTTCGTTTTCTAATAAGTATGAATAATGTATGCACAACTCACTCCCTCCTCTCTCAGCATCACCCATCCTGGCACAGTTTGTACGCATCTGGTTGACAAAACCGAAGTACTTTTGTAGCTTGTACCTTGTGTAAGGGCTGGGCATACCTCTGCCAGCAGCGTGATGAACCAAGGGATGATGACACTCATGACTCATTTGGTACATTCTGGGTCCTGAGGTCCAGAGCCCAGGTCAGGATGGAGTGATGGAGGTATGCAGTCCTGCACACCCATGTATCTGCATGTTAGGTAAAGAAGATTCTGCCGTGGAACTGGACAGCATGCTAGCTTCAGGTCAGGAAGCACTGACACACTGTAGTTAGCAAAAAGAGGAGCAACTTAAAAGAGTTATTCAGAGCTACAACAGAAGAAAAAAAAAATCCAAGGTAAGAAAAACTCACAAGAAGAAGATTCAGTTTTCTGATTTTGGGAATAAATGCAATCTCTTTACGGAAGCCTTGCTTTGTTCTAAAGGTAGAAATCTAATAAAAATGTCTTTAAGTTTTATTACTCATGTAAGTCCTTTAGAGGTGCCTTAAAACCAAACAGATGACAATCATTTATTTTAGAACGCCACGCTCACAGTTTTCAGGGGTGTGCCTGAAATTCCTCATGCTCTTGCTTTCTGTTGTTCAAGAGTCAGCTGTAGAGCCGACGGTGTGCCAGGCCCACAGAGTGCCAGGCTCACGGGGTGACAAGCTCCTTTCCTCTGCGACCACCACAAGCCTTGTACAGGGGTCACATTTCTGGGGACTGAAAATGTAAATATTCTGCAATGCTAAACAGGTAGAAAACAGGGTGAATCACAAAACCTGACCTTGTCACAATGCTCACATGCTTCTCTGCATACTTTTTCACTTAGCCCAACAGCAGCTATTAGGAACTGTCAGTGTCAGGCAGTGAGACATCAAAGCCTTGCTGAAGACTCCGAACCTGGGATAATTAATTTCAATTAGTACCTGACACATACTGAGCTTTACTATATCCAGTAAAGTCAGGTACCTGTGACAAAAGATGTACCGATATGGAGAAGGAGAAACAGGTAGTCCCTTCCATCTCACTTACTGTGGCCCTGTTACCATGTTTCTGGTCTGTAGTGTTGGCAGCATTTTTGCACTCCAGATCCTGTATTTGTTATGCCATGCATAAGCCATATAGATTTTCTCTGGATAACAGGATACAGACTTTCACAGCCATCTGTACAGCTGAAATGCAGCCTAAGCTGTCATCTCTATTAGGTGGAGTTGCGCACCACCCATCTCTGTCCCAAAACCTCCTGCAGAAGTTATCTCCCAGGCCTGTGACTTTGACCATATCACCTCATACATGTCACTTACCACTCTGATCTACTCTATCAAATATAAGGTACTTGTCTGGACTTCCAAAGCCTGCATAATTTATTATGGATCAGTCATTACTTCTTGTGTGTGATCAAACTGTTGATGACTAAAGTTGTCATGACCTATGATCACCACAGTTTGTTTGATATCTGACCCTCAAAAATACACCTTCCCATCAGCTTCTGAGCAGCTCACTTATATTTCATTACACTCTCCTGCATATAATACCTAGAAAAACTTTACAACAGACAGGTCAGTCCAGCTGCTGGTTATTACACTAACTTCTTTTAGAATCATGGAGTAGTTTGGGTTGGAAAGGACCATCAAAGATCATCTAGTCCAATCTCCTTTGGAGAAGGTCCCATGGACAGGGACATCTTTCACTACAGCAGGTTGCTCAGGGCCCCATCCAACATCAATTTCAACATTTCCAGTAACAGAGTATCCACAACTTCCCTCAGCATCCTGTTTCAGTGCCTCACCACTCACTGCAGGAAATTTCTTACTTATGACCAATGTAAACCTACCCTTTTTCAGTTCAAAACTGTTGTCCCTTGTCCAGTCACTGCAGGCCTCAGTAGAAGTATCTCTCGGTCTTTCTTACAAGCCCCCTTTATATATTGAAAGGCTACAATAGGTCTACCTGAAGCTTTCTCTTCTCCAGGCTGAACAAGCTCAACTCTTCCAGCCTGTCTTCCTAAGCTCCAGCCCTCTGATCATCTTTGTGATCATCTCTCCTCTGGACTTGCTCCAACAGTTCCATGTCTGTCTTGTACTGGGGACCCCAGAGCTGGACACAGCAATGCAGGTGGGGTCTCACCAGAGCAGAGTAGAGGGGCAGAAACACCTCCCTTGACCACTCTGGTCACACTGCTTTTGACGCAGCCCAGGGTACTGTTGGCTTTCTGGGCTGCAAGCACACATTGCCTGCTGATGTCCACCAGTACCCCCAAGCCCTTCTCCTCAGGGCTGCTCTCAACAGCCTGTAAATTTAGCCTGCCATTGCTTGTGTTGGACTCCGCTCGGGGTTCTCTCTTCTTTTTCATTCACACATACTAGGGACAAAGAGGATGGCAGACTTATGATGGCAGAGCATAAGACTCTTTTTCTCTGGGTAATGTGACCTGAACATATTCAGGACTGCGATGTGAACATGCTGAAGAGGGTCACATCTTTCATCTTCAGCTACCTGAAAGTAAGGTGTCCCACTAAACCTGTCACTTACATTCAGCGCAATAAGGATTAATTAAAACACTTATTCACTGTCAGGGACACACTCACTCCTCTCACTTTAGGAAGCCCATCATTTGATACGATAATGCCTACCTTGGAGTTGGAGGCAGCAGGCTAGAGAGTATGGACCTTTTGGCTTCTCCAGCTTCTTGCCAGGGACTCTGTGGACCACCCGTCCCAGTCCAGTGAGTACTTCAGCCGAGACAGTGACAGCACTGGGTCTCACCAAGAAGGCTTAGAGTCTCGGGCACTGCTGCCACAAGTTTTAACCTGCTCCTGAAATGTAGTATATCCTCTATAACAACAGAAAACCAGATTTAAGAAAAGAGGGATCAACCTCCTGGTCTGTCTGCCTGTGGTCAATATGGTGCCTGCTCTGTAGGAACAGGGGCTTCTCATGTGGGACTTGATGCAAATGGTTTGTATTAAGTTTTTCTGAGAGGCAGACAGCTAAACTGACTCAGGATCACTTTGGTCTCTCTAACGGGGGGAAGGGGGTGTGTGCAAAAATTAAAGAAGTTTTACTGTTCTTTTTCTTCTGGACAAGACCATATGCTTCACCTTTTTCGTACCCCTTGGCTAACTCTAAATCACAGATGCAGCACTCATACTCCTCCGACAGACTTGAGATTAGCTGTTACGAGCTGCAAGATTTGACAACACTGACAACTGTAGCCAATTTAGTAGGAGTGCATTGCTTCTGCCTCCTTTTCAAAAACCAGAAGCTCTGACTGCTTGTTTTCCGCTATTAGCACAAGCTTGGACTTTGCAGGCATTTTCGTCCTCCTTCTTCCTTACCCAAACCCTCCCCAAACTTGACCACTCAAGAGAAACAAGAAGGTTAAAGAGAGTAGGAATGGATTTCTTTGTGTCCCCCGCCACCATTTGGTGTTGCTGTGGGATGACAAGAAACCTTGGCTCTTTGTCCCTTCTTTAATCAGGATAAATGTGACTGCCAGCCCCATGCCGCGTGACCACTCTCTATGTAAGAAAAAGCTGCCATCTGCATACAGTTGACTTCCATGAGACAAAGTGCCTAAAATCTCTCTCCAGGGGTGTACACCAGAGTCACCTTGCCCCTAAACACCCAGCTGCAGATGAAGTCACTGAACACTTGCACAGGTGAGACACAGACCCAAACAGGGTACACACAAGCAGAAGACGCCTGCTGTTAGTGACCGCTGCTGGGTTTAATGACAGGGGTGTGATTTCCAGCTCTGTGCTGACAATTCTGTGTATTCTGACTACTACAACTCCAGAGTCGGGAACCTGTGTGGAGTGAACCAGAGCCCTGCAAAGCTGCAGCCGAGGATGCATGGATAAACATTTCAGTTGATGTGCTGGGGACAGCATACCTGACACGAGGATCCACTGCTTTGAGATGGAGGAGCTCCCCTGAGTAACCCCTTCCTCCTGGTGTGCGCTGGTCAATATAGCCTCCCTTACACAAACCAGTGACCTCCTATGCCACTTGGTCAGCAGAGATGTCATGGAAAGCACACACTTCCCTATGCTCTCTGGCCCAGTCCATGGAGGCCCTGATGCAATCCCAGGGAAAGTTTTCTTCAGCCTTAGGCAGGATGCTCCACACAACTGCACTAGCAGGAGTTCCTGAAGTAACCACTGATGGACAAACATACAACTTTTCACTCAGGCAACTGTAGGAGCAGTACATCAAAAAGCACTTTGTCATCAGAAATTTAATCTCTCATCCCCACCACCAGCCACCGTCTGACAAACTTCAATTGTCCATCAAAATACAGAGGAGTTATAGCCACTCAAACAAAGCCAACACATTTATCAAGATCAGAAAACAAACATTTTCTTCCCCTGTTTTATTCCCAGAAATGCCTGAAATTTTCAGGTCGTCATTTTCCCAAATAAAAGAATTAAAATAATATGGCTTAGGGCAGATATCCATCTTGGGGAAAACTCATCCCAAGCTGTCAAAGTGTAGCACAGCCATAAAATAAAAAAAAAAAAAAACAAAAAAAAACCAAACCGAAAAAGAAAGTGGGAAATGGATGTGGTCTCTTCATAAGAGATGCTCTTCCTAAGGGTGCTCAATCAGACTTGGAGTAGAGCTGAGCTGAGCTGACGCTCCCTTGCCAGACATGTCCCAGCGCTCGGTCGGTGGTGTGCCAGCCCTGGAGCATGCTGAGCAGCAGCTGTCACCGGCCCTCCCCAGGGGCAGGGTGGTGGGCATATGAGCTCTCATGCCAAGCACAGAGTTAGAAGCATAAACTCCAGGCCACACTAGTGAATTGAGCCTAGCTTTAAGGGCAGACAGATATGATTAATAAACCTATGGATTTTTTATTTTTTGTAAGAGCACTCTAAACATTTCTCAAGGAGCTTCCCTGATCCATATGTACCACGGAGGCCCTCTGCTTTGGTGTGACACAAGGGTTTATCAGCACTCCTCTGGGAAAAGTGCGTAACTGTGCCACGGCTCGTCTCTAGTAATACAGCCAGACCCACAACACTCACAATAAACCTCTTATCTCACAGCACACTGTTTTCTCCTGTCAACCTTCCTTGCTCCCTTCTCACCCTTCTTTCTGCCCATACACACACTGGACTTTGAGAGCATTTCCACGTACTCATGTGTGCAATCTTATAGAAAATATATAAGTTCTATTAAAATAATCTCACAGATTATATTACTTACGATTTTTAGTTTAAACAAAAAAGTGACTGTTACAAAATGCTCATCATGCTACGGCAGATTTCTCTGATTAAAACTGATTAAAATGTGTACACATCAACACACACAGAAAAGGGAAGGCGAACACAGATATTCTCTGAACTGAAAACTGCCTTCGTATTCCATGCCCTGCAACGATATACTTCTAAATGCTATAGGTGCAAAAATCTGCATTACTGACTAATATACTTCAGTCTCAACTTATTCCATGTTTTTGAAATTCTTCTGTCACTCATGCCTTTGCCCTAGAAGGCAAATCATTTAAGAAGACAACATTTTGCCTTTTTAGAGCGCTATATATCACAAGAAGTGTTGAAGAAAGAACTTCTCTGAAAGCCCTTGATGAAACATTCCTCTGAAAGAAACAAAAATCAATAAAATCTTTGAAGTGTTGTTCTGAAGTACAACTAGTCTCATTTTCTGATGCGCCAGCATAAAACTGACTTCTGAGCAATTTCTACAGAAAGAAATAAGTAGGGATTGTCTTACTCGAAATGCATGCCACAATAAAATCAATAGAAAATTTATACCATCTTTCAGATAAATGCTTGGAGAGGCTAACAAAAATAAACAAATGCAGTAAAAAATTTTTTGAAAAATTAATGCCTGAATTTAATGACGTATGTATTCAACATCTACCAGCAGTTCTGGATGGGGCAAAGAGGGACCTGAGCTCCCAATTCCCAGGATCCCAACACTTTTCCTGGTGGAAAGCAAGGTGAAGCGATGTGCTGGCAGTGCCCGCAGCCTCCTCTGCAGTCCCACCAGCACCAGCAGCTCAGGAAGACCACAGCCATCCCACGGAAGAGCACACACACAAGCCCACAGCAGTCTGCTGTGCTTCATTAAGCTGAGTTTTTAATAGCACGCATCATTATCTTTTATTGTACTCAAACCTAGCCCGTGCCCAGGCCGTATTTGTCGATTTGTACAAAAGGCAACGGGCTTTAGCCTCCACCCTTGCAAATGCACACTGAGGACCTGGCTCAGACCTGCTCTGCACCAGTCACCTCCGCAGGTATTTATTCTGCCCTTCACCAGAGTGCCATGAGATCTATGGATTGCATAATCCCACTTAATCCTAATCGACAATTAATAATCATGCAGCACACACAGCCCACTGGAGTAATTCAGAACCACCAAACAGGACACAGACTGCAAAAGACTCTGGGATAAAAATTTCTAAGTTACAATGCACAATGAGAGGTGCAAAGCTCAACACTTCTCTTCAGATGTTCAGCAAAGTCCTCCCCTGTTTCCAGGGCCATCACAGCACTTATGGGATACTCGTAAGCATCAAAGTGATGTTTTAGCTGCTTCAAATACCGCATTTTTGTGTTGCACTGGCAAGAAGTGTTTTTTACTTAACAAGGTATGTTTAATGCCCATCATTGCCTTAATACGTTTTCACACAGTTGTTCTTTTTTTAATGCCATAATTTTCTGTGTTAAAGCATCTTTGTGAGATTGCTATTCAAAAGGCACTCCTTGGAGGGAAGGTGAGAAGCAGTTAGAAGAAGAGAACGCTGTGCCTTTTTTTTCCCAGCATCCATCAAGAGGGAAACAAAACACGCACACCACTTCCAAGGGACCATGGGCAAAGCTCGCAACACTCCTGCGAAGTACAGAGCACTGCCCTGGCCTTGTCTCCTGGCTCCCACCTCTGAAGCCGCCTGCTGAAGAGTTGCTCCTACTCATCCTTTTATGTTCCACATCTTGTTTCATTTCAAAACATAATTCAGCATCACTCCCACGCTGGCATGCTCTGTGCAACCACAGAATTAAACGATCTGCAGTACACAAACATGCCGGCAACACCAACGTGCCCGTGCCACACCAGACGCCTGATGACATGCACAATGTTCCTTACTCAAACCAGATTCATGCCACCCTGAACTTCAGGCAGTAGTTGATGTCAGGAACTATTAACTTTGCCGAGTTTGGTAAGTATGCAGTGTTTTCCTTGGAAACATTCTCCTTCGTAATCTTGCATTGGATATGCTCAGGATTATATGCTTTTTCGTAATGGTGTGGAACCAGGCTTTGACCAACATTATTGCAAAACTAGAACAGATGCGTTTATACTTCCGTAATTTTCAGACAAATAATTGCAGACAAATTATTACAATAATATCAAGAGAAGAAACAGAAGCAGATACGGTCTGTTTAAGCTGTTGCTGACTCGTGTCACCAGATCACTGCTTCAGCAAAGCATGAGACAACACCCCAGGACTCCTTAAACTATGGGATTTCATGTAACCAGTAAAAAATGATAGGAGTTATGACAATATTAACATGAAATCTCCATGTTTTAAGTTACAGACATCATAATTTCCTGACTACTGAAACAGTACAGGGCTAATTTGTAAAACAGAAGTCATGTCAATGCAGGCAGCCATGGACGAAGCAAGATGTCCAGGGCCATCGTTAAATGCCTAATCTTTTAATGATCTTTAAACGCCACTTAAAACCTTCTGCAGCATTAGAGGACCCTGGCACGGTTAATGGGCAACAGCTACTCTGAAGTAATGGGAGAGACCTCTCAACATCCCTGTTACAGCTCATTCATAATATGTGGCTGCAGACTACACTAACAATTTTTTTTGCCTCAGAGCGGTTCTTAAAATATTCAAAATAATCAGTGTGATTACTCTCCTTCTATATATATGTAGGTGATATATGGGAACTCAGGGTCTCTCACCCTTTTTCATGCTCCTGCAA
This sequence comes from Porphyrio hochstetteri, assembly GCA_020800305.1. Lineage (NCBI taxonomy): Eukaryota > Metazoa > Chordata > Aves > Gruiformes > Rallidae > Porphyrio > Porphyrio hochstetteri. The sequence goes on along the minus strand of CM036905.1, from coordinate 205,994,989 downwards.
GGAAAAAACGGCTTGATGTCTTCATTAATATTTTGCAGGCCACCAACAAATTCTATGAAATGCAGCCTCAAGTAAGAGGGGAATAAATGAACTTTTCTGAGCCACTGGTAATTTGTTTTGAAAGATCGTGTAGATCTGGTGAGCTCCTGAAGAAACAGAAAAAGGAAAATGTGGTCTTTGACTTTCAAAAAGCAGAGGTAACAGTTACCTGAAAATCAAAGCAACGTGTCTCTGGCTCTTCTGCAGGCAGGACAGCTGTGTCCCTAGTCCTCTGCTTCACAGGGTGAACATGCCGTTTGGCTGTCACGTTGAAGGGGCACCAAAAGAGCGTCACGACTGCCTTCAGGGAAAACAATGGACCTGAAAGTTCACTTGCAAAGTAGGAAAACACATCCAAGGGTACAGTGCTCTTCTCCCCCAGCGAAGTGCTTGACTTTGTTTTTGACTCAATCATTTACAAAGAAAGACTGTCCACCACAATATACCTAATCAGAATGTTACCTTATCAGTTGACGGAAACCAGCAAGTGTGTCACTGTGAAGCATATGTTAGACATAGCTGCAATTCCTCTGCTTATAAATCTGACTCTGGCTTTTATGAGCACTTGCTGAAGTCATGGTGATGAGGTTGTTACTTCATAGCTGAATAATGCAGTTTTATGGCTTGTAAATTCCCCACTGAACGGCTTAATGTGAGTTTGTGGAAAAAGAGGGGGAGGCAGAACGGCTACAGAGGAAGATTGCTGCAGAAATCTGCCATCCCACTGCTCAGAGGCAGCTCCACACTCTTCTCTTACTAAAGGCTGAGTCTGCAGTTTTAGAAGGCACCAGAGATTTGAAAAATATTTCATGATGCATGGCAAAAACCAGTGAAGTGTTTTGCCTCTGTTTACTACAGAAAACAAGCGTATTCAGAGTCTGTGCCCATCACGTTTAGTTCATCAAACCACCTTTTGCGCCCCAAAGTTATTTCATTAGACCTGAAGTTGCTGCAGGTCAGACCTGAGCCTCTGGGATTTCCTGGTGTGTAAAAGAACCCTACTGCCCCCAGTTCATGTTCATAATAGAAGCCAAGATCCCTGGAAAAAAAATAGCAGCAGAGAAACTCAACTTATTTCTAAAAAAGAGTTTTAAGTTCTTTGTTGCAAAAGATAAAGGAAAGAGAAATTGCAGTACAGCGTTGCAGCGTGGCAGTGCATGCGCTTGAATGAAATGGTATGGCAAAGAGGGAGGAGAATTCACAGCAAAGACAACTGCAAAGAAGAAAGAATTATTTCAGTGCTGCATGCTAGCCCCGGGGTGTTCCAAGCACACATACTCTCAGACACTGTGCCTAAACAAGAGTCCGGAGAAAGCCATTTCTGCCAATTAAAGGCAGATTTTCCTGTCACCAGTGCTGAAGTGGCCATTTTATTCCCTGCCAAACTACAGATTGCTTTGAAAGAAAAAAAGGTTTCTTTTTTATTGCGATGCTTCTAAACCAGTTACAGCTGTCCAACAAAACAGATGTGGGGCGGCAGAAGTGGAGGAAAGTTCACGGGATCGGCTCTAAAGGAAATAATTGCGAGACAATACGCTACTCTGGATCCCTAAGTCAGCACAGAAATGCCGCTTCCATGTGGACTCCCCCTTCCCTCCAACGGCGCGATCTGCCGACAACCGCAGGCGCTGGTGAATTGCATTTGCTCGCTCCTGGGAGGCACCGATGCTGCGCCTGCTGCTCTGATGCTCAGAATTCTAATGCCGCCCTCCCACAAAAAGAAACACACACAGTGATTCTTATCCCAACCATGTTCTGCACCTCCCTCCTGTATTTTTCCTCACCTTTTTCATTTCCTACAGTCAAACCGAATACCCTACAAACGAAGAAAAGCAGGCTTCCTTCCCCCTTTTCCATTATCTTGTGGGGTGTACCCTGTATATTATATAGAATACTTACTCACCGTGTAATCAGAGTACTCATTCACAGTTAACACCCCAGTCAGCGGAGCCCAAGGGAACCTATTTGAGCCACCTTTAAATTAGCTATCTCAGTACTGATAGCAGGGTAGCTATCGAAGCAGAGAGCTCAGCTCAGCATGCCCAGCATTGCAGCTGCTGGCAGGTTACCACCAGTGTTTCTCGGAGAGCTGCGATCTCAGCAGCATTTGTAGCGAGGATCTTTGTTTTTGCATATTTATGGGAACGAGTAGTGTTATTTACCAAATTACTATGTAAACCCATTCTTTTGGCCTTTGAAAGAAGGAGAGAGACAGAGACAGAGAAAGAGAGAGGAAGAGAGAAAGAAAGGATGGGAAGAAGGAGGGAGGGAGGGATGAATGGGATGAGCCTAGACAGACTTCTTCCTGGGGCTTAAAGCTACACAGAAATGTGATGAAAAACACTAGGAATTTTGGAAAGCTTAGGACTCTCAAAGACACTAAAATTGCTTCTTTGTAATGGGGTCATACACATTTGCTGACATTTTGTCACAGGAAAACAAGAAAGCACGTGCTTACTTTTGAGTGAGAGAGGGATACAGTCCTGGTCAGTAGGGCAGATGTACAGGGGAAGGTCCTCAGGTACGATGCACAAGCAATCTCTAACATTCCTATTTATTTCTTCAAAATAAGGACATTTCCAATTGAATAGCTCTGGGAAATTGCCCACATTTGTAAAGTCACATCAGGCATCATGTACACAAAGAAAGCGGGTCGGGAAAAGGGCAACGTGACTTACAAAACAAACTTGGGACTCTTACTGGTCAGTGTTGGTTAACTTAAACCACTATCTGAGCAAGCCAATGTTCTGGATGAGAGATCTTGACGCAAGGGAGTATATACAGACAGATGAACCGTCAGTCAGTTCTTTCTCCTCCTGTTTTGAGATTTATGATCTATATACACAGCTTAAAGAAACATTCCCACTGACACATTTTCAATATTTCACACATTTAATCTCCATTTTCACCCAGCTGGCTTGCTTAGTCAGATAATTTATATGATCAATACATTCTGAAGCCCAGAATTACCAGAATACATTACAAAAGATCTGAAAGTCTCAAACAATAATGTTGCCCCAACAAAAAAAAAAAAGTTGTTTGAATTATATCCCAAAGCTTGCATAAATCCCAAAAACTTGTGTAAACCTATAGTAAACTGAGCCCTCTTCTCTCATTCCAGAGGATTACTGCATGTCAGAGGTCTTGTATGACCCAAGTAAAGATACGGAATAAAAATGAACCTAAAAGCCAAAGTCTATCAAAAAATATTTAGTTTACAAAAGAAATATTACTATAAATACCCACAAAACACATTCCTGGCAAGTATTAACCAGAGGGAGTGCCACAGATCTAGAAAGAGATACTAAAGATGAATGCTGAAGTTTAATTTTCAAAGAGATATCATTTTTTTAGTCTGTGTAGCCTCTAGAGACAGAAAGTGAATTCAATCATGTAAAAAGACTGTGATCAAAAGTTTGGATAGTCATAAAAATGCTCTGGGGGAAAGGGATGATACTGAAAAACACAAACGTTTAGTGTTGTACTATGGTCTGCACAGCTTCTTATCAGTAAAAAATGTACCTACCTTAAGATACCCTGGGGCAAATAGTGTCCCCAGCTACACCAAGGCCACTCAACTGAAGTCCACAACTTCAGGCAGATGCAGAAAAAGGCAGGATTATGCTATTCAGTGTAACCCATCATTTATGAACCATGTTAACAACACCCCCTTGAAATAAAAGGAATATACAGAAATACATAAATGGGCTGTTGCTGGTTAACTTTTTATATAAAATTATCTTTCCCTTTTGAAGAAATTAGTCTTTTTCAAACTAACGCAGCATATTCATGGGTGACTATCTATGTCCTCAGAGAACAGTAACATTAGAAATAATTATGAGCCATCTTAATTAATTAAAGCTGTTTTTCCACCCACTTAAGTTTTTAATCTATTGCTGTGCTAGCCAGCTGAGAATTGACACACTGACAGTAAGAGACTGATTATATCACCACCAGCATTTTCTGGAAAAAGAGCCAAACGTGGACCTGTCCTCAGGAAAGAATGCAACTCTAGGAAAGAAAGTGGAACAAACCTGGTAAAAGCAACACCAAACACAAGATTTGACACATTTCTGTACTGATGTCTCTTCCCAAAGCCAAATTTCAAGAAGACATATGCCCATCCTGGTACAGGTAAAAGGGCAGAATGAGACCAACATGACAGGCAGACACCAAGGTCAATAGAACCAACCAAACCTCCCTGCAACAGGAGGGAACAAAAATACTATTTTCATCATGTCCTTAATTTTGGTGTATCTTTAAAAAGGGTTTTCAGAAAGAATGGTGCTTGCATACTCCACATTTGAAGCCCCGTTGTCTCCAAATTAAGTAAAAAATTTTGGTCAGAAATAAATATTGTGGCTATGTCACTGCATAGCATTACAGTATAATACTTTGTGGATCCAGAAAGGAGTGATCGTGCAATGGCACCTACAAAAGCAGAGCAGGTCACAGTACAAACCTCCCGGACCAAGACTTTTGGGTAATGCTCATGTGAACTTTTAATTCAAGAGGGAAAAAAATGGATGCAATAAATAAAAGCTACCAATGGCTCAAGACAGTTTAATTTCACAGGTAAAACTCCTCTATGCTGGCAGGTTTTTCAGTTGTCTCCAGCTCTGCTGGACCTGAAACTGCTTTGCTGGACATACTTATAAACAAGAAAGGACTGACCGAGGATGTGAAGGCTGGGAACAACCATGGCTGCAGAACCACAAAATGCTGGAGTTCAGGTCCCAGAGAGGATGGAACAAGGCAAACAGTAGGATCACAGACCTGGACTCCGAGAGAGAAGACTGGAAGAACCCCACAGAAAACCATCCAGGAGTAAAGAGGGATCTAAAAGCTGGTTTGACAAACTGATGAAGTACAGATTAGATAAGTGGACAGGGAGGGGGACTAAAAACTGTCAAGCTCAGAGTGTTGTGGCATGAAATCCACCTGGAAGGCTAGTGGTGCACACCACAGGTTTATACTGAGAATGCCTAAACACATTTAGTATCCTCATTAATTAATGGGACAGGGCACACCCTCATCAAGTTTGCAGATGATGGAAAACTGGCAGGAGTGACTGATACACCAGATGGGACTGATGCCATCCACAGGGATCTCAAGAGGATGGAGAATTGGTCTGACAAGGACCTCATGAAGTTAAACAAATGGAAATGGCAGGTCCTGCACCTGTTAAGGAATAAGCCCAAGTACTAGGACAGGCTGGGATCAACCAACCAGAAAGCAGCTCTGCAGACAAGGAGGTCCTGTTGAACACCACACTCAACATGAGCCAGCAGTATGACACTCTGGCAAAGAAGGTCAGCAGTTTCCTGGGCTGCAGCAGGTCAAGGGAGGTGATCTTTCCCCTCTGCTCAGCACTAGTGAGGCTGTATCTGGAGTGCCGTGTCCAGTTCTGGGCTCTTCATAAGAAAGACTTGGACAATGTAACAATGGGCCTCAACAATGATTAAAGTCTTGAAGCATATATCATAGGAGGAGAGGCTGTGAGAAATGAGACGTGAGCCTGAAAAAGAGAACACTCAGAGGTATCTCATATAAACACCTGTATTAGCATATATATATGTATATATATATATATATATATACACACCTGATGGGGGTGTGTGGGTGTGGAAAGAAGAGACTCAGAGTCTTCTCAGTGGTGCCCAAGGTGAAAGAGGCAACGGGCACAAACTGAAATGCATGGAAGGTCATATAAATATAATAAACTCCATTTTTTTATTCTTAAGGATGGTCAAACACTGGAGCAAGTTACCCACAGAGGTTGTGGAATCTTAACCTTGGAGATACTAAAGATCCAATTGGACGTGACTCTGGTCAACCTGCTTAGTTTCCCCTGCTTTAAGCAGGGAAGTTGTACTAGATGATCTCCCGATCATCCCTTCTTATCTCAACCATTCAGTGATTCTGTGACTCTCTGATTCTGTTTTACCTAGTATCCTCATATTTTGCTTCTAACAGTGTGAAAATACATGGCATTTTAGGGGCACAACAGCAAAGAATGTGTACGTGCTTGCATATACACAAAAAGCCAACACAAGCAGAGTAACAGATGCCTTTACAGACATGCCTTACTGTGCATTTCTAACTGCATGGAAGTTGCACCACAACCTCTGTCCTTTAGCTGAGACAAAGAATTGACCGAAGTCCCCACACATCAAAAAAGCAGTTTTCCCTTATTCATCATTTTTCAATCAAAGGAAAAGACCAGAAGAGTCATGGCCATGCTGCATGTACCAGGAATGTTGGGAAGCACGTGACAGCTAGCAAACCACATCTGTACTCCTGGTGTATCATTTTACACTATTCAAGGCTGTAATGTGCTAAAGCAGCATGGCCCATTTGGCAGACAGGAGTCCAACCCCGTGCCTGCACTGAGCCTGCTGCCTTTTCCCTGGGCAGCAGAAAGAGCAGCTGCACAGACATCACCTCCTCCTGCGCTGGCTTGCAGGCCTCCAGGATCTGCTGTCTGGTTCTGAGAGAGCAGATGGGAAGAGGAAGCTGTTTCTGGGGGAAGGAGGGAATAATTCCTGGTTGCCAGTGGGGTGAGAAGCCCACCTAAGGAGTGGGAGTGGGTTGCTGCTGCCCTGAGGTAATGGGGAAGGCAGGTGCTTGTGCAGGGTGGGTGAAGATGGGCAGATGGTGTTAGAAGAGCCAGTGGTGCTTACGGTGAAGTGATGGGATATTAGTTCTCTCTGGGATAACGTGGAATGGATCCAGCTGACAAGCTCACTCTGTGCAAGTGCCTCTCCACAAACCCCTCCTAAATAAATGCCTTGTTCCTGTCACTGCAGTCCGACAGTTCCCGATTCCTCGCCTTCCCCCTCTAGGTGTGAGCACCCAGACACAGTGCCCACCTTCTTTGGTATGTGTGCAGCTACACCCACCCTGCAGTTCTACTGGCAGTCTCCTGTCCTCTCATGTCAATTTTTCACGTTAATTTTACTTTATTATGGCTTTTTTCTATGCAAAATGACAATGTGGTTTTTCACAGGTATTTGCAAATATGCCTCCATGTAATATTAGACAGAAGAGACATATGCAATATTAGACAGACATATGCAATATCAGACAGACATATGCAATATCAGACAGAAGAGACAGAATTTGTATCAAAATGTGGTTGGTAACTTGACTGACCCAGAAGAGAATGTGTTGGGCACGGAAAATGAGAGGAAACTGTATTTGATGCAGATTCTACACACTCACTGCACCGTTAAGTGCACACACACATAGAAACTACTGTGCTAGCCTTACTTCTTCTAGACTGGGTAGTACTGGCTGAATGCGTAACAGTGTTTCCAAAACAAAGGCAAACTCCAGGTCCTAAATCCAGCTTGCTTATGAGACAGGCACACAAAGCTAATTCCCCACCGAGTGTGAAGTGAGGTGCCCATCTGCTCCTCTCAACTGGAGATGTATTTCCACAATGATGAACAGCTGCTTCAAAAACTTTGAGGGGTGTTAACTTAAAACAATATAAATGAAGGCAAGATATATAAGAAAAGTCACTTAAAAACCCATGCATTTCTGATAACAAGCCAAAAGGCCCGTCTGAGATATAAACACCCTCTCCATCTAGTGGCTCCATATTAGTCCCCTAATCCGCTGGGATCCACAGCTCCAGGGAGTCTTTTCTACGATGCAGGCAAATTATCCATCTCTAAAAGCTACGGGATGCTAGACAGATGGGGAATTAATGCCGCACACTGAAGATGTTGAGCACTTTGTGGCTATCTGTCTTGTTTGGCAGAATGACCGGGATGGCAGAAAGGGTGGTATGGCCTCAGCTGTCAGGAGGGGGATGGTCCAGGCAGTAGGTGTCTGAAAACAGCTGGGAAACCTCCCCACACTTTCAACCCTATGATAAGCTAGCAATAAAACAATACTTTGTAAACCAAGTAAGTATCCGGATTTAGTGTGGACTTTCCTTCCAGTGACCCAACGGTGGGAAAGTGTCACAGTGTTCCCTTTACATGGGGCCAACTGGCAGCACATCTAATGACAGGGATGGAAATGAAATCCAAAGCTGCAACCCTGGCTTCATGGTAATCTGAGAAGTTTTAACGCTCATGTCACTGAAGCCAAATTTCACTCTGTTCTTCTGACTCCTGTACATTCCATTCTGCCTCTTTTTGGTGTTTTGCTCTTGGGCTTTTCAGGGCCTGGGAAGAGCTATTCCCTTGGATTCCTCATAGCAATGCCCACCTCTGTTACAAACATGCTCACTACATACCTGTGAAACAAAGACCAGTTCTGCACTTCTATACTAAGGTGGATAGAGAGAAAGAACACCCTGAGAAGCTGAGGGAAGAACCTGAAATTTAAAACAAAACCCTCCAAAAATTTATTAGCAGTTTTTATCTTCAAACTGGCAATGTGCATGGGTAGCAACACAATCTTTCTCCATGATATCCTCCAAACACGCTGTCTCCTGAATCTGCTGGGATCAGTTCTAGGAGCACGATAATCTGATGCCTGCAATCATTCAGGTTGAGGTCTCTGTGGTGAGGCACACAACAACATCAGCAGCACTGTGCCTTCAGCATGCCGCAGCACAATTCGGTTATTCTCAGTCTTATAAAATATTCACTACTTCTTTTCTATCCTACCACTAACTTCTGCTGGAAATGCTCTCCCATGGCTGACCCCCTGGCCCTGTTTCTGACCCCTCTGAAGATGCACTCAGGCCTTTCTGTTCCCTGACACCATTGCATTAATGATGGTGCCTTCAGGTTTCCACATAGCAGTGCCAGTCATGGCACAACCCCATGCCTTCCTTCAGCCCCATGGACACCATGTCCGCCCACCACTGCTTGGATCCTTGCTGGGGACATTACATTGTGTTAACACAACTGCACTTGGGCAGAATGTTCACAGAAATGTTCACTATTCCTTGAATAGGGACTTTCCAAAAAGCCCTTATTTGGCTCACTGAGGTTCCACACCTCCAGAGAGACCAGTTCATGAATCCAGACATGGTGTTGCGATACCACACCTTTTACACAGACAAAAGGTATCTCTTGAATTAGTGTCATAGACTTCTCTAGTCACTATAACCAACCAGCACAGGCTTTTTCCATACTCCACACATTAAAAACAATCAAATAAAAAGCTCTGGCCAAACCACCCCAAAGGAAACCAAATCAAAACGATACCAGATCAGAAACCATTCTTAAAGACAGATTTTTCCCTAAAGGCACCATCTTGCCTTTGAGAAACATAGAGCTACATCATGTCAGCTACAGAGAAAGAATTTCACGTCACCACAATGCTTTTGAGGGTGGAAGGGAACAACTCTTACAGAAGGCAGTCCCTCTCTGCACCTGGCCAGCACCTGGAGCAGGGCAACCACTAACCCCCACTGGGAAAAGCAGCAGCCTTCACCACCTCTCATCATGGACAGAGGAGCAGAGCAACCCGGCGTGGCTGACACAAGGACACACATGTGACAAAGGCTTGATCTGGTCAGGCTGCATCCAGCATAACACGCCACCAAATACAGTGGGCACGCTACTGGCTGTTTAAAAGCCACAATGAGGAGACAGCATGCTCTTCAGTGATAGATGGCTCTAAATATGGTCATGCATAAAATTAGAAGCAATCTGTAGAACTGTAATTTCCATTTTCCCATGGAACTGCAAGGAGGATGATTGTTACAGCAGCAGTTGCGACAGCTGCTCTATCAAAAGGTCAATCTGCAATTTCATTACCTGCACCCCTCAATACATACTCACATAACAAAGACTAAATCATTCACATTTCAAGAGCTTGTAACTCCTCTAGACATGCCATGTAGTATACAAATCAGAGCCCAAAAGCCCGCACTTGCCATAGTAAAACTGGAAGGTCTGTTTGTAGGTATATTTGAAGTTGAGGAGGTATAATAAAACCTGGATACATTTTCATGTCAACTTGTGTCACACACTTCAGCAAAACAGCTTTTACTTTTTCCTATTGAGAAATGTTGCACCCTATTAACCTTCTCTCTATTGTATCAGGAACACCAGCACAGCAACATTATTCTCCTGTGCAGTAACAGGAGGACGGATCTGTGACTGGGGACTGATCCTTTTCTTTGATTCTTTCAGTTCCAGTACATTTTCAGATTGTAATCAACTTACAAGCCACATCCTTGTAGGATTAAAATGTGTATTGCTACCAACAATGGAAGGAGACCCAAGTTATTGAAACAGAAACTTTGAACTGCCATTGTCCCTTTAACATTGTGAAAGCTTCTTCTGAAATAAAAGCCATAATATCTAATGTTTTCAAGACATTTTTAGAATTGCTAGATGTTTTGTGATTGTGGTCAGAGAAAACCAAATTATCTTGTTTCACGTAACAGCTTCAGCTTCTAAAAATTGTCATCAATGAGGAAATGATATACTAGTTCAATATAATGCTCAACTATGGTGCCCCACAAGGACTATCAGTGAAATTTTGGGTGATGAACACTGTAATAGTGAACATTATATGAGACTGAAGAAAAAAATGAGGGAATCTTCAGTGCATTAAAAGCAATTACCAACTAAACTATGATCAATGACATGACAAACTGCAACACAGGAATGCTTTCTCTTTCTTGAACTGCTTCATCTGCTCTAGAGCTTCAAATGAAAGCCTAACTTACATCTTCTGATTTTCATGACCTTCTAATACCATTAGCTTAGTTCGCAGAAAAACCTTGCAGATAAATATATCAGTCAAGTTACTTTGATGGCATAAAACCAGTCTGGACCTGTTGCAATGCACACTGCAATGCACAGCAACAACACACCATAGGCCATGCACTGAGATTATCTCAACCTAAAACACACATTTTACCCTTAACACCAAACACAAGGGAATTTTTTTAAAAGATTGTTGTAGTTAGGTCATTATACAAAACTAAAGGAAAATAAGTAATCTTTTTAGAAGATCTGACATCAAACAAAGAATGAAGGCCTGGGAAAGAACTGAATTTTGGTTGCTTCAGCAGATATTTTGGCTGGAAAAAGTAGGAACAGTCCAGAAAATTGTTTGCTTCATCCAAGGCTTCCTACAAGCCAAAGTGGATGACATTTGCTATTAATTCAATCTTAAGAAAGTTACCCCTGATGAGGTTTTCTAAATGACTGGGTGAGGGAAAGGCGCATGGTCTGAGGTTTTTGGCTCACCCTGCCTCTGTACCAGCAGAGTCCCCTATTCTTAGTGGAAAAGAAAATAAATCACTCTGCTCCACAAGAAACAGAATGTCTTAGTGGTGTATAGGAGAGGCCTTTTAAAAGCTGACTATGGTTATTCAGAAAAAAGAACAACCACCACTTTCAGAGTAAGTTGATCCATACTAAATACATTTTTAGTAAATTAATTTAAAAAATTAAATAATTCTAACCTGGGGATATTCCGTTCTCCAAGCTATTTGCTACACAGCCCAGATGGGTTTAATTTCTTCAAAGACCAAAATCCCAGCATCTCCAAATCCACCAAAAGCCTGCATATCAAATTATGTATTTAATGCATTTTATAATTCTATCTGTGCAGAAACATATTCCATATAAAAAGTTAACAACTGAACGTGAACATCCTGACCTGAAATTTCAGTCCCAATGGGTTTTCATAAGGACATGTCCATTGGTGTTCCTTTGCCCAGCATTACCACAGCACTGTAAAATTTGCCTTACACATATGTATCCTCACAACACCTCTGTAAGGCGAGGGAGGATTAGTCCAACAGAAGATTCAGCTCTGCACTACAAGAAGGATGTTGCAAAATCACATGGCATTGTTTTATACTAATAAGAGAAGACAATCCTCTAAAAACAGTCCTGAAATACCTCTCATTATTAACACCGCACAGAGAATTGAGACGCAGTAAAATCATACCAATAAGGACTGTGATGGGAGCTGTAGGGGAAGCAAGGGTTTAAAACGCTCTTTCCCAAGATGCAACCAGACTCTTCCTCCACTATTCTTATTCAGACCTAGTATTTATCACCTTCGAACCTCCTCTGTGCTTTATTTGTTGTCCACATTGGACCTACAGCAAAATACTGCAGGCCTGATTCCCCTACAGTTATCAGTTTAAGACAAGAAATCAATCCTCATGAAGTTTTTGGGTTTTTTACGAGAAAGGAAAAAAGAACTTACAGGCAATTAATACGGAGCCACAGATTTCCAGTCTACATCAGGTATCTGTTGCCGTATCACAACTGAATCTACACCATGAAAGAACAAAAAGGTCTCACCTTGCTTACAGACAACTGCCTAAACACTGAGATGTGCACTTCGCCTGAAGGGTCAAAAGCTATGGCAGAGGCTAGTTCGTTTTTAAAAGTATGTACATATTTGAATAGCATGGCTATATGTTAAGGATAAAAGAAAAAAAAGAAAAAAAGATAAATGCATTGTGGTTGAAGTCTGGCATGTGTTCGGAATGTAAAACAGCACGCTTGCACAGGATACATTGGCAGAGCCTCAGTGGTAACAGTCAAGTTATTTCCACTGTACTATAACGCAGATATTTCAAATATTTCAAACATTTACAATTTTTGTAATATCGCAGTCTTTTAAAAATACACTGCATTATCCAGCAGTCCAACTTCCAGCACTCATCTCTACATGCAGCTGTAGAATTTCAGGCTCCAGCAGAGTTAACTTTTACTACCATGCATAGAATACAGCTTTGCCTTCAAAAGACCAATGTAAACTTATAATCTCTAACTCCTATTTTTATCATGATAAAAATAACTTAGGCTTTGGGTTTTTTTATTACAAATAAAATCATTTAAGCATTTAATTCCATAAACAATGAAACTCTTAACCAGGGTTCCAAATTAGAAAGAAAACAGAGTATATTTAACATTAGTTCGCCTGACACTTGATGAGATCCAAAGGAAACCTTCCTCTGGAACCAGCAGCTCTTAAATATGAATGTACACTGTTTTCTCTCTGTACAAGGAATACCTGACCCATACTCTCACACCCTTCGCAGAACCCAGTTTTATTCTTGCAATTCACAGAGAATCAAGGCTCAACCTTAGTCCTATGAAAGCAAGTTGAAGCTTCCCCGGCTGCTGCCAGAGCACCAGAAATCCCCAGTGGACGATTCACATCACCTAGAGAGGTATCACCAGTAGGAACTGCTTTACAGGGCTGGGTAGCTTTCTTAATTGACTGCGTGGGATGTTTACAGAAGCTTTCCCTAGGCTAGATGTTTAACTTTAAAATCTCCAGATCCAGGTGGATCCCAGTGTGACTATGAGAGATCTGACCCCCATCACAAAAGAACCCCACAGCACCGCAGCCACCTAGGGCTGGGTGATGGGTATCCCAAGACCACCCTACTGTGGAGAATTTGCCCTAGGGGAGCATTTGCAGCTCTGACTTCTAAGAAACGTAAGTGCTTCAGAAACAGCTCCGTACCTACATAAGGAAAGCCATGGAGGGAGAGGGAGTACAGAGGCCACCTGCTAAAAATGGTGTGCATGGTCCTCAGAACTGACCCTTACACCTTAAGTGAGATTCACCCTTCCCTGCACATCCAAAATTGCTTTATCGTGTCTCCTTTCTGCATACCATATTCTATGATTCTGTGATTCAGTGTTTCCTCTCACAGCTGCTAAAAATGTCTCAACAAGGGACTGTAACCCACTCTGCTACCGACACCAGCACTTTTGTACTGAAGGTAGCAGGCACAAATACGGACCTGCGGTTTCCTCCAGTGTTCCCAGCAGATCCCCTTAGTTCACACAAAGTCAGAGAGCCCACTCCCTGACAGCAGGACTTCTCCATATGAATAAAGCTCACTTACTTCACCCCAAATATGAAAGAGGCCTGTAAGACTAGCGCAGCTATTCCAGCCATCCCAGGCTGCAACAGCCCTACAATCAGGTTGCTGGAGGGCTGGAAAATGCCGTGCATCAGTGCCAACTTTCTTACATCTGAATATATACATATTTAACTCTCTTCATATAAGCAAGAAGAACCAAAGACACTATTTGCTCCAACTGTTCACCGAGATGTGATGAATCTCTCACTTTGTGAATGTAATGAAAAATAAACAAGAGTCATAACAACAATTCTTCTGAGAAAAGGCCATGGTTGTTCATAAAGCTTCTGAATGATCTGGCAGTCCTTTCTGCCTACAGACAGGCTGTAATTGCTGCCTCTCTGCTGGAGTGAACCTCCAGCCTGATGCCTGACCTTGTGGTCACCCCCTCTTTCATCTTTTATATTGGCTTAGCAGACAAAAAGACTTTATAAAATCTGGGCCTAATGTGTTTTGGCAAAGCACCATGACTTGATACTGTTTCGCTTTTGCAGGCTTCTCTCTCCTAACTCTGGCCATTTCTGTGGTTTTACTCGCTGCAAAGATACAGTATCATCCAGGGACTGAAGCCTGCAAGTGGTATGCCGCTTGCAAAAAAATCCCAAAAAGACTCCTTCAGGCCAAAGGAAATTCACCCGCCACCCTTCAGCCGAGCTCTCCTCATTCTCGGTCTCGCTGGGCTTGAGTCTGGAGGCAGAGATTGGCTCCATGTGTCAGAGGAGAGGCTGCCAGCCCCCAGAGAGGCTCGGGTCTGGCACAAACCCCAGCACAGACCTCAGCAGCAGGCGTGATTTCTGGGACGCATGACAGAGGTGGAAAGGTTGGAGCTTCCAGTGCAACCAGGATGAGAAAGCTGGCAGTTCTGTGACAAGATGTGACATAGATATTTTGGACACCGCTTACCCATAGGTTTGGAAGCAGAAAGATCGTCAATAAAGTTTCTCAACAAGAAAAGCCACAAAGAAATCAACATATTATGGGAGGAATGCAGGCTCTTGCAAAGATCCAGCATTTCTAAGTAACAAATACCAGAAAAATGAGACAAAGCTGACTTACTTGGTTTGCTGATGCTTTCTGATCAGAAAGATAGATCTGTCGCGTTTGTGTCGCTCAACGACCCCTGACCCACAACTCTCCTAGAAAATAGACCACTCCTACCTTCTCTTCCCACTTGTCCAAGATGGGTACCAGCTCGAACCCACATAGGGAATTTCCTCTCTCCTCCAAAGAAGTAGAAAATAAATACACGTTATGTTACTCATGGCTGGGTTCATCCAAGCATTGTGATCTAAAGCAGAGGTATTTCTGTCACCTCAGGGCTGGCAAATCCAGGCTGCCTTAGGAAGGTGTTCACTCTCTGCGCATCTCAGAACAGGATGTGTTTATTTTTAAATGAACAAAGATGGATGACACAAATTCCCACCAGGGCATACTGTTCCCCATGTACATTCCCCAAGTCCTTGTGTCTTTCCTACAGAAGTTCAAGAGAGCTGCAAGTTGCTAAACAGCTGCCAAAACAAAGCTAAAATAAAAATCACAGAATCACAGAATCGTAGGGGTTGGAAGTGACCTCAAGAGATCATCGGGTCCAGCCCCCAAAATGTTGTGCAAAATGTTGGTTAAGGGCAATCCCTGGCTTCAGCGGATATGAGGGATTCCTGTAGCAGAGGATGGGAGCTCACATCTTGAATTTCATGGTGGGCTCTGTGATGGGGACATGAAGAAGCTACCAAATTCTTGGCCTGAGTCATTCCTGTACCAGGGGACTACTCTCCTTGCGCCACTGCAGCGAGTTTCTGGCATTTAGCTGCTGACAGGAGAGCATATGCAGACTGTGTCAGGGATGAGAATCAGATGCTGTAACATGCTGCACTCAGTGCTAGAAAGCAGCCAGCTTCAGTTCTTTGGTACCAAGCAAAGCGATGCAGATGAGAGCCAGAGGGGAAACGCAGGACTTCAGGAGATCCTTGTAACTCCCTCCTCTGCTTTCTCAATCCTCATTAACTATTCGCTCAATCACACTTATTTCACTATAGTTTTCCCAGCTCAGCTGTTTTGCAGGGACTGTGTCCAGTTCTAGGCCCCTCTATACAAGGACATCAAGACCCTCAAGTGTGTCCAGACAAGGGCAGACAGGCTGGGGAAGGGGCTGGAGAGAAAACCTTATAAGGAGTGGCTGAGGGAGCTGGAGGTGTTTAGCCTGGAGAAGAGGAGGCTGAGGGGAGACCTTATCACCACCTACAACTACCTGAAGGGAGGTTATAGAGAGATAGGTGATGGTCTCTTCAGCCAGGTGACAGGCGATAGGACAAGGGGAAATGGCATGAAGCTGAGCCAGGGCAGGTTCAGATTAGATATTAGAAAAAAAATTTTTACTGAAAGAGTTGTGAGGGCCTGGAACAGGCTGCCCAGGGAGATGGTTGAGTCAACATCTCTGGATGTGTCTAAAGAAAGAGTAGATGAGGTACTCAGGGATATGGTTTAGCATAGAACAGGAATGGTTGGACTCGATGATCTTAAAGGTCTTTTCCAACCTTCTAATTCTGTGATTCTGTGACTGAGGACATCTGGGTTTCCCAGCAACGTACTGCAGAAGACTACAACATAGAATGGAACAAAAAAGGAAGAAATGGCAGAAGCCATGGCGACATCCAGGCTGTAGACCACAATGCAGAGGCACTGTCTTTTCCATGCGCACAAATCGAGAATAAAGGCAAAAGTGCTACCCTGAACAAGCACTACCCTGTGGACTGCTTCATAGCTTGCATATAGTTTCAGTGGAATAGTTTTCATGTCCCATAAGAAAAAGTGAACTGGGCTTGCTATAGAATCCCTGGAAGCAAACAGTTTTAAAGCCTCATAAAGCTTGGCTGAAGTTATTTGTGGGTACTGCAAACAACACATGAGGTAGTAACATGGATGTACATGGGGCAGACAGCCACAAACACACGATTTCTATCAACTGCTCCCCTAAGCAAAGTCTCCACTGAAGATGAGATCCAAATAAAAAAGCCAAATTGATTAAAAAAAAAAAGACCACTGATAAGTGAATGGGTGCTGAGGGAACTCTCATCTCTGCACAAGCTTCATCTCTCTGTGGTCTAAGAACTAGAAACTGATGGATCTTGGCTCTCTGGGATGCCTCCTGGCCAACCACAGGTGAGTATGGATCAATTAAGAAAAGGCCAAATAGAACGCAACCATTATTTGTTTAAATTAAGCTACTGCATTTGAATGCAGTTGTCTCTAATAAACCTAAAGTCAAATTGAAAACAATTATATCTATTAAAATATTAATACTGTTTTAGTTATACTGAATAATTGAAACAGTACATCCTTGTTGTCAAAGTTTTAAAACAAGTCAAATACCTGAAGTGGTTTATTAGTAACAAGTTAAATGGAAGACAGTGGTTATGCGCCAAGAATAAGAAGTGCTAAAACAGATTCTGACAGCACTAGTCTCTTCTGCAAATATAGAGATAATTTATCTTTCTTGACAGTTTATTTAAATATTTTTGGTTCACTGAATAATTTATTCCAAGTTGAAACCAAATTGAGGAGAAAAAAAAAAAAAGCAAGCAAACCAAAAAGCTTCAGAGACAGCTTGGTTTCTAATTTCATCTTGTGAATAAAAGCACAGGGTGAGAGGATGAGCACTGTGTTTCTAAAACTTTGAAGGCAGTTATCAGAAATAAACAGATCAAGTTGTTAATTACAAAGTTATTTTGTTTAATTAATCACTTTGTTTTAAATAAGAAAACTCTTAAAAAAAACCCACTGAAAGGCCAAATATATTCCATGTACGTCAGGCAGTTATGACTCTTAACAGTATGATGAGAATGCTGCTTCAGAACATTTTTCAGCAAATCTGATGTTTTGTCTTTATGCAATTTGGGACTTGAACAAGTAGGAGAAAATTATTATTATTACCCAGGGAGAGCCACGTTATTTTTGTTTGTTTTAGTAAAACATACAGATTAAGGTTCTGAGTGAACCTGCTGTTTCTGGGTTGTGAAAGAGATGCTAACTGCAAGTCGCCACTTGACACCTTGATCACAGAGCAAAACTGCTGCTGGGAGAGGTGGCTTGTATGGAGAGGGGAACTGCAGCACAGCCCTCCAGCCTCTCTCCCCAGCCTTGAGAGCTAGGGGCAGAGACTGTAGGCCATGCTGTGTCTCACCAGGAGTCCTGACAAGGGACGGGTGCCACGGCTCTACACTGCAAATACACAAGGAGCGAGTTTTGCTATTGCATGGTGTGAGCCAAGAGTCGTCTGTGCAGACCTCATGCTCAACACGAGCACAGTCCTCCTGCTCTGCCACCAACCTCAACTCCAGCAAAAGTCATGGGCTTTCTACAGCCTGCACATTGGCCAGGAGACTTTTAACCGTGATTTTCCGTTCTCAAGGGATGGGAACAATGTTTCCCTACCTTCCTTGCAGCCATGCAAGAAAAGCAATCGAGTGGAGGTCTCGGGGGGGAAATTAAGCCTGACTGTAGAAACCACTATACACTCAAATGAAGCTGACTGAAAAATTGTTACAACAGGAAAAGGAGGCAGGAGGAGGCGTTCAAGACTGCTTCATGCTCTCTTAGAAGTAGATTAAAATATGTAAATCATCACTGCAACTAAGCAAAAATAGCCCCACCTAGGTAAGAAAGACAAAATTGGGAAAGCTGGTGTTAAGAATTCTTCTTTTAGAGATCAGGTTACTGCAATATTTGCTCTCTGTTAAAAGTCTTCAAGCTGTAAATTTAAAGTATCACAGGTCCTTTATTACTCTGAGAAGATAAATTTATGCTGCTCAATTTGTATCCAGAAGAAAAAAAAAAGAGAAAAAAAGATTCACCTGACACTCAGTTACACAGTCATTCTTTAGCTCTGCTGTATTACTGCACAAGAGAGATAAAGTCCCATCATCGGGGAAGCTTTGAACGCTGTGATGTAGCTAACAGCCTCCCGGGCACATCTCCTCGAATGGAGCTGCATTTCGCTCGCTGCACCAGCATTTCTCTGAATGCTGCACTGGAAACGAAGGGCTGGCAGAGTCCCTCGCTGGAGTCCCTGGCCACTCGTGGCAGCAATTCAATGTCTGGGGATGTTCTAAATGGTTTTCTTCAAAGACACTGCTTCATAAATGCTTCTATATAAATATATAGAAACAAAGTTTGGTCATGTCAAACTTTGTTCAGGTCCAAGAAGACTGCTCTTGTGACAGACAGAAGGCCTGCCTGAATCGCATGGTTTGGTACTAAGAAACGCTGATCCCTTTCATAACAGCAGTTATGGCTGTCACTGGTGGACACAGATGCTCAAACAACACTTAACTTCCACAAGCATTCAATGGAAATTATTCAGGGCCCTACCTATAAGAACTACCTTCTGTACTTCAATGCTTCATGCCAAAAAAAAGTAAACCAAGAGGTTTTACCCAGTGGCATCCAACTACTGCGAGACCTTGCTATTCCTGACATGCTGGAGAGGAGAGCAGTGCCCATGCACCCCACCACTCCCTGCACACCTGGGCACCCACCTTGGTCAGGAGGAGGATGAGTGATTCATGGCACCACCCCACCCCCGGTGCAGTGCACAGACTGTCACAACCCCAAAATTGGGCACCTCGGGCAGTCTCAACCCTTTGCTGCCTCCACAGGGGACCGGTACCTGTCAGTGTGGGGTGGGTACCTGACACAGACCTGCTCCCTTCCCTTGCGAGCTCAAGCATCACAATGCTTGCAGCGCTAGCCACATACTGCAGGGAATCTGAACTCAAGGAACTTCGATTAATTCCCAGGTCCTTGGTGAGGAAACAGAAGCTGCAGCATCTTGGCTTCCCAAGGCAAAGCAGGACTTAGCTGGTTTTTTTATCTTGTTTGCTTCTTCCAGGGTGGCCCTATGTGTCTTGAGCACAACGAGCTTTACAGACACAAACAACATTCCTGGGCCTTTGCTGTTATTTCTGGTGGGTGTGGAGCCATCCCTCGCCAACACCCGGGCTGTTCCTCCGGGCTGGGAGCTTGACAAAGCAAGATCTCTGAAGGCAGAGCTCTATTCCATGACAAGATCATCAATTATCTCATTAAGAGTCATCATCTTAAGGCAGAATTTAGTCTTTGGAGTAGGGAAAAAGTCACTGGGGCAGCTAGCAAGAGATAGCATCACGGATAACCAGTGCACCATAACAAAACCAACACAAAGCGAGCCAGGCTGTAGCAGAGGAGTACTACAGAGCAGGTATTCCGTATCCAGATTTATAGAAACATTAGGAGTTCAAGAGGAATTACTCTGAAAAGCCACAGGATTTATTAGATGGTGCTAAACTTTCTATTAGTGTTTTGACCTATCACATATAAAATACAACAGGTTACGTAGCTTTTTTAGTGTAAAGTGTGTTGCACATAAAACTTTTTTTATTTTATTATTATTTTCTACATGAGTTTTCAGCAGGCATTTTATGCCTCTAGAATTTGAGATTCTTGTCTGTTAGCCCAGCGGTGGTCCAAAAACACTTGAAAGGTCTCACAATGACATTTTTCCCCCTCCTGTTAGATCCTTTCAAAAGGTGAAACCTTCTCCATGAACAGCTGGCTACCTGCCCAGCAGAGTAAAGAGATGGAGCACCTGCCACCTCCTCTCCTGTTTCTGCAGGGTGGAGAGAAAAGGGAAATCTTCCATCCTGAAAAGCACCATCTGAGCTGCACAGGCATGCTATTGGGCATAGCTGCTGTGGGAGGGACTAGGGAAAGTCTCCAATGAACCACCAAGAAGAATCAGGAAAAATGTCATCTTCAGAGTAAGGGGAACTCTGTCTAGAATGTGAACATCTAAGAAAGACCTTGAAAATTTGCTTGTAGTGTTCTTGAGCAATTGGGAACATCACTGGCAGACCTGGAAGATGCTGTCTTGCAGGGAGGATGCTGCTGCATGGGCAGGGTCCCTCTGCTGCTGCAGGGACCCGTTTCTACAGAAAAAATCCAAGTCACAGCAGGTTTAATGAAGACCACAGCCTCCTCCCTGCTTCTTTCCCTTGTGGAAGCCAAGGGAAAGAAACTGGCCCAGCATGAAAACACAATCCCAGCCCCACACCCACAATCTGGCATTAAAAAGAAACAATGGAAACCATTCAGATCTCAACAGCTATTAATCCTCACCTTGTGTACTGTCACTATCCACCCGTAAAAAGTAAAATTGGTTGTGTATTAAAGATTGTTTATATGTGACTTAATGCTCTCTTAATTAGCTGGAGTAAGTAGGTTTAGGGGGGTTAATTAAAACCAACTGAAAAAAACTGTCTGATAGTTTTAAGAACTAAATACTTTTCCATTCCTAGGCTGAAAAGGGTACAGCATGTTTGCAACACAAAGGTCGTGGGGAAGGTCAGACACTTCATTGAACAGAGTCTCTTTCCAGAAAGTCAGCAAAAGTGCCACCAACAGCTTTTTCTGCCAAAAGAAAGCAGGCCAAGAAATGGTTAGGGTGATGTTAAAATGAAAAGGTTATTCCTTTACTCTCCCATAGCCAAGGATTCTCAAGGAGAGCATCCAGTCAGCAGTCGTGGGCTGTGTAGCTCACAAGAGGCAGGACGGTCACCACATCCAGAAGCACGGCCAGGCTCTCCGACTCCTCGCACCCTCTGTACAGGGACACAGGATGGAAGTCACATTCCAGTGAGGAAAATGGATATTGTGGAATACAAGCAGCACGTCTATAGCCAACAAAATGAAACAGTTTCCATACAGCAAGTAATTACCTTGCGGAGCTCACTGTTACAGGATATGGACCAGGCTCGTGGTTTAAGTGAGTTCAAAAAAGGATTAGACATTTGTAGAAGATGGATTCATCACAAGCTGTAAAATATGATGGCTTGGATGCAAACTATGGCTCAGTGAGCCTCTGTAGTATCGATTACTGACAGCTGGAAGAGTGAAGCAGAGAAAATGGCTCTAGATTTCCTCTGATTTTTATAGTCTTTGGTCTGACCCTTGTGTTACTGTAGTCTTTGCACAACTGAAAATAACCTCCCTGCGTGCAAGAGACTCCAGCAGGAAAGCCAGGAACTACTTTATGTTTGGCACTGACTCCCTTTATGGTCCTGGGAAAGGCACTTGGTCTCTGTTCTCCTTCTGCTGTCACCAACCTGCAAACACTTTGAGGCAATTAATTATCTAATGTTATACGTGTCTTAAACGTGAAAGATGCCACGCATCATCAACCCGTCTCATTTAACAAACCCAAAAGAAAAGTATTTACAGTAACTCCCTGATTCTTTAGGAACGTGTACAGAGAGGTAGCTATCACAGCTTCTAGCACAGCAACCTGACATTTCAAAAAAAAAAAAGTCTGTATTAAAATACCGTATTAAAACAGCACAGCCTTGAGGGTGAGCTGAAATAACTGATGACATAGCCAATTCTACTCAGCTTTTACACAGTACTATCTTCAAAGACATGATATTAAGTTTACATGGATACAAGCCAGGTGTCACCAACTTCCAACAATGAGATATTACATATGCAGTATCTTCCGCATGGATCTCATTTCAAACGCAGACATGACTACACCACGTCTGCAGCAATGACAGCTTGTAGAAACCGCTGCATTATCTCTAAACTACCTCATCTGGATAGCTGCAACAGTACAGGTGCAACAGCACGAAGCCTGGGATCAACCACCTACTGAAGTATTCACACAGTCCTTGGGCAAGCTTACTCACTTCTCCCAAGCTCTGTATCTAAGCTGGTGGCAATGCATAACCAAGGCAGTCCAAAATTACATGGGCCATATGTAAATGAGGTCCTTGCAGTCAAGGAGAAACGGGTTTACTAGCAGGGTTAAGCCACCTGACGCTACCAATCCAGCCTAAATTAAATGTCTGGGTTTCCTCTGCAGTTACAGGGGCTGGAATGAACAAGCACAGGCCCAACGCTGACACGGTGCGTGTGTCACGATCAATATCCAGTTCCAGACACCAGATTTTCTGGGCATCAGATGTGAACTACATTTGTCCTTCCATCCTTCATTTAGTTTGTCTGCTGTTTTAATTGAATAAAGTAATAAAACTGTCACTGTGGTATGTAAAAAGCCTCAATGTGGCTGCCAAGAGGGCAAATTAAGAGACAAAAGGACTAGTAGTTTATCACACGGTTTATTGCTGAGAAAAACAGTGCGCTCAAGCTATTATCACTATTATGATACAAGTTATAACAGGAAATCAATAAGGCTAAGACAGAGAAATGTTCACGTTCATCCCCGAGACACTGAGATCTCCCCTCCTTTATGCAAAAGAAGAGAACTGAACAGCTGCAGCATCACTGAGTGATGTCAGAAGGCACGTCTGTGACTCACAGAACAAGTGTGGCTGCAGCAGTCATTGCAGGACCTTTGAGTATTTTAAACCAAACCTACCTTCAGTCTATTTCACAGCACACAAATACCAGACTGTAGCAAATGGGGTGCAGAAGCAAATCCTGTGCCCATCAGAGATCCCCCCCCCAGCCCTGACACTGACTGGAGCCTGCATCTCAGGCTGCCAACAGACAGGTCTAATGTACATTGCCCATACTAGTGCTGGTAAAGGAGCTACCCTACGATCCTGCTCTGCTTTTCTCTAGCCAAGCCCACCTGTGGCATAGGCTGTTCCTCCTTTCCCAGCTCACTGCTTCCTGACCTCCTGGACCTTGTGCTGAGTGTTGTCACATGCTATTGTCATTAATACTCAGAAAGATCTATCTCCATACTGCAGAATGGTGGTAGAGCAGCAACTAAGACAGGCATCTGTAACTGAAAAGTCAGCTCATTCTCCTTGGGGAAAAAAGATGTTAAGAATGAGTTTTAAGCAACTGTGTTTCATCCACTGGCATTGCAGTGTGGCTCTTGAGAACAAGTCAAGGGAGTGGGTGTGAAGAATGGACACAGGGAATGAATGGATGAGGACAGTGAGGACAAGGGCAGAGATAAACTAAATGTAGCAAAATGGAGACCTAAATTAAAGAATTGAAAAGAAAAAAATGAATGAAAAGCCCACAAAACCCCCTCCACGATGATGATGCTATTAAGTAAAAATAGGCTCCAGCTGTTGACCTTCAAGATCTGAGGGTTGTTCTTACTTTTCATCATATGCTCTCCAAAAGCACTTCTGTTTATTTGCTTAGTTATTATTAGTACATCTTCTTTATGCTTTATCAATGAAAGGGTCATTAATTTATTTGCTCTGACTCATAAATTAGTCCAACCTATTTATTGTGCATAAGAATACGGAAAGAAATGGTTCATTTTTTCCTAGGACATCTATAAAATTTGTAAGATCAGCTTTTGTATAAGTATGCAATATAAAAAAAAAATCATGATGTTGAAGCCTAAGCATTATACTGACATGTGCTTTGTCCATCGCTTCACTTCTATCTTCTATTTCAGTATCTATATGACAACACTAGAACAGAAGAGAACTGGCCAGTTAACATTTTTTAGCTGATGCATCTGATTTAATGAAACGACAGTAATGGATTACTGAAAAGGGATGATGGTGTTTCATTCCCCCCCCTCCGCGTCCATTATTCATTCAGCTTAATGCTGTTGTTTTTACAAGTAGCAAGACATAAAAAATGACACAGGGGTTTTCAAGCTCTCTGAAAATATTTCTAAAGTACATAAGACATACACAGAATGTTTAATTTAATGCTATTACAGAATGAAAACAGTTCTTCAGATTTGTTTCACTTTCTGTTTAACCTCAAGTAAGCAGCGCACCAAATTCAATTAGATAAATTTTATTTGACAATACCTATCTCTTTGACAATACCTATCTCTCACATTCTTATCTGCTGCCTCACAAAAATTACCATCCATTTGAGGAAGCTGCAAGACTGCATAACCAGGAGCTGGAATTTCTAAGGGGAAAAAGCAGAGGTCACTGATGATCACACCTAACTGAGTCTCTCCATTCCTTTGTTCAGCCTCTGCTAACACACTGACCCATGTTTGCTTCATGATTTTCTCCGGCCTGTGCTGCATCAGAGTTAAGGGTTTAGAGTCACTTCTGCTAAATTACAAGGAAAACAGAATTTGATCTAGGCTATTAAACTTATTTGGGGGGGGGGGGTAAGAAGGGTCTTGATAAATACTTTGGCTTTCCACTTCTTTTTCATTTCATATGCATCCTCTACTCTCTGTCCTTTCTGTATTAACTTCACTCTGGCAACAAGACACAAACACAGAAATGGCAGCTCGTGGTAGCTTTCAGCCTTTCCATGCTGTCCTCCATCTCAGCCATTTTTGATTCCAGTTGTGCAACATTTAAGACATGCTACATCCTCTTCAGAGCAACACATGAGTGAACATATCAATTTTAAGAAAGAAGTCAAAAAAAATCATGTAAACTAATGCATTCTCCCAGGGGACATGGGCAAGTGAAGTATGACAAAGAAGGAAGACAGCAGGTCGCAGATCAAGAAAAAGCCCTAAACGAAGTTTTTGACTGAATGGAAATTAAGAAACAGTTAGTGTGCTCTGCCATGCTAATAGTTAGGGGGGTTGTAGAGTTCTGTCCCAGAGGACAGTCAGGTTAGCCAAAAACAACGGGAAAGCAGAGGGGACTTACTTCACCTTGACGTTTGAGGTGGTGTGAAGCCTTCTTAGGATGGTACGAAAAATGATTCTCATTGTTCACTGCCTATGGAGAGAAACCAGAGGAACACCTTCACACACTCACTGCTTAAATCATTAAGTGAGATGAATCCAAAGGTGTCACCAAGTCTGCTCCATTTCAGTGGGACATTCTTCAATGAGAATGAAAGAAAGCCATAGCTGTAAGGCAACTTCAGGGAACATCTGTGCATGTACGGGCCTTTGAACCCTCAGCAAGTCCGTGCTCCACTGAATCTCCTTGTAAACAAGATGATATCACTTTCTATATTTCTTCCTTTCTGGCACACTATTTCATCAGCATTTCTCCTCAAATCACTAACTGACAACACATGCTAGCATTTTCCAGCATAGTATTTAGCACTGCATGCAGAGGGATCTCCGCCAAAGTTTCACTGTTTCACTGGCATGTTAGGCAGCGCTTGCCACCTCCACAATCTATTCTTTTATTAAAAACCCCGACTATTTGAAATTCACTCTTTACAGAATCTGCAGGACTCTCCAACTTTCTGGAGCATTTTCTTGTTATTTGAAAGCTTCAATAAAACCATTAATATATAAGTACAATTTCTGCTTAAGTTCCCAATGTCCTTTTTCCAGGACACCATCCTATAGTCTACCACAACCCCAAGCTTCTGTCAGGCAAGAGCTAACGGCTCACACAGGGGTTACACGTGGAGCTGACCATGACTCATGAAGCCACACCAGATCTGAAGGACAACCATGGTGAAGGAAGAGGTCCTATGCAGTCACTTCCCAAACCAAACTTCTAGAGCTCTGCTTACAATAGATCATAAACTGTTCTGAGTCTGGAAACCACCCTCACATCGGTACAGCAGGGTACTGCTTTCATGTTACATCCTAATTTAAGGTTTACTAATAAAGTGCAAAGCCATCTGGAAGTATCTTAATTCCGGCCAATCACATGGATGACAGAACTGTATAAAACTGCTATAAAGGACAAGTTTGTCTCATTGGCTTAAAAAGCTGCAAGTAATCCTTCACACCAGAGCAAATTCACATATTGAAAATTTTCTTAGCCAGTACACATCTTCTGGTCCCACTGCCAATACTGCAAATATTTATAGCTGAGGCACAGCAAGCTGCTACAGTTCAAAGGTGACTCTTGACAAATTCAGCTGGAAAACGAGAACAAATCAGTGGAATAACTTTACAACAGATCCTAGCAAGTTCAAATGTTTTAAAATAGGGTTTTTAAGTAATGAAACAAAAATCTGCTCTAAATGTTATCAGAAATGTGTCAGAAATGAACCAATAATGTGGTGAAATATTACAGTCTGCTTAGTGAAGATGTCAGATTAAATCTCCTGGTCTAAAACTTGCTTACAAGTTCTGAAGGAACTCCTCTTGCAGAGGCAATTATGGCATTATTTGAAAGGCCACTTCCTGGACTACAAGCCTAGTGCATCAGTCATTCCTTTGTAGCATCCCACCTCTGCTGAAATCAACCATGCATGAAAGAAAAGAAAAATCCCAAAGACTCAAAAAAACGGAGCCTTTGTTCAGAGCTGTGAAAGGCGATGAGATCAGTCTTTCAGCTCAACATCCACATGGTGATCAGCCCCACAATGGGAATAATGGCAACACACAGGTGAAGTGTAAGTAGCCGTCACTCTAAAAGAAAGATTCCTCAAGGTCTTTCCACCCTAAAAAGGTATTCATGTTTCTTTTATTGAATTGTTTGTGTTAGCTTTATTGGTTCTTAAATCACAATGTACCTCTCAATAGGGAAAAAATCCAAAACAAAACAAGGCAAAAAAAACCCAAAAGATAAGCAGTACCAAATATATTAGGTGATTCAGAACAAATGCAAATACTGGTCACACTTCACCCTGCAGTAACATGATGGTTTTGCTGAGAGCTCCCTTAGCTCTAGCTGCTGGCATGTAGCAGCACACTCTGTGATCTCCTAAGTATGAAGATCTGACAGTGCACATTAGAAGCAGATTTTCACGTTTAGGCAACTAGTTCACATCATAACTTTTGCAGTCAGACCTTTGTTTACAATGTACACACATGAACACAAAGAAGTTTAATGCTATTGAAGTCAATGCGATGGAAGTGCATGCTTGAGTGTTGGCTTGATTCAGGGACAAAAAGGCTCTTAAAAAGGACAGGTTCAAAAATGGGATGGGACACACTATGATGGAGAGTTCTGCTAAGTATTTAATACCCAGCTTATCATGACAGACAAATGCTCTTGCTGACTTTCTTCCACTTAAAGGCAACAAAAAACCCCAAAGGTGCAAAACATTAGAGGTCTGAGACAGCCACCTCAATGGGTTGTATATGCTTGGTATTTCAAGAGTATGGACATTCTCTCCACTTTCTGCAAAGGACCCTGGTAAACAGAGCTAGTCCTTCATACAGGCATGAGATTGGCCTTTAAACTGTTACCACATAAATTCTTTAGTCATATGTATTTTTTGTCAAACTATTAATATTTTTAAGCATGTGAGACTTGTACTTGGTGAGCTATAATTTAATAATTATACTATACTTGAAGCATGTACGATAACATTATGCAAAGGAGTCTTCTATCGACTCGGCACATTTGCAGGCAAGCAGAGTTTTAGGGCTGGTTTCCCGTGTGAACACATTAAGCCTACACGTCTGCCTGTCAATCCCCACGACTGGATTTTTAACCTTTGAGCTAATTGGAAACAATACAAGATAGGAAGAGAGGCTGCGAGATACAGTATTTCTAAGAGAAAACAGGAGGCTGGCTAGAAAAAAGGACTCTCTTAATGACAACACTCAGAAAAAGGCTGCAGAATGAGAGCATCTTTATCAGGCATCAGGGAATCCATGCTGGCTCTCACCACAAAGACTGGAAACCCTTACTAAACCAATCTTTGCTGCTTCACTGCTCACTAAACAACTTACTGTCACTCAGAAAAGCATTTTAATAACTTAGCAACCAAAACCTAATTTATCTGTCCTATTAGTTTCCAACCACTCTTAATATGCTGCCACTGCTTGTACAGTGTCTGTGTGCTAAAACTGGAGCCCAGCATGCTAGTTCTGCCCTACAGAAGTGAATAGGAAACAAAATGACTTGGAATATCTTCCTGTTCGAAAGGGTCAGTTTATTAATGTGTAATATGATCATTTTCTATAAATACACCAAGGAATTAATTCCAAAGTGAGAATCACCCAAGCCAGAGGACTGAGTTCAGCTGGGAGCAAACCGACATAAACTTGGCACAGCCAAATCACAGCCAGAATTATAGGAGGATTGCTAAGCAACTCTGGTGCAGTCCCCAAAAAGTACCAGCAGTAGCCCAGAAAATACTATTTTTAAGATGGAGCTCACTTGACCTGTACACAGGGACGTGGACCAAGGCAGCCCTTCCAACTGCACTGCAAGCTAAAAATGGACAAAGGTGAAGCAGCAGCATATACTTTACGTTGAATAAAATATGTGAATTTTAGCAAAGTACTTCATAGGGAATGTGAAGAGCAGTAAATTATGTTAGGAACATCGCCTAGCAGGAAGACAGATATAGCTCTGTTAATGGGCAAAGATTCAGACCTCTGAAAAAATGCTGATTTAGCAGCAGATAACATACCAAAAAAAGGCATGAGAAGTGAAAGACAAACTGTGGGTAGCATGAGGCACTACTTATCCCTACTGAAGGCTAGAAAGGCGACTAAGTTGCACAGAGAAATGAAAGACAAAAATAGTTTAGTAAAAGTATGGGAGAGGACAATCAAACTGAGAAGATTCCAGTCATGGGGCAAAAAACCCCTTGAAAGCTGACTATAGCTTAGAGACACCACAGGCTTGCAAAACATAAAGGGGACTGAGTAATCTCCTCCCAGGATTAAACATGTTTACATTTGTTGCTGTATCTGAGTCACATTTCTCAGCATGTTTAAAATCAAGCTAGTAAAGAGAAGAAAGCCATCTAACACTTCTGAGCCTCATGAAGATGTCAAGTGAAAAGATGGATACAGTAAGAAAAATCAGGACCTCAGCTTTATTTTTAATACCTGTTAAAAGTTTTCAAGGTGCAGACTAAAATTATGATATGAAATGCCATTAATAACTTCAGTTCCTTTGCTCTGAATTAGCCTTTTCCCCAGAGGACTGCTATTCAGACCAAAACACAATAGACACTGAGACCCTTTAGCTTGGATCACATCCAAGTGTCAACAGACAATACTCAAAGGAGAGGATCAACAACCACTACTTGTCCAAATATTATCTTCAAAATATCCTACACATCTGCCTTTTGCTAATAAGGGAAACATTGTTCCCCATGAGGAAGATGAGGCCCTGGCACAGGTTGCCCAGAGAAGCTGTGGCTGCCCCCTCCCTGGCAGTGTTCAAGGCCAGGTTGGCTGGGGCTTTGGGCAACCTGGTCTGGTGGAGGGTGTCCCTGCCCATGGCAGGGGGGTTGGAAATCAATGATCGTTGAGGTCCCTTCCAGGCCAAACCAGTCTGTGATGCTATGATTCTGTTTAACCTAAGCTCAGCAATAAGAGACAAGAAGGAACTCCTGTAATTTTTGGGGTTTTATATCCTGGTAGGAACTTCTGGAATAGACCAAATCATTCATTCTGCCTGATATCTTTCTTCTGACAGCACTTGTGCCAAGTTCCTCAGAGGGCAACTTAAAAATACAACAAACATAAGGAATTTTTTAGTATTAGATAAGAATTTTTGATAACAGGTTTTTTTTTTTTCTAATTCTGTTTGGATTCATACCCCTAAAACCGCTTAATTTAATGATAGTTTCTGTTCAATTTCATTCAGGGCCAAGTTCGGCACATTGGAAGTAACGTTGGCAATGTCATTATCTTCCAGGGCATACGGTCAAATCCAGAAGTGTCTTAGCATTGCTCAAAACTTATTAAACTATTTGTCTCACATTAGATGCAATCAAGTGCACTTTAGAAATATTCTGAATCAGGCCTTCTACCACTTGAACTTTCACAAGGGAATTTATTGTGTAAATAAATCCTTAGAAGACCTCTACAGAAACACTGTTTTTCAGTTACACTGGGTTCCATCATCATGTATTCCCAAAGAGGGTCGAAGAAAGAATCCCATCTTAGCTTTTTTGTGTTGTGTTATTTATACACGATCTCACTTTGACATTTCTATTCACTAGGTCTTACATCTCCTTTTATTGCAGTCTGTTTATCCAAATAAAAGATGCCTCACAGCTGTAAGACAAAGAAGCAAGACCTAAAGTCCCGTCTGGACATGTCTATTCCCTTAGGTTTAGATTTCTGGTGTACGAGTAGCTAAAGCTTTTGAAGTTTAACTTTGAAAAGACAACTGATTCACAATTACATCATTTAAACTACAAGTTATTTGCAGTGTCAAAAGCCCAAGCTTGTATCATTTATTTTTTTTAAGCACCAGTAGTTGGAAAGAAATAATATAAAGAGCTGGGATCTCTTTTTGAACGGGATGAGACAAGGCACACTGACCTATGATGATCTGTGTTGTAAATGCAGTGCATATGAACCAGAAACAGTATTCGCATCTCCAGAAAATGCTTTCTGGTTACAATTATTTTGGATTCAGAGCCATTGCACAATGCTAAACAAATCTGACGGACTTGTGATGTTCCTATCAAGATATAACCCTCAGTCTAATAAAATGTGACTTCTTCTCTCATGCAGTCTGTAATCTATGCTTTGTGTTATGCGCATGTTCTATGCTCAGACAGGAATTACACATTAATTGCCTTTCCTTTAGATATACCCACCTTATGTCCATTCTTAATGGCACAGAATCTCTCCGGACTTTTGCTTTCATTAACATCATTTTCAAGAAGAGACATTCATTTTCTCTTCTTTTTCAAGAAAATAAATTCCCTACTTCCTATGACTCTGTGTTTCTTCCTCTATGTGTTTAAATTCTTGTCTCCGAAATACTCATAAATCTCTTAGAAATAAAAATACAACTGTGTAGGGATTTCTGAAAACTCTCAATACTCTATTCCCCCTGCAGTCACTGCTAGCTTTATCCCACACTCCAGTGGGATGAGAGCTCAGGCAATGCTGAGGCCTGATTTCATGTTGTACTGCTTCCATAAATGGACTTCTAGGTATACATAAAATCTATTTTTTATACTTTAGCACTCAATAACACCACCAGTGTGAATTTACTCTATGCCTATATTCCCATTTGTGAGCTTCCCTAATAACTATTGAACCTGTTGGCTAAATTGAGGATAAAAGCCTCAGAGGTATTTCAGTTCTGTTAGTTTTCTGAAGAAAGGCAGGAGAACAGAGAAAGAAGAGACTGTTAATGCCTCCCTATGCCCCCCTGGGAACATGGAAGCAGTGTGAGCCTCATCCTCCTTGGTCAGCAGGCAATCCGGAGAGAGAACATTACTATACGCCGTAACACTGGGAAAAGTTTCAAATGCAGCTCACATTTCCCAGCACAGCCTACCAACGAGGTACAAAGCCTTAAGAGATCAGGTTGCATTACTTCTGCTGTCCAAAGAATTAAATTTTATTTGAATTCAATATATTAAATAAAGTTTAGGCCTTAACACAGTGAGATTTAGACACAGAATCATAGAATCATAAAATCATAGAATGGCATTGGTTGGAAGGGACCCTAAGGATTATAGAGTTCCAACCCCCTGCCACAGGCAGGGCCACCAACCTCCAGGTCTGGATCTACACAAGGTTGCTCAGGGCCCCATCCAACCTGGCCCTGAACACCTCCAGGGATGGTGCATCCACCACCTCTCTGGGCAGCCTGTTCCAGCACCTCACCACTCTCTCTGTAAAAAACTTCCCCCTAATATCTAATCTAAACTTTCCCATCATTAGGTTCAATCCATTCCCCCTTGTCCTGCCATTATCTACCCTTTTAAAAAGTTGATTCCCCTCCTGTTTATATGCTCCCTTCAGGTACTGGAAGGCTGCAATGAAGTCCCCCCACAGCCTTCTCTTCTCTAGGTTGAACAAGCCTAGCTCCCTCAGCCTCTCTTCACAGCGGAGGTATCAGGTATTTTATATCTGCATTTAGATAGGTTTATTTTAAGCAAGAAAATATATCTTAAAACAAACTCTATTTTTTTTATAACATCTGCTGATCAACAAGTGAAAATGCTATCTTACATTATGTGAGTTGTAGACTGCCACCAAATATCTCCCATTACATAGTCTGAGGTGTAGAACACATGTAAAAGTCAATGACTATGTGGCCTAGAGCTGCAAGTCCAGGGAGAAGATACACAGGCACAGGTCTCACAGTATTATGTCAGTAGTGGGATATGTTGGGATGAGGGAAGAGAATGAAAGGGGAAAGAAGCTTCAGTTGGGCAGCAAGACAAACATTATGGGAAAAATTCAGAAGGTAGATAGGTAATTGGCTCAAAAAGTGCAGATACATGCTTGCACCTACATGTCCATACAACTAGCCTGCACCCAAAGGTATCTTCCTGGGAATGCTACTACAAGAAGATTCAGGCTGTTCTTTGCAGCTTGGGAGTCGCCATTCAACCAACTGCTTTTCCCCTTGGTACATAGAACTCTGCAGCA
Organism: Porphyrio hochstetteri; assembly: GCA_020800305.1. Lineage (NCBI taxonomy): Eukaryota > Metazoa > Chordata > Aves > Gruiformes > Rallidae > Porphyrio > Porphyrio hochstetteri. The sequence continues at coordinate 205,961,939 of CM036905.1, read as the reverse complement.
ACTTCTGGCTCAACTTCCATGATTGTGTACCTTCAACCAGTCATCTCTGTGAGCTGCTTCCTTACCAGCAGTGCTTCCAGACCTTCCAGAAACCTCTGACATATTCATTCTCAGTAAGTCAGAGCCCAATACCATTATGAGATCTAAAACAGCTGGCAGGGGCAATGCGAATAATTTCAGTTAACACCTGTACATATAAGAAAAAAGCTAACACAAGACCTTGCACAAATATATGCTGGTCTAAATCTATGTAATAACAGCCTGTGATCCTGAAAAAAAAAAAAAAAAAGAAAAAAAGGAAGCCAAATTCAATCCTATACCTGCTCTTATTCCAACATAGTGTCAACCCTCCAAATCATATCCCAAAAGCAGTGGTAGCCAATGTTATTCTTGAAAATCACACTCCTGTAGTGATATACGGATACCACTTGCTAGTCAGAAATAACTAGCATAATGCCATTGTGCATCGCACTAAAGAAATGTTTAATCTTATCTTCAAGATGCAGCATTTTGAAGAGATCAAGACGACCTAACTCACACCTCTCAGAGAGCGATAAAAGCTGGTGTATTTTTAGGTACTTCTCTGAGCTTGCTGAGCTACTGACCTACTTGCCCTGGACTTGCTCCTTATTGAGTGCAAAAGGGCAGCGCATGCAGAAGGTAATTCATCCCTCCTGAAGATGGACATCTAAAACAAACGGGATGAACGGTTCTCTGCTGGTGCCTTTCTCTCCCCCTCAATTATAAGGGAAGTTTTAACAAGATGCCCCATTTTTCAAACCACCAAAGCTAGGTAAAATGAACTTTTCTTCTGTATCAGCTATATTTCTGCTTCATTTAACACACGGTGAAGTAGACCAAATTGAAATGTAAACATGTAAGAATTCCTTAAGCATAAGGCAAACACACACACACATAAATATATACACAGGAGACTTTTCAAAGGCCTGCAGCCAGAACCTGAAATAAACTGAGTGACTTCATGACCTGTTTTCTGATCTACTGTGGAGGTGGGAGGATGGATTGATTCTCATCTGAGAGTTCAGCTGGGATTTAAAGTAGAAAACCTAACTTTTATCTTCAAATTTAATCTGAGGTTTACTTCCCCTGCTCAGGCTTGTTCAATTTAAAAGACTACTTCAAGGCACAACCATTAGGGACGTATTTGTCTGCAATTAAATATAACTTAGCACAAGTTCTGTTAGTTCTTTCTACTCCTTAGGAAGATGAGATGTCTAATATTACTTAAAGCTACTTTGTCTCACCATATATTTATTGCACATCCTGAATTTTACGATTTTTTAAGATGTCAGAGAACACACTCATAATAATGAAAATGATTGTTTTGACTGTGATTTGCATCAAGCTGCATTTGAACAGAAATCAGGATTCAATTAAAATGTGCATATCCCAGCTTTTTAAATAGCTCTTAGTTAAATGAAATTACCTTAATTGTGTTGAAAGCATGAGAAAAGTAAGTACCGTAACATGTTTTACATTCAAGTCTGATGTAGTAAATAAAGGAAATCTTGCCTATCGATTAACTCCCGTTGCTCCTATTCATGCAATAGTGGCCATGTTTCTGAAACACTGAGTCCCCCAAAATAAAAATAAGTAAAAATTTAAATCTTTTTTGAAATCATCTGTTCAGGTACATTCCTATTTATGTTTTGGATATTTTTCTCTACAATTCTGGGTTTCTGTAAGCCCAAACTGGTATCTCAATTCTGAGTGAACTACACAAAATGGAAAAAGAATATTCACTCCAACCTTATCAGGTAAATTGAAACCAAGAATAATGAAAGTGAAATTTCTATACAGTAGTATTTGAAGTTGCAGATTTTGAAAAAAAAAAAAAAAAGCCAACACCAGCATTCAAACTACTGTATATACAGAAAATACAGGTATTTAATGAACTACATCCTACTGCAACATAGTTGCAAAACTTGAGCTGACCTCAGGAGGTAAGCATAGTTCTTCGTAATATGTACATAATTCCATACATAACTAAGAAAACATCGGTATTTCAAGGAGTAAAACTTGACAGATCTCAATGAAACAGCACTTTGCAGTTATCCAATACCATGTGTTATATTTTGCAAAGTATTACATTTCACTCACTTCTTCAAATAAGCTGTCATGATTTCAAACTAGAAAACATACATTTTTGATTAACAATGTTGTTGTTATACAATTGAGCCCTATATTTAAGAAAACCCCCTCAAAAACTAATCACAAAGCAAAATCTGCAGATTTTAGGCATTTGCATGGACCAGTCTCCGGAGCACAGCAGCCCCACCAGCATCGTTTCCAATGTAACAGAGGTAAACAGTACAAAAAGTAAATAGATCTTCTACTGCTATTAATTTTATCACGATCATATGAGATCAATTCTTCAAAAAAACCACAGGATCAGACAGATTTTCACTGAAATATAAAGCATGATTATAGCTGAGAACAACACATTTATTACTGTCATATAAAAGTTTTACATCCAGACAGCTCCAAAACTGTAGAAGCAAAAAACGTGACCTGTTTTTCTAGGTCCAGCAGAACAACAGAAGTCTTGTACAGAGTTTATACAGAAGGTTTCAAGGCCTGTAAACACCGCTGTGTAGTTTGGAAACCTGAATTTGGAGGTAGGTCCCAGATACGCGTGCTGAGGGAGCTGGCGGAAGTGATTGCGGAGCCGCTTGCTATCATCTTCGACAGCTCTTGGAGAACAGGAGAAGTACCTGAGGATTGGAGGATAGCCAATATCACTCCGGTCTTCAAAAAGGGCAAGAAGGAGGACCCTAACAATTATAGGCCTGTCAGCCTCACTTCTGTCCCTGGAAATGTGATGGAACAGCTTGTTCTGGACGCCATTACCAAGCAACTGGAAGAGAAGAAGGTCATGAGGAGTAGTCAGCATGGATTCACCAAGCGGAGATCGTGCTTGACCAATCTCATAGCCTTCTATGATCCTAGAGCCAAGATACCTGATTTTTATACAGGACATCACGCTCTTGTTTTGCATGATTCCCTGTTCCCCAAAACCTGCTACCCATATGCCCTGTCATTTTACCTCAGTACGTCACAGAGCTCTGAGCCTGCAAAAACGGTGGCAACTCTGAGCAGGAAAGTGAACAGGAGGAAGGACAGCACAACAGCAAGGCTACAGCATGTGAAGGATGGCTGCAGCCTGGTAAGGATCTCCAGTCTTTGCCCACAGTTAATGATGTCTGTGAGTGGCTCTTCTGCTTCTGCAAGGTACTGGGGCCTCACCCTGACAGTGAAAGAAAAGGCATTATCATATAGTCTTACTTGCCTGCAGAATCACTGGTTGGAAAAGACCTTTGAGATCAAGTCCAACCATACCTGTCCTCTACTAAACCATATCCCTGAGCACCTTGTCTACCTGTCTTTTAAATATATCTAGGGTCGGTGACTCAACCACCTCCCTGGGCAGCCTGTTCCAGTGCCCGATTAGCCTTTTGGTGAAGAATTTTTTCCTAATGTCTAATCTGAACCTGCTCTGGCACAGTTTGTGTCCATTCCCCCTCATGCTATAATCTGTCACTTGGATGGGGAGAGAAGAACCTGTTTAGAGAAGAGGCCAGTCGTATGCAGTCCAGACAATTTCTGCAGTGTGTTGAAGACAATTTCCTGCTACAGATGGTGCAGGAGCCCACAAGGGGAGGGCGGCTGCTGGACCTTGTTTTCACTAACAAGGATGGACTTGTTAAGGAAGTGAAGGTCGGGGGCAGCTTAGGGCAAAGCGACCATGAAATGGTTCAGTTCATGATCCTGGGTGGAAGAAGCAAGCCAAAAAGTAGGATAGCTACCCTGAATTTTGGTAGAGCTAACTTTGATCTCCTCCGCCACTTAATGGGGGCTATCCCGTGGGCTACGCTGTTTGAAGGAATGGGAGCCTGCGAGAGCTGGCTAGCATTCAAACAGCACTTCTTCCAAGCACAGGAACGATGCATCCCTTTGAGGAGGAAATGGGGAAAGAGAGGCAGAAGACCTGCATGGATGAACAGGGAGCTATTGAGCAAACTCAAAGAGAAGCAGAAGATCTATGAATCGTGGAAAAAGGGTCTGAGCACCTGGGAAGAATACAGGAATGTGGTCAGGGCCTGTAGGGATGCAACTAGGAAGGCTAAAGCCCTCTTGGAAATTAAGCTGGCAAGGGACATAAAGGATAATAAAAAGGGGTTTTTTAGACACGTGAACAGTAAGAGGATGTCCAGGGATAATGTAGGTCCCTTGCTGAATAAGGAGGGTGTCCTGGTTACGGGGGATGCTGAGAAAGTGGAGATATTGAATGCCGCCTTTGCTTCGGTCTTCACTTCAAAGGCCCCCCGGGACCCACAGACACTGGATGAGAGTAGGACTGATTGGGAAATGAAGAATTTCCCTCTGGTTCAAGTAGGGGAGGTCCAGGAGCGGCTCAAAGGGATTAATGCACACAAATCCATGGGCCCAGATGGGTTACATCCACGTGTGCTGAGGGAGCTGGCGGAGGTGATTGCTGAGCCGCTCTCTATCATCTTCGACAGGTCTTGGAGGACAGGAGAAGTGCCTGAAGACTGGAGGATAGCCAATGTCACTCCAGTCTTTAAAAAGGGCAAGAAGGAGGAACCTAGTAACTATAGGCCAGTCAGCCTCACCTCTGCCCCTGGAAAGGTAATGGAACAGCTTGTTCTGGATGCCATCTCCAAGCAATTGGAAGAGAAGAAGGTCATGAGGAGTAGTCAGCATGGATTCACTAAGGGGTAATCGTGCTCGACCAACCTCATAGCCTTCTACGATCTCATGACAGGCTGGGTAGATGGAGGGAGAGCAGTGGATGTCATCTACCTTGACTTCAGCAAGGCCTTTGATACTGTCTCCCATGACATCCTGATAGCAAAGCTGAGAAAGCATGGGATAGATGAGTGGACAGTGAGGTGGGTTGAGAATTGGCTGTCGGACCGAACCCAGAGGGTTGTGATTCGTGGAGTACAATCTGACTGGAGGCCTGTTACCAGCGGTGTTCCCCAGGGCTCAGTGTTGGGTCCAGTCCTGTTTAATATCTTCATTGACGATCTTGATGAGGGAATAACATCCACCCTCAGCAAGTATGCCGATGATACAAAGCTGGGAGGAGTGGCTGACACGCAGGAGCACTGCGCTGCCATCCAGAGAGACCTGGACAGGCTGGAGAGCTGGGCAGTGAGAAACCAGATGAAGTTCAACAAAAGCAAGTGTAAAGTCTTGCACCTGGGAAGGAACAACTGTTTGTATCAGTACAGGCTGGGGGATGACCTGCTGGAGAAGAGCTCAGTGGAGAAGGACCTGGGGGTCCTGGTAGATGACAGGTTGGCCATGAGCCAGCAGTGTGCCTCGGTGGCCAAGAGAGCCAATGGGATCCTGGGATGCATCAGGAGGAGTGTAGCCAGCAGGTCAAAGGAGGTGATCCTCCCTCTCTACTCTGCCCTGGTCAGGCCCCACCTGGAGTATTGTGTCCAGTTCTGGGCTCCTTGGTATAAAAAGGACAGGGATCTCCTGGAAAGAGTCCAAAGAAGGGCTACGAAGATGATTAAGGGCCTAGAGCATCTCCCCTATGAGGAAAGGCTGAGTAAGCTGGGACTGTTCAGCCTTGAGAACAGAAGACGAAGGGGGGACCTAATCAAAGTTTATAATTATCTGAAGCAGGGGATGCAGGGGGAATCAGCCAGCCCCTTTTCAGTGGTCTGTGGGGATAGGACAAGGGGCAATGGCTGCAAGTTGGAGCATAGGAAGTTCCGCACCAACATGCGGAAGAACTTTTTCACAGTGAGGGTGACTGAGCACTGGAATAGGCTGCCCAGGGAGGTGGTGGAGTCTCCTTCACTGGAGATATTCAAGACCCACCTGGACGCCTATCTGAGCAATATGAGCTAGGGAGCCTGCTTTGGCAGGGGGGTTGGACCCGATGATCTCTCGAGGTCCCTTCCAACCCCTACAATTCTGTGATTCTGTGATTCTGTGATCACAGAGGGACTTAAACCTCTGAGCTCAGCCTACATATCTCACGTGTCTCTGGGGTCCTGCATGATGATAGATACCCCAGCAGCAAACCCCAGACATTCTTCCTGTGGCTGTAACAAAGGCAAAATCAGCTGAAGGAGAGAACAGCTATCTCTCCAACCAAGATCTCTTCCCCTGAGAGGAGGCAATGGCGGAGGAGAACATGGGAACTGGGCGAGCCTCAGCAGGACACACTGCCACACCCCCATCAACCGCTGCTCAGACAAGTCCCGAAAAAGGGACTTGGTCCTCATGATGAAAAGCATTTCCCCTCAACCCTGGACTTGTATCATCACAGCTTCAGCCCATCTGCCATCCTAACACTGAAATACAAACCAAGTATGCATGAAGAATCAAAGAAACGTCTGTTTCAGTGATTTGTACTAATTTGATTTTTGAACTAATAGTCTAATGCCATTTTTAGTTCAAGTGTATGGATCAGTATGAAACGAATCATGAAAGGCACTAATAAATATATGCTACAGCTACCTGCATCGCACTTAGTAATTCACCAAATTCTTACCTACCTGTATCCTGTAACATTTGCGTTCTATGCTAAAATTCTCTGCTTGTGTATGCTTTCACCATGCTTCTGGAGAATAAACTTTTTGTTTACAAATTATGTTTACAAATGTATATATGTTTCTCTGGAGATAACACCAAGTCATGTGAAACAATATCCTATAAATACCATATAAATACACTTGACTCCATAAGGAGTTTATTATATTTCCAAATCGAGGAATGTTTAATCATGTATTTGGGAAAACACACATCGTCAAATGCATGAACAGTGCCCAGTGAAAGCCCACTGCATGTGCTGTGACCAGTTAGGGGGCTGGGGAAAGAGCAGGCTGAACAGCCATGCAGACCCAGCTCCCATCCTTCCGTGCTTGCCAATGCAGGAACGATGCAGGTTCAGGATCAGTCCCCAGGTGTGCACTAGAGTATGACATGAGGTGCCTGTGTGGTGCAAACCAGCTCCTTTCCTGCAGCAATGGATGCTTGCTTCCATGTTGTCACATGGCCAAGGGAATTACTCATTTGTTGAAGTCTGCTGGGAGGTAGGCTGTGTCTATGGGGATGGGGATGTAACCCTAAAACCTGTCTCTGCCATACAGGTCCAAGGACAAACCCAAGACACCTTGGCATCACTCAAAGGTGCTGCAGAAGCAGGGCTGTCATTGCATCCATTTGTCAGAGGCACCACTCAAGAGACTCTGGATGCACTGTGCAGCAAATACAGCATGCACTGTCTGAGAACTGACTTTGGAAGTGCTGATTATGTCAAAGCAGACCACACATATACTACTATACATGATGCAAGAGCTTTCTCTCTTGCTTAGAAGAAGATGTTAACTTTAGCTCCCACGTCTGAGGATGTAATGAATGATGGGAAATGGTGAGAAATGCATACCATGCTGCTAAGCTCTCCTGGGTGACAAGTGTTAATTACAAACACAAAACCAAGTCTGTCCAGGCAAAGAACTGTTCTCTCCCACTATGGGATGGAAGAAGCAAAGAACATCTTTCTTTGCAATGGCTACAAATTGGAGCACAGGAAGTTCCACACCAACATGCGGAAGAACTTTTACACAGTGAGGGTGACAGAGCCCTGGGACAGGCTGCCCAGGGAGGTGGTGGAGTCTCCTTCTCTGGAGATATTCAAGACTCGTCTGGACGCCTATCTGTGCAATATGAGCTAGGGAGCTGCTTTGGCAGGGGGGTTGGACCCGATGATCTCTCGACTTCCCTTCCAACCCTATGATTCTGTGATTCTGTGATTCTCACAGTACATACCCACCTGACGAGAACAACAGCAGCACATGCCGGCACTGGGGTTTCGGAGCCCAAGGTCACACTGTATGGACAGCAGTGAAGCAAACCAGCATCCTCCTGTGCCGATTCCCAAACAGCCACCTAACACAGCAACGTGAAGGTGACTTACGGCAACAAGGGAACAAGCCTGAAGCCTGATCCAGCAAGAGAAACAGTACTGTAATTTCAGGGCTTTCCATCGATTTCAAAGCAGCAAACTCTCTGTGGGCTTCTGTGATGAGGTCTTAAACCCTTTTGCTGACATCTGGATGCATTACTGAAATCATTCCTATCAGTGCTTATCCCTGCTGAGACACTGTCATTAAGAAGCTGTGTTGGTCCATTTCCACACGGAATCTAAGGGCATTATTACCACCGACTTGCTGTTTTTATGCAACACGATTGTCACTGGTTTGCTAAAGCAAAAGATTTACTTTTCAAGCAAATTTCTCATTGAAAAAATTAAAGGCAGAACAGTATATAAAGAGTTTCCAAATTTCACAGTACTTCTGGCAATCAACATTCTGTGTACCTATTTTTATTCCTCGTCTAACCGCACTGGTCTCTGCTTTACCCTCAATCCACTTTCATTGTGAGTCACATCAGATTAGAAACATTCAACTATGAGAAAAATCTTCTGCAACCGATCCAACAAGAAACAATAACAAAATCCCACGGATATTGCACTTGGAGTCTCTTTAAAACTAAAAAACAAACAGAAGCAATGCAAGACATTGAAAAATACTGACAGGTTTCCTTAAGGTCTTGTTTAGAAATGTACGGCAGCTGAAGTCTCTCATAGCGTATCCTGTGGGTGATGCACAAGATAGTCAGTATAGGAGAAAAAACACCCTACAAAGAGAGGCTGAAGGAGCTGGCCTTGTTCAGCCTAGAGAAGGCTGTGGGGGTACCTCATTGCAGCCTTCCAATACCTGAAGGGATCATATAAACAGGAAAGGAATCAACTTTTAAAAAGGGTAGATAATGGCAGGACAAGGGGGAATCGATTGAAGCTAAAGGAGGGAATAAGAAAGAAGGGGCAGGTGTCTTGGGATGATTATAGGAATTTAGTGAGATCATGTAGGGAGAAAGTCAGAAGGGCTAAAGCTGAACTGGAACTCAGGCTGGCCAGTTCTGTAAAAGATAATAAAAAGTCCTTCTATAGGTATATTAACAGTAAAAGGAGGGTCAAGGAGAATCTCCAGCCCTTATTGGAAGCTGAGGGAACATTAGTGACAAGGGATAAGGACTAGGCTGAGGTCCTTAATTCCTTTGCCTCAGTCTTTAACAGTAAAGAAGGATATTCTGTGAGTACTCATCCTCCGGAACTGGCTGACAGGGAGGGGAAGAATAACAAAGTTCCCATGGTTCAGGAGGAAATGATTAGCAACCTATTTGGCCAGTTAGATACCCACAAGTCAATGGGGCCAGATGGGATTCACCTTAGGGTGCTGAGAGAGCTGTCAGATGTGCTTGCCAAACCCCTTTCCATCATCTATCAGCATTCCTGGCAGACTGGGGAAGTTCCAGTCGACTGGAGGCTGGCAGATGTTACACCCATATACAAGAAGGGACGGAAGGAGGATCCAGGGAACTACAGGCCTGTCAGTCTGACCTCAGTCCCAGGGAAGATCATGGAGAGGGTCATCTTGGGAGCTATCATGCAGCACATGCACGATGACCAGGGGATCAGGCTTAGTCAACATGGGTTTACAAAAGGTAGATCCTGTCAAACTAACCTGATCACCTTCTATGACAAGGTGACCCGCTTAATGGACGAGGGGAAGGCTGTGGATGTGGCCTACCTGGACTTTGGTAAAGCCTTTGACACGGTTTCTCACAGCATTCTGACTGAGAAACTGGCTGCCACTGGCCTGGACAGGTGGACCCTCAGCTGGGTTAAAAACTGGCTGGATGGCCAGGCCCAAAGGGAACAAAAATCCAGCTGGATTGGAATGGAACAAAATCCAGCTGAGGGCCAGTCACGAGTGGCGTCCCCCAGGGCTCAGTCCTGGGTCCAGTCTTGTTCAACATGTTTATCAATGATCTCAACGAAGGGATTGAATGCTCCCTCACTAAGTTTGCAGATGACACTAAACTAGGAGGAAGTGTTGATCTGCCTTAGGGGAGGGAAGCTCTTCAGAGGGATCTGAACAGACTGGACCGATGGGCTGAGACCAATGGGATGAAGTTTAACAAGGCCAAGTGTAGAGTGCTACACATGGGACATAATAACCCCATGCAGCGCTACAGGCTTGGGGGAGACTGGCTGGAGAGCTGTCAGGCAGAGAAGGACCTGGGGGTGTTGGTTGACTGCAGGCTGAATATGAGCCAGCAGTGTGCCCAGGCAGCCAAGAAGGCCAATGGCATCTTGGCTTGTATCAAAACCAGTGTGGCCAGTAGGTCTAGGGAGGTGATTGTGCCCCTGTACTCGGCATTGGTGAGGCCATACCTCAAGTACTGTGTCCAGTTCTGGGCTCCTCACCATAAGAAGGACATTGAGGTCCTGGAGCGCGTCCAGAGAAGGGCAACCAGGCTGGTGAAGGGGCTGGAGAGCAGATCCTTATGAGGAGCAGCTGAGGGAGCTGGGGCTGTTTAGCTTAGAGAAGAGGAGGCTGAGGGGAGACCTTATCACCACCTACAACTACCTGAAGGGAGGTTATAGAGAGATAGGTGATGGTCTCTTCAGCCAGGTGATAGGACAAGGGGGAATGGCATGAAGCTGTGCCAGGGCAGGTTTAGACTGGACATTAGAAAAAAATTTTTTACTGAAAGAGTTGTCAGGGCCTGGAACAGGCTGCCCAGGGAGGTGGTTGAGTCACCTTCCCTGGATGTGTTCGAAAAAAGGGTAGATGAGGTACTTAGGGATATGGTTTAGTTTAGGATGAGAATGGTTGGACTTGATGATCTTCAAAGGTCTTTTCCAACCTTGTGTGATTCTGTGATTCTGATATTTAGAATAGATATTGGGGGGTAAGTTCTTTACAGAGAGAGTGGTGAGGTGCTGGAACAGGCTGCCCAGAGAAGTGGTGGATGCCCCATCCCTGGAGGTGTTCAAGGCCAGGTTGTATGGAGCTCTGGGGAACCTTGCCTAGATCATGTCTGGAGGTTGGTGGCCCTGCCTGTGGCAGGGGGTTGGAACTGTATGATCCTTGTGGTCCCTTCCAATCCAGACTATTCTATGATTCTATGACATATTGAACGCATGAGCCTTTATTCTGTACTTTTGCTATACAACCTGTAACTACATTAGTCACCCCATCACCGCAGCATATAGGATTTGGGGTTTTTTTGGTGCATAGACACTCATTGAGTATCTTAACTGTGAATACTGGAAAGTTCCCTATATAAGCCCCTTACTACAAGAAAGACATTGAGGTGCTGGAGTGTGATTGAAGCAGGGCAACAAACCTGGTGAAGGGTCTGGAACCCAAGTCAAATAAGAAGCAGTTGAGAAAACTGGGACTTTTTTAGCCTGGAGAAGAGGAGGCTGAGGGAAGATCTTATCGCTCTTTACAACTACCTGTAGGGAGGTTGTAGTGAGGTGGTTGTTGGCCTTTTCTCCCAAGTGACAAGTGACAGAACAAGAGGAAATGGCCTTGAGTTGTGCCAGGAGAGGTTTAGATTAGACATTAGGAAAAACTAGTTCACTGAAAGGGTTGTCAGTCATTGAAACAGGCTTCTAAGGGAAGTAGTGGAGTCTCCTGGAGGTATTTAAAAGACATGTAGATTGTGGCACTTAGGGACACGGTTTAGTCGTAGTTTATGGTTCAATTCAACTGAATTTGGTCTTTTCCAGCCCAAATGATTCTTTGATTCTAAGATCCTCTAACAACCTCCTCACTGAATTGCTTTTACCATGTATTAATAAACTGTGAGCCAGACCCCGCTGCAGGAAAAGCTGATGGAAGTTTTGCCATTGATTTCAGGGCAACAAAGGTCAAAACGGCTATTTTTCAAGTTTTTCATCAACCTAGCGTTTAATAAATATTTTTACAGAGTCTAACATCATCAAGTCCCAGCACACACAGCAGGACTAAAATACATTGGCAGGAAGTTTGTACAGAAGGTAAAAGTGTGTTCTCCTGCACCATCTCCAGACATGCGGAGCTCTGACTGCCAAAGCAGCAATGTGGGATGTTGGCCTTCACAGTGTGGGACACAGATCAAAAAGGAAGCATGAGACTGAAGATTACTGAAGTACAATAGGAAGCTTGAGATCATGTAGGATTTATTCACTACCAAAAATACTAGAGCCAAACCCAAGCTCCCAAAAGAAAATCTAGCCAGTTTGACACTGTAAACAGGACATTTCCTTTGCTTTGTAAACAGGAGATTGATTTGAAACAAACTGCCAAGTAACCTAACACAGTCCAGTTTATTAGCCAAGAGATCCTCGCCAAAAGCAGTGACACAAGTGGCCACTTTTATCTGAAATGTGGTACAATGTAATCCACCTCATAAATAGAAAGATTTTGAGGGGGCAATTCTTAAGTACAGTTGGAATCAACTAAATAAAAGGGGCATTACTAAATTTTCCTGTATTAGTAGGCAAATGCTTAGTACAGACAATGCCAACACAGAGCCTCCATGGTATCATAGAATCACAGAACATTAGGGGTTGGAAAGGACCTTGAAAGATCATATAGTCCAACCACGCCTCCCCCGCCAGAGCAGGATCACCTAGACTAAACCGCACAGGAACACATCCAGGTGGGTTTTGAATGTCTCCAGAGAAGGAGACTCCACAACCTCTCTGGGCAGTCTGTTCCAGTGCTCCGTCACCCTCATAGTGAAAAAGTGCCTCCTTATATTCACATGGAACTTCCAATGCTCCAGCTTGCACTCGTTGCCCCTTGTCCTATCACTGGCCATAACTGAGAAGAGCCTGGCTCCATCCTCCTGACTCTCACCCTTTACATATTTATCAACATTAAAAAGGTCACCCCTCAGTCTCCTCTTCTCCAAGCTAAACGGGCCCAGCTCCCTCAGCCTCCCCTCATAAGGAAGGTGTTCCACTCCCTTCATCATCTTGGTGACCCTTTATTGGACATTTCAAGGAGTTCTATGTCCTCCCTGAACTGAGGGGCACAGAACTGGACACAATATCCCAGGTGTGGTCTAACCAGGGCAGAGTAGAGGGGGAGAAGGACCTCTCTTGACCTACTAACCACATCCCTTCTAATAGACCCCAGGATGCCACTGGGCTTCTTTAGCCACGAGGGCACACTGCTGGCTCATGGTCATCCTGTTGTCCACCAGGACCCCCAGGTCCCACTGTATCAATGTATTCCTGAGGAGCCCTTTAATATCCTAGTGTCAAATCCCTGCAGGTTCACAAAAGCCAGAGCAGGCAGGGGCAGACAGCCCTGCTCTGGGGTTGGGAACACACTACGAACATTGGGAGCTACCTCAAGGCTTCTCAGCTGAGTACGCAAAACTGAACCAGGAACAGAGGAGGAAAACAAGAAGAGACACGGCTAGGCCCAGAGCTGTGGGGAACCAGACTTCATATTCCTGTGTGTTGGAAAAGGTGTTAGAGTGGGAAAGTGGGGAAGTGGGATGGCAGAGACAAGGTCGACAACCACTGCGACTGAGGCAGGTTGTGTTCCACCCATGGTTACCCCTCTGTCAGCTGCAGAAGGTGCCATGACAGTAGGATGGAGGTGGGGAGGGAGCTCTGGAGGTCAGCATTATTGCTCTGGAGGCAACAAGCAGCATGGCATCTTGAAGCCTTTTGGACTGGTATCGCAGGCAGCTGCCCACTTTTCCTGTGTTCAGAGCCAATCCTGTAAGGTATTTTATTTGCTGTTAAAGAGATCAGTCTGTAATTTGGTGCAGATATGTTTTACAAGCAGGACTATTCATATGAAAAGACTAGAGCATAAAACATACAAACTTACATTGCACTTTTTGTGTACATACTATTACAGGTGTGAAAAGAAAGCCATTCCCTGTCCTTCTCATTTACTGTTCCCCAAAGGAGTTTCTTGCTGTATAAATAATGTACATTTTGTAGATCTGTTCCTTTTAGATAATATTTAGGCCTAGTCTAAAGAAGTGCCAGAAACTGTACTGCAGTGAATTTGTATATTATTTTATTGAAAGAATTTCTGCCTTTGATAATCCTTTCTCCCATTATTTCTTTTTTACTTAATAGAATTTTTAATAAGAAGTAAATTACTTTCAGAACTTACACTCATAACCAGGAAAGCTGACAAACATTTTTAAACATAACTGTTGCCTTCAACCCAAACGTGTTAAATTGCACAGCTAACAACATGATGAAGAGAGGATCCTGAATACCTTGAACAGCGAGGCTCAAATATTTGCCTAACAGTTCACTGTCCAAGTAGGACTTCAAAAAACTACCTTAAACCCGGGGTTTTGTGTTGGGTTTTGGGTTTTTTTCTTTTCATTCTAAAAAAATACCTTGCGTACAGTATTATGCTTTTAATACTAATTTGGAACCAGTAACATTAAGCCTGCTTATTCTCATTTCCTCACGTTTGTGTCCTCTGATTTATGTATGATATACGTGCATATGTAACATCCTATACTAGATAGTATGTAAAAGATACAATATGACTTACTCTGTGTGCATGCACATAATATGCATGCCTATGATAAATAAGTATTGGAGGTTTTTATTTTAATAGAATATTTGACAAATTTTGCAAATACTTGTACTGGCTTCATGCAAGATACAGTTTTACTCAACATTGTCTCATTTATGTATAAGCTATTTGAGCTTTGTTATCGCAGAATCCTGTATGACTGACCCCCTGGACATTAATGGAAGTATAAAGATGCTCAAAGCTAAGGATATGAAGATTGTTATTGCACTAATGATTCCCTTCAGTTTCCTATTTATGCCTATTCATGGGTGTTTTATAAAACCCCAAGTTTCTGTGGGATCACACTGAAAAAATACATAATTTTAGAATTTCCAGCAATGTTCAGTTTCTAGGAATCAAAGCAATGCAGACACCAAGTTTTCTCTGCAAGCCCTCTAAGAATTAGCCGGCCTAATAATGTTTTACAAAAATACAGTTAAAATAAAAAAGAAGCAAGAAGTGTGTAGACACTGGCTGAAGAGTTTGTAAGGGACTTCCGCTATACAATATACATCTGCCTGATGAAACATGTTTCAAGGCTTCTTTAGAGAATTCCTCCACGCTGCTTGCTGCTGAGTCAGGGTTGGAATTCTCAAGCAATGCCTTTTGATACTTCAGTTTAAACAGTTAATTATACAGACAGGAGACATCAAAATTAGACAATCATAGACCAAAGTGCATGCCTACAGGTAAATTACTAAGGCTTTTTTTTTTTTTTCCATCGATAAACCCTGAATTACACTTTTTAAAAATAAAACATACAAAACCAATCAGGAAAATAATGCTTAAAAAAGCAAATTTATTTTAGCTGTTTTCCAATTGACGCAATTCATCTTTCTAGAGTTCTTTAAAAAAGCATGTGTACATGCCTATTATGAAAGAACTCAAAAAGTGCATTCCAATACAGAAGTTCCTACACTACCAGCAATACAAGAGACATTTCAAATTGGCATTAAATACCCCCCACCCCGTAATTATTCCTTTTCCCAAGAGCAGACAGCAACATGTATTTGGTAAGAGAATACTGCATACATCATCAAATGCTCTTCCCTGTGCTTAGGCACAGGCCAACACAGGGAAGGAGAGGGCAAGTTAATGGCACACATCGCTTTAGACAGGCCAGCAACAAGCCAAAAGCTGCTGCCGTTTCCCCAGAATGGTGAAGTACAACTTCTCTTTATATTTTATTGCTGCACAAGCAAACCAAAGTTTGGAAATTGCTTTTTTTCCCCCCCTCTTTTCAAAAGGAAAACCACAAGAGCCCAGAATCTTATCTCAAGTCATCTGATGTTATAGTTTCAAATCCACATCATAAGATACTGATTCCATGGCTTTCAGTTGTTTACATACTGAAATGATTTGACACCATGCTGTCTGTTCTGTTTTGCCTTTTCTTTAACCTTTAGATTTTAATGTTTAAAATATGTATAGCGATGCTTAGTCTAAGTATACAGACTACTGCAGCATACTTTCCCAGATTGAGCAGTCATACAAATGTTTGTTCAGGGACAGATAAGAATGAGCAACTGATGTTGCAGTTACACACCCTACAGTAAGTAATAATACTCAGCACTTCCCATCTTCACTTTTCCTTTCCAAGTACCTATAACGGACCAAAATAGCAGAAACAAAATTATCATACTTCTTGTAATTAGGCAGTATTATCTGCATACTGCAAACTGGGAAACTGAGACTTTAAGAAGCACCTGGAAGCCTTCTGAGTGTTATTTTGATGAACTTGAAAGGACTTAGCAGGTAATGGCATTAATACACACTTCAAGTAAATACCACTATGTGTGCTATAAATGCGGCTGGCATCCCCAGGACACTTTGAAAAATTGATTAGTGCTACAGGGGACAGCTGAGTCATCAAGGCCCATCCTTCCACCAGGACAAGAAGATGTCTTGTAAGCAGGTTATTTATATTCTTAATATCTTCAGCAGGAAGTACAGTCTGGTTAGATTTGGTAGTCACTGAACAGCACTTTTTCTTAGGTGCTGCCCTTATCTATAGATTTCCTCCCAGAGCAACCTCAGTCTTAAGTAAGAGCAATTAGAAATAGGCCAACCTCTTTTAGCCTAAAAGAAGAAAGACAATCTTGAATCACGCACAGTGTAAAGATTTTGGCCAGAAGCAAGACTAAGCCTCCATATTAAAGCTCTGTGTATGCAACATCCCTAGCTTATCTTGCTTGGAGGTAACCGAAAACTGGAATCCAAAGGATTGTTTTCTTTTTTAATAAAATGTGCAGGTGGTCCTGGCCTTGACAAGATACAGGGGTTTTTTTAAGAGCTGAACAGACCTTGTTTCCTGTTCAGTATCTCTCTTAATTCCACAATATAATAATCATCATCAACCCAGGCCATAATATTTAATTAGTTTTTATCCCTGCTGTGCATTTTGAGAGAGACTGCTGGAACGTATTACCCCCAGTGCACTGTGCGCTCTTACAGCCCATTCCCTATTTTCATGTCTGCAAACATTTAGGAAAAAAAAGCACTGTTCGCCTCACTCAGCAACGCAACCCATGTGTCTTTAATGTTCTTCCATATCAGCGCTTCAGACCAAAACAACACACAAACACCACTAAAACTGTAAGATACTTTTAGTGGCCTAGAGCCAACTACAGTCTAAACACTTTGCTTGTGAGCTCCTCACACACATGCAACATTTGGAAGTCAGCTCATAACCTTTGGCCGCACAAATACAGACCTTCGGTCAGCAAACTCAAGCAACAGTTTGGTTCATTTCAGCAAAATCAGGCTCATAGCAGCTGATCTGCTTTAGATGCTGCAACCTGATGCATATCATCAAACGCTCCACCAGCCATACCAGGACACACTGTCCAGCATGGTGTCCAGGAAGTTCAGCCCGCACAGGCTGTGGAAGGTACTTTTAAAGGTACAAAGCTTAATCACAATATAGAATGATCACAACTAGGAAAAGAGCAATTAACTACTCGTTTCACATAGGCTTGTTCTCATTATCATTCCAAGAAGCAATTTCACCATGTTAGTCGTCTTCGGTGGGGTGAAACACCCATCACACTGCCAGTAAGCTGAAAACTTTATTTATGTTAGGGGTTACTGGTTTCTTCACAGACTCTACAGAGAAGGTGAGAGTAAAACACATCTTGAAGTTCTAAGTAAATGTCAGCGGTTTTCTACAAAAAAGCTTGTTTGGAGTTTCACTTGGAAGCTTGCTCAGCCTAGTTCAGAGACGGTCTAAGTTCTGTGAAGTTTGAAACAGCAGGCTAACAAGTCATGAAGCCTGATAAAATACACAATAGTTTTAAAGAATGAAACAGAAATGATGGAGGCATGCTTTTATTACAAACACATACATTTTTTATTAGATAAAGTTTTACTTCTGAGACAGAAGGAACTGCAATCACGTCTTGTTTCCAGACTTGCTATCTCAATTCTAAAAAAAAGACTCTGCTTTCTCTATGCCTTCCTTCAGGAAACGTGTATAGAAGATTATTAAGTTAAATACAGCTCAAAGCTGAAACAAAAACATCTTCCTAAGTCAACTGTATACCCATTACACACACTGCATACATGCTTAAGAATAAACACTGGCAAACACAGAGTACAATCTTGGAAATCGCTCAAGCGACTGGGTTTTTGAAAAGGGTTTATAAAACATATAAAGTCTGGCAACTGCAAGATGTTAACTTGAAGACTGAACTTAACTCTGTTTCAGGGAGAACATCTTCCACTTCACTCTGCAAAAAGGTACGCTGCACGCCACAAAAGCAGGTCCTACCACATTAAGTTGGACCGCAATAGGCTGCTCCCCAACCAGAGGCTCACCACCCTTCCCAAACCGAAAGACCTGGTTTTCTTTAACCGGGAACAAGTGAATTCCGAAGGTTAATTGTTCAGCCCCGACATCCTTTCACCACGGGGCCACAGCACCCGGCTGCGCCGGCCGCTCACCTGAGGCACGCCAGCCCGCCAGCCACCCCAGACAGCTGCCGTGTACAACCTCGACGGCACTTCAGCTGTCGGAAGATACCTGCTGCTGGCGGCTCGCAGCGCGAACGCTCCGGAGTTCAAACACGAAGACCGGAGCCACCCTTCCCACGAGGCGGGCAGCGCACTAATGCCAGCCGTCGCCCTCCCTGGCATGCACCATCACTGGGCATCCTACCCTTGCCGGCGAGCTCAAGGGACGAGGCCAGCCCTCGTGGGGCATTGCCGCAGCAGAGCCGGGCGAACTCCCGGCCCTGGGACCTGACGGTCCCGCCTTGGCGGCCCTCCACTAGAAGCACGGCTCCCCAGGAGCCGCTGCACACCCCAGAGGGGCGAAGGGCCGCCGCGGGTCCTCGGAGGAGCCGCGCTCTCGCTCAGCACCCCTGAGGCAACGGCGGCGCCAGCGCCCCGCCCTGAGGCCCAACGGCCGCTGCCCGCCACACGCCGCCCCAGAACGGACTTGCAGCGGTGCCGCTCAGGGTCGAGCCGCCATGAACTCGCCGCCGTCCCCGGCGCATCAATGGGACCCTGAGGAGACGGGGCCCGCGGGTGCCAGAGGCGGCGGGGGAGACCGTCCGCAGCAGCGGGGAGCGGACACCGCCTGTTGTCAGGGGCGAGATGCCGCCCGGAGGGGACGCCGGGGGTGCCGCCGGCTCCCAGGAAACCTCCTCGAAGTTGCTCTGATAAGTTTGGGAGCTCCCGGAGAAGCAGCCACCGGGCAGTGCCGCCCCCTCAGCCCACCCCTCCTGCCACCTGGCCACACGGTCCCGGGCCGATCCCCGCCGGTCTCCGGGGAGAGACCCCGCCGACCTCCGGGGATGCGGTCCCCTCTCCCGGGGAAGGGGGGATGGCAGCCCTCGGGGCGCGCTCCGGGCTTCCTCTCTTAATGCAGCCCTCGGGAATAAAGAAGGCAGAGGGACACTTACCATCTCGCCTGATATTGGAGGAGCGCAAGGCTTTTATAGATCCGCTCTGGGCAGGGGCAGTGGTGCCCTGACGGCTGCAAAAGTTCGCACAGACGACAGCGTAGAGGAGGAGGAGGATGAGCAGTTGCATTGGGATCCGCTGTGAACGGGACCGTGTGTCTGCAAAGAAACCCGGCTCTCCCCTCCGAGCGTGCTTCCCCCTCTCGTGTTCTCTCCCCCTTCTCGGACTTTTCGGTGGTTGTTGTTGTTGTTGTTGTTGTTGCGGGTTGTCTGCGTGTTTGGGGGAGTTGTGCGGAGGGAAAAAGAAAAAACATGCGCACGCACAAGCCCAAAACAAACCCCCACACCTCCCGAAACAGCAGCCGCAGCTCCCGAGTTAGTCTCCGAGCTGCCCCCAAACTTCCTGCACGCTGAACTTTTTGCTGCGTTTCTGGGGCCGGCCGAACGCGGCAAAGGTGAGAAATCCCCGGGCCGCGACCACCGCCCCCTCCCGTCGGCCGGCGGCGCCGTGCCCCACGTCGCAGGCGGGGGGCTGCTGCAGCCGCGCTCCCCTGCGGCCGCCGCGACGCAGCTCCGCGCCCCGCTGCCGGGCTGCGCCCGCCGCTTCACACACCCCCCCGCGCCGCGCCGCGCTGCTCCGCTCAGCAGGAGCCGCCGCTGGGGTCTGGAGCGGCGGGAGCGCCCCGCGTTCGGCGGCGGGGGCCGGGGGGGGAGAGGCGGCCCGGGGGGAAGGGGGCGGCCCGGGGGCAGGGAGGGAGGCGTGCGGGAACGGTGCCCGGGCCCTCCCTGCGCTACCGGCCGCGCAGTTTTCGGCCCCGGGCAGAAAGTGGCAGGAGTGCTAGTGCGGGGTCTGCCCCGGGGTCTGCCCCGGTGCGGCGTCAACCTGCCTTGCCGCAGCTGCGGGGCTCCCGGCGCGAGTGGGGCCGGTGGGAGATGTGTGCCGGGGATACGCGCCAGTGAAGAGGCAGGGCACCCAAGTGTCCCGTCACCCTCGGGCCCGCTGCCGTGGCCGCTAAATGCCGACCTCCCTTGGGCTGGGATGACTCAGATCACCAAGTGGCACCAGAGCGGATGAGGAGACTTGGTGGAATAACTGGTCAAAAGCCACAGTTGTCCCTGGGAGAGGTCTATGGGCTCTTCTGTCATGCCAAGCACTGTCCAGAGCTTTTCATAAAAAGTTACTTCTTACTAATTTAGACCCTTGTTAAATTGGGTCTGGTATTAAAAGATCGCATTTACTGCCTGGAAATGTTTAGCATTAAACCAAAGGCATGTGAGGATTGTGATTAGATTGCTTTTTTAATACTTTTTCCTTCCATTAGCTGCAATGAAAATAATCAAGCAAAGGCACAGAAAAAACTATCAGGTTTTAATGGTTCTCTAATAAATCCTTACCTACTCAGTTTATTTCTTAGGGTACGTTGTATAGTCTTAGCCGTTCTAACAGTTTGTAACATGCTGCCAGACCTTTAACAACATGAAGCAGCACCTCACTAGGAGAAGAATGTCGTTATGGTGCTGTTTCAGGAGTATTGGATGAGTCCTGCTACACTCAGAGGACTGCCTCTGGCTGTATGAAACATTTTCTCCAAGAGCATGTTAGGATGACAATGGGACAGAAACATCTTGTATGTCTTAAGGAAGCAGTAGGGTGCAACTCTGTTATGCGTAATTCATGGGGTTTTATCCCTTTCATGTTCCCCAAAACTGACAGTGAACCTAATCCTGCTCCCATGTGGTGGATAATGGAAAGGCTCCAACAGTGCTTTATTTCTGAGCAGATGTGCCTGTATTATAGATGCCCATTGCAGGTAGGAAACTGGGCAGAGGGAGGGTGGCCAAGGCAATCATCCTAACAGAAGCAGAAAGTCAAATAGAGGACATAGAGCAAATGAAGAGGGGAGGAGCTCTGAAGATGTCTTCTGTTCATCCGGTCAATGTGTCTGCCTGTTTCCAATTACATTACAAGGAGCTGGCAGAAAGCCTCAATAGGATTCCAGCCACCTAGCTCTCTTCTGAGTGCAGGTAAGTTTTAAGATAAAAGGAGGTGGTCAATACCCAGACCTTTACCACAACCACTCTGTGAGGGCTTTCTCGGTATCCTCAGGGCCTTGTTCCCTCTTGGACCTGGGGAGCTAGAATCTGTAATTGCTTGCCCTTGAGGATGTACAGTGGCCATTTTAAGGGAGTGGAGGAGGAAAAGAAGGAAGGACAGATTATTTTCCACCCAGAAGTCAGAGAAAAGGTGCTTTGAGAGTATCTGAGCAGTTAGGTAATTTAGTCAGGAAAGAACACTGTTTCCAAGGCTGTTCCTCTTCCTGGACACAGCTTTACCCATATAAAGTTTCTCATATAAAATTCATACATCTTCCCAGGAGCTGAGTCTGGAGCTAGGCTCACGTGGTGTCTTTCTGGCTTTACGCCTCCCTGGCTGGCAGCACAGGTCCAGCTTTGACACAAGAGTGGAACAAGCTTTTGCCTAAAACACTCCACAGCTGTTTGGCCCATCTGCTCTCTGCTTTGATACAGGCTACAAGTTTGAACTTCCTTAAGCTGACCAAGGCACAGAACTGAGGTTTTCCCAGAATTACGTTATTTTTTTCTTTTCAAAAGAGTGCATACTGCCATGGCACGTAAGATGAAATTCCTGTTTCGGCAGCAGAGGTACTTGTTGCTTAGAGAACTCTCAAGCAAAACAGCAGTGACAGTGATGAAATCGGGCAAGTGAATTCCACTGCCAGTGGCTTTGATATATATCAAGACAAACTGTGTATAACTCCTATCGTAAGTCACGGCACATTTCTGATCCTCCCTGTGCAAAGCATGGGATGCTGCTGTCTTTGTTCTAAAGCCAAAAATATTTTTGTGGCAGGAGGGATGAGTCTTTGTTTCTCAGAGCAGAAAATAGCCAGGGATTATTAATGTGGGGTTCCAAACAGAGGCCTGGTTCTACCAGTTATTTATTTTAGCCCCTGTATAGAAAAATTCCAGATTTTTCCATTTCGATGTAGAGATTTACATAAAGATTTTGGGATAGAGCAGACTGACTGACGTGTTGGTAGACCTTTGTAGAAAAGGTCTGCCTTCCAATGACAGGCACAGCTTCTCAATTCACTTCAAAAAACACTAAACTCATGACAAACCAAAGCTGTAACTTTATAATAAGGTGCTACAGAACCCCATTGCGTAGGGTGAAAAGTTTGGATTTTGCTCAGGCAGTTTTAGGAGCATATGACTGGATCTTCACTTTCTGGAGAACATTCTAGCACATTGGCTAATCTGTATTCTAAGGGTTTGGGATAAGTGAAAATGTCGGCTGATTTCTATATGAAGACCTACAGCCAGTCATGGTTATTGCATAAAAGGACATACTGACATGTAAGTGTGATGACCTATATAATTACAAATCTGTCAGCCTGACTGAGATCCTGATAAAATAATGTAACAGTTGATATGAGACTCAATTAATACAAATTAAAAGAAAAAAATATATAATTAATGCTAATCAACCTGCAAAATCTTATCATGCCAACTTGGAAATCTGGTTGACGAACAGAATAGCATCAAATTACAGCTTTCATGAGGCATTTGACTTGGTACCACACAATTTAAATCACATGAAAGTAAAGTCATGCATACAAAATGTTTTCAAAACTCGTTAAATGGCAGGTTTTAAAATGCTTAATAAAAAGGGAAACTATTAAATGGATTCTTTGTGAGAGAGACCCACTTAGGCTAATTTTTGTTTCTGCATTGATTTGCATTTCCAACAATGACCTGGGAAAAATGCAGTCATTACTCATGACATTTGCCAATGACAAAAACCTTGGGGAAATAATAGGCTGATATATAGTGATGGTGTTATATGGAGATAGGCATGTAGATACTGGGTAGGACTGAAAAGCTGAACCCTGGCATAGCTTGTGCTTTTAAATAGCCAATGGCAGCACTACCCAGTGCCTGTGGCATCCATCTCACCTCATTTTAGTCTTCTGAAAGTGCCTGGTGTAAACCAGTCACAGATTCTTGTCGTTCATGGAGACAGTTGGATACCCATCAGAGGGCACTCTAGCCAAGCAGTTTTAGGCAGTTGTGCTGGCATGGGATAAATTGTTTTCTGGAAGGTCCAGTTTCTTTCCACTGTCTACAGAGAGAGCACAGGTAACAAATACATTTATAGCTACTGGATAAAATAGTTAATCCTAGAAGGCAGTGATGCAGAAAAAAATATGGGGATGGATTATCAAGGAAGTCAATGGCCTGTAGCCCCCTCTTTTGTTATTTGCTGGCTGGGAGATGCTCTGGTATCATACAGTTTGTCCATGGAGCACAGATGTGTGCTTAGAGCCTTGGAAATATGGTGATTAAGTAGCAACACCCAAGATCTTTGTGCATTATCACTGAGGTCCTTGGATATTTATATAAAGGGGGTAATATAAATTAGAGTAGGGGCATTAGGCTTTCTGTTATTATTAGACTGCTGAATCAAGTTCCTGTGAATACAGTCTAAAAAAGGACCATGATAAAGGGAAAAATGCTGGAAGAAAAACCACAGGATTGGTTAGAGGTTGAGAAACATGCCAGTCAGGGAAAAGCTTAAAAATCATGAGCCATTTAGCTTGTCAAGGAGAAAATCAGAAGGGTCACAGCTACCTCCCGGAAGGAGGATATTGATTCTAGAAGGCTATTCTGTCTAGTGGACAATGACATATCAAGGTGAAAGTTGGAAATAGACAAATTAAGATGAGGAATAAAAGGCATACTTTTCAGTGTGGAAAGTCATGGAAGTATTGAAGTTATATATTTGTCATCACTGAGAATCTCAAAGGCAAGATTTGATGTTTTCCTAAAACCAGTCAAGTGGTTTCAAGCTGTACTTAGGAATGTGTGGGGTCTATTGATTACTTCTAAGAGGTCTGTAAAGGTGACAAAGAAAAGCATGTTCATATGTACTGTACTACAAACCACAGATTAAATTTCTAAGTGGTTCTGTAGTTTACTGGAAAATGACAACTCTAAAAATGTACCTCCAGGGATTAATTTGAGGCAGCACTGTGATTTCTGTTGTGTAGGAGGGGAGGCAAGTGATGGCGACTGCCCCATCCCCCAGTTCATAATCTGTGGATGATTTGAGAATGAGCAGAGTAGGATGGGGAAACCTCTCAGAATTCCTGAAATGTGTGTCTTAAGTAAATGAGTGTAACCATGATGGAAGACCGAAGGAATGCAAGGAAAAGGTAGAGCAAAGCCATTATATTCCTGGAATGAGAAAATAGGGTCAGATAATTACAATACCCCGTAGGGACCAAGACACAAAGAGAAATGCAACATAGTGATTCACAGCCCAGATTGACTATTGGAGCTACAGGCAGCAGTTCAACAACATGCAAAGACAATCCCAGTGAAACTGATCCTTTCAGGTGTTTAGATTATCAAACACAAGACCAAGCACTGCTGCCTGGTATCACTACAAACTTGGTGATGATTCACAGGAGCGCATGTTAAAACACTCTGAACAGTAGAACTGGGCCACAGACCTGCAACTAATGCTGCTGTTCATCCTCCTTCACCAGGCAGCTGCAGGCAGCTTTGATTTATCCAGGTGTTTGTTTTTTCCTCTTGTCTCTGCACTGCTGCAGGATGCTCTGCCCTCCTCCCTTTCAATGTACAACTGCTTCCCTTCCCAACTCTTGAATGACTTTTACTGGCTGTGTGTAACTTTTGGCTAATTCTCCACTGCTAGTGTTAGAGACAAATATTGCACTACTGACACACACATGGGGAGGGAGAGAAAAAGGATGTCCCAGGAGGAACAAGTGCATTTATTACATTTTGAGAAACTGCTGTAGCATTCACAGTCTCCCAGTGGTGCTGAGTGATCGGGCCAATTGATACGGGCAACCCTGGCTGCACATCCAGACTGGGGGATCAGATGCTGGAGGCCAGCCATAATGAGAGGGATTTGGGGGTCTTGGTCAACAGCAAGTTCAACATGAGGCAGCAGTGTGCCCAGGCAGCCAGGAGGTCTAACCATATCCTGGGGTGCATTGCAGCTGGTCCAGGGAGGGGATTGTCCCGCTCTACACTGCTCTGGTGTAGCCTCACCTCGAGTACTGGGTGCAGTTTTGGGTGCCACAGTACAAGAGGGACACAAAACTATTGGAGAGTGTCCAGAGGAGGGCAACAAGGATGGGGGAGGATCTGGAGGGGAAGTCTTATGAGGAGAGGCTGAAGTCCCTTGGTTTGTTCAGCCTGGAGAAGAGGAGGCTGAGGGGAGACCTCATCGTGGTCTATGGCTTCCTGAGGAGGGGGAGTGAAGGGGCAGGTGCTGATTTCCTCCCTTTGGCAGCCAGCAATAGAACCCAAGGGAATGTTAAGAAGATGTGACAGGAGGTTTAGGCTGGATATTAGGAAGAGGATATTTTTTGATATTAGGAAAAAATTCTTCAATATGATGGTAGGGGATCACTGGAACAGGTTGCCCAGAGATGTAGTGAAGGCCCCATCCCTGGAGATATTCAAGGTCAGACTTGGTGAGGCTCTGAGTGACCTGATCTAGTGATGATATCTCTGCTTGCTGCAGGAGGGTTGGACTAGATGACCTTTAAAGGTCCCTTCCAACCTAACACACTCTATGATTGTAAGAGGTTCTTTACTGAGAGGGTGGTTGGGCACTGGAACAGGGTCCCCAGGGCAGTGGTCACAGCACCAAGCTTGACTGAAGTCAAGAAGCACCTGGATGATGCCCTCAGTCCCATGCTCTGACTTGTCTGGCCCTGTGTGGAGCCAGGAGTTGGACTTTATGACCCTTATGGGTCACTTCCAACTCAGGAGATTCTGTGATTCTGTGATACAGCGTGCATGCATTGTACAATGATGCTTTCAAAAAATGGATAAGAGCCTCAATGAAAGAAGAAATGTTGCCCTCCGGAGGTTAAGTAGGATTTTTTCCCCCTTCGTTGGTATCAGAAAGAGAATTTAGATTTAAATTCAGGTTTAAAAATAATAGGTTACGCTTTCTCATAAGTTTCTCTTAATAAGAAAATAATACCTTCAGGAAGACTGCTGCTTCCATATCCCAGTTCAGATTCATAGATTTAAAGGATAGAAGAGACCTTTCTAACACAATATAGATGACTTCTTTCATAAATAAGCTGAAGTGTTTTGCTGTCTGACTTCCTGATCTGTTTTTTTGAGAGTTAGCATGGTGTCTTTTAGAAGAAAATATCAAAACTTGATTTTAAAATAGGAGACTAAATGTTACAGTATCTTGAGACAGAGAATCCCTCACCATCAATGTGAAGTAATTCAAGTGATTAATGACTATTTTTAAAGATTTGTGATTTTTTTCCCCCCCTCTGGATCGTGTACTGTGTATGAACAGTAATGATTTATCAGGATCCTTGGCTTGGTCTTTCAATATATTTGGATACAAGTAATCTGAACCTACTGCTCTGGACTTTGCGAAACAGTTGTCCTCAAGCCACAATAACATCTACTTAACCACTTTGTTATTTCTATGATTCCTTCTTTAACAACCTGTCAAAATAAGGTCAGATTTTGTTTGTCTTTGATATAATATATTTGGTTAGAGAACTGTCACTTAATTTTTAGAGAAAATTTGGAATGTTTTATTACTGCTAGCCTGAGATCTCTAGGATCGGAGGTTTCAGACTGAAATTTCTCATAATTCGTGGTTTCTGTCTGCACATTGTAGGTATTAAGAAATAAAGCATCCACTTTTGGTAAGACAGAGAACAGTATGGTGTAGGTTCCTCTCCTTGTTACTCTGCCCAGAAATTCCCTCTGGATTAGTGTCTATTCTCTCCTCTGAGACAGGAAGAATTTTCCTTCTCCAGCACATGAGAACACCCAAATTCTGTAAATCATTATCTTGTAAACAACTTAGAACATGCCATCTGAGCAGTGCTGTAAAGCCTGAAATGCACCTCGATGCTGAACCCTCAGAGTAACCTGTGCCTTGGCACCACAAAGATAGCATGTGAACTTCCTGCCATCTACTCTGTTGCCGATTTGGGCAGTTGATAAGACACCTACAAGATCAAATGCCTCCTGTTGCTGATTAAAAATTCCCCCTCAGTTCCCTGAGAGCTGAAGTTCTGAGCAGCCACCATACATGTGTCCTATACAAAGTCCTCTAATCAGCCATGTATATCATCAGACGTTTATTGTAATATTTTCAGGATTTTATGAGTGAACCTTCTAGTTATGTAAATTTTTCATCATCCTCCTCCTGAGTTACAGCTTGCCTTTCATCCTTTGTCATCAGTTTTACAGAACACTGCTTACTCGCCTTGTCAACACTGTTTCAAAACTGCTGAGCCATGACTCTGGGCTTTTTTTTTCCCCTTTCCTTCATGGGTAATTTCATTCCTCTTTGAGGTCTGGGTGCACATGTGCTGTGGAGATAGTAAATGTGATTGTCCAAAAGCCTCAGCCACGTTTTTTTCTGTTCTTCTTTCTGACTCAAGAATTTTCTAACACCATTTACAAATAGGGAAATTCCTGGCTTACTAAGAACCCCTTTTCCATCACAGACCATCACAGTGCTGTCTGTGGTTTTGTGTTGAGGAAGCAAATTTGTACTTCCTCTTGACAGGTCTGTATTTCACAGATACAGCAAAATGAAGGTTTTTTGTTTTGGTTTGGGTTTTTTTTGTTGTTATTTTAGAATCAATAAGGGGAGTACTACAAAATGATGAGGGGACTGCAGCATCTCTCATATGAGGAAAGGCTGAGATAGCTGGGTCTGGTTAGTCTGGGGAAGACAGAGGGGTTCTGATTAATGCTTATAAATTTCGAAAGGGCGGATGTCTAGAGGATGGGGCCAGATTCTTCTAAGTGGTGCCCAGTGACAGAACAAGGGGCAACAGGCACAACTTGTAACATTTCTTAACATGAGAAAATACTTCTTCACTGTGAGGGTGACAGAGCCCTGGGACAGTCTGCCCAGAGATGTTGTGGTGTCTCCTTCTCTGGAGATTTTTAAAACTTGCCTGGATGGGATTCTGTGCAACCTGCTGTAGGTGCTGCTGCTTTAGCAGGAAGGTTGGAATAGATGATCTCCAGAGGTCCCTTCCAACCCCTATCATTCTGTCATTTTGTGAATCTATGGATTGGACTTAAAGTCTGGAGGGACTGTTAAATGGAAAAATCCAGTACGAAAGGGTCAGAAGTACAAAACTCTGATACTCAAAACTGTACCCCCCCGAGCTTGTATCGTAGAATCAAGGAATGGTTTGGGTTGAAAGAGATCTCAAAGATCTTCTAGTTCCACCCACCCCCTGCCATGGGCAGGGACACCCTCCACTAGCCCAGGCTGCCCAAAGCCCCATCCAACCTGACCTTGAACACTGCCAGGGAGGGGGCAGCCACAGCTTCTCTGGGCAGCCAGTGCCAGGGCCTCACCACCCTCACAGGGAAGAATTTTTTTCCTAATAATCTAAATCTACCCTTCTTCAGTTTAAAACCGTTACTCCTTGTCCTATCCCTCCATGCCCTTGTAAACAGTCCTCCAGCTTTCCTGTAGAATTTTTCAGGTAGTGAAGGACAACATTAAGGTCTTTCTGAAGCCTTCTCTTCTCCAGGCTAAACGAGCCCAACTCTGTCAGCTCTTCCTCATAGGAGAGGTGCTCCAGCCGTGTGATTATTTTCATGACCCACCTCTGGATTCACTATAAATTTCTATGTCTTTCTGGTACTGGAGACCCCAGAGCTGGACACAGTAGTCCAGGTGGGATCTCATGAGAACTGAGTGGAGTCTCTCAACCTGATGGCCATGCTATTTTTGATGCAGCCCAGGGTGCAATTGGCTTTCTGGGCTGCAAGTGCACATTATCAGCTGATGTCCATTTTTTCATCTACCAGCACCCCCAAGTTCTTCTTGGCAGAGCTGCTCTCAAATCCCTTCATTCCCCAGCATGTATTGGTACTGGGAGTTGCCCCAGCCCAGGTGCAGGTCCTTATACTTGGCACTATATATCTTAAAATCCACTCTGTGCTTACACTTCATTTTTTTTCAGGGGAAGTAATTTTACATCGTACTGAAAATAGGACCCATATACAACAGAGTACAGTATATAAGCAACCAGGTTTTCAAATGGAGTTTGCACATTAAGCATAATTTCTTTTTTTTTTTTTCTTTTAGATATGTGCAGTTTGCAAATCAGCCTGTTAAGAAAAAAGTCTTTTCGGTCTGCCTTAGATGGCATGACAGGAGACACTAAACTTTATCTTAGGGGCAGCAGTGAGAATGATTTATCTCTGGTTCTAAATTAGTGGGAATACATTCAGGCTGCCCAACTCTTTCTTCAGATCGCATTGTCATACAGAGGAGTTGAGTTCACTGTTTTACGCATATACCACATTAACATAAACTAGTTAACCACCTGGCATTGGTTAAGCAGAATTTATGTTGATACTGTGCTAATGACCTTGCACTATCTTTAGACTAAATCAGTCTCCTGGGGGAGAACCCAACAAAGCATACTAATTCAGTACATTCTGAGGAAGAAGCATGTACAGTAAAATATATTTTGCCGTTTATCTAGCTCCATTTTCATTCAGAAGTATTTTCTAAATTAAATACTGAGGCCCCTCCAGAGGCCTCTGGAATGGCAAAATGAGATAAAAAAATGCACAGAAAAAAGGCAAACAACAAAAGATTTGGTCACACTTACAGTCATTGTGGGCTTTTAAAAATGCTGGTGTACTGTATTAACAGGCGTAAGAATAACCTGCTCTTAATGTAAACTTGAAAAACAAACTTAGAAGGCTACACAAGATTTAGGAGACTAAACTTGGTGCAAACACCACAGGCCGCCTTTACAGTCTGGGAGAGGAACAGGTGCCACCATAGAGTGGTTAGCCTAGCATGCCATGTTCATACTTATCTGAGAAAGTGCTGAATTCCCCTTGCCCTTCTACCCCCTCTGATGGCTTTCTCTTAATCCAGTGACATAAGACAACTAAGGGTGATTAGTGCAGACTTAGATTTCTGTCTTAAGGAGACGTGAGTTAATGCAGATAAATTTCAGCCCCAAAAAACACAGCAATCAGAAGTCAGAAAATTTCAGAAGTAAAATGGTTTATGAATCTTAATTCAGCCTTCTTTTACATATGGAGGACATATGCTTTAATTATTAGGCATGCAAACGTCTATTTTTCAGGGGATTCAGTACACATAGTGGAAAAGATATTAATCATGATTTTGCAGCACGAAGTCTGTAGATATTTTACTTCATTTGTTGCAGAATTGAAAGTTATGAAGTGAGGGGGGAGGAGGTGGATGGAAAGGTATACTGAATCTCTAAGGTAGTTGAGTGCCATGAAAGGGTTTCTACACCCGCCTGTTTATGTTGCTACACAGATGACGTAAAACAGATTTCTCACAGCTGGTCTCTAGTCCTGTGTTTCTCATTTTCTGGATGCTCAGCTGGAGACAGTGGGGTCTGACTTGAAGAAGTGCAGAGCACGCATAACTATATTTGAAGTTAACAAAAGCTGTTTCTTGAATATGCGTAGTGCTATATAATGCCAAGCATTATAAATCTTAGTATCTAAAAATAGTGGTAACTATTTACCTTAGTCTTTATGCACCCCGATCCCATTTGAGATAGGGGATGATGTTATACTTCACTAAACACTGCAGCACCTATATTAAATGTATATATTCTGCCAGATGAAATACCGTATCTAGCCATAGATATGTCTGTAACATAGATAAAAGTGACAGTTTTTAAACAGGGTTCACATGTTTTAGATATCTGTCTAACAATAAGCTGAGTTGCATCCAAGAAGTAACTGTTTCTTTTTTTCAGTGACGCTAAGGGAAGCCCAAAGCGTCTGTTCAGGGGCAGACATCAGAGCTGCAGGTATCTGAGGGCAGGACAGGTGAAACCTGGCTTCTGTGATCACCATTTTGGGCACTGAATGCGTCAGAAATTATAAAAAAAAAATAGTCCCCAATCATGTTACTTGTTAGTTGGCTTCGTGATAGATAGAGCATGAGAGACCAAATTAAGGTTGCACAGAATGCCTTGTGAAAGCTTGGCATGGCATTTTTATTAGAAGTGTAATAGTTACTCTCTGGGAATGAAAAGGCATCAGGCTGAGGCAGATGCTTGGAATATTACATTTCAGCTCAAATGGTTAGTCTGAAAAGAGGCTCTTACAGGTAGGAAAGAAGGGTGTTAATAATAGGTGGGTTTACCAGCTCTCCCTGAGAAACTTCCATCCTTTCTCGGTTCTGTGACAGGCAGCAGATCTTGCCTGGGAGCCCTGTAAGCCTGTACATGTCTCAGCAACAGTCCTTTGTTCAGTATGCCCCTGGAGTTAGTAAAGACATTGCATTTTCAAAGCTTTTTACAAAAATAGCCCAATCATCAGGGCCTCTCTCTCAAATCTAGATAGTTGCTGACACTACATTCACACTCCAGAGATAGGGAAAATATTGGTTACAATTATGTATCTGATGGCACAGGTAACAAATGGCAGTCCAAGTTTAACTCATTAGGATAAAATGCCTAAAAAAAGTTTCTCTCTGAATCTTCCTGGCAAAGCTGCTCTGTACCATTGCATTTACGACGGTGACTTTGCACACTGATATTGCAGACTTCTGTAAAAGGAAAAGGACCTTGACTAAACACCTAAAACTGTTTGTGTGATATTGTCACTTAAAACATCTCAGGGACTGCAGTGCCTGGCAGGAGGTGATTGTTCCTCTTGATTCGCAGTTCCCCAGGCACAGTTTACTTTAAACTTTCGAGGTATCTTTCATCTGTTCTCTTGGTGTAGGTCTTAGGATACTGTTTGAGCCACCAGCACTTGCTGCCATTGCCTTTTTTTTCTAACTTCCTTTCATCTGCACTATAATTGTTTGGATGCTTCCCTGGATGATGGAAGTCAGCAGGATCAGGCATTAGAAGCTCTGCTGTAGGCTCACTCTGGCAGTATTGCAATGGAAACTTTCATTAAGCAGGGGTAGATCATGCGAACTTCTTATTAGCCATTATGAACCCACTGAACAGTGTATGAGAATTCAGTGACCTTCCTAGGCAGGGCATTAACATCTAACATATTGGAAATGGGCTTTGGCAACATGAATTCTAAGCCTGACTCGATTTAGTTTTCTGCAGGACACCAAAAAGCTGATTTAGACCTGTATTTCCAAAATTGCCTCCTAATATTGGAAACCCAATTTTCAAAGGAGTGAATCGTCTGCAGCCACAGTAGATATCCCGACATTACATTTGTATGTCTATCACAGTTGCGAATTTACTTGGGAAGGGAGAAATGGACCATGAAGTTTTTCATCATTCCATTAAGACTGACCAATTGAACACATGATTAGGGACACTTGTATTGCTACCATTCCCCACTGTCAGTTTAAATAAGAGTTGTGGGGCTACGTACTGTCTTAGAGGTTTTGGAGGGATCTGCTATTTGTATGGCAGCTGCCCTATATCAGAAGTCAGTGGAGGGGGGATCTGGAATCTGAATTTACCCTGTGCGAATCTGCACGGCTAAAAAGTGATGTGTCACATGGGGACTGCTATGTGTAGACAGCTGTTTGAGACCGAGCACGTCATGAGGTTGGTGCAAATCTGACACCGAGCAAAAACTCCAATATAAAACCCTATGAACATTTACCTATGAAAGAAATATCCTTGATTAAAACCTCAGGACTACTGAATCTGCTGCTTTGATCTTCAGTCAGTTGTCAAAATAAACTAGCCTGGAAGAAAATCAGCTGAGTCACTGAGATCTGAAAAGAACAATTTGTAGAGGACATCATGTTTGGGCTCTTTCTTGGATAAAAAGAGATAAAAGAGGTTTACTGCAGATTTAAAGAAAGCATTAAAACATTTTCTGATAAAAACTCAGTTTTGACATAAAAGGAATTTAAGTAATTGAAAACAGTGGTGTACACACCTGCGCACACGCAACACACACACACATGTAGAGTCTCTTAATATATGGCATCACTAAGTGCAAATAGTGCCTGACAAATTTGGTGGCCTTCTACAATGGGTTTACAGCATTGCTGGATAAGGGAAGAGTAACTCATATTGTCTACTTGGACTTGTGCAAAGCATTTGACATGTCCCACATAAGATACTTATCTCTAAATTGGAGAGATGTGGATTTTGATGGATGGACCACTCAGCGGATAAGGAATAGGCTGGATGGTCGCATTCAGAGAATTGCGGTCAATGGCTCAATGTCCAAGTGGAGACCAGTGATGAGTGACATTCCTTAAGGGTTGGTACTGGGACCAGCACTGTTTAACATCTTTATCACAGACATGGACAAGTGTGCTGATGACACTAAGCTTTGTTGTAGAGTTGACATGCCTGGAGGGAAGGGATGGCATCCAGATGTGCCTTGACAGGCTGGAGAGGGGGGCGTGAGCAAACCTCATGAAGTTCAACAAGGCCAAGTGCAAGGTCCTGGACATGGGTTGGGGCAATCCCAAGCACAGCTACAGTCTGGGCAGAGAATGGATTAAGAGCAGTCCTGAGGAGAAGGACTTGGGGTGTTTGTGGATAAGAAGCTCAGCATAGCTGAGCAATGTGCATTTGCAGCCTAGAAAGCCAACTGTATTTTTCAGTATCATCATTTCATCTGTCCCTTTTGCTCTCGCTTTAAGCGTAATCACTATCAGAACAGTGATGGCAGGAAAGCATCCCTTTTCTGAAGCCCAGTACATGTCAAGGCCAAGTTCTGCACCTGGAATACCCCCAGTATACAATACAGGCTGGGGAATAATGGGATTGAGAGCAGCCCTGCCAAGAAGGATGTGGGGATACCTATAGACAAAAGACTGGACATCAGCTGACAATGCACCCTGGACTGCAATAAAAGAAGTTCGAGGGAGGTGATTGTACCCCTCTACTCTACTTTCATGAGACTGCGCCTGGAGTACTGCATCCAGCTCTGGAGTACCCAGTGCAAGACAGACATAGAGCTGTTGAAGCGAGTCCATAGGAGGCCAAGAAGATGATCAGAGGGCTGGAGCACCTCTCTTCTGAGGAAGGGCTGACAGAGTTGGGCTTGTTCAGCCTGGAGAAGAGAAGGCTTTGGTAGACCTTATTTTGGCCCTTCACTACCTGAAGGGGCATACAAGACAGCTGGAGAAGGACTTTACGAGGGCATGGGGTGATAGGATGAGGGGTAATGGTCTTAAACCAAAGGAAGGTATATTTAGATTATCTATTAAGAAGACTTTCTTCCTTATGAGGGTGGTGAGGCCCTGGCACAGGCTGCCCAGAGAAGCTGTGGCTGCCCCCTCCCTGACAGTGTTCAAGGCCAGGTTGGCTGGGGCTTTGGGCAGCCTGGGTTAGTGAAGGGTGTCCCTGCCCATGGGAGGGGGTGGGTGGAACTAGAAGATCTTTGAGGTCTCTTCCAACCCAAACCATTCCTTGCTTATATCATTCTGTGATTCCATGATATTTTCAGAAGAGACCCTATTCTATGTTTGTCATCAGATCTAGTCATTGATGAAAAGGAACTAATTTCCAGTAACCTAGGTCTGTGACTATAAGGCAGATAGCCAATCTATGATTTACAGTTGGACCATTTTTGTGTTATATTTTCTTAGTGTTTTCATAAACAAAATAAGGATAATAACTCTCTACAGAAGGAGTAATAATGCATTCTTCTAAATTCTGCTCAGAATGCAGAGAAGAAAAAGCAAATGAAGTGTAAGGGACAATTTTTATTTGCCTGACAATTCCCTGTTAAATTTTAAATTGTGTAAACAGAGGTTTAGATGAAAAATGAGAAGTGTTGCTCTTATATTAGGTATTTGAAAAGCACAAAGAAAAAAATGAATCCAAGAAAGATGAGCTTTCTTAGCTTGAAATTCAGCCCATAAGTACAATGGAAGGAGCTATGGTTTAACAAACTGAATCAGGAGTGTTATTATGTTCTTATTTAAAAGTCTAACAGTAGAACAGTAGGTGGTTTTAATAGCTTTACTCCCTGTCAATTGATGTGTATTTTCAGGTACAGTCCCAATGCAATTGCCAGCCATTAGCCATAGTCCAAATAATTAATTACTAGCTGTAGCCCAACTAAGCAATTATTAATGTATGCTGAACTACCACGTGCAGCCTTTATCGGTTACTTTACCTTTATCCCAAGTTTTAAGGTACCCAAGACGATCATTTTTCCCTTTGAGAGGGAGTGATGGAAATGTCCTTGGACTTACTTACAACCAGAACTGATTTATGAGCAGGAGTTTATTTGTAGTTTTTTGTTAGTCTCCATTAAACTTTATTAATTTAAAAAATGGATATACAGCATTTTAGCCATGCCTGGTTTGGTAAGAATATCTCACAGTTTTAGTAGATTAATCTTTTGGGAGCTTACACTAATTTGTATCTTTTCAGGAGTACTGAACCTCAAGTGGCAGTCTATTTAGTGGCAGGATAAAGTGTCTCAGTGTGTTCCACACCTGCTGAATCACTGTCTTAGGTACAATCTAAGTAATTTGAGACCCTGTGTAGGTCATACAGATGTGTTAAGAGTTGGTGAAATCACAATACCTTCATGCCTTCCTTTGATTTGTAATCTAACATTACCTTAATTTTCCTCCTACCTCCCCAAATTCACATTTTCTTCCTTTTTTTCATAGCTAGTCTCAAACTTTGTTATCCACATCATAGGTTTTCTGAAGGCAAGTATATTGGCCCATGCTGTAGTAATCTTCCTTAATTGATTTGGGATGTCTGCCAGTCTCTTCTATTATTCTGTGCTGCTATCTTTATACGACTGGCTTTTATCCAAATGCTGTCATCTTTTGCATTCTCTTTATCCCATTGCTCTTTTTTGCTGAAAGACCATGTTCTTCGCCTGAGTGTTGCCCCTTCATCCCTCATGCTTGCAGTGTAAAAGGTACAAAGGGCAAGCTTTCTATAAATTTCGATCCCCATGCTTGGCCTTCCTGATATTTTCTCTACTCTTTTTGGTTAAGGCAGTTTTTGCATAGCATTCATCTACTTAATAAGATGACATTTAAAGGTATGATTAATTTTACTCCCATTTAGTACTTTGGTGAACTTATTTTTAGTGCCTTAATTTTTTCTTGGTATTTTACTTTTTATTTTCCACTCTGTATTTGATTCATTAAAGAAAAGGATGTGATTCAGAGTCAGAACACTGTGCCATCATCATGTTCCCATAAAGGTTTCTTATGAAGCTTTTTGATTTCTGTAAAACATGATGTAAAAGAGAGGAATTTATAATGAGATTTAATGTAATTGAAAACCAACTTGGTTTTGTACTGGGGATCGTTATGTTTTCATCTTCATTTTAAGGCTCATAACGTATATAACTTCTTCTAGATTAAAGGAAAGAAGCTATTCCAAGACAGCTGAAAATTCCTGTGTTGTGGTTATATTTGATTGCTTTTACACAGTACAGATCTTTTTTCACGTGTCATCTGCTGCAAAATGAGCTCTGCTCTAAAAAACATAGAAGAAAAGTAGTTCTTTGGTATCTTGCTATAAATTATCAGCACTGATCTACAGAGGAAGAAATATAAAATTCAATTTAATTATGGACCAAGGCAAAGTCACATACAAGCAATTTCCTCAATGCATATTTTGTTAGTATTTAATCCAAATCCCATCTGAACCAAAAGTGGTTTTTTTTTTCTCATTTCAGTGGTCTGTCAGTCAGACCATTAATCCTTGGATAATAGAGCAACCATATTCAGCACAGTGCATTATGATTCCCTTAGCCAAATACGTGGCTAATTCAGTCAGTCGAAGTAATGTGATTAGTAATAGGCCCCTCTGTCAGGTTAACGTTGATAAATTAAGTATTTGCTAAAGAACAGGGCCTTTCAAAATTTGTGTTTGTGGATTTATTATCTGATCAGCCAGATGCCTATCACCAATTTAATGAAGACCTTGTAGCCATCCTCTCCTGTCTTCAGTTCATGAAATCATCAGTCACTCATCTTTTATTACTCCAAGAGCTAATTTTTTGCATATGGAAAAGCTTTCATGGGTGAACCCAGCTGGACCCTAGCTGTTCCAGTGAATGGAAAAAGCCAGTTTATTATGTTATTTTTGTAATCAAGATTGTGATTTTGGTGTCTATGTGTTTTAAGTACTGGAGAGCATACACATAGAAGTTGTAGATCTGATTCTGCCAACTATAAAGATTATTGTCTGAATGCTTTAGAGATGACACCATCTGGATGCCTTTCAGAAGTATTAGATTTCCTTTTGGATCATTATACAAATATTTATTTATAGATAGCATGTAACTGATTATAGATTTTTTTTGTACTAAAAATCATAAGGATTTATCATGCCTTTACCATATTTTATGTAATACGCTATGCGGATGTGATGCAAATACAATCTGTAATGTATGCTAATAGTCCCCATCTAGAATAGTATCTGAGCTGTTTTCAAAGTATGTTCATCTCCAGAATACGTCTCTCAGGCATTATTAATTATAAACTGCTGTTGTTTTACGGAAGGAGAACTGGAAAACGCAGGCTCTGTGAGCACTGCTTTGTGAAAGCAGATTCACCAGTTGACCATGTTACTCACCAGAAGGAGTGACGCATGGGCCAGGTTTAGGGTAAGTCAGCTGCTGCACGCAGTAGGAAAATCTCTACCTCCTGCATGGTAAGGCGCATCCAAAGGCACCCTTATCTGCAGTGACAGCAGATCCACCCCAGCAGCACATGCCTGGCCGTTTTCATTTCTTCCCTGCCTCCGCAATGACATCACAGGACTAATATCATGCATGCAAGAGAGAACAAAATTATTCATAAAAGGGACTGATTCACTGTTTGCAAGGGAAAGTGGGATTTTTAGTCAGTCTTCATTCTGGTTGCTTACAAGAATGTGGTAGATACCTGGAACCAGGTCTCCAGCATGTGCAAGCATGTAACATTGCTGTGACCAAGCAGCTCAGGTTCAGTATAGACACCATCACTGAGACTAGGTACTTGCTCTGTATCACACAGGGATTATGTGATAAAGTAGGAAATTCAATTCCCTGTTTCCACACCCCACAGTAGCCATTGCATCTTCTAACTGTCAAGTTATTGCCTATTTCTGAAGTTATGTAAGCAGTAAATATCCCATGTTCACAAAATCCTTAGAAGGCAGGACATGATAACCCTGTGTGCACGGGTATTAGCCCTGAACCCAAAGGCTGCAGTGTTCAACTATTGCAGATCGTAGACTTAAATTTTCTACTCAACTTGAAATTCAAGACAAAGCATCACAGAAGATCAAACCTTTGCAAGGTCTATCCAGATGACTCAGTGGGCTATTTTGCCATCTTGTCCTATAATTAACTGTAGCAAGTAGTAATTAACGAGGGTGCTTTAAATCCTTGATTTAATGTTCTTTTAAAATAGATACAAGGCAAATGGAACCCTGGACAATCTGTCTGGCTTTCTTTTCTCTAGCATTTCAAAGGCACCTAGAAACTTGGCTTCTAAGTACTACTAAGCAGATTTAGACCCAAAGGGCATGAGATACATAAAAATTAGTCTGGCTGTAAGAGAAAATGGAAAGGGCAGATTGGCAGCATTACATCAGAGAAGACAGTCTGTTCAGCATAAAAGAGGAATAGAATATGATACCAGGTTGGACTATCTCTTGAAACTCTTAGACTTCAGATGACATTACTAAGCTACTTTCTGTCTCATGCTTGTAGCATTATTATGTACAGAAGAATAATATAATGCTCTCATGTATTATTTATTATGTCCCCAACCTGTAGGTGCCTAATCTCATCTGGGGAGAATATTCAGAATTTGACTTCAAATTCACAGGACTTCCAGAGACGCCATAGCAAGCACAGCTGCAAACATGTGAACAAGAAAGCTCATATTAAAAATTATAGATAGGAAAGTGAACTACCAGTATAGCTCATTGCCACAAAATGTACTGAGTACAGGATTTTAGGAGGAAACAGAAAGCACTGGATTGTTCATGAGTAATGTGAATATCCAGGTTTAAAACAGAATTTAAACTGAACCAAAAGAATAATGAAATTAATTACTTGGGGTATATTCCCATAGAATGATGGGAAAAAGAGAACATCACTGTGTTAAATTATTTCATGTCTACAGGAGAAGGGTAAGGCAGTATGATCAGGAGACAGTGCTCATTGTGTAAGGGGAAGGTAAGGACTATTGTGGCATGAAACAAGTCTTTCATACTTGCATAACAGCAAGTTATTACAACTTCAGCCTTTTATCTGCTATGCCTGGAGCTTTAGACAAAGCCTAATCCTAATCATAGCATGATTCTTTCCTGTGGTAATTTCTAGGATGTGTGAGTGTGAAATACTCTTTGTCAAAAATATTCTTACTCTTTTTACTGAATGGAAAATATGAAGCAAGATGAAATTAATTACATAATGGGGAATGGTGCCTAATAGTCTAGTAATCAGAGTGGAAGTTATGAGATCTGCAGGGTGTTGCAGTTTTAGTTGCAGTGAATTGATACCTGGTTTGGGGACATGGGGATTACATTTAATTCTGCCCTTAATTGTGTGCAAATTGAGCAAACAGTGAAGCAGTTTGAGCTAGAGCAAAGAATATTAAATGTATAGGGATGCTTCCATATTCAGGAGAAAAGCCATTAATAAATGCCGAAGTGGGAACTTCTCACATCATGATAATTTCTTATGAATTCTGACCTGTTTTGTACTTGACTGTTAAGTCACAGAGCAGCAGCATGATCAACCAGGAAGTCTTCACTGTCTGATGTATAGTATCAGCTCAAGCTTTTCCCACTGGCCCAGAAAGATGATGTCATCTCAACCTCTGTTAGACTCACTGTGCAGAAATGTTCTTTCTCATAGCTTCTACAGTATTTTCCACTATGAAATTTGCTGTGCACTTAGTTTTCTATTCAAGGTTTAAGAGGGTGATGAATTTGTCTTTTTTTTGAGTTAAAAATGGTTGATTTAGCTGGTGAATCAATTCA
Source organism: Porphyrio hochstetteri (assembly GCA_020800305.1). NCBI lineage: Eukaryota > Metazoa > Chordata > Aves > Gruiformes > Rallidae > Porphyrio > Porphyrio hochstetteri. The sequence continues at coordinate 205,921,568 of CM036905.1, read as the reverse complement.
TCTGCTATTAGTATGCAAAACTGAACTGAAAATTCTTTGAAGATAGAGTAGGTGTCCAAATAATAATTTAAAAAAAAAGGTAAAATGACTGCAGATCAGTTAGACCATTCTCCTCACCAGGATAAAACATTTAGCGGTTGGAACCAGTCATTTATATATATTTCTGCTTAGAAGCGGCTCAGATTTTGTATTAAATGGGATGTATAATGAAAGGTAGAACAATGTAAGAAACAGAAAATGAATTGCTGTTCATGAAGAAGAGGTTCTTTCCTCCTTTCTCCTATACAGTTTAGCCTGACATTGTTTGGAAATGACATTGCCACACTTAACAAAGCCATCATTATCCCAGTCTCAGACACTAATAAGCAAGTATCTAAATTTAAATAAAGATACAGTGCAGGGGACAGATTTTTAAAGGTATTTGGGCACCTACTTCCTAGCCTTGTGCTATAATACCTTTTCTAATCAAGTTACATTCATCTATCAAGCACTTGCTATCCTAAGATAAGAATCTACTTTGCAAATATTATTTATTAAATTCTCAGGGCCCTGTCCATTAGGCAGTCTTTAGGACAGCCACTTTAAAGTCTGGTACATACAAATTCAACAGTGCTAAATGGATGAGGCACATCAATAGAAGAGCTGGGTCAAATACCTAGCGGTCTTAAATTCTAGCCCTCTACATTCAACATTTTTTATAAAGTTGCCTGTACATCATATAAAGGCCCAAAAGTGTGCAATTTAATAATGTTTCTTGTGCTCTCCCTGAGATTCAGTACATGGATGGTCTCCTAGAAGTCAAAACAAATGATTTGTAGATAGTTACAATCCCAGTTTTTAAGACAGAAGTGGCATTTTTCCAAAGCTCGTTTTGCCGCTAGTTTATTGCGACTTGTTAGATGTTGGGGGCTATTTTTCAGTCTTCAGTTCGGTGATTTGGTAATCTTTATTGTTAGAGATTATGGAGCTGTCCTATGTAGCTGTCTTTGCTATATGAATGGCAGCAGGAAGACATTGCCAAAGGTTAGAGTTCATTTTATTTGAACCGGAATAGAAATAGAAAAGATACTTAAGTCTGATTCTGTTTTTAGTTTTAGAACAGGTATTACAAAGTACCTCACTTGCAAAGCATCATCAGTGAACGCTGAATGGCATTCATAGCAGTATAAATTCTACAAGATGCCCAAGACAATTTTACAGTACAAATTTTGAAACTTTCTGCATAGGCAGACAAGCAGTATGTAAAAGGAATTCACAGGTACTGCTCAGCTGACATTAGCTGTAGTAGCTTGCATCCCATTAAGTGATATCCAAGTTGCTTTCATTTTCTCACTGTATTTCCACTCAAGGGAGACAGAAATTCTGCAACACTGGCAAGCCATAAAGTCGTAAAGGATTGTATATAAAGGACCTTCTTCATTTTTCCTGTTATTCCAGCTTTACTATTTGGACTAATAAAAAACGTTGCCATTATTTAGAGACTTTCCCGTGCCTGTGTTCTCAGGCAGCTGTCATTACACTGCTGCTGGGTGCTCGTCTGTGGCACTTTGATACAGAATGCTCTGAATACGGCGCAACTAATGAGGCCCTGGATCTGAAAAATGTCCTAAGCCTTATTTTAAATCCTGCAGATCCATCTTCAGATTGAAACCCCTTACAAGTCTAAGTGCAGGCACCCACTTAGTTATTTTGTTGAATGGGAATGCAGTGGTGTAAGAAACGGAAACCCTACTAAAAGATTTTAATAGTGTTTTGCCCTGTGTCACCATTTCCTAGGATATTATAACACCAATTGTGTAAACCAACATTACAAAAACCCACAAAACCAAAAAATCAGAAAATAATTACAGTGAAAAATAAATGAAGAAAAAGTAATTCTGAGCAATCTCTACTAAGAAAAAATTTTAAAAGTATGTATAAATAAATACTTCATCTGCTTCAGAAATATATGCTACAGTTATGTGAAAAGAAAGAATGAATTTTAACATTCACAGCCACAGTGCATTTTTTCATTGTAGTTTGTAAGCTATTATTATTTTATGTTACTGTAAGTATGCAAAGCCTTTTACACAGTGGCATGTAAAAACGTGTTTAGGTGGACTTTCAAACTATTTTTCATAGTTTGGAATTTTTTATTCTTAGAGATTGGACAAGGTCATTTGTCTATTCATTTCAATTATTTTCTCAGTTTCTTATCCATTGGGTTTAATAGTGTGGGTATTAAATGAGAATCATTAACATTTATGAATGATGCTGAATATTTTTCTACGTGTCTTGTCTGAGCATCAACAAATAGCACCAACCAAAACCAAAGCATAGGGGAATATATTTGCTAGAGGTTTGCTGTCTGCAGTTGGCTAGGAACAGAAATCTGTAAATTTTGAAAGGTTGAAGTAATGTAGTTGTCTTAAAGAATATGAAGGTTTTGAAAAAGTATTTAAAGTGTTAAAAAAAAAAGAAAAAAGAAAAAAGCTGTAGTGACTAAAAATAGATTATTTGCAAAGAGCTAAACCAACTCTGAATTCCTCTAAAAATGTACCAGGTACTCTTTTAGATGTGCCAAGTGTATCCTCTTTTTCCTTTTACTTTCTATAGATTTTTTACAAAATTTGCTGTGTGGTAAAAAGTGATGACTTCAAAATTTTTGTGGCTGATTGATGCCACTGTCAAGAGCCAAGATTTTGAGCTGCTTCAGTGCTGTCAGAAATCCATCCTTGTCACTTTTTAGGAATTGCATCATGTCAGTATTGTCCTCCAGGCCCAACTTTTAGCCACTGGTTTCTGATGGAATTGGGGGTTCTGATGTAATATGGGGGTTGTAAGAAGAACATGACTCTAATCCCATGCCTCTTAACAGTAAGGTTTGGCAGATGCTCTGTGCACTCATCCTGGGCAAGACACATGTCAAACTTCTATGGGGGCTGAAAGGTTTGGCTTCTAACCCATTAAGAAGCCCTTTTCAGAGGGCAGGCATTCTCACAGTCCATACTCATAAGCGGCCCAGTGTCCAAGCCCAGTAGAGGTGCCTTTAGCTTATCTCAGTAGGACCTACAGAGTCGTGCACAGCATCAAACCTAATTGATCACTGTACTCATACAGCAGGACCTGAGAAGAGGAAGGACTACTTTTCCTTTTGTGTGACAGCACGGTGGTTAAAGCATTTCACAGAAACATGTCAAATGCATGTCATAACACAGATCATAAAAAAGTTGTGCACTGACTTATCTAGACTTAAAAAGCAACTTAATTTTACTGGTCACAGAACCCCATTCCCTCTAAAATACAAAAGTAAGACAGGACTGAGAAAATGACAATGTTGAGTTTGTAACTACTTGAACCATTTTGCATTATCATGCTTTCCAAGAAAAAGAACAAAGATTTTATAGGAAAGGAAAAGTTATTCAGTAAAGAGCAAAAGAGAAGTTTTTTTAAACAGAGGAAAGTGCTTTATTTCTTTGTTGACATTGCTGCAGAAAGGGTAGGCAGAGGATGTACAGTTTTAACTATCATTTCTTCAAATCCAACATACATTTGGTGAGGAGAATAAACCACCCTTTCCCAACTTCATGAACAGGCAATCAGGTGATACACAGTATTATTAAGATACATAAAATTTATACAGACCCAATATCTATTAAAAAATCATATATAACAAAAAGGAAGATGAATAATGACGACAAGTAAATATCTAAGTCAAACAATTTTATAAGCATTTTAAAATTAAAACATCGCTATACTTCATTGCTGCCTATTTAACTGTTTCCAGTTTTTTCACTATCACCACATTCATCTATCTATTTTGCTCTCTCATGAAGCATAATCACAAGCAGAGCAGTGATAGCAGTAGAACATTTTCTCCACAGCCCAAAACATGTCAAGGCCAAGTGCAAGGTCCTGCACTTGGGTTGGTACAACCCCCAGTATCAGTCAGGCTGGGGAATGAAGAGATGGGGAGTGGCCCTGCCAGGAAGGACTTGGGGGTGCTGGTGGATGAAAAATTAGACATCAGCTCACAATGTGTGCTTGCAGCCCAGTAAGCCAACTGCACCCTGGGCTGCATAAAAGCAGTGTGTCCAGCAGGTCAAGGGAGGTGACTGCCTCCTCTCCAGAGACTCCACCTGCAGTACTGCATCCAGCTCTCAGATCCCAAGTATAGGAAAGACATGGAGCTGAAGAAGTGAGTCTAGGAATGACACAAAGATGATCAGAGTTTGTGTTGTTCAGCCTGGAGAAGGGAAGGCTTTAGGGAGCCTTTCAGGATATAAAGTAGGTTTATAAGAAAGATGAAAAGAGACTTTTTACGGGGGCTTGTAGTGATAGGACAAGAGACAACAGTTTTAAACTGGACATAAGGAAGAAATTTTTTACAGTGAGGACACTGGAGCAGCTTGCTGAGAGAAGTTGTGAATGCCCCATCATTGGAAATGTTGACAGTCAGGTTGGGGGCTTTGATGCTTTGTGGCAGGGAGATTGGAACTAGATGAACTGTGGGTCCCTTTCAGCCCAAAGCATAGCCTTGTGCTATTTTTTAGCTCTCAAAGCCGCAACTTGCCCCACTGACAGAGCAATCAATGGAGCATCTTTTCTACATGTCCAGGAATAGACTGGGCTCCAGAAACTGGAGGAGTTTGCGGAGGTGTGAGGCTGTCCTTGACACTCAGCTGATCTCGACACTTAGCTGACCTCGTGCTCTTTACACCTCAGCAGCACAGAAGTGACAGTGATGCAGAAACTGTTCTGGTTGTCATGCCATTTTAAAAAAAATGTTTGGAGCATAAGTGGTGTATGATTCAGTTATCTAAATCTGTGTAAGACTGTGGATGTTCTAGAGAAACTGAGGGTGTCTGACTGGTACCACTAAGGACGTGTAGAAGGCCTGTGCCCTTCTGCAGTACTATCTGAAGGCGTAGGAAGATACCAAAGGGCTTTCAAATCACATCAGATACCTACCTCTAGAAAACAGAACCTAGTCCTAGTGCTTCACTAGGACATCACTTCACAGCACTGATTATGGTGCAAAACATCTAGTCGGTCATTTTTAAGCAGTTTTAAATCACAAAGTTACTTTCTTTAATCAGGTTTATCCTCCTAATAAAATTTAAACCCCATGAAAATTCCTAATTGTCATACTACCCATTTAAATTACTTCTTAGCAAATCAGATGGGAGTTTCATTCTGTTTATTGATGCACACTTTGTTGTTGGTTTGTTTGTTTTAATTTTGGGTTTTTTTTTTTTAGAAAACCCCAGTATTTTCCCATGGAATCGCATTTTTATTTGTATTTTGGATTTTTTTTTGTTATTACTAACTGCATAACTTGTGAATATCTGACAGATCTCAGTACTAACAAACACTGACTTAAGGTACTTTGGGTACACAGTCCTGAAAAGCCAATGGATAAATAAACGAAGCCTCTCATATCCACTGAACCAATTCTTTCTTTTGATTAGTTTGTTTTGTTTCACAAATTACATTTCATAGCAAACATTCTCTTTCTTCTCTTTAAATCAAAAAATACATTGACAAGAAGAGCAAGATGTGATTTTATCTGCCTTTAAGAATGTCTACTTAAAATCTTATATTCACTGGAAAATAGACATAAATTTGAGAAGAAGAGTTCACATCCAAAGAAGAAAAAAGGAAAAGCCTCACTTAGACTGTCACACCACCCATTACTGAATCTTATCCTGTCTGGTCTGTATTCCATAGAGCAAATGGAAAAAAAATGTTTGAAAGGTAAGCATTTGATCATTGGTTCTGTGAGTTCACAGCCTTTCCCAAAGCATGATTAACAATGCAGTGGTCCTCTTTGTACCATCAGCTTTGTGTTCCAGTGCTCAAAAGAAGCCCAGAAAAGGTATGCAGAGTAGAACGGGAGGCACTAAGTTCACAGGTATCAATTTAGAGACAGAAAATGGAAAATTCAGGCATCAGAAAAATATTCTATGAGGAAAATCATGGAATGGTACAATTTTCCCAGGAAAGCAACATCAACTCAAATGCAGTGTGGAATTTTTTGGAATGGACTTTCTGTTGGATTATTGCAAAAGAAGCATTAGGCTCCTGAATGAAACCTGGGAATAACACATAATCAAACAATCATAGAATCATAGAATGTGTTAGGTTGGAAGGGACCTTTAAAGGTCATCTAATCCAAACCCCGCCCCCCCACACCCCACAGTAAGCAGGGACATCTTTACTAGATCAGCTTGCTCAGACCTTACCAAGCCTGACCTTGAATGTCCCCAGGGATGGGGCTTCCATTACCTCCTTGGGCAACCTCTTCCAGTGATCTACCACCCACATATTGCAGAACTTCTTCCTCGTGTCTAATCTAAACATACTTTGCCATCATTTAAAACCATTACCCCTTGTCCTATCACTACATGCCCTTATAAACAGTCCTTCCTCAGCTTTCCTGTAGTTCCCCTTCAGGTGTCCCCAGAGCCTTCTCTTTTCCAGGCTGAACAAGCCCAGCTCTCTCAGCCTGTCTTTGTAGGAGATAACAAATGGTTTTCTGAACAGCTGGAGTCTACCAGTGTTCTTTTACATGGTTGGGGATTTTTCCCTAGCTTTGATTACTGTACCAGAGCATTAATTCCTATGTAGAATCTTCTTAAGTATTTGAATTTTTAAGCTTTAACAGTTAGAAAGAGTACATCAGGTAATAAAAATCAGTTCACAGAATCACAGAATGATAGCGGTTGGAAGGGACCTCTGGAGATCATCTAGTCCAACCCCTTGCCAGAGCAGGATCGCCTAGAGCAGGTTGCACAGGACAGTGTTCAGGCCTTGAATATCTCCAGGGATGGAGACTCTACAACCTCTCTGGGCAGCCTCTTCAGTGCTTTGCCATCCTCATAGTAAAGAAGTTCCTCCCTCCTCATGTTTTGATGGAACTTCCTATATTCAGGTTTGTGCCTATTGCTTCTTGTCCTGTCACTGGGCACTGCTAAAAAAAGCCTGACCCCATCCTCCTGACACCCACTCTGCAAGTATTTATAAGCATTGATAAGATCCCCCCTCAGTCTTCTCTTCTCTACGCTAAAAAGTCCCAAGTCCCTCAGCCTCTCTTCGTAAAGATGTTTGAGTCCCCTCATCATCTTCGTAACCCTTTCTTGAAGAGGAGAGCTCAGAACTGCACACAATATTCCAGATGAGGCCTCACCATTGCAGAGTAGAGGGGGAGGATAACCTCCCTTGATCTGCTTACCACACTTTTCCTCATACATCCCAGGATACCATTGGCTTTCTTGGCCACATTGCTGGCTCATGGTTTACCTGTTGTCCACCAGGAATCCCAGGTCCTTTTCCAGAACTGCTTTCCAGCATGTCAGCCCCTAACCTGTACTGGTGCATGGGGTTATTCCTCCCTAGGTGCAGGAGCCCACACTTGCCCTTATTGAATTTCCTGAGATTACACTCTGTCCAGGACTCCAGCCAACTCTCCAGTTACATATAAAAATAAGTTTTGCACTGAAATAAGTGGAGCTATGCTATTTCACCTCAACAGGTCCTAGCTCTAGGAAGCCAATATTGCATCTAGGATAAAAGGCTGTGATTTGGTAACACCTGAGCCTGCAAGTAAATGGAATCACTGGAACGTAATACAGTGATACGTGTAGCAGTGAAAGCCCCTGGATGTCCTGAAGCGTTAAGCACACAGCTTGAATGATGGGCATGATTGCTTGGTGGAATCAAAACAAAAGCCATGGTGAAGACTTAGTACAGTATGTATTACGTACATCAAATCTCACAAGCAAAAGCAGGACCTGAAGTGTTTTTGCAGGTACTAATAGCAACAATGAAAAATGTAGTTAGTTGTCTGTTTTGGGGTAAATAGATTATCTTTCATGTCCCAATTATTTCTCTAGTGCCAAATTTTTCATTATTCATAACCTGCATAAAATAGTCAAGTGGTAAAATAATTGTTTATGGTAGATACATGTTATTTAATGATCCAGCTCTGTGATTAAAACTAATCAATGCATTCCCAAATGGCACTTTTCAGTGAAATTCTAAAGATCAAGGAAAATCTTACACAAAATGCTTCTGTTATAACGCAAATATAAAAATCCCTCAAGATAAAAATTTTCTCAGGAGAAATAAATCATACAAAATAAGAGTTAAAGGACTAATTATGAAATCATGAAATTGTACCAAAATAGTTAAAGCTACAATGATAAAGCAGTTGGGTGGAACAAATCTTTTAAATCAGATCAGCTGAGAAAGATACTACAGCGTTGGTTTTGGGACTGTTGGGTTCAAACTCAGCCATCAGGAAGAATATTATTTATGTCTATGAAATACTGAAAAAATAAGGAACAGTGGGAGATGAAGTTCTCAGTTACTGTTTAGATAAGTCATTACACTAAGACCAATTTGTCCTGGTTTCAGCTATGATGGAGTTAATTATTTTTAGCAGTGGATGGAATGCCATGTTTGGGTGTTAGGATGAGAACAGTGCTGATAGCACCCTGATGTTTCTAGTTGTTGCCGGGCAATCAAGGACCTTTCTCAGCTCTGCATATTTCCTTACTAGTGAGAAAGGAGGGGACGCAGCCAGGACAGGTGACCCGAACTGGCCAAAGAGGATATTCCATGCCAGTTACGTCATGCTCAGTATAAAGGGGACTGGGGGGAAGAGGAGGAGACAACGCCAGGACGTGCAGTTTCTTGGGACGGTTGGGTTGTCCGGGACGGGCTGTAAGCTGTGCGGCCTGAGTTGTGTGGTTTGGTGAGAAATTGCATTGTGTATCACCAGTTTCATCTATTTTGTGCTTTAAACTTATGTTATTGTTATATCTAGTTTTCTGTTATTGTTTAGTAAACTATCCTTATCCCAACCTGCGCGGTTCTGGTTTCTAGGTTGTGGTTTCGTTCCCTCTTTTCTTCCTTCCCTTTTCCCCCTCCCCCAACTTTCCTTCCCCCTTCCTTTTAAAAGTACAAGCGACTGTGTGGGGTGCGGCCCTCGGCCGGGGCAAAACCACGACACAATTACACTTCAAATCTAGTTCCTCAGAAACAACCATATCTTGCCATCTGATGAAAATATTGGTGCTTGAGTTGAGATTAGAATAATATAATAATAATAATAATAGTAATAATAATAATAATAGAATAATAAAACCCCACTAATAATTGCTTGTCTCTTGATGGCAATATATATGATTATCGCCTGGCCAGAGCTTCTTTCTAACACTAACAAATTACAGGCACAGCATTTAAAGTAAGTGGTATGTGGTCATGATACGGAGTAACCATTCCCACGTTATCTGGGAATCACTATTTCCTTATCTCCCCTGACATGTCTATGTAGAAGCCCTTTCTCATGCCTGGATAATTGCAGCCCACTGTACCTGTCTCCACTGTCTCCATAGGGAACATCCAAATGGAGGCTTGCAAAGTCCTCCCTCCATTAGCATTTGGCAGGCATTTCTACCCCAAGATTCTCAGGTGGATGCTTTTTTTTCCTGAAGTCAGTGTTGAAGGGTTCACAGTGCCTTCTACTGAGAGCTCTTCTCTAGACAGCAGACATTTGTTCTCCGGACAGAATATGATGAGCTGGAAAAGAGAGTAAGCTCTGAGGTGATCAAGTCTGCTAATGATATGAAATTATTCAAAGTAAAAAAGACAAGGGATCACAATGAAGAACTACATAGGGAACTTACGAGACTGAATGACTGGGCAATAAAATGCTGAAATTCAGTGTAGATAAATGTCAAGTGACACATGTGAGGAGACAAGCTGTCGGCTTCCTTTATAAAATGATGGGCTCTCAGGTAACCATTAATACTACATGAGTGAGACCTGAGGTTATGAGAGATAGATCAATCAAAAAATATGCTCAGTACCTGTCAGTTGGCAAAATGAGCAATCAACCAACCAAAAAACCCAAACTGATCAGATCCTGGGGCTTACAAGGAAGTGATTTGAGAACAAAACAGAAACCAAAACTATGTCAGTGTATAAGTTTGTGGGTCATCCTCATGAAAAATCCACAGAGCATCCAGAACAGAGGATCCCTAACAGTACCACAGATTCCTTTTGTGCAGAAACCAGAACTCCAAGGAAACACAAATACACCCTGATACAGGATCAGTTTGAAAATGAATCATGCTGAAAATACTGATCAGGATGCACCACTCCATAAAGTAATCCAGCCTGTGTTTGAAAACTCTAGCAAAAAGAGGCTGAAATACATACCTTTCTACAGAGGAATACTTAGCAAAATCCCAGATTAGATATGTGGATTACATTACAAGACACAAATTTTGTGGGTATGAACAATATTTCTATTTTCCCAGATTGTATATATACACATATGTATATGTATAGTTAAACTAGAGAAGCTTTCAGAGGGACAAGCCTTTCTCTAGAAGAAACAACCTAATTTCCAGCTAGGAACAATTGGTATGAGTAGAATTCGTATCCCAGTCAAAGGAAAGGTTGGTTAGCATTTGTTGGGCAGAGGAGAAAAGTGAAAGAAAAATTGTAAAGGGCTGGAAAGCAATGTCTGTATTCAGTCTGTGGCTCCAGGAGTTATGAATTTTAGTTGCCAGGTTCATATTTTCCATTTATTTTGTAGGTCTCCATTGAGCATCAATACTGAGATATAGTGATTGGTAGAAGAGAAAGGGATCTGCAAAACGAACCTGCATAACCAAAGCAAGAATGTGATCTCCCCTCTGAAGAGGGGATTGTGTTTTAAACTACACCCTTCTTCCCCAAGGACTTAGGAAACTTTCTCCACACTGAAGGAAGGAACTTAAAGTAACATCCCCTAAAGTTAAACGCCTCACTCAAATTTCTTTAACAAAACATGGCTGTAGAGAAGCTCAACCTACTTTTTATTCAATGCCTATGACATTATTATACTGATCCAGCATATGTAAACCATTTCCAGCTTCAGTTTATTCTTCTGTGTGAGGGGATTGTAGCATGGCTTACCTCTGTACATGAGAGAGATTCCTGGATGGGGCACTCAACCAGCTACTTTAGCGAAGCTGCTTCTCTTTGTCTGAGATAGGCAGGTGAGTTCTGGGAACGTCCATGGGTTTGCTGTACTTTTAACAAAACTCAGATATCAATAGAAGGGCCAGAGTTTTATTTTGTTATTTAAAGGGTTATTATAGTATGAACCATTAACTGGACCTTTGTGGTATGTACAGCTCTAAGCTTTCTCCTACAGGTTCTGGGACTTTTTTTTACTTCATTGGAAACTCATTTCAGGAAGTATGTCCTCAAAACCTGCCACTTCTGCCAGGTCAAACCCCCACATTGAGATGAGCAGAAGGACTCCTCGTTTGAGCATCTCAAAAAGCACAGGCACTGGAAACTGCTGCTTAGGACTTTCAGGACTAAATCCATTCTGGCTATGGCAATAGTGATAGTTACATCTTCTAAAAGGAAGTGAAACAGTGCATGTACAATTTTGTACTAAAATTTCTAAATGGGTCTCCAGATAGGGATGTCATCACATCCAATGTGCTCCAAGACAGGCACTGTGGTGGATTGCCCCTGGTTGGAAGACAGGTGCCCCTCAAAACCATTCTCTCCCTGCCTTCCTCATCTGGGCAGGGGATAGAAATATAACTAAGGGCTTGTGGGTCGAGACAAGGACAGAGAGAAATCACTCACCAGTTACTGTCATGGGCAAAAGAGACTTGACTTGGGGAAGTTAGTTTAATTAACTACCAATCAAATCAGAGTTGAGGAATGAGAACTAAACCCAAATCTTAAAACACTTCCTCCCACCCCAGCCTTCTTCCCAGCTCAACTTCAGTCCCCATTTCTCTCCCTCCACCCCAGCAGTGGCTCAGGAGGACAGGGAATGGGGTTTGGGGTCAGTTCATCACACGTTGTTTCTGCTGCTCCTTCCTCCTCAAGGGGAGGACTCCTCACACTCTGTCCCTGCTTCAGCATGGGGTTGCTCCCACAGGAGACAGTCCTCCATGAACTTCTCCAACATTCTTCTCACACGTTCTCACAAAGGCAGCCCTATAATGTCCATACCCTCTCCCCACCACCAAAATCTTGCCATACAAACCCAAAACACTATTAGCACTAACTCTCTGTCCTTTGCATTGCACAGACACATCCATAAAATGTGTGATCAAGCCCTAGATTTTATGTCATAGCATCATAGAATGATTTGATTTGGAGGGCATTTTCAAAGATCATCCCTTTCAATGGGAAGGGACATCTTTCACTAGACCAGCTTGCTCAAAGCCCCATCCAGCATGACCCTGAACACTTTAGGCATCCCAAATTTCTGTAAGTAACCAGTTCCACTACCTCACCATCTTCATCATAAAAAATCTCTTCCTTATGTCCAGTCTAAATTGTTGTGGCTTAACCTGGCAGGCAGCCAAAGCAACCAGTCAGCCCTCTGCTCACTCCACCCCCCTCCCAAGTCAGATGAGTAAAAGAATTTAAAAAAAGACAATGAAAAAAAAAGCAAAACTTGTAGGTTGAGATAAAGACAGTTTAATGGGACAGAAAAGGAAGATAAAGATAATAATAATGATAAAAGTATATAGAATACAAGTGATGCGCAGCACAATTTCTCACTAACCACAGCTGATGCTCAGCTAATTCCTGAGCCATGATCCTGCCTCCCAACCAGCTTCCCTAGCTATATCCTGAGCATGACATCATATGGTATGGAATATATCTTTGATTAGTTGGGGTCAGCTGTCCCAGCTGTGTCCCCTCCCAACTCCTTGTGCACCCCCAGCCTGCTCACTGGTGGGGTGGAGTGAGAAGCAGAAAAAGCCTGGCTCTGTGTAGGCTTGGTAGGGATGAAAACATCCCTGTGATATCAATACTTTTTTCCAGCACAAATCCAAAACACAGCTCCATACCAGCTACTATGAAGAAAATTAACTCCATCTTAGCCAAAACCAGCACATAAATTTACCCCATTTCAGGTTAAAACCATTGCCCCTTGTGCTGTCATTACAGGCCCTGGTAAAAAGTTTGTACCCGTTTTTCTTATAAGCTCCGTGTAGGTAGTGGAAGGCCACAATAAGGTGTCCCTTGAGTCTTCTCTTCTCTAGGCTGAGCAAGCCCAACTCTCTCAGCTTGTCTTCACAGGAGAGGTGCTCCAGCCCTCTGATCATCTTTGTGGCACTCCACTGGACTCACTCCAACATCTCCATGTCTTTACTGCACTGGGGACCCCATAAGTGGCTGCCCCCTCCCTGGCAGTGTTCAAGGCCAGGTTGGAAGGGGCTTTGGGCAACCTGGTCTAGTGGAGGGTGTCCCTGCCCAGGGCGGAGAGGGAGAACTGTATGGTATTTGAGGTTTCTTCCAACACAAACCATTCTGGGATGCTATGATTCTACTGGCCCACTTCTCAAACTTATGAAGGTCCCTCTGGATGGTGTCCCTTCCATCAAGTGAATCAACTTGTACCTCTCAGCTTGGTTTCATGTGCAGACTTTCTGAGCGTGCACTCAGTCCCACTATCTGTGTTGTTATCATAGAATCATAGAATCTTTAAGGTTGGAAAAGACCCATAAGATCATAAAGTTCAACTGTCATTCCAATAACTCCATGTCAAATAAACATGTCCTGGATTGCCAAGTCTTCATATTTTTTGAACACCTCCAAGGATGGTGACTCCACCACCTCTCTGGGCAGCCTGTTCCTATGCCTGACCACTCTTTCAGTGAAATTATTAAATGAAATTATTAAACAGCATTGGTCCCAGTATGGACCTTCTGAAAAGAAATACAAAAGAGTAAGATAAAATACATATGGGTCTGTGGTAATTTATGCCTTCTCAGGCAATAGTATAGATCAAGAGACAAAACCACCTGATTTCTATAGCTAGGTCTTTTTGAAAGATATTGAAACTAAGATGCCAGAACTAATCAGTTGCATTGTCTCCTCTCTGTCTCACCTGACCCTCATCACTTTGGTTCTTTACAGTGCTACTGAGTAACCGTTTGCTCTGGAGAAATGGAAATGAGAGTCAGGGGAATGTCTGCCTTCCTCTTTCAGTCTTCATAACCATAAACCTAATTTCTACAAAACATATGAATCTGGAAATACTGTTGAAATTAGTGAACATGTGAAAAAGAGGTCATGGTATGTACAGATTTGCTTAAACAAAATTGTTGACTGGAGAATTCTGATTAATCAGAACACTGCATTGACTTTACAGAAGCATAGTTATTTGTGGTGCTAGATAGCACAAGAGCAGTATCAACAGGAATAATTCCTTACTGGAAATTGGGACACTGGAAAACACCACAGGGTGTTAATATTTCTTTTGCTACACAGTTGTGCCCTTTCAGGATACTACTTATATTAAAACTGGGAGAAAAACTTTTAGAAGTACTTTAGTGGCACAGATTAATTGCTAGAGAAGAAGAAATTATATTTGAATGACTTACTAATGCAATGAATTAGCATTGTGCTGTCTTGTTTTTCTCCTTAATAAGTTGGAACCTTCTGGCAATAAAGAGTAGGAAACTGAATGAAAGAGAATTTAAGTATCCCAAAAGAGTTTCATGAATAAAGGGAGAATACAGTCTTTCTGATTGCCTATATACTTCTGTCCTGCAGTGGTGTGCCAGCTCACAGGGGAATAGGGGGAAATACTGAATAATAGGGACCTTGGTACTAGGAAAGTAGAAATTATTGTTTCTATTGCTAGAAGCTTTTCATGAAGTGTCTTACATTGTCCTACAAAAAGAAGAAAAGCATCTGAGGAGCAGGGTTATGAAAAAGGAATGACCCTAATATCTTCCATGGTTTACATACTCCCTGTCTTTACACCTTTCTTACTCACTTGGTGCTTACCTCTCTATTCCACTTTCCTCTGTTCCTTCGCATAATTTTTTGGTGTCTTCAGCCTGCCTATCAAGGTCTGCTACCAAATGTATCTGCCAACATCCTCTCATAAGCCTGCATGAAATGAGTTGCAAGTAGCTGATCACAAAGTGTTTGTAATGGTGAAAAGGACTGTTTTATGCTGATGTATATTAATTAAATAGCAAGATCTTAATTGAAAATGTTGGGAAATGGCTTACCCCAGAACATAATGCTTTAGCACCTTAGGGTTTTCATATACCTTTTTTACCTCCTACCACATGACCACATGGTGTTTTTCCTGAAGGGAAGGAAAAAACTATGTGGAGAAGAGAAGAATTTTTTGTGACCTACTTCAGTTGCACCCAGGCAGGGTTCAGTAAAAAAGTGGACTTCTGTAAAGTGGGAGTGATATTATTTCCCATACACCATCTCCTAATTTTCTTTTATATTTAGCTGAAAAGCTGTTTGTGATAAGACTTTCTTTTGCTAGAGGCTACAGACCATGACTACTAGCCTGATGTTCCTGAGCGAGGGAACAGATGCTGGAAAGCGGGAAGCAGGGTCTGCATGGATACAAAGTTAAGGCATAAAGACTCTGGCAAGGGTCTCCCATGGTGAGCCAGGGTGACTCTGCCCTTTTGTTTGTTATCTTGCCTTTTGCAGTCACAGGAGCAGGCAAGGATGTGAACAGACCATGGCGCATTCCCATCTCCAACCACACAGCCAGAGAAATTCATTACCATCTTCAGGGACATGGACACAAAATTGAGGCATCAAGTGTCTGGCAGGGCTTGCTCCTTGTGATCCAGGGTGACTGCCCCTTTGCTTGTTATCCTGCCTTCGCAAGATACCTGTATAACAAGGACTCCATGCAGACCTCACCATGAAGTCATTTGCTGACAAGTGCACAGCTGGGAGGGACATTCTGTGCTCTGTTTCTGGGAATTTCTACCTGTGGCCATCAAAGGAAAACATTTTACTGCCTTACCTGTCTTCTCCTTGAAAACATCCATTATCCATGGAATTTCCTACAGATTCACATCAAGACCCATATGGCTGCTATTCCGAGTTTCTTCATTGGCATATGTTATGGTTTTGCCCCAGGTGGCAGCTGAGCACCACACAGCCCCACTCTCTGTGGAGTGGGGGGGAAAAGCAAAGGCAAACTTTGTCATTTGGATAAGGATAGCTTACTGAAAAAGCAAAGGGAGGGAGAAAGAGCAATAACAGGACTTTATAGCAAAATATATAACATATATAAATAGGTGATTCACAATGTAGTTTCTCGCACAGCTCAGGCCATACAGCTCAGAGCCATCCTGAACCTGGACTGTCCCCAAACGTCACGTTCTGGAGCCACGTGCTCCTTCCCCATCAGCCCACCTTTATGCTAAGCATGACATCATGGTATGGCATAGCCCCTTTGGTTAGTTTGGGTCACCAGTCATGGCTTTTTCCCCTCCCATCTTCCTGGGGGCCCCGGCCTTCTCATTTGCAGGCAGCATGAAAAGTTAAAAGGCCTCGACTGCTTGGCAGCAACTAAAACATCAGTGTGTTATCAGCGCTGCTCTCATTCTAACCCCCAAACACAGCACTACATCAGCTACTACCAGGACAGAATATTACCATAGAGCACATCAAATCCAGGCCAGAGTTCACTAAAGATTTTTTCCAATAAGTAATTATAAATATTTTTTTAAAAACTCATACTCAGAAAATCATAAACCTAAGTCAATGATGAAAAGGCAACACTTTTATCTCAATAATATCTTGGTAACTTCTCTGAGTCATGGTAGAATCTCAGTTTTACCAAAGTATATAACCCAATTTTTCATGATTCAGATGTCTTTTACATAGAGTATGTCATGAGAGCTGCCGCAGCGCTCTTTTAATGCCTGCGTAGTGAAATCTCATTTGTCATCTTTCCATGATTTTTTAAATTATTTAAATCAGTGACATTACTAATCAGATGATGTAATTAATGTACAGAACTAGAATATGGTCTAGATGAAACTTACAGCCCTAAACTCCTTGTCAATTTAATATCTATTATGCTGTTTTCAGTCACTTTGCTTTTTGAGGCAGACATCTCCCAGAAATGTCAATGCACAGAAAGGAAGTGCATAAAAATCATGTTTGGCCAAGCCAAGGTTGACATCCTCACGTTACTCAGAACGTGTTGAGAAAATTACTGGTTTACACAGGATGGTTATTAGAAAATGATCTGTTATGATAAACATTAGTCATGTTGCAACATATATCCTTCAGAGGTGTTGAAGTAAGGCTCGGACAGGCTCAGTGTAGAGATCAGTGCATCAGAACGCAACTCACTAAATGGAAAGCTGCCTTGCCCCAGTTCATCTCCCAAGGGTAAGAAGAGTGGAAACCCTTTCTCACAGAGGCCCCTGCAGCCCTGCCCACCCCCACCCTATTATACAAAGCCAAGAGACTACATTACTTCCAGACACATTTGTTTTGTTGGTTTTATTTAGGATCTACATAAGGGAAAGAGAGGAAATCTACTCATTTTCTTGGTCCTGGCTGCTGCTCTCCAGAGCAGATGAAGGCTCAGGTAAGAGAGGTTCTGCCCTGAAAGAAGCTGAGCACAGCCAGGGGGTCATATTCAATTAGCAGAAGCTGAGGGAGCCCTGGGAAAATATTTTCCTTTTTCAGGCAATATGGCAATATAGAGAACTTGCAGAGGGATGAGCATTAAGCATGGAGTTGGACCTTGGACATGATGGGAAGAAAGAGAATCTCCCTGTGGGTTTGAAAGAGGATTGATCATGTCAGCTCTTGCAAGTGAAGAAGCTGCTCACCTGGGAGAAGCCTGGAGGAAAGGGTATTATCGATGAGAGGTAAGGGTTATTTATATCCCCTCTATTTTGTACTGTTTTATCTAGTTACTCTGGGTTTTGCTATTGCAGAAAATGTGTTGTAGTATGGCCTGTCTTTCAAGGCCTGAAGCCATTTAGGAGCTTTTATTTACAGAAAGTTGTGAGGTTGCTTTATCTTAAAGCTTTGATGATGATGATGCATCTCCTTTTCAATATTTCTTTGTGTGCAGGTATTAGTTAATGGGGTTCTTGGTAGGGGCTTCAGTCAAAGCCGGAGGCACTCCGATAGAGAGCAATTCAGGGACAGAATGGAGCAATCTCTATGGCTGTTCTCTACGTGCTCCCTAGGCATTCAGAAAGTGTTCCACAACCAGGCAACACCTCACTTCCCTGTGGGCTTTGTCCCAGACTAAGGAAGATGGATGTCTCCAGCTAAGGCTGAGCCTGTGATTTTTCTTCTATACTTGTGGCACAGAGGTGTTGTCTGCATTAGCTGTTGCTGAAGAAATGAATGGAGTTTAGTCAGCTCCAGCAGGCATCTGCTTCTCAGAAACATGACCTAGTCTGAAACAGTTTTGCCTTTATGTCCAAAATATTTAAAATAACTTCTCAGAAATTAATTAGTCTTAACGAAGGGGTTGCTTTGAAAATCAGAGTTCTTGCTATAATAATGTTCACGTCAAGGCACAGTCAGCATTTTGGTTCAGAACATAGTTCAAATGACAGCACTTGATGTCCACCTCAGGAAATATTTTTTTCCATTTGAAGTGAAAAAAATTTCCTTAATCACAGTGTGCTACCGTTCTTTAGTAAGACTTATTTTTTATTCCTAGCAAGAAAAAGCAACTTGAGGAGTTTAGAGAGCTTGTGTTGTTTCCAGTAAACCCTGTCCTGTGTCTCTTGAACCCCAAAGGGTGTCCAAGGCATGTGTCTGCAGGTGGTATACACTGGCAGCAGCTTGCAAGAAGGTCTTTGAGGCTTTGCTTTTGGGGGCAGGTGAGACAGAACTACAGGTTATAAAAATAGAAAATGAGTGGTTTTCTTGGGTTTTTTTTTTGGTTGGTTGGTTGGTTGGTTTGGTTTTGGTTTGGTTTTTTTGTCTGTTTTTTGTTAGCCACCTGTCTGCACAATATTAACAAAAAAAGTCTCTGTTCCATCATACATAGATTTCTGAGATAACATATAGACCTTGTGACAGTAGAGGTAACATCTCCTACACAGGGCACTGAAGAAGCCCATTATGGCCCGGCTTCAACAGGAACATATTTGCTGTATAATTTGGGTGCCTTATAAAAGTGAGAGAATCAATGGGAAAGCTAATGGATGACTTTAAGAGCAGTGTTACTCTTCACCATGTTAAAAATAGTTTATATTTGAGGAATAAGTTAAGGAACAGTTCAGATATTTCCTTGCTATACACCTCTGTGTAGACTGATAATGGGTAAGATTTTTTAAAAGATAATAGGAAGGTAGTTTCAATTGAAATTATGTAAAATTTAGGCATCTTAGTTTCTTTTGGAAGATTCTCTTACCCAGCTTTTTTTGCTTCTTCGAAACCTTTACTGTCACAGATTCATTATATTCCTGTAATTCAAGAAAGAAGAAAGAAAAGAATATCAGTTCTTGGAAGATCAACAGAAAGATTTTCTGCTCTGGATGTTTTTGCCATTAGGTGGCACCTTTAGAAATTAGACTAGAGAGTCACAATGCTTGGTGTTGTTATGAATGCATTCCATTATTAACATCACTTATGATGGTCAATGTGCCCCTGCATGCTTCATCTGTATGCACATCTACTAAGTCAAGATGACTTTAGTCTTAGAAGTGACCCAGCATGTAAAAAGTTGATAGAAAAGTTATCTGGCAAAGTCAAAACTGGAAAGTATGGGTGTGCTTGAGCTAACATGGCTGAAATTGCATCACAGATTAATTTTAACATGAGATTCTCACCTTTGGAGAAGGTAGTTTCATTTTCTTTTATTTTCTTTATCTTATTTTATTTTAAATTGTATTTCATTTTCCCTGAATTACATTGCATTAGTGCTCAAGGGCAGCGTGGGGTTTTTGTTTATTTTTTGTAATTATAGAGTATCATATAATACCCGTCTATTTACAAAAGTTCAAGCAATCTCTTCTGAGAAGGAGATTGTCTAACATATGTAAATTGATAACATAATAAACTATGAAACAGACAAAAAGGTTGGTAGGAGTAACTGAGAGAAGTACTTCAGAAGACACAGTAAAATTTGTAAGCTACTAAAGTAGCATATCTTTTAGCCCAGTACAAGATCTTAGAGGACCTGGGAGTGCTGCATAAAATACATATTTGTGGAGGAGGAGAAGTAACCAAACTGCTTTTGGTCCAAGGAAAGTCCTCAAATATGAAAAAGTTTTTCTGATGTTTGTAATATGAGGACATGTATCTGATGACCTCAGAGTTTCTTTTCAATCTTGTGAAGACCTGGGAAGTAACTAATCTGGTTTTGTCTTTAGACTTTGAAATTTTCCTAGGGCAAGGAGCTGCCTTCATTTTCAAGTGGGACACAGCTCAGAGCCCTGTATCAGTACATCATTAGTGTGAACATCAATACTGTATGCATTTCAATTGCCAAGAGTATCTCTGAATTCAGTATCTCTGAATTACAGCAGTTGCCAGTCATGGGTGGGATAACTGCCACAGCACAAACTACTTACTTAAATTGTGCCAGAGCTATGAAAATTGTGTTAGCCACTTTTCTTTTCCCAATGTTGGAAGGGCCTTTGTGTTATAATGCTTCCTGAAGGAAGTTTCCAGCATCACTGTACCCATCTGGTGCTCCACATCCAAAGTGGTAAATAGTCTGGCGCTCTAGGTTTCTGTCCTTGACTCTGTCTTAGCTTCATCTCTTCTTTCATTCTCCTTCCCTGGCTATCCTGACCCTTATTTGGCTCCATTCTTTCATCTTTGGGGAAAATGCCAAACTGAATTTATTTGCTGCCAAGAAGCTTTGAACTAATGCTGGCAAAGAAAAAGTTCAAGTGGTACAATGCAGCACATGCCTGAAGGCTTCTGCTGTTTGATTTCAGTAAAAAAAAAATCTCAAATATTTGTCAAGAAATGAGTTCCACAGAACAGCCCTGATTCAGGCAGCCAACTGGGACTACAGTAGTTACCCAGTATTAGGGGGCCACACAAATGGAACTCCAGGCTTTTGAAAAATAGGGTAGCAACATTCAGTATGATTTCTCCTTTCTCCAAATATGTTCTGGTAATCACAGAATGCTCAAATGGTTTGGGTTGGAAGGGACCTGAAAGACCATCTAGCTCCAACCCTCAGTCATGTACAGGGACACCCTCACCAGACCAGGTTGCCCAAAGCCCCATCCAACCTGGCCTTGAACACTGCCAGGGAGGGGGCAGCCCCATCTTCTCTGGGCAGCCTGTGCCAGGGCCTCACCACCCTCACAGGGAAGAATTTTTTCCTAATATTTAACTAAACCTACTCTCTTTTAGTTTAAATCCATTACCCCTTGTCCTATCACTACATGCCTTTGTAAATAATCCATCTCTAGATGTCTCACAGGCCCCTTCATGTAGTGAAGTGCCACAATAAGGTCTTCCCAGAGTCTCCTCTTCTCCAGGCTGAACAATCCTAATTCTCTCTGCTTGTCTTCGTAGGAGAGGTGCTCCAGCCCTCTGATTGTCATTGCGGTCCTTCTCTGGACTCACTCCAACAGCTCCATGTCCTTCTTAAGTTGGGGACCCCAGAACTGAATGCAGGAGAGAGAATAATTTCTGCTTTGGTCTGATGTGTTTATTTTATTTTACTTCTAGCTAATCTGTTCTTATCAGTGCACAGTTAACACATCCCCTCTATAGGCATGTCATGTGTATCATGCATAGTCAGACCATAGTTAGCTTCTTTCAGATGGATTTGGGCATTTGTCTAAAAAAACTTGCAAAAAATGCAACACAATAGGAAGACATGTTTTTTAATAAATAAAATACACAGCTGTTATACCTGGAAATTTAATGAAAATGGAAACTGAAGTATTCAGATATACTATACGGTATATCTGAATCCACTTTTCTAAAGGCTGTAGAAAGTCAATCTCAAGCTCTTTAACCACTATTGAACGTGTTTTATTGATTGAATTTTATGGTACAACTGAATTATATTAATTATATTATATTATATTATATTATATTATATTATATATATTATTAGACGTTCTCTGTGACCTATTTTTTGCTTTAGCGCCCCAAATATGCGAGTGTTTTGAGTTGGGTCCATGTCCCCTCCCTGCCACGGGCCACAATTTATGATAGCTTCACTTTATGCAGAGCTGATGTACTGGTAAATTGCTTATGTGCCTCTGGTGATGTGGCATCCTTGTCTCTCTCCTCCTTTAAAACAATGACTTATAATTCTTCATCAGGAAAAAGATGATTTTTGGATGCTGGATGTCTCTAAAAATTATTGCTAAGACTCAAGTGGTATGAATATCATACTAATCAATTCAGTACAAACAAGTGTGGTAATTACTATCTAGCAGCTAAAATTAGTATATGATCTATATATGGACATTTAAAAAAATCCCAAGAAACAGCCATCAGTTGTATTCTTTTAGTCTAGAGAAGTTAAAATAGAGGGGAGATGTGATACTATTAAATATGAAAAATACTGCAGTAAAGAAGTTGGAAATAAATGGTTCACAGTGGATTTGGGCAGAAGAAAATGAATGGTCAGAAACAGCAACGTGAAAGATTTAGTTTAGGAAACAGAAAATGTTTGTAATGGTGAGGGAAGTTTGGCACTGAAATAGATTGCTTGGGGAAGCTCCATCACTAGAGGTTTTTTAGAAACAGCGTAGATAAACATTGATCAGGACTGGTATAGGCAGAAGTGATTGTGCCAAGGGACAAGAGGATGGACTATATGACTTCCCTTTGGGTATTATGTCATTATGTTCCTTTGTTGAGGAAGCAGGAGGAGTCCAGGAATCATGAGTAGAGAGAACGATTGTTCCTAGTGATAGTCTTATCGGTACAGTTACTGTTTGTAGTAACATTGACTTACTGTGGAGGATCTCTAGAAAAAGCCTGTGACTTATGTTAGGAACACTCTTTGTAAACAGACTAATTAGAAAATTTTAGCCAAAAATTTTGCAGAGCTTATGCTGTTTTGTATATGTTTATAAAAGCTGTACCCATTCTTTTTCTATTAGAATTTCAGTGATGAAGCTCATCAAGCACTTCAAAAGCGCTTTAGGTGTGATCTGAATCTTGATGACAGTAGAAACTTTCTATTGCTTCTTAATAGGCTTTGCATCAGCCTTTTTGTGTGGTGTTATATCATGAGTCTTATTTTCTAATTAGGAATAAACACCCAACATGACAAATACTGCTTTTACCTTGGTCAAAGGAAATTTTTCTAATTCTGCAGTCAGCTGCATGTGTCTGACACCAAGTTCCTGGACTGTGCTTAGAAAAGCTGCTATATATCTGTTGAGTCAGATCTGTCTGCCTTAGTGACTGCAAAGAGATTTTGACTATTCATGCCTGCTTAGAGATCATGGTTCATCTTATGAAAAGACAAGATGTGTTATCAAAATAGGAAAAGCATTGAAAATGCTTATCTTATTTGTTCAAATGCATCTCAATCTGAACTTAGTGATGCTGTTTTTACCCAGACATATTTCAGAGTACACCCTCCTCTTCCTGGCGTACACAAGTCTCCTAAGAAGCACAAAAAGGATTTTAGAAGCTTGACTGCAATTGAACTTATTAACACTTGTTATATTGAGACACTAAAGTGTCAAGATTATGAGTATGCAAACATGTAAGTGCTTTTTAAAAACTTTTAATTTTTTTTTAAGGCTGCTACACAGATTAACATTCATTTTCTCTCTATTTTGTTTTCTTCCCTTTCATTCTCTCTTCCCATGTTTTCCCCAGTGATATGGGTCTTTGTTTCCCCCTTCTTCCTCTCCAAAGAAAGAACTGCAGTTATTTGCTGAGTTTTCTAAGCTAAGAACACCTGCTCTGTCTGCATTATTAGCCAAAAGCACAACAGGTAAGAATTACCAGTGTCCAGACATGATACCAGTGTAACCCAACAGCACTTTGGAAAGCATATTAGGCAACTGTGAGAATAATTGTCTTTGAATAACTTAATGAATTTGAAGGTAAACGGTTTCAAAATCTGTCTAGCACTTCTAATGCTCCTCTGCAGTCCATTACAGTCATTATTATCTCTTTACATTCTTTGTTGGTACATTTTCTCTGAAAAGCAGGAAAATTTGACAAAATTACATGCCTCCAATTAGCAGCCTTGTCCAAAGCCACGTTTGTCTCGTACGTTCTGGCTCTGATAGTGAGGAAATGAATGGTGCTGCTTTGAAACTTCAGCAAAGTCCAGGGGTGTCTGCAAGAAGGAAACCCCATAGTGAAAACTGCCTGTTGGTTTCTGAGGGCACCAACCTTACCGCTGGTGGTCACAGCCTGAGGGTTTCAGAGCTCGTTTCCTTCAAGGACCCCTGATGGTGCATGGGGCCTGAGCGCTGAATGTGCTCTTGAGTGAGCCTGAACACCTGCACTCACTGTTAAATTCCAGTTTCCAACAAGTTAAGTTGGTGATGACATGATGTTACTTGTGGTTTCAAAACAAACAGTGATGAGACCCCTTCAGAGAACTAGTAGTTTCAGTGATTGTGGGAAGAGGTAAGAATCGAAGGCTTGAGTGAAAGCCAGCTTCGTTGAAGGACTGTGTTTCTGACCACAAAACTGGTGAGTGGCCGCGATAAACTGTGGTGAGAAGGGATGGGTTCTTCATGTTTGTGGATATTAAGAGTCTGAATGCTTTCTTGGTGGATGTGTTTCTTCCATGTAAATAATTGGAAGAATAATTGTAGGAAGTATTATATAGGATGCTGCATTATATAATCATGTCGTTTGTTCAGGTTTGAACTCCATTCACATGTAATTGCTGCTTATTTGTTTCGTGCCTCTCCAGTCTGTTTGTCACATGCTTCTGATAAACATCTAATGACTTAATATAAATTGGGATTTTTTCTGTGTTGTGCCAGTGCACATAGAGACCCAGCCTCTTCTCAACAGACCCTGAAGGCGAGGTGGGTGAGTTAACCAGAGGTGCCTGGGTTTGGAGCAGCTCTGGGTCTCCTTTAGACCATTTATCTGAATCACAGGAAAGCTGCTTTGGGCATTCAAAAACATCTCAAATGCAATATAAAGGCCAGGATTTCTTTCTTTATGTGGAGGAAAGAGTGTCTCTTGATGCCTATATTTCAGTAAAAGCAGCTTTTGCAGTTTCAAGTCTATTCTTAATAGTTAATCTTAAATTTCCTTAACTGAAGCCTGAACATAGTGCATATAGATTTATGCTTGGCAAACAATTGATACTAAATTGATACTATTCTTCTTTATGCCATCTGTTTATGGAGTTGCACTGTAAACCATTAGCAACTCATGACATTCGTCTTTATTCTAGACAGATTATACCTGGGTTGCTCCCTGTGCTCCCTCCCCCAACTCCTTGCCCAACATTTTCCAAAATTTTCTGCATTCTTTTCTGAAAATTTTTGGTATCTAAAGTCTAGGAGCAGGAATAGCATTTGATCCATTGCTCAATGAAGAGTAATAGTCAAATAGTTTATCTTTGTGGCAGTCACATGAATGCACTGAAGGTAACATCTTCCAAAAGTAATGCCAAGCTAGAGTTAAATACCCTTTTTACCATTACAGCCTAGAACATCATGTAAGATGCTTTTAAACCAGATATTATTTGAATGATTCAGTCAGGTCCAGTTACTGATAAAGAAATGGCTGAAATTCCTGCTTCCTTTCTGAAAAATATTTCTTCAGAAAATAAGAAACAGAAGATGTTTCTGATTGTGATGTAGTCTTGTTTGTCATAATAAAAGATTAAAAAAAGTGCTTTGGCACTTTGCTCAGTGTTGATGGTTTATTATTTAATTTTATTGGGGTTTTTTTTCAACTTCTTTTCATTGTTTTGGGCAACTGGCAAAGACTCACTAGAGCTGTTTAACAGCAATATAACGTAGCCACAGCAACTGGGCAACTACTGCAAAGGACCGGTTCCCGATATGCATGTGTATTCATTTAATGGCCCTTTTGCTCATACATTTGCAGAATAAATGACTTGTAGTTTTACTTGGAGGCAAAGAGCAGTGTGCTGTTGCCATGTCCTGCACATGGACTAAAACGGCTGGTCTCTTCTCTCAGGTGTCCTGGCTGCACAGGTAGGGAAGATGTGCTATGTACAGATTTGATGACACTGTTCTCCAAACCAGAAATCATAATCCACACTCTTGTATCCCACTGATTTTACAGGCTTTATCGTAACCCTGTCTTGTTTCTTTTTGTTTCTTTTTTTTTTTTTCTGAGATAAATCATCTCATTCTTTCTTCTTCATGAGTTTCTGTGACTTTTCATCTATTTACTATTTATGCATTTTGCCTTCCCTTACTCAGGGAAACTGAGACATAGCATCAGGACAGATGCTTCTTTCTATCTCACTGTTCACTGCTGTGCCCATACAGAAAGTGCATGCAGGGGTTTTTGAAGTGATGCTTTTTTGTTTCTATTCTATAACATAAAAAGGCTTATTTTGCTTCTGCATAAATCAGACTGTGCCATAAAATTACAGAGAGTTTAGAATAGTGAAACATCTGATTCTGATGAGTGTCTGCAATGAGTTGCACTCAGGTAGTTGGGAACTGAGAAGATGTGCTCACCATCCAGCCACGACCATTCCTCTTTTGAACACTCTTAATTTGCTTCTCAGAGTAGATTATTGGATGTGATTTTTTTGAAAGAACTTTGATTAATGACTGGGCCACTGCAAAAACCATAATACGCTAAGGGATACCGTGTATAGTACATTAAAGTAATCTCTATAACAGCCAGTCAGTTATCATGTTCCATATGTGTTTTGTTACTCCACTACATACAGCCAAGCAAGAACAGCAGTATCAGGAAACATATAGCTGCTCCTGTTCTGCATAGGTCTTCAAAGCTCACCAAATAGTGTCAGCCACAAGCAGCAGGAGATCACTAAATTATTTTTTAGTGTTTTTCCAAATGTCTCAGAAAGAGGCTGCTAATGTTTTGCAGGCCTGTTAGAGAATTCATCTCCATGGTCTAAGTATCTTCATGGTACCACAAAAGAAGTACTATTTTATGGATCCCAGCAATGCACAGAGCAGACAGCATCCCATTATTTCCTGTTGCTGTTACTTGCTGCAGAGTAGCAGTGCTGACAGTTTAGTGCAGAGAGTTGCTGGTAAACCTATTTGATTCTGCCTGTGTGACCTGTCCTAGGGACCCTGCTTTGGTGAGGGGGGTTGGACTCGATGATCTCTGGAGGTCCCTTCCCACCCCTATGATTCTGTGAATCTGTGAATTTTCAGTTTTCTTATATTACGTGCTGTGTGGCTGGGTATCCTGATCCCTTTTGTGTATTGTGAATAATTCCAGTGAGTGTCACAGATGGGCTAGAATGAAAAGGTCTATCTCAAAGGACTGGATGGAGCTGAGGCAGCAATGATTGTAGTTGAGAAAGGAGGTTTCAGTGTATATGAATTCACGTGGGATGTTGTGACCTGGAGACTGTTTTTTCACTGGCTGTTGGTAAATATGCTTGCTGAGGTCATGAAGGGCACAAACAGGTATTAACACAAAGAGAGGGCATGAGACCAAAACTCTCTTTCTTCTGCTAACAGAAAGGATGCGTTCCACACTTATCTCTGCAGAGGATTCAATTTTCTCACTGCACCCTGCTGCAGTTGCTGAGGGCTCATTCATGCCACTTGCTCCACTCTTGGACTGTATGGCCTCTCTGAGATTCATGTTTGCACTAGAGACTTGGATTACAGAGTGTGAACACCAGCTTCACTATGTAAGACTACCAGGCATCACCTGATGACCTGGGCTTTTCTGTGTCTGCCAAAGTGGGCTTCCCCCTGCCTATGCCCATTGACTTGCAGATACACAGCAGATGCCTCTTACAAGGTGCCATTGTGATGGGTCACTACTAGAAATATTTGCTTCTCTGGCCCATATGTGACCTTGTGATACTGTGCATTTTTAAGACTGTAATCATATCAGAAGACTGATGTCATTGCAGGGCAAAACAGTGGAAAGAATGGGGTCAGATTGAAAGCTTTTATTCCATTATGAATATCTGGATTAACAACATAGGCACTCCCAAGTCTTGACAACCCATTTCTCTTTGCATGTGTATTTCCTTTTCTTTTTAATAAAATGTGTTCTATTCCAGAATTCCTATTTCTGTCATGGAAGTGTTAAAATTGGATGAACTATGTGTCAACCTCCTGAAAGATTAGTGATCCTCAAATACAGATTTTAATTTTCATTACTGTAAAAGGAAGTGTTGCTGGACTGATGGGACACAAACATGATTCATATTCAAAAATAACACATTGCTCTGAGTTCACTTGCTAACTCCCTCTGGCTAAAAGGGCAAAGTGCAGCCATTAAAAGGCAGACACCAAGAAAATACAGACAAGCACTTCTGACCTGAGTAATATGCAGGCAAACTCTCATCACTGAAGGAGGTCAGATTGTTTTACAGGTGTAAGTTTTTGCACCTTTCTGGGACTAAGTAGACCCACTCAGATCTACAGCAGCCAAGTGTCTAACACCGAATGTTTTAATAGAGAGTACACAATTGGGAGAACAGAAACCTGTCCATCATTTAGTTTTATTGAACATCTGAATTATCCACATATTTTCTGATATCTCCAGCTCACACTACAATCCCAAAGGAAAAAAAAAAAACCCTGAAAGCCAAACAACTTAGCAATAATAAAGACAATGAGACCTAATCTCAAAATGAAATGTTAGAGATGTGTTTTAATTTGACCTGTTTGCTCTGGCTGTTTCTTCTGTGACCAGACCATTGCCTGTGTATTTCTGACTCAGAAGTCCCTTTGGCAGAGGTATGGGTATAACTGCTTTGAAGACTATGCTGCTTGTAACCACTGATGAGCTAATTGCCACTGACTATCCACCCGAGAGTCGGTGTAAATCAGTTTCTTTGGCACGGTTCTGTGCTGAGAGCTGGCTGAGTAATCTGATTACTAAAATCAGAGTGAAAATGTCTAAAGCATTTCTCTGTCTCTCATTAATTCTGTCACTGTTTGACTCCAGAACCCACCTAGTAACATTTGCTGTGGCACTTTGGAGGAGGTATTCATACATTGAGCATTACTTTGAAGTTCTGAAGCAACTGGGGAAAAAAGGATGTCCTGGGGGGCACAGCTGTAAGTGCCCCTGAAATGGGAACAGGTTCGTGTTATCAGTGTGCTAGCAAGATGTACTTAAGAATGTTAAGTACAGGTACTCAGTAGCATAAATTTCATTTCAATAGTAATTCATTCAGGAGTAATTAACTTCATTTTCAGCTAATCAATATGCTTCAGTTCAGAAATTACTGATTTGGGATTTTACCTGCATTCAGGCTAGTGGCCTTGATTAAATAGTTCTTCCTTATTTCTAGTGTAGTGATCCATTCAAGAAGAGTTTTGCCAAAATTGATAAGTTGTTAAAATGAAAAAGTTCTGTCCAGTCAGTAGTGGCAGATCACAATGAAGGCTCAATAATTGTCTACCTCTCTCAGTGAAGGTACATATATGACATATATAAGTTCATGTCCTTTTTAATAGCTGAGGGGCTGTGCCTTTGTTTTGTGACTATTTTATTTGCATTGAAAGAATTAGCCATTAAAACTGGTTTCTAATTGACAGTACTGCCCACTTCTGTGCTCACATTGTCTGCTTTCTTTCTTTCGTTTCCACTGGTCTTCCACACTGCAATTTCAAGTATCCTATCTGTAGCTCTGACGTTTCTTTCTCAAGATGGATTATAGATGTAAACAGTAAGTGGTGGGCTAAGAACTTTTCATTAATGTCTAAAGACTGATCTAAGTGATGCTTCTGAAGCGTTTTTGAAAAAATGGAGTACATTTAACATGCAAAAAGTCTTTCTGAATTTGTAGCCAGTCTGTAATAATATCTTTTTCTGTCTTACTCAATTGAAGATTTGTTAAATATCAGTAATGTCAGAAATGGCAGTTAAAAAACTGTGCCTTTAATAAAGAGAAGAGGACATGATAGGGAAAAACTTTTCTTGAGAATTTGCAGTAGGATGCAGGAGGACACATGAAGAAGCAGTAAAAGGAGGAGGCACTGCATTTAACCAAACAAATACACATTTCTTAGACAGCTTTTTACACCTTTTGTAGTCAGTGGAGAGAAACAGAAGCTTCTGAGATTTAGCTTGACATATCATAAAGTAGGCAGCTAAGGTAGAGCAGATGAACCACAGCTTAAAAAAATGCCCTTTTATGTGTATTTGCAGGGAGATCCTTGAGTGACTAGCTTCACAGCAGACATACACTGAGGTGTCCACCCCATGTGTCTTGATGTTACCTGGCTTAGGTTGAGAACAGCAGCTGTGATGCAGTGAAGATGTTTTGTTCCAAATACTTCCAAGTGGATGTGGCTCTAGCACTGAGCTGATGTCACAAGGTCTGATTTACAGCTGTATGGGGAGGCAACCCTGCCTCCCACGGTGATACTGGAATCTCAGTGATACTTCTTTATTAGGTAGCTGTTTGAAAGTAAGTGGGATAAATCCCATTCTAAGGTGGCCACTGTATCTCTTCGTCTCCCCCAGTTTCATGAGCAATACTGACAACTCTTAGTGTTGTGCTCCGATACGGAACAAAAACATGTTTGAACTGCTCATGTAAGAAACACATTGTAAAACTGCAAAGGATCATGAGAGAACTGACTAGGTCTGACTCTTGTTGAATGAGGGATCAGTTTTCAACTACATGAGAGGATAATCAAAATTAAGAACAATGTTAGTCTATTGAAATATTCCTATAATTTAAATATATATATTTCAGTATATATTTTTATATTTTAGTACCATTGCATAGTTGCTGTTATCAATTTAAGACACATGCTGTGTCTGTATCTGTTTCTGAAAAAAATATCCTGTTCTGGGAAGAGCTTTATTATCTGTTTTCTTTCTTTTTCTCCTTTTTACTATCCTCCCCTTTGCTATCAATCCCCAAGCCCTTTAAAAAAACCCAACAATCCAAAATCCTCCAAAAAACAACCAAACACTGAATGCATATGTGTTTTAAAGTCCACTGATTCTTGTCTGGAGACATGACAAATAAAGATGGTTTCCAAATGGAATTTCCAAGTACATTAACTTAATGATGGTATTGTGCCTACATTTGTTTCCTAAACAGTTGTGTTCTCTCCAAAAGGGCAGTTATGTAGATAAAGAGATCTTATACTAAGTAGCTGATATTTTATTTTTCCTCCAAGAAGTTCAGACGCAGCTAAGAAAATATCATTCTAAGCAGAATGGCAGAGATACTCTGCAATTGATTGCTATGATGTTAGCCTAGGAGATCAAGCTGGCTGCACTGTGTAATTAATACATTGCAATGAATGCACTGGATGGTATCACTTAATAAGAGGAACTTGTGCTAACCATCATTATCAATTCTGCATGCTTTTTCAATTTCAGATAGTGGTTAACTGATTTGACATTAAATTCCCCTTTACTTTTGCCCTGCACTGAAAAGATGAATTGTTTTGTGATCGGAGATCAACAGAATATTGATCTACAAGTCAAATTTGTCTACCCACCTTTTACATGCCTTTTTGCTTACTACATGGCTGAGTAAATTAAACCGACCTGCTACTGTAAGCTTCTATTTCAATATAAATCTCTCCTTTTATCTTAAGCTCTTTATCTCAGTTTTAAGGGTAAACTCTGCTCACTCAGTTATTCCAGTCTGTTCAGACTCACCAGTTCTAGGATCCTTCATGCCAAACAGTATCTGCTTCAGTAGGATCAGAATAATTTAGCAGCTTCGAAAATGCTACTGTCATTTATTCTAGTAGTCAGCTGTCTTAGAAGGATCAGGAAAGGCCAAAGTAGTTTGCATTTATTGGCAAACTATCGCTTGTGTTAGTATTGACTTATAATTTCACTGCAAAGATGAGAAAGTAAACGTTATTTTGGAAACTTTAGTCAATAGAGATGGTTGAAGAAATTTTTCCTTGCCTAGAAAAGAATAAAGCAAATGTTAATAACTGGAATTCTATACTCAAAAAAAAAAAAAGGCTAATCTTTTACAAAGCTGGAATTCAGAAGTTGGAACAGTGAAAGGCTATGAATAATATTCTCAAAATCTCAAAATGGTCTGTAGACACAGTTGGTCACTCTATGCATTTATTTACCTAATTAAAATACACTGTTTCATGAATACAGGAACAAGGTTCTGGCATAAAAAGCTATCCAACATTAGGCATCTCAGGAAAATTCAAGGTCTGTCTTTAAGTCAGAAAAGTGACAGATCGAGCATGAATCCAGAAAGATCCAGGCTGTGTCCTGTGGTTTGCCAAGGATGTTTGGGAAACATACTCTGCCTCTGCTTAGAGAAGGAGAACTTGTGATTAGGTCCAAAGCAGTCTTTTGCCAAACATCACCACGCAGAATCAATGATTCTCAGATTTTTGCACCTATGTTCACTTGCAATTACTGCAAGGAAGGCTGGGAAATAAAAATGAGTATTCTGTTGAGAATTCTGAACAAAACACCTTCACTGCATCACTGTTGAGAATTCTGAGATCTTTTTACAGAAATGATGGGAAAGCCCAAATTTGGTTACTAAATGAACACACCACCCATCTAGAAATAGAAAAAGAGGCAAAACAAACACCATTTCTGCTGTACAATGTGTATAGTGTAGAGTGGAAAAGAATGAAACACCAATATCCATTGACTTTAATAGAACTATATCTGACTTTTAGTCCCAGAAATACCGAGTTGCAACCCCCACTTGTTTGTGAAATGTAATAAAATGAACAATACTAATAGGACTTAGTTATTCACAAGTATGTAAATTAAAGCTGTGAGAAACTTTAAAAGTTTCTAAACTCTGAAGCATAAGGTTTAGTTTAAGAATTTAACCAATCTCAGCATATCAAACTGAACAAATATGACAAAATATGACAAATAGCCCTCACTAATTTTTTTTAGCTTTTGCTGGAAATTCTCATGGACTATGTAGAAGTGCCTTGCAATTTGTTATATAAAAGTGTGAGGGAGGGATATCAATTTTGCTCACCAGTGCTCGGGATGGCTATAAATGACCTTAAAAAGGTCCTTGCAGATGTTACCTAAATTAATTTGTATTAGAATTGTACAAAATATTTTTGTTACATTAAACTTCAAAATACTGTTTTTAGCAGCACAGATTGCAGATGAGAGTGCTGGATTTTATAACGATTTTGGGAACCTACCCTTCTATAACTCCAGATTTAATTTTGAAAATCATTTGTTTTGGATACATGCTTTCAGACAATTTGGGAAAAAATTTCACTGGTGCTGAAGTAGTATGGGGCTAATATAAGAAAAGAAAGTAACAAAAATGTAGTAAACAAAAAGATGTGACCAATGCTTGAATACAGTAACATGCTGAGGTAGCTTAAAGGTTTTAGGAATCTTGACTAATGATTTTGATTTTCTTTCTAGTAGTGACTCTACCTTTAGGAGAAGGGACATTGGAAAAATGCTCTGATGCATTTACATATCTCAAGCATCCGTTTCTGTCTTTCCCTTCACCCTGAATTAAGGTTACCTTGTAGGTAGAAGAGAGGCTTTATTCTCCACTAAAAGAAGAAAGGTTTTAATATCTTTAGTGTACTCCTCAGACGGAAAACAACTAAAAGTTCCAGTGTTGTCAAGCCATATGATTTGTATGTATTGTTGGGACTTTTAATCATTTCAATGTAATCATCACAGCTCTCCTTGGAGTTTGAGCTCTGTTAATCAGGGTCTTATATGAAAATTCTGGTTTGTACCAGGGAAGTTGTTTATGTGTTGCGAGGTTTTTTGGAGGAGGATGTTAAAGTGTGATCACTAGTAGCTTCATGGAGCTCACTAAACAATTTAAAGCAACTTCTTCACTGTTATTTCCTGATGTTCTATCTCAAGAGAGGAGGAACAGCAGGCAGAGCTAAGCTTGATCATTTAAGAATAAATGCTGACTTTCAACATGTTCACTCAGAAAATAACTGGTTTTTTCCACTGTCTCTGCCTTTGCTATCAGATCTATCTGGACAGCAACAGTATCTTCTAGAAGAGGTAAAAATAACACTGTAGGAAAAGTCTAGTCTTGAGATTTGAGATTCTCACTTGCATCAGGGGAGCTCACCCTGGAGGGACATGGGCAACATGAGATCCTCCAGCACCAGAAAGGCCATCGCTCACTTTCTGGAGGATGAGGAAAGAGGGCACTGACCAGAACAGACAGATCTGCTCCCTATGACTAGTAGTACTTTAGGATAGTGTCTTTTATAAAAAGTCAATTTATGCATGTGAAATGGTTGCAGTAATGTTGTACCTCACCGGGATGAACAAGTGCTACTTCCAGTAAGTTTGTTTTCCTGCAGAACTGTAGGCAGCAGAAAGGGGCATTATGTCATCTCAGTGACATTTTTATAATCATTAACATTTCAACTTGAAATTTTCAATAGCAGCAGAGAGGCTCAGTCTCTGAAATAAATGTGTCCGCAATACTGATTAGAAACTGAAAGGATTAGCTTGATGTCTCTGATGTTATTGCTTGCTGAAATGAAAAGGAAAAAATGTTCAAAGGCCCAGACATAATGTACCTGACTTCCCCCCACTTATCAAAGGGTTAGCATCAATAACTAAGTAATGGCTGCTTTATAGTTTGAATTTTCTCACCCGATGTTTTCAAAAGGCTAATAAAAAGCCACACTGCCAAGAAGAAATTTTAGGTTGAAATGATTGTAAAATTAAAATAGTAATGATAAAGCAATTTGTGTTGGTCTAAGAGTGGAAGTTAAACCTGTAACTATACCACTCTTGAAAAGCAAGCTGGAAAAAATCTTCCATGTTTGCATGTGCGTAGCTAAGCATGCTACAAATTGAGGTTTGTGTAGGAATGGAATTTTTTAAAAATGGGTTTTTTTAAACATCTGCTCTTCATGGAAAATGTACCCTTTTACTCTACAAAAGGGGCTTAACCACTATCAAAGTCTACGCTGTTCAAAACAGGTGTTTTAAAGCTGCTGACTGTCATTTTGGGTGCAGACCTCTCAACAGCCTTATGTTAAACTTCACATAGGCTGCATCATAGGCTTTACTCTTGCAAATACTTGTTCAACTCTTTAATTTTTATGTACACATCATGGAATTGGAGCTAGAATGTAGAAAATTTACAAAGAGGAGAGTTTGGGCCTATAATAATGTGATAACTCACTCACTGGAGTCACTGGAACCAGGGAAGTTAGACCAGAGGGTACATGATGATATTCTCCTGTGTTACCACTGTCTATGTTTCACTTTCAATACAACATTGTTAAAATTACCTTGATTTTTATACCCACTTCAAATTTTCCCAGTATTGACAACAAATCCTAAGGAAGGGAAACAAATCGTACTAATAATACTGCATCTTAACTAATTTGTATTTCTTCCCTTCACCCTTTTTGGCGGTATGTACTTACAAGTATAAAGAACATGTGATAGAAAAGGCATTTTGTCTCTTGTATGTAATAAACAGTTTCCTTCCCTTTTTGTCTGAAGCTTGAAAAAGAAAATAGAGCATGGGAAATCAGTTGGTTGCATTACACACTCTTCTCTGAAATCAAGCTTCTGCAGCACTGTTGGATAATACCATTGGCACCTCTGGAGCTTGTACTTAGCCTTTCAGATTATGAAAGATCATGTTGGGACTCCCTTGGATCTCACTGGGCTCAGAGAAACTGCACCAAACGCTGAATGATCAGAAATAATTTCTTCAGCTGTTATAATGTGGGTTGTAAGACCGTGGTGTCTCTGAGTTATTATCCCCCATTCTACACCCAGAAACTATGTCATACTGCCTGCTGTACCCTTTGCCCCCATATCTGGGATGACATCTGAAAGACTTCTTTTCCATTCATAAATGTAGTTCGTGGATTACTCAGTTGTGCTTATTCAGGAAACAGTTTTACAGGACAAATAATATGGGGAAGAGTAACGGAAAGAGAAATGCTTTAACCCTTCCTTTCACCAAGGGGATTATTTCCCCTCTTGTTGAATAATGTTATTATACACTCAGGTCACATTTATCCAATCCTTCCTCTTAAGCTGATTACAGTGTAGATGAGAAGTGATACCTGCCTTTGGACAGCAAGCATAGTGATGCAGCTAATCATCTTCTGCTAGTCCAGGTTCTACACCATCTTTCTAGGTGACTTCTCTCAAATACTGGCAAGAGTTGCACTCTCCATTTTCCTTGTGGGACTAGATTTTGCTTTTACATTGCATTAATTGCCTGTTTTCTTTTTTTCTTTTTCCTGGTTTGCAATCTCAGTGTATCAGAGAAGCTTCATTTAGATTTCTACACTGGCTTTGTAAGCCAGTTTTTTCTGACCCCATAGAAGAAATAAAACCCCGCAGTGATAATGAAAGATTACGTATCACAAGTGTTCTTTATTTTTAAAGTTTTGCCATTGTATGATTTAGTCATAGATAATACATGCTACATACAGTGTCTTTATGTGCCATTTGTCAGCTCTATTAAGTAGACAAGATCCCCTATTATCTGGGAGCCAAGGTCATCCTGTATTGCATGACAAAATAAACTCAGACATCAAATCTGATTAAAATGTTGGATAGTTTCCTGTGAGAATCACAAGGTCTGATAAAATTGGCTAGATTTCTGGTTTGATTTTCACTTAATTCATTTACGTTATATCTAATATAGTGGCACACATATAAAATGAAAGCCATGTACGATGGTCATTGTTAAGTATTTAGAAACACTTTATCCCAAATATTCCTTGTTCACCTTGTTCAGTCTAGAACTCTCTGAATAAAACCTTCCTTTCTTTTTTTTTTTTTTCCCTCTCCTGTGATTAGCTGATGGCTTCAATGCCCCCACTGCTCCCATAGAGATAATTTGAAAATAGCTGTTGTGTGAGCTATGGGCTTTTGGCATGAAAAAGATGGGGGGCCTGGTAAATTAGTAGGCACGGGCAGAAAGGCATGCTGAGAAGCTGTACTTGAGCTGTAATACCAGTGGTATGTTCCAGTCATGCTGTGACACCTACGAGGGGGTTCTTTCTCAGTTAGCTTAGCTCACCCTCCAGTACCTCAGTCATACCTTTTTTGGAAATATGTACCTCTCCATCCCAAAACTTGAAAATATGGCAGAGCAGTAAGAAACTATTAAACAACTGAAAGCGCAAAGGCTATGTATTCGACAATTGTAAAAGTGTGGTTTTCAGTGAGGTCACTGCTCAAATGATTTGCTTCACTCTGAAACTGTAGAGATAAAAGCCAGAGTTGAATTTTACACAAGTTGATATTTCTATCAAGTTTGAGCTTGAGATATTGTTTTACTTTATTTTTCCAAGAATTTGGACAAAACATTTTCAAGATGCTTTGTGGAAGAAAAAGAAAAGCAAAAAAAAAGGGGAAAAAATGCAGCAGTTCTGCTCCCCTCCAGTTTTTTGACGACAGAGGTGAAAATTTATTCCCCTCCTTTCTCTATATGATTACACAGGATATGGATGCTCCACAGTACCTGTTCTTTCTGCTGTCCTTGTGAGCTACAGTAATACTGTTGTTCCTGTGTTATTTTAGATTGAGAGCTGAGATAAGATCATAGAATCACAGAATCGTAGAATGATAGGGGTTGGAAGGGACCTCCAGAGATCATCGGGTCCAACCCCCCTGCCAAAGCAGCTCCCTAGCTCATATTGCACAGGCAGGCATCCAGACGAGTCTTGAATATCTCCAGAGAAGGAGACTCCACCACCTCCCTGGGCAGCCTGTCCCAGGGCTCTGTCACCCTCACTGGGTAAAAGTTCTTCCACATGTTGGTGCGGAACTTCCTGTGCTCCAACTTGCAGCCATTGCCCTTTGTCCTGTCCCCACAGACCACTGAAAAGAGGCTGGCCATTTCCCACTGCATCTCATACTTTAAATATTTATATACATTAATAAGGTCCCCCCTTAGTCTTCTTTTCTCCAGGCTGAACAGCCCCAGCTCACTCAGCCTTTCCTCACAGGGGAGATGTTCCAGGCCCTTAATCATCTGTGTAGCCCTTCTCTGGACTCTCTCCAGGAGATCCCTGTCTTTTTTATACCAGGGAGCCCGGAACTGGACACAATATTCCAGGTAGGGCCTGACCAGGGCAGAGTAGAGAGGGAGGATCACCTCCTTAGACCTGCTGGCCACACTCTTCCTGATGCATCCCAGGATCCCATTGGCTCTCTTAGCCACCAGGGCACACTGCTGGCTCATAGCCAACCTGTCATCAACCAGGACCCCCAGGTCCTTCTCCACAGAGCTCTTCTCCAGCAGGTCATCCCCCAGCCTGTACTGATACAGACGGTTATTCCTCCCCAGGTGCAAGACTTTACACTTGCTTTTATTAAACCTCATCTGGTTTCCCCCTGCCCAGCTCTCCAGCCTGTCCAGGTCTCGCTGGATGGCAGCGCAGTGTTCCTGCGTGTCAGCCACCCGTCCCAGCTTTGTATCATCGGCACTTGCTGAGGGTGGATGCTATTCCCTCATCAAGGTCTTCAATGAAGATATTAAACAGGACTGGACCCAACACCAAGCCCTGGGGAACACCGCTAGTCACAGGCCTCCAGTCAGATTTTGTTCCACTGATCATGACCCTCTGAGCCCGGTCCGATAGCGAGTTCTCAACCCACCTCACTGTCCACTCGTCTATCCCATGCTCTCTCAGCTTTTCTATCAGGATGTCATGGGAGACAGTATCAAAAGCCTTGCTGAAGTCAAGGTAGATGACAT
Source organism: Porphyrio hochstetteri (assembly GCA_020800305.1). Lineage (NCBI taxonomy): Eukaryota > Metazoa > Chordata > Aves > Gruiformes > Rallidae > Porphyrio > Porphyrio hochstetteri. Next base: position 205,882,987 of record CM036905.1, on the reverse strand, counting down.
CCACTGCTCTCCCTCCATCTACCCTGCTGGTGATGAGATCATAGAAGGCTATGAGATCTCCCCTTGGTGAATCCATGCTGACTACCCCTCATGACCTTCTTCTCTTCCAGTTGCTTGGAGATGGCATCCAGAACAAGCTGTTCCATAACCTTTCCAGGGACAGAAGTGAGGCTGACTGGCCTATAGTTGCTAGGATCCTCCTTCTTGCCCTTTTTAAAGACTGGAGTGACATTGGCTATCCTCCAGTCTTCAGGCACTTCTCCTGTTCTCCAAGACCTGTCAAAGATGATAGCCCTCAGTGTTGTACAACAGATCTTGAGAAGGAACCGGGCTTCTCCAGCAACACTGAGGTGAGGGCTCTTGGTAAAAGGGGATGCACTAATGAGTCTGTTTCATCATTCATAGCAGTAATAATACCACCAGTGCAAAGTAATTCAATGTCAAAGGAACCTTGTGTTGTTGAATTTTTTAGATTTCCTATAAGCAGATTCATGCTTTCCTCTGACTTTAGAAGAAAACATGGCACTATGTGTCTTACTGCAATTTTATATTTTTAATGTTTGAAAGCATTTTCAAAGATACATCTTTAAAGAAAACATTGCAGGCAATGGTTATTCTGCATGGACAGTACCTCATTGGGTTGATTAATTCTTTTAATTTTTATACTATTTCACTTAAATGAAAAATCAGCCTATGCTACTGGTGTCTTGTAGAAAATTCAGTGTAGTGGCAAGGAAGACTGAAATGAGACATTTTAAGGACTGGTTTCCTGTCTTTACAGGGATAAAGTGATGAGTTCCTATGTGGTACCATCTACTGCATAAAAGTGAAATAATCCCAAGTAGTGACAGTAAACACTGTATTTCTTTTCAATATGTGTTTATTCAATATGTGTGTTGGCCGGAAGAGACAGGCCAAAGAGAACGTACCCCCCTTGGTAAATGAGAAAGGAGAATTGGCTGCAACTGATGAGGAGAAGGCTGAGGTACTGAATGAGTTCTTTGCCTCAGTCTTCTCTGGCAGCCAGGATTCTCATAATTCTCAAATCCCAGAACCTTGCATCCCTAGAACTCCAGGTGGGAACTGGGGGAGCAAATCCCCCCCCACTGTAAGAGCAGAGCAAGTCCGTGACCACCTCATGAGTCTGAATGTCTACAAGTCTATGGGGCCGGATGACATGCATCCCAGGGTGCTGAAGGAGCTGGCTGATGTGGTTGCTGAGCCGCTCTCCATCATATTTGAAAAGTCGTGGCTGTCAGGAGAGGTCCCTGGGGACTGGAAAAAAGGTCACGTCACTCCCATTTATAAGAAAGGGAGCAAGGAAGACCCAGGGAATTACAGGCCAGTGAGCCTCACATCTGTGCCTGGGAAGATCATGGAAGAGATCCTCCTGGATGACATATTGGAGCACATGAGGGAAGAGCATGTGATCCGGGACAGCCAGCACGGCTTCACCAAGGAAAGGTCGTGCCTTACCAATCTGGTGACCTTCTATGATGGAGTGACAGCATCAGTAGATAAAGGGAAGGCAACTGATGTCATCTACCTGGACTTGTGCAAGGCCTTTGACACAGTCCCCCATCACATCTTATCTCTAAATTGGAAAGATGTGGATTTGATGGGTGGACCATCCAGTGGATAAGAAACTGGTTAACAGACCGTAGCCAAAGGGTGGTGGTCAGTGGGTCTATGTCCAGGTGGAGGCCGGTGACAAGCGGGGTCCCCCAGGGGTCTGTCTTGGGACCGGTTCTCTTTAACATCTTTATCAATGACATTGATGGTGGAATTGAGTGCACCCTCAGCAAGTTTGCGGATGACACCAAGCTGAGTGGTGTGGTCGACACCCTAGAAGGAAAGGAAGCCATCCAGAGGGATCTTGAGAGGCTGGAGAGATGGGCCCGGGTGAACCTAATGAGGTTCAACACTGCAAAGTGTCAGGTGTTGCACTTGGGCCGGAAGAATCCCAGGCATAGATACAGACTGGGAGAAGAGCTTCTTGAGAGTAGCCCTGCTGAGAAGGACTTGGGGATTCTGGTGGATGAGAAACTTAACATGAGCCAGCAGTGTGCTCTTGCAGCTCGCAAGGCCAATGGTATCCTGGGCTCCATTAGAAGAGGGGTGGCCAGCAGGGACAGGGAGATGATTGTCCCCTCTACTCTGCCCTCGTGAGGCCCCATCTGGAGTCCTGTGTCCAGATCTGGGGCCCCCAATACAAGAAGGATGTGGAACTGTTGGAGAGGGTTCAGAGGAGGGCCAGGAAGATGATTAGAGGCCTGGAGCACCTGCCCTACGAAGAGAGGCTGAGGGAGCTGGGCTTGTTCAGTCTGGAGAAGAGAAGGCTGTGGGGGGACCTCATTGCAGCCTTCTAGTACCTGAAGGGAGCTTATAAGCAGGAAGGGATTCAACTTTTTAAAAGGATAGACAATGACAGGACAAGGGGGCATGGATTAAACCTAAAGGAAGGGAGGTTTAGATTAGATATTAGGGGGAAGTTTTTTACAGAGAGAGGGGTGAGGTGCTGGAACAGGCTGCCCAGAGAGGTAGTGGATGCCCCGTCCCTGGAAGTATTCAAGGCCAGGTTGGATGGGGCCCTGGGCAACCTAGTGTAGATCCAGGCCTAAGGTTGGTGGCCCTGCCTGTGGCAGGGTGGTTGGAGCTCTATGATCCTTGGGGTCCCTTCCAACTCATACCATTCTATAATTCTATGATTCTATGATTCTATTTTCATGGGTGAGAAAATCAATAAAGATATTTCATGTGATTCTGAGGTAGAGCACATAAATCCTACACACATTCAGGACCAAAGCAGGACAATGATGAAGCATCATTCCTTCCATTCCTTTCTATCTCTCAAGGCTGAAAATAAATACTAAGTTTATTTTTAAAACAGCTTATTAGGCTGTGCATTAAGTATGTATGTTGCTTCAGTTTTTTCTTTCATTAGTTTATCCAACTGATCAACCTAAAAAGAGGAGCTCAAGTCAAGCTCCTGGACTTCTAGGGCTGGCTGCATGACTTCTAGACAGCTCCTTGTTTCCCCAGGTTTCTTTTTATTCATTGTCTACCATACATCTGTCCTCAAAATTTAATATTTCAAAAGATGCCTGAAACAAACTTAAATGTGCCATCTTGCTCTCCTACTTCATCATCTACTCGATCCTCTGCTTGATCACAGCTATCATGTTGTATATACAGATATTTTTAAGAAATAGACCTTTCATGAAATGTGTTTGAAATGAGCCAATGAACTGAAAAATTTTTGTGGTGACAAGGGTAAAGCACACAAATAGAGGCAACAGAATTACATGAGTGTAGATCCCCCAGAATGACTTACCTGCTGGGGCAGTCGGTGTTACAGCACTGAAGATGTAGCGGCTGAGGTTCAAGAATGTGATTCACATAAAGCTGAAGTACACTGATTGGGGACATGTGGATGCTGAAGGATGGGGCTTGCGACAGTGGGTAGAATAAGCAAATAGGGAGTGCCAAGAAGAAGGCTGTGTGCAATAAACCACCTTTCTTCTGGATTTCCATGACACTACAGCCAGGGCCATGAATGTAAAAGTTTTTTTCTTCTGTACACAGTAGTGGGGAACAAGTTGCTGTTTGCTTTTGGCAGGAGAATTTTGCAGTTAGAGCTTTCCCTAGATATCAAAAATGTAGGCTGAATTCCTGCCATTCCTGCGTGGAATCAAATCTCCCACTTCACAGCAGAGATTGAAGCTAAAGAGTTGTGCCGAGGTGGGGATAATCCCAGGCTAACTTTGGAGCCAGATACCTGCATCATTCAGCTGGGAAGCTGTCTCTTACACTCTAAGAATCTCTCAGCTTGGTTGCTGTTAGCTGTTGCCTGTCTTCAGCAGCAGAACTTTGAGGACCTTCAGAAAGCTTAGTTTCCTGATAAGCCATATACAAATAAGCAGCATTGGTAGGAGACATGGGAAAAATTGTCAAGCTCTTTCCCACAGAAGCCCTTAATTCCTGCACTTTGGAACAACTTAGTGCTACTTTAGTTTTCCACAAAACATTTTATCTAGTGAATGAGACTGGAGGAAATAAAAAAGACTATTCTTGATTTCTTTGAAGAACAAAAAGTGTATTGAGCAAGTTTTCCTGTGTAAGACATAGAAGTCTAATTCTTCATCTGTAAAACTGAGCAGATTCTAAAAGAAACCTATAGAAAAAAGATTTTTATAAACTGTAGAAATTAGAAAATGCTCTGAAATTATTAAATTAACTGAAATTGTGCATCTTTTAAGGGTACAATTTCTGATAAAAATCTAAATTTGTAAATTTGGTCTAATCTTTGAGTTATTAATGTCTATTGTGATGGAGTTTTCTGAGAACTGTGGTCTGCTAAGAACTGGAGTGAGGCCATCAACTCATTTTTGTAGTTTTGTATCTATCTTTCAAGTGGTCATAACTTACTGGTATTCCTATTTCAGCTGAGTTTGAACTTTTCATTGAAAAACAAAATGTTAGTCAACCAGCTATAAATTCCTATGAAAGATATGATGCCTCACACTCGACTGCATGAAAAATTGACTCTGAAAAATCCCCACCTCTAACTTTATGAAAAGGTATAGAGGGATTCACAGAGACAGCTGGGCAAAACCAGAACATGTACTATTTATCATGTGGTCTTGCTACTCCCAACAGTGTTTCAAAAGGTTGGTAGAGTATTCAAGTAAGTGAGTGCAGATCTCTTCAGAGCATTATACATACGGTTTAGATTGTTTCCATGTGGCTTTTATCACTTTATATTTTAGAGTTATTGTTGTCGTCTTTAAACTTCATCAAGCAAAGAATGAAAACGCAAAGCTGCTGGCACTGTCATGTGTGCTGGTACTGCACCCAGGCCTATTTGCAAACCTGGTGGTAAAAAGGTGTCTAAAACCAATCAGCAGTGAATCTTCTTTATAAGGCTGCTTTATGCCATATCAAATTGAGATCATGCATAAAATGGTTAGCTATGTTGTCTGTCATATTTTTAGAGCCTCATGAATTTTTAATGAGGGGTACATTCCTTGAATAAATCTAAACCTAAGTAATTGTGTGATTTCTGCAAATATGATCATGAGTCACTCTGATTAACGGCCTGTCTGAGGAAGTGGGAACGAGACTTATAGCACTGTCAGGGATAGGGAGAATACGAATGGGTATAATCACATTATCAGTCCCTCCTAAATATTTTTATGGGTTGACTGATCACTCAGAAAGCTAAAAGATTAATTTTCCAGTGTGACCGTCTTTTTGGGCAAAAATGTCTGCCCCAACATGTACATTTTTGCCTAACAGAACCTTGTACTAATAGATTTTTCATTTCTTATTGACAGCAATTTGAGGGCATCTTGGAACAGCACATGCTAACTGTAGGCAATAAATAAGTAAATAAAATAAAATCTGATTTTTGCTCTGTAATCCTTCTGAAACCAAGTTAATTGATATTCAGAGATGATTCCTAACTCTATATTACATTCATTTTTCATACTGAAGTACTTTTCCTTTGTACATACCCATGGGTAATACAGTCTGGAAGGATAGCATGGCGAGCTTTAATATCATCTTCATATGAGCGTTGACTAAAGGGAAGACATAGAAAGAAAGGCCAGGTTTAAAATAATTTCTTTTGCATTTTTAAACAAAGTCATTGCAGGAGATTTTTTTGTGGGTTATTAGTAGTTGGGTGATGAAATGTGATATTCAGCAGTCTGTAAAATAAAACTGGAATGGAACCTGTGAGGTTTGCAGTACTGACCCTGTATTACCAAGTACTCTGAAATGGCACTTTAAGTCTCAGGTGCTGAAGTATGTTGGAAATGACTCCACCATAAATCAGCTGAGCAAAGTCAGAGTATTTTAGGGGAAAATTTGAACTATGGTATTGATGTAGGGTTTTCACATTGATTCAGAGGAACAGGTTGTATCTTTATTCTTCATATTCCGTTGAATCCTTTGAAAATCTGCCATACAGGGTTTGTACAGAGTCCATAGGGAGAACAAGGCCTTAGTGTAGTGATAAACTTACTATTTCTTTTATTCCTTAAGACTGGATAAATTTAACCTGACACAGTAGTTTAAAAGCTGTGTGATCTGAAGTTTTGCAGTCTCCTTCTGTAGTGCAAAAAGAAGGACATGTAGGGAAGAATCATTTCAGTTTCTCAGCTACCTACTGCTCAAATGGGATGAGCCATGTCCAGTGAGTTCCTCCTGTTGTATGTGCATACTGGAAGTGTTCCCAGTTTCTCATGCCTAGTGCTTGTTCTGGATGTCCCCTACCACCATATAAGGTGAAAAAAACAGCCTTGCTCTGTGTCCCAGGTCCAGGATGAATGATTCAGGAACTGCAGCCCACCTCCAGTCCTTGATGTGGTTTATCATGATACTAATACTCTATTGGGTGATTCAGGAGTTTAGTCCAGGTGCAACCTACATGCTTGCCACCAATCATGTTGATGAGTAGTTTTTCTGGGGTGCTTGATTTTATGCAGATGGGGAACATTAATCTCGCCTCACTTTAAACATCTAAAAGCTTAGAGATTTTATGTAAGTGGATGATAAGTGATATCAGTGTAAGTATGATATCAGAACCAAATGTGATCTGTATTTGAGAAAGTGTCCCCATTTAGGAAGTGTTTAAGCATCATTTTAAAGATAGCTTTTTCTGCCAGACAGTTTGGCCTGTGATTATTGAAATGAGGAAGGGCTACAGGATTTGGCCTGCAAGTAACAATTTCATAATGTTTCACTATAATGTTTGGGCTGCATTAAATAACACTGCCATGGTTTCAGGACTCCAGAGAGCAATCCTGAAAGCAAATTCTCCCTTGCTGCTTCAGAACTGTTAAATAACGATTCTCCTGTAATTTATCTAAGGCAAGACCCAAAGTGTTTCCTAAAATGACTCCAACTCAAGCACTGCAGAGAAAGATGATACAGAGGATCAATAATACAATCCTAACCTTCCTTTGCCATCAGTGGCAAATATTCAGAGAGTTTAGAGAAAACCCCATGTGTTCGGGGACTTTTTTCAGATAAAGAAGTTGTAATGGTTCAGTAGTGTCTGGACGTTAATGCTCTGGAGTGTATGTCACCACATATGGCTGTACATAAGGCATCTCTGTCCGTTTTCTGTGTTTCACTGAATGGCTTGTTTAAACTAGATTCAGTCCAGAGATCAAAAATCAGAGGCCAGGTCTGATCCTGACCGGTGCCTTAGGAGATGGGGTAAAGACTGCAGTAGGTAGACTGTGCCCCCACCAGTACAAAGCCTTGGTTAAAGCACTGTCCCAAGGTTGTTAATGTGTAGAGTTTGGGTCGGAGTCCATTATTGTCTGAGCCTGTGCCTACTTGGAATCTTTTAGAAAGAGGCCAGGAATGGTCTTGGAGTTAGTAAGGGCCAGGGATCATCTACAATAAGCAGATTGGCTGTAGCCACCCTCTTCTGGGCAACAAAAAGTGAGGAGCAATGCTGCACATGCACTATTGTTCCAACTCAAGTGAGTCATCAGAAGAGAGATCAATGTTGTGTGTGATAAGTGATACAACCGACAACTGGTAGACTTTTGGGACACCTTTTCTTGAAAATATCTAAAGGCCACTCATACCTCCATTCTACGTGATGGACATACTCTCCAGCTTTCCTTAGAGACCAATATTTAGCCCTTTACAAAGCTGTTGAGTAATGTGATTTTAGTCATAAGTAACCAGTGGCCTCATTGCCTATCTGCACTGATGTGTGATTGTACCAGTAAAATAGACAACTGATTTTGAAAAGAGGGATCTGCACAAGGAGCAAAATAGTGTCTGTAATTAAGCTCTTGCACAAATGAGAGATCTGGTTTTAAAACTCTCGTATTTTTCTGGCTTGACATTTCTATTGCACAATGTGAACTACATTTAGTAGTTTATTCTTTGCGTATAAATGCTTATAAGATACTGAAAACTTGTTAGACTTACACCCTATAAATCATAGCCCAGAATATATTCTGTAAATTATTAGGAAACTTGGAAGTGAGATTAATAATTTACATCAAGAATGTGTTTTGCTAGAAAGTATTGGTTCATCCATGGAGGCATTGATATTTTAATTCACATCCTTAGTATTATTCCAGTTAAATTAATAACATTGAGATGCTGAAAGAATAAATCACCATCTATCAAATAAAAACTATCAAATCCTAAAGATACAACAGTAAATAGCTCACCAGTGCTCAAAAGCAGGGTAGTTAATAGGAAAGCTGGAGTGACATCTCTGAAAGAAAATGGGTATTTTATTAACTTTGTAGAAGCTGATGCTATTGTTGATAACCTATCCTATGGGTTGATTTAATGGGATTTAGCTAATATCATAAAACATTTCTATAGCACAGAAAAAATAGTCTAATCCATATCCCGACTAAAGAAAGGATGGACAGAAGGAAAATACTAGAACTAAGGAACAATTTGCATTTCTTATGTCAGCCATCTTCTTAGATGTTTTCTTCCCTGTAATTACCAGGAACGGAAGTGTCTGGGTTCCCAGTCATTTTGCTGTGACTGGGATGATTCTTAATGGTATGAATTCAAGGGTCATAAGACTTGTTTTGTTGAAAGACCTTGAGCCTAAAAAAATCTTCTATTGATTTGTTTTTTCACATAAAGTTCAAGTTCATCATCTTTATTTTCAAAACCCTGACCAACTCTACCAAATCAGCACATTTGACCTTACATCCTTTCTCTTATCTTCAGGTACATGTTTCAGTCTAACCTCTCTGAGCAGTGGGCAGGTGTGTCCAGAATACAATTCACTCCACAGTCAATGTTTCTGATAATAAATGTCTCCCAGAAGGTGCTCTTCCCTCTCCCTCCCTTTCAACCATGACAGATTCTACCAGAAGCCTCTCAGTTCACATATATACACCTTGATTTTAGGGTACCCTTATACACCAAACAGCCTTGGCTGCCAGTCAGGCGTGCAAGTCTCCTTCCAGTAGCTTAGTTGGCATATCTTCAAGCCCTGTCCAAATGCCTGTGTTACCTTAGGGTGCCTTAAATGACTGTAGCTGCTTCCCTGGGTCACTTGTGCCATAGATAGCTGGTTACAATGGGAGGAGAGAAATTTAACTCCCACTGCTCCAGTTGCTGTATGCATCTGGTGCTGACTCTCACCCAAACAGACCTTGTTGGCAGACTCCTTGTCACCAGAGTGGTAATATATGGAAAAGAGATATATTTCTAAAAAATTTGCTGTTAACAAAATTGGCACTGAAAAATTGATAGAATTTTTGTTGATCACATAAAGGTGATAATCATGGTGAATACAAAATATTTGTGGATGGAGTTGTTGGAATATTGGAGTAATGGAAATGAGAAGGAATGTAACAGAATGAGGGGAAAATACAAGAGAGAAGTAGGACTAGAAATTATTTTTGGTAGTGGGAGGTGTTTCCTCTATAGCGTCTCCTCTAAGAAAGATGGACCTTAACATATGCTCATTTAGCTCATTCTTAAACAAATTTTCCCCTTCCTCCTTGCAGTTTATTTCAGTACTTCATGATCTTTTACCAAGGGAAAACTGTCTTTTAAATTTCCCTTGAATTTTTCTTCATACAATTGCAGCCCCATATCTATTGTACTGTTGCTGGCATAAAAGATTATTTCCTTCTCTGTTTTGCAGCAATCCTTTGTTATCAAGTACCTGCTCGATCTTCTCCTCTTTAGACCAAAAAAAATTTTTTTTTCTTAGTCTTCTTGATTTAGGACAGTTTTCCTGTCCTCTCATCATTCTTGTAATTATCTTTTGGACCTTCTTAATTTGATGTTTTGCTCAAAATGGTCCCAGCATTGCAGCTGCCTCAGCATGAAAGGATTGCTTCACATCGTATGGATTGTTGTCCTTTCTGCATGTCCTGGGGGGAATGCCACTTTTTTCACAAGTGTGGTAGTGTTCACTCATGTCCAGCTGTCATCTATTGTAACCTCAGACCCTTCTCTGAAGATATGTTTCCAGTTGTTCTCTATTCTGCATGTAAGTGGATTATTCCTGTGCAAGTGTAGAAGTTGGCTCTTATCCCCCTTTAGATTTCATTTCTTTTTTCTATTCCATGTGTCCAGTTTTTCAAAACCTCTTTGACTTCTTATTCTGTCCTTCAGTGTACTTGCAGTCACTCCCACTTTCACATTTCTTGCAAATTTTATAAGCATAACTCTATTCCATAATTTATGTCATGAAGGCAAAAACAAAACAAACCCAGAAGCAGGTGAAACTTCACACTAGATACCCTTGCATTTTATTACTGGCAACTATTTTTGAGATGCTGTTAAAAATACCAGACTATGCTATTTTAACCTAGATCATATGTGCATAATTCGATTGTGAAAGTATTATTTGTGCTACCCGGAGTCAAAATTATTAAATAACAAATAGTTCATGCCTAGACTTGAGTATATGCTGTTAGTGTGTTCTTGCTTGTAGAAGAAAATTAGGTCTTCTTGATACAGTGTTCTTGATAAATAGTAGTTATTATATATAATAATTAATCTCTTTTTCTAGCTGTTTTTAAGTATGTAGGTTAATTATTTCTTACGTAATTTGTTGGGTATTTATGTTAAAGTTATCGATGTATAGTTCATTGTGTCTAATTTTGTTCCTTATTAAAAATTAGCCCTATATTCATCCTTTCTTCCACATTAGTAGACTTCACTGCCTTTTCCCTTTGTGAGTTCTCAGATCACTAATGGATCTGACATTGCTTCAGCCACTTCGTTAGGTGTTCTAGAATTATTTTATCAGACCAAATGAATTTGGATTTAATACAAAATTTTAGTAGAAGCTGAGTGCAGCTGGGGGCAGTGATCTCAGCAGATGACAGCAGGATGAGTCTGTATCCCTAATGATGGCACACAAAAAAGCAATTGCACATTGCTAGAATGTAGCAGAACAGGTTTGGTTCTGTTATTTTTGCAGCAACAGGAAAGCATTATAGCTGTGGCTACCCTCAAAGCTTCCTGTGTAATTCTCTTCATTCACAGGCCATGTGCAGGGAAGAGTTAATGGTATGATCAGGGGAATGGAACATCTGTCTAACAGGGGTTTATGACTGTAATGTCTTTTTTCTAGCAAAACAAGGGCAGAAGGAGGACAGGTTGCTATTGATGTTATAGGTTACAGGAATAATTAAGACACTTACAGGACAGTGCAGAAGGTTTGCTTTCTTGGGTTGCCATGGTTGTTACTTGGGTTATAGCTAATACTTCTGTTAGGACAGCTGTGCTTGATTAGCAAGAGGTAGGAATTTATGGATTTTTCCATCTTGATGGTTTGAGTATACAGTTAGAATGATCCTCGATTGGCAGCACTGACTGACCCGACAAGTTGTAAAAAGTTCAACCCCACCCCATTAAGGAAAGACAAAATAAAAAAAAAAGAATGAGTGAGAGTGGAATATCCTTTAATTCTGTTCTCCTTACAAGCAGCCAGGATAATTAATATAAGTGATGTGCAGCACATTTATCTACATTATAAGACATGGGTGGCCGAGGAGAAGAGATCATGTATTGCTCTGTATTACATAAACTGCCAAGCGGATTAATGATTCTTGGAAAAATAATGATCAGAAAAATGATAAAGATTTTTCTTTCCTATAAAGACAGATACAGACAGTTTAACCTGCTACAACAGCACTGCCAAACAGACAGGAACATCTGTTTGTGCTGGTTTGACAGGCAACGGTTTTAAAGACACCAGGTGCCAGGATTATGTACCACTAAAACATCCATTTTTTAAGCCCTCAAGTTCCATGCTGGCAAACATCCAGAGGGATCAAGCTGAAAGATAAACTTGCTATGACATAAGTGGCATGCATTTGTTTAAACTAAAGATGTGAGATCTTCCAGGGCTGCTATGACAGCAAAGAATTCTATTTCCCTAATTATGGACTAAAGTTTTCTCTCCTGAGAAGCTCAACGCTGCTGTTAAAAGCAACTTACCCTCACCATGATGAGAGTTGTCACGTTGCGTTAATATATCTCTGAATAAAGAATAGCCTGTCAAAATCTGGAAAAGATGGCTGAAGAGTTTGAATAGTCATTTAAATTTGCTTGGTATAGCTTAAAAAGGTATTTTGCAAGAACAAGATAATATTCTTGCTAATCCGTAGTTAATTTAACTCATTTGGTATCTGGAATTAAAATTCACAGTGCTTATGGCTAGTGGGGTACTGTTGGGATCACAGAATCACAGAATTGTGGGGGTTGGAAGGGACCTTAAGAGATCATCAAGTCCAACCCCCAATAACACTGTCAGTGATATTGGCTGCCTTTGGAAGACCACAATTCTCTGTTTGCCAGTGTTGTTCCAGTTCCCCTCACTTTTTATTGCTGTGATGTAGCTGTGAGCTATCCAATTATATTCTCTAGAAAGTAGTACAGACACATTCTTTCCTGGGGTAGTGCCCTTGTTTTCAATCTGCCTCTGTTCAGATGTCTTGAGGACACTTTGAAGCAATGAAAGTCTCTGTACCAGCAAGTTTTTCTCAAATTAACAGGTCTTCAGTGGAGTTCTACCTAATTGATTAAATGGCTAGGATAAATGATTTATGAGAAAAGATTAAAATAACTTTATATGTATTGCTTCGTTAAATTACAATTACTCTGCCTTTAATAACGATCTACAAGTATTATTTGAGGAGCATATGTTCCTAGGAAAGAGATGAATTGTTCACTGTTATCCAGGGACCTATAACTAGAAATACAGCTGCAAGAATGATACAAACCCAATCACTGAGATGATATTTGCAATCCCTTTAGTCACTTAAAATTAAGATTCATGCAAAACCAATTTCCTTGACAAGAAAGTTCATAGAATATTCACATCATAGTTTTCCTATACACAGAGAGTATTTCTGTGTGTAGGTACTCTCCTTGTATTGGTAACAGCTAAAAATCAGCTTAAAAAATCTTTGTATTCAATACCATCCGATTCAGACACAGAGACAATTGCAAGTGGCTAGCAGACACAGCAAGTAGCCAGCTATGAGTAGATGATATTTAAAGCAGTAGTGAATGAACACTTAAGGAAGGGTCATCAGCAAATACTAATGTTAGCCTAAGGAAGCTCCATCTTTAGCCAAGGATGTGAGGAAACACAGCCAGGCAGACAAGTCCAGCAGGAAGAAACTATCATGCTCTGAATTGAATAACTTGTTTTGTTTCTCCCTAGGCTCGTTGGCCAGTGACATTGTCCCCAGGCTACAGTTAGACTTTATGAATACCCCACTCTACTGTCTGAAACAGGCTTGTTAAAACCATTCATCATGCAGCTGTAAAAAAGCAGAGCTTTCTTTCAAACGCTGCAGTCACGGACTAGCTTATCCTCTGGAAACATCTTTCAGGATTCATTCAAATATGGCTGCTGCTCAGATTTACCTCTTGATCCTTTGAGTTTTGTTTTTGTGGTTTTCAGGGGGTTGTTTGTTTGTTTGTTTGTTTTTAACTGAATGGATTTATTCTGTATTTTTGGTAAGCGATGGTGAAAAATTCAGGCCGTTTTGAGCAGGTGGGATTTGCTGTGTGGTCTCCTGGTAGCGTCTCAGGCCAGCACATTGCAATTTTTTTCCTAAGCAAGTTTTACTGCTGATGTATAGGACAAATGAAAAAAAATTATTTCCCCCCTTTTTATTCTTTTCTTCTTTCAGTGGTGTCTCAACTGTACATGAGTAGACATGGAGGGCTGCAGTGCCTTCGGGTAGTAACGGACATTTGGAAGCAAGCACTGAGCTTTGTGTCATGTGGGCTTTCCAGGGTGGTTAGGGGAAGACCTAGGGCAAGGAGAGGATGATATGAAGATGGAAAGGTTCAGAGCACACTCAGCTCTGTGATTTTTGCAAAAGCATTTATTTGTTCTTGTACATTCAGACTGTTTCTAATGTCAGGCAGCTTTTATTCAGCTATATGCCCCACCTCTTTTGAAAGTGTCTTGACATATAGAGTCATGTGCCTCATACCTATAGATATCCTTGTCTACACACATGCACCTCACCAACAACATGTGTTATAGAACAAGAATCCTTTCACTAGTATTTCTGACCAAGGGCTGCTTCAGAAAGATTTAATCACATGTTCCTCTTCAAAATATGTAACTGCTTTTCTGAAATGGCCCAGAAGGATTAAAATGAGGGTGAATTACTGGAACCCTTTCCTATTAAAAAGCCTGTCATTGTATAGTGAAGTGATCATTACTGCCAGACCCGGGGATAACAGCTTGGAACCCTATTCAAATATAACAGAACTAATAAGAGCAGAGGTTTTGTATCCTGACATGAAAAGTTGGTTTTCGCTGTTAATAGATTTGCAGTATTTTACAGGCAGATACTTCAGTGTGAAATGCCGGAGGAGGCAAGATGCCGTTTCTTTGATGCAGTTTCTTGAGTTGTAGCTGCTCTGAAATTTACACTGAGATAAATAGGTAATATGAGTTTGAGTGTGTTTTACAGTGAGATGGGAAGTTTGCAGAGACATAACCATTGTCTTTTTTTAGACCTTTCTGACAGATGAAAGGAGCCTTAATAAGAATGCAGAATAAGAATTTATACCCACTTCAAAGCTCCTTTACACTGCCGAAGTGGCGATTAGTGGCGTTTGTGCAAATGGCAATCAGACCCATGTGGTTTTGAACTGGTTTTTGATGTGTGAAGAACATCTTAGTAGAGTTATACTGTGTGGAATAGCTTCTCATAGCTACAAGTTCAGTAATTTATGTACAGTTAAATATGGAAAATAGGGGAGATGTAATTGCAATTTTATGCAGTTTCCCGCTGCTAGTAAAATGAAAAACTTTGTGGGGAGGATGGGAAATTATTTCCTTTGGTTAAAAAAAAGTAAAAAAACAAAGTTTGGAGGTAAAATATCAGACAGTACATTATTTGGTTTCTCACCTGATCAGTCTCTGTGCAGCTGGTGGCTGCTTTCTGACACTTACCTTCAAAGTTGTTTAGCACTATTTTTTGAATATTGTAAGAACTCAGTACCTCAATGAAATTTTGAGGTGATACAATGAGTAAATACTGATGACTACAGTATTATGATTACTAAAGCCATAACCGTTTTTGTGGTTTTCCAGGTACAACAACTACAATAAAAACGATCAAGTTAATTATTCTACTGGAAACAAAAGCCATGGTTTGGCTCATAAGAGGTCGACTTGAAGGCTTGTTAGGCTATTTGAGACAGAGGAGTCATTTGTAATTCTAGGTGAAATGAGTTGCGAAGTTGTAATTACTGATGATTTATCTATTGCCTTTCAACCTCCC
Organism: Porphyrio hochstetteri; assembly: GCA_020800305.1. Taxonomy (NCBI): domain Eukaryota; kingdom Metazoa; phylum Chordata; class Aves; order Gruiformes; family Rallidae; genus Porphyrio; species Porphyrio hochstetteri. The sequence continues at coordinate 205,867,697 of CM036905.1, read as the reverse complement.
ACAGTTTTATCTGGCTAAAGCAGACTTCTTTTCCTAATGCATTAAATAAAAATTATTAAATTTGGTCATGAATTCAGGCCAAGCTAAACTCAATGAGATGCAGGCAGCAAAGTGTGTGTCAGCTCTGAGTAAGGTTGACAGTTCAGGTAAATTTTTTTCTACGCCTGTGATGGCTTAGAAGACCTCACACTGTTTGCTAGAAGCCTTAGAAACCACCACAGTGCTCCAGCATAGAAGATAATGGCTTTGTGGATGCTATTACCTAAGCATCTGCTGATGGCTCCAGATCCCAACTGCTGTGCTGCCACAGCAGAGGGCTCCTGCTCCAAAGAGTTCTGTCTTACAATATTGTAATACATAGTCAAAGTGTAAGAGTGGAAGGGAGCAGTGATATTTTACAGCGATAGAGTCAGCAGCCAGTGTTTTCAGGTACGGCTTTGAAACTCTGAAGAAGTAAATTACTTTGGAGAATAAGGATGTGGCTTTGACAATCACAGGAAAATCTTTCTAGAAGGTATGGAGGTCATGGAGAATCATGAAAATGCTTATCTGGGGAGAAATAGTCTTGGAATATCTGGAAAATGAAGATTTTTTTTTTTTTATGAGGTAGAGAGAGACCAACCATGTGGAGGAATGTGAACATGCAAAAGAGTTGCACAAAGAAAGTATCCTGCTGTCCTTGAGAGCCGAGTTCTTTGTAGGTTTGGGGCAAAGTAAAGACTGCTGTAGGGGCTGTGCCAGAAATTATACAGGGTTCATGGCTAGCCCAATGCATGGCCAGCCGTGTGCTAACCCAGCTCATGCGTGTGAGCCACAGCATATTTCTGAATATCAGTTTTGGGGAAATACAGTTACAACATAAGACTCACTTCCTTATTTTCTGTGCTTTCCTGCTTTTGTCTTTCCACTGTTTATTTTGTTGTTGTTTTTTGGTTGGTTGCTTGGTTGGTTAGTTGGGTTTTTTCCCCAAAAAGGGGTTTTGTATGTTTTTGCGAAGAGGTCTTCAATTCCTAGGGAACTGAGGCAAATTCCAAGGGACTGAGCTGCAAACCCCAAAGGGCATGAAGAATTCTCTTCCTTGCTTCTCTTCCTTCTGGATTTTCACTGTTTTTCCCATTGTGAAATTGTGACCTGGGTCTGAGACTCCAGAAGGGACATCCACTGCAACGCAAACAGTACAAGACTAATTACTTCAGTCATTACCAAAAGGGACTTGGAGTCCTAGATGGGATTAGGTGTGTACAAGATTCAGCCTGAAAGTTATTTTAACTGTTCTTTCTTTCACCATGCTGCACTTGCCATATTGTCAGAAACCATATGTCAAACCAGCCTGGAGGGAATTTTTGTATCTGAGGTCTCATCCCTTTAAGACTGGGATTTAAAATAGGAACTTAGATACAGACTTAACTATTTCAATCCTACTGAGCATTTCTGTGAACTAAAATTAACATGTAAAGATAGATAGATAGATAGATACATACATACATACGTACGTACATACGTACATACATAAAAATGCTTCTGAATAGCTGCTAGACTTCTACTTTTTCCTATGGTAGACTCTTCCAAGTGATTGTATTGATTTACATTGAATACAAATTGCTCAGGACTTTGGCAGTACATACTTATTTGAATTATTTGCTATAAGTTGCAGAATCAGTGCTTTATATGGATGATCCTGCATGTAGAACAGTATTTTAAACAGTTTAGTAGCAATAACAAAATTATGTTAAAAGAAAGATTATGGGGAAAAAGTAGGAAATACTGATTAATATAAAGGCAAATCTTAAATATAAAGCTTTATTAGCTATGAACATTCTATGAAGGTAATTTTCCTGAACATGGGAATAAGTATGTTTTAATTTTGCAAATAAAAATTAAGGTAGATTTCAGACTTTAAAAAAAAGTTATCTTGACAGAATAATTCTATAAAAAGTTGGGGGAGGGCAGAGAAAATGTGAGGATTTTACATTGCTGCCATCTAAATGACAAAATGGTCGCTACAGGGTGCAGTCTGTTTACTAATGATCTCTTCCTTTTTTTCTTTTTTAATAATAGGTTCATAGTTTCAGCACAGAAATAATTTCAGATACCTCTGAATGTAAATAACATTTTTCCCTGAATGGTTAAAGAATAAAGCCACAGTTGCATAGCTGCATTCCAAATGTACGCTGAATAAAATATACAGTAATTTAATTATGGTGAGCTTTTAAAAATCACCTAAATAAATTCACCCAGGACTTTCTTTAATATTAATTCTGTCTGATTCCTCTAAGTGTGCCCTATCCCACACATAGCTGCACAGGCTAGAGGTGCCCGAGCATCTGACCAGGCTAGTCTAGCTAGCTGAAAGCAGTCTAGCCAAGGCAGCATGAGGCTGCATCTGTGCTGATTAATGCACGTGAAAAGCATTGTGCAGAGAACTGTGCTGCACTGATTTGGCTGCCTGTTACAGTCCTTCATTCAGGATCGCTTCAGTATCTGTGCACACTCTGTCCTAAAAGGCAATGACTTGGCATAACTTACCACACACTCCCCATGCCTTTAAAATACTGTACTAATACATTTGCCATGATGATCTTTGCTTTTCATCTGAAGAACAGTTTGGGTATGTTGTGCTGGATTTGTTTGTTAGGGAGTCTGAGTGTTTGCCTGGAGGTGCTGCAAGGAAGATAGGTAAAAGTTCATCTAATGTGCTTTTGGCTGAGGAAAATTCAGAAAAAGGGAAGAGAACAGAAAAAAGAAGGTGCAAATTGACACAAAGTTAACATCAGGTAAGTGCTGGGAATGCCAAACACTGAGCCAAGTTTCACACAGAATTATGAGCCCAGTTCTATGATCCATATGTAAGTCATTTAAGTTTAACAGGTAAACCGCATCTTTGGAGTCATTACTTTCTACCCTTACACACACAATTGCATATATATGTGTATGCCCCAAAATTCTAAATTAGCATGTGTATTATTTTTAAAAACACAATAGAAAATTCATAGAATTCTCAGTGAAACTGAGGAGTAAGAAGATGTCAAAACCAAATTTCTTCTTTGATGAGATCCCTGGAAATATAATGAAAATTATCTTTCTGTAATAGTTTACAATTACTGAGCAACCTTGGGAGTTCAAGTAGAAAATCAATTTGCAGCTCCTGTGGATGGATGCATAAAATCCTACTGGCCACACCAAATAGCTTTGCATACTAAAATGCACCTTAACTTTAAAGCTTATAAATTACATTCATTAAAAAAACATGGTGTTACCCCATGTTTTAAATATTGACCTTATGATTTGGAAGTAGGCCATGGTCTGAACACGTCTTAGAGTACAATGTAAAAGGTAAATGCATTATAACACATCACCAGATGCCATATATATCTGTACAGTCTTGCGTGCAGGAAATCAAGCAGACAGAAAACGACCAAGGTTTTTAAGAAATGAATGAATCTCTCATGGTTTTTGGAAATTTCCGCTTAAGAACTTGATTCATTAAAGTCCTTTATTCAGTTGAGGGATGGAGATCTATTCGTGGGGCCAGACTGACCTTCCAAGGTTTTATCTTCTAGTGCAGCAGTTCTTGAGAGGATATGAAGGCAGAAGCTATAATTCCCTTTCCAAATGGCAGGCAGAAAGCAATCCTTTTATGTTCCTGTGCTGACAGAATTGAGCTACGTGCAATCCCATTCCCTCACAGCTATGCTTACGTGACTTTCTCTTGAATGAAGGAAAATACTCCCTACAGTAACTTTTAAACAGACTTCTCTTTATTTTTTTTCAGGGTTTAATGTGCATTTCTATGACTGGTACAATTTGTGGATTGTTTTTTGGGTTTTTTTTTGTTTTTTTTTTTATTTCTGCTATCATTTATAGCTAGCAATCAACATATAACCCCTGACTTAAAAAAAATTATCAAACTCTCAAAATGCCCCATGGACTGTGGTATTCGTGTTTCAGGACAATGTGGTATATGAGAAACTGCTACAGATATGAACACAGTCCTGTATTACTGTATTACTTTAGCAGAGTATCCAAGACATCTCATGACTAAAGCATGCATTATTTCATACTGTTGAAACAGCCAGCTCTTATATACTGTATGAATACTAGTTGTGCTTTAGCACTTCTTTTATACCAGAAATGAGGAAAAGGGATGTAAAACCCAAGCCCTTGCTGGAAGGACTCTGCTAAAATGGCACCCATCTTTCCATGTGAATAATCTTATGAGGACGTTCTGTTATTTTAAAATATTCTTTCAAAAAGTGACGCTTTTTTTGAATTCATTTTTAGAAAAAAAATATTAAGACTGAGTCAATTTAAAACATTATTAAAAAAACCCTAAGTCTGTGTAAGAGAGAACCTCTAGCCTGTGTTTGCTTCTTTTAAGTCTATGTTTCACGTCCACAATAAATCCTACTTTGGCTAGAGAGGGTTCAACTGTAATGTGTTGAAGGAAGAACCAGGTGGCATGTGCACTTGTTCTGTCTTTTAACTTCAGTTCTCACTACATTTTGTCTAACACCCACCTCAGGATTTTTCTCCATAGACTACATCTGGTGTGACTTTTTTCCCCCTCTTCAATTCCTGCAATGTAGAGAAATCCTATTTCTAACACAACCAGTGATGATTAGAATAATTAGTATCTTCTCTTTTTACCTCCTTTTCATATTCTCACATTTACTCTCAGTACCTGAAACTCCTCTCTAACATGTGGAAACAGAATCACAGAATGGATTCAGTTGGAAAAGACCTTCAAGATCATCAAGTCCAACCATCTATCCAACCCTACTAGGTCCAACACCAGACCATGTCACCAAGCACAGTATCTAATCTTCTTTTAAATACCTCCAGGGATCATGACTCAACCACCTCCCTGGACAGTCTGTTCAATATCTGACAAACATTTCAGTAAGGAAATTTTTCCTAATATCCAACTTAAACTTCTCCTCACTCAACTTCAGGCCATTTCCCCTTGTCCTGTCAACCACATAATAGTATTTTATAAATGTTTTTGCTTAATTCATTACTTGGTTTTCATAGCCTTGCTATGAAAAGGTCACTGGCCCATCGATGTGTAAGACCCCGTGTATGTATATTGTAATTAATTACTAATTATTTGTATATCAACAGGTCTCATTCAGCCAAATGACATTTGATAGACATGTCTCTCTGCTGCATACTACTGAGTTACAACTATTATTTCTATAAAAGCTCATTGTGCAGTTTTAAAAGCTAAGAATTGCACCGATTTAACAGGGAATATAATGAAATTTAGCATGAAATCTTAGGTATGTGGATAGGTCATTTTTTGGTGAATCCTGTAATGTACTGTGCAATACTAGTGTGGTTAGTTCTAGCCACTGGAAGTACTTAAATAGGTACATTATATGAGTTAAGGAGGATTTACTCAATGCCTGGTCAGATTAAAGGTTAAAAATTCCATCTGTTTGTGCAAGAAATCTGTTCTTATGTGTCTCTTATCCCATTTCTTAGCTCTGTGTAAAAGAAAAATTCAGGACCAAGGTTTCAGCTGATTTAAATTTAGGGCAGCTGCTTTGACTTTGTCAGAGTTGCATGGGCTTAACAGGAGCTGGGAACCCCCCTTAATTAACATGTAATTTTATTCACTATCTAGGAAATGTGATTCAAATTAAGTTGGAATTGTAAAGCGTCCAGGAACCCTATGTGATGTGAATTGAAAATTTTGAGTATCTGTAGTCCTCTTAGCTTCTGCAAATGACAGTCAATGTGTTTTCCGTGCCAAAACAAAGTGGCATTGAGAAGTGGCACATAGGAATGAGGACATGACAAAAGGCAAAACAGAATGCTGAGGAGGGGGGGGGGGGGGGGGAAATCAGCATCAGGAATGGCAAAATGTTCCCTCATCATCACACAGAAAGTGAATAGAAAGTTATATTGATATTGCACACAGATGCCTGAAATTCTCTGGCTCATGCAGCAGAATTAGACACACATGAATACTTAAATAAACAGAATTTTAATGTGTGGCTTAAATGAACTCATAATGACTGTACTATATCAGCTATGTTGCAGCTGTCGCTGGCTATCCAAGTTTCCTTCTCCTGACCTCAGGGAGTGGTAGCTCACTTTTAAAATGTAAAATTGAAGTAAAAGAGGAAAAAGAGGAATTAAAATATTTGGAATGAAAAACCCCCAAGCAGCCATGTTTTAGTCAGAAGGTAGAATACAATGTCAGGTAATACACAGATGATATGTTCATAGAAGACCATCTAATTGCCTCTTCTTACATTGTGTAGGAAGAAACAGAAGAACCTAAATCTTATAAAGTACCTTATGCCTAGCTGCTGCTTCTTCCTAAGAGCATTTTTGATTGAAGCAATTAAAGCTGACACAAAATGAGAGAGGGGAGGATGATAAAAAGTATAACCATTTCAGGATAATGTAATTTCTGATGTCTACACAATACATTCTTGCTTAGGAACATTATTGGACTATGGGAGAGGTCTGGCTGTGGCTTGGTATGGGCAAGCAAGGCTTCCATGTCTGTGAATAGAAGAAAGCAGAGTGTACATGTCTGGGATCTCCAGGTTTACAGTTCATGCACCCTCCTCTTCTTCACAGCTCCTGAATTAGGTGTGGACTTACAGTGAAGCTTAGGGAGGTTCTGCCTTCTTCCAGCTTGCATCTGCTGTAGATGAAGCCAGGGTTGGGTAAGACAGCCCTGACTTGTAACCTGCTAGCCTTAGGGGGATGATGCCTCAGCTATGTAAGGCTATCAGTTTCTTTGTCTCTTTTCCAGTGATATTTATGTGAAAGAGAGTGCTATGCCACCATGTTTTAAAGGTTCTTTCTGTCAGTATGTAATATGCATTCCCTTCTATGCAGAACAGAAGTAAATAAAATGGAATGTAAAAGCTCCCAGGCTTAGACATCAGTGAAATATTCTCAGAACAATTGTCTAGTCTATGAATAATCATATCTAGTCTGTTTGACTTGATAACACCATTTAGTTACATCCTATTTGTCTCACTAAGCTCACAGAGGCATAAGAGGGGAAATCATAGAATCATAGAATCATAAAATGGTATGAGTTGGAAGGGACCCCAAGGATCACAGAGCTCCAAACCCCCTGCCACAGGCAGGGCCACCAACCTCAGGCCTGGATCTACACTAGGTTCTGAACAAGAAAATCAAGGCCAAATGACTCTAAACAATGTTTTCTACAAGTCTGAACACTTCTAATTTTGCCTATCTTAAACCAGTGTAAATGATGCAGAATACTAGAAGGGTTCAGGTATTATCTGCATCCAGTATTTATAATCCAGAGAGTGAGTCTTTTGGAACGGCCAAATCGTGCCAGTGGGGAATAAAGTTAGATCTATTAAAAACACTCGTGGGAAAAAAATGCTCAATAGATTTTGAGATTGCTTTGAACGTAGGAGCTGCCTTTGAATATAAAAGAGTGTAAGCTAGTAAATTCATAGAAATTCCTCTGCTTCATAATGCTTTTCACTTACATAGCAGACTCATACAGTTTCGACACAAACCAGAGCTATCACAGAATCACAGAATCACAGAATTGTAGGGGTTGGAAGGGACCTCGAGAGATCATCGGGTCCAACCCCCCTGCCAAAGCAGGCTCCCTAGCTCATATTGTTATCATCCTTCATTACAAACCCACAAAGCTTTTTGTTGTAAAAGTTGTTATTCAGAACATGGATATGAAGATATAACATTGCTCTGCCTTCTTCAGATCTCATTTCCTGATAAATATCAGGGAATAAATGTGCTCTTTCCCTGTGCTGCTGTTTTTCTATAATAACTAGAATGGTTTACCTGACCCATACCGTTACAAGCATTTCCTTAGGAGGCATCCTCTAATGCCAGTAACTTTTATTGTCGAATTGTACTAAAGGGGAAGGACTCCTTATGGGCAAATTTGGGACTAGAAGATCTTGTGCTATTAGATGATGACGATAGTGATGATGGTAATAATAGATCATGGACATGGGTGTTTACGAAATAGTGTCATTGCAATAGTGAGCAAGCCAGTAAGAAAAGAAAAATGTAAGATCTTTACAGATAAGCAAATTAAAACAAAATCTTTTACACAGCTTTTAAATTTTAACAGTTTGTATGCCTTTTCCAGGAGAAAATAAATTACCATACTAATTCTAAAGCAGATTCTTGGGTTAATTATCCTTATTAGTTAATAAGGATGTAACCGGACATCTCATTGAAGATTGACTTGTTTACATTTCCAATATAATTACATCAGGAAAAAGATGGGAAAATGTGGTTTTGATACCTAATCCCAAATGATAACATCAGCAAAGAGATGGAGAAATGTGTTTTTGACATCCAATCTCCAAATCAGAAATTATTGCCTAATTTCCAGATCGCACTATATAACTAGTGCTATCACATGCAATATGAGTCCAAGAAAAAAATAGTGACAAGAATATTTTAATTCCACTTCTTTAAGGCTGCAAGCATTGTTGCTCAGTATAGAAAACCTTGCTTAGCTATGATGCTTGAAAAACACACTTCTTGAGAAAAGAACCTCGTTTTCCCATTTTCAAACACTTGTTTCAAGAGTACAGAGGACTTCTATCAGCTTTTTATGGAAGGGGCTGTGATCACCTCTTGCCTTCCTGTTATTTGTTGAGCAAGTTATCAGCCTCCCTTTCTCTCAGATGCGCTAAGTGATTGATTGGCATACCTACTTTGATTAAGAGCAGTTGTTCTTAGCCACTCTGCAACTGTGAAGTTTCATGCTGCCTTTTTTCAAGATGTGAAGAACACCTTAGGTCCCCCAAATAAAATATCTTCACTTTTTTTTGTGACTATATGAGTTCGTCTCAGAAAATTATTACCTCTCTAGCTTCAAATAACAAATAACAAATTACATTATAGATTCTTTCTCTAACACTTTTGTCAGATGTCTCCAGATATTTTACACTGCTAATACTCTGTGTTGTTTTTGTTTATGCTTATATAAACTCCAAATTGGCTTGGAAATTAGGAAAGAACTAATGACAGCTGTCTTTTCCCTACACTAGGTGTTTTTGTGGCTCTCAGGTGGAGACTTGAATATTTCACACTCTACAACATGTTTTATTTTTTCTCTGAAGTGATTACAATCCCTTTCATAGACAGAAAACTGTGACAGAAAATGTTGATATGCCAAAATCAATCAAAGGCTGAGACAGACTGCTTTCTTATTCCTTGACCATGACACCAGGCTGTGAACTATCTTTCCTTGCTAATAGAGCCAGGTCAAGATTTGCTGAAAGTTCCAAATTCCTGTTGGTTCCAGCTGAAAAGTCTCATTCCAAGAGTTGTAACCATTTCAGATCAGTCATTCATCATGCCACTACAATGGAAATCTTTGAAATGGGCTGAGGAACAACTGCTGCAGAGAATGTAATATTAGAAGTGCCATATCATGTGAAACTGCAAGTGTTGACCAAAATACACATAAGGCTGGAAACTGACTTTACTCATCTGTAAAATCAGTGACAGAAGGGCTGAACTTCATGGAATTTGAGGCCACTGGGAACCACAACAGCTATCCAGCCTTAACCACTCACAAAGGTACAGTGCAGAATTTGGATAGTTGAAGAAAATTATTCTGGTAAGGAATAAAGTTCAAACTTCAGCAGTCCAAAGAATCATTTAAATCTCTTGTAAAAGAAAAGTTCTTTCCTGAGTACAGCTGAGGTAGACAATAGACCTGGTCACAACTCCTTGGAAATTCTTCCAGCCCTTTATTTATTGAGAAAATTAGTCTAAAACCCTGGAAATGTGCAAGGAGATTCCCAATTTTGTGTTTCCCTTGTACCACTTCCAGCTTTATATGTTTTATCATTGCTATCAGGGTAAATGTAATTGCCTCCTCTGTGGGAAAGCTTACATTATAGATGAAGTCACTCAGTGTGCCTCCTTTCCTGATACTCCCTAGGTTTTCCCCTACAATCTGACACTGCACTGAGAAACCTTCCAAGTCCCCATGAAGGTAGAAGGAAGGTTGAACCTGCTGGTTGCAGGCAAGGCACTGCTGCATTTACTAGGCTGATGGCATTAAAGCTTTGCATCCTGAAGTAGTGCAAAAGGTAGGTTCCCTTTTGTAAGGAGGCAGCATCATCCTTACAAAGTTACAGAATCAGAGTCCTTGTTTTTTTGTCTTTATCCCCTTTTCTGAATGGTGAATAGACCAGTTGGTCTTCGCCTACACCACATCTACAAGAGTTTTGATGTAAAGCACAGGAGCTTGAGCTTGAGCTGTAGCAATGAACTGTTTTATCCTGCTACTTGTGTGTCTAGTAGGCTGTTAGAGAAAGGTGAGTTAGTGTGAAGGGATGTGAAAATTCAGGGAGGGTTTTCAGACTGTAAATCTCTCTCATAAGGAAAGAAAGAAAAGAACAAGAGAAAGAGGAAGAGAAAGAGAACTTGTCTCCTGAGCATTTCTTACTAGTACATAGAAAGTTAATATTGGCACTCTTGGTGTCTGGCTTTCCCCATTCACTGTATATGAAATTCTGCTGTTTCCCTTGGATTTTTGATTCCTTGAATTTGAATCCATAGCTACTCATTAAACTTGTAACAGTGCAGGAGAATCTATATTGGCTTTTAAATCCAATCACTGAACAAATCTTCTTCCAAGAATAAGACTTCAGGAGGATGCTTGTTGTTTTAAAGCACAGGAACAGCTAGGAAAAAAAGCCAATATGTTCCCATGAAAATCCTTAGTCATTACTAGTAACATTACTGATTTGGAAAGATACAGTTTCATTTTGACCAGATAACGTTGCTTTTTTGTTGTCTAAGAAACTGATGATTCAATATGCTTTACTGCATCGCTTTTCAATCTTTTCTGTGTACACTATATTTTCAGTCTAATTTAGAAGATTGAGTTTTGCATTGAAGTACTAAGGATTATCTGTAATCCACAATTCTGTCTCTAGCCACGCTTTTAATTTTATTTTTAATACATTTTAATTTTAATATATTGTCCAAAAGATAAAGCAAAAAGTTATAGCATTATTCTAATCCCTTAGTGTATTGAGACACAAGTCCATGGGACCTGATGAGATGCATCCCAGAGGCCTGAAGGAATTGCCTGATGCCAATAATATTTGAAAAGTCATGGTGGTCAGGTGTAGTCCCTAGTGACTGGAAGAGAGGAAACATCATAATCATTTTTAAAAAGGGTAGGAAGGAGGATACCAGGAACTACTGCCTTGTCAGCCTCACCTCTGTGCCTGGGAAGATCACACAGAATCAGGGGGATGGAAGGGACCTCCAGAGATCATCTGGTCCAACCCCCCTGCCAAAGCAGGCTCCCTAGCTCATATTGCACAGATAGGCGTCCAGACGGGTCTTGAATATCTCCAGAGAAGGAGACTCCACCACCTCCCTGGGCAGCCTGTCCCAGGGCTCTGTCACCCTCACTGGGTAAAAGTTCTTCCGCATGTTGGTGCGGAACTTCCTGTGCTCCAATTTACAGCCATTGCCCCTTGTCCTGTCCCTATAGACTACTGAAAAGGGGCTGGCCATTTCCCACTGCATCCCATACTTTAAATATTTATAAACATTAATTAGGTCCCCCCTCAGTCTTCTTTTCTCCAGGCTGAACAGCCCCAGCTCACTCAGCCTTTCCTCATAGGGGAGCTGTTCCAGGCCCTTAATCATCTTCGTAGCCCTTCTCTGGACTCTCTCCAGGAGATCCCTGTCTTTTTTATACCAGGGAGCCCAGAACTGGACACAATACTCCAGGTGGGGCCTGACCAGGGCAGAGTAGAGCGGGAGGATCACCTCCTTTGACCTGCTGGCCACACTCTTCCTGATGCATCCCAAGATCCCATTGGGCCTCTTAGCCAACAGGGCACACTGCTGGCTCATAGCCAACTTGTCATCCACCAGGACCCCCAGGTCCTTCTCTGCAGAGCTCCTCTCCAGCAGGTCATCCCCCAGCCTGTACTGACCAGGAGGAGGAAGCTGATGAGTTGTTTTTTAAACAACTGGGAGAAGTCTCGCGATCACCACCCCACATCCTTACTGGGGACTTCAACGTACCAGATCACAGAATCATAGAATCACAGAATCACAAGGTTGGAAAAGACCTGTTAAGATCATCAAGTCCAACCATTCACATCCTAAACTAAATCATATCCCTAAGTACTTCATCTACCCTTTTTCTGAACACATCCAGGGAAGGTGACTCGACCACCTCCCTGGGCAGCCTGTTCCAGGCCCTGACAACTCTTTCAGTAAAAAATTTTTTCCTAACATCCAATCTAAACCTGCCCTGGCACAGCTTCATGCCATTCCCCCTTGTTCTATCGCCTGTCATCTGGCTGAAGAGACCATCACCTATCTCTCTATAACCTCCCTTCAGGTAGTTGTAGGTGGTGATAAGGTCTCCCCTCAGCCTCCTCTTCTCTAAACTAAACAGCCCCAGCTCCCTCAGCCGCTCCTCATAGGATTTGCCCTCCAGCCCCTTCACCAGCCTGGTTGCCCTTCTCTGGACTTGCTCAAGGACCTCAATGTCCTTCTTATGGTGAGGAGCCCAGAACTGGACACAGTAATCAAGGTGTGACCTCACCAATGCCCAGTACAGGGGCACAATCACTTCCCTAGATCTACTGGCCACACTGTTTTTGATACAAGCCAAGATGCCATTGGATGTCTCCTGGAGGTACAATACAGCAGGGAGGAAACAGTCTAGCAGGTTCCTGGGGGGTTTGGAAGACAACTTCCTGACCCAGCTGGTAAATGAACCCACAAGGGAAGGTGCCCTGCTGGACTTGTTGTTTGTCAATAGAGAAGACTTGGTGGGGGATGTGAAGGTTGGAGGACGCCTGGGGCATAGTGATCATGAGCTTATAGAATTCTTAGTACTGGGAGAAGTAAGGAAGGGAGACAGCAGAACAAGCACCTTAGACTTCCGTAGGGCTGACTTTGGACTGTTCAGAAAGCTGCTCGATAAGATTCCATGGGAGGCAGCCCTTGAGGGCAAAGGAGCCCAAGAGGGTTGGTTGCTCCTCAAGAAGATAATCTTGGTGGCACAGGAACAGGCTGTCCCAGTCTGTTGGAAGAGGAGTGGGCAAGCAAGGAAGCCAGCCTGGCTGAGTAGAGATATCCAGGCAGATATTCGGGAAAAGAAGGAAAAAAATGAGCTTTGGAAGAAGGGGCAGGTGTCTTGGGATGATTATAGGAATTTAATGACATCATGTAGGGAGAAAGTCAGAAGGGCTAAAGCTGATCTGGAACTCAGACTGGCCAGTTCTGTAAAAGATAATAAAAAGTCCTTCTATAGGTATATTAACAGTAGAAGGAGAGTCAAGGAGAATCTCCAGCCCTTATTGGATGCTGAGGGAACATTAGTGACAAGGGATGAGGACAAGGCTGAGGTCTTTAATTCCTTCTTTGCCTCAGTCTTTAATAGTATAGATGTATATTCCCTGAGTACTCATCCTCAGGAACCGGCTGACAGGGAGGGGAAGAATAACAAAGTTCCCATCTAATCTGAACCTGCCCTGGCACAGCTTTGTGCCATTACCCCTAGTCCTATCTCCTGTCACCTGGCTGAAGAGACCATCGCCCACCTCTCTACAACCTCCTGTCAGGTAGTTGTAGGCGGTGATAAAGTCTCCCCTCAGCCTCCTCTTCTCCAGGCTAAACAGCCCCAGCTCCCTCAGATGCTCCTCATATGATTTGCCCTCCAACCCCTTCACCAGCCTGGTTGCCTTTCTCTGGACTCTTTCAAGGACCTCAATGTCCTTATGGTGAGGAGCGCATAACTGGACACAATACTCAAGGTGTGGCCTCACCAATGTTGAGTACAGGGGCACAATTGCTTCCCTAAACCTACTGGCCACACTGTTTTTGATACAAGCTCTCTTGGGAGTACTAGTCAATGAGAAGCTGGAAATGAGCCACCAATGTGCATCTGCAGCCCAGAAGGGCAACTGTTTCCTGGGCTGCACCAAAAGAAGTGTGGCCAGCAGATCAAGAGAGGTGATTCTGCCCCTCTGCTCTGCTCTGGGGAGACCTCAGCTGCAGTACTGTGTCCAGTTTTGGAGCTCTCAGCACAAGAAAGACATGGACTTGTAGGAGTGTGTCCAGAGGAGGGCCACAAAAATGATCAAAGAGCTGGAGCACTTCTCCTGTGAAGACAGGCTGAGAGAGTTGGGCTTGTTCAGCTTGGAGAAGAGAAGGTTACAAGGGGGAACTTACAGCTGCTTTCCAGTACCTGAAAGTTGCCTATAAGAAAGCTGGGGAAGAACTGTTCAGAAAAGCATGAAGCAATAGAACAAGGGATAATGGTTTTAAACTAGAAAAGGGGAGATTTTAGCTGGATATTAGGAAAAAGTTCTTCAATGTGAGGGCAGTAGATCAGAACAGAGATGTAGTGGAGGCCCCATCCCTGGAGATATCCAAGACCAGGCTTGATGGGTCTCTGAGTGATCTTATCTAGTGAAGACGTCCCTGCTTACTGCAGGGGTGTGAACTAGATGACCTCTAAAGGTCCCTTCCAACCTTACATATTCTATGATTCTATTTTCTGACGTTGATGTGAGTCTCTTGTAATTCTATTTTCTGATGTTGATGTGAGTCTCTTGTAAATTTCTTCAGTCACAAAACAGCTGATTCTGAAAGGGCTCTTTTGCAGGACATCTGTACATATTGGCTGAAATGTCCATAAGGGGTTTATAAGTAATCCAACCTCAGCCTTGCCGGTACGGTGTAACAGTGATTCTGTGGTGTCTGTGAATAGCTGAACTTTAGTTTTTATTAAAAAGGACTGAGTCATTTGCACTCAATTTGTATGATGTTAGCCAACCTTCATTTTTTTTCCTCACAACGTCTCTGGACATCTTATTTCACTGTATTCATTTTTCACTTTAATGTACCTAACTCAAAATATATCAGGATCAGGGATCTAAAACTAGTTCATCTTGGTTATTTAGGTCGCACCATTTAATTTCATAGACTGAAAGGAAACAATATAAGCCTGTATTTGTTCTCTGATTGGATAAGTATGTGAGCACTTATCAAACAAACAGTTACAGAAGCAAATTTAGATGCATGAAATTGAAATTTGTTTTGCCATGGACATAAACTGTGTACAGAAATTAACTCCAGGTGAGTGAAGAAAAACATAGCTGGGAGAGATTCAGCCACCAACATGAGTCTGCATCCTACTGGCATTTTATACAATATCCTCTTAGATTGACTGTCCTTTTGGTTTCATTCCCCCCTGAAATCATATCTGAAATCTCCCCTGTTGCATCTTAAGCTCATTAATTCATATGCTGCATTCATTAGCTAATGACCAGAGTTGTGCAAACCCCACACTTTTTTGGGTTTAGCTGCAGAACAGAAGTCTAAGCAGAGTAACATAAGTGAATGGTGTGGAGGAAAAGCAGTTTAGAATGAACCAAATACAGACTTCCTCCCCTGTTGCAAGGAAGAAAACTGAAAAATGAGGTTTTGCTTAAGTCATTCCAATTAAAATGAAACAAGTTATCCTTGAGGCACCTGCAGGCTTGGGGAACAGTGGCTGGAAAGCTGCCAGGTGAAAAATGTCCTGGGGGTATTATAGGCATCTGAATATGAGCCAGCAATGTGCTCAGGTGACCCAGGTGGCCAAGAGCATTCTGGCTTGTATCAAAAATAGTGTGGCCAGCAGGACTAGAGAAGTGATCATCCCCCTGTACTCAGCTCTGGTGAGTACTGTATTCAGTGTCGGGCCCCTCACTACAAGAACACTAGGTGCTGGAATGTTTCCAAAGAAGGACAACGAAGCTGGTGAAGGATCTAGAGCACAAGTCCTGTGAGGAGTGGCTGAGGGAACTGGGGTTGTTTAGCCTGGAGAAAAGGAGGCTGAGGGGAGACCTTACTGCTCTCTACAACTACCTGAAAGGAGGTTGTGGTGAGGTGGGTATTGCTCTTATCCCAAGTAATAAGGGATAGGACAAAAGGAAATAGCCTCAAGTTGAGCCCAGGGAGGTTTATATTGGATATTAAGAAAAATTTTGTCACCAGAAGGGTTGTCAAGCACCAGAACAGGCTGGCCAAGGAAGTGGTTGAGTCACCATCCCTGGAGGTATTTAAAATGGGTGTAGATGTGGACCTTAGGGACATGGTTTAGTGGTGGGCTTGACAGACCTAACAGTTGGACTTGATCTTAAAGGTCTTTCCAACCTAAATTATTTTATGATTCTATGAAAAAACAGGGAGAAAAGGGGTGGAAGGAAACCATGGGATGCTCGGACTATTATAACTTAAGATCACATAGCTTGTTTTAAACGATTAACACATTGGTAGCTATCTGAGGCATCATAAGAGAAGGGTAAATAGGTAGATTTGGTTTTATTATTATACAGAATATAAGAGTATTCCTGATACTTTCTTATCTGGTCACCTTTTTAATACTGTTTCTCATCTGAAGTCTAAATCTGCTCTATTAAGGATAACACAGGGGAGGATTATTTAACAAGAGAATTTAAAAAAAAATAATTGAAGTGACCTATTGACATGCCTTACACAACACAAAACACAAATAGATTGTATATATATTCTGTTGTGCAAACCAAATTCTCCTTCTTAGAAATCCACTGAAATGCATGAAAAAATGCAAAACTGAGAAGTCTTTGAAAATAGCACTGAGATAATGGGAAGCATTTAAAAATGGAGTGCAGTGTACTTTGGAAGAGAACAGTCCCTGCCTTTAAAATCCTGGGTCCTAATGAAGGGCTTTCATGTCACTGTGACTTAGTAGATAGCCTTCTGCCTTTGGGACTGAAAGTTTTTGGCTCAGATCCATTTAGTGCATTACTGGGGAAGTTATGCACATCCAGAGGTCACATTTCGGGTGAGATGTGAAATGGAGGTGGCCACAAAATATTTCAACATCTTCCAGTCTCTCATTCCTGCTCTTCTTCCAGATACAGTTTCCGTATTGTCCCCTGTTACTCCTTGCACTACCAAAGTGCACTAAGAAGCAGAGATTATTTTTGAAGACAATTCTCTTGGATCCTCCATGACTGTGGAGGCATAGTTGATAAAAAGTTCTCAGTTCTATTTATTTTTGTTCTTCTTTATACTGTGGTCATTAGTGTCTCAAGTGCTGCAGCTTCCTTTCTGGAATGGGAAATTCTCCAGAGTAACCCTGCCCTAACATTCATTCCCCCTTATTTTCCATGAACCTCAGTACATCACAGTGAATGCTCAAATTAGGGTAAATCTAAGAATATAAAACAAATCAATGTCCTTTTTTATTGATCCTTCAATATTTTTACCATATTCTACTACCATAATCCTAAGGATATCGTCATCTGTGTGCATTGCTGCAACACTGACATCAGTTGTGACAGTGAGTGACATCTAAACTGGGAGTAGGGTAGGTGTGTAGTTCCTCTCTAGGGGCTTCTGGGGACTTCCAATGCATGTTTTCCAGTGTTTAGGTGAATTTCTCAATTTCATCCAAGGAATATGGTTTCTTTTCATGTAGAAAGGGAGCAGAGTAAGTCTGAGGCTGTCGCTATCAAGTTTGCCAGGGCATGACCTTCTATTATGGAGTGACAGCATCAGTAGATAAAGGGAAGGCAACTGATGTCATCTACCTGGACTTGTGCAAGGCCTTTGACGCAGTCCTTATCTCTAAATTGGAAAGATGTGGATTTGATGGGTGGACCATCCAGTGGATAAGAAACTGGTTAACAGACCGTAGCCAAAGGGTGGTGGTCAATGGGTCTATGTCCAGGTGGAGGCCGGTGACAAGCGGGGTCCCCCAGGGGTCTGTCTTGGGACCGGTTCTCTTTAACATCTTTATCAATGACATCGATGATGGAATTGAGTGCACCCTCAGCAAGTTTGCGGATGACACCAAGCTGAGTGGTGTGGTCGACACCCTAGAAGGAAAGGAAGCCATCCAGAGGGATCTTGAGAGGCTGGAGAGATGGGCCCGGGTGAACCTAATGAGGTTCAACACTGCAAAGTGTCAGGTGTTGCACTTGGGCCGGAAGAATCCCAGGCATAGATACAGACTGGGAGAAGAGCTTCTTGAGAGTAGCCCTGCTGAGAAGGACTTGGGGATTCTGGTGGATGAGAAACTTAACATGAGCCAGCAGTGTGCTCTTGCAGCTCGCAAGGCTAATGGTATCCTGGGCTCCATTAGAAGACGGGTGGCCAGCAGGGACAGGGAGGTGATTGTCCCCTCTACTCTGCCCTCGTGAGGCCCCATCTGGAGTCCTGTGTCCAGATCTGGGGCCCCCAATACAAGAAGGATGTGGAACTGTTGGAGAGGGTTCAGAGGAGGGCCAGGAAGATGATTAGAGGCCTGGAGCACCTGCCCTATGAAGAGAGGCTGAGGGAGCTGGGCTTGTTCAGTCTGGAGAAGAGAAGGCTGTGGGGGGACCTCATTGCAGCCTTCTAGTACCTGAAGGGAGCTTATAAGCAGGAGGGGATTCAACTTTTTAAAAGGATAGACAATGACAGGACAAGGGGGAATGGATTAAACCTAAAGGAAGGAAGGTTTAGATTAGATATTAGGGGGAAGTTTTTTACAGAGAGAGTGGTGAGGTGCTGGAACAGGCTGCCCAGAGAGGTAGTGGATGCCCCGTCCCTGGAGGTGTTCAAGGCCAGGTTGGATGGGGCCCTGGGCAACCTAGTGTAGATCCAGGCCTGAGGTTGGTGGCCCTGACTGTGGCAGGGGGGTTGGAGCTCTGTGATCCTTGGGGTCCCTTCCAACTCATACCATTCTATGATTCTATGATTCTATGATTCTATGACCGAGAGCAGTGAGAGCCTGCCAAGCCTTGAGGAGCCAAGGTTGCAGAAGGGCAGGGACTGGAAAAGAACCCAGTGTTTGGTTTGTGGAATTCCAGCTCTAGCTGCAGCACCCCAGGTAAAACAGGATCTTCAAAGATGGGCAGAGTCCTTCCATGTAATTATCCAACAGAGAAAATGTGAAAATCTGTGCCAGCAGATCCCTGCTGGGATTCACAGCAGGGAAGAGTTGTGCTTAACAGGCAAACACAGCAGCAGGCATCCAGGAAGGGCTCGGTGCAGAGGGAGAGCTGAATGACTTCACAAAAAAACATGTCCCAGCCTGGATCCAAGTGGGTGTATACGCACAGCTAGTGCCAGGAAAGAAAGTCAGGAAAGTTAGCAGAATGGGCTTAAATCCCTGTTGTTATTTCATTGGTGGGGTGGGCAGGAAAAGGGTAAGGATAAGAAAATGGTGGAAAAGGTGTATCAACATAAGTTGTGTGGCCCAGCACCTGGGCTTCAGATTAGATTTAGGAAAGTAAAATTCTGCTTTACTGTTTTCTGCTGACCTACCTCTTGGCTTCTGGATTCATAATATTTTGGTGCCTCTGTTTCTCCTCCATTGCCTGCCTTGTCTAATCAGACAGTATTGAAACCACTTGCAATCCCTCAGGGATATTTATTTGTGCAGAAAGACAGGAAAACCCCTTTCATGACTGTGGCTTGCAGTCAATGCATTAATATGAATTTGGCTAATAACAACAACGAAAAAGCATAGAAACATTCAAAGAGGCTTTTTCCTACATTTTGTAGGAAAATTCATAAGACTGGTAGTTTGAAGTCTCAGGTCTGACTACCGTTGTATGACGCATGAAGACTGTGTCCTGAGGTTGACAGATAAGCTGAAGCCCTGTGTGTTTTCACTTGCTCTCCTGTCCTGACAGTAGGATTCATCTCATCTGACCTTAGGGTCTCAATGCAATTTCATGGCCAGAGGTATCTAGGTCTGTTTGGAGCTGTTTTATGTACACTGTCATAAAATTCTCCCTAATGCTGGTATGCTTCAACCAGGAGTTACAAAAGACTCTATCCTCTCTGAAATGACTGTAAGATGCTCAAGGGAATATTCCACAGCACCTAAAATTACACTAGACGTCTATACTAAGGCAACTGTAGTTGTGCACTGGGGATCTGTATCTGAAATAATCATCCTGCTCTCCTTTAATAGTGAAGGTCTAATTAAAGAAACTTTATTGAGTACCTCAGCAGACAATGAATCACATCTAAACTCCACTGACTGCATTAACTGGGTGTCTATTGACAGTAAAAGTCTGTGATGACAAGTTCAGCTGTGCATGCCTGCACTGTGGACATCCAGAGCGAGTCAGGCAAATCACAACTGGTATCAGTGTGTTTGCTGAAGGATGGGAAGCCAGTTGCATAACTTGTTGCGGTGAGGAATAAAGATGTGCAGTTCTAACAGTCATGTTAAAACCATGGAAGACAATGGAGTATACCGACAATTTTCAACAGTAGGGATTTATTCTGTGTTTTTTTTCTCCTCCTCTCATTAGATTTCCTAATTTGCTCTGGCAGCCAATATTGTAAGCCCAAACAATTTAACAGCTGGATCCTTAAGGATTTCAGTTCAAAGTGTGTGTAGGATGAAGTAGAAACAAAGGAAAAAAGGATATATTTTTTGTAAGATCATATTTAACTTTTATTATAAACACCTAAGCACAGAAAATTAGTCCAGAATTCTTGTATCATTGTATAACCAAAGTCATCTGGAAACAAATAGGACATCTGCACGCCTTGAGACTGCCTCTGTTAGGCAAGAGAGGAAGGTAGTCGTAGTAGGAGATTCCCTTCTCAGAGGGACAGAAGGGCCTATATGTAGGCCAGACCCTACACGCAGGGAGGTGTGTTGCCTCCCTGGAGCCCAGGTCAGGGATATTACCAGAAGGCTACCAGGCCTGGTAAGATCCACTGACTATTATCCCTTACTGATAGTTCAAGCAGGCAGGGACGCAATCACAAAGTGTAGCCTGCAAGCTGTCAAAAGGGAATTCCGGGACCTGGGGCGCTCTGTTGAGGGGGGGGAGACCAAATAATATTCTGCTCTATCCCCACTTGTGGGAGGAGGGGCTCAGAGCAGGACAGGATAACCCACGAGTTGAATGTGTGGTTAAAAGGCTGGTGCCGGCGCAAGAACTTTGGATTCTTTAACCAAGGGATGGTGTACTCTGCTCCTGGCATGAGTACTGCTAATGGGGCTCACCTGTCCTATAAAGGAAAGCGGATCCTCGCCCAGGAGATAGCAGGGCTCATCGATCGTGCTTTAAACTAGTTAGGAAGGGGGAAGGGGATATTAAGGCGGCTGCCAGGGTTAGGCTTCGGGAGACACAACGGGAGTTGACGGTGGGAAGAGGTAAATACCAACAGCACAGTCGTGGACTTGGGGACGTTTTTCCACGTGAGAGTAGGGAAAATTCTGTGGACTGCCCTGAGTACTCCTCCGTGGAGCCACTTTTGCCAGTCCCCTGTCAGAAATCTCGCTGTGGGCCATTGAGGATACCTACATCTGCTTCACCACTGAACTGTCTTTACACAAATGCACGTAGCATGGGGAACAAACAAGAAGAACTAGAGATCTTTGTGCGGTCGCAGGGCCATGATCTCATCGCAATCACAGAGACGTGGTGGGACAACCTGGACGACTGGCACACTGTCATGGATGGCTATGTGCTTTTTAGGAAAGACAGGCTAGGGAAGCGAGGTGGAGGAGTTGCTCTTTATGTGAGAGAGCACCTAGAATGTGTTGAGCTCCACCTGGGGAAGGATGAACCTTCTGTCGAGTGCTTGTGGGTTAAAATCAAGGGGCAAACCGGTATGGGGGACATTGTTGTGGGAGTGTGCTATAGGCCCCCTGATCAAGAGGAGCAGGTAGATAACGCATTCCGTAAACAGTTAGAAGTAGCCTCAAGTTCCCGGGCACTGATCCTTATGGGGGACTTCAACTACCCAGATATTTGCTGGGCAAGCAATACGGCCAGTCGTATGCAGTCCAGACAATTTCTGCAGTGTGTTGAAGACAATTTCCTGCTACAGATGGTGCAGGAGCCCACAAGGGGAGGGCGGCTGCTGGACCTTGTTTTCACTAACAAGGATGGACTTGTTAGGGAAGTGAAGGTCGGGGGCAGCTTAGGGCAAAGCGACCATGAAATGGTTCAGTTCATGATCCTGGGTGGAAGAAGCAAGCCAAAAAGTAGGATAGCTACCCTGAATTTTGGTAGAGCTAACTTTGATCTCCTCCGCCACTTAATGGGGGCTATCCCGTGGGCTACGCTGTTTGAAGGAATGGGAGCCTGTGAGAGCTGGCTAGCATTCAAACAGCACTTCTTCCAAGCACAGGAACGATGCATCCCTTTGAGGAGGAAATGGGGAAAGAGAGGCAGAAGACCTGCATGGATGAACAGGGAGCTATTGAGCAAACTCAAAGAGAAGCAGAAGATCTATGAATCGTGGAAAAAGGGTCTGAGCACCTGGGAAGAATACAGGAATGTGGTCAGGGCCTGTAGGGATGCAACTAGGAAGGCTAAAGCCCTCTTGGAAATTAAGCTGGCAAGGGACATAAAGGATAATAAAAAGGGGTTTTTTGAGGCACGTGAACAGTAAGAGGATGTCCAGGGATAATGTAGGTCCCTTGCTGAATAAGGAGGGTGTCCTGGTTACGGGGGATGCTGAGAAAGTGGAGATATTGAATGCCGCCTTTGCTTCGGTCTTCACTTCAAAGGCCCCCCGGGACCCACAGACACTGGATGAGAGTAGGACTGATTGGGAAATGAAGAATTTCCCTCTGGTTCAAGTAGGGGAGGTCCAGGAGCGGCTCAAAGGGATTAATGCACACAAATCCATGGGCCCAGATGGGTTACATCCACGTGTGCTGAGGGAGCTGGCGGAGGTGATTGCTGAGCCGCTCTCTATCATCTTCGACAGGTCTTGGAGGACAGGAGAAGTGCCTGAAGACTGGAGGATAGCCAATGTCACTCCAGTCTTTAAAAAGGGCAAGAAGGAGGAACCTAGTAACTATAGGCCAGTCAGCCTCACCTCTGCCCCTGGAAAGGTAATGGAACAGCTTGTTCTGGATGCCATCTCCAAGCAATTGGAAGAGAAGAAGGTCATGAGGAGTAGTCAGCATGGATCCACTAAGGGGTAATCGTGCTTGACCAACCTCATAGCCTTCTACGATGTCATGACAGGCTGGGTAGATGGAGGGAGAGCAGTGGATGTCATCTACCTTGACTTCAGCAAGGCCTTTGATACTGTCTCCCATGACATCCTGATAGCAAAGCTGAGAAAGCATGGGATAGATGAGTGGACAGTGAGGTGGGTTGAGAATTGGCTGTCGGACCGAACCCAGAGGGTTGTGATTCGTGGAGTAGAATCTGACTGGAGGCCTGTTACCAGCGGTGTTCCCCAGGGCTCAGTGTTGGGTCCAGTCCTGTTTAATATCTTCATTGACGATCTTGATGAGGGAATAACATCCACCCTCAGCAAGTACGCCGATGATACAAAGCTGGGAGGAGAGGCTGACACGCAGGAGCACTGCGCTGCCATCCAGAGAGACCTGGACAGGCTGGAGAGCTGGGCAGTGAGAAACCAGATGAAGTTCAACAAAAGCAAGTGTAAAGTCTTGCACCTGGGAAGGAACAACTGTTTGTATCAGTACAGGCTGGGGGATGACCTGCTGGAGAAGAGCTCAGTGGAGAAGGACCTGGGGGTCCTGGTAGATGACAGGTTGGCCATGAGCCAGCAGTGTGCCTCGGTGGCCAAGAGAGCCAATGGGATCCTGGGATGCATCAGGAGGAGTGTAGCCAGCAGGTCAAAGGAGGTGATCCTCCCTCTCTACTCTGCCCTGGTCAGGCCCCACCTAGAGTATTGTGTCCAGTTCTGGGCTCCTTGGTATAAAAAGGACAGGGATCTCCTGGAAAGAGTCCAAAGAAGGGCTACGAAGATGATTAAGGGCCTAGAGCATCTCCCCTATGAGGAAAGGCTGAGTAAGCTGGGACTGTTCAGCCTTGAGAACAGAAGACGAAGGGGGGACCTAATCAAAGTTTATAATTATCTGAAGCAGGGGATGCAGGGGGAATCGGCCAGCCCCTTTTCAGTGGTCTGTGGGGATAGGACAAGGGGCAATGGCTGCAAGTTGGAGCATAGGAAGTTCCGCACCAACATGTGGAAGAACTTTTTCACAGTGAGGGTGACTGAGCACTGGAATAGGCTGCCCAGGGAGGTGGTGGAGTCTCCTTCACTGGAGATATTCAAGACCCGCCTGGACGCCTATCTGAGCAATATGAGCTAGGGAGCCTGCTTTGGCGGGGGGGTTGGACCCGATGATCTCTCGAGGTCCCTTCCAACCCCTACGATTCTGTGATTCTGTGATTCTGTGATCTAGTCTCACAAACTTCTAATTTTCAAAAGATGTTCAAACTTTTCCCTCTCTTTGAAATGTGCCTATATTTATGCTCCTTACCTATGAAATGTTTTGAGTGAGAAAGTTCCCTTGAAAGTCCATATCCTTGATCTCAGTTGTGGAGTTTTTGCAAGCTGTTTGATCAATGATTACAGCATATCTATGCAATTTAAAGGAATTAATGCTGAAAATTATTCGGGCTTGATTCTGCACTCACTAACCTGGCTTTCACAGGATGCTAGGGTATGATTTCAGTAGTCACCTAAATGAAAGCACACTGTCATCCATGGCTTAGGGTTAGTGCAAGTTTACAACTGTTGACCTGAATCACCCATTCAGTCTGACAGTGTTAGGGAAAAAAATTACAAGCATATGTTAATGAACATTTCCTTTTACTAGAAGACCAAGAGCAAATCATCACACCTATGTTTTAGTCTCTTGCTTCCTAAATAATATTGTGCAGGTCTTTTGCATTTCTCCTTTACAATGAAACATATCAAGAAGCACAAGTTATGCCTGCAAGAGCTTTTGACTAGAATTCTGCCCTCTTTTCTCATTATTGGGTACCTGAAGTGATAAATAAAATCTGAAGTTATAATATGCAAAGCTGTGAAATGTATGTCAGCTCAATGAGTCCTTTCCTCACCAGTACAGAACAGAAGGAACATTTCCAGCTATTCAGGAGCATTATGCTACCGACACAGTTCCAGTCCTTACAGCAAAGACTGTCATCTGTTCTCACCAAATACCGAATTAAACTATGTATTTCAGGCTAGGGAGTGGGATGTATATGATCGTGGCCTGAGGAAAAATGTCTGTCGGTATTTAATTCCCATACCTTTTGCCTGGTTAAGCAGATATGTGGTTTATTGCAGATTTCTCTAGACACATACCTCATTAAGCAGAGTGAGAGCTTCCATTGAGAAAGGGCAGGGTCATAAGTTAAAATTAATTTAATGTCTTTGTTCACATACAGTGCTGGTCATATCAGTAGTTACTTTCCCATAAGAACAACACAACTCCCCTTGCCAAGCATGGTGCTGGGTGAGATATGTGAAGGTCAATTGGCCAAAATGCCACCTGGGATCAACCCTTGAATACAGATGCTCTTTAACAGTAAAGCCTCCAGGAAGGGCTTCTGTGAAGGAGGGATTTTTTTTTATTCTGTTCCTTCCCCCAGAAAAAAATTGTGTATCTTCCCCCACTCTTGTTTTGATAGGTTGGCAAGACTGTTCCCTTTCATCCTTTTCTGAGCAACGAAGAGCCATTCCTCAAGCCTGCATATCTACAGGAGGCCAGTGCCTGGTGGGTGCCTAAAGATCTCTATCTAGCCTTGCTAGTCCCCTCATCCATCAGTACCACATCTCCAGTGCTGCATTAATGGAGTCTGCCTGCTGGGGGGTAGGGACACTGGAGGTAGGGCTGCCTAGGGTACTTGGAAGGGCTGGGGACATGGGGCTTCTCATTGCCTTACACCAGGTTTGGTGGGAGGAGAGCAATACTAGGATGTGTCTGAAAAGGAAACCTTGGTGTATCTGCACAGAGGCAGAAAATACCGAGGCAGAGGAAGATCAGACTTCAACATCCACGATGAAAAGTGAAGACCTGTACACCTTATCTGGGAACTAATTTATTATGGGGGCAGGATGGTTGATGATTTCTTTTTAAAAACATTTTTCAACCTGCATTAGTTTCATTTAGTCTTGAACCAGATTGTACTTGCAGAGCAGGGTATGTGTTTGAACTCTCCTGAAAGCCTGCAGCCAACAAGGGAGATAAAGGCATTTTGTTCCTCACACCACAAAATAATAGGGAAGGCATTAATAATGCTGCACTGAAAAATAAACCCTCTGTTTAGATAGCTTTATGCAACAATAACAGGAGCCTGTTCATTAGCTCAGTGTACTCTATTTACTAGGTACACTATGTACAAATTACACAAACTTGCTCAAGTCCCTGGAATTACAAAATTCATGAGCTAATTAATCAGAGCTTGACAACACAGCAGAGGCCATTTCACCTCATATCCAGTGTCAAAGAGGGAAGAGAATTTCGTCATGCAGGCACAAGCCTGTGCTAGAGGACAGCTGTTTTTGACTCCTAGCTTTGTTCAGTAGATTCTGCTTCAACTCTCATGGGTATAGTATTTCTGATTGACCAATCTGTCTGTGTTAATAATTAAAATCTGAAACTGGGGTAGCGGGGAGGAAGCAGGAGTACCTTTTGAAATAGATGAATACTTGTACCAATCTGGAATTAGTTTTTGGACTATCTATATGTTTCTGTAATATGAATAATATAATAACACAGGAAAATGGATGACTCACCACTAGTGCAGTGGCAACATCATCTGTAATATAAAGTGAGTGTCAGCTGGTCTTCAAAGTTTCTTCTAGGATGCTTAGACTTAGAGTTTTTTCTTTCATTTCTTGAAGTTCGTTTGTAAGACCTGCAAGATACACTCCCTGTGTATGATATTGTGATCTTCCCTGTTGTCCATGGAACCAGATAAGTTGCTCTTTATCTGCCAAATGAGACAGCAAGAGCATTTTCAGTAAAAGTATTACACTCAGTAACTCCACTGAAAAAGTAGGTAGTTAATATTTTGCGTGATGATCACGGATTGTCAGGCTGAAAAGAAAATATGTGCATCAAACTAAAACAAAGCAATCATTCACACAAGCTCCCTAAAGCATAATTATAAAATTGCAGAAATTCTGAAACGAACTGAAATCCTCTTGGAATGCAGCAGTTTGGGGTACCCTGTCTTTCATAGGATTTTGCCATGTTGGTGTCTCCAGAGATCTCTGGCTTGCATGGAAAAGATTTTGTCATTATCCTTAGCTTTAGTTTTAGGCTGTTTTGTTCAGTCACTGTGCTCCAACATTAACCACAGCAATGTGAAGCATGAACATTGCTGCATATTTTGAGCAGTGTAACAACAAAAGTCCACATTTGCCTGTATCGGAGATTTTTAAATTGTGATAGTTTCCTGTTTGATGAAACATCTCAAAAAATTCCCTATGCTACAATTATCTCATGAAAGCCTGAAATAAAGTTCAATGCATTTGATAGATGCTCACAATTTATAAAGCATGTTAATTTTATTTTCCTTTTCTTTCTTCCTCTCTCAGAGATGTTCCTAGGCAGACCTAGTATAGCAGGTATGTCTGGATATGAAGAAGGATATGAAAAGACTTGATAAATGTTTTAAGATCTGACACATTTCCAAAATTGTTTTCTGTAAAATATATGACCTGTATAGAATAAGAGATGAAGCAAGGCAGAGAAAAAAGCTTTACTGGCACAACCTTTATATAACTCTCTAGTGTCATTTGTTTCTATATATTTTTAATGAAAAATGGAACATGAACTGGATTTTATTGCCTTTTTGAAATAGCAGCACATGGAATTTTGTTCAGCCTTATATTCTCTGAAATGCATGATCAAACTCTCTTTTAGATTTCCTTTCTAAAGATCTTTTCAAAAAGGCTCTGTGGTGGAAAACGTCTTTCAAAAAATGTTTTTGCAAAGGGAAGATTCTAAGTGGGTTAGAATTTTTGTGCATGGTAACGTATCCTGTTTTTAATATCATAGCATTTTCATGTAAAATAATGATAATGAAAGCATTCTTAATTTCTCAGCAATTTTTTTTCTCTTTTCTGTAAGAAAAGATTGCTATTCTGTCTGCACTGAACTTGCACCAGTTGTATCAGAAATTCAGCACAGGAAAAGAAAAAGGGTCATTTACCTTGCAGATCCAACAACAGAAAACTCTCCTCAAGTCTTTGGCTAGAGAGGATCAATATAAAGAAGGGCTAGTTTCAGGTTATGTGGCATTAGACGATGGGGTTAAGAGCTATTCTAAAAATAAACAAGGTTTATAAAGAAGAAGGAAAAGAATGAGATGTACTTTCCTATCCCTACATTTTGCAAATTAAAGGTACTGCTTCTAAGTCCAGTTGGCAAGGATTTTTTAAAATATCAGATTTTTATGCTTTAAGCTTAAAGCTTGATGCTTCATAAATCTGATTTTCTAGATGTCCATTTGACAGTGAATGTTTTGCAAATTTCTGTACAAGACTAAAATACTGAGTTTAACTTACATGTGGATATATAACTTCTTTGAGGCCTAACATATTTCGCAAACACCCTCAGTTGGAAGTAGTAGCAGCAGCTGAATAAAATGGAAAAAAGCATCAAGGTCTATTGCACAAAAGAAGAGAATATGATCAGAGTAGAGTGAATGGCATAAGGCTGCTAGGAATCTTGTTACTCTTCTCCCTTCTCAAGGCCCTTTTCACCTGAGGAATATGACAAGGGGAAGAAAGAGTAAGGGAGTGGGTAAAAACGTTGTGAAGCAGTTTAAATAGCAGAATAGGTTTTTCCATGGAAAATATAACTTTTTTTAGGGGTATTTTTATTTTTTTTTTTTTTAAATTCACTGATGGAGAAGCAAAATATTTTGTGGCCACAGAACCTCAGGGTGGAGGTGGAGGTTTGGTTATCCCTATCTATCTGCATTCCCTGACAGCCTCACCAGTTCAGTGACTCTGAGGCACAATATGATGGCTGAGAGGGATTGTCTTCCCTCATAGTGCTTCATGGAAAGTGTGGTCTGATTTAGAGGTCCTGACTGTAGAAGAAAATGGGACTGTGACTTATTTCCTTGTAATGGTCTTGAGTAGCTGTAAGAACCTTCATAAATTAATATGTTTTGGGTTTGGTTTTATTTTTTTTCAACCAGCGTAAAAATTTTCGATTTTTACTAAAAGAAAGTTTCCATGGGGAAAGTTCTGGGTTTTTGGGGTTTTGTTTTTTTTTCATTTTTAGTCATGTATCAGGTTCTTGTGTTTTTAATTTGGATGCTTCTTTGCCATTTCTAGGGTTCAAATGTCCTGGTTCTTTATGACTTTAGCTTCCTGGTGACTACTGACCAGGATCATGCCCACCTCACTTAGCACCATTCATATGCATTAGGTATTTGTCTTTACAGAAGAAAAGAAGCAGCACCATGTGGCACTGATTTACAAAGACTGACAAAGCACTGAAGCAATATTTCACACACCCTTCAGATCATGAGAGAGAACTGAATTTCTGGAGGGAACAGTTGCCATCTAACTAATTGCTTTAAGCAAAAATTTCACTGCCAAGGTCAGTCTAAAAGCAGAGCAAGGCAGGGTATATTTTATTACATGGACCCTCTCAGTGTTTTAATTTGATTATGTTATTAGTTCCATGTAAGTGTATTAACTGAAAAGGCACGATTAACTGAAAAAATTTCATAAGTGATTTGAAGGCTGGTGTCAGCAGTTGGAATCCATAAACCAGTTTTTGCCTATGGAGGCAATAAATCAAAATTTAAGGTAGAACTTCCCAGAAAAGACACCTGAAGATTATATTGTGGGAAAGGAACACTTATGGGATTTCTGGTTATCCAGTCAGAAGTAAAACTTATATTCAAATGACAAGAAAAAGGACAGTTAATGGAGTCTTTTGAAGGTCAATTAAACCTTGGAAAATTAATCTAAAGAACACAGTTCCAAAGAAAATTTCCAGTAGCAGAGAGCAGCACTGTCATGAGGCCCTGTCTGAAAATCTTTGTACACTGAGAACTGATGTTCACATTAAAAAAACACAAACACCAAACCGCACATTTATTTTGATACTTTAAGTATAAAGGAAGTTGACTTTTCTTCAGAGTGTATTTGAGGACTTCAAAGGTAAGACTGAAATTCCATTAGGCCACTGTTATATGCTTTTGAACCCTTTAAAGACCATCACTTCATCAACAAATAAAAACATGCTGCTGTGAACCCAGATATTCTTTGTCTCTTCTTCTGTCTCTCCTTGCACCTTTGGACATTCATCTGCTCTTTATCTTGCTCTTAAAATTTGAGCTAATCTTCTGATTTAAAATGTTGTTGCTGTAGAAAGAAAAAGCTGAGAACATTAGGAATTAGACTGGCTATATCTGTCTGGACACCAAAAGACAGGCACTGACTGGACACGATGTCAGAGAAAGTAAAAAGTGATGCAGAGGAAGACAAGCTGAACCTATGCAGGAATTGCGTATGTCTATAGCTAATCATACCTATGCATGTGCTCTTCTAGGGTGAGAAAGGTCTCCTGCTGTGAAGAAGGCTTTAATTTCCTAGCTACAAGGTGTTAGGCCTGCTCATCCTTGGTCCTGCTGGCTGAGGCCATGCTCCCCTCCAAGCCTCAAATATATATATGAACTTGATTGCCTTTGTCCAGGAACAAGTGTTTTGGGAATAAGGATCCTGAGTTGGTTTTACATCCATCAGATACGGAACTTTCATCCTTATGTTTACCTATGGGAGAGCTATGAAAAGCTGAGACTGTATTACAGAGACCCAGGTGAATGAAAAGCAAAGCAAAGCTGTAGAAACAGAACACTATGCACCAATCATACTACTATGCTTCTGCCCAAAGAAAGAGTATGTGCATATATCCATCTATGCATTTTAAAAAGGTTGTAAAAGTAGCTTACATCATCAAGCTGTAGCCTCTGAGGAGGCAAAGAAAAAATTGCTTGAATCTCCCTGTCAGACAGGCTGTGAAACATTGGGTGGTAAGGTGTCATTCGTAGCCAAACTGAAGTCATGGCTTTACCCTTAGAAGAGGTTTCTAGAGACTCTGACTGTTTCAGGAAATCCCACTGAAATCTTTGTGATCGCTACCATGAGTCTTTATTTACAGAACTACATGTTTAGTTACAGCACAGGAAATTCTTTACAGTTTGTGTGTTTATTGAAACCGCTATGATGTATATAAATAGAACTAAAAGCACACAACTCGCTCTAAAGAATAGAACAGATAAAACTATTCATGATGAATTATATTTGTCATAAACTTGAATAATGAACTACCAAAATCCCAGGAGTCAAACTATTTAACGCCCCTTCCTCACCCAATGATCCTTTCTATAGCTTATTTTAAGGTGAGCTGTTAAACTCTAAGCAAACACTCGACTGCTATTTTTGGAATATGGGAGAGCAGGCTGTAAGGAGTTATAGCTGTGAGCAAAGGTTCTCTGAATTGTCCTCTGACTATTTTTTGAGCTAACCAAGACATACACCAGTCGGCACATTGTCAAATGTCTTCTTCTAGCTCAGCTGGAAGTGAGAATGAGACTTTGACAGTTTCAAAGCAGCCCGTCGTTGCATAAGGTGCTGCTCGGGCACTATTCCAGGTTCCAGTCCAGCACCTGTGCCGTTTTACAGAAGGCTTTTCCAAATAGGCAGAGAGAGCAGCTGACAATGAAACTGAAATATTTCGTATTAAATATTTCCAACTAAATATTATAGAAGAAACATGCTGAAACTATTTATGGTGAATTCATTCCCAAAGGTGACCTCTTTGGAGAGCTTTAATCATCTAAAAATAAAACAAAAAATGGATGTACTGGCTATAACTTAATATTTTTTTAAAGTTAAAGGAAGAATGGGAAGTGTCTTACATGATAAAAAAATTAATACCAATAGTTGAAGAGTTAATAAAACAGATACAAATTCTTAAGCTATTGGAAGTCAATGAAAACATTAATTATTAAAGCTGCAAAACCCATCAGTTTTGTAGGAAGGTGTAGTCTTCTAGAATACGTTCAAACGCAACATCGCCCGCAGCTGATTAGCTGGTTGAGTCCAGACCACTGTACTATAGTAAGATTTACTTGAAAAAAAAGGCACAGTTAATTTCTTATCACTGGCAGCTTTCCGTTGCAGGAAAATCTATTTTTCTGCCTCAGGACTGCAGCTGATATACCAAAGACTATATTTTCTAGCATACTTCTTTGAGCATTGACATTAATGCTCTGGCACATTCTTGTAGAAATTCAGAAGCCTATCATAAAGCTTAAATGAAATACTTTTCCTTTGGATATGTGAGTTTCCCCAGAAGAAAAACAGTCGATGGTAAAATGTCAATTTCCATTGAATTTACTTTGGGAAAAAAAATCCAACTGATTGGTCTCAGAAAGTAAAAATACGTTATGAAAATATGATATGACATTTTTTCAAATCTATAGCAAAGAATAATATAAAAAGGAATTCATACAGTTATAAATTTATATTTGGCTTTTGCTATGAAAGCATGTTGAAGAAAGACTTTAATGCAGGATCAAGTAAACTTTCTTTAAGACAGAAAGTTCAGATGCCCCTGAATAGCTGTAAAATTCCAGGCTGTGTGGAGTGTATTTTAACCTTCTGTCCAACCCTAATCTTTGCCTCAAGTGTGTGCTCACCTCCTGTGTATGCCCTTAAGCTTGATATCCCAAACCTCTTTGCCTGCTAGCCAGCCCAAAATCCATAGCTCTGCTGAAGGCAGGGTAGCTTCACACCAATGGGCACTTACAACCATGCCTGGGAAAGACACCTCAAAGCAAGGTTGCTCCAGGTACCTTCTTCTCACCTCATGGCAGGCTTTCTTTCCATTTATTCTCACTGGGAGTTGCTATCACAGGGTTTTTCTGCTCCCACCACACATATTGAGTAATGACACACTATCTCCTTAAACTCTGACATTATTTATTGCTAGCAGGTGTCTTAAAAATAGCAAGCTCATGAGTATAAAAAAAAAAAAGTAAGAATTAAACTTTACTGATCACTAAAGAGAAATGAGCAGCTTCAAACAGTGAGTTGCCAATAGTCATAAGAAAGGCAGTGTGATGCAGCGAGGCAGTACCCCAATCAATACCTCTGATTCTTGTTGCTTCTTGCCTACCCTTTGGTAACAAAGGATGGTGCCTCTTAGTTATCAGATCAGTATCTGGCTCCACTCGCACTGACTTTTTGAACGCAGTCATCTGTTGTCACCCAGCACAGCAGATGTGGCAAACCCAAAGTCACACTTGTGCCTATCACTAATGGCATTGTCTGGTAATTGTCACATTTGTTGGTTGTCTGTAGTGAGCTGAATGTAGAGGATCCAAGCTCACAGTCAGATTTTGGATAAAAAACATGAGTGTACCACTAAGACTCTAAATGTAGCTGTGTAGGTGTGGTTTACATTTGAGTGAGAAGTCTAACCTGGTCATTAGAGTCAAAATCTGGTGTGTTTACCTGCCTACTCTCCAGACACTTGGTATGTTGTCTGTTGCACCCACCTGGCTTATGATGCCAGTCAAGGAGTTGTGGATGTCCTCTCATATATAGGTAAAAGGCTCATGAAAACACGTCTGTATAAGTAATCAAATGTAGGTGTTGCAGTTCAGAGTGGAATGTCCTTGCCAGCAGTCTTAGTGACAGCGACCTAGATAGCAGAGTAAAATATTTCCCTTCAGCTGGAATTTATGCATAGCCACTCTACATGCTTAGCCAAACATCCATGTTCTTACAGTCAGATAATATTCTCAAATTTATTCTTTTCTTTTACACTTTTTTTCTAATTAACCCTCTCCAATATAAGCTGTTGAGAACCCAGCCCTCTGAAGTGATAACAATAATGTCGTGCACAGCTGATGTGTACCATGAAGGTCTTTGATTGTCTCTTCCCAGGACATTCAGTTTCTAGTTATATGAAGCCTTTGAATATTATTCTGAAAAGTGCTAGTCTGTTTACATACTTGAGTTTTAGTTCTATGATTTAATATAATGTGACACATCTCAAGGAAGTGTCATGAAAAAAACAAATAATATAAAAACCAGGGTTGATGTTCTCAACTTGAAGGTATATATCACCCCCTAGTCTTTTTATTTTTAAATCTTTAGTATGGGAACTTTGGATATCTTCTTCATAGATCAAAAGAAGAATGGTCACGTTTGCAGGCACTCACTAAGCTCTTGGTTATCAGAACCTTTGATACCTTCACTCACTCAGAAAATATCATCAATTTCATCTGAGCTGATGAGTTTGGTTGTCCTTAGTCACAGAAAAATCAGTCACAGAGTGCTGCAATGTCCATTAAGATAGGCCCGGGCAAGCTGTGGCACAAAGCAGAATATTCCAAGGATTCAGTCTATATCTTTCTACTCCTCTCACCACTGAGTCAAACAAATAAAATAAGATTTATATAATGTTTTCCAGTCAGAGGATAAGAGGATTCTTTTGGGTGTTGATTAAGACCTTAAGGTGCATAGGATGAAGTTATGCAAGATGGCAGGACCAATTTTGAGACCAATTTTATTACTTCGTGGTAAAATTATCACCATAGTCTGTTAATGGTACTGAGAAATTGATGAAAAAAGCTCTCATTTAGGCAAATTACTCTGTGGCCCACCATTTTCGGCCATATTTGTCGCTGCTCTTTCTCTTAATGGTCATCAGTATGGTCCAGATAGGTCTAGATGCAATAGTACATCTTCTTCTGAAGAATGAAAATAAGGCCTCTGCAGTTATATAGGCCATAGTCACAAGTATGATTTTTGCAGTGTGATTTCTGAGATGCAAATATCATGTATTCTTCCTCAGATGAATAAATTATTTCCAGTTTCTTAAACAGCAGCCTTCTAAAGCACAAGAAAACAAGACACTTTGTTTTGCTGCAATAGTATTGGTGTGTTTTGGGGTTTTTTTTGATTGAGGTTTCTCTGCGTGTCTGTGTGTGTGTGTGTGTGTATTTTGGATTTTTTTAATGTTTGTATAAGAATTTTATTAGGAGGATTATATTTTCATCTCAATTTTGAATTAAATAAAGTTTTATTGTATAGCCACTGCTCTCCTAAGGAGGAGTTTGGCCTGATGATTTTAACCTTGGGGTTAATTCACATACTTTGGTTTCAGTTGGGAAACATGAAATTCTTGATTATTCCAAGGCTTCTCAAAATAGACCAGTCTATGAAGACATTTAGGCCTTCAGCCTTTACTTGAATAACACTTTGGGGGGATGACTAGTATTGCTGAAAACCTATGACCCAGATGTTCAGGCATTTACTTCCTGTTGACTGCAGGGCTGCAAGGCAGCTATGAACCTTTTATCCATCTGGGACAAGTGAAGGGACATTCCACGACATTTCTGGGGGATGTAGATCCAAAGCCAAACTGCAAACAAAAGGACATTAATGGTAGTTTAAAGTGTTGATTAATTATAACTGCTTTTATCTATTAGAAATTGTGAAATATCACTGAGAAGGGAACACATCTGAAAAACATTAAAAACTATTTAGAAGAAATATAGTAGTTGCTCACTGTAGGAGCTTGTTTGTCTTTTTACCTTTGACTTGATGGGGTTGTGGTATTTGTGATGGGACTGCAGTAACTCCTAGAGGTCCTATTTTGCTACCTCTTACAAAAGAGAGGTCCTTGAATATCAATCTTGTTAATGAAGAGAACAGCTGCCAAGAATGGCATCTATATTTGTGACGTTATAGAGCAGGGTAGGAAGATCACTTCATGGCTGGAATCAACTAAAGAAGCAATATTACATCTTCATGCAAATCATAAGGAGTCATCACCCAATGTGAATGTTTCCAGTACTCTCTACACAGAGCTGTGCAATCAATAAACACAGTGATTCAGAAAACAGTGAAACTAAATAAACTGTAATGGTGGGTCAGTTGGACCACCCTAGAGTTTCACCTGGGGACTTGGGTGTATCAGCAGAGTATAATTTAATACAGTCAAACACAGGGTCATACAGGTAGTAACAAATAATGCAGGCAAGAAACAGGCTTCCTAAGTGGAATTCATCTCACCTAACTTCAGATGCCTTAAATGGATCTGTTTGTTAGCATCTCAGCTGGTCATGGTAGATCCCTGTTAGAGCTGGTACACTGAAATAGCTACCTCTGGAGTGCAATTCAACAAGACTAAACTAGTTGTCTAAGTTCTACCAATTGCTCCTAAAAGTGTTTATTTGCTTTCACTGATTATAAGTGGAGGCCAGATGCCCAGAATTAGCCTGCCATAGGTAGATTCTCCCTACTTGTACTTCAGGAAACCAGTGTTTGCTGTTGATCACAGTAATTAGGCATACAAGAGTGGGCTCACAGCAGCTGTAAAATCCTAGTCCCTTTGGTCATTATTTATTAGTAGTAGCAGTATTATTATTGGCATAATTTGTTTTAAGCTTAGTGTGAAAATTCCTAAAATAGGAACATGATTTGTTTTTGTAAGCTCACTAAGTTAGGCTTTAGTCGAGGCTTTGTTGTCAAGAGGGTAAACATGAATCTCCAACTGTGGGAAGCAACAAGCTAAAATATATGATGAAATGGATGTTAATGGGATCTCAGCTGAGTGCGGCCTGTTCTTAGTCTTCAACAGAGAGTTAGGAGTTTCGAAAGCAATTGTCATCATCCACTTGTAAAGTCCTACCAGGTGTGTCTTCCTCTTGGTCCTTGGAGAGGTATGTTTTTCAGACACCTTGGATTTTGATGTGAAGCTTGTGAGTTAGCAATGGTAGCCACTCCTGCATTGCAGAATACGCTAATGAATTCAGAAACTTCATCCTGGAATATATCATCTCTACCATAGAAAGAAGATCAGTACCATGCTGTTAAACGATGAAACAGAATTTTGGCTACCAAATTAAATCCTGAGAAGTTCTAGAACCTGTTCCTTTTTAGTCCCGATATTTTGTCCAGGACTTCTTGAGTAGGTTTCTTTTGGCAGGTAACACAGCAGGAGCATCTCAGAAAATATCCCATGCAACGGTGTGTGCATTGAGGAAGTAAATGGCTTGATCGAGTGGCTTCCCTATCTTCTTGCTCATGGCTTTTCTACCTATCACATTTGTGATATTTTTTGCTCATTGCCATTCCTGCACATGCCATTTTCTCTATTTTTTCAAGATTTAGTAGTGAATCTAACAGTTCATACTTGGCAGAATTGCCATTAAGTTATCCCATTAAGTTATATTTATGTGATATCTGAATAGTGATTAAAGAATTGGGCCTACACATGAGAAAGCTGATGAGTTGCAACTTGTGGCAATGGCACTTACTGTTCTTTTATCTTCAGCCACACAACATTAGATGGTGCCTTTACAAAATGGTCTTGTCTTTGTGAAGCAGGAGATAATACGGAACCTCTTTTTATAGCCATGTGTTCTTTGCTAAAGCCTTGTGAGGTGCTCTGGTGTCCTTGCTCTGGCTCTCCTACAATGGTCTGAATTCCTCTTGCATCTTTAGTTTTCAAAGAGAAGCACACGGTACTACATGGTGTACATTTGTCTGCCAGATAAAGCCCTATTTCTTAGGTGTTCTTTCTGCTCATGCCTCTGATGTTTCTATTCACTTTTCTGCAGTGTAAGAAGAGAAGCACATACAGGGTTATGAACTGCAAGAGTATTTCGTCAATACACATACTCACTATACCTCAGATTTACATGACTCTTTCTTCTGGAAATAATTACATCCTCCACACATTGGAGAAGCTGTTTGCAGATCCTGGTAATCAGAACTAGATCAATTCAATTAATACCCAAAAGAAAATTGCTGATATGTCTTTTGTATTATCACTTGGCAGGCCAAAAAGAAGTTCCAACTGCTATAATACCTTTCTGTGCTAATGTGGGTGACGGGAAATGTTTTTTCCCATTGCCTAATTGAATGCCAGCACTGTTCAGAACTGATAGCAGCTCCTGCCAGAAGCAGACATTTGTAGAACACAATAGCAAGTTTTATCAAGCCTGCAAAATCAGAAGGTATTTTATATAACAAGACATTTGAGAAAGCCTATCATCTGCGATACAAAAACCAGACTAGTTTCGTGGCAGGTAGGAGGCCTATCTAATGGACAGCGATTGTAGGAAATAGTATAGCACTGGCCCAAGTAAAAATGCAAACCTTATGACTTAGTCCTTGGGCTGCATGGCAGCATCAGTGCTTTGCACCCCTGTAACTGCCTGAGCGTTAGTAATATGGAAAATTTGACTCATGACTGCCTCAGGTCCCAAAGCAAGGTCTGGAATGAAACCTCTATTTATTTAAGGATATATTTCTTGGCAGAATTAGCAGGATATTACCACAAATTCTCTGCTTTCAAGCTAATTTCTACAGTAACAAAAAAATGAAAAGTTTTAGGTCAGAGATCATACAGAACTTTTTAAGGAAAAGAAAATTAAATTCCATTTTAAAATTAATACCTATTAAATATTCACAGAGTTCTATCTTCCTCTAGAAGAAGATATAAAAGCCTCTGCTAGGAAAATGTTATTAGTTTAGAAAATGTGTAGCAGTTTAGTGATAGATCATATATCTGTAAGCAGCACAGATTGTACTTGCAGTAAGGGAGAGTGTGCTGTGGGAAGCAGCAGCCTGGAAAAAGACTTTAGCTAACTAAGGAGCAGCCAGTGTGATATTATAGCAGGGGAAGGTACAACTGAACAAGAGCACAGGTCTGGTGGTGTGACTTTGTAGGGAAGTAATGAGGCATGGGGGTCCCAAGTCCATCTTGTGGCCAAGAACTGCAAGGTAGTACGCTCAAGTCAAGGGTAACATGAATGATCTGGAGTGTGATTTCAGTGAGTGTCATAATAAACTCACTGCATTTAGCATATCCAAAAAAAATTTTAAAGACAACTTGATAGCAGACTTCAAGCATTCTCATTGGGGTGAAGTCCGATCAGTTGAGTGAGACTTCAATCCTTTCTTAGCAGTGAGGATGAGAGAATATTGGATATCAAAAGGGTAATGCAAGAGTAATCTTTGGAAAATTCTGAGATCTGTATTGTTGCAGGACTGTGTCAAAAAGGCCTTCTCTGGCCTTGCAATACGTGAATATAGCCTTCCCTCCATTTCAGTTAACAGACTCGCTGTGGCTTTTTCTAAAGAAAAAAATCTTTGGGCTCTATTTTCCAAATCCAGTACCACTAAGTTGAAATTGAGTCATCATTAAACTTAGTCACAGGTGCTTTCTTCCTTTTAGATACTAGTACTTTCATCTTGTTTTCATGAAAGGCTTAGCAACCTTCTTAGGTTCTTAGGAATAAAATCTCTGTGTAATGCATTGCATGCTGAATAAGCATGTTTGCACATAAGGTAACTCATGAATAATTGCTCTCCATAGCTCTATCTGCAGACACATCTGCAGAACATTTTACTTCAGTTTAATATTGTAAAGTTGTCTGTAAATGTAGACTCATATTTTAGGTATATATTAATGTTCTGTGAAGGGTTCTTCTGTCAATGTACAATAGCCATAGCCGTAATATAAAAGTGTAGTGCTGTCCCTCTCTTCC
Organism: Porphyrio hochstetteri; assembly: GCA_020800305.1. Lineage (NCBI taxonomy): Eukaryota > Metazoa > Chordata > Aves > Gruiformes > Rallidae > Porphyrio > Porphyrio hochstetteri. Next base: position 205,828,329 of record CM036905.1, on the reverse strand, counting down.
TGATCCTTCCTGGCATTTTCAGTCTATGCTAGGTTCCACAGTGCCAGTGAAAATGTTAGGGTTGGACAGGAACAGTGCTGGAGAATCAGTCCCACACAGGTCTGGTTCTGACCTGCTGCTTGAGACAGTGCCCAGTTGTGCTTCTGTAAGGCTGGTGAGAAGTAGCTGATCATAGCACTGCAGCAGAGCTTTGGTTTCTAGAAATCGAAAGGTAAGGTAGAGGTAAGAAGTTAATTCAAATGCTTTTCTTATAACAGTTTGACAGTAAAGCGTTGTTTACAAGCAATTTGGCCCCACACATCTTTGCATTGTCATAGAAATAACAAAGATTTAAAGAATTTTTTTTTCTTATCTGCTATTTATATTTTAAGTCTTTTGAAATCATTATATTTGCAACCATGAATTTGTTCTTAATAAAGTAGAGCATAAAGGAATGGGAAATTCAAGAAAAACTTCAACACAGATAATAAGAATGCTAAGTCATCAATACTGAAATAATGACAAGTCAAGGCTCTCTTCTCTGTTTTTCACAGAATCAGTACTTCCCATTCTTTTTGTCTCAGGAAGTACTGTGCCATCCCTCAACCTCAGCATGTATTGTAACCTGTCTAATCACTTAAAGACGAACAGGGAGGTGTTTTGGTTCCAAAAGCATTACAAAAACAAATTAGCAGGAGCTCGTGATGTTCACAAACCCAGGATTTCCCTACAAAGTTTCTAATATGAAAAACTAACACAGCCCCTTCCATCCCAGAGCTGAAAGGCAGAATGACTTCCTCATTAATCAACCTTCTCTTCAGCTTAATAATACTAAGCAATCACATAATGCTTTGTATCCCCCAAGCACAGTAGCAAAATTAAGGATCCTGTTTAGTAGTTAGGCATTTAACTACCTGCAAAGGGAGTGCTGATAGTAATCATAAGTACTAATCTTTTCAAGTTTAAAAAAAAAGAGAAAAAGAAAGAAAAACTAGGTGCTTAAAATAGTGCCCACAGTGTTAGAGGACTCATTTTTTTCCTCTTTTACAGTGATTAGATACCATGTTGATAAATGCCTTGGTACCTCTGAAGAAAAATAGGCCATCGGTATGTGGTAATTTTGCCTGAGCTCCTAGGAATATCACATCTGAAAAAGCAGCAGGGCAATAGTATTGGAGTTTTTTTAAATTTATGTATTTGCTTCTTTTATGCTTGTCTGGATCATTTGGTTATTAAGTAATGTGGACAAATAATATCTATAGAAGAACAGTCGATGTTTAGGGCCTGACATCCGCAATATGCACATTTCAGAGGTTTTATGTTAGGATTAAACTGGTCCCATGACCTGAGTGCCCTTTACAGCTGGAGTGCATTAAGTACACTCCCAGGAGCACATCTTCCAGTTTAGTTTCATTCAGAAGGAATCCAGGTCATGCACTCCTAGACCACTCAGTGGTGCAAATCAAAGCAAAGCAAATAGAGATGATAGGAAATTTGCTTTAATATCTCACTCTTCCTCTAAACTGAAACACTAACGTAGGCACCCCTCTGGGACTCGGGTGGAATGTACTGTCTCTAACTCAACAGAAGATCTTGTACTGGCACACACTGAGTAGCCCATACATCACTTCGAAGCACTGGCTGGCTTGTTTTCAGGGAAACAGAATATTCATCTTTCATTACAGTTTGTAAGTGGCAACTAGAAATAGAGGTGGGAGAGCTGGAATGGAAGACAGTGATTTAATAGTGTTTAAGAATGTATGGTTCCTAGAGCTCACATTATTTAGTTCTTTGCTGAATCTGAGTACCTGAAAGTTCATGCTTGAAAAAACTGTGGTTTCTATAATAATGTTTTCCTGTGGTAGTCCTCGAGTATCAATTCCTACTGTGAATTTGGCCATATGTTGCCATATGGATGCCAACATGGAGATGGCTCAGCCAGTGCACCGTCTGCAGCAGTGTTCAGCTTTCCTCAGAGTAAGGCAGAGTCCCCCACAGCAATAGACCTCTGTGTTACACTCTGCCCCCAGCATGGGGTCTCCAGTCCTAATTTAAATGAGAAAAGGATCAGATTTTGAACTAAGGCAAGATTAACATCTATTCCAGAGTGCTAACAATAGCAGTTCTAACTTTGGGTTCAAGCCAGATGTGAGTGGTGTGTTTAAGGCCGGTCTCTAGCAGGAGTCACCAGGGATCATTAGACTCTGTAGACATCCATCTAGACAAGAGCTGTCCGTCAGTGACCAGCACATGATGAGAATTGCCCAAACATAGTCAGAAATGTGCATATGAGGGACAGCTTGCAAAAAGGATGTGAAAGTGTTGACAATAAATATAGGCAGCCACCAAAAGAGAGAAGAGTAATTTAATGTTATTCTATGATAAAGTTGTCTTGAGTTATAGGAGGCTGGAAATTTCACAAGCTGTTCCTAAGGAAGAAGCTTCTTTCTCATTGTTTCATTTAAGAGCTGGTAAATATCCCAAGGCAGGGGGCTTCCATCCTTTCAAAATTTTTAGGCTTGTTCACAGTTTATAAGCCTGGAACTTTGCATGGTCTCATCCATGCAAATGTTCAATCCATTTTTGAATCATGCTGAGCTTCTGGCTGTGTCGCTGCATCATGAGAAAATGTTCTATAGGGCAGGCTGGAAAAAAACCCCATTTCCTTTTACTGGTTTTACATCTGCTGCCTGTCTGTTTCCCCAGATGCCCCCCCGTTATGATAAAGTAATGGAGAAAGTACACAGGAGTGTTCCATTTACCACCTGACTGCTCCTCATTAGTTTGCATGTGTCTGTTTTGCACCTTCTTATTTATCTTCTCTTTATCTTATGGTGAAATAAACAGTCATATTTATTTTTCATTTTTTCTCAGTTCCTGAAAGTCATTTTCTCTGGAACCTCATTTTCTCTGTTGTGCCATTGTTGCTGCAGGACCAGCACATGACTTCAGGTAAGGGACCTACCTCCACACATCCAGTAACTCCTAATCTCAGCAGAGGTCTCCTGGCTCAAGCAACCTGAAACATCCTCTCAAGGTGCTCTGTCAGTGTTATTAACCTTAGTATCTTCTTCCCTTCACACAGCCCCAGCCCTATAATTGTCTTCCTCCACCATACCCTCCACATCTGCTTTCTTGTTTCTCCTGTGGCTTCAATTAAACTTCTTGGTGATCTCTGACTATTTGCCCATATATTTTTTCAGAAAGGACGAACTGGCCAAAAGCTTAGCCATACCTCCCCACTACAACACCTTACCTTCATCAGCTGCTAGCTATAGAATCACGCCACTGGATTTAGTCCCAGTTTTCATACCCAATATTTACTCTTCCTCCCTCTCTGCCAAATTTCTTCCCCTATGACTCCTAGTAGTTGCTTTATTCCTACCCCTTGAAGTAACTGTTCTCTTTGTGCTCGAATATCCTTTGTTTCCTTTCTGCCCGCATTGTTTTCGGTGTTCTGTATGAAAAAACCAAACACACCTGCTTTTCCCTCTCTGTATCCCAGGTACCTGAGAAGCAGTCACAGATAGAAAAAATACCTCTCCGTCTCAGTGCCCGTCCCTTTCTGGTAGTGAATATGCTCAGCTGCTCCGTGGTTATGGCACTGATATCTCTTGTGCTCTATAGCTGGTGAGAGGAATGAACTTTGCTGTGTAGGGGGAGACTATAGGGTTCAGACAGCTGAAATAGATAGAAGAATATGTTTTTTGTGTGTGAAACAATTTCAAAAGTTCTTTTTGGTTAAACTTTCATTGGGATGTAAGCGCTTGCCCCACAGGATAGCTTTACTGCTGCTCAAAGGAAATGTCACTAAGATTTTTTAACATGGATAAAATAATACATTATTTCTTCCAGTTTCATCCTTGATGCAGGCTGAACTGCTTCTGAAAGAGAGAACAGGTCGAGATCCATTATTAATAATAAAAATCAGGACTCGCAGTGAAAGATGTCAGCCAACCTACATCGAGGAAAATGTGAAGCACAGCCATAATATGAAAACTGTAATTCAAAAGTTGAAGTGGAACCAAATTTACAAACCCGAGTAAAATGCTTTTACGTTCTCAGAGAAACATTTATTGAATGCAATTACTCAAATTCAATGAAATTATTCAGTTACTCTCTATGAAGCACTTTAACATCACTTGAATTAAACTGAGAGATTTAAAGACTGCCTTTTGATACCTGTTTGCTAAAATCAATATGTTCCTGAGGCAAGTTTAGGTTCTGAAGGAGCCGACTCTTCCAGTGGGAAAAAATCCATTAAAAACAGAACAAAATGACAGCAACTTCATCTGTTCTTCACTTTTTCTTACTATAAAAGCTGACAATCATATCAACTCCTTGTTTTAAACTTTGCGGTACTGTCCAAGTTAGTCACAAGCCTTTGTGTAAGGATAGGCTGCTTAAAAACCTTCAGTTTTTACATAATCAACAATGTAGATAGTTCCCCTGCAGTTATATTGCTAATATATGTGAGGAAACAGTAAACTTGAATATGCAGAATGGCTTATGAGATCCAACAGACTGTCTTCATTGCAGGCCTGTTCCTCAGAGACAGTGTATTTCTGCTATTACGTAAAAGACCGATGTTTTTCAGGTGAAAGGATGAATAATGAAATTCTGTGTGGTAAGAAACAGCTTGTATCCTTAGGATTGCCTGGCACTTTTCATATACAATGTTTTGATAATGTTTTATATTCAGGGTTCACATTACTGCATGGAATGGTTCAGTAAATATCCTTTGCGTGTTTTTGAATAGGAGGTTGGAAAGGAGGTTACTCAGGGTAAATATTGTTATCAGTTTCACGTAACTTTTGATACCTATACTCTAGAGGTTTGTACATGAGATGATCCTCTCAGGGCACCTTTATAATGAGCTCTTGTACTATTTTAGTAGCCTGCTTTAGAAATGCCTATCTATTTCTCTCTGTAGTACTTTCGATGTTCAGTGACTCCAAGCTTAGATAAAGACATTCATCTGTAGTCAGATCCCTTGGTGTTCTTGCTCTTCAGAGGCTCTAGTGTCCCATAATTTCATACATAGACTTGAAATTTGGATTGGAGAGGTCTGGCCTCCAAACCAGATGTGCCATTTGTCAGTTTTGAAAACCTGCCCAGTTACAAGCCTTTTGGGAAAAAATGCAATTTACACATGCTGAGACTTGGTGTAGCTTCACAATTAAGTCTTCTGAAAAGGCCTGCCCTTTGTACAGGCCTATAATGAGTGTTATTTAGGCAGGACTTCTTTTCTTTTATGTCTAGTTTTTGTTGTTAGAGATTTGGTCCTGCCTGAGTTCCTGTGCTGAGTCTCTTAAAGCTACTGAAACTGATCACTGGCAAGAAATAAAGGAGAAATTATTTCACTTAAATTAGAAGGGAATGAGGTGTGGTTAGGAAGTGCATACTAGTGCAAGCAGCCTTTAGGTAGGCAGAGGGATGGAGAAAGAAAAGAAGGTCTGGACTGGCAAAGTGAAGCCATCAAGCAGAAGGTGGTACACTGGGAAAAAAGACTTTCCAAGGGGCTGTCATGTGGCTGGAGATTTAGGATTGATGAAGCAAGAGGAAGGATCAGGATGAGAAGTGTGGAAGTGGGAGAAGCATGGAAAGAGGGCTTCAGTTATGGTTCCTCCAGGGCAAGGATGAAGGGCAGAAATAGGCCTGTCAGGGAGACAAATAGTCCCCAGGAATAGCACCAAGCCCCCAAACCTCTTCTGTTGTCATCAACTGTGAAGCTTCTTGGCAAAGACCCTGTGACTTGTTGCTCCAGTGGTTTGCAGATGGAGCCATGATCTGTGCCTCCCTCACATCCTCAAGTAGGGAAGTCTGCAGCAACAGCATTGAGGTCCTGCCAGCCCCCAGCAGGCCAGGCGGGACACGCCTCCTGAGTTGTTTTGCTTCCTATTATAATCACTACCTATTATAATCTCTTCAAAGGACTAAAGGCTTTTCTTTTCCCCTCCCTCTTGAGAAATGAAAATCAATTGCACAGAAGTAAGAAAATGACATAATTAACTTCTATCAATAAATACATGGCCTTTAAACTTAGGATTCCAGTATATTTTTCCTACTTCATTGATTCACTCATATATATTTATACCATTATTTAGTATGTGGATTATCATAGTTTAGTGTACTATTGCTTTAAAACACAGGGTTAATATCTGCTGTCCCTAGTAGTTCTTTACTGAAAAAAAAATCATACAGTTTGAACAAAGATGGTGATATTTGTCACACAGAGATGTATGGAGTTAGATCTTCATCCTTGGATCTTCCAAAGCTTCTTTGAAAGATTATTTCATTGTTTTTCATAATTTTAGGAAGTCACCTAGTTGAAGGTGGAGATCCACGAATGTGGAAAGAACTACAAAAGTGGTAGGTACATCTGACAGGCTTTTACCTTGTGCCAACATCAAAACTGTGAACTGTGCTGCAGAATCTGACAAAATACTTCGTGCCTTGGGGCTGTGTCGTGTTGCTCATTGCTGGCTACCACAGGGCTGGGCTGCAGTCCTGACCATGTCTCTTCAAGTATCTGTTCTCCTTCGAGAACTTGGGACTCTGTGGACCTCCAAAGGCAGAGTGGGCTGCACCACTGCATCCCTTCCAGTTAACATGCAAGAAGTTTTACAGAACTTCTACGTGTTCATTTGCCATGTGTTCCTAGTGCCATAATGCTTAGGCTTTGTTTCTTCTTTATTTTTTCTTTTTTTCCTGTACACTCTTTGTCCAAGTGTATGTGGGGAAACAAACAACCAACCCTAAAATGTCAAGAAAGGACTAGACCAATGATCAAGCGCCTGAGGAGACCAGGGCCTGACAAAGGCAGCAGCCCGATGAAAGCCTCAAGGACTCTGCTTTGCATTCTGCTCTCATCCCCTGTATCCTAAGGAGACTAGCTGTGAAGGATCCTGGGAAGATGCACCCTGTTTGTGAATGAATAGCAGCTCTTTCCATTTACAGCCGCTTTGGTTCATTTCCCTACATAAGCACAAAAATAACCGCTTTGGATCTTTAGTGAAGGGAGGGGGAGGGGAAAACAGCTCCCAGAATTAACTCAGGGAAAGAAAGCCAGGTGCCATCTTTGCATTATATCCAAATAAGATGCAGCTGTTTAAATGTAAATATTAAACAAGAGAGAAGAATGCCTTAATTAGCCCTCAGAAGGAGACAGGAAAGCTGTAAGAATGCACCTGACACTAAGCAGTACGAGATAAACTCATTCCAGCTGTCATTGAACTGACTGTTTGAAGGCAGAGCAACGCTATTTTGTGCAAACAATGTAAAATGCTTAGGGAGCTGCAATTAGCATCAACATGCATAGTGTAAGTGAATGCAGCCTGCTGGTGTTTACTTGCCTTTGAATTGCTAGGGTTTGGAGTAAAAATTGAAATTAGCTATGCGTTACACACTGGAGATTTTATTCCAGGCTTTTATGTGTTACTGAGAAAAAGGCACAGGAGAGTGAAAAGACCAGAAGCCATCAATCTGACTTCAAAAGAAGATATGACACTCAAAGGTCATTCTGAGTTTTCTCCTTCCTACTTAAGCAATAAAACACACAGATTTGGGCTATGAGAGAAATTTTCATACAACGTGTCCATTACATAAACTTGAAATGTCCCATGCCGTGTGTCAGTGTAACACATCCTTCCAGGTGGAAAAAGTATAGATCTGAACTTAAAAAAAAAACAGACAAAAAACCATGCACGAAGTGCAGAATCAAGGTTTTTTAGTACAATCAAAATCTCTAGTTTTGGTCTTTATATATAAAGCAATATATATAAATTAGCAATATGTAAGTTACTGATTGCATGCAAGTGTATAGAAGACGTGGAGATGTTTAGAAAGATTGCTCTATCCAATATGTGCCTGTTATAGGACATAGTTTCCTTTCAGTAACCTTGACTATAAGCCAAATTTTTGTATGATTTCTATACTCATGGGAGTTCACCTCAATACTCAAGGTTTTCTTATCGAATCTCTCACCAGACTTGTTTTATTAAAGCTGACATTTCATGCAATGATCTGTATGTAAAAGGCCTTTGTTAATTTTTACCAAAGCTTCTGTAAATAAATATTACTTAAGGAAAAGGCCCAAAGGGATTGAGGCTACGTTAGAGGTTTTCCTAGTGATAAAAATATTATCTAAATCTAGATACATTCTGAAAGGAGGAAAAAAAGGAAGCATGCAAATAGCCCTTTCCAGGATAGTTTAAATCACCCATGTCACCTATGTTGATTTTCCTTCTCTGGAGATATTCAAGACTCGTCTGGATGCCTATCTGTGCAATATGAGCTAGGGAGCTGCTTTGGCAGGGGGGTTGGACCCGATGATCTCTCAAGATCCCTTCCAACCCCTACGATTCTGTGATTCTGTGATTCTGTGATTCTGCGATATGCCTGATGTTTTGATCTATTAGGCAAGACTGAAGCCAAATTGTTTGAAGTTAGAGTCTTAGGGCTACAGAAGAGGAAGTAATAAACCTGAGTTTATTACTTAAACCATCAGTATTGGCAGGATTTATAATTTCATTAAATTTTAGATAGTTTATATAAATAACTGTTATATAATATATATATATTTATAAAAATAAATGTTACATAAAAATTTATAAATAAAATATCTATAAAGTTTATTATTAATAAACCATCAGTATTGACAGGATTTTCTTGCTTACGACAGGGTTACAGAGCAGGGTGGATCTGTGCTAGGAATTGGAGGTGACATGGAGGACTTGATCCAGCAGGCACAGAGCGACACTGATCTAAAGACTAAATTATACTGGGCTCCTGGCCCATTCTTCCAGCTACCTGGTTTATCCTACCTGCTCACGAGACGTGCTGTTACAGCTTGCAGCAAGTGTTACGATTGTGGCAGTGTTTTTTTCTTTGAAATTTGACAAACTCTCACATATACCAAGATAGCAAGCCTGGAATACAAAAAGTCAAAGTGGTTATTGCTGATTATTGGATATATGCACCTGATGGGAATGGCAAGGCTGGGAACCTTCACTGTGGCACCCACAATTTGGTGCCACATCTACAGGAAACATCCACTTGTAAACACAGCAGCAGATACCGTGGCCCCAAATACAGTATGTGGTGACATTAATGCTCCCATAACTGCTTGGTTTGCTGCCTTCCCAGACAGGCAAGTACTGCAAAGCATCCCCTCAGCTGTGGAACAGGGTGGCTCACTCGAGGAGAATGAGCAGTTACATTTACGAGACCAGATTATTCACATTTTGTATGTGAAATGGATCCTCAGGCAGCAAACTCTTGATTTTGTGTGCATTATGTGAAAAAGCTTTATATTAACTATTCATAATATTAACAGATCCCCACATGAGGGAGCAATTGATAAAAGATAGGTAACATCAATAGGCATATGCAACTCATATTCTGATAAAAGAAATTACTCATAGAAAACTGGTGGACTTAGATACATATGATGTCTCTCTATTTGTGTGGAATAAATGGATGATGCTGAGGACAGGCAACCTTTAACCCCATTCCAAACTGTAATGTTGAGTAGCCTGTAAAATGTTTGGAAATACTGGAGAGAGAAAAAACACTATCTCTAACATTGTAAACTTCCCGTTAAAGACTGGATGTGGGAGGGAATTTGGGAGCTGCTGTTTTGGGTCGTATAACTGCTTATTGGTAGAAATAGGAATGGAAATTAGGTCTCCTGGCTTCTTGCCAATGTACCATACGCTGCTGTCTTAGGCAGCATGGCTTCAGCACAGACAGATATTCCAGTGGAAGAAAAATGGGTTTGAGCAGGAGCACCATTAACAAGAAACAACTGAAGAACCGAAAGGGTAGTCAGACGAAATAACCGATAAGACCTTTGCAAAGCAGCTGCAGTGGAAGATATCATATAGTCTGTTCAGGCTGATAGATCTCAAAAAAAACCCCTTTTCCTGATGATGCAGCAGAAAGCAAGAAATTTCCTTCTTCCTAAATTTAACCTAAGAAAGTTGTCTTTTGTATGAGAATAGCAGCAATTAGGAGGACTTGTTTGAAAAGTATGTTATTCTTTTCCTTATTACCACAAATGAGTCACAATACAGTGACCGTGCTCTCTTTCTGTACATTGTCTCCATAAGCTGAGAGATCTATGCTCTCCTATTTTATGTCATTAAGAATGGCACTATAGTCCTTCATTAGTTCTTTGTGGTACCACCTTCAAAAGGAACGCATGCACGTTATTTCGTGGGAACAACCTCAGGTTTGCCAACTGCTCATACTGGTTAGCCACAGGAGTACCCTCCAAACTTCTGTTCAGATGCTCAGCTGTCATGTTCACCCTGAGTGGGCTTGGCCTGGCTTTCTGACAAGGAGCTCCCAGACAGATGCTTGTGGATTTTGCAGTCCAGCTAACCAAGGCTTGATGCCAAATTGTCTTTTGTGCCTCTTCAGAAGCTGCAGGTTTTGTACCATTCATGTATGGTCATTTACTGACTCCCAGCAGCCAGGAAAGATGCCAGCTGTGCCACCAAAGACTTGACCGCTCTAGAAGGGTGACATATTGGTTGTAGTCTGCACATGACTCTAAAAATCTGCACTTTTATCAGCCTACAAGATTCAATCATGCTGTTAAAAAGTGCACAAATGCCTCTTAAGGCCAGCCTGTCCTATTTGGACACCCATTTTCTGGACACTCTACAGGGAGACTACAGTTAAGTCAGTAACTGTATGTGACCTCTTCTTACCAGGTGTGTCACACAGAAGCATGGATGACTCAGGCCTGCCAACAGATACAGTTTGAGGAGACCAAAGTGGCTTCTCTGTCAGGAGGCTGATGGACCCAAAAGACCTCATCTATCCCAGGGTCAGCTATCAGACCCTGGTCCTTCCCAGCAGACAAAGTGTATAGTGTAGCTACCAAGAGGGAAGTTAGCTATAACCCCCGCTGGCCTCCAGGACCCATGTTCAGAGTGTTCTGACCAGGAAGTCTCTGTCTGGGCAGACACACAGACACCTGCCATTTCACTGGTAGACCTATAGGCTTTCTCCAGATAAAGTTCATTCTGATCCAGAAGTGTGCCAAAAGATGGTAAAGAAAATGTGGGTGATCACGCTTGTGCAGCTGCACTCCTTGCCCTGCATGGATTGGCCTGCCAGGGTCAGAGTGACAGCAGCCAGGAATACACAAGGACAGCCAGCTGGCCAAGGAACCCAAACACAGAGGTGGCTGCAACTTCAGACTGCTGTCCACAAAGGCAGTTGCAGGGAAAGGAGGGCCGGGAGGGAAGGATGGGAGATAAAACCAGTGAGAGGGGAAGGAGAATGTGGAGGGGGAGAATCCACTGGTAATGTCATGTCATGTACATATGTATCATGGCTAATTTCTGCATAACACTTGACTTCGCTGGACTTTGAATTACAGTCTTGCTCTAGAGAAAGGGCTTCCTTCTATCCCAGACCAGGGACAGTGTGGCGTTTCTACTACAGTTCAAGGATTCAAAACTGATTTGAACAACCTGGGCCAGTCCAGTGTGAGTGATGTTATGCCATGTTAAATTGAGTGTCAAAAGATGCTCTTTTCTATAGATCCAGATCGAAGAAAATGATAGTTACCAGACGCTCTGCAGCAGACGCAGTCCCTGTGCAGCAAAATGGTAGCAGGAAAAATCTTGCATAAGAGCTGACATCCTCAAGGACATTTCATCTGGAGTGCATGTGTGAAGCAGATATGACGAATATCAGCCAGGGCTGGGGGGCAGCTCTTGAGGGTGCCCTAGAGAGGAATGTAGATGTAGCTACAGATAACAGCAGGCTCTCATCCAGAATATTCAGTGGGGTCATTTCCAAAATAACTACAGCTTTCCACAACGCGATGCAGTCACTATTAGATTTCAGGCTGACAGCTGGGTTTATAAATCAGTTTTCCTCAGCTGCTGTATAATACACTTAGTGGCAATTACTCCTGGCTCCATAGAGTAGTTCATGCTATTATTAAGTAACACTGGACAGATTAATTGTTATTATTTACTTCCTTCTTTGATGAACTTGAGTTCTGTGCTAGCTGATGAATGATGCAGGGGATTATCACCAATGCAACATAAAATGAAAAACATTATATTCACAATTTCTAATCCTATGAAAAAAAAAAACACTGATTGGTACTTAATTACAAGATGAACACTGGAAGATTCCTACCCACCCTGTGCCTTCCAAAGAAGTGATGATCGTCCTAAAAAGACGTACGAAACTTGCCTTTGTCCTTTGCTCCAGTAAAGCAGGTCATTGTGCTTCCAGCATTTTCTGTGCCACAGTGGAAGAGAAGAAGGGGCCAAAATTAGTTCTTTGTCTTTTATAAAGAATGAAGGATTTCTTATCCTAGTTGGTGGTCACAGAACGAGCACCATTGGCATCTCTAAAGGTTTCCACACAAGTTTGAGTTAATACAAAGAAAACAGTCATTAATGCCCAAGGTATCACTGTTGCTTTTAGGCAGAAAGTGTTTGTAGGTGTTACCTATGGTGATAGATAGCAAGATAAAGCTGTGAGTATGCTTTGATACTGTAAAGATTTAGCAGATTTTTGGCTTTCCTAAAGAATCCTTCCTAAGGAGTAAAAATTCTATTTTTGTCATGTTGCTGCAGGAGAGTGGGTTTGGGGAGTAATGAGAATGTTTGCATTGCAAAGACAACTGTTGAGTGAGTTGATACATCCACATGTGGCAGGTAATGAGGGGATATTAGGTTCTGAAGGTCGTGTAACAGTGATATCAACAGGTACAAATACAAAGAAAATGACTTCTCATTTTGTATAACCAAAGAAGCAGCTAGTTTTGGGATTTGTGTGACATTACTTTGTGTTGCCCCAGCTGACAGAAGAGGCCTTGGCTCTGTGCAAGCACTGGTCAGCAACAGCAAAAGCATCTCCGTGTTATCAACACCCTTTCCAGCACAAAACCAAAACACAGCCCTATGCTAGCTACTATGAAGAGAATTAACTCTATCCCAGCCAAAGCCAGCACAGCACTCTTTTACCCTTTGCATGGAATTTGAAGTCTCTCTTTTTTTTTTTTTTGTATATACGTGGGTTTTGTTTCTTGAAATTGCTTGTTTGAAGAATACGAAAACTCTGACATTTTTACCAATGGGCGCACACACCCCACCCCCACCCCCTTTTTATCCTTTCATGAACTTTTGATCTTAAAAAATTATGACCCCATAATTCTCTGAGATGCATTTAGTATTTTTCATAAATTATAAGCAATATAAAGAATTGTCACTATTCGCTAAAGCTGTAATTTGAATTGTTATTAAAATTAAAAGCCTAGAAAAATGGGGTGTTTTTTGCCACCTTTCAATCCCTTCTGTCATCACCACCTACACACACAACTCTGCTGCTTTCATTTCCAGTGCATGGCAGCAGACTGAAAGAGAATAAATATATTGTACACTATTATACACTCTTTGGCATGCCATTTCAAGCAGTCTGTTTGTTAAAGCAATTAATTTGTTTATATTTTGGAGGAATAAATGTTTATCCCATAAGGCCTCAATCACACAACCTAGACAGCCCAAAATACCTACCTGACTTGGAACTGTGTATACAGGCAATGGACAGTCTGGTCTTGAGGTGACAGAAAATTGTGATAGATGAGAAAGAGAAGATGGCAACAGTTCAGGATGGAAGTGAAGTTTTCACTTTAACATTGACTACTGAAGTTTTTTTTGAAATTCAGAGACTTGGCTTTCGTAAACCAGATAGTTTAGTGTGAGGACTGGCTACATTTCAGGAAATAAGTACATGAGCTAGAATCAGACTTAACTCTTTTTTTTTTTTTTCTTTTTTTTAAGTGACAAAACTGCAGTATAAACACTCCTTTCTGTACTGCACTTTGAGACTTTTAAATAGATTAGAAACAAACTCATCTTCTAGTACATTCCCCATATGTGCAATGTGTGGAAAAAGTGGGTAATGATGAGCCTACATCTTACATAATGCTTTTCATTTACTCTCAAAATGTGCTACAAGTGAAGTCATATTATTATTCTCATTGTATAGACTAAGGGAAATTGAGGGAAAAAACCAGAGAATTGGCATACCCAGGATTGGAAGTATTTCTCTGAGTTCATGAAAAACTGAAGTAAATTTAACTTTTGATGAAAAATTATTACTGTGGGGTATTTAAAATGAATGCTCAGAGATACTTTTGAAGATGCTATGCACAGCACAGCCTTCATTGAAGAATGTATGTCATTCATTTTATGAGCAAAGATACATATACTTCATGCTTGTAAGCAGCTCCCTTTAAACAGAGCCATCTTATTATCTTTGTTCCAGTCCCTCCTCCAAACCCTGTAGAGATGCTTACAAAAAGCACATCTCTGAGTTTGGCTGCATTGCAACCATGTTATGCCTCCTCCCCACCATGCATACTCCCACTGTCCCGCTTTCTCCTTTGTGCCTCCCTGTTATCCTCTGTCCAGATAAGTAAACACTTGTGGGGAGGGGTATCTTGCTCTGATTTGGCATTGCAGGGTGATCCTGGTTTCTAACCAGCACTGCATGGTTGCCTTGGCTTTGTCAGGATCTGGGCACAAGTGGTATAACTAGCTGTTGTGTGGCCCTCCCCACCTTCAAAATGTATTAATGGAGGGGAAAGAACCCAATGGTGTCCAAGTTCTAGGCTTATGAGGGCAACCTGTCATACATGTATGATGCTAAGGACTCATCCGTGTTTCAGTTACTTGCAGATGCTGAAGAAATAGTGCGGCAATGTGAACTGTGCAGACCTTTAGCAGACGATTTGTGGGTGAAAGGCTGGACCTTTGCCAAAATCAAGTTAAATATGTACAGTGCTAGAAAGAGCAGCTTAGAGATTGGGCCACAGAAAATTAGTCTCATTAAGATTGTTCCCCAGAAAGGTACTGAGTTTCTAGCTAAACTTCGTACCTTATTCTTGCGTGTATTAGTAGCCCCATGACTGTGTTGCCAGAAAAAGAGACTTGTAACAAAGGCTCACCTTTGTCTGTACATTTTTGAAGCATCCTCCAGCAGATGTGACTTCAGTTATCTGCTTTAGGCTATTGTACATACTTTTCCAAAGGAGCACCAGTATATGACTCCCATTAATTTATAGATAACTGTCAGGGCTGGGAACTCTTCCAACAGATCTTATTATAGATGTGTTTTATCAGTGGAGTTTAAATTAAAACAGCTGTAAAAGCACCAGGATTATTCTCTCTCTCTCACAAAAATACAAGCATGTTCTGAACCAAGATCAATAAAGACCGTGACTCAGAGGATGTGTTGCAATTTACATTAATGTACATTATGGGAAGATGATAGTCCCGCTTCTGCCTGGTTTAGGATAGCCAGGAATTAGTTCTATTCATCCCTTCAGGAATGAAAAATGCTACAAAAATGCAACATTTGTTCGTCAGTTCAGTTGCAGACTCTTAAATTGCAAGAACTGGTAACTGAGTAATGAGAAGTCTTTTGAAATAGTCTAGGTTGTTGTGCCTGCACTTAAATTTCAGCAGCTAACAGGGAAATGTATTGTCATGCCAAATGTCTCTCATAACAATTTAATTCAAAAGGTCATTGGACTCAGGAATGCCAGTGCTTTTCTTTGCTTTGAAACAGGAAAAAACAAATTAAAAAAAAGAAAAAGAAAAAAGAAAAAGGAAAAACAAAAATGAAGAGGATGAAGGGATTTTGTAAAATGCTTCTTAAACAAAATTTGTGAATTCAATCCTCTCGCCAGCAAAGAAAGATTAAAAGCTTCTGGAAGCTTCCAATGCTCTCAGTCAAGTTCATGATACTGTTTTGTGCCCTGAAGAAAATTGTAGCCATTTGTTTAAGCAATGAAGTTTCCATCTGTTCTATCTTGGTTTAAAGGAGCAGTATATTTTCAAGAACCTCAAGGCAATGTTTACTGAAAGCATAAAATGTCCCTGAAGTGACATCACAGAAGCAAAATATAGATGGCAGAATTTTAAAGCTCACAATTGGAAGAAAATGCAGTTACGGCTTCATCCACACACATATGCATAATTGTGTCTGTATATATAAATAAAGAATAAACAGGGACAGAAGCAGCACTGGATTTACTTTAAAAATAAATGACCAATTTCAGCTCACTTACCTGGTTAGTAGAGGATCTCTCTAAATAAAATGAATGCATTTTTACCTTGTGTGACATGGAAAAACTAAATTAAACATCAACTTACTGTATGAAACATTCAGATTATGTGTTTCACTGCCTCTTTACTTAGCATGTATGTAATGTGTAGTCAGGCAATTTTGGAACAAAACAGAAAGTCTCAAGATAAATTCTATAGTGGGTTAATTGAGGCTAATTTTATTTGTAGTGTATGCCACCTACAGAAATGTTAGAAAAAAGAAACTAAGTGCAGCCTGTCAGTGCAAGGCTTCAGATAGCAGATAACAAAATACCTGGGTAGTCTCCTGAGTTTTCAGAACAACTCGAGTGAAGTCTGTCTCTCGGACTAACTTTGCTGGCATTATACTGAGAATGATGTAAATTCTAATACCCAGTGGCAACCGAAATATAACAACATCCAGTATCTTCCCAAGTCCCGAGCATTTTGGGATCCATTAGCAGCTGTAGCTGAGGTATGCATTTAGGGATTTGTCTTGTCCTACCGAGGGGCTGTGTATCATGCTCCCTCATTTACCGGTAGAAAACAATGGCCCTCCACATTCCGAATGCAGAGACAGACTTTGTACTTGTTTCCAGACGTATAATTTCACTAACTTGGGGTGTAATTCAACCCATCATATTATTATTCAGATACTTAAATAGTAAGTCCCTGATTCCCTTCTCGTATAATATGCTGAGGACTACCAGTATTTAACCATGACTATGATGACTGAGTCATAAATAATAGTTCTGATGTAAAATATAACATCAATAAAAATCACTAGGACAGAAAATCAGACTAAGTGCAACACTGCACAGGAGCCAGAGGAAAAGCTGGAGACTGAGTATGTAACTTAAACTCACACAGCTTTTGAAGAAGAAGGTGTTCAGCTACCTTGATAGCAATCACAGGGAAGAGATATATTTCCCACAGCTTCTCATGGGAGTACCTATTTACTGCTCTAGGGAGAAAACTGGGGCTGGGGGGGAAGGATAGGGAGGTTAGGTATATATTTAAAGTAGCTAATTCTGTGTTTCAAGTAGCCTGAAAAATGTGTATGGGGATGCATTTCTAACACTGACTTTCTGTGCCTTATCAGCATGCAACTGCACCTTTCCCCACGTGTCAACTCAGTCTGCTCCCCTCACTCAGTCCTTCAGCCTCAGCAGCAATCGTGGTCCTGGCTGTGCCTCCTGCATCCTTCTCTGGGACACATATCCTTCTTTGCTGTGTGCCACTATGAAGGACTTAAGCAGTTTTGCTAGATGCTTTTTGTTTCCTCTCTCTCCTCCTTTTTTTTATTTTTTCATTAAGAATAGTCTCACGGGAGCAGAGGTTGGAGCTCTCTCCACCTTTTGCAATAGCCCTCCTGGCTCTCTCACTCCCGGGTGGGCAGCAGCGGGGCAGCCAGCCAGGCGGATGGAAATTCTCCAGAGGGGCAGCTGAAAATACAGTGACCCACTTGCTGTTCCCAAGCTGTGTTGCCCAGTTCTCTGATCTGCCACAATCTAGACCATTTTAAAGACTACTAAGTATGGTTAGCATACACAGTGTGTACACTAGAGGGTATATCCAGCACAGTCATAAAGCTGACATGCAGCTTTAAGCTTAGTCACTGTGCCAGCAAGACTAAAATAATTACGCTCATTCCCTAAACCTTACATCTGTTTATTGCTGATTTTATGCATCCTATTGATCTATGCATCCAGATATAAGCCCAAGTCCGCAGGCCTACATATTTATATGCTTTGCTAGTGCACCATGCAGTACCATTACCTAGTATCTCAATAACTTTCATTAGATTTGTGCTGTACAGCAAAAGTAGAAGATAAAGGCTAAAGAAACAGTACTTGATTCAGAATTTTTTAACAAATCACTTTTTTAATCAAGACATTGCATTTTCAGGTCTTTGAACCAAAATAACATTGAGAAAGTTTGTAGAAAAATGGTAACAAAGGAATTATATTCACATTTAATCTTACCAGCAACTGTTCTGTTTCTGCAGTTCCTTTGTATTGCATACTTTCTGCAATAAAAGTTATATGTTAGCCCATTCAGGGCTGCTTTGTGTGTGAGGCCTGGGTGTGATTTGTTAAGTGGCAGTAATGCCACAAAGCATATTGATTTTGAAATGTTTCCCTTGCAATGCCTGGCAACATTTTTTCAGAAGAACCATTTGATTTTACTAGTGCAGAGGTCAGTTTGTGCTGTGTTACAGCATCATAAATGAAAGGCTTCAGTGAAGTTTCGCCCGATGTAAGCAAGAATGACTACATCTAACTCTGCCTGCTCAGACAGTTAAAAATACTTCAGATATTTAGGAGCTGAGGAAGTTTGATATTGTTTGCAACCTATCCACTGTACAAGTCACTGCATTTTTTAAGGCCTTTCTGGTACCAACAGCAGTCGCGGTTACAAAGACATTACAATCTCAGATAAGCCATCAATCACATACAAAGAATTAGTGATAAATAGCATACTGCAGATCTTTTCTGCAACAGGAAAAATGAGGTTAAGAGTAAGCACCTATGATATTATTACTAATCCTAGGAACTATGAAGAATAAACTATGCAAAGAATAAATCTAGATATGCTTAACAATAGTTGGTTATTCAAATCAACAAAGCTGTAATGAGTAAAGAATTGGTGTCTGCAAAATAGGCCTAGTTTTCAAACCCAAAACAGATTTGTCTCACAAGAATGATAGTTTCCTCCTCTTCATCTTACAGTTTCAGAGTCAGCTTGGCTGCTCAGCTTTGTACCATTCCCCAAGAAATAAAGAAAACTCCAGCTAAGTCACAAGTCACGATTACAACTCCAAGGATGGAGACTCCACCACCTTACTAGGAAACCAGTTCCAGTGTGTGACCACCCTCACAGCAATTATTTTTCTTTCTTGTTTTTGAAGGGAAATGACTGTGTTTCATTTTTTACCTATTTGTCTTGCTCTGTCACTGGGCACTACTGAAAAAACTCCATCTCCTGTACTCCTGCCATCAAGTATGTATCAAGTATCAGTAAGAACCCTTTGACCTTCTCTTCTCCAGGCTGAACAGTCCCAGCTCTCTCAGCCTTTTCTTGTATGGCTCATGCTCCAACCCCATTATCATCTGAGTGTACTTTCACTAGACTGGATCCAGTATGTCCATATCTCTTCTGTACTGGGGAGCCCAGCACTGGACACAGTACCTCAGGTGTCTCATCAGTGCTGAGCAGAGGGAAAGGAGCACCTCCATGCCATGGCAATGGTCTGCCAGATACAGACTGGGAAGCTCTTAGCCTTCTTTGATGTGAGGGTGCATTGGACAACCAGCTTGGTGTCCACGAGAACCCCCATGTCCTTTCCTACAGAGCTCCTTGCCTGCCTGTTAACCCTAGCCTGTCCTCATGCCTGATACTTGGTATTTCTGTTTGTTGAACTTTATAAGGCCCTTTTCAGCCCATTTATTCAGTCTTTTGAGATCCCTCTGAATGTAACTACGCCCATCTGCTGTATCAGTCACTCCTTCCAGTTTTGTATAATCTGCAAACTTGATGAAGGTGCACTCTCTCCCATCATTCAGGTCACTGACAAAGATGTTAAACCATACTGTTAAAGAAGCAATTGTATTCCTCCTTTTGATAGAGGCCAGGGATTAGAAGTGGTTCTGCTAGAAGTGGACAGGGAGAGTATGGATGTCTTGGCTCTCAAGCTCAGTCTTGGTAAACATCACTGTAAAATTTTACATGTGTGAAAGATGTTTTTAGTGTTAACAAACATGAAGAGAACGAAATCACAGATGGTATTTCTTTACTTCTGAAGGTAATACTGAAATTTTAAGCCTCTTTTTTTTTTTTTCTGTTTTTACCTCAGTGACTTCAGCAGGGATTCTGAATATTTAAAACTAATTGCATTTGTCTGCATTTCAAAGCAAGTAATTCTTAGTCAGGCAAATATTGGGTTGTTCAGTGCAAGTCTATCTTTCATGATAAAAAAATGGTGCAGAGGTAACTCACATAGCTAAATATATTCAGGTAGCTGAACAACTCTCCAAATGGGTGAGAAAAAAACTACACAGTTAAATAATGTACCATGCATCTACTATGTCTGAATGGTGCTGTGATGACTGAACACTCGTCTGGAATTAGGTTGGATACCTTTAATAAAGCACTCACAGCAAAGCACATGAAGAGAGCTGACTGCTCTATCCAAGGTATTCCTTCCTGTCTAGGCACTGCATAAATCATACAGATTTTCTTTGTCTAGTATCTCAAGCATATGGACTTTTTCTCTCTAAACACTCCAACAGCTCCTGAGACTATATTTCTATATTTTAACTATATTTTGCCTTCTTGACTTCACTATTGCACATTCTTGCCTCTTTCTGAACTCTCTTTGCTGCTGAAAAGGTAATTTTCTTCATATGCCACACAAAAACATATAATAATTCAAACCTCCAAGCCGTGAATCCTTTTTCACATATGCTTCTCACTGTTAAATAAAAGCTATTTATCATTAAAGCCTTCTGCGGCCTGTTGCTGCTCCAGCTATCTCCTTTTATAGCTGCTGTTTAACCATTGCAATCACCCTTGCATCTGTGATGCTACTTGCAGTTGAAGTTTAATTCAATGGGAAGAATCTGCCCTAGGACTCATCCTACTCACTACTTCAAGAAATTACTTATTCAATGATCTGCACAATATTTGTATGATACCAGCCTGAAAGGTTTGTAAACTTTGAAGGCCAGAGTCAGAATCCAAATAATATAAACTGGAGGATGCATAAAAATCAACAAAATGACATTTTCTAAGGGCAAATAGAAAGCAGTGGCCTTAAGATAAAGAAAAATCAAACATATCAGCCTAATGTGGGAAATAACTGTTTCTGTAAGAGTACAGGGAGAGTAGGAATACGAGTCATCAGCATCGTGTGTCACTGTGTATGTTGTGCAAATGCCATTCAGGGCTGTATTAGCAGAACTGTTTTATTTAACATGCCAGCTTGTTTCTGTCTCCAGTAGGTGTTCACTTGTTCACTCAGCTGGTGTTCATGTCTCTTACATCACATAAATGGCCCAGAAAACATCTCTGAACTGAGTGCTGAAGCTTTTAGCCATTGCAAAAGCAAAAGTAGTGTTAAAGACACATGAAGAATATGTAGCTCACTGTCTTTTTCTTCCAGAGTATGTAGCTCACTGTCTTTTTCTTCCAGGGTCTCACAGAAGACCTCTGTTTTGGGTTTGTGTGTCAAGGTTCTGGTGGGAGGGGGGAGATACAGGGTTACCTTCTGCAAAAAGCTGCTAGAAGCTTTCTTAGGTCTGATAGAGGCAATGCCAGCTGGCTCCAAGATGGACTGGCCACTGACCAAGGCTAAGCCCTTCAGTGATGGTCATAGTGCCTTGGGGATAATATATTTAAGAGGAAAAAAAAATGCAAGCTTTTTGCCACCAGAGAAGGGAGTGAGAAGATGTAAGAAACTTTGCAGACTCTAAGGCCAGTGAAGGGGAAGGAGGAAGTGCTTCAGCCACTGGAGAGAAAGATTCCCCTGCAGCCTGTGGAGAAGACCGTGGTGGAGCAGGTTGTTCCACTGCAACCCATGGAAGATGACAAGGAGCAGAGACCCCACCTGCATCCTGTGGAGCACGCATTGTTTGCTCATGTCAAGCTTCTTATCCACCATCACCCCCAAGTCCTTCCCTACAGGGCTGCCCTCTATCACTTCATTTCACAGCCTTTATTGATGATGAGGATTGCCCTGACCCACATCCAGGACCTTGAACTTGGCTTTATTTAACCTCATGATGTTCTCATGGGCCCATTTCTCTAGCTTGTCCAGGTCCCTCTGCATGACATCCCGTCCTTCTGGCACGTCAACTGCACCACTCAACTTGGTTTCATCTGCAAACTTGCTGAGGGTGCATTCAACCTCATCATCAATGTCATTGATGAAGATATTAAATAATACCGGTCCCAATACAGACCCCTGAGGGACACCACTTGTCACATCTCTCCATCAGGACTTTAAACCATTGATGACTACTCTCTGGGTGTGATCATGCAGCCAATTCCTTATCCACTGAACAGTCCACTCATCAAATCCATTCTCTCCAACTTAGAGAGAAGGATATTGTGAGGGACTGTGTCAAAGGCTTTACAGAAGTCCAGATAGATGACATACATCCATTGCTTTTCCTTTGTCCACTGATGTAGTTACCTCATCATAGAAAGCCACTAAGTTGGAGGGTGGCATACCATTTCATCTGCCAGTTGCCTCATTGACAGTAGTATTAAGAAACATTCTCACTGTGAAACCAAGGAGTAGTTCTCAGCTCCCAGATTTGTCTGTATCCTATGGCTAGGTCCCAAGAGCAGACTAGGACAGGAATGGCTATTCTGAAGATGCACCTCAGCATTGTGGAGTCCTTAAAAAGGCCCTATGGTGTAGGCAGCAAGGAGGAGCCATGGCACACCTCAGCGCAGGATTTGGGCTACAGTTCACACTTCTTAAGTTATCAAGTTCAGTCTGATTCTCTTTCCTCAATAAGTCTCCTGGACAGGACCTCCATAAAACAGACCACTGGCATGAAGTACATAGGAACAGGTGTAAGATGTCAGACCTGAAGTCTAGTCTAATACTGTGGCCCTGAGAGCAGCCAATACTGCCTAGGGAAGAGTATAAGAACAAAGACTTGGAGAGCAGTTATAAGAAAAATTTCAGCAAACACAAGCAAAGGAAAAGGATCTCTCCTTTAATTATGTCACCAGTTAGGTTTTATGGTATCAGTTTCTGGGTGTAATTAGACTAAAACTGTTTCTAAAGCAGTTCCATGTGCTTATCTCCCATTGGTTTAGTAGAACTGTTCATACTACAGAAGTAGTATGAAGACTGCTTCCTCCAGGAAAGAAAGGAGGGTGATAGTTGTGGGCGACTCTCTTCTGAGAGGAACAGAGGGCCCAATATGTCGGCCTGACCCTACCCATAGGGAGGTGTGTTGCCTTCCCGGGGCATGGATCAGGGATATTTCTAGAAAACTCCTCAGCCTTATCCGCCCCTCCGATTACTACCCTTTATTGGTAGTTCAGACTGGCAGTGATGGGTTTGCTGATATTATAAAAAATGATTTTAGGAGGCTGGGGAAGTTAGTCGATGGAGCGGGCATACAAGTTGTGTTTGCCAGTATTCCTTTGGTGGCAGGGGCAAACACTGAGATAAGCAGAAAAGGCCATCTTATAAATGCATGGCTGAGAGGCTGGTGCAAACACAAAAATTTTGGATTCTTTGATCACGGGGCGGTCTACTCGGCACCTGGCCTGAGGACAGCTGATGGGAATTGCCTGTCTCCGAAAGGGAAACGGATACTTGCCCAGGAGCTGGCAGGACTTGTAGAAAGGGCTTTAAACTAGATAGGAAGGGGGAAGGGGATAAAGCCAGGTCTGCTAGAGATCGGCCTGGGGAAGTGGTATTGGGATTAGGAGAGAGGCAAGGGGCTCAGCTGAGGTGCGTCTACACTAACGCACGCAGCATGGGCAACAAGCAAGAAGAGTTGGAAGCCATAATGCGGCAGGCAAACTATGACCTGGTTGCCATAACAGAAACATGGTGGGATTGCTCCCATGACTGGAGTGCTGCAATGGATGGCTACAAACTCTTCAGGAGAGACAGGCAAGGAAGGAGGGGTGGTGGTGTGGCTCTATACGTTAGGGAATCCTTTTCTGCCACTGAGATTGTGACTAGGGATGATAACATTGAATCCCTATGGGTAAAGATCAGAGGAAGGGCTGACAAGGCAGACATCCTGGTGGGCGTCTGTTATAGACCGCCAAACCAGGATGAAGAGACGGATGAGGTGTTCTACAAGCAGCTGGCACAAGCTGCATGGTCATCAGCCCTTGTGCTCATGGGGGACTTCAACTTCCCTGACATATGCTGGGAGTACAGCACAGCACAGAAGAAGCAGTCTAGGAGGTTTTTGGAGTGCACAGGGATGCATTCCTGATGCAGCTGGTCAGAGAGCCCACAAGAGGAACTGCCCCGCTAGACCTGCTGTTCGTGAACAGGGAAGGTCTGGTAGGAGATGTGAAGGTTGGGGGCTGCCTTGGACAGAGTGACCATGAAATGATACATTTCTCAATTCATGGTGGAGCTTGGAGGGGGAATAGTAAAACTGCTACCTTGGACTTTCAGAGGGCAGACTTTGATTTGTTCAAGAGACTGGTAGGGGGAGTCCCTTGGCATTCAGTCTTAGCGAACAAAGGGGTACAAGAGAGCTGGTTGCTCTTCAAGAAGGAAGTCTTAAGGGCGCAGGAGCAGGCGGTCCCCCTGAGCCGCAAAATGAGCCGGCGGGGAAGAAGACCAGCGTGGATGAATAGGGAGTTACTCTTGAGGCTCCGTGAGAAAAAGAGAATCTACCGCCTGTGGAAGGAGGGACGGGTAACTGAGAATGAATTCAAGGAAGTTGTCAGGATGTGTAGAGGTGAAATCAGAAAGGCAAAAGCCCAGCTTGAATTTAACCTGGCCGCTGGGGTGAAAAAGAATAATAAACTCTTTTATAAGTACATTAACAGTAAGAGGAGGACAAAGGAGAATATCCACTCTTTACTGGATGAGGCTGGGAATGTGATCACTGAGGATAAGGAAAAGGCGGAGGTTCTGAATGCCTTCTTTACGTCTGTCTTTAAAGGTCAAACAGATCCTCAGGGTACCCCTCTCTCTGACCTGGTAGTCTCAGCTGGGGAGCATGCTAACTCCCCTGTGATTCTGGAAGAAACAGTCAGAGACTTCCTACTCCAACTGGACTGCCACAAGTCCATGGGGCCGGATGAGATCCACCCGAGAGTGCTGAGGGAACTGGCAGAGGTGGTAGCCGAGCCACTTTCCATTATCTATCAGTCCTCCTTGCTGACTGGTGAGGTCCCAGAAGACTGGAGGCTTGCCAATGTGACTCCCATTTACAAGAAAGGTTGTAAGGAGGATCCGGGGAACTACAGGCCTGTTAGCCTGACCTCGGTTCCAGGGAAGGTTATGGAACAGATAGTCTTGAGGGAGATCATGCGGTATGTGCGGGATGGCCGGGGGATCAGGCCTAGCCAGCATGGGTTCATGAAGGGCAGGTCCTGTTTGACCAACCTGATCTCCTTCTATGATCTAGTGACCCATCTGCTGGATGAGGGAAAGGCTGTTGATGTGGTCTACCTAGACTTCAGCAAAGCCTTTGACACTGTCTCCCACAGTATTCTCCTGCAGAAGCTGGCAGCCCGTGGCTTGGATGGGTACACCCTCGGCTGGGTAAGGAGCTGGCTGGAGGGCCGGTCTCAGAGAGTGGTAGTAAATGGAGTTAAATCCAGCTGGCGACCGGTCACGAGTGGTGTTCCCCAGGGGTCGGTGCTGGGGCCTGTCCTCTTCAATATCTTTATTGATGACCTAGATGAGGGCATTGAGTGCACCCTCAGTAAGTTTGCAGATGACACTAAATTGGCTGGGAGTGTGGATCTGCCTGGGGGTAGCGAGGCCCTACAGAGGGATCTGGACAGGCTGGAGAGGTGGGCTGAAGCCAATGGCATGAGGTTCAACAAGAGCAAATGCCGAGTCCTGCACTTTGGCCACAACAACCCCAGGCAGCGCTATAGGCTTGGGGCGGAGTGGCTGGAGGACTGTGTGGAGGAAATGGACCTGGGGGTACTGATTGATGCACGGCTGAACATGAGCCGACAGTGTGCGCGGGTGGCCAAGAAGGCCAACGGCATCCTGGCTTGCATCAAAAATAGTGTTACTAGTAGGAGCAGGGAGGTAATTGTCCCCCTGTACTCAGCACTTGTGAGGCCGCATCTCGAGTACTGTGTTCAGTTTTGGGCCCCTCACTACAGGAAAGACATTGAGGCTCTGGAACGCGTTCAGAGGAGGGCTACTAAGCTGGTGAGGGGTCTGGAACACAGGCCTTACGAGGAGCGTCTGAGGAAGCTGGGATTGTTCAGCCTGGAGAAGAGGAGGCTTAGGGGAGACCTTATAGCTCTCTATAACTTCCTGAAGGGAGGTTGTAGTGAGCTGGGGGTCGGCCTCTTCTCCCGTGTAGGCAGTGACAGAACTAGAGGGAATGGTAGCAAGCTGCGCCAGGGGAGATTCAGGCTCGACATTAGGAAGCACTACTTCTCAGAAAGGGTAGTCAGGCACTGGAATGCACTGCCCAGGGAGGTGGTGGAGTCACCAACCCTGGGGGTGTTCAAGGAAAGACTGGATGTTGTATTGAGGGATATGGTTTAGTGGGAGCTAGTAGTAATAGGTGAATGGTTGGACTGGATGATCTTCTAGGTCTTTTCCAACCTTGATAATTCTGTGATTCTGTGTGATTCTGTGTACCCTCTAGCTGAGAATTGCTTTTTTTCCTTTCAGCTCTTCACTCCCATGTTCTTCAGTTCAGAAATCACCAGGGGGATGAATCAACAATTTTTGTCTTCCAGGAGGTTCCTCCAATAAATCTATGGGTTTCTTCGCAAAGCTTTTCCAGTGTCTAGAGCAAGCACCTTCCTTAAACTTCTTAAAATATCTTCATATATGTAATCTAGTCTTATGTTTAGATTTTCCAGATTTGTTGAGAAATTTAATTTTTATAGATGTGCAAAGGCATTTTAAAAAATGGAATTTACTCGATTTATAGCCTCCTTGATAGAGCCAGAAACCTGTTATGTAAACTGAAAGAGTAAATTCAGTGGACACTAGCAAGGAAGTACTACATTTAGCTACAGAAAAAGGTTATTGCTTAAAATATTTAAAATATATATAAATAAGAAGGTAGGCAAAATATAAGGCACATTTTTTCTCACCATCTCAGCATCTGGAACTCTGTGGAAAACTTGGTGCAATTCTCTCGCTTAGTCTCCAGAAGAAGGGTGTCTAAGATTCGAGGGTAAGTCTGTATCGTCAAATATATTCTCTAATCTTAAACCTTCACTTTCATTGCTTCTGTAGGGATTGTATTGGCAGCCAGATCACCAACCTGTTTGTTACACAGTCGGTGTATGTGGAATACATTCTGTCCCAACCATCCAAAGGCAGTTTTACAACATGAATGTTTAATAGTCCTGGTAAAACTGAACTCTGGTGCCACTATCACAGTGTTGTGTTATCCTTCTGTTTACTGTTGATCTTTAGGTATTTTTTCATGACTTTTAGTTCTAGACATTCTGAAATTCTGATTTTGGCTGTTTGCCATACATCACTGGCCAGGCCATAGTATAAACACAATACCAAAATACTCTTGGAAATAAATCTATCTCCTTCATCATCATCTAAAAGATAAGAGGTCAAGTCTATTCCTGGTGTGACTTCAGTAAAGGATGCACTAGTCCTGTAGTATAGCAGTAGATACTTGGCACGTTCCTTTAATGCAGAGATGTCAGAAAAAACAGCTGAAATATGTCAAAGCTCCTGCATTTGAACACAACCAAGGAAGCACTTGGTATTTATTTAACATGAAGCTCATAGCAACTTCTCAAAGCACAGTGATTCTTGTTTTAACACACTGAGATACTGCTATAGCAGGAAGAGCAAGGTACCTGAAGGGGCCATATAGACAGGAGTAGAATCAACTTTTTAAAAGGGTAGATAATGGCAGGACAAGGGGATTAAAGCTAAAGGAGGGAAGGTTTAGATTAGATATTAGGGGAAAGTTGTTTACAGAGAGAGTGGTGAGGTGCTGGAACAGGCTGCCCAAAGAGGTGGTGGATGCCCCATCCCCGGAGGTGTTCAAGGCCAGGTTGGATGGGGCCCTGGGCAACCTTGTGTAGATCCAGGCCTGGGGCTTGGTGGCCCTGCCTGTGGCAGGGGGTTGGAACTCTATGATCTTTAGGGTCCCTTTCAACCCAGACCATTCTATGATTCTATGATTCTATGTTCTACTCTTCAGCACAGCGATAAGAAGGAATCACAGAATCACAGAATGTTAGGAGTTGGAAGGGACCTCGGGAGATCACCTAGTCCAAGCCCCCTGCCAGAGCAGGATCACCTAGATTAGGTCACACAGGAATGCATGCAGGTGGGTTTTGAATGTCTCCAGAGAAGGAGACTCCACAGCCTCTCTGGGCAGTCAGTCCCAGGGCTCTGTCATCCTCACAGTGAAAAAGTTTTTTCCTGTGTTCACATGGAACCTCCCTTTGCATACCGTGACAGCCTGCGCTCCCATTTTAGCTGTGCCACGCAGACTAATGAAAGAAAGGAGCTTCTTTGCCCCCCATATTCCTTTGTGCTCTCACAAGGGAAGACATGGTGACTGAATCTCAGCTGAGACCACATCCGCTGTCCAAGCTTGTTTGGTGACATGCCAGCTAGAGCCAATGCTGCCTTGGTGTTTCTGAAAGAGGAAACATATTAGAGCTTACACATTGGAAGAAATAGTCAATAAAAAAATCATCGAAAGACATTAAACATAAAACGCCTGGTGTTAAATCATACATTAAAATAAAGCTTGCAGAGATTTCCCATTCATTATGGCAAATTTTGTGACAGATGGAGAAATGATATTTCATCAGAGGTTGTATTAATGCAGTGTGTATTTCCTCAGTGGCAGTTTGCTTGTACACTTACTTTATGGATTAAAGACATTTGTTTCAGATGATGCATAACCACCAAACTATCTACATGTTGTAACTGCCCTCAATGCATCAAAATACAATTAATATTTTTTCATATATGTTTCCACTGTGGTACAAACAGAACTTTCCACAGACCCAGTAAAAAATTCATAACAAACACATAGCCCCTCATTTTACTTACAAATGATAATTATCACAAATCCTCAGGGATCTCTGATGCTGGGACTCAGTGCTGATGCTGCTATAGTAGACTGGGGTAGTCCAGGTGGAGAGAAGTGTCCACTGCCAAGGAAATAACCAACAGGCAGTTCCTAGTCTCTGAAGTCAGCTGCCCACCTCAGGTCAAGATTTTTTGTTTCTGCGGTGGTTCAAATAAATAAATAGTGTCTTTTAGAACAAAGAAATGGCACTTTCAATGCCCCCACCAACCATTTCTCACAGATACTATCCACAGAAGGTATTCACTTAAATCACTGATCCTCATGTCATTTTGGCCCTCAAAGTTCATAATCAGCCACCCAAAGTGCACCTAGGGAAAAAAAAAGTGGTGGTGGTGGAGGGGGTGGAGCTTTGTCCACTGAACACAAAGTACCAAATCCCACAGTAACAGTGAGGAATGCTGCAGAGCTGCCAGATCACTCTCACCTGGCCAGTGAATGCTTCTGAGTAGCTTTGAAGGTCGGTGTAGATAAAAAAAACCCCAACTATACTGCATTAATGTAATATAGCCTCATAGATTCAGTCAACGTGATTCTTGCCTTGACCTGATAATTGGTGCATAACATTTAAGGAAAAAAGGTTCTTGGCAGGAGAGAGGAAAATGCTCTAATCAATTACACTGTGTGTTCATCAAAAACACCAGGGGACTCAGCTGAATCCTTGGGGGAGGGAATTCAAGTACCAAATTTTAGGTGTCATTTTTAAACAGCAGGTACAATAACTCACAAATCCTGCACTCTTATTTACATAAATAATTGGTGTTTAATTAATAACTTGCTGAGAACACTGAACTCGCCTGCATGCAGTCACATGTATGCAACCAGTATTTTTAAACAGCAGTCATACCTCTCCTGGCTGAAAGTTTTGAGCTATTTCTGTTGAGGTCTGAGTTATCGGAGATATCAGCATGAACTGTGCTGAATCTGTGGATGGTTAAGCTCCTTCTATCTCCATTTCCCAGGCCTGTGGTGAATCTGTGGATGGTGTAGCCCCTTCTATCCCCATTTCTTGGGCCTGTGGTGTCTGACAGGGGATGTGAAAGGAAAACTGGGGAGGTGAGATAGCATCTGACTGTGCAGAGAAGGTGGCACAGGGCAGCCGGGAAGTGAGATCAGGTATGGGTACAGGTCTGTGAAACAGGTTTGATTTACATTCAAAAGTAGCACATCTGTCCATGTAAGTCAGCTACTGTGTCCACCCCAGTCAGCTGTCATGGCAGATGACATGAGTCATTTCAGCTGATGACTGATTTTTGCAATTCAGATCACCGCTCTTTCTTCCTCTTGACCAACAGAAACAAGGTGGGTGTCCTTTTTAGACTGTAATGATGTCTTCCCTCCTGTTGAGTGAGTACAAGGTTTTTCTAAGTTATCTCTTTAAAAAATATGCAAATACACGTGGGAAAAAATGACATAGAGCATCACTGATGAGAGAAGTTGAAACACATACACCCACAGCATCTCCTTAGCTTTATGTGTGTGTTCTCTGATGTCTGGGTTTCCATGTTTTCTGCTGTTTCACTTACATGTCTGAAGCCTCAAGGTCTCTTCTGCTCCACAAAGAGACAGATAACAACTTAACTCCCAAAAGAGTATTCTACCACTATAATTTGCCTTAGATTTCTACCTTCCTTCTTCACATCAAGTATTTCCTCTGTTCTCCAAGTTTCAAGACTTCTCATTACCTCATCCCTTGAGTCCACTCACAGCTAAGTTGTACATACTCTTTTCTTTTAATATTTCTTTGGTTTTCATTTTCTTGGTGCTTGGTGAGAGTAAACGTTCAGAGAAATGGGATAGATGACATTTTTGCAAGTTATATATTATACTGTGCTCCAGATTTGTTTTCTTTGGGGTTTAATACTGAGAGGAGGGAATTACCTTCTGCAAACTGGATTGGCTTTCTCAGGGTCCATTTTTACCTAGATAAAAAGGTACTTTTTGCACTTATTCTGCATATTCTGCTCAGCTCTGTTAGAAGGTGAAGCAAATGAATTGAACCTTTGAGTTATGTTGTTATCCTGGAGAAAGCAGGTTTGGTTTTGAGCACTAAACAGGGTTTGAAAAAGGCAGTTTTTCACTCATGACAACAGAAGTAGTTAAGACAGGTAAACTATTGAATTTGCTCAACAGTATGCAAAGTTGTTTAGAAGTTAGTTGATCAGTATAGGCAAAGGTTGCAACTGCAGTCATATAGCAGACACTGATGAAAATCATAAAAGCAAATAGAAAATGGAGCAATAAGTTGTTGTGACACAGAATCACAGAATCACTAGGTTGGAAAAGACCTTTCAGATCATCAAGTCAAACCATACCTGTTCTCTACTAAACCATATTCCTGAGCATCTTGTCTATCCATCTTTTAAATACATCCAGGGTCGGTGACTCATCCACCTCCCTGGGCAGCCTGTTCCAATGCCCAATAACCCTTTCAGTGAAGACCTTTTTCCTTTTGTCTAATCTGAACCTGCCCTGGTGCATCTTGAGGCCATTCCCCTTCATTCTATCAAACTGGACACAAACTGGAGAAAGAGAGCTCCTTCCTTCTATGCCTGGAAGAAGTTTAGGACTGCAAGAAGGGAGTCGCTTCCTCTGTGTGTTCAGAGAAACAGTCAGCTAATACAGGAAAATAAACAAAGTTGCATCAAAAGCTTCCAAGTTTAATCATCAGTTTCTTCTAATGCAGAAAAGAATCTCATACTCTGAATATTAGCCAAGTAGAAAGCACACTCTGTTTTAGGAGAGCAACACAGGAATCACAAATAAATAAGCATAGCAAGCTACCCCCAGGGTGGTAGGACTTTCTTATGGCATTTATCCACCAGCAGCTGCATTTCACCTCTCTGCCAGCTTGACAGAGGCACCACTGTGACCCGTTACAAAACACAATGCTAGTTGGCTACCGGCACTCATATATTGATTACCTGACTGCTGCCAGGAAGGTGTAATCGAATTTAATTGCACGGAAGCATGTTAGAGGGGGCACTAATTTGGGCGTCTCTCTTCTGCCCTCCTGATGATTTGACCAAAACATGCAAGAAGTTATTTGTTAATTCATAAAAGGTACAGATAGGGATGAGACCTCTACTGTCCCTGCAACAGCGGATTTTAGGGAAATGGGTTCATGTGCTCTCCCTGAACTGCCTCTCCTGTTGCCACTTGCCGAGGCAGAATCCCAGTGCTGTGAGCTGGGAGGTGCTGTCTCATGTTCTTAAATGCAAGGCATCTGTACCTGTCAGATGTGGTTGAAGTTGGCTGACAGCGTTAGAAGTTATGGGGACTGTGAGAGAATTAATAGGGAAAGAGACTGTATAAGCTTCATTTCCTTAGAAACCAGGCGAAAATATTCCAACCCATTATCTCTTTATGAATTATTTCTGTAAAGTTCGCCTTTACATGCTTTAAATATCTAAGCTACACTGGTAGAAAATTCACAGTGTACAGGCTATTCATAACTGTTTTGAGATTATGTCTTTATTTGCTTGAGAAACACAAGGAAGCAAGAAGGTACAGATAAATACAGCAATTTTTGTTTACCCTGTCGAAGTCTAAACAATGAATTTCTCCATGTAGCATGCCAGCTCCTGCCATGAAAGCAGAGCACAATTCACAGCTGCTCTGCTCTCACTCCAGCTTGCTGTGTCTGCACAAGAAGGGCTGTATCGAAAGGGTCATCTCTGAGTCTGCATCCTCCAGTAAAACTTTCATACACACCATCACTTGTGGCTAGAAATCTGTTAGAGTCCTTTGCAGTGCATCAAGTCTGCAGTGTGTTCAGTCTTCCTGGGCAACAATTCCAGGGTATTTAATACTTTAATTCTGAAAGGAATATCACTCCTGCAAAGAGACCATAGCAAGTAATTGGCTTTTAACCAGCCAGCATGTGCAGCCTCCTTCTGCAGTTTGTGGTGTCTCTGTGGACGTACGCTGAGCTTCTAATTAAACCTCAGGACTTTTTATTTTTATTTTATTCACAGCTTATGACATGAACAAGCGTTGTAGTTTAAAGCAGGGACTGGTGGTTTCACAATGTGTTCTTCCACATGCTTGTGAGCCTCAGCTCAGGTCGATCGGGGAATCTTTCAAATACGTTGAGGCTAACACTGATAAATCCGTATCCTTTTTAATTTTATACAATTAGCTTCAGTAGAATCTCTTTTTATTCGTATTACTTCAGGACTTCATTTGAAATACAGTAGTGGAAATACAACCAAACCTGAACTCTATTAACCTAGTTATAAATCTGTATCCTCTTGCTTCTTTTAAAAAATGCTAAACACATTCAGTATTATAATAATGCTTAGAGCTTGGGTGATTCAGAATATTAAAAGCTGCCAGGTGGGCGATACTGGTTTTATAAGAGAAAATAGATGCATAAAGATTCGGTGGTGAAAGGGAGACACTAGGAAAAGCTGGAAAAACAGCACTCAAAATCAATTAGTCTCTGCTGAAAATTTATAATGATTATCTGTAAGTTTTTTCAGTACAGAATTATCACCGGCCTTAGAAACAGCTCTTTGAAATATGTTTCAGAAGTGTGTAGACTTGGTGTAATATCCAGCTCGCATAGCAGAAAGATTACAGCCAGTAGCTCAACCTAATAACTGGTTGCAGCCCTTATGAGCTGAGTAGCTCAGCTCCTTGTGTGCTGCCCTAGGATTTTGCACTACATGCAAATATTGCTTAATTAACACCAGAGATTTATCCTTGTCCCTAGGGCCAATGAAGCCTATGTTTTCTCTTTCAGGAGTATTCAAGTTAGCAAAGCCTGAAACTTTTGCATCCAAACCACCACAGTGATAAAATATTTGAGTGGTAAGGATAATCAGTGACAGTTCACTTTTTGGTGTCTATAGATTAAGATCAGGCATCAGTTTTAGAAGATACGTTGTTTCTCAAATTAAATGTAAAGATCTGAGGAAAAATATCAGTGGCTGAGGTTCCTTAGCACAAACTTTTTACCTGGGCAGACTAGCAGTCTCTGATAATGTTTACAGTTTTGGACTGATGCAAACTTCTTGTTGAGTTTAAACAAACATCTACTTCTAAGTGCATATCTTTTGGCCCAGGAAGACATACGTATACAGTACGCAGTTTGACTGAGGTACCGGTGTTTCAAGTAACTGCCTGAAATTTTTCTCTTCTTCGCCTTTGCATTTAAATGTGCAGCCTGCCACTGCATAATTAACAGGAAATTGTGATATTTTAAATTCAAGTCTCCCACAGGCATCTGGCTATTGAGCTGGTTTAACAATCAAAAAAAGGAATTTTAGGAACTGTGAATTACATATAGCATAAA
Source organism: Porphyrio hochstetteri (assembly GCA_020800305.1). NCBI lineage: Eukaryota > Metazoa > Chordata > Aves > Gruiformes > Rallidae > Porphyrio > Porphyrio hochstetteri. Next base: position 205,794,136 of record CM036905.1, on the reverse strand, counting down.
TATTAAATCTTTGTGATTTCTGTCAAAATTTTAAACTGGTCTTAAAGCTAGATGGAGAGTATTTTATTATTTATTTATTAAAAATAGGTGTTAAAAATGCTGTAAAAATCACAGGAGGAACACTAATACTTAATATTTAAAGAAAATTGTTAATATTTAAATGCTGAAATGTACATCCTATTTTAATGCACAAAAGTGTACCTGTGCTAAGCTCAACTAAAACAGAAATGTGAAACATAAATCAATGATTAACCCCTATTCATAGATTCATAGAATGGTTTGGGGTGGAAGGGACCGCAAAGATCATCTTCCAACCCCCTGCCATGGGCAGGGACAGCCTCCACTAGACCAGGTTGCCCAAAGTCACACAGAATCACAGAATCACAGAATTGTAGGGGTTGGAAGGGACCTCGAGAGATCATCGGGTCCAACCCCCCTGCCAAAGCAGGCTCCCTAGCTCATATTGCTCAGATAGGCATCCAGGCGGGTCTTGAATATCTCCAGTGAAGGAGACTCCACCACCTCCCTGGGCAGCCTGTCCCAGGGCTCTGTCACCCTCACTGTGAAAAAGTTCTTCCGCATGTTGGTGCGGAACTTCCTATGCTCCAACTTGCAGCCATTGCCCCTTGTCCTATCCCCACAGACCACTGAAAAGGGGCTGGCTGATTCCCCCTGCATCCCCTGCTTCAGATAATTATAAACTTTGATTAGGTCCCCCCTTAGTCTTCTCTTCTCAAGGCTGAACAGTCCCAGCTTACTCAGCCTTTCCTCATAGGGGAGATGCTCTAGGCCCTTAATCATCTTCGTAGCCCTTCTTTGGACTCTTTCCAGGAGATCCCTGTCCTTTTTATACCAAGGAGCCCAGAACTGGACACAATACTCCAGGTGGGGCCTGACCAGGGCAGAGTAGAGAGGGAGGATCACCTCCTTTGACCTGCTGGCTACACTCCTCCTGATGCATCCCAGGATCCCATTGGCTCTCTTGGCCACCGAGGCACACTGCTGGCTCATGGCCAACCTGTCATCTACCAGGACCCCCAGGTCCTTCTCCACTGAGCTCTTCTCCAGCAGGTCATCCCCCAGCCTGTACTGATACAAACAGTTGTTCCTTCCCAGGTGCAAGACTTTACACTTGCTTTTGCTGAACTTCATCTGGTTTCTCACTGCCCAGCTCTCCAGCCTGTCCAGGTCTCTCTGGATGGCAGCGCAGTGCTCCTGCGTGTCAGCCACTCCTCCCAGCTTTGTATCATCGGCGTACTTGCTGAGGGTGGATGTTATTCCCTCATCAAGATCGTCAATGAAGATATTAAACAGGACTGGACCCAACACTGAGCACTGGGGAACACCGCTGGTAACAGGCCTCCAGTCAGATTCTACTCCACGAATCACAACCCTCTGGGTTCGGTCCAACAGCCAATTCTCAACCCATCTCACTGTCCACTCATCTATCCCATGCTTTCTCAGCTTTGCTATCAGGATGTCATGGGAGACAGTATCAAAGGCCTTGCTGAAGTCAAGGTAGATGACATCCACTGCTCTCCCTCCATCTACCCAGCCTGTCATGAGATCGTAGAAGGCTATGAGGTTGGTCGAGCACGATTTCCCCTTAGTGAATCCATGCTGACTACTCCTCATGACCTTCTTCTCTTCCAATTGCTTGGAGATGGCATCCAGAACAAGCTGTTCCATTACCTTTCCAGGGGCAGAGGTGAGGCTGACTGGCCTATAGTTACTAGGTTCCTCCTTCTTGCCCTTTTTAAAGACTGGAGTGACATTGGCTATCCTCCAGTCTTCAGGCACTTCCCCTGTCCTCCAAGACCTGTCGAAGATGATAGAGAGCGGCTCAGCAATCACCTCCGCCAGCTCCCTCAGCACACGTGGATGTAACCCATCTGGGCCCATGGATTTGTGTGCATTAATCCCTTTGAGCCGCTCCTGGACCTCCCCTACTTGAACCAGAGGGAAATTCTTCATTTCCCAATCAGTCCTACTCTCATCCAGTGTCTGTGGGTCCCGGGGGGCCTTGAAGTGAAGACCGAAGCAAAGGCGGCATTCAATATCTCCACTTTCTCAGCATCCCCCGTAACCAGGACACCCTCCTTATTCAGCAAGGGACCTACATTATCCCTGGACATCCTCTTACTGTTCACGTGCCTAAAAAAACCCCTTTTTATTATCCTTTATGTCCCTTGCCAGCTTAATTTCCAAGAGGGCTTTAGCCTTCCTAGTTGCATCCCTACAGGCCCTGACCACATTCCTGTATTCTTCCCAGGTGCTCAGACCCTTTTTCCACGATTCATAGATCTTCTGCTTCTCTTTGAGTTTGCTCAATAGCTCCCTGTTCATCCATGCAGGTCTTCTGCCTCTCTTTCCCCATTTCCTCCTCAAAGGGATGCATCGTTCCTGTGCTTGGAAGAAGTGCTGTTTGAATGCTAGCCAGCTCTCGCAGGCTCCCATTCCTTCAAACAGCGTAGCCCACGGGATAGCCCCCATTAAGTGGCGGAGGAGATCAAAGTTAGCTCTACCAAAATTCAGGGTAGCTATCCTACTTTTTGGCTTGCTTCTTCCACCCAGGATCATGAACTGAACCATTTCATGGTCGCTTTGCCCTAAGCTGCCCCCGACCTTCACTTCCCTAACAAGTCCATCCTTGTTAGTGAAAACAAGGTCCAGCAGCCGCCCTCCCCTTGTGGGCTCCTGCACCATCTGTAGCAGGAAATTGTCTTCAACACACTGCAGAAATTGTCTGGACTGCATACGACTGGCCGTATTGCTTGCCCAGCAAATATCTGGGTAGTTGAAGTCCCCCATAAGGATCAGTGCCCGGGAACTTGAGGCTACTTCTAACTGTTTATGGAACGCATTATCTACCTGCTCCTCTTGATCAGGGGGCCTATAGCACACTCCCACAACAATGTCCCCCATACCGGTTTGCCCCTTGATTTTAACCCACAAACACTCGACAGAAGGTTCATCCTTCCCCAGGTGGAGCTCAACACATTCTAGGTGCTCTCTCACATAAAGAGCAACTCCTCCACCTCGCTTCCCTAGCCTGTCTTTCCTAAAAAGCACATAGCCATCCATTACAGTGTGCCAGTCGTCCAGGTTGTCCCACCACGTCTCTGTGATTGCGATGAGATCATGGCCCTGCGACCGCACAAAGATCTCTAGTTCTTCTTGTTTGTTCCCCATGCTACGTGCATTTGTGTAAAGACAGTTCAGTGGTGAAGCAGATGTAGGTATCCTCAACGGCCCACAGCGAGATTTCTGACAGGGGACTGGCAAAAGTGGCTCCACGGAGGAGTACTCAGGGCAGTCCACATCCAACCTGACCTTGAACACCTCCAGGGATGGGGCTTCCACAACGTCTCCAGGCAGCCTGTGCCTGTGTCTCAGCACCCTCACAGGGAAGAATTTCTCCCTAACGTTAGGGCAGGTTTAGGAAGCCATTGCCCGTTGTCCTATCACAGCACTCCCTGGAGAACAGCCCCTCTCACACTTTCCTGTAGGACCCCTTTAAGTATTGGTACACTGCAATTAGGTCGCCCCGGAGCCTACTCTTCTCCAGGCTGAACAAGCCTGACTCTCTCAGCCTGAGATATTCTATATGTCTTATTGTTGCTAAATATTTATCTAAAGATTAAAACATTAAAATTATGTGAGATAAAAATTAACTTGTGAATAATTATGAAATTCTTATTAACAGCTGTCGGACATGGATTAATTTGTAACTCTCAGCCTTGCATAGGCCGTGGCTACAGCTTCTCCTCAGACTGAAAACTTCCAAAAGCACCTAATCTGGAAAGCAAATTGTTTGGCAGCAGTAGCAACACCCAGAAATGCTATTTTAAATTTGTTATTTTATTTTGATTGTTGAAAAATTTATGTTTTGGATTTTTGGATCTAGCTAATCTGTACAAAAGAAACAAAACTGGCTTTCTGACACATATTTTTTTAATTGATCACTTTTTCTAGGTTTGTTTATGTTCCTAGTTGTTAGGAGAGTCAAAATGTTTTGGATCTGCAGAACTTAAGTTAGAAAATTTAATGAGAAAAAGATTTATTATGAGAGCCTTCCTTCCTTCCTTCCTCCCTTCCTCCCTTCCTCCCTTCCTCCCTTCCTCCCTTCCTCCCTTCCTCCCTTCCTCCCTTCCCCCTTCCTCCCTTCCTCCCTTCCTCCCTTCCTCCCTTCCTCCCTTCCTCCCTTCCTCCCTTCCTCCCTTCCTCCCTTCCTTCCTTCCTTCCTTCCTTCCTTCCTTCCTTCCTTCCTTCCTTCCTTCCTTCCCAGTGAAGGGGAATATTTTTTTAAAACCCCACAAAACCCACATTTTTCAGCATGTGAATGAAGTTGTCATAACGTGGAATTTTTTGTTGAATTCAGGCAGTTTCACCAAGCCTAGCTGGGGGCTCTGTATGAATACCAAAAGATCTTTAATGCATCTTTATTACACAGTTTGCCCTTTTGTATTGTCAAATTCCTTAAAATGCTTCAGTGTAATTACATGTTTCGGTGCACAGCACAATGCACACAGGTGGGGTACTTATAAATTCTCCTTTTCTCATCTCCCTCTCACTGTGGCACGATAGCTTGAAACCGTTCCTGCTGAAATTTGGGATAACTCTCCATGGCTGGAGACTGTACAGAGGTAGGCTTTATTGGAGCAAAAGTCTTGCTTTTTGCCTCATGGTGCTGCTCTGTTGTACCCCAGCAGGACATCCTGGCCTCTTGGAGATGCGGTGTTGGTGACTGGAGCTGGTTCAGGGCTGACCCCCAACAAAGCCCTCTCTCTTCCTGGAGGCACCGATTCTCATGGCAGTCCCCCACCAAACCGACGTGGCAGGAGTGCTTGCCTGGAGAAGGGAAAGGAGGAAAGATCTCCTCTGATGGATTAAGAGATTGCAAAGCTGCCAGAGATGTAGGCAGTGGAGTCTCTTTTACATAACCCTCAGGCCAATGGATAAGAAACTTTCTTGACTGTATGTATGAGCGGTGTCCCCTGGGTTATACTGTAAATGAGTGTCCTCTGTGATGTGTAATAGAGAATTATTTCTTATCAATTCCAGACCAGGAGAAGGATGCAGTGTATGCAACTAAGAGTGATGTGAGCAGATTTTTTTTTTTCTTCCAAATGATCACTCAGAAAGAGGAGGATGGGAAATAAACCGTATTTCTCTTAAGAGGAAAGTTGAGTGAATGTAACGACAGGATAAAAAGAAATCAACACCACATATATAGTCAGTAACGATAATAAAGCTAACATATAGTGAGAGAAAATAAAAGTAACCCTTTGATCTTTTAACTTAGACTTTGTATTCAGTGGAATTTGAATATTTAAAAGATTTCCTAATTAGCTCTTTTCTTTAACCTCTGGTAATATCTAAGGTTTTCATGCTGGGAAATATAATCCAGTGATTGGCATGGCTGATGCCCTCACAGTGTTACCGAGTGCCGTCTGCCTCTGCCCGGTGCGGCTGGGCGGTCGGGGCAGTAAGCCCTTACCTGGAAGCCAAGTCTAGCAGACGTCAGAGAAAACTCTTCATGGTGCTTTATAACAGGACATTTTGCCTCAGCAAGGAAAGAATGAAGACTTAAGGCAAAGGCATGTGGGCAGGTAACATGCCACATCTTGCTGCTCGACCTGAGCTGTCGTAACAAGAATGGTCTGCAGAGCCAGGAGAGGACCCAGAGACTGTGAGGAAGAGTTTAAATTCATTTCTTCTTTTATTTCTTCCCCTAGACAAGCAAACTGCTTTGTGGTGGTTATGGAAACAGCTGACAAATGACAGCATATATTATTGAGTGGAGATTTTTATGCCACCATTTTCTTTAAAAAGTAAATGTCATTTCCACATTCACTTATACATGGAAAGGAAATCAGTGTTGTTAACTGAAAAATGCTCTGGAAAGCAATAAAGTATGGGATCATTTACTGCAGGTACAGTGTCTAAGCTATATGCTAAGGCTACTCCTGTGATCAATAGCGGCAGACCTTTCTGAAAAGAAACTCCTCTCCATCCCACCCCTAGCCGGAGGACCTCTCACTGTCCACTGAATTTGAAGGGAGCTCAGCCTGCCAGTTTAGACCACATGCCCAACTTTTAGGCAGTTAAAGTGAAGCGAGATAGTCCCACAGATAGTAGGTGGAATAAAAATGTCTGTGATACAGATACTGAAGTTTTACAAGGAGGTAGAAGGAAGCAGAGTGGGCTTGTGTAGGCAAGTATATAGTTTATTCCAGATGGTGTTTTGCTTCAGTGAAAGCTGCAAATTCTTTTAGAGGCACTGCTGTGCCCCTCAATGTGGCATTTGCACAATTTGCTACTGATATATTCAGGGAATTTATAAAAGACATTGCTAACATAAGAATATATGGTGGATGTGATGAAATATTGGTCTTGGCAGGACAAAAGACAAAGAGGGCAAATTTGTGTGGTGAGTGGACTCGGGAATACATGGCAAGCTGCAGTGAAGGACTGCAGCTGGGAGCCCCTGAAGGAAGCAGTGAAATAAAACTCATTGGCCATGAATGCAGCTGCTTCTGGGACAAGTCGACATTCACTAAAACCCTCTGGTAAACACTCAGGATATTCTGGGGAAAACTCCCAGTGTTTTGAGCACAGATTTCTGTAGATATGATCCTATCAATGGCTACAATAATTCCTGACTCAAAAGTGTGTGCATTTGTCGAAAGTGCCTGGGGACGTTTGTAATTTGTTTTCCTGTTTAAACAAAATTCCTTACCCAGAACCATAAACAAGGAGTTTAAGGCAGTGAATAACAGAGCATTCACATGGATACACAGATACACCCCCACACACACACACTCACTAAAAGCATTTGGCCAGCTAACACATGATAAGCCTTTTAAGTATTTTGTTTCCAGAAAATATACTATCTTGAAAACTTTGTTCAACTTCACTCCCGGGTTTCAACTTTGAGAGCAAGACACTGCGGGAAATACCAAATTACGTTCTTCTCCTCCTCTTATTTCTTTTAAATAGTCCTTCATCATTAGAACATTACAACAACTTGCACATAAAAATAATCACAGAATCACAGAATCGTAGGGGTTGGAAGGGACCTCGAGAGATTATCGGGTCCAACCCGAATTTAGCAAAGACAATTCCAAAACAGGCATGCCAATCCTTCTGTCCAAATTTGAGATGAAAATTAAAATAGGACTCCGCCTGCCCATCTGAAAGTCCAAGTAAGCATAGTAAAAATATATTAGCTATTGAATTAAGAATCTATATTTTAATGTGCATTCGAGAGGAGGGGGGAAGAAAATGGTAGTAGAGTAAAATATTTTCAGTTAGTAAGAAATATTAAGGAACTTGATCATCAGAACAATATTGTAATTATAGGCAGAAATTGTGAATAAAGATCAAACATGTTAAATGAATTTAGACATGGTTAAAACTGAAATTCCAAACACAGTAAGCACTAGGGGTACAATAATCACAGTTTGAAAACACAGTGTGCAGGAAAATCAGCCAGTTTGCAGATCAGCTCAAATACTACTTTTGACTACACAGCCTCAACAGCCTTAGCTATAACAATGAATTGCCAGGCTGTGATGTGAGTATTTGTGCTGAAAGCCAAGGCATTCATTGACCTGTGTATTGTGAGTCACTTCACTGATTTTGCTTCAGTTTTTCTGCTTGTTCTTCATCTGAATTTTCTTACACTCCAGACTAACCTTGGGTTAGACTTTTTCTTGGCCATCGATATTGGCATTAGTGTAGTAAAGGTTATAAATAATGCAACAATGCAGTTTATACATAAAACTACATTGTTTCAGACCAACTTTATCCACATGTAACTGTTTATTACTACGAACATGTGAATAAGTCTTTAGTTATCATGTCATTGTAGTTTCTTTTTTAAAAGAATCAACAATAGAGTTTCTGTTTCTAGCAAATAAGGGCTAAGCATGACTTTACTCCCTTGCCCACAAAAGCAGAATGTGAAGAATATGCTTTGCGATGCAACGTTCCTAATGAGTTACATGTGTCTTTGGCTGCCTCTGCCAATGCGACTGTGGAAAACTCTGGGTTATATCCTTTCCCTGGCTCATCCAAGAGAAAACAAAACAGAACATTAAAGGTCCATGGTGCTGTAGTATGGTTTTATTTGTCCTAGGAAGTGTATATCATGTACCGCTGTGAAGAGATATTGCTCTGTTCTCTTAAAAGACAAAAAAAGGAGATGACTTTGCTGTATGACTAATAGCAGAGTTCTGAGGAGATACTTCAAACTCAATTTATAAAAGCTTTGCAGCTCAAAAGGTGACATGAAAGTTGAAAAGGATAAAAGAACCAGTATTTTAAATTGAAATAAAAGAAGAAGAGCCTTTGATACAAATAAGAGAATAACAGCAATTTCTGAAACAGTTATTCTATCCGAGTAAAGATATTTTAATGGTTATGGGTAATAACAGGTAGTTTGCAACCGCAGAGTCAGTCAAGTGCATATTAAATTGATCAAAATAAACCTCTAATAGTCACCTCTGTGTGTGACAATCAGAAAACAGATAGAATTAGAGATTCAAATAAGGTTAAAGGAAAAGGGAAGGCAGAAGAGCATTAATAATGAAGTAAAATAATAAAAGCTAAATAAGCTGAGAGGAAGGGTGCTCTTGGCCCTCGCGTTATATATTGCCCTCTTCTGTGAGGAAGAAAAAAAAGAAATAATACAGTATAACATTTGCTAGGCTTACCTCACAGGCAAGTTGTGGAGATCCATTAAGTAGTATTCCTATGGTAGTTGAGGGTTGAAAACACTATGTAAGCATAAGTTTTATACCACTAATCGAATGGCTCAAATCAAACATTTATATCCAGGCAGAAAAGCCACATGGCATTGCAGAAAAGAGAAAGGTGGTATTTCATACAAGAGAAAAAAAACTAGAGAAAAAGCAGAGCAGATCACAAGGAGTAGAAAACAAAAAGTTTTAAGTAGAATATAAATTTTTGAGTAGAATATAAAGAAAAAGAAGTCTTGTGTAGAAGATATAGCTGAGGAAAAGAACGAGCAATACCGATGTTGCATCCTGCTCACTGCTGAGATTTACTCGCTGAAGTGAGGTGCCCCAGTCAGGATCCTAAATTGGGATCCAGCCAGCTGAGCTGGCAGCCTTAAATTATCAGTTAGCCACTGAACCCTTCTTTCTGAAGTAAATGCCTGAGCTGTCTGGCTGTGAGCGCAGGAGTGAGTACCTTTTCCAGCACAGCTGATCTGCCAGAGTCCATTTAAAATTTCCAGTGAAGCTTCATGCTTGAGGTGGGGGGCTGCTTTCCTTTGTCATTTCCTAATTTAGCATGCCAATGAAGTGTCTGTAGCCTAAAGGACCCAAGTCTGCAGCCTGAAATTAAATAACATGGTTACTCTACTCTTGAATGATTGAATTAACAAGCGGTGTAGGTGTTGTGAGCAAATGGACCGTCACAGTTTTCCTCAGCATAGGTGCCTTGTTTCAGACAGAGATATCAGCCCTTGGATTTAGGGCTGGTTGGAAAGTGGGATTTTCCATCTGTGAGGGCCCATGTCAGTAGCTCAACAGCGGAGACACAGCTGTGGGAGGCCAAGGTCCAAGTCCATGCTTGAGCTTGACTAGAAATCCCTGGCCCATAAAATAGACAAATAGACTTGAAACTGTCTGTTCTGCATCTTCAGGGAGTCCTTCACCTTGCATGTAAGTCCGTGGGCTACTCTGAAGATGTATTCAATCTCCTCGATTACATGTTAAAACAAAACTAACTGAAAGATCCTACCTTTGTTCTAATTTAAGGTATAAAAAATTTTGAGTGTTTTAACCTGGAATCTTAATTATTTTCGAAAGACTCACCTCCTCCTGAATATATAGGGGGTTTTCTCAGTTTCTTAAATCCAGGAAAATTAAATCAGCAACAGGAGAATGAGTGGTTTTGTTGCCTTTGTATGAAGGCCAAGATGAGAAAAAAATAGTATTAAAATGTCATCATTGTCCATACTAAAACAATGTAGAATAGAAAACATAATAGCTAGAAAAGTACACTATCTGCATTTCTATAGTCATTCAAAAGAGAAAACAAGGGGAGAAGTTTGGTGTCTATTAATAATCTGAATTGATATATTGAAGTATGCATCACTGAAGGAGGAACATCTCTGTTTAGAAAAGGAAAATCACCATGAACTTAGACCTGCCAGTGAGGGGACATGGAGAGCAACTGTGCAAACTGTCATAGCATGCTCTGCAACTTTCCAGACCAAAACATAGATGTTAAAGGAGGTACACACTTATACTTCAAGCAAATTAGAGAACAAATGATTGAAACTTCATGGGTTTCCTCGTTTCCAAATAATTACTTCTTCTCAAATTGACTTATCTTGGTATGGGCTCATGTTGGCAGGGCCTTATTAAATCCCTGTGTACGTTAGCTAAATCTCTGCAGACAACAGAACTGCTTCTGTTTGACTCTTTCTGCAGCATGTTCCCATAAAAAGAATGCAAGAGATTGTTAATGTGACAGTCCTTCAAGGCAAAGTCTATTTCATCAGTCAAGAAGAAATCTTTGAGGAATACTACTAGAAGAGATGAATGCATTTTAATTTTACAAGACTTTCATTATGAAAGGAATTTGAATAATTTAATTTGAAAGCATGTTCTCAAGTGATTTTTTAAATAGTTTTAAATTGTATTTTTTGCTTTTTATTGGTCATTGTGCCCTATAAGAAGTTTGAAAAATAATTTTCCCCCACAGATTTTGTTCCTGTTTCCCCACATGACAAATTTTATTTCTTCTCCCCCCTGTTGTTTCAATGCAGTCAAAGTGATTATGATGACTTTTGTTTAAACACAATATCTCAAACCTACTTGCATAGCACCTTATGTTGCCAAAATCCCTTTTCTCTGAAAGCAGCCATAATAAAACCATCATTTTAGTACTAGCTGGTTGCTATGACTCCTACAGGAGAATCACGAAAACAATGATGTCTCCACTGCTTACATGAATCTAGTGCCCACTATTTCTATTGCTTTAGGCCAGAGGGGCTTGTGTCTCTTGCAGCCCACTGTAAAAAACATGTTTAATTTCTTTGGTTTGATGCAGCAGCAGTAGCAGGACTTCTGGCTGTATTATGTCACTAACACATGTTCAACGAGGAACAGATAGTGTGATGTTATCATGCTGTTCTTGTCACTTGAGCTACAGGTTTAGTCAGGATCATTCCTAGTCTGATAGTCTGCAGTGATGAATGCTGAAAAACTGAGATTATTCACCCCAGTTTGGTCTCCGAGAAATCTGTGCAACATTTTCTGGGATTCCAATTTGACACTGTAACGTGTTCAGCAAAAACATTTGGCTTTTCCTTTTTCCCCCCTTTCCTTTTTTTCCCTTTTTTGCTTTTTTCCCTTTTTCCTTTTCTTCTTTATTCCCTTTCCTTTTTTCTTTTTTTCCCTCCTCCTTTTTGTTTTTTTTCCCTCCTCCTTTTTGTTTTTTTTCCCTTTCATTAAAGTTTTCTGACAATTTGAAATGGACAACATACCAAATAACTTTTTCAGTCTGTACAGAGAATATAAATTCAATTTTGGTTACTATAGAGCTCTGAAAAGTAGGGTTTTAAACAATGTCATGGGTTTTAGAAGATTCTTGTCATTCAACAGTAACTGGAATCTATTTCTCCATTTTAAAATAGATTTCTCTTGAAATGTTTTTCCTTACAGAACTCACAAGTATGTATAATCCTAACTTTCCTCAAGAAACCCATTATTATTTTATGGCAAAGACAGTTGAGACAGCTCTCTAATTGTTTTAATGCATTCAGTAGATCTCACACTATTAGAGCCATTAGAGCAATGTAAATAGTATAACAGTTTATCATTAATTCTAATGAACTTCAGATATGGGGACCCAAGAGCACAGCATTGACACTTTTGAACAGCATTTGGTCAGAGGTGTATTTGCACTTTGAAATACTTTCCATCACAGCTTACTTTGATTTAACAATTTTATACATTTATGGCATTGTACCATAGAATGGCGTGAAGATGTGTTAATCCATAGAGTCTGTTCCAAGTCTCTAATTATCCAGTTTTATTGTTAATATCTAAAATCTGCATAAATACATCTTGTAGTATAAATCTGCAATGTTTGGTAATGTCCTCAAAATTACTCATGATCTATGAACGTTTGCAGCTAGAAACCCTTGGCAATCCCTTTCCAAAAACAAAACTTCAAGGATTTATGTCGTTAAGGATTCCTTTCTGCAACCTCCATAGCTCTTCGGACAATGTACTATGCTCCAATCCATGCCCATGGGTTTAGATTTGAGAATGTTTTAACCTTGATCCCCCATTATGGTGTCAGGGACAGACCCTTGTGCCAGAAGAGAAATTGTGCCCTGCAAATGGTTCAAGCGTACACAGAATGATGGCTACAGCTGATGAGGTATGGCACCAAAAACCCACTAGGCAAGGTTTTTTACTAGAGGAAAGAAAGAAAGAAAGAGAGAGAGAGAGAGAGAAAGAGAGAAAGAAAGAAAGAAGGAAAGAAAGAAAGAAGGAAAGAAAGAAAGAAAGAAAGAAAGAAAGAAAGAAAGAAAGAAAGGAAAGAAAGAAAGAAAGAAAGAAAGAAAGAAAGAAAGAAAGAAAGAAAGAAAGAAAGAAAGAAAGAAAGAAAGAAAGAGAGAAAGAAAGAGAGAAAGAGAGAAAGAAAGAGAGAAAGAGAGAAAGAAAGAGAGAAAGAGAGAAAGAGAAAGAAAGAAAGAAAGAGAAAGAGAGAAAGAAAGAAAGAAAGAGAGAAAGAGAGAAAGAGAGAAAGAAAGAAAGAATGAAAGAAAGAAAGAAAGTATTTTATTCAGTTTTGCTGAGTACCTACAAATGTTCCCTTAGACCCTTAGAAGCAGTTGTGCTTTAAAGAATGATAAGCCAGCTGTCCACTTGTGAATAACCCTATCTATGCTATGTGATTTTATTCCTGTGCCTGTTTCCCTTTTCTTTCTTCATTGTTGAATGGAACTTAAAAAAAAAAAAAAGAAAAAAAAGAAAAGGAACAACTAAGCACTAACTGAAAACTAAGTGTTGCCCATTTTCCCCAAAATACATCTAACAGCTTTTTTATTCCCTCATCTCTCTTTTCTTTTACTCTCTTGTGTCTAAGTTGCCCTCCAATTTCAGCAACACTTAATAATACTTCTCAGTCCCATAGGACATATTAAATTTGTAAAATTTCTCCCTTGTGTAAGTATTTCTTGGATTTCTTGCCTTGGTTTCCAGTCTCCATCATTAGAGAAGCAGGTAAAAGGCAAGGAAACAGTACTTGTACTGAAGATGATTTTGACTGAAAGCCCATGAAAGCTCAAAGTTAAGAGTGAATTTATAAAAATTGGAATAGTGGGATTTATCACAAAAGCTGAACCCTTTCTGGCAATCCTGTTTCTTACAGCTTTGTCATTTTCCTTGTGATTTTATGTGGCTTATTGCTCTCCTTGCTGGACAACCACACTACGAGAAAATGCCACTTGATGTCTTAGTTCTCTCCAGCACAGCTCCTAACCTCCAGCTTTGCCATTTGGCAACATCACTCTTCAGTGTGGAAAGAAAGAAACAGTATTATGAAGAACAGAAAAAAATCTAATTACTTTGTGTATTGTGCCTCCTTTTCTTCTGCATTTTTCCACTTTTTCCTTATGCCTGTCTCTTCTTGCCCTCAGATTTCATCCTGTGTACAGAATTCCCATAGAGTCAGTACAGGCAATATATCAAGTGTCTTTTGCCACCACTGTTGTGGAAATGCTGTTTACAGGAGGGAAGGAAAGGGAAGAAAAAAATACTGGCAAGGGAATTTATTGGTAGGGGGATCTTTCTGAACTGAACAGAACCTCTCTTCTGCTTCAGACAAAAAATCTTTTACTCATAAAGCTGCCAGACCTCCAGCCTATGTTTATGGTGCCCAAAACCAAAAGGTATCAATGAGAGATAGAGGACGTTTTTTTTCCTGGAATTATTCCTCTCTCCCTGAAATAGGCCAACCCCTTTCTGACTAAATAAACTGCCGTTCTTGAAGATTTCAAGAACTTCAACTAAAATCACTTTCCCAAGTGTAAGCTAACCAACATCAAGGCATCGTATTTTTGAATTTGTTACACTATTAAAGAGTTTCTCAACATGACTCTGTTATGCTGTTTTCCAGATGGGATGGAGTTCTGTAAAACTTCTGTTCTTTTTCTGCCGCTAATCTTGCCTCATGACTCAGAGGCTGAAAGCCCTAAATAATGTTGATAATCCTCTGCAGTCTCTTTCCAGTCTAAGCAATGCCTTTCCTCTAATGAAACATGCTATGTGCTTTGCAGGAGAGATCCCATGATGATTTTTGCTACTAAGCCTTCGCTCCATACTTACAGACATTGCAAGTTGTTCTTCTGATTCATATCTCAGAAAGGATTTAGATATCTGGGCTTTGCATACATTATATGTTCCATATATAATAAAAAAGTATAATTTTCAGAATCCACAGAATGTTTTTCATGCAAGCCTAGATGGTTTCTCTGTGAAGGATATAAGGAATTACGGTCTTGGTCAGAGGCACCTATCTTTAGGTGTCTACATGAGAACTTGCAAGTGGATATCTATTGTCAGCAAAGATCTTCCTAAGCATAGGTGCTTATTGCCATCTCGGATACCAAAGGACAACCTAGATTTCTGCAGATGGTTGGCAGATGGGATACATGACTTAAAGGAGATAGCCTCAGAAGCTAAGGCAAGATATCTATGCTGACTACATTTGAGACCATAGACACTTATCTGATATAAAGGAAACTACATGTAAACCCTAAGATTACATGTAGTCCCAAACTGTTTTACAACACAGACCATCTTTGGTTCTGTTATATTGTTTCAGTGCCATTACAGAAGGTTGGTGTCTAGCTGCCACTACTGCTGGTCCTGTGTCATATCTGCCAGCCCTTTGCACATGACTCAGGTAGTGTAGATGTATTTTGGATACTTACGCATGACAATGGAGTCAAACCCATCAAGCATGTACCTGGAAGTGCTTGTGTGCTATGTGGGTCCAAATGCCTTGCTCTGAGATCTGTGGGAGACAAAAAGATGTCTGTTGCTCTATAAAGGCTCGTGCAGAGAATAATTAAGCAAATGCTAAACTTTGTGTGTGTGTTAGTTAAAAATTAAATTTGCTATCACTGTGCATAAAGTGTTATACATCATAGTGCAAAACAGCTCTTCTAATTAATACACTGAAAAGGTAATTATCTGCTGTGCATTTTACACGTGGCTGTGATCTATAAACCTCAGTGAAGAAGGCTGAATTCTCCCATGCTCCTGCTGAAGTGTGCTGGCAGTAGCTGTTCTTTACCTTTCGATAAGAGTCACGAAAAAACCCACACTGAAGATGTACACACACACAAACAGATAAAAAAGTGCCATCCAGCTGAGAATGGATCAGACTTTATTTTATTTCACTAATTCAATAAAGTTTTCACTTGTATCTTCATTTTTATTGTAACTCAAATTGTTTAAAGAAGCAACTGTGTAAACAACAATCAGTGACAGAAGTAACTTCCATGACACCTGGAACATCTTAAAGAGCAACACACATTTTTAAAAGCATGTAGTAAAGCAGGGAATTTGTTTTATCTTGAGTTCCGTCTCAGCAATAATAAAGCAAAAAAATCAATTTTCTTCTAGAAGCTAAATGAAATAAATAATTTTCTTTTTATCCTTTTTTTTTGTTTTGTATTTTTAGAGATTAAGCTAGCAAAAACATTAATTTTCTGCACTAGCTGGTGAGATGCTCATAAAAAACATCAAAATATCTCTTGACCCTATGGTCTCAGAGCTGCAAATAGTCTGTACATAATAGAAATGCACTGTAAAAGCTATTTTTGTTATGAAAAACCTCTTTATCTGTGCATAAATTATTTATATTAGTAGCTGCAGTTTAGGATAATGAATATTCATATCTTCAGTCATGCTAAAGCTGGACAAAGTGGAAACATCTATTCGATTTCATAAAAAGCACAATCAAAGGATATCTATCAGATTACATTACCCGAAGAATTTTCTAAGTTCTTTTAGGTCATGGAAGAAGTTCAGCCCTATGAACTTAAAGGGGATGGAGTCTCATAAAATAGAAGCTACCTAAGATATGGAAGAAACCTAAGGAAGAGAAGTGTCAGTCAAGAAAGCTGGACGCTCAGGCCCGTTAAGAAATTAAGCTGAACTCTCAGCTTTAGGGTTTGGTGTCAATTTCATGGTAGCTAGCTGCCTGGCTTTAGTCTTTCTTCTTGCCAAAGACAAGTTGCTAAGACGAATGACTGAATTTCTGTGTGGATGTGCCCACAGACTCTGTTGCAGACATTGTTTTTGCAAGACATTCTGACTTTAATGGTGTCAGAGAAACCAAATATTTAAGGAACATAAATGCACCCTGAAAGGGCTGGTCACCAAGTACATATCTAGACTGAATGGCTGGGGAACCTCACAGGAAACCCCTGACATCTGGAACTATCTCCTTATTATCCGTGTAGGGATCCCAGGTGATGCATGGATCCACAAGACTTTAAAAAAAGGCTGGGTACTTGTTTCCAGCTGCCTTTCAGCTGCATGAGTGAAGGGACTTGGGCAGGGAGTATTCCTGGGTCTGGGTGTCCTGGAGCAGATCACTAACAGCTCAGCTATCCCTGAGGCTTT
This sequence comes from Porphyrio hochstetteri, assembly GCA_020800305.1. Lineage (NCBI taxonomy): Eukaryota > Metazoa > Chordata > Aves > Gruiformes > Rallidae > Porphyrio > Porphyrio hochstetteri. The sequence continues at coordinate 205,777,445 of CM036905.1, read as the reverse complement.
TACATGTTGGATGCATAAGCAAGAAACTAAACTTTCCCAAGCTGTTGGCACGACATCATTCACAAGCAGATGGACCCTAGCCTGTAAAGTACTGGATTCCACCATGGAAGCAATGAGCATGTCTTTGTGAGGTGAAGGATCACTGACAATGTACGATACTTTCTGGGAAGATCCGTATCTTTAGAACTTCATCAACACACCCACATTCACTGAGGGGTGTTTAAGCCTGTAATTTTACAGGGGACACCTGTTTCCATTGTTTTAAAAGATAACAAGCTACTACTCCTCTGCCTTTAGAAAATGTGGGCTACTGTGCACAGAATGCAACTAATTTGCTCTATGGATTATATTGATTCTGCACCTTTAACAAGCCAGCTTAATTTGATAAGGGATAAATAGCATAATTAATTAATTAGTGACTATTTCTATCCATAAAACTTAACGATTGATTTCAGACCACCAGAGACTGCAGTGCTTTTGAAGGACCTATGCAGTATTTAAATGCTAACGTATTGTTTAAACTCCCCACAGTTCAAGGATGTCTGACTCCAAGTCTTGAAATATAGTCATTCCTCCATTTGGTATGAAATGTTTTCTAGGTGCTTAGCCTGAATCTGTCATGCATAGTTAGAAGTGTGAGGAGCATCTCAGCTCAAATTCTCACACCTCACCTGCACAAGAAACATGAAAGTCAGTGGGGCAAGGCCCAGAAGCTGAAACCTCTCCTGCCAGAGGGACCGTCCCCTGGAGCGGACTACAGATGCAGGTTCCTCCCTTCACTTGTTTTCTCCCCAGCCTCACACATTTGCTTCTGTGTGGAGGTCTGGCTTCATCACGGATAAACCGTGACCACTTGTCCTGTGCTGAGAAGGTGACCATTTCAGATGTTAACTTCTGATTGTCCCTGAAACGTGAGAAACAATTCTCAGCCAAAGCTTCATCAAAATATATATCTACTTATATAGAAAAAAAAGTTTTGTTTTGCATGAACCAGCATTTTCCAGGAAAAAAAATGTTTTGCTGGAAGATTCCCATCTCACTCTAATATGAATATTGCATAAATTATGAAGCTACAGGCCAAATGCCTGCTCGCAGCAGGATGTGTATCTCCGCAATCTCCAGCTCTTTGCCCAGTGCAGTCCTGAAAATCAGATTTCCCACAGTTGTCTTTGGGACTGCTCCTGCCTCGCAGACCTCACTAGTTTTCAGCTCCTTCTTCCAAAATTTATCTTTTCTTAATTTCAGCTCATTACTTAATTTGTAACCATTATATAGGTTCATAGCTAATGGTTAGAATGTCAGTGCAATTTCACTCTGATAAGATTGACAGCATCAGGACATATTACTCCTTTCCGAATGTCTTCCTCTACCTTTTTTTGTGAAAATTAATTTATGGCTGATTGGGGATGTCAGGCTCTGCAGCAATGCCACACAGCTACATCGTGTTCTGACTCCTGGCCGGCTTGGCTTATTAAAGCCTTTTAAAAATTTGGCATCAACCTGTACTGGAGCTGCAAATCACTCTGTGGTAGCAAAACAATCTTTCTGTCAGTTCTGTTGATTTTAAAATGAGACTTGGTCTGATCAGACCTTTCACATATGGAGGTGCACAGCTGATTTTGTTGCTTTCAAATGCATCCAGAAATATGCCCACTGGGGCTTCATGGGCTGAAAGGAAAATGTTATCTCATGAAACAATTTTACCTTCTGAGGTGAGATATATCAGCTGATGCTGACAGCTCTATAGAAACAACTGAGGTAAAATATGCTACAAAGATTTTCAGCATATTCATATCTAATGACAGTAGAGCTCAAATACTATGTGTCTTTTGAGAAAAAAAAAAGCAACCAAAAACCCCAAACCTGAGGAATTAATGTATTTACCTTGTTTGTGAGCCTCTACAAGGAAATTGCTGTGCACCGATAAAAGGAGCACAACCAGTATTTTAGTTACCACAAATGTTCTTCCACTTTCTACTCTGCATGGATGACAGATGATGCTGGATCTGCTTCCTGCTGCATTAATTGCAAGATTATGATTTAAGCACGGCAGCTTTCTTTTCTACTGTTCTTGTCACAATGGAGGTTGAGGTTATTTTCCAAGAGAATAGATACCTGTGAGTGTGTGTACATGTACTGGCATGATGTCCATAGTAGGAATGTTAAGGTTGTCTTTGTACATCTCAATTTACTAATATCTCAGCCGTAGCTAATGTATTCCTTATACTCAGGACCAGAATCTTTGTTCAGCACTTGGAACCAGGGTCATGGCAGAGAGCAAAATGCTGAGTAGATATGAAAAAGGTATTTAAAAATGAAAAACTAAAAAAGAAGAAGATATACCCCTAACACTACTTGAGAAGGGTTTGATGCTATTTGTGCTGTGTCCATGTGAAGTGGTGGTTCCATGTATAGCAAGAGAGGGGGTGATTTGTTTAGAGAGAAAGAGGAATTTCTGGGAATACTTTATGTAATTCTTGATCTTACAATGCAAGACCCTGAGCTCAAGTCACTGAAAGGCATGCCCATGTATTCTTTGAGGAATGAATTTCTTACCTTTCATCATTGCTTTTTCTGCAACTGCTTTGCTGGTATGAGTTATTAGGGAATACAAATCTATGTAGGATGCATGGTGAAGGCACACCATGGAATAGGGATTTTTTTTTCTTCTTCATTATCCTCTTTGCTATTTGAGGATGCAGAAAATTTCCATAAATGAACACATTTCTGTTCTTCCATCAAACAAAGAAGACAAGTAAGGAAAGGTTTATCCCTCCATTTAAAATGCTTTACACATGCTTTTGTAGATGTTTATATATAATTAATATTTTTTCTTCCAAAACCATTGAAATACAGTTGGTAGGCAGATATGACTAATCCCTCTGGGGTCATATCCTTGTCTTAATTTAGGAGTAAAATTAAACTCTTTTGATTAGTGATTCTCCAGGAATCTTTAACTTGAAGAACAGCATGTATTTTCCTCATCTTCATCACCTATGTCAACACAGTACAGGGACATTGTTTTAAGAACACCCAGAGAGTTTGTTGATTATGGTCTAATGTATATAAAGGTGGTTGTTTTGGGTTTTTTTTTTCAGAAGACATGAGTGAGTTATTCTAAGGGTGGTGGAGGCGGGGACACCTATTACTGTTTGAATTCTTAAAAATAACATACTGTCCTTCAGTACATTGCAAGAACATTGGCAAAAATTATACTACAGATCAGGAAATATGTAGGCTACCAAGACAAGACAGATTGAATTCTGCCTCATAACTAGGGCCCACACCACAGGATTTAGCTTACACACACTTTAAGCAGTTTCCCCTGAAGGAGGAGATTCTCATTGTCTAACTCTGACAGGATGAATGGCTTGTTGTGGTGCGGTTTGACAGATCCCTCACTCAACCTCTTATCTGTAGCAATGCAAGAAACACTTTGAAGTCTAATGCGGAGGTGGCAGGTAGACATTAATGAACTCATGTGCCACTATTTCAGAGTAGGATGACAGCTTACAGATGACTTGCTTTCCATTGGAAGGTCTTCTTCATAAAGTCAGAACCAGCCTGGTTTACCTTTCTCTGACATGGGTTTTGCCTTGCTCCTTAGCCTCCCAGAGATGTTTATTCTGCAGGCTGATGTTGCCAGCTCTTCTATTGCTTTTTGGGAAGCAAAGGGAGGCATATGGCTGGGAGAGGAAAATCAGACTTTAGAAGGAATCCACCTAGAAGACACTGGAGCAGAAAGCCAGTTTGCAGGCACTCTGTCATCCCAGCTTGCACAGAATGGCAAGTCTCTTCCTGTTCTGTGAGCTCTCTTTTTGGTGTTTCAGGGCAGATTTAAGAGACTGAGGAGTTTCTTTTTCATGTGGATGACAGATGGGCAGTGGCAAACAGGTTGTAAAGGAAGACAGACATGACAAATGAGGTAGCTAACTTCGTTTCTACAACTCCTCTTAGCATCTAAAAAGCAAAGTAATTCGAGAGAGCATGTAATGTAGTTCCTAGTATATCAACAGAGAAAGTACGAAATAAAGCTATGGATCTGACTGTAAAGGGGCAATTCCACTTCAGGCAAATTCTGACTTTTCAGAACAAAAGGAATAAAACTTACAAGGTCAAGCTGTCTACCCTTTTATTTAACCTTCATTTGTCTATTTACCTATTACCTTACTGATCTCTTTAAGGTAATAGGCCAGTTTCAAACACATTTAACAAAACAGTTAAGGTAGCAAAGCCATGACATTACATTATATCGAGCTGGATAATGGAAAGAATCCTTACAGCTAACAGCAGTTAACACATCACTTCTTACCTGCTTTGAAGGTCCAAAGGTCAAATGGTTTGCACTTGGGCATGTAGCATTTGTATGCATTTAGAGATTGAAAACATCTTTTCCTTCTTGTTTCATACCAGAGGCAAGAGGGTCAGGGAACAAAGAACGCAAGCTCATAGCAGCCCTGGCTGCATCAATTTGCAGATCGTAGATCAACTCGCTTACTGTGCATTAATATGAAAAATGAAATATTTCTGGTGTGGAATTCACAGACACATATGTGACGAATGTCACATCTTGGTGTGGGGCCAGGGCGGCGGCAGCGGCTGCGGGGCGCCAGGCATCGCCATGACCTGCTCAGGGGAGGCGAGTTGAGCCCGCCGCGGGCGGGGGCGCCAGGCGGCCCTGCCTAGATGCGGGGCGAGCGGCGGAGCCGACCCCTGTCCATGAGGTGACGGGTTTTTTTTGGTTTTTTTATACCCACAAGTCAATGGGGCCAGAAGGGATTCACCCAAGGGTACTGAGGGAGCTGTCAGATGTGCTTGACAAACCCCTTTCCATCATCTATCAGCAATCCTGGCACACTGGGGAAGTTCCAGTCGACTGGAGGCTGGCAGATGTTACACCCATATACAAGAAGGGTCGGAAGGAGGATCCGGGGAACTACAGGCCTGTCAGTCTGACCTCAGTCCCAGGGAAGATCATGGAGAGGGTCATCTTGGGAGGTATCATGCAGCACATGCATGATGGCCAGGGGATCAGGCCTAGTCAACATGGGTTTACAAAAGGTAGATCCTGTCAAACTAACCTGATCACCTTCTATGACAAGGTGACCCGCTTAATGGATGAGGGGAAGGCTGTGGATGTGATCTACCTGGACTTTGGTAAAGCCTTTGACACCGTTTCTCACAGCATTCTGACTGAGAAACTGGCTGCCACTGGCCTGGACAGGTGGACCCTCAGCTGGGTTAAAAACTGTCTGGATGGCTGAGCCCAAAGGGTGGTGGTGAATGGAACAAAATCCAGCTGGAGGCCGGTCACGAGTGGCGTCCCCCAGGACTCAGTCCTGGGTCCAGTCTTGTTCAACATGTTTATCAATGATCTCGACAAAGGGATTGAATGCTCCCTCACTAAATTTGCAGATGACACTAAACTAGGAGGAAGTGTTGATCTGCCTGAGAGTAGGGAGGCTCTTCAGAGGGATCTCAACAGACTGGACCAATGGGCTGAGACCAATGGGTTGAAGTTTAACAAGGCCAAGTGTAGAGTGCTGCACATGGGACATAATAACCCCATGCAGCGCTACAGCCTTGGGGGAGACTGGCTGGAGAGCTGTCAGGCAGAGAAGGACCTGGGGGTGTTGGTTGACTGCAGACTGAATATGAGTCAGCAGTGTGCTCAGGCAGCCAAGAAGGCCAATGGCATCTTGGCTTGTATCAAAAACAGTGTGGCCAGTAGGTCTAGGGAAGTGATTGTGCCCCTGTACTCGGCATTGGTGAGGCCACACCTCGAGTACTGTGTCCAGTTCTGGGCTCCTCACCACAAGAAGGACATGGAGGTCCTGGAGCGAGTCCAGAGAAGGGCAATCAGGCTGGTGAAGGGACTGGAGGGCAAATCCTATGAGGAGCGGCTGAGGGAGCTGGGGCTGTTTAGCTTAGAGAAGAGGAGGCTGAGGGGAGACCTTATCACCACCTACAACTACCTGAAGGGAGTTTATAGAGAGATAGGTGATGGTCTCTTCAGCCAGGTGACAGGTGATAGGACAAGGGGGAATGGCATGAAGCTGTGCCAGGGCAGGTTTAGATTGGACGTTAGGAAAAAATTTTTTACTGAAAGAGTTGTGAGGGCCTGGAACAGGCTGCCCAGGGAGGTGGTTGAGTCACCTTCCCTGGATGTGTTAAAAAAAAGGGTAGATGAGGTACTTAGGGATATGGTTTAGTTTAGTATGTGAATGGTTGGACTTGATGATCTTAAAGGTCTTTTCCAACCTTATTATTCTGTGATTCTGTGATTCTGTGAATGTCTATGTTCCAGGAGTAAGAACATAACAAGAGCTGTACTGGATGAGACCAAATATCCAGTTAGGAGCCGTGAGGACAGTAGTCTGTTCCCAGCAGTGACCAGTGGCAGACTCCTATAAGAGAACACAGGAAACAGGCTGGATATAGTGATACTGATAGTGATACAACGGTAGTGAACTACAGCTCTCTTTCCCCCAGGGACGTGCTAATACTTCCCAAGTGTCATCAAAGGCATCTCTGCATTTAGCAGCCCTTGGTTGATTCCTCTCTTTGCTTTCTCAGTTTGATTCTTGATCTCATACAGAAGTTTACATCTATGTCATGCAGTGAAGGGGTCCACAAGGAGCACTGTATGACAAATGGTATCTTTTCCTTTCTTTTGCATCTGTCTCCTGCTGGCTTCAGCTAAACCCTCCTAGTGCTTGTGCAGAAGGGTTCTATGAACCATTCCTTCTTGGCTTTTTCCACCTACACATTATTTTCCAGACCTTTCTGGCATATCTCTTGAAGTTGACTCTTTCCTGTAGGCTCCCGATACTCAGAAAGAAGCCTTTTCATATCTTTTATCACTCTGTGTATTTTCAACTCTTGTTTTGTTTGTTTTGGATTGTTTGGGACTAGAACTGCATGTTAGATATACAATGAAGGCACATCATGGAATAATGAGCATTTTGTGTTCTGTACTCCAACTGCTATTTAGTTCAGGACCAACCTGGAGTTTAAACATGTTTTTCCCTTCCCCTGGCTTGGTGTATGTTCCTCTTACTCTAAAGAACCTTTTCTGGTTTTACACTTTCATTTTATTTTGAAAACAGGAGTTTACACAGGGAATGGTTTGCTGTGTGACGATATTCATCTCAGTCCTACCTCCTCTGGTCTCTCATTCTTTCTGTGTTGTAGACACTTATTTTATAATTTAGACTTTTGGGGTTTGATACAGTCCTTATGCCAGAAATTTGGCTAACCCATTGATATATCTAAAAATTACTTAAAGATTAAGGCAAGTTGAGAAAAGGCTCTGTACAAGCATTTGACTTTGTCACCAAATATGCAGACTCAACTATGTTGCTCGGAAATTCCTTTATGTGTTCTTTCAGTCAGCTGTTAGGAAATGATACAATACCATAACTATCTGATCTGGATTAATTAAATAGCTAAAAGAGCAAGCTGCAGCAGTGCAGCCAGTATATAAAATCTGAGTATATATTTCTAAGCAGAACAGAACAACTACATATATATTTATTTTAAAACAATTTAAAAATTGTTAACATAAAACTTAATGACTAGTTTTCATTTCGCTTATAATTCAGGATTGATGAGATGAGGATTAAATTCCATGGACAGTGATGGCAGTTTCAGTTTATTTTGACTGGCAAACTAGAAAACAGAAACTGCTGACTAAAATTTCGACAAGTGCCAACTGCACATTAAAGATTCAGATGTAGAAACCTGCTTACTAAAGCTGCATAAGGAATAATAAACGCTTTTTTAGAAGACACAGTCTTCTTATTGGTCTCTAAATAACAATTTTACATAGTTAACTATTGTGTTGTTTTAAAGAAGTAACATTTAAAGTGTAAGAAAATGTTTTGCTTTCAGAATGAGGCATATTTCTTTCCTCATTGCTTGTAGAGAACAACAGATTTTTTAATTAATTATTTACAAACCATTTATGAGCCAGGATTTCCAGGCCTTAAATGGTTGGAAAATACTGTTGAACAACTCTTTTTACATCCTTCTGGTATTTTCATGGGATGGATAGTACAGAAAGATCCATTCAGGGTGCTTTGTTTCTCATAATTCCCTCAGTTCTTATTACTTTCATCTTACTTCAGAATGAGAAGGTCAGGTGTCACTGAAAAGATGCAAGTGATGATTTTTTTGCCTCTATCACCTTATCTGTACATTTACTGATTGGCAGACTATATCTGGAAGACTGTTGTTGGTAGAAAATGAACAGTGTAATGTTTAAAAATGTATTGATTTTAATTTCAGCATGGATTTCATCCTAACAAAATGTAACAAAAGTTTTTTCTCTTGAGCCACCATTTCATTCCAAGAGTGCACTAAGTGCAAGCAACTGGTATATTATTCCCCATAGTGAGGAGACAGTCTGAAAAACATATATCACTATCTGACTTCCATCTGCACACTCTGCAGATCTCAAAGGCAGTTACCACAGGCACCAAGGTGGTACTGAGAACATACTCTGACACAACATAAGGAGCAGTGTCTGCTCATTACCTCTGAATATATTCATGTGTATGTCAAAACAAACAAATGAACAAAATGCTATTCATATCCAGGTTTCCATTGAAAAACTGACGAACATTTAGTAGAATCATTCAAAAAAATTATACTGGAAGGGATCTCTATGTCCTCCAGACTCCTGTTCAGAGTCAAACTGGTTTCTAAATAAGGTAAGGCTGATAAGGTTTTAGAAGCCAGCTCTAGTGCTTTAGCATTCTCATTGTGAATACTTTTTCCACAAATCCCATTTTTGTTTAGCATCAAAGAGTTACCTTTTGTCTTTTTGTGGTATATCCCCTAAAAGTCTGGATGTACCTTCTCCATAGGCCCCCTCAGGTATGAGAAGACTGCAGTTAGATTCCTGCTCCTGAGGTTTTTCTCTGGGTTTAATGGACCCAGTTTCCTGAGTGTCTCGATTGCATTGAGACAAGGGGCTCAAGGCTCCCTGCATTTCTGATCCCTCTTGTTTATGGGGACAGTGAAAACAGCACAATACTCCAGATGTGATATCACAAGTACCAAACAGAGGGGAATAAGAACTTCCTTGCCCCGCTGGTTGCATTTTAGCTAGTATAGTGCTGGATGTGTGTACTGGGTCTGGCTGGGGTGGAATTAATTTTCCCCACAGCAGCCCCCACAGCGCTGTGCTGTGTATTGGTAGCCAGCAAGGTGTGGATAACACACCAGTGTTGTGGTTACTGCTGAGCTGTGCTGGCACACAGCAGGCTGTCTCTCCAAAATTTCTCACCCTTCAGTAGTAAGTTGGGGGTGGGAAGAACTTGGGAGGTGACACAGCCAGGACAGCTGACCCCAACTGACCAAAGGGATCTTCCATACCATATGACATATGCTCAGCAATAAGAATCTGAGACATAGGAGGAGGAAATGGGAATGCATTCTTTTTTTGCAATGTTTGTCTTCTAGAGAAACCGTTACACATACTGAAGCCCTGCTTTCTAGGAAGTAGCCTGACGGCTCCTGCTGATGGGAAGAAGAGAATAATCTTTTGCTTTACTTCTGCACATGGCCTTTGCATTTGCTCTGTTAAACTGCCTTTATCTTGACCCATAAGCTTGGGGTTGTGTTTTCCATCTCATTTTTCTCTCCTCCCTGTCCTGCTGAGGGCAGTGACAGAGTGACTTGGTGGACACCTGGCATCCAGACAAGATTAAACCACTGCAATGTGGTTGGCCTTCATTGCTGGTAGGACACACTGCTATTCAACCTTCTGTCTACTGCTACTGCCTAATCCTGTCTTTGGACCTGCTTTTTAGCCAATATTTTTTAGCCAATTAACTGTGACTTAAACCTGTATGAAAGTGTTTTACTGTTTTCACCGCAATACTCACCAGCAGGGGCTGTTCATCTGCCATTGATCCACCAAGAGCAGAACCGTACCAGTGAGTCAACAGCACAGCTAACAGCAGCATGCTTGCCCAGGTATTTGCAGGTGGATGCCATACTTCACCCACATCAAACATAAAGAAGTGGCAGCCTCTATATGAAGCTAAAGGCTGTCAATTAAAGAGGCTCGTGTTAATGAAGTGTGGTTATAGATGGCTCAGTATCAGCTGTGAGCAGAATAGTTAGTGTAACAAACTCTGCATTAAAAAGTGCATCAGAATGGATCTTGGGAATGAATGTTGCACATAATTATTCTATTTCAGGTGCAGGGCTTGACATTTGCCTTTGAACTTAAGTTTCTGTCAGTCCATTTTTTCATCTTTTTGTGGGCTCATTAATGTCAGCTTTCCCCTCCAGCATATTGACTGTTCCCTCCAGTTTGGTGTCTTGCAGACTATCTGAGGGTATGCTCTGCCCAATGGCCCAGGTCACCAGTGAAGGTGTTAAACTCTACCAGCCCTTGAGGAACACCAGTCATAACTGTAATCAGTTGATGTTTGAGCTAACTTCAGCCGTCATCCACTGTATTTTACCCATTCAGTAGGTTACCCGTTCAGTCCATGTTTTGACAGGCTGGCTACAGTGCTACTATGGTAAAAGCCTTGCTTACAGTCAAGACAAATGGCATCTACTGCTATGCTCTTTTCTTCTGAGCCAGTCAGTTCATTTGAGAGATCTGCCTTTCATAAATCCACGTAGGTTGTTTCCAATCACCTTTTGTCCTTCAAGTGCCTGAAATGGATTCTGTAGAACTTGTTCCACAATATTCCCAGGGATCAATGTGACATGACTAGCCCATGAGTTTTCCTTCTAAAAAAAAAAAAAAGAAATGATTATGCATCTTCTTGTCTTTTTTTGAAAATGGACATAAAGTGCATTTTTCCAGTCATTGAGGACATACAGCTTCTCAGATTCATAGAGATGAAGTGCAATAAATTAGAGAGGTTTTTTTCCTTCACTCTGTGTTGAGTCTGTTTTGCCCATTGACGTTGATTATGGGATGAACTCTCCCTGTTCTTATCTTTACTCCTAACCCTCTCAATATATATTTTCTCCCCTGTCCAATTGAAAAGGGAAGTGATAGGCTGACTTTGGTGGGCGTCTGGCCTCCAGCCAGGCCTAAACCACCACACCTACACAGAGAGACTAATATCTGAAAGTGTCAAATTTTGCCTTTTAATTTTTTACATCCACTTGATCATAAAATAGTATTTGCAGTGTGATAATATCAAATACTATAGCATGACTATGCAGAACAGTAGTATTAACCTATGAAAGTGCAATGGTTTTTTTTCTAGCCTTGTCCAGTGTACACTGCCAGAAAAATGAAATCTTGTCTCATGTGACCTGAGAATATATCAGTTTTATGTCTAACCATAACCATCACATACACACAATTCCAGGAATAATAATTCTAATAAATCTACCCTTCATTAATAAGTGATGAAGTTTGCTTTCATTGTACATCTGATATAACTCTTTCCTGAAAGTAAATACAGCCTTTCCAATCTCACTGCCTTCTTGTGCCTGTGTTGCCAGTAAACTGTTCTGAAACTGTTACATGGCACTGCTGGTTCCAGCAGGATTCGCAGGATGAATGAAGGCATGGTTTGACTAATCCATGTGGACTCGAATGTCCTCACTATTCTTATTTTTTTGTTGTTGTGTTTTAATCACCTTTTCAGTGGGCAATTCCAGACCTTATAGTCATTTGAAAATCCCACAGAAATACTTCACAAGTTTGTACAGAGAAGGCAGATGCTGGGGAGAAAAAAAGCCCTAGAAACTCATAAAATTCATTCCTCACTAATCTAATAAGGATTTATATTTTTTATTTTTCCTCTTTTTTTGTTTTTGCACTTTCAAGATGTTTTTAACAGTGGTGCAGTCATCACTGTTATCTCATAGCCTAACATCTCTGCATCAGCTAGTTTCTCTGAGTTTTCAGCCAGCATTTATTTTTTCATAATTTCGTGTACTTGTTACTAGGTCCATCACGTGAATCACCCTGAGAAATCTGAGCTCCTCCTTAGAAACACACTGACAGACATGTCCATATGTCTTCAATGTCAATTGGACAAACCAATGTTTGACTGAACATTAGTTCTCCTCTATAAATTCAACCTTTCTCCTGCTATTTTTTGTCCTGAATTCTTTCAAAGTAAGCCATATATACTAATAGTTTTACTCAGTAGTTTCTAGCAGAAGACAAGTTCACAAATCTGGTGGACTATGAGGTTCACTTAAAGCCTTTGTGTCCTTCATAGTTCAATGGATATCTCTTGAGGCACCATAAGCACAATCAAAAAAAGTTCTTTCAGTTTGCTAACACCCTATTTGCAGGTCTGTGTGTCTGCTACCTACATTTTCCCCTGGTTTTGGAAGGAATTGGTTTTGACAGCCTACTCATCAGGATGATTAGCAGCACATATAAAGCAGAAGCAAACCACCAACTCTTAACTTTTATTAAGAAAATAAATTACCCTAGAAGGTAGGTTAGCATATACTGATAGAAAACATCAATCATAGTGTGTTCAGGGAAAGACAAAGTGCAGATGAGTGAGACACAGTGGAGTATTTTGTGATGAGGAGAAATGGAGGTTGCTAAGATTTGTTTGATGCTTCTAGGAAGAGAAGAATCCTGCATACAGCTATAGCCAAGATCTGTGAATTATGTGAGTTTCCTACTCTGCTGCTCTGGAAGGGAAAATGAAAAAATGAAGAGGAGAAAAGTCAAGGTCCCCCATAATGCTGAGACTAGAGTTCACACCATAAATCACTGTGAATTGTAATTGCAGGCTAGTAGTCCAGTAAGCAGACCTTCTACCAACTATCTGACTGGTTAGGACTTCTAGAAAGAATGGGGTGATTCAAATTGCTGCTGCTCTGAGATGCATCTTTGCACAGGCAGTCCATCTGCCTTAAGCCTGCCCATCTTACCATAAGTAAAAAAACTTTAATTTTGCAATTTTTTTGTACCATGCATGCAATGGGTCTTAGTTCTGACTTATTTCTTACCAAAACAGTGTACTAGATTTGCGTTATCTGCCAAACTGCTGTAAGTATGGCAACTGCATGGGCTAAGAAGACTAACACAACTTGTATGTTCCCCACAGATCAGGACTGAGTCATGGTGATGTTCATTTTGCTGCTGCATTATAGATAAACATTATAGATAAACATTGAATTTAATTTTCCAAGTATCACACTGTCACCTCTACTACTAAAATCACACAAGACGTTAAAGGTAAATTTTATTACCTCATGCACTTTTATATGCAAAACTCATTCAGTATAAAATATCACACAAGACATTCCACCAAATTAAATAGCTATATTAAATGCTTGGTTGATCCTTGAGGAAAATTCCTAACAAGATCGTGCTTTGTTTCAAATTTAATTCTCTCAGTTATAAGACTTTCATATTTTATCTTGCTTGAAATGTTATTTTGGAAACTGGAAGGTTTATACATCAAAGCTATGGATCCACCTTTTCTGGTAAGATCATAAATACCCTGTCTGTTTCCAGCTGCCTTTCAAATAATCAGAGTACTTCCTGCCTAGTATTTTTAAAAGTAAAACTTGATATTCAAGAGATTGTCCCCAGAATGATGGGCTGGCTTGGAAAAAGTTTTGTTTCATCAACATTCAATGAGAGAAAGAGGAAGGAGCAGTCTTTGTGCAAACACAGATCAGGAGAATAGATGAAAGGAGAGCAGTAGGAAAAGAAGGAGTTTGTAAGTGCACTGTGAATACAGACAGAGCTCACCTTTCTTTCTTGTCAAATGCAGCACAATAAGAAATAATTGGCTTACCTTTTATGAGAAAAAAAGATAGGTTCAATATTAAGAAATTCTCACAAGCCTACGAATGCTTAGATAATAGAGACAGCTGCTGAGGGATGCTGCAGAATCAATATTATTGGAAAAGTTCAAAGTAACGTTTAACACTCTTCTATCTTTGATGGTGTCCTGGTTTCAGCTGGAATGCAGTTAATTTTCTTCCTAATAGCTGGTATAGTGCTGTGTTTTGGATTTAGGGTAAGACTAATGTGGGTAGCACACTGACTTTTTAGTTGTTCCTTAGCAGTTCAGTTTCTCATAATGCCTTGCCAGCGAGAAAGCTGAAGGTGCACAAGAATCTGCGAGGGGACACAGACGAGACAGCTGACCCAAAGTGTCCAAAGGGGTATTCCATACTATATGACATCATGTTGAACAAAAAGAAATGTACGAAGTTGGCTCATGGGGGAGTGGTGGCCCTTGCTTGGGGACTGCTTTGGCATCAATCAACAGGTGGTGAGCAATTGCATTGTGCATCACATTATTATTATTTTTGGTGTTCTTGTTGTTATTATTATTATTATTATTATTCCTTCCTTTTCTGTCCTGTTCTCCTGGTTTTATCTCAACCAACGAGTTTTACCTTTTTTTCTGATTCTCTTCCCCATCCCACTGGGGTAAAATGAGTGAATGGTTGTTTGCTGGGATAAACCCCAACAGGTGGGTTAGCAGAAATAAAACTGCCATGCCCATCTGGGGATTGAGTACTAATATCTGTTTTTCAAATGCTAAGGACAAAACCAATACAATACAAATCAGCAATGATGGTTTTACCTCAGAAAAATTCACAGTGCCCAATTTGCAGTGAGTGGCAAGAGGCCTGACAGAGCCCTTGCCAAAATAAACAGAGCTCAGGGCAGGACAATGGAAGGAAGGCTGGAAGATGAAGAGTCAAACTACAGCAAACAATAAATAACAAAAGGTGGCATGGTATAGGCAGAAGAAGGAGAAAAGGGAGAATTATAGAGATTGCATTATAGAAGGCAATGTTGCTTGTTCTTGAAGAAGGCAATTTTGCTGCTTCTTGAACATTTTTAATGTTGATAAGGTGCTTTATCACAGCTGAGAAGGCTTATACAGCATCTGGAAGTGGTGAATTCTGGAGAAGAAAATGGACTACTTGGGTGGGGATAGGGTTCACAGGAGTGAGCTGAGATACAAAATGTACTGTGGGGCTGCAGAAGAGATGAGAGAAAATAGTTGTGTCCAAATAAAAGGAATCAGATGTTCAGGACTTTCAGACCCCAGATTCCAATGCTGAAAAACACTGAAAGGTCTTCGGGGCACAGCTGGAAAACGAATGCATTAAACAACAGTAAACAACATTCTTATCTGAACAAGACGAAACTCACAACATTACGGAAAGACTACACAGTTGTCTGGTGCAGCACGGCCTTGAAAAATACAAGTCTTTCCTAACTGAGATCAGCTGAACTAAAATGCCAGCACCAGATTGCTGGTTTTGCATTGCACTTTAACAGAAATGCACTGGCAATCCTGACAGCCTGTCACTACCATCCTGGCTAAAGGCTGGATACTTCACATCAAACATCACTTCCATGACCTTTTGAGAGAGAAATAGAAAACACATCAGAAGAGAGGCCTTGGTGAATTGAGTCAGGCTTGGGAGAACAACACTGTTCCAAACACTATACCACTTCATATCTCTTCATTTATTGTTTTTTATTTCTATACATGCTCAGTATTTGATCTAGGCAAAAAAGTCTTTGCATTCTACATTGCTTTTTGTAGAGATAATGGTCCACTTCATCAATTTGAATTTCTATTTTTCTCGAAGTACAAAACTACTTGCTGACCTCTCTTTTTTCTCTTTTTTCTGAGAAGTTCTATTTAAAGGTATACCTGAGCATTTCAAGATTATGACAACCACTCTGTGAAGAAAATAAAAATAAAATAATAAAATCATAGAATCTTTAGGTTTGGAAAAGACCTCTAAGATCATCAAGTCCAACCATCAATCTAATATCACCATGTCAACTAAAACATGTACTGGACTGCCATGTATACAAGTTTTTTTGAATACATCCAGGGATGGTGACTCCCCCACCTCTCTGGACAGCCTGTTCCAATACCTGACATCACTGCCTCCTTTTCAGTGAAGAAAATTTTCCCAATATCCACTCTAAACCTCCCTTGATGCAACTTGAGACAATGTCTTCTCATCCTAGTGCTAGTTATTTGGGAGACCAACCCCACTTCACTACAATCTCCTTTCAAGTAGTAGAAGAGAGCAATAAGGTCTTCCCTCAGCCTCCTCTTGTCCAGGTTAAACAAGCCCAATTCCTTCAGCTGCTCCACTTAAGACTTGAGCTTCAAATCCCTTAACAGCCCATTGCCTTTCTTTGGATCTGCTCCAGGACCTCAATGTCCTTCTTGTAGTGAGAGGCCCAAAACTTAATACAGTACTTGAGGTGCGGCCTCACCAGTGATGTGTACAGGGGCACAATCACTTCCCTAGTCCTGCAGGCCACATTATTTCTGATACAAGCCAGGATACTGTTGCCCACCTTGGCCACCTGGGCACAATGCTGACTTATACTCAGCTGCCTGTCAACCATAACCCCAGGTCCCTTTTTGACAGGTAGTTTTCCAGCCACTCTTCCCTAAGCTTGTAGCATTGCCTGGGATTCTTATCATCAATGTTCAGGACCTGGCATATGGATTTATTAAAGCTCATACAATTGACTTAAGCACACTCTACCCTCAAGAAGATGGACAATCCCACACAATTTGATGTCATCTGCAAACTTACTTGAGGATGCACTCAAGTAAGTGGACCCTTATCCAGATCATTGATAAAGATATTAAACAAGACCGGCCACAAGACTGAGCCCTGGGGTACACCATTTGACTGACTGCCAACTTGAGTTAACTCTGTTCACCATCATTCTCTGCCTTGCAGCCAGTTTTTTACCCAGCAAAGAGTACATTGCCATCTTCTCCAGAACACTGTGGGAGACAGTATCAAAGGTTTTGCTAAAGCCCAGGTAGATAACATCAACAGCCTTTCTCTCATCCACTAAGCAGGTCATCTGGTCATAGGAGGAGATCAGGCTAGTCAAGCAGGACCTGCCTTTCATGAATGCATGCTGGCTAGGCCTGATGCCCTGCTGATCCTGCACATGCTTAGTGAGCACACTCAAAATGAACAGCCCCACAATTTTCCTGGAGTTCCCCAGATCCTCCTTTTGGCCCTTCTTGTAAATGGATGTTGCATTGGCAAGCCTACAGTCATCTGGGATCTCCCTCATTAACCAGGACTGTTGATAAATGACAGAGTGGTTTGTCAAACTCCTCGGCCAGTTCTCTCAGTGCTCTCAGTCTGATCCCATCCAGTCCCATGAACTTGTGAGTGTCCAGAAGCCAGAGGGAGAAGAGGAAGCCTTGCATCACCCATAGCACTGTCATCACAGAACTGAAACACTGGCTGCTCCAGGGATTCACCCAGTTCCTCTGCCAGCAAAAAAGGATTGGTTTTCCATGTGCAGTATGGGCCAAATGCATAAATTCTTGTATTCCTTCAAAATGCTGAGGGATGGCAAGAGCCGGGCAGAGGACATTGGAAGGGTATCTGCCATTTCTATGAGGCAGATCAAATTTTCTTCCATAGCCCTAGCTGGACTGCCTGAGAAATTTATTGCCACACTGATGGCCAGATTTAGGGCCAGGAAGGAGATCAGACATCTTTAGGTTAGATCAGAAAATACTACCAATGATTTGCCTGCCTTTTCTAAATGTAACGATGATTGCTTGTGAATGTCTAGGCATATTGCCTTGCTTTCTTGGTAGCACCTCACTCTGCTCTGTCACTTCTACAGGACAAATACTGCATTGGCCTCCCCAGCAAAACATTATTTGCAGGTTGGGCTCTGCGTAGGATAACTGGTGTAAGTATATTGTCCTGGCAGCTGAAACAATAGGTCTGAGTGATTTCATAGTTCTGTCTGGCCTTTGTGAAAAACTGTCAAAGAAAGTAATTATCCCACAAAATTACTTACAGTATAAATAGGCCATGCCCATTTACTTTGAAGTGAAGTTTTGCTCTTGCTTACCCTGGTTTTAATTGGGAGTAAGCTCACGGCAGTGAGCAGAATGAGACTGCTGAGATCTAGTTTTAGGAAATTATGAGTAAAATCCTTGTAGTGCAGTGCACTGCTCTCCTCTTACCCTCTCTTAACTCTGTAAAATCACTGCCTCTGCGGTTCTGCCATTCCTGATCCATGCAGGTAATTTCACAACCCTGGCACCACACAGACTTTGGAATTATTCCCTAATGGGAAATTGTATGGCATGGTGATAATTATCTCATCGCTTTCATAAGCGTTAACTGGATTCCTGTTGTTATGTTTTAGAAGTTTTTCTATCTTCCTACTGCCCTTCCTATTATCCACTCTTCAGTGCAGCCCTTAAACTATGAAATAACCTGCTGAAATTCATATTGTGACACAGATTTTAAAAGAACGGCACTGCTATAACACTTATTTTCTGTATCAAAATACAGTACCTCCAAACTGTAAAAACCTTAAGACTACAAATATGAAAGTTTCAAATATGAACAATTTGCAGCTCAGAAACTGACAGAAGTTTGCCAACAAAAGGAGAAAATGGTAAGATTTAAAAGGTATATTTGTTCCCGAACACAGATCCACATGTATGTTTGTCAAAGAAAAAGAAACAAGCAAATATATGTAGTAGAGAATTTAACTTATCCCATCTCAAAGAGGCTAGAGTACTATATTATTTTTATCTCATTTATTTTATGAAATCACTTGGTTTTATCATATGATTCTGTCATAAAAACAACTTTTCCTGATGAATAACATTTGGCATAAAGCCAAAATGTGATTTGGCTCTTGTTTTTCTAGGATTAATCGAAAAAGGTACAAGCTTTCTGAACTTCATAACACTAAATGAAAAATGCCAACTTATCACTGGCAATCACTTTGAAAAGTGACCATCTGAATGAAATGAATAGCCTGTGTGATTACAGATTCAGCAGCATTATTCAAGGACAGGAGAATGAGAGGAAGAGTTGTCTTCAATCTTATAGAAACAAACAAGAAGCTAAATAAGTCAGAGGTGCAAAGGAACAGAAATGAGACTGCCTCATCTAAAAACCCCAAGGTGCAGTTAAGGCCCTTAGATGATTTAATATCTTCCCCTGGAGATAGGCAGCTCACTCTATCCAGATATTTTTATTCTCCTTCCTTTCAGACAAACCTGCCCTCACAAATAAAGCAGATGAGGGAGTGGGAAGGGGAAGCACAGCACAATTCTGCAATACAGAAGATGCTGGCCACTGAATTGCTATGGGAGGGTAATTTCCTTGCCCGGATAAAACCTGTGGCATTAGAAATCTAAAGCATTTGGACAGAAGAAAGTAATCCAATGAGAAGGAGGCAGGAGTAGTCGTGGAAGGAGGTGAGTATGGTGTAGGCAAAAATTTTGGAAGAGGTAGATGGAAGGATGGATTGTTCTGAAGTCAACTTGTGTGGTAAAGCTTAGTGAAAGAGAAGAGGCACAGGATATTTCATTAGGGAAGTCCAAATGGGAATTTATCTCACTCTCCAATTATGCATTACTGGATATTCAGGTTTCTTTCCCCATGAATATCCAGCTACATTTTCCCACTTTGGCAGCATTTTCCTCACAATAAATTTCATCTTGCTATGACCTTCACAGAACTTTAGATGCTTGGTCTTCAGAAAATAGCCACATGGGCTATCATCTGCAGTTTTGCACAACATGCTATTTATGTCCTTTCTCAATATGTTCATTAAGATGTTAAGTAAGTCCAAACGCAAAGGTGACCCATGTAGTACTTGACAAGACATGTACCATCTTCCTTTGGGATAGATAGTTATCATTATTCATTATGCCTTGTTTCCAGCAAGCAACTGTTTTTTAGTCTATATGTCAATATTACTGTCAGTGGCAATATGAGCTATAAACAAAATTTCACGAGATAGTGCTCAGAGTAAAACCTCATATATTACACCACCTGACTTTTGTTTGTCTTCAAGCGTTGTCATTACATTGAAGAAGTAATCCATTCTGACAAGAAAGATGTATTTTTTTCTTTCTTGTTTTCTTTTGTCAATGAGCTGAAGGTCCAAACAAGAGCTTCAAAGATGAAACAGCAGTGCCCCAGGAAGAGCCCTGATCTCCTCATTTGTAACTGAGTGTCTTTATTGTTGGGCTGCAGCCGCATGACTTTGTGCTTGCTCTCCTCCTGGTCTATTAGACTTGACTTGATAGATTAAGCTGGTTTTGGCAGAAGGCCTGAACTTGTCCTCCTCTCCCTCAACATGCGCCTTCCATCAAGGCAATAATGTAATGGCTAGGCAAGACTGGCACTGGGGTGACTGACTAGACCTTGAACTTCCATGGTGACTGACTACACCTTAAACTCATATTTTGATGTGTGTAGTTTCAGATTAAAAACAAATCTAAATGATCACAGATATTTTGCATAACTTGTAGAAATCTGTATCAGACTTTCTTCTTCATATCTTGTTTTTGTCAAGTGCATTCTTTACTCTTCATCATTCTTGCCACAGACATTTTAAATATTTCCAGAAGTATAATATATGCTCATATTTCTCTGTGTAGGACCAATGGAAAAGCCTCATTAGTACTCTCAGAGGAAGGTACTTTTCTTTCTCAATTTTCAGAGTAATTGGTATTGCAGAGAAAAGACAGTCACTTTCTATTGCAACAACTAGACAGAAAGAATGCTGCCCTTGAAAGGAGAATATATACCTTTCACATCACTCTCTTTATTCACTATAAGCCACAAAGATACAGGAGTCAGATTGACATTCCTCCTAAAGTTATTTTTGCTTTTCACTTAAATCTACTTAATTATTTATCTGTTTAATCAAATCTGCACAATTTCCCCAGAAGAAATAAATGACATAGTTTAGATATGCAAAGGATGCTTAATTTCTGAGAAAGAACAAAGCCTTTACAAACGCTTCCCGAGAGAACATAGCATTGGAAAGAGATCAAAGGAGAAAGCCCAGTCCAACACTATTAGATGGATTAAATTTTATGTGTAATCTTGCAGTGGTATTGCTCAAGTTTCAGCACCAGAAAGGTTTTGTGAGCATTCCCAAGAGAAAAAGAAAGTAACTGGCATGATTTGTTCAAGATATATTCCAAGGACAGAAATGAGCAGATCTGCAATTTGGAGCTTTGTGCGTTCTTCTCAGCAGCGTTATCCTCCTTGTGCGAGAAATAGATCTAACGCTCATTTTGGGGAGGCAGAGCTGCAGTCTTTAAGCAGAGCTGCTTTAAGTTCTTTTCCAGGGATTTTATAACTTGTTCTTCTGCCCATAGGGATCTGAAGAAACAGTTTCTGTGAAACAAGTTGGTTTGGTAGAGTTATCTGAGCATGTTCCCTCCTAACAGCTCTGCTTTCTTTATGTTCTTTGCAGGGCTCAGTCAGATTTGCTCAGGTTTGTAGATGTGGGAGGGAGGCATGTTGCTTTAAAAGCATTCCTTTCCCTGTTTGCTCTTTCATCAGCCCTTTAGGGGAAAGAGTGTGTGTCACCTTCCAAGCCTTCCTTACCTGACTGCTGCTTGTGACTTGAAACACCAGTAACTTGTGCATTTCCAATTTCCTTCTGCAACTCAACCAGTGCATGTTAAGAATTTCTGCTGCGTGAACTTTTTTTTTTTCTACTCTTTTACTATTAATAGCTACTGAGTATATACAGCAGTAATTGCTGTGTCACAGTCCTGTCTTAATCTATTCATATTTGCTCTGCTCTGAGTGTTTACAACAAGAGCGATATAAACATTATAAGTTCTGACAGGGGACACATTTATTTACTTCAAGTATATGTAAAATGTTTATTTTTATTGTTCTGTCCCAGTTTGATACACAAGGTTTTACATTATGCATTGAAATATGAATGTGCCCCTTGTTGTTTTAGTCTGCATGTGGGAGGTTAATATCCGTAAAGCAATGTGACAATAGAGGAGCAAAGTAGGGCCCCTGGGACATAAAGAAATATTGATTCAAAATCTAAAGCCTCCTCATAAAAATATTTCAGTGGGGTGTAAAAGACTACATGACAAAATAAACATAACAAGCGTGCTCTTGGATAGACATCTGTGATGAAAATTATTTTCCTTGTTTCAGAGAGATAATAGAAAATGTATATAATGCCTGCCATAGGACGTTATCATATTTAATCACATTTCACAAGCTATTGTTTCTGCACAAAGCAGTGTGTGTCTAGTACTGCAGGCTATTTGGATATGTCTCACAAAACTCTGCAAGATATTGTATTCACTGAGAAGTGTCTGCTATGCCTGCATTTCAGCAGTTCGATCTTCTTGACACAAGAGAACCACTCAGTGTCATGAGGATGACAATGGAGCTGTATGGTTTGAAATTGACATTTAAGATCATGACAGCTCATCTTCATAATTTTGAGCTAATATAAACTAGGGAAAGTTGATGAGTCTTATGTCAAATAAAACATGCTCAACTAGCCTTGAAAGGCTAAGCATTGAAACACATTTTAAACTGGGACAATCACAAAATGTGATAGATGTTTGTGATGAAAGGGTTAAGCCATTCAGAAAATAATCCAGAAATCTAGTCTGGAAAGTCATTCTAAGGAAAGTATCAGCCTGTCAGTCTCCCTTGTTTTCATCTTGAAATTTCATTCTCAGATGAGTGCATTAAAACATTGCTTCTGTTGGAACTACACAATTTAATGCTGTAGATATTCAGATAATAGCGAGGGGATTTGACCTTAAAGAACTTATTACTTCAATCCTCTTTTTATTACACAAGTCATCGGCCTGCTTAATTTCAACTCAGCAAATCACTACATAAATATATAGTAGGTTTTCTACTTAAACAGAAATGTGTTTTGAATTTTTAAGAGAGAGGCAGCATTTTCTTGATTAGGGTTAATGATATACAGAATAATGTATGCCAGCTAAATTCCAGCTCTGCATCTACAGAAATGTAAAGCAGTGTTTTATAAATTTTCTATGTAAAACATTACATTAATGTCACATCAAGACCATGTAAGCAACTTCCCTGAAATGTCACAAAGGAGCCAAAAGGCACAAAAGAAATCTGTATTTTATTTTTTTAAACAAATATCTTGCATTTTGCCCACATCTGTATCACTTATATTGATCCCTATTATTTTCTATAGAAAGTAGTTAAATCTCTTGTGAATTTATTACATGCAGATCAGAGGATAAAGACATTTTGCATTGTTTATACATATTGACTATGCCGTCAAGCTTGGAGGTTCAAGGCTCTCTATGCCTCCCTGACACAGAGGCTTATGGTATTCCCATCTGTAAGTATTCAAATATTGTGAGTCAGGCTATTAAAAAGTCACAAGACTGGCCTAAAACAATGATGTAAAACCCCTACATTTTTGGGGGGTTGTTTTTAATTTGAAATTCTTTATGGAATACTCAATTTTTTCAAGCTTCTGAAACCACGGGGGTCAGAAAGCAGAGAAGAGAAAACAGGCACTAGAGTGGGAGGACTAGAAATACAGCTGGCAGTGATGATTCAATCCATATGTGGATTATAAGACTTGATGAGATAAAGAGGCTTCTCTGAAGATTTGCAGACAGAAACTGGACAAGAAGATCCAAAATACCAATTTTTGGAGAACAGAATAAAATTAAATTTTGACCTTCAGTCATAGAACAGCAAAAAAAAAAGGACTGTCAGAAAATTGCAGAAAATATATAAAGGAGATATCCAGGAGTCGTGGCTCAGTGGTGGTGAAGTGTGTAAGACGGAAAAAGAGTTACAAGCAAGTCTAGGGACTAATGGGAAAAACAGCAATTCTTTAGCACTCACTGAGCCGCCAGAAGGTGATGCTATTCCACTTGCTCTTCGCAAGTAGCGAAAGACTTTGACAAGACAGAAACTTGAAGTTAAGAAGTGGGTGAGGTGACACTGCTAGCTGACTACAGCAGCATGCTGCATATGCTGGGTCAGTATTGGGTCCTCTGCTCCCAACTGCTATTTGGTAAATATCTTCAAAATGATGGATGATGTGTTAAAAATTAAAACTGAGGAAAAAACCACCAAGAATTGGGGCCCTTATTCAGTTGACATCTATATTGGAGATGGCATTCTGGTAGCTCTTGGTAGTCCAAGGATAGACAAACAGAGAATTGTAATTCCAGCTGAAAGGAAATACCAAAAAGGATTACCTGTGCCCTACAAGTGCTTCTTGCCTGCTATCACAAGAGATGATTAACTCAAGTATAGATATCTATACCTACCTTGGAGGTTGCTTTCTGCTTAGGACCAGTGCCAGGTGCTTAACTAAGAGTTTCAAAGACAGAATCAGTACAGTATTCTTCTGATACTGTGTGTAAAAAACAGTGCTGTTTTTTATTTAGTGCAAGTTATTAGTCTTTGCTGTTTGGTAGTAAGATGGATGTGTCATAGCCTATGTACATGCTCTCCATCTTCTTCTATAATGGAAGATTTAGGAAATTGGTAGGGTTTTTCTTTCAGAGTTATCAGTGAATAATTTCTTCTTCTTCTTCTTTTTGCGATCATCTCCAGTGAAAATACTTCACAAATATACCAATTTCAGAGCCTAAGGGTGTTACAAAATTAATTTATTACTTTAGGTATACCTAACAGTGACTTTGTTACTTAAATTTTAGTTGCATCATAAAGTTTCCTTTGAAATAACCATATGGCCATAACATAGTTTTCATTTTCTCTAAGCCTGAAAAACATTTTTTCTTTTTACACTAGAGTCAACAAGTGAAATTGCCAGAAAGAAAGCTCTTACTCAGAACGCACAGTGCAAGTGGGGCCTGGTACTGTTTAGTTTAAATTTCTTCTTGGTGAATGGCTCCAAATCATGTCATCTCAGATGTTACAAACAGCATTATAAAAACGGAACAGGGTATCCATCTCTTCCTGCTGAAAGGCATGGTATTTAAAGAGTTCATGTTTCTACCAGTGCTGCATTTGATTGTTCTTTCTTTGAACTGACTTGCAGGTTCTAAGGGGTACTAACTCCTGGCTGCTGGACTTCCAGAGGGAGAGCTGAGGATAATTACACCTCGCAACTGGACCTGCTTGCTGATAAATCCAAACTGACCATGCTTTTTCTTTGCTCTGTGTGCCCTTCAGTGGCTACCAGGTAGGCTGATTCTCATTTTGCAAATGGAAGTATCTGACTCAGAGGAAAGCCTGTTAACTAGTTAGTAGCTAACCCAAGGCGGCTCTGGAGTGCTGGTTTTTTTCTTTGTCCTTTTTCAGTGAGGGCTGGCTACTTCTGAACCTTTGGGATTACCTTTATTTTGGTTATGGCTTTCTTTAAGTTTTTTGGATTTTCTAGCCTGATTCTTTGTGGAATATATGACAATGTTTTTTGAATATGGGAATATGATGAATTTTCTATGTACATTTATTAAATATAAGGATTGCTGAAATCGTTAGCACAGCAAATACATTTTGAAAGAAAGAAAAATCAGTCAAAGATTATTCTCCCGTTTCCTTCACTTTTTCTGGGTAATATTTCTACTAGCAGGCATGCAGTCTCTTCACCTCCTGCCACAAACCTCTGGCATATTCCACCATCCCTTCCTGCATTCCTTCTTAATGGGCATGCTCCCAGGGATCTGTCATGTGGTTTTGACTGCTTCACTTGATATTAACAAATTAACATATTTGTCAGTCCTATTTTTTAGAGATTCTGGGACTATAAATCTATTCAGCCCATGCAATAAATACAGATGTGCACCAAACACTTCTCTCCCATGATCTTGCCCAAACCAGCCAAAACCAACCTAACTGACAAAGAAAAACCTGATATGGAGATACAAAGAACAGGTTTGGTTTGTTTTTTTTTTTAGTTTTCCTACTTTAAATAAACTGTATAAACTCTAGGAACTAGGGATGCTAATCCATATTAATCATTCAAACATTTTTATATATCCTTATTGTTGATTGGCTGAAATAAATCTATAATTTACTGAAATCCCTTGACAGCAAGAAGGTGTGTGAATAACAACTGAATATCTTCTATATAATCAAGCAAAGCTGGCTGAGTAATAGAAAAATGCATTATCCAGAAGAAAATTATCTCTGCTATCTGTGTTAAAATTAGTGGTATATTTACCTCCACTATTTTGCCAGATTGATACATCTAGAAAAGTGTGCATTATCAATTATGAGAGAAAAAGAAGAAAATTAATAAAGCCAGCAAAATGTGGTAAGATAGCATTAGTATATACAATATGTGGAAGGAAGTTGGGAATGGAGAGAAGCTCAGGACTGTTCAGGCAGTGCAGAAAGCATTGGGGTTTGCTGTTGGTCCAGACAGCAGACACTACTTATATATGGGGTTATGGTACTTAGTGTGGAAGACATACAAAGCCGTGCCTTGAAGCTTGCAGACCTCAGAGATGCAACTCAAGCATTGAATCAGGCTATGTTCAAAATGAAAACAACATAAACTGATAATTTTTGATGCTTTTTCATTAACAACTGCCATCAAGCTTTGCACAGTTACACCAGGAAGACAAATGTAGTCACTTTGGTGGAAAATGCAACTGAGTTGTATATTTCACATTGTTTATTGCTATTCTAGGGGTTGTCTTAGGCCTATTTAAAATATTAAATTATTAATATTAAATTAGGAGAACTTTACACACATCATCATTATCACCATGTTAATGTCCCTACTTTAGAATATGTATAGCCTAGGAGCAACTAGAAGGCTGCGTTCTTGAAAGACCAGAAGAGTTGGACTTGATGATCTAAAGGGTCTCTTCCAACCAAGACAATTCTATGATTCTATGATGCTAAGTTAAGCCACCTCAATAAAAGAAAAAAACACTCTGTTGCATGATTCATGGTAAGTAGAAAACAATGGACTTTGATCCATATTCTTGGAAGCTGTCTGAAAACTATTTTTTTACATAAGATATAGGAAAGTAGAACACAGAGCAGTTCCCAGCTGCTCGTTTCTCAGACAAGCTTCTGTACTCAAGCAACCTGACAATCAAGACTAATGTTTGGTATTGAATTCCACAGGGAATAACACACACTAATGAATGCAGGGTTTCCACATTATAGATGGTGGTGCAATTTATTCCTCATCATTCCTCATCTTCATCTTTCAACCCACTGCAAGTTGAGGCTGGTCTTTTTTTCCCTCTGCCTGAGGTTGGCCTCTCCATTTTGCTGGCTCACTGGTTTATGCAGCTGTGTTCCAAAATTGTTTCTTAAAATGACCTGGCTTAAGGAAAAAGAAAATGCCACTATTGCCACTTTTCAAGGGAAAAATCAAAATGCATGCTTTCCTTGGCTCTTTCACACAAACACTATTCCTGTTCTTCTTTTCCCATTCTTATAATATAATAAGGCATTCTAAGTGCTAAAAGCTGTTCACTTTTTAGTGAGTTTCAGGAAGCGAAATGACCAAGGCATATGCAACAAATAATGAATAACACTGGATTGCTATTCATTTTGACAATTACACATAAATATATTAAGGGAAATCACATAATTCCCCAGAGAGTGAAACATGTAAAATAGGGAAAATACTTGGCTCTGTAAAGAAATTGCTTATCCAACTATATTAGTAACACATTTAAGAGATTAATTTTCTCTCCTGAAAGCTCTTCTGCAATGGTAGATCAGTCCTTTTCCTCCCCTGTGAAATATGGAAATATGCCTACAAAGATTGGTGAAAGTAAACAACATTCTTTGCCAAGGAAAACATAAGTTGAAAGTGTGTGGGTTTCATATCTATTTAGATTATAACCCATCCTCTCCAAAAATTTATTGTTTGTTATCTTAAAGACATGTGAACTGTAAAGCAAGGTATTGTTCAAATGCATTCTTTAAATGTAACCTTCATTTGTTATGTCACTTTAAGGCTTCTTGAGGGAGTTGGCTGTAAATTGTAATTGGCAAACCTTAAAAGATGCAAAGTTAAAAAGTGTTATTTATTGAGTGTTGACTGTGATTTTAGCCCTGCACAACAGAGAGACCAAAACATACCATTCCCCGAGAGAGATACTTGGTTTATATTAGGTGATATAATACAAGCACACAAATGTCCTGTAGAACACGAAAAGGCCTGGCTTCAACAAGGTGTTAAGGTATGGGGTGCATGCTAGACATACAATTTATAGTGGATCATCTCTGGAAGGTGTGGTGGAAAATATATATATTAAAGGGGGATTTGAAAGAGCAAAGGCATAAAGGGAAAAACAGGGACACACAGATGACTAGGAGACAAAGACTACCAAGAGAACACTTTTTGGTTACCTGAAAGTTTCTTAGTATTGAGCTGTTCTTTAATAAACAAAAGTATTTCAATTCTTTCAACACTCTGTTAGTAGCTTGTGAGAAATTTCTGTGGTCTGTGATTTACACGTCTGCTATAATAGTAAGTAAAGGGGTACATATTGGAAAATGAATATATTTGCATGGATCTGAATTTATTTGCATAAAGCTAAAGTGGGTTTTGCATGTATATTGGCTTTGAGCTGCCAAACTTTCGGGTTTGCAACGTTTTCAGGATTTCTGACTCTCCTTTGCACATCCGCTGTCTCCTTAATTCCTTTCACTCTTACCTTGCTCCTACTCAAAGAGCAGCAGGAAAAAAAATGCAGTAGGGAAAAGTTGATGAAAGCAGTGATAGAGCAGATGTGAGAAAAGATGATTTCCTGCATGTGAGAGACTTTATTTTTCCTATTTAATTATGTTCTATATAATACCAACCAGCCCCTCTTACTCTCTCACCAACATTCTTCTGCTGAAACACGTAGAATTTAATTTCAATATTCCCATCACAATTTCAGACTTTTTCTGTTCTGTCAAGCAGACACAGCACACAGATGCTTCCTCTTGCTCAGAAAAAAATCCTCCCGAAGTTTTCTGAGCACACCTATCTGTTTACAGATCACTTTTCTCTGTGCTTCTTGGAGTTCCAAATTTAATGAGGACTCTGTTGGTGAGAGGAGATCTAGGTTATCTGCATTGCTCAGCCATAGGTC
This sequence comes from Porphyrio hochstetteri, assembly GCA_020800305.1. NCBI lineage: Eukaryota > Metazoa > Chordata > Aves > Gruiformes > Rallidae > Porphyrio > Porphyrio hochstetteri. The sequence continues at coordinate 205,748,598 of CM036905.1, read as the reverse complement.
AGGGATGATTTTTTTAAGGACAGAAGTGAAAAGGAATCCAGCTGCCTGTCCGCAGTGCAAATAGCATTTTGGTATCATTTCCAGAAGGAGGTAGAATGGTTGCCAGACATGGATGGGTATGTCTGCTGGTCCATATGGATGAATGCCATGGGAAATGCATTACCCATTAGGAAAACCTGCAGATAGAGAGGTCTGAAATGCAATTCTTATGGTCTGTGTGGCTTTAATGCTATGTCTTCCATAGTAACCTTTCTGTGATAAATTAATTCTCCATTAAAATGTGCACACAAGATATGGCAAAAGTTTAGGGACTTTGCTGTTTGTTTTCTGATTTTTGCTCATAAAGAGCAAAACTCCTCTAATTTCTGAGAGTTGGGTTCAAGCAACAGATCTTCTAGTGCCAGAGCAGGGTCTCAGAAGTCTTCTTTCCTAGGTGCACTCCCCTGGCAGACCTGGGGAACTTATTCCTTGCTCATTTGGAAAAAAAAAAAAAAAAAAGTAATGTGGCCAAACTACTTGAATTGGCCAGATGGTTTTAAATAGGATGGGAGAAAACAGAAGATTCACAAACATCCCAGAGGAGATACTGACTCAATTTTATCCACATTCCTCATAATTAGGGTATTAATGTGGGATGCTCTGATTAAATGCAGTCCTCTTCTGGAAAGTATTTTTACCCATATTAGGACTGTAATGAAATTTATTGTACCATGTTCTGAAATAGAAAAGTGGGTTTAATAAAGGTATTTCATTTTACATAAATAATTAAGCATGGCAGGAGGAATTCCAACAGCAGTTTTCCACCTCCTGAGCATCTGAATGTCTTTCCCTCCCTTACGGTATCTGAACCATCTTAGTCTGAATTTGCTATTCTTCTTTCTCCCCTGCTTCCTACTATTAACAGTTCTTGGACTGGTGGACTCCAGGGGCACTCCTACTTCTAGTCAGGAATATCTTCCCTGGACAAGGATGATTTTTGTCTCTACTCAAACTGTCTTTAGGAACACATAATGAGGCACTTCATTTGCAAAAAAGAAGCTGCTGCACTTCTAATGTTTGTAATAATAACCCCTTTCAGTTGCCTATAGAAAATAACTCCTAAAGTGTATATAGTGTACAAGTGTGCCCATGAGAAATCCATCAGGGCTGTCACCTCAGAGATGCAATGGTTTATTAGCTGAAATATCTGGAGTACTTGTTCCCAAACTGGACTACCATTAAGTGTCTAGGTAATGACACTCTTGAGCACATCAATCACCTATGTATAGAATAAGCACCACCATCACATTGTTAAGATTTCCATTATCCTAAGTGAAATGGCGACACAATGTCTGTATGTCCTTTCTCAGCATTTTTAAGGACAGTTATGATGTTGTGAGTCAATTCCAGCAGGCACAATATAGCTCTATTAAGATTTCTGGGTCAGCTCCAACTCATCTCCAATCTAAACTCTGATCTTCGTCCTCAAAAAGGTTTTGATTTGCACTCATTAAATGAGAACCAGGTGAGGAGTTAATTAAGTGAGTTTTCTTTGGTAAAGTCTAACATATTCAGTTTCATGGCATGGAGGCATACAAGCTTTTTTCCTCCCCTTGCATTTTGTGTTATTTATCTAGAGTTAAAATTCCTAAACCAAGGAAAACAAACTTCACATTGATTTCTAATCAATGTTTTCTTTGCATCTCTGCAACCAACAGCACAGGGTGACAATGTCATATTCAAGATAAATGGGCTTTGGAAATGCACTTCTCCCATATAATTGAAAACAGAGCTACACATTAAAAAATCATTTGCTTTTCAATGTTCTCTTGTACGGGGGAAATTGTCTCGCAGAATGTGAGTAGGTCTGTGTTTCAGAGGTAAATACCTTTCTGATCTCTCCCTACGTATTCACCTCCTCCATCATGCTCACTGGGAGAGTAATTTGTTGTATTTTTCCAGTTCTTCCGAAACAGAAAGTCCACCACTTTTTTCTTTTCTAATCTTTTAATTTAATCTAAACCCATTATTTTAAAAAGAGCAATTTAAAAAATTGTTAGAAAAAATTCTTTCCAGAAATCAGTTTTAATAATTTCCTCTATTGCAAAATTTTATGAAAGCAAAGAGGCTTAACTCAGGTTTTACATTTTTTTTTTTTTACTATTTTAAGCATTCATCTTTTAGAACTGTTACATTATTCATCTGCACCACTTGACTTTAAGGTTGTTTTATTCTTCAAAATTATATATGTTTTACATTAATAATAACGTTAACAATTTCTTGGAAAGAACTATTTCAGGTTGCTCACATCACTGATATGTGTTATAGCTTACCTTGCCACATAGTTCAAATATATTTTGACTTCAATATCCTGCATGGTTTAAGTTTAAATACCATGTGGGTATTAGTTTTAGAGGCAAAAGTACTGTTTTAAATGCGAATAACTAAAATTAACTCTTTCTGTTACTTGCAGAATTTATACAGACAATATTTTCTCAAATTATTCTGTATGCAATTTTATACACTTCTTTTTTTAGATCTTACTGTATAAGGACAATGTGAACAATGAAATGAAACACATCTTATGAGGTGGCCGTATGGCCAGTATTCTAAGTCATGTCTTACTGTCTCTGTTCTCTGAACACAAGAGAGTTATCCTGTGAACAGAAGGCTATAGACAGGGAATCTGAGGATACCTTTTCTCAAGGAGAGTGTTGGCAACTGCAAAATGGGAAATGTTGTTTTACAAACATTTTCAACTTTTTCTTTTCTTTGGTGTTAACTTTACATCCAGACTTGTGCTTACACTTCTTATCATGCTGGACCACAGCAGTGTAGAAAAGTATTTGCAGCAAAAGAACTTGGTTGCTGAAGATCAAATCAGATAAAGATAGAAGCAATAGCTTGGGTTAACGAAAGACATCATCATCAGATTTTATGTCTGCTGCCTTGGCTGAGCATCTTTTTCTCTGTTCATTGTTCTGCTGGCAATTTTATTAATCTCACACAGTTCCTGTAAATCCACATAATGGCAAAGGCAAAAAAAAAATCTTTTCTAAAAATTGCTTTGGGATTTTGCAAAGACTTTTGTTTGGGGTCACTGTTGATCACTGCTCAGATATCTGGTGCTTACCATGCTATACTCCGATGTGGAGCACATCCTTAAAGTCAGCAATAACTCTAAATTAGTTTCTAGGTGTTAGCTTTAATATGTCAGGAATTTCAGTTCTGTCTGAAATTCATTAAACAGAGAAGCCGTAAACATTTCTGGTAAAAATTCTACGACTGGAACATCTCAAATCTCCATTTTAAACTCTTTGCTAGTTCTTCCAGCCATCACAACCTACAGGAACAGCTCAGAAAGTTGCAATTTCATGGTTTTATTTTAAGACATTTCAGTTACGTGATCAGTTCCATAGGAATTACAGCCTAGGTTTATCATGAATAAATTAGCATGTTCTTAGAACCTGGACAATCACCATCAAATATGGAATGAACATTAATTAATTTTCTGTGCTCTTCTAGTTTAGTTCTTGAAATAAGTAATTCTACAATAAAGTTCAATCGCAGCTCCACAAGCTTTACTCCTGTACGCAGATCCTTGGATACCACAGCTCCAGGAAGTAAATACAAGCATCAGTCTTTTATAACAGATCTGCAAGGTTAGTGAACATGTAAATGAAGTATTTCCCAATCCTTTACTGGTACAGAGGCATTTATTGCATGAAAGAAGATAATAATTAACAAGGGGGACCCTTGTCTCTGCAGTTCTGTCTAGAAGATGATTTTGAAGTGGGACAAGGAAACACCAATGACAACTAAACCATGAATTTGCAGGTACCCCTGTCAAACAAAGGGAAAAGGACGCTGGTTTCTGCTGTAATCAGCCAGCAGAGAAAATTTAATTTAATCATGTTTTATTGGTTTTCCCAGCATTCATGCAATGAGTCTAAAATGTGGGCTATTAAGTCTGACGTGTCTTGAAGTATCCTGAAGTTCCTAAGACTCTCAAAGAAATTAATAAGTCTGCATTTTCACTGTTATTAAGAAAGAATTTTCTTAGTTTCTTTTGTTATGAAATTATCTTCCTTTTTACTTAAATTCTTTAGATCTGCCTGTAGGAGCTTTTCTGTAAAATCTTAGTTTACATGTACCAAGAACTTGATCATTCTTACTCAGTTTGATTATGGCCTAGGTTGGCCCATTTTCAGTAGAGGGCGTGGGTTTGAAATTTAAATAGTACTTCAAGTTCAACCACTGTCCTATACTTTGATTTATCTGTTAATGTCCTACAGAAAATGTCACTCCCCTATTAAGAGCTTGAGTAATTTTAAGTTATTATCTCAGATGCACTAACAATGCACAAGGCAGAAACATGATTTGATTGACCAGAAGATATTTTAGTTAGAAAAGTCCTGAATGTAAACTTGACAAATGAGCAAGCATGGCATGGAGATCACAGGAGAAAGACAATTGGGGAATGACATAAGGTTTTTTACAAAATTGCTTTTCCAATAAAGTGACTTTTCAAGCTGAATGATTAGCACTTACTCAGCAGATCACCATGCACTGACCTTGGCAGCATCAGCAGGGTCAGATTTGCATACATATTCACATGCATGAATACTTCTCAAATTTTCCATTACATTAGGCACAAACAGGTTTCTTTTCTCTATCATCATGCATGAAAGTTTTCTCGTGCAACCATATTCTTCTTGAAATGAAAATAGCGGGTTCCTCCTTACAGAAACTCAGCACACTGGTGTAACATCATCTTACAGCTGTCTCCCTGAAAAGCCCAGTGCCACATTAAGGCTGTTTATTGTACAGTGATTCTCCTTCTGTAGTTATTAAGTAATGGTGAAACATTGACCATCCACACTTGGGATGTGGTACCACCTGCTTTTGGATCATTGTCATTCATAGAGACTGTGTAACTCTAAGAGTTTGATACAGCCTGTCTATTAACCTTACCCATTAACATCAATTGTTGTACCAGAGCAGCAGTGGAGAAAAGGCTGGATTCTTCCTGGGAAAAAAAAAGAAAAGAAAAAAAAAGGAAAAGAAGTGAGATAGGGAATAATTTTTCTTCTGCACATACTTAGCACTTAGCAACATCTGGAGCATACCATATTCTGTAGGCAAAAGTCCTTGTTCTTCTAATGACATTTGTAAGTATTTTGCACTCACAGAATCACAGAATCACAGAATAAAAAGGTTGGAAAAGACCTTCAAGATCATCAAGTCCAACCATTCACATGCTAAACTAAACCATATCCCTAAGTACTTCATCCACCCTTTTTTTTGAACACAAGTCACTCAAGATGACTTAGTTCTTCAGCATTGCCATTTATCTGCTACTAGAGTTGTGCAGAAGATGGACATCTCACTTCTTGAAGGGCTTTTAAATTTGAAAACATGGACTTCCTTCAGATCTAAATAAAAGATGATCATCTGCAAATTATTTATGTATAAAAAAAGGTTACATTACAGTGTTTTAATTTTTATTATATAGCAATGTTATATTATTAACGCAAATAGTACATCTGCAGGATTTAATGAAGTATTCTTTCATTTTTACGACACGGTCACCTAGATGGTTGATCAAGGGAAACCAGTTGCTGGGTTTTTTTTATTTCAACAAGGCTTTTGATACCATATCTCACAGTATCTTGCTATGCAAAATGTCCAACATACAACTAGACAATGTGTTGGGTGGCCTGTGTTGGGTGGCAAATTAACTGAAGGGCCAGGCCCAGAGGGTGATAATGAATGGGGTTACATCTGGCTGGTGGCCAGTCACTAGTGGGGTTCCCCATGGATCCATTTTAGGTCCACTCCTGCTTAATATTTTCATAAATGACTTGGGCACAGGACCAGAGGGTGTCTTAAGTAATTTTGCAGATGATACCAAATTGCGAGGAGTGGTTGATTCCACTGAGGGTGGAGAAGCCTTACAGAGAGACCTGGACAGACTGGAGAGCTGGGCAATCACCAACAGCATGAAGTTTAACAAGGGCAAGTGCCAGATTCTGCACCTGGGAAGGGGCAAACCTGGCTGCACATCCAGACTGGGGGATCAGATGCTGGAGGTCAGCCATACTGAGAGGGATTTGGGGGTCTTGGTCGACAGCAAGTTCAACATGAGCCAGCAGTGTGCCCAGGCAGCCAGGAGGGCCAACTGTACCCTGGGGTCCATCAAGCATGTTATGGCCAGCCGGGCCAGGGAGGGCATTGTCCCACTCTACACTGTGCTGGTGCAGCCTCACCTTGTGTACTGGGTGCAGTTTTGGGTGCCACAGTACAAGAGGGACACAAAACTATTGGAGAGCATCTAGAGGAAGGCAACAAGGATGGGGAAGGGTCTGGAGGGGAAGTCTTATGAGAAGAGGCTGAAGTCCCTTGGTTTGTTCAGCCTGGAGAAAAGGAGACTGAGGGGAGACCTCATTGCAGTCTATGACCTCCTGAGAAGGGTAAGTTAAAGGGTAGATGCCGATCTCTTTTTGGTGACCAGTGATAGAACCTGAGGGAACGGTATGAAGCTGAGACAGGAGAAGTTCTGGTTGGATGTTAGCAAGGGGTTCTTTAATTAGAGGGTGGTCGGGCCCTGAAGCAGGCTCTCCATGGAAGTGGTCACAGCACCAAGCTTGACTGAGTTCATGAAGCGTCTGGACAATGCCCTCAGTCCCATGCTTTGACTTAGCTGTCCCTGTGTGGAGTCAGGAGTTGGACTCCATGATCCTTATGAGTTCCTTCCAAATTGGGATATTCTATGATTGGTTAAAAAATTAATATGTTGTTCTAAAATCAAAGCGTAACTCAATGAATGATTCAGCTGACCAGTCAACTGGTGTCTACTGTATACAGCTGAGTGCATCAACATAACACGTTTAATGGTAGAGATTCAGAATTTGATGCAGTTCTTACACATATGTGAAATTACCTAATATACCCTGCCTGATTTCCCTGCCACTATGGGATGATGTGCATTTGCAATAAAACTTTTATCATACTGTCCAGTCCTATAGTATGTAGACGTCTTAACTAGTAACATCAAATAATAAAAATTTGGGATTTTGTATCAAAAACAAAATTTAAAAAAAGTAAATAGACACACCACTTAATTAGGAACTTTTCAATTTTATCTGGAAAACAATTCTATTGAAACTTTTCCAAACAGCTTTAGCTGGATTTTGTCTTTTTCACTAGTTTTCTGCACTTTCCAGTCCAGAAAATACAATCTCTAAAATAATGGCATTTTTAATGGCATATAATTTCTTACTGAGATTAGTAAACAGCATGTCTATACTTAGATACCTCATGTGGAAGATTTTTAATACACAGAACAAATTTCTTTACAGTGAAGTTTTCTGTTTGCCATTTTTGACAGCTGAGACTGAAGTCTCCATGACCATACTACTGCAGATGTCAACTTCAAGGGGTACTCAGCTCAGCAAAGAGATTTCTGCATTGATGGTACAGAATAGATTTCAGATTTTATGAATGATGTATTTCCAGTACCATAGAGGAAGCTAGATTGGAAGGGACCTCTGGTAAATATTTGGTTCAAACTCCTGCTCAAAGCAGGGCTAACTTTGGAGTTAGGTTGTTCAGAGCCTTTCTTTTGTTACAACTTGTGATTGTTTCCCCTTCTCCTTTTTCAATGTCTCGACAAAAAAAAAAAGGAAGGTGTGAATGAATTTCTCTGTAATCTTTAGGTAATTGATGGCAGCAGCTTGATTCCCTTTCTCTGTCTCTTCTCCATGCTTAGGAAAATCAGTTCTCTCAGACTCTCTTCTGCCATGTACTCTAGCCTCCTGACCAGCATGGTGACCCTCTGTTGGATGCTTCCTTTTTTGCTGATCCCCCCACCCCCTTTTTTTCTGGAGAGCCCCAAACTGAACACAGTATTTCAGATGAGGCATTACAAGTGCCAAATAGATGGAAAAACTTTTCTTGACCTTCTGACTACACTTTTTGTAATGCTGTTTTATGCAGCTACTCTTGTTTGCTGCAAGAGCATGCTGCAGGTACGCGTTCAATTTGTTGTCTACATGAACAAGTCATTCTCAGCAAAGATGCTTTCTAGCCAGACTGTAATGTTGCATGAGGTTGTTCTACTCCAGGTGGAAGAATTTCATTTACCTTAGTTGAACTTCAAAAAACTTCTTTCCAGCAAGTCCTAGAATTGAAAAGCATCCCTAAGCTCCAATATATGTCCCTCCAGATATTTGGTTCATCAGGTAGCTCGCTCAGAAAATGGAGCACGTAAACCAAGAAAAATCTAAAGCAAATTAAGCAAATATATTTCAATAATAGAGAAACTGCTGTGTATATGGCTCCTTAGTCTGTGGCTAGACTCCCAATGCAGGAGAAACCTAAGAAGTATTTTGAGTATTTGGGTCTGTGGATTTTTTTCAACATTGAAAGTAATATCTGACAAATTAACTTAATTTGCTTATTTATATTAGAAGCTAAAGCATTTCTTACAGTAAAACCAGGTACATAAGCAATACATTTGCTATAGCAATCTTTGGAGGTGTGTTGTAGTTTTCAGTGTATTTTGTAGATCCACATTAAAAAAAAAAACTTTTTCTTGCATCTTTTGATTTTGCTGAGTTTGTGATACTGAATTTTTCAGGCCTTTGTCATTTTTGTAGGTCATTCTTTAACCTACATCAGTAATGTTGGCAGAACATGAGCAGTGCTTGCTGTACCTTGACTTATCACATTCACTTCCACCATTGCCAATTCAATTGGACAAGAAATGGTTATAGCCTTTTAGAAGGTCAAATACGATTCAAGGAGGAATTTCTTACCTATGTGAGAGGTGATTTTTTTCTAAACCTGGTCTCATATCATTTTACCTAACGTTACAGAATTCACATGCTCCAGTCAGCTACCTTGGTGCAGCTGCACACTATCCTGTTCACACTCAAGCACTATCCCTACATTTATAGCTGAAAACTTTAGTTTATGAAAAAGATCTTTAATGGTCTCATGCAGTAACGTAATTATCATCTACAAAGAGAAAAGAAGCAACCTATGAAAACTCTTTCAAGTAAACCGTATTGTTATGCTTCAGAAAAAAATCTATCTTGTCATTCAAGTAGTTGCTTTTAAACAGTTGACTCTAAGGATAAAAAGTATTCAAGGATTATATGAGCATTGAAGAAAGTGTGTAGGAGGGATCAAGGAAAGGAGGTCACCCTCCTTGCCAAGCTATGGACATAAGAGAGAACTGGAGTCCTAGCACAATATATCTCTGCATGGATGCAGGGTAGCTATCATATGGAAGCAGCATTGCTGCCACCAATAGTTGTATATATTAAAGTTGGAAGATGTGTCCTTGAGTGTTTCTTTTTTCTTCTTTATAGAAGAACATCTCATGAGTGTAACCCATGGTGCAGGGGAGATACTGTAGTACCACTGAGGAGACTGTAAGCACAAAGAATAAGGAAAAAAGATCAGAAAAAGAAACTAAAGAAGATGTTCAAGCCAGGAGCTAAAGCAATGGGGTCATGTTCTGATTTGCCTTCAGGGGATTAAAGTCTGGTCTTTAAAACTCAGTGTTTTGTATGTAGCTTGAAGACCAATTGGTTTTGTTGCCTTTTAAGTTGGACAACTGCACAAATTCTGAATTGTCAGGTTAGGGGGTCAAACTTGTACTACATTGAGCCTGTAGATATTTTGCTCCATGGTTACAAAGGAAAAGATAGGGTCCAGAAGTCAAATTTAAAATATATAGAAGAAAGTTCTCCCTGTGTAATTGCATATCAAACTGTTTCCTGTTGGGTAAGTGACAGGTTCATTTTACTGGGAGGATACATGACCTTAAGTTTTCTTCTTGTGTACATTGGTGTAATCACACAATAACTTGTGGAGAGTTACTGAACAGTAGAAAAAGGTCTAATTGATAGGCAGTGTCATGGTGTAATTCCTAGTGTAAAAGGTACTCAGTTTACTAATTCCTTCATGTCATGGGTTAATCCTAGAGGACAACAGTAGGACTATTGTATAATGTGTAGCATAGTTGCCATACATGGAGTTAAACCTGACCTTAACCACAGAAATGGAAAGCTGATGTTTTCACTGAATATCCCTACAAACTGAAGCAAGATATAGAAAAAAAAAGTACAATATTATGAGTTTTAAAAAACTGTAGATAAGTTGTTAAAGAGAATGGGAGCTAGAAGTGAATGAGGCAGAGGAAACTTGTACATTAAATAACTTTGTCCCAGTTTAAAAATTATTGTCAGTAACCAGATCTTGAAATATGTTAATTTAAAAAGTAAAATGTCTAAGAAAACTAGGCTAAATATGTTTTAGATGAGATAGATATATTCAAGTAAGGAAATCCTGATTCACCTTAGGCACTAAGGGAACTAGACAATGTAATAACTGAATCACTAGCAATTATGTTTAAGGATTGTGAAGAACTGAGTAACAAACTATTATTTATCCTTGAAATGGAGAGTATGGAGGACTTGGAAAATTATAGCTCACAGCACTCAAATTTAATCCCTGCAACAAATCATTAGGCAATCAGTTTAAGTATCTAGAAGGTAAGATGGTGATAGAAACTATCAAACATTAGTTCTTGAAGGATAAATCAAGCCAAACAGATTTTTTTTTTTTTTTTAATAAAACATTTAAAGGATAAGGGAAAAGGAGTATATGTAACATACTTTGACTTCAGTATGATTTTTGGCACTGTCTCAAATGGTATTCTATGCTTCTCTGTTTCTCAGAAGCATGCTGAGGAAGCATGGTGAAGATTAAATCATGATCAGGTAGGTGTGCAATTGGCTAGTAAAAAGAATAATCACTGAGAACAAGTACTTATCACCAGCATTAGAAGGCATCTTAAAGGGTCAAAGGGCACTCTTCAGACCTCAGTTGTATTCAACACTTTCTATAGTGACAGAATATTGTACAAAGTTTCAATTTATGCTGTTTGCAGATGATACCATGCAGGCAGGGCTAGTAAATACTCTAGACCAAGACGAGGATGAGAACAAAAAGTCATCTGTGAAATAGAACCAATGCCATGAAAACAGAAAGGTCAAAAAGGAAAAGGAATGATTAGCGAAAAAGGATATGAGATTTAAAAAGGTTCACAAAAGCAAATACTATTTTAGACTCAACCTTTTAGTTTGCTCTACGTTAAAAAATGAGACAACTAATCTATTCTTATTTTATCACTGGTTAATTCTCAGTTGGGACACTATGGAAAGTATCTAGAAAAGAACAGGAAGAACATTAGGAAACAAAAAAACCCCAAATCAACCACACAGTCCTTGCATGTGACTTTGATCCACACAAAACAGGATGCAGATACGACAGATAAGGTGGTCATGAAGACTTTTGTGGGTCACTGGTAAATCGCTGAGTATTTTAGCTCTGGTATTTAGGCCCATATCAGAGGCAGTATTATTTTAAGCTCAGCACATTGGAGTGCATATTTGGTTTATGGAAGGTTAACTTTCATCCTGATTGCTATGGGCTACATCAAAAGTATGCATAATATTGCAATCTGAGGAAAGATCCAGGGCAGGGTGAAGGAGAAAAGAATGAGAAATGTACAACATGATGCTCATTACATCATACCATCATCCCCATGATCCCTCATTCTTGGTGAAGAGTTGCCAAAAAAGTTATTTTGTACCCAGAGACATGAACAACTTAGCAAAATGATCAATTTCCAAGCTCTGATACCTATAATTTTTTAAGTGTGTAATTAAGGTGAAGAATTTATATGGTTCCCGGGATTCAAGTATTTAAAATCAAACATGAAGACACTAGTATGCCCTCTCAGATATAATTTTTAGTGTGTGAATTTTGGGAAAGAAAACTTTTTTATGAGTCTTTGTGTGGTTTTGATGTTCCTTTCAGTTTTGGTTCTTCAGAATCTCCCAGGCCAGGTTTCTTTATAAGCAGTATCAGCAGAGTTTGATAAGTGATGATGCATCATAGATTTTTTCTTAGACACACACAAAAATGTGACAGATAGGATTAAAATTGTTGCAATTTTTATCTATTTGGGAATTATTTGGCAGAAACTCATCAAACTTATTCTTGCCTTCCTCATTCCTATTGTCAGTTTATGAGTTTCCCAATCTGACACACATCCTTGCTGGGGTCCTACTTATCTCCCCTCAGATGATATTACAGCATGGGGAGAAAAGAAATATCTCCTCATTCAGTTATGTAGTACTAGCAGTGCATCTAGTGTCATCTCTCAGCTGTTTTAGAGGCAGTTTTCTCCGCAGTTTGCTTCTATTTCTGATGTACTGGGGATCTCTCCTCCACCCCACATACCTACTGAACAGCAAGGATAAACTCACTTCTAACCTGATAAAACTGCTGCTTTTCTGTCCTCTATGGAAAACCACAGTCTGTCCCCATCATTGCAGCCATGAAAGAAAAAGACAATTCCTCTCTTAAAAAAGTCTCATTACTTTGTTTCTACAGCAGATCACAAAAATCACTCCCTTTTGGATATCATATGTGGGAATTGCTAAGCTGAATCTCAGCAAGTGTTTCTTCTGGCAGAATGAGACATATCTTCTTTGCCCATATCTCATCAAACACATTCTTTGCTATCCTCCCGTATCCCAAGATTTCTCATAATTGTCCTCTCTTCTGGATGTACAGAAAGAGGAAACTCTTCCAGAGTCACAATTCTTTTCAGTCTTCTCAGTCAAGACAGTAAAATGGCATCAGGGTTATATTTCTACAACTTCATAACAGCTGTTTTAAACTCTATTTCAAAAAACTCCATCTTTTCTTAGCTTTCCATACCTAGTAGTTCGATGACCACATCTGGAGTGCTGGCAGCATGTTATTACTTTTCTTGCCTACAATACATTAAAATGCAGTACATCATTGAAGACAGTATAAGAACTTGCTAATGTATGATAATATTTTTATATGTCAGTGTACTGACAGAAATAAATACAGGTTTTTCATTTAAGAACAGAAAACCCAAAATGTTTCACAACCTGAATCAAGTTTTGTTATTATCCAAGTTAAATACAGGTTCTTTGTTTGCTCTCATCTCCTCTGCTAACTTCATAGAATCACAGAAACATAGACACATAGAAACATAGAGCATTTTGGGTTGGAAGGGATCATTAAAATTCATCTAGTACAACTTCCCATAAAATGAGCAGGGACATCTTCAACTAGATCAGATTGCTCAAAGCCCTCCTAGCACAGGAAGTTCTGCACTAATATGTGGAAGAACTTATTCATAGTGAGGGTGACAGATCACTGGAATAGGCTGCTCTATTCCAGTTGTGGAGTCACCTTCTCTGGAGATATTCAAGACCTGCCTGGATGCCTATCTGTGCAATCTGTCCTAAGGAACCTGCTTTGGCAGGGGGGTTGGACCCGATGATCTCTTGAGGTCCCTTCCACCCCCTATAATTCTGTGGTTCTGTGGTTCTCCAATGTGACCTTGAATGTTTCCAGAGATACAGTATTGATCACCTCTCTGGGCAACCTGTTCCAGCAAAAAATGTTTCCCTCTTGTCAAATCTAACCCTACTGTCTTTTAGCTTAAAACTATTTCCCATTGTCTAATCACTATAGGCCCTTCTAAAAAGTTTGTCTTCATCTTTCTTATAAATTTTATTTTTGTAACAAAATCATAGAATCATAGAATGTGTTAAGTTGGAAGGGACCTTTGACCAACTTCCCTGCAGTAAACAGGGATATCCTTACTAGATCAGGTTGCTCAGAGGCCCATCAGGTCTGACCTTGAATATCTCCAGGGATAGGGCCTCCACTGCCTCTCTGAGCAACCTGTTCCAGTGATCTACAACACACATATTGAAGAACATTTTCCTAATACCCAACATCATTCTAGTTTGAAACCATTTTTTCCTCGTCCTATTGCTACATGCCTTCATGAACAGTGAACAGGAAGGACTTGCCCTTGGTGAAGCCACGCTGTCTCGAGTCACTTTTCTGTCCTCTGTGCACCAATTTGTGATGATTAAAGGAACATATATGGCTTATTTCACTAAATCTTATAAACTGAAGTTGGCAAATAGGAAATTCAGATTGACAGGCGAATTATAATTAGCTGTGGAGCCAAGGTGCTGGTGTCAGAATGTGATAAGTTGTTTTGTGTTGAGGCTTTCTGTTTAATGCATAGCAACATCAGTTGACCATCACCTTTGGATCAGGATACTCGGTTCCTGAGCTGATTCCCAGAATACCTGTATCTTACAGGGAACATGTACATAACTTACTGCCTAATGTAATTTAAATGATTTAATTGGGAATTCTCAAATTAATAAAATTAAGCATATACTAGAGTGTTTTAGGGAATCCTAAGCAGGAAGTAAAAAAGAATTAGGTTCCCAATAGGAACATTAATATAGCTATGTTGCATTTACTACATGTATTTATGATGCTATACACATTTAATAACATAAAACACAGTATGTTAAACAGTTTACAAGAAAAGCAAGCACAGCTTCAGTTTTTCAATGTTATTCTGGGCCTTCATGGCAGGTTTTCTTAAGGGAGTCTTGAGAATTTAATTGTGTATGTTTCAATGAGCTCTTTTTGTTCTTTCTTATGCAAACAGTCAAAGTGGCAGCAGCTTCTGCTAGCTGTGCTAAGCTGTGCATGGAGAATGAGAAGTAATGGCACAAAATTGTGGAGCAGTCCATATCATTTCACATTGAAATCTTCAGTAAGAACAATAGAGTATGAAAGGTGATGGCCTGATGATACATCTGTGGGAGGCAAAATGGAGAAGATAATAATAATAATAATAATAATAATAATAATAATAATAATAATAATAATAATAATAATAGTGCAATTCAAGAAAAAAGATAGCATTAAGTATAGGAATCATGCAAATAGAATAAAATACATCAGCTCAAATTATTAGCATTATGTACATCCAAACCCAAAACTTTAGACTATAAGGTAAGAATTTATCAGGTGGAATTTAGAGGAAAGAATAAAAAGTACACTAACAATCACAAGACTGAAGCACCTATTTGACACTGAAAAAAAAATTAGGACATTAGTATTTGAGATACAAAAATACATCACAGTAGTAGTACTTCCTTAGGAGCATCATGTGAAAGTTTAGTCATCCTGTTCAAGAAAAAAAATAAATCAGATTGGGACAATTGGATGAGAGAACTGTCAGAATTATCAAGGGTTTTTTTTAATATAAGGATTAACATACCCTGATTTGTGTGGTTTCCCAAAAGAAAAGAAAGAAAAAAAAAATCTTTCTTTTAAATGCATAGCAGACAGGCATTGGCAAGACTTATAAAAACAACAATAATTTAAAACAGATAGAATTGATTTAGAATGGAGACCAATAAAGTAGAAGTCTGAAATTTCAAAGGTGAAGGTGCCCAAACACTGAAACTTTAAATAGTGTTTGGCTAGTACTGGAATCCAAAATCTTAACATTTCAAGGTAGAATAACTGGAATTTTGGAAAAAATTATGTATTGCACTATCAGAGGATTAAACATGATGACAAAATTATTGGCTGTAGTTAGCCATATCTTCCGTAGACCTTAAAAAAGTGAGAAGCTAAACAAAAGTTTATACACCAAGTAAGAAGCACTTTTCAGGCAGTCTGCTTCCTGCATCGACACCCAGATTTAAACTTCATCCATTTTCTGACCATGAACTCTTTTGTGGTTAAGATCCTTCTCAAAATAAAATCCTGTACAGAAACAGTGCCATATCTTTTTTCAACTTCAATATACACGAGCCTATGAATAAAATAGTTTTAGCTCAAAAGACTGAATGTCAAGGCAGGTTTTAAAAACTAACGTTGAGAATGAAATACTTTTCAGCAACACAATGAATGCTCTTGAAGTCCCTCCTAAACAATCCAGCTAAACTATTCCACAATAGTTAATATGTACTAGCACTTAAATTTAAGGTCATGAGCCATGGCTTTTACAGTAAGTTTACACTGGCGTCATTCCATTGACTTCATGAAGACACATGAGAAATGAATGTGATGTTGCTCAGAATTAAGCCTATGCTAGGCTTAACCTTTAAAGAAGCCATCTGAGCTTGTGCAAGGAAATAGCAATATAGTAAGCAATGCAGGAAGTAATGTTTTGTGGTCTCAATTAAGGTTTCGTGTCTTTTACAGTGCAAGTCTGTGAATGGATATTTTCCATTTTCCAGACCTCCATATAGTATATGAATCTCCATTACAATGGGACTTGTGTTTTCGATTTTTTTAGTGTACCAGATCATTAACACTTTAACGTCCTGTTTTACAAATCTACAGTTTTTAGAGCATTTGGTAAACACTTGAAAATATGTCCAGCTGAAATTTATTTCAAAGCTCTTATTTGCATCTCAAATTGATTGTCTACATAATTTCCATAATATATATAAGAACACATTATTACTATTTGCTAAGTCTGAATTTCAATGAAAAAAAAAATTTCAAAAGAAAATAAAGGTTTTTGAAGCTTTCAGTGTATCTTAAAAACATCTATGGGGAAAACAGTCAAAGGTAATATTTCCTTTCTAGAAATAAGAGATTTTTAAAACTATGTTATGTAACAAGCCAAATGTGTCTGAGATAAGGAAAAAAATACACTGCTGAATTAAGAAATAATATTCTCTTCAGTGTTGTTTAATAATAGTATTTAAACAAAATGTCATTAATAATGTTTTCAGAAGAGACTCATCTCTCCAAACTTTTGAATACTCCCCAAGCCTGACACACATTTGAGGAGCTCCTTGTGAGGGTCATTGCTGTATTATACAGCCATGTCCTCAAGTCCCCAAGAGCCCAGTGGCAGATAACTCTGCTCAGAAATAACCCTTCCAGAACCAGTCAGGTAAAATGCTGGCTTCAACAGGAGTTAAAAGATGCTCAGACCAGTCTAATATTTAAATCCCTGTGACAAAAATCCAGAGAAAACTTCAGGGCAGGAAAATGGTTTAATTCCTCCTTTTTGGGACATATTTATGCTCAGCTCCTGAAGTTTAGGATCAAGTTACAGCAACTTGTAATATACACCGATTAATTGGCTTTGCTGTGTCAGCTACATGCCCACAGTATAAATGCAGAAAACTATATTTTAAAAAAAAATAGTGTTTCACTAGTAACATCAGATTCAAGAGGAATTCGAGGCTGCGTTCTCAGTATATTCTGAATCCCTCATTATTTCATTACCTAAAATTGCAATGGTCATATTTTTTTCCTAGCCCTATTCAGACTCGCTGCACAACCTGAATTTCATCCATTTAGCAGACTGAGGATGTTCCTACTATATTGTTAGTGTCATTGTCAGCAATGATTTATGTTTAAGAGAATGTGGGCAAATGTGCTTAGTTTCGTATGTGGTGGTATTGTCCAGAAACTGGTTCTCATTGGTGGAAAAAAATATATAATTTCATTGTAAATGAGTTGTCTATTATCCTCTACTTTAGCTTTATTAAGAGCTGATAATTACTGAGCTAGCCCTGCTCAGTACATATTATTTCATCTCTTGTTATTAACTGCTAGAATTACTATCCTTGCAGTTTGGAAAGGGCTCAATATTCTTTCATTCGACAGATGGCTAACCAAAATCTGTGTAAGTCTAAGCCACGAGGAAAAAAACCCTTCAAAGCATTAGCACCAAGAACAATGAATACTACAGATATCAGAATTTACGGGTAATTTTAGTATTATACTGCAGCTAACAATAGAGGAGAAAGTCAGGTTTTCTGTAATGCTTTTCTCCTTACACTCCTAAATGACATGGATCAAGTAGGATGCAAATAGGTCATTTCCATGTGCTGCAGAGTCCTGGTACCACATTAGATGTCTCCTGCCATGTTCTTTGGAAGATGTAGCCTCCAATTTACTTCCAAGCAAGTTGATGTGAAATAAGACCTTTCAATTCTCATTCAGAAAATCTGACCTTAATCTGACCTTTTTAATGCCAGTGCAGTTTTATGCGCATCCAGAGAATTATTCAGGACTTGGACCTCCATAATTACTTCCATCAGGGTAAGGATTATAGGACGAGGTAATTGGTTTTCATTATAACACAGAGTAGCTGGAAAACATGAATGAACTTTGGAAAACAAATCTGAAACCTTCAATATGGGTAGCAACTGAAAACAACTGCTTTAATTTTAACTTATGCTACTGAAATAATAGAGGAGAAGGGATCAGTTGTTAAACAGTGGAAGAAAGCAGCATGTTATCAAAGGAGAGGTGGTAAGGCATTAGAGCTTTCTGTATGAGTGGTTAATTACTGCTTACAGAAAATTGAGGGGTTAGCTGAAGATCTGCGATTTTTATAACCAGCAGTTGGAACAATTAATTATTCGTGAGAGCCCAAAATAATAAGTATTCTTCCCCTGAAATTGTCACACTGACTTAAGCTTACCAGCTTGAAGACTGGGATGCTTATCACTGTGGATAAGAGGTCAAGATATGTCTTTAGTTTGGGCCCAGATAGTAATTTTCTGGGTTTAACCACTTTTAGCCCTGAGACACACTGTTGTCTAAGAGTAGGTAGTAGGCCTGCTCAGTCACTGCTAAAAATTGTCTCTACACACTTGTTTTATGGTGTTCATATGTAGCTACACACAGGGAGCATTGTTTCAATGTGATTACAGATTAAAGGAGCTCTGTCAGGTTCTTCAAGCAGATGGAGCTGAGAGGGCAAGATGAGGAGGGTGAGTCCCCACATCCCCCAGGAACAATTTGAGGAAGAAGATATTCCTTCTGCTGCAAAGGGATAAGCTCCTGGTTTGTCATGCTGTTCATTTTAGTTCCAGCAGCTCTGTTTTTAGTAGTGGTGGCAGGGTATCGCTAAGTGACTACTGCTTTTCTCCACATGCAATCTGTATGGTACAAATTCCCAGCAATGTCTTCTACTTGACTGTTATCACCTTAAACAAATTGCTCACTCCAGACCTTATCTTTCATTCCTTCCTTTTTCAAATCAGAACTTGCATTGTGTTCAATGGGACCTTTGGTTGATTATGAAGAGTTTAATTTGAAAAGGAAGAAAGATATATTTTATTATTCTCTGATCATTGCTATGGCATTCATTCTCAAATGTAGCACAGAAATTTCTTTCAAAATTACTTTCTAATTTGGACAAAATTATTCTAATCAATAAAATTGCTTTCTTTTTTTGTCAGAAATGCTCAGTTCCATCTATGCATGACAATAAGAAAATGCTATAACCCTTATGCTAAGAGAAAATAAATGTGATTCACTGGATAATGAGTGATAAGAAACATACCATGACATTGACTGATTTGCAGAAAGAAAAAAAAAAATGATACAGCTTTTTCTTAACTCTGCCTATCAAAAAGCTAAACCACTGTGTTGTTATGTAAATAAAGTATGGTTAGCCTGAAGCTGAGAAGTACGGCTAATTGCATGATTTTCTAAGACAAGCCATGGTAATTTGTTCCAATGTTTGCATTCCCATTTTTATGAGTTTCTCTAGTTTCCAGAAAGTTTATAATTCTGTTCTAAATCTAATAAAAACCAATTATGGTGAGTCCTGGCTTCTAAAAAATGTCAAACTCTATGATCTTGTGAATTTTACTGTTCTTATTGTACAGAATGTCTTTAGTAAGAACAATATCTTAATGTGTAAAGCAACTCAACAACATCAGTATAATAGAACATTGATGGACTGACTGGACACAGAACTCCTACATTAGAGAATGTGAGCTCGTGTGAGTTCTAGATATACAAAAAAGAGGAAGCCAAGAGGTATTAATTAGGCAGATTGCAGATTGCCTACCCTCTATACATATATTCTTCCAAAATGATCAAAAATATGCTTTACCCTGGGGGTTCCTAAATGAAAATTCAAATGCAGGAACACAAATCATGTAGATATAAACTCTCAGACTTTTCTGCATTACAGAGTTTTCTGCTTGACAGTGAGTCTTAAACATGAACTAGTTGGCAAAATAATACCTATTGCTTTGTAGAAATGAAAACCAAAACAGCTAACATGTAAGTTGAATCCCCCTGAGTTTCAATCAACTGCCTGGTTGCCAAGTTCTGCGGTTAAGAAGGCTCACGCCTGCCTGTTAACACTGAAGAATGAGAAACCCATGAAACAATCTGTGTTAGTTGAGGACAATATGCTAATATCAAGAAATACTATCTTAATCTTTTAGAGATGCTACTTGTTTGCTAACTGGAGGTAAAGCATTTTAGAAAAAGTTAAACTAATAAGCTCAAAAATAACAAGGAGAGCTGAGAGACAAATATGATCATCAAAGAAAGAACTGGTATTTTATTTCATTGATAGCTCTTCTTTCAATTATTTTGATTAGTTAAGACACAGCTTTTATTATTTTATGTGTCATCTGTTATCTCTGGAAAAAGTATCAGTCATAAAGTGAAACCTCCTAACTTAGTATTTTTTTCTTTATATAAAAAGGTGGTAATAAAAGCAGCAAACTAACCATTTCTCTTGGTGATTATCACCACTCCAGAATATAGTAAGTGAATTGAATATTATATTGTGCATATTTAGTATTTAACCCATTCTCCTTCATCATGAGGCAGAGAACATTTATGCATCCAAAGCTGTACACTTGAATAATTATTTAATAGCCATAAACAATGGTTCAGCCAAGTGGTGATTATCTGTAGAACAAATTATTTTTAGGAGACTGGATGTTCGTTATACTAGATTGTTAAATGTCTTCAATTATGCTTATGATAAGTTTTAATGGAAATACTATTTTAGGGGATTTTTTTCACAGATCTTTGTCACTGTTAGTGTGACTTTTGGATTCATCATTCATTTTTCTGGTTTTCAGAAATGTTCCCTATCTTAAGCATGATCTTTGCCCATGCCTATAACTGCACACAGGCATCATTTGAGTCTTTTAACTATTTATCTCTTTGCAGTTGCAAGGCAAAGCAAATTATACAAGGAAAAACATATTCAGTCCTCCATTTCCCTTCTCAGTTCCCAAAGATGCTTCTAGAGAGCAAGACCCTCAAGGAAAAGAGACACTTTAAAAATAAAGGGCAAAGGAGAGGATTCTTCAGCGCATACAGGTCTGTTTGGTTCCATCTAGGCCAGTCGAGGCATTACAGATTTACATCAGTGTTCAAAAGCATCTGGTCTGGGGACCCTGCAATGCCAGTCATTACGATATGCCTGCAAATTAATGGCTTGATGGTTACAGATTAAATAAAAATAATAATAATGTAGATTTGTACCTTGTCCCTCCTCATTAGACACACCTGTCAATAACCATAAACAGCTGCAACAAGCGACACCATTTATGAATTATTAACAAATAAATACTTGATAACAACCCCAAGCAGGTAGCCTGCCTAACAGGACACCATTAAGGAAACTCTTCGTGAAGGACAATCTCTGAGTAATAGACAGCATAAGATGCTCAATTCTCTCATTAATGTAAATGTTATAGTGATCACAGGATTGAAGTTTGACATTTATGTTGTAAGAAAACACCATTTCTCTTTGAATACTCCATATATTGATTGGTTTCTAACAGCTCTAAAGTTCTCAGTTACATACAGCTCTCCTTGGAGTTTTGGCTGTTAACAGATGGGGCTTTTTTTGGGATCATGATCAACTGTTTGCTACAACTCCTCCACCAGGCACTACCTTTCCCTCTGATCCATACATGCTTGTCTGTTTGAGTGCTGCTTAAACCACTCCAAGTAAAACCAGACTAAATTTAGCAGTTTAAAGACCAGCCTTTTGCACTTTGGAAAGGTGCACAGAGTTCATTCTCTGGCCCAGGAGAAAAGCAACAGGACATAACATGACATGACTAGGCACCCTTTCATTTACAATATAGTGGCTTCACCCAGGGTGTCTGCAGAAGAGTCCATGGCCCATGTGTTGGTCCCTAAACCCATGTGTGCAATCTGTGATGGTCTGATGTCTGCCTAAAACCATTCCAGAGAGAATGCTGGCAATTCATCAACAAAACAGGTCCAGGGCACTGTTTAGACATAAGTCCTAAGTTCTCTCCCTTATCTGATCCTTGGGGTCCCTTCCAACTCATACCATTCTATGATTCTATGATCTGGAATCAACAGATATCTGTCCTCAGGTCCTCAACTCTTCCCATTTCCCTTTTACTGGTGAGCATGCAGAGGATGGCAGCTTGCTGCTGCTTCACAGTTAGCTCAAGCAAGAAAAATCACTGTACCTACAAATGCTAGTCATGATGAAAAGCAATCCAGATAGATGTTAATAAGATTCTATATAAAGAAATCTCTTCATTTTCAGCTTAATTATTTGGAGATTTAAGAAAAAATACAACCTTGCTGCATTAAAAAAAATCTCAACAAAAAACACACCCCAAACCTGGACACAAAGGGGAAATAACCCACCAATTTGTTTCCAAAATCAAGTAGTCAAATTAGGGAAAATGTCTAAACAAACAATGCCTATTGCATTTTATTCAATATGCTTAATAACAGAAATGCCAAGAAATATTTCTAATTTCTTACAGTGTTCCAGGGATGTGAAAAGACTGAAGGACAGAATTCCTTCACTGGAGGCACCAACTAAGTTAAATAATAATGCAAAGCATTAGCATGGCAGCTTAAAGCATACATCCATTTGTGTGAAGGGAGGTGTTGTGCTGTCCTCAACCTAAGCACACCAGCTGCATGTTCAGCTTGGACATTTGAAACTTGTCAGACCTTACACAGATTACAAGGAATGACCCTCATCTCCATGTCAACCAGTCAAAGTGTAGTTGTTGCTGTGCTTCGTACGCTGTCTTTTGTATTTTCACCATTTTATAAATGGATAATTTATTACCTGGCTTTGTACTCTACTTGTATTTCCTATGAAATCATTCCAGAAAACCAAATATTTCTATTGATTATCTCTATTTCTCTGAATGATCCTGGCTCATAAATTGAAACTCCTGCCAGTCATAAAGTGAGTGACTTCCTCCAGCAAAGTACTACAGGACACTCTTTGAAGAAAATGTAAACTATTCACATTGTTCTAATCCCATCAGTCTTTACACATGGGCCAATACAATATTACACTTAATTAATTTACTTAAAGAAGACCATCAGACCATTAAAGGTCTTAAACTATTCATAACGAAAAAGAGAAATTAATATTAAAACTTTCGGCATAAACATTCCCAACAGTCAGGCTTTGTGTTTGGAAACACATCACCCAGGAAGTCCCAAATTTGGAGGTAAAACAAGTCAAAAACTTTCTTCCCAAACTCTTGGTTATTCTAGTCAGGTGTCAAGTTCAAACTGCCTTTTTTTTCCTCCCTTGATTACATTCATCGTGTGGATGATTAATTGAGTAGAGAAAACAAAAAGCAGTATAAAAAGACTTTCTGTTCTGTTGTGCTGTTTCTTTTTTTTCCTTATTTATACTTACAGTGACATTTGGTTGAGATCATTGTCCAGAATTTATCAAACATTGCTGGAGATGTAGCCTAGAGCTGACTAAAACCTGTATTCAATGTCAATAAAAAAGATTATTGTCACAGACTAATGCAGTGCACTGTATGCTTTCAAACAAAACTTCACTGTTACTTATATTTTCCCCAAAGACTTAGCCTAAGAAAATACTATAAACCATAATTTAAGAATAATAGCTTCACACAGTAGTTCCCATGCCTATAAAATGAGGTCTCCTTAGCAATTCAACCCATCCTGGCTAATGTGAAACTCCCATCATACTCTGCAGAGTGGTTTTGATATGTGCCTTGCCCCACTTTTAGCATGTGCCTTGCCTGAAGCAAATTTGAAAGCCCAAATCCTTGTTCTGTGCAGGTTCTTTGGAATCTTCTAATTGATTTCAGTGAGACCGCAGCAAATTCTCTGAGTGGTCTCTTGAAGTAATGCTATTTCAATTTCTCTTAATTTAGTATCATTTCCATGGATTTCCCCTTATATGTCTCAGCTGTATGGAAAGAAAGTTCCTGTTAATGAAAGGTGTGCAATTTGCTTTTATGAGTTACAGCTGTATCTATAGCATGGAAGCTATTTAAACAAAAGATAATTGTTGAACACTTTTGATCATTGCAGTTGGATGGGCATAAGGTGTAAATTTTCCTTTGGACCCTGAACTCACACATGTTCTGTTGCATTGCAATTATTTGACAAGGTTTACATAGGGATGGGGTGGGGCTGCAGGTTTTGTCTCTGTGAGAAGACACTAGGAACTAACACCATGCTGTTGTGCACAGCTGGTTGCAGATGGCTGCAAAGCAGACACACCATTGGCCAAAAGTGAGCCCATCAGAGATGGTAGTGGCATCTCTCTTGTAATGTATTTAAGAAAAGGTAAAAAAAAAAAAAAAAAAAAAGCGGTACAGCAGCTGTGAGAAAGAACAGAAAACATGAGAGAAAAAGTCCTGCAGTCACCCAAGTCAGATAAGGAAGGGCTACTTCAGGCACAAGAGCAGAGATTACCCTCTAGCCCATGTACAGGCTATCATTACGTCACATGGCAGCCCATGGAGGACCATGAGCAGATATGGACTCTGCAAGCCCATGGATGACCCCACAATGCAGCAAGTGGACATATCCTGAAGGAAGCTGTCACCCATGGACATTCCACTCTAGAGGAGGAAGCTGTAGCCCACAGACAGAGGACCATACAGGAGGTTTTCTGGCAGAAACTGTTACAGATTAGGGTTGACCTGCCATAAAGCAGAACTGCAGATTATGACCTGGGAGTCCTGATGGACAAGTTACCTATGAGCCAGCAATGTACCCTTGTGGCCATGAAGGCCAATGATATCCTGAGATGCATTAGGAAGAGCATGGCCACAGGTCAAAGGAGGTTATCTTCCCCCTCTACTCTGCCCTTGTGAGGCCACATCTGGAGTACTGTGTCCAGTTTTGTTCTCCCCAGTTCATGACAGACAGGGAACTACTGGAGAGACTATAGCATAGGGTTAAAAATATGATGAGGGACTGGAGCATCTCTCACATGAGAGAGCTGAGTGTGTTCAGCCTGGTAAAGAGAAGACTGAAAGGAAGTCTGATCAATGCTTATAAATATCTAAAGTGTGGATGTCAAGAAGAAGAGGTAAGACTCTTCTCAGTGATGCCCAGTGACAGGACAAGGAGCAATGCGCACAAACTGTAACATGGAAAATTACATATCAATATGAGGAAAAAACTTCTTCACTGTGTGGGTGACAGAGCACTGGGACAGGCTGTTGTGTAGTCTCCTTCTCTGGAGATATTAAAACCCCACATTGATTTGATCCTGTGTAACCTGCTGTAGGTGAACCTGGTTTAGTAGGGGGTTGTATTAGATGACCACCAGAGGTCCCTTGCAATCCTGACTGATTCTGTGACCTGTGACCCATGGTGGATACATGCAGGAGCAGTCCACTCTTAAAGGACTGTACCTTACGTAAAGGGTCCATATTGGATTGGGGAAAGAGCATGAAGAGGAAGGAACAATAGAGACAAGTTTTATGGACTGACCACAACCTCTATTCACCATCACCCTGTACCTACTCTGTTCTTATCTGGGAATAAATTAAATTAATATTCCCCAAGTTGAGTCATTTTTGCCCATGATGGTAATTGGTGAATGATTTCACTGTGCTTTTCTCAACTCATGACCTTTTTGTATTATTTTCTCCCGCTGCCCTGCAGAGGAGAAAGAGTGAGAGTACAGCTGGGTGACAGCCAGCCAAGGTTAACCCACCATGCCTGTCTTTTTTGGAATCGTCCTTGTCTTGGTAGTTTCTTTAGGAAGTAGAGAAGTAGTGTCTGAAGCTTGAGGCATTCAATTATCCCTGAAAAAATATATCAAAATTTCTTAACTGTTTCTTAACTGGTCCTTAACTGATATTTAATTGATTTACAGCTATCTTCACTCCCCACTTGCCCCAGAACAGCTAGTCACTCTCTAAATCTTGACTGTTGCATAGTCACTGTAACAGTTTTGTTTTAATAAGGAAGACAGTGGCACGAGGATGAGGAGGACTAAGAGGGTAGCAATGACACCAGCAGTCAAGACTCCGCATGCTAAAGTTCTTGTGGTGGTACACGATAAAATTTGATACTATTTCTCCTGGCTCAGAGGCAGAAATCACCTGCCAAATACAACAGAGATTTTTATTATTTTTATTTGTTCTGTTTAATGGCCAGAAATCTGTCATTCTTTCTACTTCCAAACTGCTTTACCACTAATCAAATGGATATGCTCTCACTGCTGTAATAATCTTAGTCATATTCCGAGATAAAAACTGCATGAAAAATGTTGCTCACTATGACAGAACCAGTCAGATATTTTGATTCAAAAGCTTGCATTCATGTGTTGCTTTTCATGATGCTGCTTTAGATAATACCTTCAATTTCCCTATTCCAGTGTATTGATGCATCTCTAATGGATTATCCTTTGCTACTGAGGTGCATGACTGTCCTTGAATGCTACGGCAAGAAAAAGGTATGATGATGTTTTCTTACTGATGCTTGAGCTGTGAGGGAACCATGCATGGGGTGGTCAGCCACAGGCATAGCTATAAAGTATAATTTTCACATGTGTTTGGCTTAGCGCTTAAACATTGTTTAATTTATGGTTAAATGTACTAATGTGCTTTGCTAAAAACTCTGCTTTTGAAGGGATGAAGGACTAATATAGAGTATGTTTTGCTAAAAAGTATCCTTGGAGAAGATCTGAAAGGTTGATAAAGAGGAAACATCCCACCCCAGCAGGTGCCAGAGCTGAGCATTGCCAGAGAGGCCTGAAATGAAGAAAACTGGGTGAAAAGTGAAGGTGGCAGGGTGAGATCGTGACTTCCCACCCAATTCAAGGACTATGCAAATGCCCCACACACACCTTCAAGGAGCATGCATGCTAATTAGAATATGCTTGACCAATAGTAGATGATGCATTAATTACTGATTAGTACAAATTTATGTAGGCTTTTCCAATCCTGTACCAGGATAAATAAGTTGTAAATTCTGTATGTAGTGTGCTGGCTTTGTGGAATGACCAGCCAGCACCAATCTCTGTGCAGACACAGAATAAACCAAACACACACTCTGTGTGTGCATTGGTGTACTGCACATGGGGTAACAAGCTCACTTTTGGGGCAACAATAGCAAGGTTTCCCCCAGGCACTTTGATAATGTGGAAATGTCCTAGGAGCGGATTTCAGGAGTGGTGTTAAATGGTTCTTTGTGACAATTCAAGTCTTGAAACTCTCTCCACTACAGATTAATGTGAGGAGATGACTAAACTAGCGTAGGCACCTATAGCCAAAAACATCCATTGCATTTGTGAGGAAAGAGTTCATCATCCCTCATTGGAGAACACCATAAAACTAACACCACCATATTTTTTTATCTAATTGTGTAATCTTCATCATAAACAGACAAGATTTCTTTTGCATGGTACTTTAATTATTATAGACAATGTACTAATGCTTTCCACATGGCCATTTGGCACCTAGCAGGTCAAATAAATTCCCCCTAGTAAGTTTACTTTCTAAAAGGTTGTGAACACTAACAGGCCTGATTTATTAATTCATTCTATTACAGAGGGAAAACAAAGAAAACCTGATAAACTCTGCTTTCACTGGGACATGAAGCATGGCTTTTTGGAAACTGACATTTCAGATGAAAACCTGACAGGAGGTCAGCAACCCCTCACGAGCCCATGGACACAGAGCGGTCAGAATAAACTCAAACTTCACAGCTTGATAAGACAGACTTTTCCCAAAGGCTAGGTCTGTTAATAACTCCTGCTCACATCAGTTTCCATAATGCTCTGGAGAGGTTTTCTATCATTTCAGTTCTGAAGGAACCATAAGGCATGCATAAGCAACTATATGCTACAAGAAACACAGTGAAGTAAAAAGGATTCTTATCTTAATTGCTCTGGAAGAAAAAGAAATCTGAAAAAATGCATTGTTCTGCTCGTCTTTGTCCACTAAATATAATACATATATATAAGCCTCCACCATTTCACACCTTCAGAGTTAATATTTTGTAAAATTTCTCCCTGACCTCAGACAAGGTGTTGCAATTCAGTTTCCAACAGCAAAAATCTATGTATCTGCTATTCCACAGTAGAGCATCAATATTTTAATCATTGTGAGAAAAATGGAGGTTTTGGTTTTAAAACCAATGAGAGAACCTATCAAGGTGGGATTTTATTTTAATTATTATTTTTATATTACTACATTAAAAGGCTTGGCATAACTCACTTTTAAATTAAGAACTAGAACTCAGCAAATTGTACTTTAACATATAGATACAATTACACAGAAATATAACTTGTTATGGAAAGAAAATCTTTTTTACAAAAAATGAATGAAGAAAACAAAAGTGGCAGCAGTTTCTAAGTAAGAGGAAAACTACTGGAAAGAAGACACAAATGAAGACAGGAAGTCAATTGGATAAGAGTATTTGAAAGAGGTGAAGGAATAAAACTTTAAATAAACTGATAAGAGAAAAAGTACCAGAGACCAAAACTAGGCATTCAAGTTTCTGAACATTCAATAATTGAAAAAAAAAAAAAAAAAGGTGGCATCAGGGTAGGCATACAGATGCTTCTTTTCAAATTCTGACACTCCTTATTTCATGGAAGACAAGAATAAAACATTTTCGAATATGAAAGGCTAAGGAATTTTTATATATATATATATATATATATATAAAAATTCCTGACTGTTGAAGATGTAAAATATGTTTTCACTCATAAAAAGTGGTATGTATGAAAAGAAAAAATATTTTATCAAGTATAGTTGAAAATACTTAAGCAGTTGGCCCAATAGGCTAATATCACACAAAAAGAATTTCTACAATTTACATGGATTTACTCCTGTGTTAAAAATTTGACTGAATTATATTAAGTTACCATACCTCAAACTATTTTAGATAATATCTTTCTTCATACGTTTCCTTCATTTCAATAATATCTACTAGTGGGTGTAGGAGTCAAGAGCTAGTGGTAGGGAGGAAATATTTAGGTAGAAAATTACACTTGTAATTTCCCAGCAGAAAATTTGATAGCACTGCATCTCCAACTGCAGGACACAAAGCCTAAAATAGCAGCCAAATGTGATGTCAAGCAAACAATCACTATTAGTAAAAATGTTACCTATTTCTTCTCTCTTACTTGTGCTTCTTGGGTTAGTATTACTGTTGCTGTATGCAGGCAAATACTAAGTAAAAGAAATCCCACCTAATTTAATGTGAAAACCTGTTATCACCATAGGCTATTGATTTGTTTAAAAACTCTCTACCTCAATATGTGAAAATATTTGCCAGATTTACTTTGTTAGTTTTTCATCATGACCTCAGGCTCATACAGGTTTGACTCTTGAGTTATTCTGGATCTTGTAGGACTGTAAGACCATGAATTCAGACTATACTGAGGATTTTCTGGTGTAAACTTAAACAAGTGGTCTGAAATACCATAGTTCATAAAACTGCATTTTAAAATTCCATGTCAGAAGATTTACACACAGCCTCCTGTCAAAGATTGCTACTAAAGTTTTCAGGATCAAAACCACTTAATCACTAAACCTATGAAAATGGAGTGAAGGATATATATTGATTATAGGTTAAGTAAAAAAGAAATATTCTAAAAGTCTTAATAACTTAAAGAGATACTAATACCTTTAACAATACCTTCTACAGGCATGGCACCATTTATAAAGGGAAGTCATCTCACAAGGTAATGGGGTTGCAGATGCATATAGGACTTTGTAGGATGTGGCTTGCTCTGTGTTTAGAGAAAGAATATGGAACAGCTTTTTCCTTACGTGACTGTGCTTTTTCTTTAGCACTTGATAAAAACCAGCTAAAAAAATTAAGTCCCATTTGTTAAATAATTATAGAAACATGCACTAAAATGCACAAAAATGCATTATCTATAGTTGCCAAATGCTGAAAAAATGTAAAATGAAACAATTTTACATTTCTAGCTAATGTTTTTATCCATTTCTTATCCATGTCAAGAGAAAGAATTACTTCATTGTTGTGAGTCTTTTGACTTTGGCAATGTTCCCTAGAGGATTCTATCCAAGATTTTCTCTTGTGAATCCATGCAGAATCTCTTGAATTTTTGTTAGTCTATGCACAGGAGATATATCAAGTGAGACACATTGTAGTATCCCCCTCCCCATTGTGGGCTGGCATTGGCTCTATCGGACATGGAAGAAGCTTCTAGCAGCTTCTTACAGAAGCCGCCCCTCTAGACACCCCTGCTACCAAAACCTTACCATGTAAACCAAAGATAGTCCACCCTTGCTTCTGTGAATCACATCTTTGTCATTACAATCCACATTTATCATACAATCTTCACAAACCTTTCTCACATCAACAGAAAATTATTTCCCACTCCAAAATCAAAATAACATCATCACAACACCAAGTGAAGGTGGACAATTTACATACAAACCACCCCTCATCCCTTCATCACAATTACAAGAAATGAAATTTCCCAAAATAATTACACTCTCTAACATTGTTCAGTCCATCACCTCTTTTGATTACTGTCCCTTTCTCAAATTTCTCATCGCCCCATATTGGATGACAAAAAAGGGCTGTGGTGGATTGAACCTGGCTGGAGGCCAGGTGACCCCCAAAGCTGCTCTATCGCTGCCCTCCTCAGCTAGGCAAGGGAGAGAAAATTTAAGAAAAGGATCATGGGTCAAGCGCCTTCTCACTTTTCACAGAAGCCGTCCCTGTAGGTCCCCCTGCTACCAAAACTTTGCCATGCAAACCCAATACAACCATAGCCTTACATCAGGCACTGAACCAGAAAAGGTCTAACTATAGTAGAGAATGAGTGATTCTTGAAAGCA
Organism: Porphyrio hochstetteri; assembly: GCA_020800305.1. Taxonomy (NCBI): domain Eukaryota; kingdom Metazoa; phylum Chordata; class Aves; order Gruiformes; family Rallidae; genus Porphyrio; species Porphyrio hochstetteri. Next base: position 205,717,804 of record CM036905.1, on the reverse strand, counting down.
AAATCACAAGTTTTACTCCTTTGTGAAAGGTTTATACTGCCAACCTAAAAATATAAACAAGAACACCAGAATCATAATTTATTAGGAGATGGTAGGAAGTACAATGAAAAAGAACGTGTCCATATTTCCTCTTCCTTTTATGCTTCATCCTACCCAATAGTAGGGGAAGAGTAGTTGTTGTTATCTCAGATACTACAAAGTCTAAAGTAGAAGGTGTTATTGTTCCTCTTTATGGTTATGAATGAGTATAATACTACCAAGTTTATTCTTAACAGAAAACCTGTTAATATGTGATACTATTTTCACTATTTTTATTGAAAAGAGACTCAGCAGTGAAGGATGGGAAGTTAAGGAGCAAGATGTATATATTTCTGTGTGTGTCTAAGGGATGCTGATTAAGAACATCTGACTAATTTGTGATCAGTATTTCAAAACAGAAGATACACCTGTTTTATATAGAGCCATATTCTATCACTCTTATGTTGAGTTGACAATACCTTAGGGACCACTAGCAGTGTAAGGAGTTAATTAATGTGAATAACATGATGGAATCTGATCCTATGTGATTTTGCTAATGTTTCTGCTAAGTATGACTGTATTAAATGCCATCTAGAACCATGATGAAGATCCATAGAATGTAGAAAGCCTTTCATGATTCCAAACACAACAAAGGCTCAATTGCTGCGAAGATGATTAAAGGTCTGGAACATTTGCCCTACAAGGAAAGGCTGAATGAACTGGGGCTGTTCAGCCTTGAGAAAAGAAGACTGAGAGGGAATCTGATCAATGTTTATAAATATCTGAAGTGTGGGACACAGGGGGAAATAGCCAGGCTCTTTTCAGTGGTCTGTGGAGACAGAACAAGGGGCAATGGCTTCACGTTTGAGCACAGGAAGTTCCACACCAATATGTGGAAGAACTTTTTCACAGTGAGGGTGACAGAGCACTGGGACAAGCTGCCCAGTGGGGTTATGGAGTCTCCTCTGGAGATATTCAAGACCCATCTGGGTGCCTACCTGTGTGATCTGTCCTAAGGAACCTGTTTTGGCAGGGGGGTTGGACTTGATGATTTCTTGAGGTCCCTTCCAACCCCTACAATTCCTTGATTCTCTGCTCAGTGTAGGCAGGAGTGTGATATATACAGAGGCTACTCAGCTGTGCAACCATCATAATGGAAGAAGTCCATAATGGAAGTTGTCAAAAATCCAAGGAAATGGTTTTATTGCACATGACAGGTAATGAAAAGCATTTGTTCAGAGATGCAATTGCAGAACATTTTACTTAAACTCTGCAGTATCTGCTTCTTATAAAATATTTAAGTAATTGTGTATATTGCTAAGAAAATAGGAAAGAAAAGAGCCTTCTCTAATCCTAAAATACCATTCTTTGGAAAACCGGGCAAGGAAGAAATAGCAGAAAGAGAGAAAAAGATCATGCAATTATACTTGTGAACCTTCAGACAACTATAATGTGGGAAAATACAGAGACAAGGAGGGAAAACTAAGACAAACAATATATAGGAGGAAAATAGTGTGACAGAAGATTCAAGCATTGCATAAAAATCTTCTTACTTAGCCTGTACAGAGTAGTAGCAAATATGCTGATAATGGAAATATTTTTCCTCTTTTATAAACTCTCTATTTTTCTCGTATCCTATCAGTCCTTATGGTTGTACAGTATCACCATCTAGCCCATGTATTTCCATCTGCCTCTGAATATTCACAAATTTCCACGCAGTGGAGATGAAGGGAGCAGACCATTGTAGAAATTTTAAAATGTAATACATTTATGAGACGCTAATCAGTCCTCAGTAGTTCTTTGTGTTTACACTTTGTTTTGTTCAAGTCTATGAGATAGTTTAATCTATTTCAAAGGTGGTGAAAACTCTCCTTCAAGACATGCAGGGGAAGTGAACACGTGAGGAGTTATTGTAGAGCAGCTAGAAAAAGAAATTAAAAAATTTAAATTAAGAAATTTTTGCATACAGAAAACAAATATAACTAAAACACCACCGTGGGGCCTCATACCTGTGACCAAAAAAAAAAAAACTGGAAGTAAACTGATATGATTAACAAGTCATATGAGGTTACTTTATCTAAATGTATCTCTAGTGAACATAATTGACAGCTGCACAAATTCCTGCAGGCTATTAAAAATTAAGATGGCTGAAATGATTATAAATAGCCAAAGCTATAAAGCAAACAAAAGATTTTTTTTTCCTTCATGAAACTCAAGAATATGAAAAAGAGGCAATGAATTCGACGGAATACCAAGAATTTAAAGTTGTAGTTAAAGAAATTAAGTACTGCTGGGAAGCTAAACTGTTTGACTTCCATTTTAGTGGAGTGTCTGGCAATATAGAAACTGACTTTTTCTAAACGTCAGTGAGGCTGCAGTTCAAAATCATATGTGATATGTACAGAGATTGCATGATGACTTACTGCTTAACTACAATAGTAATAGAGAATACAAAGCTTAATTCTTTGTGGCTCTTGAAACCAAGTGGTGATCGTTATGTTGGGCAGGATCTCCTACAGAACTTTGGACCTCTCTGCAATTCCAACTAGTTTTCATCACCACTGTAAACAGGACATCAGACTTGATGAACTTTGATGTGGCTCAAGGGTAACAAAGCTCTTGTGAATTAGGCAGACAGCTAGTGTGTCATAAAGAAGTGCTGGAGGGGGGGGAAACAGGAAAACAAACCCAAAGATTTTAAAATACCAATCAATTTCCTGGTCTCAATATACATTTGATATTCTAAGATTCAAAGATATTTTAACATGAAACCAATGACCTCCAATTCATAATACAACATCTCCCTCAAAAAAAAAAAAAGTAAAAACTATTGTTCTGGAAAAACTGGAAAGTATGAAATAGTGTACTTTTGTCACTTAGGAGTCTTGGTTTGGTTTGGTTTGGGTTTTTAGTAAGAATAATTCATGGAACACAAATAACCATAAAGAAGGAAATGAAAAGAAACCTTGATATGTGAAAGGAATTTAGTAAACACAGTGGCAGATGGATTTGCCTCAAAGAGACAATATTGTTACTTTACATGACATTTTCTATATAGAGTTTCCTCAAGTCATCTGTCCAAGCAAGAATAACAAATACATTTTTTCCTCTTTTTGGATTACATCAATATGATGCAGCTGCTGCCTCAGCCGGAGAAAGAATCATTCTCCCCAAGTAAGAAATAATTAAGTAAGGTTGAATGCCAAAAGTAGGACAGCTTTTAAATTGAAAGATCTAAACATTATGGACAGCCCTGGATGTGGGATTATTTTTAGCACTTGAATTAATAGTAAAAAGCTTTTTTGTATTCTGAATTCAAAACCTCTTTAAAATGGACTTTACTGATGCATATGCTCTGAATATTTTTAATTAGCATTTAATAAAGTTTTGGAAGAAAGGCTTTGGTTGAAACAATGCAAGATTAAAGGATTTTTTTTTAAAGCTAAATTTTTTATATTGAAAATTGTGTGGCTCATACTATAGGATTTGGTAAGTAAAAATGAACTTAATTTTTTATCATATGAAAAAAACAAGTCACTACAAAACTGGAGGAAACAGTGTTTTAGTGCCTTAATGGTCTATATTTTTCTTAAGTAACTTTTTTTAAAAAAAAATTGAGGATGCAACCTCAGGTAATATTTTGTTACTTTATTCCTTAGTAACCCACAAGATTCCTTCACTGCTGAACACAGCTACCAGTCATAAACAGATGAGAACAAAGTCCCCTATCACTCAAGATAAAGGAATTTCTTCATTATTAGCTTAAACAAAACTAGTGCTATCACAAGAACTCAGACGCTTTGCTCTCCAGAATACAAATTTACTCAAACACTTTGCAATTGACAATTTATGAAATCTACCGCCTTCTGCAAAACTGAAGTCACTTAGAAATCTCCAACTAAGCCATCAGAGATACTAATGTGGTCAGTGATTAAATGCAGCCATAAGATTTTGTAATTAGCCAATTTTCACAAAGAAAACCAGTGGAAAAAAATGTTATAATGAATCATGCATGAATAAGAGCTTGGTTTTTACTTACACCACTTTTCATGTTATATGTGCATAAGGGAAAACTGGTCTCAGTAATAATGTGACTCTCACTCTTTTCATTTGGAAATAAGCTAAAGTAATAGATCTTTGTGAAAATGTCCAAGGCTCATAATTTAGCCACATATATGCCTAATGCTTTTAAAGCCATTTATTGAAAAGCGTGATTTTCCCTTTTTCAAATTTTAGTCAAAGAACACATTTTTTTAATGTATTCATTGTCTGAAACTGACATTTTCCCCCCCAAAAATGGTGAAGCTATTAATGGATTTGTTGCTTGTCATAGTGAATATTCAGTTGATTTCTCTTATGTTCAAAATCAGTCATTCTTCCAGTTTTTAGAGATCTGATGCCAAATCATTAAAAGATAGTGCATTCAAATCTCTAGTAAGTCCAATGGATTGTCCAATATGGAAGGCATTCATATAAAAATAAAAGGATGTTGAAGTAACTAATGATGATCAAAAAGGGTTTATGTAACTTCTATTTAATTTTGCCAAACGCATATGATACATGACATTTGGAAGACAAAAATCCCTCAGTAAATATAATAGGCATTGATAAGACATTTTACTTAATCTTCAGTGTCACAGTGGTTACCTGCTGGTCACTGATACAAGCCAAGATGCCATTAGCCTTCTTGGTCATCCGGGCACACTGATGCTCATATTCAGTCTGCAGTCAACCAACACCCCCAGGTCCTTCTCTGCCAGGCAGCCTGTAGCACTGCATGGGGTTGTTATGTTCCAAGTGTACTTGGCCTTGTTGAAACTCATCCCATGTTTGTCTCAGCCCATGGATCCAGCCTGTTCAGATACCTCTGAAAAGCCTCCCTACCTTCGGACAGATTGACATGTCCTTCCAGCTTAGTGTCACCTGCAAACTTACTGAGGAAACATTTGATCCCTTCATCCAGGTCATTGATAAAGATATTGAACAGGACTGAACCAGGGACTGAGCCCTGGGGAACATCACCTGTGACCAGCCTCCAGCTGGCTTTAGCTCCATTTATCACAAATCTTTGGGCCTGGCCATCCAGACAGATTTTTACCCAGTAGGGTGCACCTGTCCAGGCCAGTGGTAGCTAGATTCTCAAGAAAAATTCAGTGAGAAATGGTGTCAAAGGCTTTGCTGAAGTCAAGGTACACTACTGCATCCACAGTCTTTCCCTGATACACTAATTGGGTCACCTTGTCATAGAAAGCGATCAGGTTAGTTTGGCAGGACCTGCCTTTCATAAACTCATGTTCACTGGACCTGATCTTCAGTTGTCATGTGTGTGCTGTGTGGTAGCACTCAAGATGAACTGTTCCGTGTTCTTCCTCGGCACTGAGGTCAGACTGACAGGCCTGTAGTTTCTTGGATGCTCCCTCCAACCCTTCTTGTAAATGGGTGTAACATCAGCCAGCCTCCAGTCAAGTGGAACTTCCTGAGTCAGACAGGACTACTATTAGATGATGGAAAGGGTTTTGGCAAGCACATCTGCCAGCTCCCTCAGTACACTTGGGTGGAACCCATCTGGCCCCATAGACTTGTGAATATCTAATTGGACTAGCAGGTCTCTAATGATTTCCTCCTGGATCATGGGAGTTTTGTTTTTCTCTCCCTCCCTGTCTTGTGAGACTGACTACCCATGGAACAGCTCACTATTAAAGACTGAGGCAAAGAAGGAATTAAGTACCTCAGCCTTGTCCTCCTCCTTTGTCACTAATATTTCCATTGCATCCAGTAAGGGCTGGAGATTGTCCTTGGCTCTCCTTTTGCTGTTGATGCATCTGTAGAAAGTATTTTTTATTCTCTTTCACAGAGAGGCCAATGTGAGTTCTAGTTGGGCTTTAGCCCTTCTGATTTTCTCTCTACATGATCTTATTTCATCCCTGTAGTCCTCCCAAGATGCCTGCCCCTTCTTCCAAAGCTCATAGACTTTTTTCTGATGTTCATCCAGATCTCTCTGCTCAGCCAAGCTGGTCTTCTCCCTTGCCGTCTCCTTTTCTGGCACACAGGGACAACCTGTTCTTGTGCCCCCAGGATTTCCTTCTTGAAGAGCATTCAGCTCTCCTGGGCTTCTTTGCCCTTAAGGACTGTGTCCCATGGACTTAATCAACCAGCCTTCTAAGTAGTCCAAAGTCTGCCCTGCAGGAGTCCAAGGTGGCCTTTTTACTTACTCCCGGCCTCACTTCTCCTAGAACTGAGAATTCTATTGTCTCATGATCACTATGCCCCAGGCGTCCTCCAACTATTACATCTCCCACAAAGCCTTCTCTGTTCACAAACAACAGGTCCAGCAGGGCACCTTCCCTAGTCGGTTCATTTCACCAGTTGTGTCAGGAAGTTGTCTTCCACATGCTCCTGGAACCTCCTAGACTGTTCCCTCTCTGCTGTATTATACTTCCAGCAGACATCTAGTAAGTTGAAGTCTCCCACAAGGAAAAGGGTTAGCAATCTTGAGGCTTCTCACAGCTGTTTGTAAAATCACTCATCAGCCTCTTCCTCCTGGCTGGGTGGGCTATAGCAGACTCCCAGCATGATATCTGGCTGATGATGTTCCTTCTAATTTGAAAATCTATTGACATTATTTTATTGAGTCTTTTCCTTCACTGTTATGCTTTCTACAGGGACAGAAAATGGTAAGGAGAAGCAGAATGGACACCTAACCTTGAAACAGAAAAGCAAAACCAATTGATTTAGAAAGCCTTGCAATGGTTAACAGGTTATTTAATTGAAAATAGCCCTTGAGAATTTTATTGTGTAAGAGCCCATAAGCTTGGAACTGCCTGAATCTTCTTATTAAAGGCTCTTTACTGATGAGATTGGCAATTAAATGAACAATTATTTGTGTTAATTAAAATATGAACCAGCAATAAATTTTCTACTGGTTCAGGATGTGTTGAAATGATCTTACAGTTGAACTAGCCTTCAAAGTTATATCTGAACAAACTGCTTTCAGCTAAAAGCAGTGGGAAAGATCTAACTGCCATATATACTTCCCATATATTCTTTGCCTATGAAGAGTTCTAGCTTTGAGAAAATGTTTGAAATGAAGCTCCTAAATTAGACAGAAAAGTAACAAGCTATATAAAGTACAAACTTGACAGCAAACTGGAAGAATCCTGGAGTGGGATTTGTCTTACCATATTTTAGAGGTATATTTTAGGATTAAATTATTTGCATGGCAGACTAGCTTATTTCTCTCCACTGATTACATAGGGACCCTAATGGGATGAATTCAGCTTGCAAGTTCAGATATCTAAAAGTACATGTCAACATGTGTGTTAGGTGACTAAAGTCCCATTAGAGCTGTTGGAGATCTAATTAACACAAACAGTGGAGGCTAAACCAATTCAGCTGGCTACAACTAGGTGTCCATTCAATGGTTAGCTGAATCACTTTCCATAGTCCATCGCCTCTGTTAACTACCATTTGATAACTGTAGTGGGAGCTCATATTTATACAATAATATATTAATATTCCTAAGTATATAATATAATAGCGTTATAAATTAAATTTTAAAAAACTATCTCTGCAGACCCACTTCACTACAGCTATAGTATATATAAGAATTCATGTTTTGCAAGGCTGACAAGAAAGCAAGGAATTTTTACAATATTTAATCTCAGTTGTAGACTCAGATTAAAAGATGGTGCAAAGCCTCACATCTACCCTGGCCTGTTTATTCAATGCAACAGAGTAGAGCAACCTGCTGATCCCTAAAAGCCCTGCATTCAACCTGAGGGCTTCCTGTTGTGTGATCACCATGGTAAATACAGCCAAGCCACCTACCCATTTCCCTTCACAGGGTGCAATATCTGAGGCTGAGGCTGGCAGAGCATAAATTGACATGAAAACACAAATCACTGTAGAGCATCCCAACCCATCCCAGTCCACAGGAAGCTCAGAAAAGCCTGCAGGAATGTAGGCAAGCCAGAGCTCCAGAAATTGTGCCAGGTATAGCATCACCAGCTAACACAGCACTCCCTACCTGGGAAAGCCTGAAGGCATTATCGAGCTTCAATGTGTATAACCCCCCCGTTTTTGTTCTCAGGGGTATAGCATAGAAATACATTTTGTCTAATTTGCTTCCAAATCTCAGTACAGAAATAATGGTACATAAAGCATACATCAAGCTGAATTCTCAGCTGTCCATTTTTGGGGAATTTCCCTCCCTTGAAACAACCTACCCATTCCTTTTTCAAAAAAGGACTCATAAAACAATGTGTACTTTGGCTCAGAGCAAACAAGACAGTCCTCAGTTTGTCTGACCATAGTAAAACACTCCTGCCTCTTCCTGACAGTTTGACACATGAGGAAATTATGCAGACTGACACAAAAGTAGACCTGAAACCATGAGTAGGAAAAGCAGGTGAAGAGAGGACTAACAGATTAGGATTAAAAGGACTGGGTTTTATACATCTATTCTTTTTTCATACAGAATTAAAAAAAAAACCAAAACCCTAAGAGATACTCAAAAGGAAGGAAAAAAAAAAGATAAATATATGGAAGATGGTTAAGAGATGTGCAAAGAATAAATGACTTGAAACCAGTGCATAGAAACTAGTGAAGGGATTCAAGCAAGGGGAGAAATAAAGCAGCAGAAGAGTGACATGATGTTGACAGCTGTGCTTCTCTGGATCAACTCAGTTTTCAATCATTGATTTTTCACTCAACAGCTGAGCAAGTCAGGGCTTCTCTGGAAATTAAGTTTGCTACAAAACCAATCACTGAGCCCCATATTAATGTTTGCATTCTTTCTTTTCCCAATTACTTGATTTTTATGTTAGGTGAGACAAAGAGATCTTTCTTTTATTCTTAACTCAGTATTTCACCTAAGACTTCAAATTTATATTTAGTTGAGTGCAATGTATCACACCTATTAAAAAAAAAAATTAAAATCAGATAAATCTTTCCTTCTACAGTCTATAGCTGTAACTGGGAAGCATGAAGCAGCTGTTGAATCTTTGGGATAATTTTGGCATCTGAGAAACTGGATAATCACTGAAACAATTTTCTCACTATTTAACCTAATCTATGTGTATTCAACAGAATGGCTCTTTATGGGCTAAATGCAGCAGCCATGTAGATGGTGAAGGGGAGAATGGGAAGACTTTCTAACCATACAGTTAAGTGAAGGCAAGGAATAGGATGAACAAATTGTGTTTAACATTATCAGATTCAGTCTAAATTCTTTGCTTCTCTTTTATTCCATTTCTGAAATATTAGATCTTATTCATGTTAATATGTTGTTGAAGTCCCCATATGAATGGATCAGAAATTATTGCTCTCACAAATGGAAATTATAAATGTGTATTTTCAATTGGTATGTTCAACTCAGTGGGGGTATTTCTAGTTAAAATCCTTGTCCCAGAGAAGTGAAGTGAGCAGTCAATTTGTCACTGACTTTAAGGTACCAAATGTTCATGGTGACACTTTGTTTTAACTGGTTTTGGCCCCATTTCTCTATTCATTGTGCTTGGGGAGAGATATAGTGTATCATATATTCAGGGATGGAAAGCTCTATAAATGTGATGATAGTTGTACTACTATAAAGAACATTCACTGACTAAATAATGTATGGGGGTTTTTTACCAGTGTAGGCTTCTTTAAAGTTCTGAGTATGTAAGCAATGTTTTTGTAATCCCTTTTAAGTATCTGAGAGATTAGATAAAATGCTCTTAATAATTCTGAAAAGCAAAGTTCATGCATGACTCAGATGAGCATTACATTTCCCTTGTTTCCCCTATCCCCTTCTCCCTGCAGAGTGTAGTTATGAGAGCACTGAGGTTGTCCTTTAACAGAGAGAACAAATGTCAAGTTAAGTACAATCAAAATAAACAGTTTCCTTTAAAGTACCTTTATTAGGATAATCCCTGTTCTTTCACATTAATTTGTTTAAAGGTGAATTCCATTGCTGCTCATCCCATAATACTGATCTTTTATTTCTTGGACCACCCCACTGAGGCAAGAAACAAAACTGATTAAAACCATTAATATCTAGATGAGAGACTGTTTAAATTCCTTGGAAGTGCATAACTTTTCCTTTTACTGATGTGCTGTCCAGTATCTGTTGTATACCCCGTTATGCCTGTATCTGTTGCGGATGGTACAGGATGAGACAGGTGAGCAGTGGGGATGAACATGCCCATGAACAGGCTAGGAGCTGCTCTCAGGCTGGGCTGTGTGAACTCTTCCAGATGTTCTCACTGTTCAATGTTACTGCCACCCAGAAAACTCAGATATCTGTCTGAAAATCTATTACATGTTTCTGTGACTGAATAAAACTGAATTGCACAGTGAGAGACAACACTCCACCCAAGAACCCTTCCTTGCATGTACTTTTCTAATACGTGGGACTGCAAAATTTAAGTCTTGATTGCAAGTTAGAATTGGAGTAAGGACTTTGACTTCGTCATCACTTATCATTGCCTTAGCCTTTTTAGCTACGCTAGAATATCTTTCTCACCTCCAGATGCTCCTTGAGAAATCTGAACGGTATTTCAGTATAGATTAATTTATATTTTCTGACAAAATTATGTTGGAAAATATTCTGATTTGCTGTATTAATTGCTGCAGCGCAGTCCTGAAAGAATGCTAAAGGAGGTAAAAACATCCAGTCTTGGAGGCTGTGAACAGAGGCCAAAACAGACCCAGCTGGGGCATTAAAATCTGTTATAATTTAAGCCCTGTAAAAAATAATAAATAAAAAGAATCCTACCAAACCAACAAAATTTATCCATGGGATTATCCATTACATTCCTGAGATATTTTTCTCTCACATCCAGGGAAAAAATATTTATAAAGGGAAGGTCTTCAGTTTCTGCCTCAAACCTTTATATGACATACTAATGTATTTGTTATTGCATTTGGTTCTTCTTAATTGTGTGGACTACTGTCACAGATTAAAAATGGCCTGAATTATATGTACCCTCTGCTGCGTAGATCATATGGTGGTGATTATAAGGAGAAGTTACCATTTCATGTAAGACAATAGCATTTCCTGACTAACACACTTTGTGTTTCACTTCTCACTCCAGAACAATTGGCAGGATCAATAATGGGCACAGCTGTTTCCATGAGAAGTCTAAATTCCTGGTTGCCCAATACTGACATTGTACTGGAAGTTTCTTATTTCATGAAGTACTGTCATAAAACAGAAAAAGCATTATCTCAGGAAGCATCAAACCATTATGTTATGAAAAGATTTGTTGTTATAACTTGAATTAACCATATTCTGTTTTCTTTTGTGTTGTTGGAGGAAGCAATATTTACCTGACTTTTCTCAAGTGGGGTATTTCTGGGATATTTCATGCCAGTATCTTGAAGAGCTACAGAGAAAAAAGAATAAAATTTATAGCTTATTCTAATAAAAAATCAAACCCAAAACAACCCCCAAATTGTTCAGTGTTTCTCACACAGAATACCCATGTTGTTACTGTGCATTCCTTTGTAGCTGTATTTTAATTGTGTGTCACAGAATCACACAGAATCATGGAATGTTATGGGTTGGAAAGGACCTCGAAAGATCATCTAGTCCAACCCCCCTGCCAAAGCAGGATCACCTAGATTATGTGGCACAGAAATGTGTCCAGTTGGGTTTTGAATGTCTCGAGAGAAGGAGACTCCAGAGGAGTCACAGAACTTTACCTGAATCCTGAAAAGTCATGAAAGAGAATATATGTTTATAGATGGCTGTATAAATGTACTGGCATTTACTATATCTGTCAAGTTTAAGACACTTTTATATAGGCATTTAGTGGAAATAAGAAATGAATATACACTAATACTCAGAGGCACTCAGATTAAATGAAGCCATACTAACGGTAGGTCATGAGAAGAGACTCCTTTCACTACTATTCCTTTCTACGGCTTGATGGGTATAAGGAAGAGAGGAGGTGTGTATAGCTGAAAATTATTTATTCTTCAGGTTTCTCTGGCTATGATACTATAAGGTCATTATTACTTACAGGAGAGGGCAGTTAAATGACATTTGGCATGGTGCAAGGTAAGACTCCTGGACAGCACAGATGACACTCCAACACTTATCCTGTTATTTAAAACCAAGATTAATTTGGAAAGTAGAAATTGAAGTGCAATCCCAGATGCCTTTTCTGCACTTACAATTTGGTTTTATTGGTAAATTTAGGGGTTTTTTCAACAAGATAGTTTTGTAGAGAACTCTCACTGCTCTATTTTAATCCTCAGAGAAAGACTGCATCTGAGACCACTTCAATCATTCCTGAAATTTTTTCATATGGTCCCGCATGCTGCCTCTAGTGTGCCCTCCTGTACCACCGTATCCACCTCCTCCATGATCGTTTTGGGATGATTCATTCTTCATCCTTGCACCGATGAATCACTGTGCCCACAATCAGCATGTGCATGTCAGAATTAAAGTTTAGAAATTGGGGGAACAAGCTGACAATGTTCAGAAGACATGGTGTTACATAAATGTACTCTTGTACTATTTTCATCTGTTTCATCTTTGAAAGGAAACAATGAACAAAACATATTACTGACTTTGGTATATGAGAAGAAAGTCTTTACTAGGACATTGTCCATAAGCTATGTACGAGGGTATACCTTTCCAATACCTGAAAGTTGCCTATTAGAATGCTGGGGAAGAGCTGTTCACGAGGGCATGTAGCATCAGGACAAAGGGTAATGGTTTTAAACTATAAAAGGGGAGATTTAGGTTGGATATTAGGAAACAGTTCTTCCATATGAGGGTGGTATATTACTGGAATAGATTGCCGAGAGAGGTGGTGGAGGCCCCATCCTTGGAGATACTCAAGATCAGCCTTGATGGGGCTTTGAGCAACCTGATCTAGTGAAGATGTCCCTGCTTACTGCAGGGGCGTTGGACTAGATGACCTTTAAAGGTCCCTTCCAACCTAACATATTCTGTGATTCTATGTTTTTGTTCTAGGAAACGGAGTGTGTCATAATCATGTCCTCAAAGGAGTCTTGCTTAGTGAATGCAATTTACCCTCTGTGTATTTAATCCCCTATGTCTATAAGTTGCATATGTATTTTCCCAAAGCTACTTGGATTATTGTTGTTTAAAATACAAGTATTTCTTTCATGAATATGATTTATATGTGATTTTTTTTTTTGATGAACTGATTGTACTTTTTTTCCAGTGACTAGTCAAATTCTGTTGTACCGAGTAATGAAAATTCTAGCACAAGGCACGTGAAATGGAGGAGACAGACTACCACCGTTAGTATAAATGACAACTGTGATCCATCAGACTGCCAGGAGCCAAGTCAAACCAAATTAATTCAAATGGTTGTCACACTAATGGAATAAATAGAACTCTAAATTATGTTTTCAAAGCTTCCACACTCAGGATCTAGTGAACATGTTCAGTGGAGTAAAGAACAAAGTTAAATGGTGAGCTCTCTGCAAGTGGATTTGCCAAGCAATAAGTTCTCACAGCACAGCAAGTTATTATTTATGTATTCTGTAGTCACTCTTTGAGCCTGTTTTGATCTCTGGGTGATTTTAAGACAAAATAACCAAACCAGGGCACCCTAGCTGTCAATAAAAGAAGGTTAAATTATCCTGCATTTGATATGGGATGCCACAAGTATTTGGTACTCACAGAGTATTACCACACGACATTGTTGAATAGTAACCTGAGTATGTATTCTGGGTCCTAATCCTCTAACTGGTCTGCAGAAATCTATCCAGATGCATCAACAGCAAGAAAATCTTTGTCTTCATTACTGAGAAGAGTTTAACTACTGAACAGAGTGGAAAAACTCCCTAGATGACAAAAATTTCAAAGATGTTAAATTTAAGCTAAGCCACTTCCACATAAAAGTGGAATAAAGTACAGAACTCATTCCTTCATCAATAGCTTCAATCAGGCATAGTAAACAGTTTCTACTTATCAAATGTTATACTGCAGTTTTGAAAGGAGGCAGAGTTTCTTAATTTTTTAGTGTCTTGACTGAATCTGAAACTGCAGTTATGGAAGCAAGTTTGTAGGTACCTAGATACATTTATGATGAGGGGTAGACTCCCCAAATGGTTGCAAAATATTCAAAATTATTCACACCACCTTGGTGACCTCTGTTGAACAGTCTTCAATTTTTTTATGTCTTCCTTGTGTTGCAGGGTTCACAATATCAAAGTGTGAACCAGTGAGTGCTGAGTAGGGGAATTATCATCCTGGTTCTGTTCCTGTTCATACAGCCCAGGATGCCATAGGCTGTCTCTCCTTTCAGGACACACTGCTAGCTCATGTGCAGTTTACTACCCCCAGGATCCCAGGGCCTTTCCCACAGAGCTGATCCCCAAGCAGTTTGTTCTCTACCTCTATCATTCATCTGACCTAGAAACAGGATTTTGCATTTCATAGAATCATAGAATGCGTTAGGTTGGAAGGGACCTTTAAAGGTCATCTAGTCCAACACCCCTACATTAAGTAGGGACACTTTTAACTAGATGAGATTGCTCAGAGCTTCATCAAGCCTGACGTTGAATGTCTCCAAGGAGGAGGCCTCCACCACCTCTCTGGGCAACCTCTTCCAGTGTTTCACCACCTTCATAGTGAAAAGTTTCTTCCTAATATCTAATCTAAACCTTCCCTGCTCTCCTTTAAAACCATTGCCCCTCATCCTATCACTGCATTTGTTCTTGTTAAGTTTCATAAAGTTCCTATTATGCCATTCCTCCAGCCACTTAGGATGATTCTGGATGGCAGGTCTGCTCTCAAACAAAAGAGATGCCCCCACCCCACATTTTGGAGTCATCATCAAATGTAATTAACAAGTGGTTTATAAGCTCCACTAGGTCATTAACAGGAGCGTTAAACAAGATGGGTCTCAGGACAGATCCTTGCCATACACCACTTGTTACTGTCCTCCTGGCAAATTATTTAACCACTGTCTTCTAATCATTCAACCATCTTCTTGTCCATTCATGCAGATCATAGCATCTTAATATGGATACAAGAATATTGGGGAAACAGTGTTGAAAGTATTGCTAAGGTCAAAGTAAATGACATCCAGTGCTCTCCCTTTGTCCACAAATCCATTCATTTAATTGTGAAAGGCAAAGAGTTTATCCATTTTACTACAGAAGGCAAAGATCATTACAGGTCATCACAGATCTCATATCTCCAGGATATTTCAGAGAAGACACAGAATAGCCCTACAAGTATTTTGGCAAATCCCTCAGCACCCTTGGATGCAGCCCATTGTTTGTTCTGGATTTCCATGTGTGATGGGCTGACCTTGGCCAGCTGCCAGTCCCTCATCCAACCACTATCTCAGTGTCCCTCCTCAAACAGGACAGGGAGAGAAAATAATATAGAAAAGCACATGGGTAGAGAAAAAGATGGGGAGATCTTTTACCACAGACTGTCATGGGCAAAACAGACTCGACTTATGGAAAATTGATTTAATTTATTGCCATTTAAAATAGATTTGGATGGTGTGAAACAACGAAAAACTAAAACAACAGCTTCCCACCAGCACTTTATTTCCAGGCTCAACTTCCCTTCTGACTCCATTACCTCCCCCACTTCCAGATGCATTGCGGGGTGGGGGTGAGGTGGGGGGCTGTGGTCAGTCCATGAAACTTTGTCTCTGCTTCTCCTTCCTCACACTTCTCCCCTGCTCCAGTGTAGGGTTTTCACAAGCTGAAGCTTCGTTCAGGAAATATCCACCTCCTCCACAGTCATCTCTGTATGTGCTGCTGTGTTGCTGCAACATAGTCCTCCATGGTCTACTGGTGTATCTCTGCTGGTGAACCTGAAGCACCTTCTCCTTTCCTTCTTCTCAGACCTTGGTGATCATACAGCTGTTTCTCACTTTTTTTTTTCCACTCTTCTGCTTGTGTGGCATTTTGCCCTTTCTTAAATACTCTTTCCCAGAAAACCAGTCTTGGCTGACAGGCTTTGATATGTCCATTGTTGGATCTATTGGGGTTGTCTGGAACCAGATGCAACTGGTTGTGTCTGTCTGGGGGCAGCCCAACCTCTCTTCACAGAGGCCACAACTGCATCCCCCCAGCTGTCAACACCTTGACACCTGCACCCAATACAGCATGAGTCCATACCATATTTATTGACAAACTGATGAGGTATGAACCAGATCAGAGAACAAAGTGTTCTGGAGACCAGCTGAACTGCCAAACTCATATCAAGGGCATGGTCCAGCTGATGGTCAGTCACCAGTGTTGTGCTCAGGGGATCAATGCTTGGGTCAACACAACATCTTCAATAATGAATGGATTATAGGAAAGAGTGCACCTTCAGCAAATTTGAAGATGATACAAAGCTGGGAGGAATGACAGATACAACAGATGGGTGTGCTGCCATTCAGAGGGACCTCAACAGCCTGGCAAAAAGGACTGACAGGGACTTAGTGAAGTTCAGCACAGGGAAATCCTAAGTCATGCACCTTGGGAAGAATAACTCCAGGTACCAGGACAAGCTGGAGGCAACTAGCTGAGAAAGAGCCTGAAGAGAAGGTCCTGGGGTTAATGGTGGACAAAAAGTTGACTGTGAACCAACAATTTGCTATTGCAGCAAACAAGGCTAGCCAACAGCCTCCTGTGCTGCTACAAGCAGAGCATTGACTGGCTGTTGATGGAGATGATCTTTCCCTTCTGCTCAGCACTGGTCAGATGCACTTGGAATGCTGAAGCCAGTGCTGTGTTCCCCAGTGCAAGTGAGATATGAGCATACTGAGGAGAGTCAAACCATGAAGGGGATGAAGGAATTGGTGCATCTACCTGACATACAAGGAGAGGTTGCAAGAGCTGGGACTCTTCAGCCTCAATAAGAGAAGGCTCAGAGAAATGTGTATAAATATGCGAAGGGATGAAGCAAAGAAGATGGAGCTGGGGTCTTCTCACTGATTTTTAGTGACAGAACAAAAGACAATGGGCACAAATTGAAATACAGGAAATTCCATTTAAACATTGATAGATCCCTGTGGAAAATCGACGGGAAACAAGCACACCCGATGATGTCCAGCAAGTCTCAGCTTTATTCGGTTACACATTGCACTTTTATGGTTACAATAATTAGCTTATGCATATTGCAAAAATTGAGTTCATAATTGGTTCAAGATAAAAGAACATCTCTGCCCATATTGGCACATACTCTGAATGCCTATGGCTTCTTCCCCCGAGCTTAGTTCCTCCTTCACATACTTTACTATCTCAAAGATATAACGTCTTTGTTACATCCACCACATTTCTCACGTCCTTACTGCTTGACCAATTTCATTGTATCAAGCTCATGGCCTTTGGCCACCAGCCATGATTCCACAAAACTCTCTACAGATCCCCACCATTTCTCATTGGGTGAGGTTGATCAAGAAGTGGAACAACTTGCCCATATAGGTTATGGAATCTCTACCCTTGGAAATATTGAAAACCTGACTGGACACAGTTCTGGGAACCTGCTGTAGGTGACCCTGCTTTGAGCAGGGAGGTTGGTGTAGGCCAACTAGAGGTACGTCCAGCTGTAGCCATTTGATAAGTCTGTGATTTCTCTCAAATAATCCCTTACTGTCAGACACAGCTAGTTTCCCCGCCCCCTCTTTCCTAGGCCCCTTTAAGCAGCAGAGGCTTGGGAAATCTTGTTGATGAAATGTCTGCTTACCTGAAGTCCAGGATCAGTGGTCTCTTTACTCACTCCCTGCAAGAAGTTCAACTCCATCATTTCATGGCTGCTACATTCCAGTGTCTTACAGACTTCAGCAAACTCCACATCTAATAACTCACAGCCTGCTCATTTTCACTGCTCTCCTGATCTCAGCCAATAACTGGGTAAGGAATAGCACATTGTCATATGAATTTGGTGAAAACAAGATGTTAAGAAGCATAAATCAGTGGACTGTGGGATCATGAACTTCTTCAGAGGCAATACTGGAATTGAACATGGTAGTATCTAATCTGAATAATATGTTTAAATGCTAACCAGGAATAGTATATTTTGAATTCATGTTTATAAATCCCCTGATATTATGGAAGTTTCAAGAATTATCATCATGCATGAGACTAGCTATAATTTAAAGAAATGATGACTTTCTCTCTTGCAAACTAACCACTTCACTTTTTTGCAGTGTTTATTATCTTGGATTTTCTAAGTTACAATTTAACACAGGTCACTTAAAGAAGTCAACATAAAATCCAAAGTGTTGCGTGGCTGCTGACTTCATACAACACTGAATCAGAGATCATCTTTATACTGAGGTAGTTTTGCCAAGTGAATGATCACCCTAAGAGAGATCACAGAACTGCCATGAAGCCATAAACTTTCCATTTCCCACAAAAGCCTCATCTATGTGGCTCCATTGCAGAAACTGTTTTTCCTGAATTTGTGTGTTTTTTTAAAAAATAATTTGTGTTGGTTGAAAAGACAGAGGTAAGACTATTTACTTCAAAACCTAAAGTAATCTTTTTATATTTTTGACATGTAAAGCACTGATGGAGGTTATACATTTTTGTTCTAGGGAACGGAGTGTGTCGTAATCATGTCCTCAAAGGTGTCTTGCTTAGTGAATGTAATTTACCCTCTGTGTATTTAATCCCAGTTTTTTTTGAGTAAAGGTCATCTGGCTCAGAGTTCCACAAAACAGGTTTTTTTGTCTAATGCACCAGGCGACTAATGGGGGGTTGTAAAAGCGACTCAACCTTGAGGCCCCGTCTCTGCAGAGACAACTTCTGGGGAGCTAACGGACAGTGCTGCATAATGCAACAAACCAGAATCTGAAACTTGTGTTGAGCCTTGAATTCCTTCAACAAACGATATGCCCTGAGTCCCAATCAAACCACTATTCAGCTGCCTAGCAGTAAGATAAAGGCAAGCCAGAGGGACCCCTTTTGGCTTCAATGGGCCCAGTCAATGCAAAGAGATGCAACAGATAGGGCATAAGATAAGGGGGAAAACTGCTAATGACAAACACGAAAGGTGGCATTGTCCACTAGGACACAGCGCTGCCCACTTTCACATACATCAGACATAAAACGCAATAAAGCCCCTCTAAATCAGTCTGAGAAGGAGGGACTTCTCCAACTCTGCGAGGAGACCCTTTCACCTTGGCCAGGATGCTGGCTGAGGTAAGGTACTGAGAACCCTTACCAGAGATATGGGTAAGTGAATATCTGATATGCTTTAAGTTTGTAGTCTCGGGTGATTGACTAACACATGTGTAGTACTTAGTGTGCTTGTGAGTTGCATTAATCTGTTGTGGTTATAACATTGAATCTTGTGAATTGCATGTGGGCAGTAACAGTGAGTACCGTGATTCTGCTGCAGGTGGTAATACAGCATTTCGTGAGGGTTGTGGTGGCATTTTGTGATCGTATTTCTAAACTGCAGTACTGCATTTCTCCGTTTTATACATAAACCCTGCAGTAGTGATGCATTGAATCTGCATGTCGGTTTAAAATAAATTATTATTCTTAATTTTTATTTTTAAAAAACCCTAAAGTTGAGTGCCTTTCCATCACACTTTGAAACACAATCAGCCAAGATTTCCATTTAATAAATATTTCGATGCTGCTGTTATTTTCAGAGGCAGAGCCAGTAGGTCTAGGCTTTTGTTGAAGATTTTCAGCTAAGGACAGGTAAACATTCTGTATTGTTGTGTGGATGTACGAAGAACATACTAACCTTCAAAACCAGAACAAATATTTTCCTTAGCTCTGTTTTTGTGTCACACTCTATTACGATTATATATTACACTGTGAATTGAATGCTGATTTCAAACAGTGTTAAGGGGTGACACAGTGAATGTCTTTTGACTAGTAGAACTTTTTTTTTGGATGGTAACATTTCAAATGAAAATTCATGTAAGTGTTTTTTTAGGGTTTTTTTTTGAAAGTGTAAGAAAACAAGTGTCTAAGTAGTCAGAAATATCAGGAAAGTCCACTATTGCTTACAAGAATCAAGGTGATGTTGGCATTGGATGTATAGATGTAATCTCTTCTTGCTGCATGGGAATTTTTATCTTTAACACAATTGTACACTGAAATTAGAATACACTTGACAGGTGTGTGAAATCAGATAGATCTTCAAGGAAGTGAATCATATTACATGGAAAACTTCTTTCATCTAAATATTTAAATAGCTTTTCTTACTGAGATGTAATTATTCAGCATCTTTGCTCAGTGACATTGAAATACATAACATCCTAGACGACACTAAGGTCTGACAAGGTGACATGGGGTTGTCTGCTGAGTCACCCTGGGCTTGAATTTCCAATGGTCCACAATATTATTCAGGGGATCTAGTGTTAAATGGCACTGCTAGGCATGTCCATAGAGCTTCACCCCTGATGGACAACAGGTAAGACAGGGAAAGACTTGTGTAGAAAGGACCAGAGGAGCCAATGATGACTTGGAAAGAAACACAGGAAACAAATATGTATTGTCCAGACAGTATAGGCAAAAGAGCATGCTGAGCAATTGTTTCCAAATTTCCTGTGAAGTGAAATATCAGGGGCAGGTTGTGCTTGTTCAGAAATACAGACTAAGAATAGAAGGGTTTGCCACTGTGGAGCTTTAAAGGCAGTTTCCAAAGTACAATTTATGCTATGAAAAAAAGGAAAAGTCTGTCTAAAAGGGAGATGTGAGGTAAAGGGCATCATCAGGATCATGAACCAAACCTTTATACACAGAATTAGGTCATCTCCTTTTCTGTTCAAACAATGAATCTAATTCACATTAAACTTCTATATCGTTATAGTTTTCTGTGTACGAAGTTCATTTTCCCCTCAGATGTGCGTCATGTATGTTGCCTTTACCAAAAGAACATTCCCATCTCCAAATGCAAACAATCTTTCTGAGTCTATACAATTTTATTATGAAGATCCTGCTTTACAAGAAAGCTTTTGTGAAAACTTGGCACTTTGGAATGCATGTAAACCAAAAGCCACACAGAATAGGGAGTCATCAAGAGCAGAGTCACCATTCAAGAAAAATGTGACTCAGAAGCATAGGATATTAAGAGACATTCCTTTATCAGTGTGAATTTGAACAGAGATTTCTCTCCATTTAGTTTTTACAAACCAGGGTGGCCTGGATCTATCTGCACATGGTATTTCTTATGTACTATATATAAAGTTCAGGACTAGACCAATTATAATGAGCAACAAGGACTTTTCTATACAAGAGTTAGCACATCCTGGACAAACTCTAAAATGGCCAATTTGATTTAGCTTATCTGAATTTACATTTCTTTTTTGGTAATTAATATTTTTTTCTTTAATTTGTTTATTTGGCAAGTCTACTTAAACTCAGTCAACATAAAAGACATAAACATATTGCTACAATTACTTTATATGCAGATATCCATCATCCTGTAGGCTATTCCTGTATTGAGTTTTCCATGGGCTTTGAAACACATTTTAATTATAAACTACCTAAAGCATGATGGGTTTATTATTATTTATACAGAAATATATGCTTTTGTGACTGTCCTGATTTTTGGCTGGGATGGAGATAATTTTCATAAAAAGTGGAGAGGCGACACAGCTGACCCAAACTGGCAAAAGGGATATTCCATACCATATGACATCGTGCTCAGTATATAAGGGGAGAGAGATGGATGGAAAGGAAGGATTAATGGTTGGGGACGGGTTGAGCATCAACTTCTGGGTGGTGAGCAAATTGCATTGCGTGTCACCCTTTTTGTATATTCTTTTATTAGCATTGTTGTTATTTCCCTCTCCCTTTGCTGTCCCATGAGTTTTACCTTTTTCTTCTGATTGTCCTCCCCAACCCACTGGGATAAGGAGTGGGTGATAGACCGTGTGGTACTTATTTGCCGGCTGGGGCTAGACCACAACATTGTTTTAAGTACATAACCATAGCAAAATGGAATGTCTATCACTTTCCAGCTTTCCTTGCTCAGCTGTAACATTCACTTTGAAATGCATTGTCTTTTTAAATAATTATGAGGGACTCCTGGAAGAATATGCAGGAACATTTTTAAAAATTCCAAAACTGATTTCCATATTGAAAGCATGTATATTAAATTAAAAAGCAATAAAACCATTTGTATTTATAGTATATTGAATTTGGGGCCACGGTACAGCCTTCTGTCTGACATTCCTTCCAGGTCATAAATGCAACAGTCCACTTCAGATGAATAAAGAGAAATCCAGATTTTAACCATTTTAAATTCGGATTTCTGGAAATGAAGGATAGGGTTGAGGAGATTAAATGAGTTTTACAAAATTAAAAAAACCCAACAAACAAACAAAACCTACAAACAAACTAACAAACTTCCTCCCAGGGTTTTCCTGTTATTATTTTAGGGAAATGAAAACTTTTATTCAGTTGTCACTAATTTTCAGCTAAACATTTTGAATTCTTTGGCTTGTACTTGTTGGTTTTACTGAACTCTAGAGAAAATCATAACATTTTTATATATTTTTGCTGATGTAGAGTGGCTTCAGTGTTTCATCAGCAATAACATCAATGCCAGCAGCCTGGATTTTGCAGCTGGCACTCCCTGTTCCTTTAACCGTGGCCCACTGAGCAGCACACATCTAAAGCCCTCTGTGACATTGCCACAAATGGCATTCTCAGGCAGCCATTCATCATGTGGGATATATCTTCACTGGACTACTCAGAGAGTCAGCGAGTGCTCACATCAATGCTTGCTCTTTAGGGTTTGCTTGTGCATTTGGTTAGATTTCAGTTGCTCATATATGCAACTACCTCGGACATGCTGTAACTGTGGGGTTTTTTTAGCATGAAGTTGAAGAGCCTCTGAGATGTACTGGTCTTTCCTAGCACAAGTAATTTTATCCTATGTATTTTCATAATGGAACTTTCCAAATAAGTTGTAATGTTCTTTTAGAGCATGTAGGAATGTCATAAAATATTCAGCAGATTCATCCTCTTCTTGGAAATTGTACAGAACTTGTATCTCTCAGAAATGAAACCTCAAGAAAGGGTAAAATGTTTATGAAATTTACTGATCTGACATGATTTTGTTCTTTCATTCAGGACAATATTATTTCATCAGCTTGTGGCTCTGGTGCTTAAATCTGATCTCCTCCTTGATGCAGTTTTATAAGTAAATCATTTAAGGAATGAAATCTGGTAGGAAGAAAACTCAAGCATGTTCTGATGAATTCTGTCAAGGATGTCATTACAGTCCTGGAACAATCTCCAAGTAATCTTTCACTACTGAAAAACAAATCCCTGTTGGCAAGACTGCTCAAAGTGGGCAGGCCCTGCATCCTCACATTAAATCAGAAGGCTCTGTCTGAGCATCCTCTGTCTGGATCTTCATACTTGTTTTCCATACATCGGCTATAGATTAATGTAAAACAGTTACTTTGTGGGATGTTGCATATGATTTTCATAGAAAGGTATTGTCTTAGCTAAGTGACTTTACTTTCTTCTCATGGAGCAGAAAGGTCAGAATGGCTTACCAACTTAATTGATAGGATGAAACAATATACAAGGAACCAAGGGACTTGTATTTCCTTCTTGGGTCAGCCATCGATCTGCTAGGTAGTAGAAAAGCAGTTTTCTCTAGTCTCTTTGTTTTCTTCCTGTTTTCTTTTTTTCCTCTTCTGTACTGTTTCTGGTCTAAAAGAGCCTTGAGGAAGACTTAGTCTGTCTTTTGTTTCTTCTAGTAGTTTTTTCACTAGAAAAAAAGAAGCAAATTTAAAGCAGAGACAAGATTGGTCCTCATAGATTCTTTGAAATACCAAAGATTTTTTTTTGGCCTGGATTATTTTAATTCAGGGCTGCAGTTCACACAAATATTTTTAAAAGAAGAGGAAATAAACAGCAAAAAACCAACAGTAAACATAAAAAGTAGTTCTCGCCACCTTTAAAGTTTTCTCTAATTAGAAAATTTATGATAGATTTTTAAAAACAGTAACAGCTCCTTTTACTTCGTATATTGGGATTTTTAAGGTATATTCAGAAATTTTCCTTTACAATACCAGTTTCCCATTGATAACTTATAATTCTCTGAGATATTCTATCACATAAACCATCCTGTCCTGTCCTCTAGAAAATAAATGATTTGCTAGAGTAGGACAAGAAGCTTGCTTTGATTTCAAATAAGATGCAGAAGAGAAAACTGTGTTCCTGTAATATCTAACAGGTTACAATAAATCACTATCAGCACCATCATCTTCAGCAACAATTCTACGGGAAAAATAAAATCAAGAAGGATTTTACTGTGTTTTTTCATATCTTCCTAACTAGAGACACAGGACAAGCTGCATAGTCCTCTATAAATCAATGGTGATACATGAATTATAAATGATAGATGGGTGCCTTAGTGCAAGGTCATAGCAAAGTCGTCAGGCAAAATGCAAGATTATAATCATGGAGTAGCTGTCCTGTGTCAGGGTATACTTGCAACTCAACCTTACTATTGGTCATAAAAGTATATAGGAAATATAAAAATAGTATTTTGAATGTAATTCCTAGTTGTTTCATCAGAATTCCCTATATGATTCTTCTGCTACTGCTACAGACAAGGAAGTGAGTTCATGCAGTGTACAGACCACAATATTTTCTTTTGAAATGCAAATACTTGGTGATGAGGAAGACCAGAGACAAAATTTACCTGTTGTATGAATCTTACGGCTCATATAATGTCTAAGGAGGGACAGATCACTTTTTTTCACCTTTTAGCTTAATTTCTTATGAACTTAACTGCCATGCACCATTTTAGGTACTTGGCCCTGGTAGAACTTGAATGTAATTAGGCTCCCAAAACCACAATAAACCAGATCCTCTTAATCCAGAGACAACTTGAGACAGGTCTTCATGGAACAAATACACTTTAGGCATAAACAGAAGTTCCAGGTCATGCACATCTCTCTAAAATTTTGCACACACCAACATATTTCATGTACCTCCTTAGACACATACTTGTCCCCCTGTTCTGTCAGTAACAGGGTCAGAATCTCAAAATCAGACATGCTCTGGTGTGGGACTTCAGTGGAAATACAAATCCAATTTCTAGAAATGGGAGGGTGGTTAAAAAGTAGCTTTCAAATCCTAAAACTAGATGCATAGCTGTGTCTGTCAAATGTTAGCACTTAAAGATATCTTCATGGATTTAGTGAATTTTTAGAGTGCACAATCTTTTCTTTCAACCTTTCATATACTGCAGACTTAATATATCTGTGTAATGTATATGACAAACACTTCATTCCTTGCAAAAAAATTTTGCAGGAAGAAATTTTCTTTCTACAGCAAAGCCTGCAGGCAAGGAAATTTGAAAATAGCATCTTCAGGCGTGATGGCCAGTGAAATACTTGCCATGCCAGCAATGAAAGGAAAACCATAGGCTTTGTGAAGAGAAGTGGTAATGGAAGTTCACAAAGGAAACTGATGTCCAGACAAATTTCATTCAGCAGCTTTCCTGTCAGTGTGGGGTTGATGTCAGCTTGCAAATTCAAGAAAATAAAAACCAGGAACATATGCCAAATCCTGCAGCCCTGACTGCCAGAAGCACTGATGTCAGCAGCTCTTCCTCAGAGGCCTCTGAGCCTGTGGCAACTGACTGATTCTTCTGGAACAAGATCATTGCAATGAAGTTCCTCCCTGTCACTTCTGAGATGTTGAAATTGGAAGAAACAAATTCACCCAAAAAACCATGTATGGGGCTCAGTGGTCTACTGCAATGGTCTACCTTTGATTTTTTAAAAATATATAACATTTCAAACACATCACCTATTTTTTTTGTCATACCATTGGAGCAAGGACAAGAGCAGTGACAGCACTAAATCAGTCCTAAGCAAATGTGGGTGCACCCCAAAACTGGAATATCAGTAAATCCTTCAGCATGTGGAATCTCTCCAGCAGAACTCTCAGTACAAACAGGCTTCATACTGTGTTATTTTTGGCTTGGAAACAATTTCAACCTCAGGAAAACAAAGAAACAAATAAAATCCACCCCCTCTCCCCAATACCAATAAGGCTGGCTGAATTTTAAATGGCTAGGGAGTAAATAAATTAAGCATCCAATCAAGGAATTCTGTTTGATCCCAAACTACCAGTGAATTAACTTTTGCCTTGGCAGTTATTTCAGTGAAATAATAATAATAACAACAGTATTATGTTATCTGCTGCCTCTCTTTTGCACTTTCCTTTCCTTCTTGTTCCCCAGATTTTCCATAATTCCCTAGCTTTGGCACTCCTTTTAGTTACTGCCATCTTCTGCTCATGTATTTGTCATAAAATACATGAACCACCCCTCTTGCACAGTAGCCTGCAGCCAGCCCTTTTGCACAGTTGCAGTGCCTGTAGAAAGAAGTTATATATTTTCCATTTGTCATTTCTACTAGAGGGTGCTGAGGGTTACAATCTTGCTAAAGCTCACGAGCCATAAAGAAATAAAGTCATATTTAATTTATATTTTTCCAAGATGCTTTGATTTTGGAATCACAGAAATTCTGGGAATCGCTCACAGAGTTGCTGAGTAATAGTTGTGGCACCTCTGAAATCCTACAGTGTAGCAGTAGGCAACTTCTGTAAGAGCCAGTGCTGCCAGGGGTAATACCTGCTCTGCCTGATTTAGATCAAGACTGAAGTCTGCTACCACAGTAAATTCAGCTGATTCGGAGAAAGTGTTGAACTTTCTTGACCTATGTGGGAGCCTATTGTGTGTTGGGTTTTGGTTTGATTTGGTTTGATTTTTTTTTCCTAGGGAAATTAGTCTCTCATTCTGTTTTGCATAAACATGAATTCCAAGTTCATCCTGAGCATGCTTACAGGTGATCAGCAAAGGACTACCACAGGCTCGACAACACTTCAGGAAGAAAAATAACTGTTGGAAAATTAACTGCAGCTTTTTGGTTCCGTAATGAACTTTCATGTTTTTCCAATATCACATTTTCCTCTCTTTTCTGTGTTGAGGGTGCACATTACCCACATTACATCTCCATCAAGGTAAAAGTTCTGGGATCACTGAGGGATCCTGACACAAGGGTCTGGAACTGGGGTGAGACCAAGGATTAGGCAGACTGACTAATCAGGTCAAGGCCTGCACAGCAATAGCAGAACTGGACTTAGGTGATGTTAGTACATTCTTGCATCCCTTTCACAGAATCACAGAATCACAGAATCACAGAATCGTAGGGCTTGGAAGGGACCTCAAGAGATCATTGGGTCCAACCTCCCTGCCAAAGCAGGCTCCCTAGCTCATATTGCACAGATAAGCGTCCAGACGAGTCTTGAATATCTCCAGAGAAGGAGACTCCACCACCTCCCTGGGCAGCCTGTCCCAGGGCTCTGTCACCCTCACTGTGTAAAAGTTCTTCCGCATGTTGGTGCGGAACTTCCTGTGCTCCAGTTTACAGCCATTGCCCCTTGTCCTATCTCCACAGACCACTGAAAAGGGGTTGGCCAATTCCCCCTGCATCCCATACTTAAGATATTTATAAACATTAATTAGGTCCCCCCTCAGTCTTCTTTTCTCCAGGCTGAACAGCCCCAGCTCACTCAGCCTTTCCTCATACGGGAGATGTTCCAGGCCCTTAATCATCTTCATAGCCCTTCTCTGGATTCTCTCAAGGAGATCCCTGTCTTTTTTATACCAGGGAGACCAGAACTGGACACAATACTCCAGGTGGGGCCTGACCAGGGCAGAGTAGAGGGGGAGGATCACCTCCTTCGACCTGCTGGCCACACTCTTCCTGATGCATCCCAGGATCCCATTGGCCCTCTTAGCCACCAGGGCACACTGCTGGCTCATGGCCAACTTGTCATCAACCAGGACCCCCAGGTCCTTCTCTGCAGAGCTCCTCTCCAGCAGGTCATCCCCCAGCCTGTACTGATACAGACGGTTATTCCTCCCCAGGTGCAAGACTTTACACTTGCTTTTATTAAACCTCATCTGGTTTCTCCCTGCCCAGCTTTCCAGCCTGTCCAGGTCTTGCTGGATGGCAGCGCAGTGTTCCTGCGTGTCAGCCACCCCTCCCAGCTTTGTATCATCGGCACTTGCTGAGGGTGGATGCTATTCCCTCATCAAGGTCGTCGATGAAGATATTAAACAGGACTGGACCCAACACTGAGCCCTGGGCAACACTGCTAGTCACAGGCCTCCAGTCAGATTTTGTTCCACTGATCACGACCCTCTGAGCCCGGTCCGACAGCCAGTTCTCAACCCACCTCACTGTCCACTCATCTATCCCATGCTCTCTCAGCTTTTTCTATCAGTATGTCATGGGAGACAGTATCGAAAGCCTTGCTGAAGTCAAGGTAGATGACATCCACTGCTCTCCCTCCATCCACCCAGCCGGTGATGAGATCATAGAAGGCTATGAGATTGGTCCAGCACGATCTCCCCTTGGTGAATCCATGCTGACTACTCCTCATGACCTTCTTGTCTTCCAGTTGCTTGGTAATGGCATCCAGAACAAGCTGTTCCATCACCTTTCCAGGGACAGAAGTGAGGCTGACTGGCCTATAATTGTTAGGTTCCTCCCTCTTGCCCTTTTTGAAGACTGGAGTGATATTGGCTATCCTCCAATCCTCAGGAACTTCTCCTGTTCTCCAAGAGCTGTCGAAGATGATAGCAAGCGGCTCTGATGTATGTTTCTTCTTGATGTATGTTCTCCGATGTATGTTTCTTCTTGATGTATGTCAAAACTGACTTTTTCCCATAAGTGTTAGCAAATAAAGCCTGTAGTCTGACACAAAGTTCCCAAACATGTTACTTCAAAGGCAGCTATCACAGGGAAAATCCTCCTAACTGTGTAACTGCTCACCCTTCCCTTCTTGAAGTCTAATTCTGTCAGAGGTAAGCATATAATTAGTGTTTATTTAACTTATTTTGTTGTCCCTATGGTATGCTATTCCAGAAGAACAACTTTCTTCTTCACATAATTACTGAAAGGAAGGGAAATTATAATCAGATTGAAAAAAAATGCCTATAATTTCCCCTTTCCCCAACCAGAAAGCAGAAGAAAATAGAAGAATTGAACATAGCTGTTATAGTTAGTGCTAATTACTTGAAACAAAACAAAACCCAAAAAAGGTAAGAAAGCTTTTCCTGTTTTTTGGATGCAAAAAGGGATGGTGAAATTGCTTTAGTGGAAACAAGAGCAAAAGGAAACAGTCATTCTCCTTCATTCTTCCCATCATTAATCTGATTTTATCACTGAGCAAATTTAAGCCTGAGAACTTTATCCACTTGTGCTCAGCTACAAAGAATCACACTGGAAAGTTATAAGAGAATATCTCTGCTAGTTTCGATTCTAAGGAATGGCTGATATATTTTTGTTGAAACATTTAGTCAAAAGGAAAAAAAAAGGATAAAGAACAAAGAAAATCAGCCTCTGGCAAAAAAAAAAGAAAAGAAAAAAATAGAAGGCAGACTAGAAAAGTAAACACAAAGAAATAAAACTCAACAAAAGCTGTACAATCTCAGCTAAAGATACTGCTAGTAGCCACAGAGATGTTGGAATAGGTTAGGTATGCATGTGCATATTTATATTTGACTAAGATTCCTGAATCTATTATTGACTTACTGTCATTACTGCTTTCATGCAGATTATACTTCAGAACTGCTCAGAAGATAAAAATTAGCCCTTCTAAGAAATTATTTGGAAAGAAAACAGAACTTTTAAGAAGAAGGAAAATATTTTTTTAATTACAAATCCTTTTAATTCCTGTTAAAATGTCTTTCTAAAACCTTATATCATTGTCAGTTGCAATCACTTTTAAGATAGCTAGAATTTCGGAAAGAGCCAGCCATTTTTTCTTGCATTTTGGAAAGGCAGAGAATATATAAAGAATAGAAAAATAGACAAAAGTTGAAGACTGTCTTTGTAGAGGTTGCTTTATAAATCCCTTTGTTTTCTCCTGAAAAGTAGACTGTAGGCTATTCAACTTTAAATAATAATTTCAGAGAAAGTTGTGAAAAAGTAGTAACTCTGTAAATCTTCATGAAACATGAGCATTAAGCACTAAAGAATGCATTGTGTTGTGATGAGAAAAAGGATGAAGCTGGATGACGTCAGACTGGCAGTCTAGTAACAGGCTTTTGTGTTTGTGAGGTTTGTGTGTGAGGGACTGAGGTAGACAATCTGTTACAGCAACAGGCATGTGGTGGGTATATGAGAGGAAAAAGACTCTTCCCTTAAGATTCCCTTTTGTGCCTGAATTATCAGAAAAACTGAAATTAGACGTCCCATTCCCCTCACAGTAATGATGTCACATATGCAGTGCCCTTTCCCAGAGAGTTCCTCATCCCAGTGCAAGGATGAGGTGAACCCTAGGACTAACTTCAGCACAATATGCATTAAACTTGCAAGGTCCCTCAGTGGCAGCTTGGGAGGGGTCATCTCACTGTAGTCCCATCCACAGATTGGACAATTTAGGCTGTAAGTGGCTCATCCTCAAGTTCCTGCTTTACTTCTGGTTGCTGATGCCCTCAACTCTCTCTCTTTGAGGACATCATTCAGGCAGAATGGGTTCCAAAAAATCTTCCTATCCTACCTTTCTTTTTGAATGAGAGACAGAAAAGAAATCACCGCCTCCTACCACTTCTTTCTAACAGGTTCCATGCTGAGGAGCTTTGTACTGTTATACTAGCTGGAAAAATAAAAAATATCCTACAGAGGCCCTTCTTCACCCTGCCCACCAACAAAAGGAACTGAATAGCAGCTAACAAAGCACAAGGACTGTGCCCAAAATGAGAGTGCTTTCATAATGGGAAATATTTTTGAGTCAGGATATGATTTCTAGTTCCCTTTTCTGAAAAAAATAAATTAGTCTTCAGAATATAAAGAAAGCAGATAATAGGGACCAATTAAATAGCCTTATTAATCCATAAATATTCACTTTATTGGTTTCCTGAAGGGCAAACACACAACTGAAAGTAGAGTCCAGCCAACATGACCTCCTGCCCCTGCACTCCTTGTTCCATATATGTTAATTTTTATATAGTCTTCTTTCAGATGGATCTATTACTAAGTTCTGGAATGATTACAACACTGGCATAAACTGTAAATATCTGTCGCTACCTTTTCTCTTGTTTATTTATTACACAAATTATTCTTAAAATAACAGAAAACAATCATGAATTCAATTTGTTAAAGAAAACAAGACCATTGGGGAAGAAAATACCAAACCAAGTAACAACCAACCTGCCCCATTCCAACCTAACCATTCCGATTCTTGAGTTTCTTTCCCCCATCTTTAAATTATATTTGAGTTATAATGTGTATTTGACAGGCTGGATCTTTTCAGACAACATCTGAGGAAAAAAAAAGTTAATTAGGCTAAGACTGGAAATGCTGAGTTCCATAAAAATCCAATATAAAATCTGGCAGCTTTGTAAACACACTGAGATATTTTAGCTTTATAAGAAATAGTGCAAATTGAGGCAATAATTAAAGATTATTCAGGGCATTCTAACCCCCAAAGAACTGTGTGTTGATCACTTTTCTTAAGGCAAAATGGCTAATCAAAGGAAGTAATATAGAGTAAAGGTAGGTGCATTAAGTGAAATGTGGAAATCTATGGTTTCTTTCATACATGCAATTTTTTTCCTCTAGAGATAATTATCTGCATGAATAAAAGTATAGTGCAGTCAGGACTGCCTCCTATTCTCTATTAACTTACAATTTCTTTCTGGGAAAACTTTTTCAGTGGCTTTATTCAATTTATGAATAATTAGTTCCCCTCAAAAAGTATTTCCAATAAAAATAACAAAGACCTAATTAATCTTTATAAATATCTTAAGTATGGGATGCAGGGGGAATTGGCCAACCCCTTTTCAGTGGTCTGTGGAGACAGGACAGGGGGCAATGGCTGTAAACTGGAGCACAGGAAGTTCCGCACCAACATGCGGAAGAACTTTTACACAGTGAGGGTGACAGAGCCCTGGGACAGGCTGCCCAGGGAGGTGGTGGAGTCTCCTTCTCTGGAGATATTCAAGACTCGTCTGGACGCCTATCTGTGCAACATGTGCTAGGGAGCCTTTTTTGGCAGGGGGGTTGGACCTGATGATCTCTCGAGGTCCCTTCCAACCCCTATGATTCTGTGATTCTGTGAAACCAGATTCACAAATTTCAGTAAAACTCCACCAGTACAATATAGAGTATAAAAATTTTCTGCTATCACAGAAAATCACACATTAGAATAATTAAGCATAAATCAAGATACTCCCTTGCTGATTAAATCTGGAAAGCTCCTCATAAGAAAGCACACTGGAGAAACAGATGCTAATAATCCATTAAACCTAACAAACCCACCTGATCTCTGCTGACTTTAAATTCAGTTATTTTAAAAGTAATGTCTAACTGCAATCAGTTAAATAAATAAAGTTGAAAAGTAAGTTGTATTTAAGGAGTTTGCTTATTCAGTTACATCTGCCACCATCCCTAAAAGTTGCAAAACTTGTGGTGTTTATTGTTCCACCTTCTTTATAGATTCTGTCTCTGATGTTTTTCCCTAAAATTGCCTTGTCAAGTTAATTCTTAAAGCTAAGATCTAGGTGGGATACACTGGCATCAAATGTGAAGATACTTGAGACATACAAAGAAATTACTGAAATAAAAGGTTAACCATGACTAAATGCTAGTAGCCCGACTTCTATATAGATCTACTAATTTCCACAGACTTGCCTACTGTGTTATCCTCTAAAATCACACTAAACAGATCTTCTTTGGGATGACGGCTGGAGATACAGAAATAAAAGTTGGTCACAGCTGCTTCCATAGAAACCCCATCTGCTATTCCACCAGTGTGTCATATTGCTGCTGAGCCTTCTGTAACACTTCATTTGTGCCTGTACTGGTAAACTGAAGAGGGTCAGGGCTCTCCAGAGGGAGAATTTGTCCACATTATCTATGGGGAGCAATCCTGGGCCTGTACTAGCTCCTGAGCTGATTCTGAGCATTTCACCAAGATACTGTGTTTTTTCACAGGCTAAAACACTGTCAGGAATTGTGGTAACAGTTGAGTGGTATGGAAAAATGTGCTTAGGTCTGCACCCTGATCCTGCTTAATTTATTGGTGTACTCATAAACTTAGTGCCTCAGACTCAGGCTCAAACCTGTTTTACTGGATACAGAATGCCCAAAATAAAACACAGAACAATAAAAAACAACTAACCAAACAAACCATTCTCAAGTCTAATAAACTATAAATAGAAATCCTGGAAATGTCATACATGTAAATAAAAATTAACCTGAAGCCCAGGAATTAGATTATTATCCCAAAGTTATCTGAAGTACTATAAAGATATCAAAGAAATTAAGCCCAGTAAAGATATTCTGCCTCACTGCATGAGAATACAGTGAACTACTGACTTACAAAGATATGGTTTTCTGGTAACATCATTGGCTTTTTGGTCTACAAAATATAAATGCAATTGTAGCCTATCCACACATTTCTACAAATATTTCAAGTGTTCTAAGAGACAACATCCTAACAGTGATTACTGCTAGATTTTGGACATAATTTAAGTATCCATCTCTTTAAAAATGGACTAAAGCCATATGCTAACAGAAAAGGAATCCTAAATGCAAACAAAATTAATCACTATGAGGTTATGGAGAGGCAAACAAAAGGAGACACGAATCAAAGTGTATTCAACTGACAACTTCTCTGTGTTTGTGATAACTGGCAGAAAATGAACAGGACAAATACTTTTTTATTGGTGCAGAATGCAAAGCAGCACTACAGATTTACCTCATGAAACAATACTGAGATTTCTGAATGGACATCAGTTCATAAGAAACAAATAAGAATAAGAGAATCTTAAAATTATTGATAAAACCTGTTGACCTGGTAGCCTGAGATATGATCTAGCAAATGAAATCTGAAAAAAGAATTTTAAGATCCTCCATCTCCTACAGAATGAGACCACTCGGAGAGGGTTAGCACCCTCTCCAATCTTTTAGAAGGTTTTCACTATTCTCAGTAGGTGAGAAGAGCTTTGCTATGAAGAGCAGGGAACCACCAGATAGGACAGGAAAACACCACATCGTATCAAATTGCTTGGAGCATCCATACTGAAAGTACTTCAAGAAAGAAAACGTAAATCAGTAAAGCAGGTCTCCCAGTTTTATGTGTGCCACAAAGAGCAGTGGCAGCATTCCTGTAGATAAAAATTACTTTCGTAGCATGCTAGTGAATAAGGGGAAATTTCAATAACTGAACCGCAACATTGGACAAAAACATAGAATAAGAAATGGTGAGTGCATGTTTCCACCTTCTAAGCCCTGTAAAACCATTATGTTCTTAAAGATATAGCCTGTTTGCTTGCTAAAAATACCTCATTCTCCAAAAATGCTTCTAACAATACTTACCAGTTCAGACAGAAAACAAGATTAGCCACATTCACTGTCCAGTGCACAAAGAGCTTCCCTGTCTCTCCAGAGAAATGAAAACCAAATGAAGATACTGAGTTGGCAGATTCCTAATTGACAGGATGTGTTTTATGGTATAGAAGCTCTTACCACTGCAATCACGTAAAGGAAAGTCTATTTTGTACCACACCCGTAATGAAGGTTTATCACAGACAGAAGAACACAGAAAGAATGTGATATAGGGACTCTTGTACATTTCTGAATGAAAGCTCAATTATAACACTGTAGTGTGTTGGCCATGGCTGGAGGCCACATGCCCACCAAAGCCGCCCTATCAGTCCCCTCCTCAGCTGGACAGAGGAGAACATACATAATAAGAGGCTTGCAGGTCAAGATAAGACAGGGAGAGATCATTCAATAATTAACATCACGGGCAAAAGAGACTCAAGGCATCTAATTTATTAGCCAGTGAAAACAGAGTAGAATAATGATAAATAAAATCAAATCTTAAAACACCTCCCCCCGCCCCCCTTCTTCCCAGGCTCAACTTTATTCCTGAATTCTCTCCCTCCTCACCCCAGCAGCTCAGGAGGACAAGGAATGGGGGTTGGGGTCAGTTCATCACACATTGTCTCTGCCTCTTCTTCCTCTTCAAGGGAGGACTCCTCACACTCTTCCCCTACCAGAGAATGGTGTCCCTTTCACAGGAGACAGTTCTCCATGAACTTCTCCAACATTAATCCTTGTCATGGCGGCTTCAGTTCTTCATGAACTGCTCCAGCATGGTCCACCACAGAGTCACAAATCTGCACTGGCTTGGGCTTCTGTCTCCACAGGCTGCAGGTCCTTCTAGGAGTTTAGTACAGTGCAGGCTTCCCACTGGGTCACAGCCTCCTGATCCAGCATGGGGTTTTCCAGGGACTGCAGGTGGGGTCTCTGCTCTCCTCCATCTTCCATGGGCTGCAGGGGACAATCTGCCTCACCATGGACTTCATGGCCTGCAGGGGAATCTCTTCCTGTGCCTGGAGCACCTCTTCCCCGCTTCTTCACTGACCTTGGTGTCTGCAAAGTTTCTCGCATCTTCTCACACCTTTCTTTGCTGTCAAAAAGTGGCTGCCAAAACAAGTACAAAGAAATCAGATTTTAGAAACTCAGTACTGCCAGTGGCCATTTCAGATCCAAAAAAAGATAAATATCTAGAGCCAGCCAGCTATGTTACTAAAGGTAGGGAAGGGGTAATTTCACTACAGTTCCAACAAAAGGTATCCTATGGGCCAAACCAGACTTAAATACTTTTATTTTATTTCCACATGTAGAATAGCTCACAATAACTGTTTAGTTTCAAAAATCTATCTCTAGATTTCATTATGAAAGTATCTTTTACTTGAGGGTGACAGAGCACTGGAATAGGCTGCCCAGGGAGGTGGTGGAGTCTCCTTCTCTGGAGATATTCAAGACCCGTCTGGATGCCTATCTGTGCAATATGAGCTAGGGAGCCTGCTTTGGCAGGAGGGTTGGACCCGATGATCTCTCGAGGTCCCTTCCAACCCCTACAATTCTGTGATTCTGTGATTCTGTGACTTTTTGCATCCTCTCTTTAAGCTACAATCACAATTTTGTAATTGAAATATTTTCATAAAGTAAACTCCCAAATTAATCTAGCAAACTCCAGTTTTATGAAAACATAAGTAGGAATACGCTGAAGAATATCCTGCACAGATTACAATAACATTAACCATCAATCTGTAACAGTTACAATGCTGGTAATTCCTGTAGGGGAATTCAGGAGACACTTGCAGACTACTTCTTAGGACAGGTAATAGGCAGCCTTACCAGAAAGGGTGTAATACTATACCCATGGTCATCAATTCAAGTGAGCTAATTCTTGATGTCAAGGTTGAAGGCAGCCTAGGGTGCAGCAATCAGGCACTCACCGAATTTGCAGATCTGACACAAAACTGGGAGGTGTGGCTGACACACCAGAGGGCTGTGCTGCCATTCAGCAAGACTTAGACTAGCTGGAGAGTTGGGCTGAGACAAGTTTAATGAGGGTCTTGCATTTAAGGAAGAACAACCCCAGGTACCATCATAGGTTGGGGACTGGCCTGCTGG
The DNA here is from genome assembly GCA_020800305.1 of Porphyrio hochstetteri. NCBI lineage: Eukaryota > Metazoa > Chordata > Aves > Gruiformes > Rallidae > Porphyrio > Porphyrio hochstetteri. The sequence continues at coordinate 205,681,355 of CM036905.1, read as the reverse complement.
AGAGCAGCATAGGTGAGAGAGACCTGAGGGTCCTGGTGGACAGCAGGATGACCATGAGCCAGCAATGTGCCTTCCTGGCTAAGAAACCCAATGGCATCCTGGGGTGTATTAGAAGGAGTGTGGTTAGTAGATCAAGATCGGTCCTTCTCCCCCTCTACTCTGCCCTGGTGAGACTGCACCTGGAATATTGTGCACAGTTCTGGGCCCCTCAGTTCAAGAAGGACATAGAACTCCTTGAAAGAGTCCAGTGCAGGGCCACCGAGATGATGAAGGGAGTAGAACATCTTCCTTATGAGGAAAGGACTCCATGTCATCATGCTCAGCATGTAAAGGGCTAGGAGAAGAGGAAGAGAGGGAGGGATGTTCAGAATTATGGTGTTTGTCTTCCCAAGTCACAATTACATGTGACAGAGCCCTGCTTTCCTGGAGATGGCTGAACACCTGCCTGCCGATGTAAAGTGGTGAATGAATTCCTAATCTCCATTTGCTTGGATGTGTGGCTTTTGCTTTACTTATTAAACTGTCCTTATCTCAACACACGAGTTTTCTGTTTTACTCTTCTAATTTTTTCCTCCGTTGTGGCGCCTATTTGCCAGCTGGGATTAAACCACAACACAGAGGCAGTAGAATTTTCTTTCCATAGGGTAAACTTCAATTCTGTGGCTCCATAAATGTGTGCAGAGTTATCAGTCTTTTTCTTTCAGTGTCTCTTCTACAGACCAGATCATTATCCTTGTGTTCATGCTATTGTCAGTGCCAGTTCTCCCACACAAATTTTGCTCTGTAGCCATTTACCATCACCTTCATAAACCTTGACATGGCTCACATACTTATTTAGACATCTATTAGCCTTTTCCTCCCTTAGATCTTTTATTGTTCTCCCTGAGCTGCTACTGTTCTGCAACCACTAAAACTCCCTCTTTAATTTTCCTGTCCTTACTCCTGATGGTTAAAGCTCTGATCTCCACATTGCCGATTGTCCGTACCTTTCTTACAGATCTCCCAGATCTCTGTCAGGTCATTTCCTCTGACAACCCACTTTTCAGACTGTCATTATTCTTCTCTGAAAATTCCTACTCCTCATCTTTTTCTCAAATTCTTGCACTCATCTCCTCTCAGTTGTGTGACATACTGTCCCATATGACTTTGCAATAAATAGTTCACATCTCTTTAGTGTCCCTCTACGTGCTGTCCCAATCCTCTTTTAGTTCCTTCTTGTAACTCCTATTTGACGACCTACTACCAGATCATTCTTCCCTTTGCAATCACTTATCCCTTTCCCTTCTCCCAGCACCTCATGATCTGAATGACTTCGCCTGTTTTCAGTTTCTAAACGGAGACACAGCCATGACTACAGAAAACCTTATGCTGTAATGGACAATACCGGAAATGATGCTCATCCTTATCTTTGTTACTGATATTAGACCTCCAGAAATACTAAAGATGCTTTAATTCAAGCAACTTCAGCCACAAAATGATCGCATAAATATTGTCTCAACTGCATTCTTCTAAGGACTCTCCACTATGGTATTTCATCCTTCCCTAGCTTATCCTCCCAGTCCTTGATTGCCTGCACTTCTTGATGTATTAAGTTTGAGCATAAAGAAGCAGAGTAGTAGAATGTATCTGTTCCTCTTTGCTGACCTGTCTACACATAGCAGAATCACCACAAGAAAACTTTCTTAGAGGATATCCTTTCACACACTGAGTGGCTGCTGGAAGAAGTGGGGTATTGTGACAAAGCACTGCCTGTAGTTGTTTCAATCTTAATCAATACAGGGTGAATCAGCAGAGATTGCAACTAAATCCAAATAAATATATATGATGACATTAATCAGGAGAAAATGAACTGGAAGCCGTACCGAGCCCACTCCCCCAAAATAAGAAAAAACCCAAAAGCTCAGCAATTTCTTGGCCAGAACTCATGAAGTGTTGACCTTGAAACCACTGCCTCTGGTTCCTCTGACAAGCAGATGCTGTTTTGTAATTTTTCCTGCACTACAGTGTTTTTTCTCCTGGTTTCTGGCTGATGCATAAGCAGTGGCATCAGAAGGTCAAAGGTCCAAACAGCATCTGCAGACGCAAGCCATGCATCGTAAGCGTTGTACTTCTAAGAAGGCAGAGGTTGGTGAATCTTACACAATCCATACACCTCAGCTAGTTCTAAAGTTCAATGTACCTCATTTGTTTAGTGATCATCTTATCATGTATACTGCAAATGCACTATTAGATCTAGCTACGATATGCTATCTCAATCTCCTCATTCTCAAAATAGATGTGGAAGCCAGTTCAGAAAAAGTGACACAGACATTCAGAGGCTTTTGCTTTTCTCCTGAATGTATACAATTGTACATACAGAAGTTCCCATGAAAACCAAGAGAATTTTTTCATGTAAACATTGTTATAATTTTGTTCTCTTTATTTTTTAATTTCCTGGACTGCTTTTTTCCTCTCCATTTTGTACTTAAACTGTATGCAATGCTTAGCTGTCACTGTCTATTGCAGATGAAAAAGGACATGCTGTCCCTTGACACAGTAGGTAGGTGCTTCAAGGTGACCAGCTTGCAGCTTCTCCCTCTACCTCCGAATGCCAATGACTTCTGTGTCCCTTGGCTTCATATCAGCTCATTTTACTGCTTAACAGTCATTCCCCTGTCTCAAATCACAATCCTAATCCCCAAAATTCCCACCACTGCACTTACTTTGCTAATCCCTTAACAGTTCAAATGGCACAAGAGGCAGCTTCAGCAAGAACCTTTTTTGTAGACTTGGGAAGGTAATATTTCCAGGCTCTCTCCTTGTGAGGTCTGACACTGCGGGGTTTGAAAAAGAGAGAGAAGGGCATCAGATAGCAACCTCACAAGAGCGGTGGGTGGAATAGTCCAAATTACTGTTTGGTTTTGGCTTCTTTAATCTTCTAAGAATAATGTTGGCTTTCTCTCTTTTCTCCCCAAATTCTTTTGGCTGTTGAGAGAAAAGGAAATACCTCTGTCTGCATTCTGTTATCATAATAGGCACAATCATCCAAGGCAAGGTGTTTTCCTGGAGGCAGAGCTGAAACTTGCCAAAACCTTGGTAATTCTTTGATCATTGTGACATTCTCAATCCTTTACCCACCCAAAAATATTTCCTTAGGTGAAGAAAAAATGAGCAGTGGCAATACTGTGATCCATAGTTTCCAGAATCCTGAGAGGTATGACGGTTAAGACTGTTATTGCTCCCTTGTCATAAGGAAACAAGTCCAATCTGAAATGGAGAAAGGTGCTGCTTAACTTTTCTGGGGCAAAGCACTAAAGCCCCTTGTCTTCACCAAGAGGCTGCAGCAAGAGACTGCAGTGCAGTACTTATTTCAGGGCTAGTGCGTGCTTGATGCTGGCATGATCACCTGATGGAGTTTGCATTATAAGCTCTGCTGAAATTCAAGTAACCATGATAGACTCTCAGTGCAGTCCCATGCTCTACAGCTTGCTCAGCCTCTGCAGACCTTGGTGACCTTCCTCCCTGATAATTAAAATGTTATTAATCTGGTAACAGGGTAAAGAGGCATAGGCTGTCCACTGGTTTCCAAGTCATAGTTATGTTTCTGCATGATCTGGTTGCTGTGTGCTCACGTGGAGCAAGTCAGGAGAGCATGCTTTCCTTTGCTCTGCAGAAACATAACGGGAAACAAGTTACAGGGCAATAATGCACCCATCCTGGTATGCCTAAAAAGTAATTTTCTTTTAAATTCATATACTTCATATACAGATATAGTGGGCACAAATATTTTTTGTGGGAAGCTGAAGAGGTTGAATACATGCTCTTGAGACAGAAAGAAAGGGAATGTGCCATTTGGGCTGTCCGGGGAAAAGTGAGACCTAATCAATTTGACTGGAACCCTAATTGTTCAATTGACTCTTTCTGCCTGCGATGCCTGTAGAAGAAGAAACATCTATATGACTGTCATGCAAAAAGGGGAAGGCTGGCTCCCCAGAGAAGAAACTTCACAAGATCTTGAGAATAACCCAACACGTTTACAGCCTGTGTACTCCACATATATAAGTTTTGTAAGAGACTTCTGTGTAACAGGGGTTACTTAGATGGACATCTTGCAGAAATCTTCTGTACAGCAAGGCTGTGTTTACTGATGTTTCTTTCTCTGAGCATCAGAGGAAAGCTCCATATGTCTCTCTTTTTGTCTTGTTTTACTTTTTTAAAATTATTTTTTTAAATTAACTATTTATTCTAAGGACCACTAAATGCCCTTCCCAGAGAAAGGAAGGTGATAATCTGAATGTGCTACATACTTTCACCATGAGTCCAGCGTAATATGGAAAGTGCATGGAGAGTCCATTTCACAGTAAAACTTGATCTGATGTTATTCATTAACCAGATCTTGTTGCTATGGGGTAAGATGCACCTGATTTTAATCTACTTAGGGTTTTTTCCCATGCATTCATTTTACCCTTCTGTCTATGCTACACAGTAAGTCCTTTCTCACTGAGTAGTCAAAGAACTTATTTCTCTCTTTGTGCAAAAAGAGGTAATATAAAAAGAAAATTCTTTTTCAATGGAAGTTGTATGTTGTCAATATCTGTTCTGTGATACACACTGAAACAAAATTGTAAAATGTTAAAATTACTAACTAAATTATATTCTGAGACAAAATGGACTTAATTGAAATGTCCACAGAACTGAAATATTTTGCTTAAATTTGAATTTTGTTGCTTTGCAAGAACGCTTCTTTTTGCAAGGGAAAAACACAGTCCTTTCCAAAAACCTTAGGATATGATTCATTTCATGCTTTAATCAACATCATTAGCATGGAAACATTTTAAAATGTTTGCATTTTGAGAATGGCATGTTTTTACTGAGAGGACACCTGTTTTAAAGGAAAAAAATCCTGGTCAGTTGAATGGTAGTACAGGGGATGGATTATTCCCACCTATACATTTTATCAGTCACACTAACTTGCTGAGAGTGCTTTGATGTTAAACAAATAATGTGCATGTTGCAATATACTGTTTGACACCATCCCCACTGATATGATACTGGGGATGTGATACCCAGTTGCTATTGGGACTTTTTTTATTTTAAGCAAGTTTAGGGGAAAAAAAAATTGCTTTCTTTCTGTACTATGTGGATTACGACATGACTATATCTCTTCTATATGAATTTGAAATGACACAGTAAAGATGAACATGACTCTGAATTGCAGGATACAGCATAGAAACATTTGGCAGAGAGTCTTTGAAATATGTATAATTTCCTGTATAATTTCCTGGGTTTTTATGCTTGAAAACTGCAGTAGGCATAGTCTCCATATGCTTCTTTGTTCCAGATGCAGGGCATAATGTATAATTCCAACTTCTATTTAGTGGTGCTCTGCTAATAAAGGATAAAGAGATACCATAATATAGCAGTATAATTTATGAATAGGCATCACATAAAGGTTTGTGAAAGGAGTAAAACAAACAAGTGAACCAATAACAGCAAGAAGAAAACAAAAAAAATCCTCCTTCTACAACTTTGGTCTCCATAGTCTGCCCTTGAAATTAAATCAAAATCATGGAAAGCACTAATATCAGAACATTGTGAACCAGCTGTTTCCTACAGCTGACTAATTAGTCTGTATACCCAGCAAATCAGAAATATTTGTTACTACTTAGGTGAAGTAATCCTACAGGAATTTGCATGCCAGCACAATAAAATTTATCTGAAGAGGAGTATGTCCTGCTTTAAGCAGCAGCCCTCTGCAAATCCTAAAGGGTGCGGGAGGGGAGAGAGGACCCAGTGACACCTATGTACCATTTCCCCCTGTCAGCTCTCCACTGTTCCTTTGGATTGGCAGGAACAAAGCTCCAAGCTGTAAATGTCTCCTTGCTCCAATTTTTTTCTGCTTGCTTAGTTATGTGAACTGGGTCTGTAAAACAGAAAGGGAGAAAGGAAGGCATGTTAGCTGGAAGTTTTTTTATGTGGAAGTATCTTTCTGTGACCCTGGCAACACACTTAATATTTTCCATATCCAACAGATCTTTATTATCTGACTCAGGGCTCAAGTTAATCCCTGCCTGAAAACGTAGAAGTGACAGGAAAGGATTTGATGTTGCAGCTTTATCCGTTACAATGACAGTGCCCATGGCTAGCTATATCTCATACAATGCACATCCTTGTTCTTCACTCATATTTTCTTCCTTAAAACACCAGAAACTTACCCAATTACCCATATTGTAATACATTCCCCATGATATAGGACAGATAAGGGCTTGTGTACAGAAAATGAAGCTGAACCCAAAGTACCACTACAGCTGTGTTTTATGCATGACACTGTTTTGATGAAGGAGTTTTGCATAGTTGTGTCATGACAAAGAGACAGGGCCACCCCTAGGACACTCTTCCACCCCAGTGCACTGGCAGATGAAATGCCTGAGCAGTACAGAGCACACTGAAGCTCTCTCCTTGCCTTTGGACCTATATTTTTCTTCTGGTGAAAGAGGTGATGGAAGGAAGTGCAATGGTGCTTTCCTGGGTCTCGATCCCACATGGACTTGGGATTTGATTATGATGCTCTCCTAGACTTGGTGAGTGAGAAACAAACCAGGTCCCACAGGACTTACTAATTTTCTAAATGTTGGGCTGGTTGGTATCTTTGGGGCTAATAATGTTTTTTGTTCTGCATTGTACAGGCCCTGTCAAAATTTGTTTCCAGTATGTGGCCATGAATTCAAGGTAGAAGTGAAATGAATAAAAACTGTAGCACTCGCTGCTAGGAAGGAAGGAAGGAAGGAAGGAAGGAAGGAAGGAAGGAAGGAAGGAAGGAAGGAAGGAAGGAAGGAAGGAAGGAAGGAAGGAAGGAAGGAAGGAAGGAAGGAAGGTAGGTGTTAACTCTGCAGTTGCACACAGTCAGGTTGATCCCCTGCAGTCTTGGCTGTGGCAAGGTAAGGTAAATGGTCCCTCACCGATTGCTTCCTTGAGCAGGATAGAGAACAATGGGGAATCACCTCTTTTAAAGCCAGCTAAAAATGTCATCAAATAACAGTAGGAGAAGATGGGGCTGCCAAGAAAGCTATGGGAACAGGTAAATGACTCCAAACATTTGTGAGAGTTCTTATACTTAATGTCCCTGCACCTGCTGTGGAAGGCTTATGTGTCCTTGCTGTCAGGGTCAGGGAAGCTGAAAGTCCTCAACTTAGTGTGAGCACTGCTTAGCAGGAACTAAAACATTAGTGTATTATTAATATTATTTTAATCTTATATCCAATACATGGCTCTATATCAGATACTAATAAGCTAATTATTCCTATCCCAGCTGAAACAAGGACACCCAGATCATATTTAATTTCTCTGCTATGTATTTTCAGTTCTGTTAAATTACATGCTATCCTGCTGAGTAATTTCTACTCTGACTTTGTTCATAAAAGTAGTGTAAAAGAGAAAAAATACACCTTCTTTAACTGTAGTGGGAATTCTCAAGCTGTAGAAGAATCACAGTTCTCTTACCTGTAGTAACTTGGCAAATCATTTTTGTAAATTTTAGTATCACATTAACACAATGAAACAGCTGCAACTTGATGAGATGAGTTTCATGCCTTTAAGCAGTGAACAATGGTTAGAAAAAAAAAAAAAAAAAGAAAAAAATCCAAGTGCAAGGCAGCATTAAAGGAGTGCAATAGAGCAAATACCCTGATGTAATGGATGTAAGTGCCATAATTAATAGTTAGGACATACTAGCTTTCATCCACACAAAGTTTAGCCAGAAATTTAAGCAGTAGAATACATTCCAAGAGTTGTTCCAGTAGCATTTAAATGGATCCTTTGTGTTATAGCACGGTAGTGACAGAACTAGAGGGAATGGTAGCAAGCTGCGCCAGGGGAGATTCAGGCTCGACATTAGGAAGCACTACTTCTCAGAAAGGGTAGTCAGGCACTGGAATGCACTGCCCAGGGAGGTGGTGGAGTCACCAACCCTGGGGGTGTTCAAGGAAAGACTGGATGTTGTATTGAAGGATATGGTTTAGTGGGAGCTAGTAGTAATAGGTGAACGGTTGGACTCGATGATCTTCTAGGTCTTTTCCAACCTTGATAATTCTGTGATTCTGTGGTACAATCAGATGCCTAAACCCCAGAATTTTAGAAGGTGTAAAAAAATTACCATCATACTTTCAGAACCAATGCTTGTTGAAGTTTCTCTAGATAGGTACAGCTAGCTCCATTAATTGCTTCAAAGAACATTTGCTCCTACTGTTGCAACTTGATTGGAATTTTTTTTCAACAGGCCATTGTGTCAGTAAATGTCTTTTAAAAATTCTTCTAATGATGAATGTAATTGTTTGAAATGTCTTAATGCAGTTAATATAAATCCATTTTGTTTCAATATTCCCTGATTCCCGTCTCTTATAAATGATAATGGATTATGAACTATTACGTAAAAAACCAGATTTGAACATAATTTTACAATAGAAAATCAGGACTTCTTACTATTGTGTGTCAGAACTAGTGCTCATAAAACTTTGTTTGCCTGATGACACAGCTGTCTCTGCAACAGGGGTGGTGGATTCTCCAGGACACAGCTATGAAATCAGTTCTTTATTATCTGATCTCATAAACTCAAAACTTCAAATCTTGAATTAGGCCTAGGAGGGCCCTGGTCAGGAAAAGGCTAAGTGAAGCAGCATTAATACACCTCAACAGTGTGTACATCTGCAGAGTGCTTGTTCCTTCTTCTTTTCAGTATAATTACTGAATAATAGAAGAGGGAGACGAGACCTCATGAGATCTTTCACTCCAAGTGTCACTTCCTTCCATCCAGGGTGCTCAGCACACTAACTGAGCAGATTTTACACATTATACACCAGGGCCCGGGGCAAGCTCCAGAAGCCAGTGAGAGATTAATGTGTGAGCGCTGATGTTTTCCAACTCCTGGCTCCTACCTGAACTGTCAAGTCAGGATAAAGTCTGAAACTGGTGCCTTGCGTAGAATGAAAATGCCTTCAAAACAGTGGTCAGCATTTTCTTCCCCTCTGGTGTCCTGGCTTCCTCTGAATTTCTGTCAGCTGAATTAGCTTATAATTTGGGCATTAAAAATACAGGCTGGCAAAGACCTGCTTGAAAACCTGTCCACTTTTGACTAAGTCCATCCCTTTATTGGACTTTAAAAACGCCATCTGGAAATACTTTCCTCTCAACTTTTCCTTAAAATGACCTACTTAAGAGGTTCCATTGTATCTTTGAACTGTCTATTATAGCATGTCATGATCCCTGTAGCAAGAGCATTTTCCCTAAGATTTAACCCAGATCTCCTTTGTGCCAGGTTAGGCTGGTTTTCAGTTGTGCTGTCACTCATAGACACAGTGAACAACTGATCACTGTCTTGTTTTTGCATCCTTTATATAAATGAGGTGAGTCTAATGTCCTTTACATCCTCTCTAAGTAAACTCAACTCTTTCAGTCTTTTCCAAATGGTCATGTTTTCTTAGACTGTTACCATTCTTCCTAATTTCTACTAAACTCACTGCAATTCATCTAGTATGGTTTCTAAAAAATAGATAGTGTATAAATATGGCCAACAGGGAGTTGCCATTGTACAGATATGTGCTGTTTTGGTGTAAGTTTGACACAGTGTTTAGTTGGGTAACAGAGAAAGAATATTTGTTAATATGAGAGACTGAGAATTGCATTTTTCTGACAGAAAATGTTAAAAAGTGAGATGGGGAAATTTTAGAAAAATCAATATTATCTTTCTTTGCAAGACTATAAGCATTTACATTTTAACAGTGAATTTACAAGAATCTCAGCTCTAAAGCTTGTTAGAGTCCTTGTTAAATCAAATTCAATGTCACAAATGTTTACATAAGCAAGGATAATTAGTACCTCTGTAATCACTTTTACTGGCAGTCTATGAAAGAGCTGAATGCTTCAACTTTAGCCCTTTAATCTAAAGTAAAGAATAAGTCAATGTTATGTAATCAAAACTATAAATATATAACAGAAAATTACAAATTATGGTTAGGTACTGATAGGTCTCTAGGAATAAAAATAATAGAAAATCACAGCCTTCTAATTTTAAGCAAAGTTATTAACTAAGATTTGGGTTTGCAGAACCTTCATTAGAACATCACCTCATTTTTTCAGCATGTGTTTGCACAGTAAATATTAAACAAATATTGACTAACTCTGAGTAGAATAGCAGTAAATTTTTTAGAGCAGTAAAAATAGTCTCTGAGATTGCCATACAAAGCTTGAAAATAAAAGGCATGCAAAATCAAAGGCATCATTTCTCCTGTTGGCAACTTTTTCTTTATTTCAAGAGTCACATACTTCATGTACTAGAAAATTCTGGTTCGTAATTGCTTTTTGAATATTGGTAGGAAGACTGCTTTTCAAAGTACCTTAGTGGTTATTTCTTTCACAGTCATTTCTTATGAGAAATAACATCCAACATAATATCCAGGATTAGCCACAATTTTACTCTCTTTCATGTGACCCACAGTCTGTTACGCCTTAATTATACTATATGAAAGGATCTTTTAGGATTTTTCTACATTCAGGAGGGCTCTTCATCTGCAGGTGTTTTTCTTTCTGAAGAAGTTGTATATATATATATAAAAATTTATTTGGTTCAAATAGTTTCATAAGTTGTATATATATATGTATATAGTTATTTTGAGTGTGAATGTGGATTTTGAGTAATATATTTAAGGAAAATCATTGATAATGGAAGGATTAAATTTCTATTTCATAGAGCAATTAAAATTAGTTATCTGTGTGCCCTAAGAACATCCTATCTTCTCTGATTTATACCAAAGACTATGTTAATGCTCCTAAACCCTGCTACATTTCTTCTAAAGGTTTTCTATGGTGAAATGTTTAAACCTCAATCTTTTTTTGTTCCATTATAGATATCTATTTAGAAAAATGACCCGGTTCTAGGAGTTGCATATTGTACCTCTATTTTGTGAACCCCCTTCATTTTAAGATTATAGACAAATAACCCTTTGAATCAAACAATATGGACCAAGTTGTATCTTTAGGGGATTATTTTAGACAGCTGCACAGCAAATAAGTAGTGCGAGGCTTATTTACACATGGTCATTGAAGCATTCATTTCACTGATTTGTAGGACAGCAAAAGGTCTTTGAGACACAGACCCAGCAATTTTGAGAGAGGATTTTCTACCCCCACCCCAAAGGTAATGAAAAAATCAATGGAAGGATTTGTTGCCTGAACAGTTAGATACAGTGCAGTCCTACATCCTGGATAATACTGATCTCAGATGCTGAGTCTCCATTTTCATATGGTAATCATACTACATATTTGCAAAAGTCTTAATAGTATGTGGTATTTCTTTTGTAAAAGGTAGAAGTAAAACACACCGACTTCTTTTTAAATAAAATATGAAGGTAATACTGTGACTAATGCGAACAGAGCATTTGAAAGTGAAATGGGTTAAATGTCAATGTACTGAATTTGGAAGATCAAAATGGCATGGATTTCATAACCATTGTAAACATTCTGATCCCATGTATGTGTTTTATTGATATTCAAAATTTCTTAATTTGATCTACCCTAATTAAAAAGATCGTACTTCTGCATATTAGCTAGTTATGCATTCTCTCACATGTAGGTATCCCCAGAAAATGCTAGGTTTTATCATAAGATAAACCTCTAGGCTCTAGAAGTGCCTATTTGTCTTTACTGACTGTAAAGGAAGTGACTAACTAACTTAGAAATATATTAAAAAATTGATTAGCATTATCCACTCCCTCCCCTATTCCCCACCCCCCAGGTATATCAGTGTAACTAATTAAAAAAAAAGGTATTCGAAACCAGCGTCCACTTTTGAAATATGGTCAGATTTACTAGCAAAGGACAGGAAAAAAGGTCTTCAGCTTAAATTTTTATGAACATTCGATGTAAATTAAACAGGAATCTAACAAGTTATCAGATTCAATGTTAGCTTCATGGAATTTATTTTGTTTTCTATCCACACAGGTATAAAATGCAGTTGCAACAATAAGAGAATTTCAGGAAGACTTAGATAGCGATATTATTATTATTGGTGTCAGTGATGTTTTTTGAATACTGTGATTTCCCAGCTTCAAAAAAAACCCACTATTTTTTGAACTGGAAAAAGTTCATAATTGAAACAAATAAATTGAACGTACTTGAATTCTGGAAAAATTCCTTGTATTGATATATTCATGAACATCAGTGTGTTTAGCCTATGCAAAGAGAAGGTTAAGTAGCAAAATGTTCTCACAATGTAGGTCTGTTCTACCAAGTCAGGCTGATCAGCAGACCAAGGTCAGCAAGCTTGTCAAGAACACACAACTCCAAAGCATGAAGAAGAGGCTGCCAAAGGCATGATTACAGCTGTAGGGGTAGATTAGGATTCTGCATGTAGTCTGCAAGTACTAGAAGTTCAATAAATATTGAATGATAAGTATTTGGGTGAAGAATAGGTCAGCTGTCTGTGAGAGTACCTGTTTCTCTGCCTCGTCCTTTCTTTCTCTGCAGGCCCCCTCAATCCCCAGTATGTTTGTACAGTACTACATCCTAAAGTTCATAGAATCATAGAATGCATTAGGTTGGAAGGGACCTTTAAAGGTCATCTAGTCCAATACCCCTGCAGTAAGCAGGGACACCTTTAAACTATACAACATGAATCTTTACCAGGGAGACTTGAAAATAAGTGGTACAAGTAACAACCATCTTGAAGAATTTGAAGTCAGTAGTGTGAAAGTTTATTTAAAAAACATCTTTTGTTATTATTGTTGAAAAAAAGTGTTTCCAAGGATTAAAAATCATTCTTATTCTTCAAGAATGAGTATGAAATTTCATCTATCCAGTTCATGGAGTTTTGAGAATGATTCTCACAGAGATGATAACATTGGCTTAATAGCCTTGCTCCCCTATTCAGCAAATGTTCCTGCTTGCAAGCCTGTTGGAAGTCACAGGCAGCTAGTGTTTGTATACTAGCAGTGTTATTATCAGTGTAACTAAAAAGAAAAATACAGAAATATCAGTAAAAATGACTTTGATATGTCTTTGGAAGGAATAATATCTCAATTTGAAAATCATTCCATTCAGAAGTACTAACGAAATCAGGCACCGTTATGGTAAATGGTACATTTTCACTTGATTTATTAGTCAAGGGCAGAAAAAAATTGCTTTAACTCTCTTCTAAAGGTTAAAAACATATACTTATCATAGACTACCTATTTCTTAGAAGGAAAAACCTCAACCTTATTATGTTTTATGAGCATAGATTCCTTCAGTTTCCTTCATACATCATACATTCTGGCTTCCCATGTCACTTCTGCAAAGCTATCAAATAGAAAATGTTTTAGGAATTTTAAAAACTACTTAGATAAGATGTGATAAAGGAGTAGGGTGCCCATGAATAGGCTGATTTTCAGAACTCTAAGATCTGTCATTTATCTGATATTTATGCGTTATCCTAGATTAGGTTCAAATGCATAAATTAAGTTTATGGATGCAGTCAACTGCTGCAATTTGGGCATTTTTCAAAATAATGTCCTTGAGATTGCAACTTCAAACACCAGAACTTCTCAGAACTTAATTCAAACAATTGAAACTTTCTATACAATTAAACCTTGCAAATAGACTGATTTGTACTATTTAGCTGTCCTTTACTCCATTCAAAGTAAAAGTTAAACAATTGAATTTTATTTATACATCAGTATGAGTTGAACTAAATTACTTTTAGTCAATAAAGGAATACTGTTGCATTTGATTTCTGCCTCACTGTCCTATCGTAGTATTGCTTTTGATTCTCTTCTGAGCTAAATCAGCTATCTGTGGCTAGTCCAAACTACTGAAAAATAATAGAATCATAGAATCATAGAATGTGTTAAGTTGGAAGGGACCTTTAAAGTTCATCTAGTCCAACCCCCCTGCAGTAAGCAGGTCATCTTCACTAGATCAGGTTGCTCAGATCCCAGTCAAGCCTGACCTTGAATATCTCCAGGGATGGGGCCTCCACTATACCTCTGGGAAACTTGTTTCAATGGTCTACCACCCTCATACTGAAAACTTTTTCCTAATATCCAACCTAAATCCCCCTTTTCCTTGTTTAAAAACATTATTTATATTATTAATTTATTATAGTTTAATATTTTTTATTTTTTATTTTATTATTATTGTTTATTATAGTTTAAAAACATTACCTTTTGTCCTAGTAGAAGATGTGGAAATGTAGTAGAAAACATGGAAACATAATAGAAGACACGGAAACGTGAGTTACAGTCTATTTTCAGGTTTCTGTTTACACATGTATGTGCCAGCCTGGATATAGACAATGGTGCATGGCCAGCTACTGCAGTTACTTCTTCACAGAATCATAGGTTCTTTCTCACAGATGATGAGAAGGATCAGGCTCAAAGTCCAAAGTGGAGAACAAACCTTACCTTTGTTTTTTCTTTCCTTTCATTCTTTCTCCTTAAAGCCACATTTCAGTAAAAGCCTTGCATAATCGACAGGTGTTAGTAACATGGATTACATTTAAAAGTGTAAAACCTTGTTTGATGAAAAAAAATTAAAAATGGTTGAAGGGATGTCAAATAGACAAGTGCAGTCAGCTACACTTTGGAGACAACATGTATATGCTAGTGAAATGCTCAGCATGTGCTAAGCCACCACTATTCAGTCATCATGAGCCAGCTAGTGATATGTGTCATAAATGTATTCTTTAGTCTCAATCAAGCATATGATGGCATTATTCAAATACATTTGTAAAGAGAAATGTTGACTTTTTTGGCAAATTTTTATTTGTTTTGCCGAGGGAACCTTCTCCTTTAGACATGACATAAGGAAAGAAACCAAAGACAGATGATTCCCAAGATTCTTCTGCCCCACTGTCTCCTTGCTCAGTCCATCCTTGGGTACAAGGAGGCCTTTGGGAGAGTTCGAGGATATGTGCAGGGCAGTGACTACTCTAGATGTCCTGCATCTTTCTTCCATTGTCTTCTGCACTGCTGTCAGCCTCTGCACTCCAGAAGGCAGATAGTCCAGGGCTGCCTGCAAAACCATCTCAAGAAAATATTTTGTCACCAGAATCAAGGTCTGCATTAGGAAGTTTCAATATGGAATATATAGGAAACATCAGACAATAAACAATGTGATTGATGCATACGGTGTCACAGTCACTGGAATAACTTCACAAAATCATTTATTTGTTGCCCATGTAGAAGACTTTTTGCAGGCATCATCCAGTGATGATGCATAAAACTAGCTCACACCCTAAAGACTATAGTCAGCAAAAGTGCCTGTGAAGTCAACTAACATTTGTTTCAGTATAAAGTTGTTTATAATCCTAGTAGAATACAAGAATATAAAAGAAACAAAAGGTATACATGAAGGATTGCAATATGAAGATTTTATGCATGTCTTCAAACACATCAACAAAATCAATATGATTCTGTGATTATGAAATATTTTATATTCAATCAGTAAGAAAGATATGAAATGGTTTCATACGTTAAACATTTATTGGCAAGCCCAAATTACTTAAAGCTTGCTATGGAGATCCATGGATAATTTATACTTGTTTTCCTTAGCTGTTACTGCAATGAGGAAGCTCAAAAGGAGAAAAGAGTTAACATTGTGCCAATATTTGAATAGAATGACCCCTAGACATCAGCCTGATATTGATTCTGGGCAAAATAATGGAACGAGTGATATGAGACACAAGTAATAAAGAATTAAGGAGGGTAATTAATGCCAGTCAACAGTTTGTACAAAATAGATGTTATTAAACTAACATAATACCCTTTTAATGAGATTACAAGTTTTACTGATAAAGGTAGCAGTGCTGATAGAATACAAATGCTTACATATAAACCTCTGCAAGGAATTTTACTTGAGTTTACATGACATGATGTTTGATAAAAAAATAAATAAATTTAACACAATTCAGATTAGGTACATGAAATAAACTGACAACTTGTCTCTACTTTTAACTGTAAAGAGGGAATCAATCTTAAGAGCATGGACTTCCAGCAGGACACAGAGGGATCCTTGGTCCAAGCAATGAATTCTTTCAAATCAACATTAAAGAAGAATATAGAGGTAACTATTGATTGAATTTACAGATTTAGAAGAGAGGTAAAAATATTAAAAAAAAAAAAGGGTCATCACTGCAGAAAGATGTCAATTGCTTTTTTACCTGGACATAATTTAAACATACAGCTACTATTGGTTGTTGCAAAGAGTTTTTTGACCTCCAAAAGACTTTCAAAAGGTTTTTTCCTGGTATAGTAGATGACCAGCTAACTGTAAGCCTCTGATATGTTTATTTTACACTTTTATGTCCTTGGAAAACTAAACAGCAAAATATCAACGAAAGCAGATATTTCATTTTCCTACTACATTTAGCGTAGAGAGTCCATTCCTGGCTTATTGTAACTAGGACAAGTGACTGAAAGCTAGAATGCACACTTCAGCAGGCATTTTTGTAACTCAAAATTGATTACCCCAAGCTACAGAAATACAAGTATTTTTAAATATGCAATTTTATCAACATTCAAATTAGTATAAGGTTTTTAATTTTTCAGGAGATTGTATTTTTGATAATCAAAATTAATTCTGGATTTTTTTTTTGTTTTCATGGATTGTTTAATTTCCATATAGTTGTATATAACTGTGCTGATTCTGGTATCTAGTGACAGACCACATAAGAATGATTCAAAGCAGCATCAAGGGAGGTCCAGACTTGTTATTATGAAACATTTATTTATGGAGAGGGTGGTCAAACACTGGAACAGGCTTCCTAGAGAGGTAGTTGGTGGCATAAGACTGTCAGTGTTTAAGAAGCATTTGGACAAAGCCTTTAATAATGCACTTTAACTTTTGGTCAGCTCTGAATTGGTCAGGAAGTTGAACTTAGTTGTTCTAAGTCTTGCTGAATGGCAGCAAAAAATGTAAAAAAAATCATTCTGTAAAATCATTCTGACTGGAAAGGACCTTAGGAAGTCCCTGGTCCAACCTCCTACTCAGAGCATGATCAACTATTGGGTTAGACCAGGCTGATCTAGTTGGAGCTTGAAAACCCTGAAGTATAGAGACTGCAAAAACCTCTCTGGCCAGCCTGTGTCAGTGGTGTAGCATGCCGTCGTCATGGGAGAAATCTCCTTACTTCCACACCGAACTTCTCTTGTTTGAAGTTACACTGCTTCTCCTTCATCCTGGAAACAGCTACTGCTGTGTCGAGCTGGCTCCTTCCCAATAACTTCCTTGAAGTTCTGGTTCAAGGTGTTGAATTTTTGTGTTGTAATGAAACATCTTTGTATTATGCATGTAATGAAAAGCTACTTCACTTAAATACTAGAGCTAGAACCCTTTCATTAGCAACCTTTTTAGCATAATTTCCACTGCGTTTCAGTGAGGCTTTTCATAAAATCTTTAAATAATCACATCCAGCTAGTACAAGCCAGCCTTATAGCTACAACACTGGCAGAGCTATCTGTATAATTTAACACAAAAAAATAAAAAAAAAAAAAGGAAAACCATCCACCAAAAATAAAACCCCAAACAAAACAACAACCCCACAAAACCCCCCAACAAAACAGTTAAGGCATGACCTGATAACAGGGAGAACAAAATACGGATGTCATCTTTGATCTAGCAGAGCTCAACAAAAGCCCAGGGCTGAATGATGAAACTATGCCAATTCATGCCGGAAATAAGGTGTACACTTTTAACACTGGGGATAAATAGTGCTTCAGAAAACCTGTCTGAGGTCATGGCATATTCTTCTGGAAATATTAAACAGGACTGAATATTTTTTCCCCCTAAAAGATATGCTCTACTTCAAGCAGGAATTAAATCGGGAGCACCCTGTGGCTTGTGTTATGCAGGGGGTCAGACAAGATGATCACAATGGTCCCTTCTGGCCTTAACATCTATGAATCTAAATGGAACACAGCACCAGGAGAACTCAAATCCCCTCACAGATTTAATAAAAGCCAAGAGCACATGACTGACCCAGAGGCAATTTGAGAGTCGCTAGCATTACCGACTGCTGATAACGCAGGGCTCTGCCAAGCTACCAGACACTGGCACTGAGAGAACACATTTTGCAACCTGACATCTGGGACTTCAGGTAGTTGTGTGCATCACACAGCAGTGCAAACAACTAGAGAAGATGAGGAACACTTTAAGCTACTAGGAAAATGGTTCTTCTAAAGAAAAAAAACCCAAAAACTTCAGTTTGCTTAACTTAATCTCCTCACAAATTAAACAATAGGATTCATTAATTGAGCATTGCAGGATTTGGTTTTTACTTTAAATAAATATCTAGTAGTTACAAACACTAAATACCAGATTCATTCAGATTCTCACACTGGTATTTATTTTGCATTCTTAGCTGAAAATTGTACTTTGCAACAGAAACCAGAGAAACTATAATGAAAGAAGACATAGCCATAACTAACATAGTGGCTGAGCCTGGATTTTCATTTCCATGTATCTCCACACAGTGCATAAGCCTGTTTTACTATTTCATCATCACTTCTTCCTGACCACCTCAGCTCTATTTCTTTCTTACACAGTGGAATAATTTCACTAATTTCAATATACTTATCTCTCATTTAAAATTAGATATTTCATGGAAACAGAGGATAAGACTGATCTCATCTAAATTTAAAAATACACAGAACAAATGTCTGGATTTTTGGTTTAGTCATCCTGGACTCCCTCAGCAATCAGTAAAGAAGCACTGGTACTTTTGAAGTGTGATTTGTCTGATCTATTTCAGATGTATATTTGAGGAACAGTTTAATTTCTCAGGTTAGTACTCTTCAGACTAGAAAAGAGACAACAGGATGAAAGGATGTGAAATGTTAAGGGGCTATAAAATCATGAATGGCCTGCAAACAGGTGCCAAGAGACCAGCAGTTAAGTGTTTCTAAAAAAGAAACAGATTAATAAATAAATACATAGACACATAAATAAAAGACATTAAACAAATATGACTGTAGCTTCATGAAACCAACCACACTGAAAATTAACAGAAGGCAGCTCTTCAGAAGATCTATGGAACTCCCTGACAAAGGACTGTGTGGCTGCCTAAAGTGTGCATGGGTGTTAAAAGAAGGTAGATGCAAAAGATATAATTTGTAAATTTCTAAAATCCCAAATTTCATGCACTGCAGAAAAAATCCTTCAAGTTGAAATAGCTGGAGACCAGGAGAGTGATCAGGAAAAGTGCCATATATGTTCTTACTCTTCCCTAAGGTAGGTGTACTCCATGTCAACCTAGGTGTGGTTGCTGTTATGCTCATACATGGACTATATTGGATGGCTTGCAATAGTAGTTTGAGATGAAAGTTAACATCTACACTGCGGAAGACTGCAGCTGATCAGATGAAATCCTCAAAGTGTCTTTGACAACAAAATCAGTGCAGGTTTAAAATAGGTTGTATGTGGGAGAAAGAGGGAAACCAGCCAATAAGGTGCTGGATTTAGCATTTTTGTAGGCAATCCAACTTCCCACCACTGTTCTGCTTGTACCTGGTTTCTGCAATCCATTAACATAGTCATAGGACTATAGGCTGTTCGAATATTACTTTGCTAGTTCCTGGAATCTGAAATCCAATGGGGTTTTCCCCCATGGGTTAAAAAGGAGTATTGTGGGTTAACCTGGTTCAGCAGCTAAGCCCCACACAGCCGCTTTCTCACTCTTTCCCAGTGGGATGGGGGAGACAATTGGAAGAATAATAGTGAGCAAGCCAGACACATAGCCCACCAGGGATGCCCACCACGGGGACCCAATTCTCTCCGATTTGCAAAGGGATGTTCAGCTGATTAGACACCTTCATTTTAACTGAAGATAGACTAATTCCACCCTTCTTTTCTGTGCTTTTCAGAAAAGGTTAAAATTATTCTGTTCCAATACACTGCTAGGGGGAGTTTGGGGGGTGGGGGTGGGGGGTGGGTGGGGAGGGAGGCAGGGTTGCGTGCATACGTATGTGTGTGTGTATAGATCTATGCAGTCATAGAACAGAGACACTAAGGCATGTTTGTACTATCTTCCTGTGAAAATAGGTCTTTTCTCCACATCAGTACTGAGTTTAAACAAGCTGTATTATGTTCATCCATGAATTTAGAAGACCATTTCAGCAGATTATTTCAATTACTATAACCCTTGGCTGTTTCAAGTACCTAATAGAGCATGCATAAAAACCTCTGCTGTCTCCCCTTTCCTATGACTCCTGCCAGACCTTGCAACAAAGCTTCAGATATGCACATCATCACGTTCATGGACCAACCACAAATTGTGTATGGCTTTCCTTTGGTCTTAACCAACTACTTTAATGAAAGTCCTGGCAAGAAGCAATACTGCCTTTAGGAGCAGAGTAAGAAAACAGTGTTCAGAGGGCTCTGTAGAGTCCAGGACCCTCTCCCCTGCACACAATTTCTCCATGATCCCCATGGTCAATCTTGACAGTGTTTCCTTGGTCCCCTGATGGATCACAGAGAGAAACCTGGGCATTTTCAGCAAGCATGGGCTGCTGCCCAGTTTACTTCCCTCTAACCTTTCTCTCTGCTCTACAAAACTTGTGTCCATTATATAGTGAAACTCAAGATATTCTGCAGGATCCAGAATAATGTATCCCATATTTATACCACAGCGGTAAGATCATCCAAGATAAGAGGTATCTAATACATATAATTAATGCATTCTCTGAAAAGCTGAATTATAGGTTCCTTAAACCACAAAAAAATAAAAAATTAATCCAGAATGTGTAGCAACATTACTCAAATAGTATCTTCATCTTCAATGAAAACATTGAAGTTTGCACAGCAGAGATTGGATACATTTAACCACAGAAAAGCTTAAAGCAAGTGACAAAAGTAACTCTCTGGACTTCACATAAACGTTTAAACAGAATGTGGAATGAAGGGAGGGAAATGAAAAAACACTCTACAGTACATTTTGAAGGGTAGGTAATTTTACCTACTGCAGCACATCTCAGTGAGTTTCAAAAATGTGCAGCATCACAGAACTTAAAGGAATATATAGATCTTCAGCTAACCACAGAGCAGAGAAATTTAATAAAATACCAAGTTCATGTATTCAAAGCAAATTCTTCTCCAGCATTGTAGATTGAAAGGGATATAGATCAACAGGCACTTTTTGAATAAAATATCTGCATTTCTCAAACAGTTTTATAGAATGCATGAGATGATCTTTGGAAAATTATAGCATGCTGTATAGTACAACAAAAGAAATTCCTCTGTGATAAATAGAGTAACACTATGGTTAGAGATGGTGGGAAATATCCTTTGGTTGTTTGTATTGGTAACCAACACAGTCTATGTGTTTTCTGTATCTTACTGTTGTTCATGTAGCTTGAGTATTAGATCATAAAGAAGCTAACTTGTGGATTCATGGACAAATTACAATGCTGATTTTGCTGATAACATTAACTGTCTCAGCTCTGTATATTTATGGCAAACAAAAGACCCACCAAAAAGCAAGCAAATCAACACAAAACAGGTTGATGGTTTCATCAATGAAAGGAAGACAAAAATATAGTTATAAATGTCCCAAAAGGAGCATAACTTCAGAAAGAGAAATATTAAAATAATTAAGTCAGTTTTTGTCATGAAAATGATACTGCTGTAGACATCCAGCAATGATGACCAAATGCTGATAACAGTTCTGCAAACTGTAAAAAGATTTGGAAAAATAACATGCTTAGCATTCTCCCAAACATGATTTTTCAACACTGTCGTGTTTATGAAGAAACTCATGAAGATTTTCAGTACTG
The DNA here is from genome assembly GCA_020800305.1 of Porphyrio hochstetteri. Taxonomy (NCBI): domain Eukaryota; kingdom Metazoa; phylum Chordata; class Aves; order Gruiformes; family Rallidae; genus Porphyrio; species Porphyrio hochstetteri. The sequence goes on along the minus strand of CM036905.1, from coordinate 205,659,582 downwards.
GTTAGGAAGAGCTATTAACTAATTCAAAAGCTTTGGTTCCATGAGTTTACAAAACTTATTGGGAAGATCACTATATTGTCATTTCTAAGTAAAAACCAGTGTCCTGAATCAACCATGAGAAAAGAATGGGGATCAACATATTCAAGGTAAGCTTTAAGAGTAATATTAATATGACCTTTATGTCAAGTGGTAACATGAACACCATTCAGAAGGATAAGATGAATGAGAGCTAAGAAAACTTTACAGAGAGCAATATGGAAAGAAACCCAGTCCATCAACATGACACTCAAAATTTGAAGGCCATCATAAAAATAATGAAATAAATTGCAGAAATCAGGGTCCAGCCCATGAGCAGAATGGTGCGCAACAATAGACAAGAACAAGAGAAAAATTACTTTTCTTCTCTGAAGATATTATAAAAGGTTTTAACTCCTCAAGGAGAGCTGAACAATCCCTCTAGGATTTGCAATCAGTTTTTCACTATTCGCAGTTTATCTCTGCCTGTGGTTCTTCCCCAGTACACTGATTATGCATAAGAAATACTAATCAGAAAAGCAGTTTAAAAACCCACCACCATTATGACAAAAGACACTGTGAGGGGACACAAGGGATCCCTTCACGACCCCCTACCAATCCCCATTTAATAACATAAATCTCAGTCAGATTTAAGAAGATATGTAAAGAGTAATGAAGAGAGGTTCTGAGTCAGCTTCTCCTCATTTCCTTTAGGGACTTTGATCCAGATTTAATGCCATTAGAAGTCTGTCTGCTAACATCTAGGAGCACAGCAAAAGGGTCTTACCTGCAAAACCACATTGGAACCAGAACCTATGCTCTACACTGAAGGATTCTGTTTTTATTACAAAACATAGCTATTATTTTTATCCCAGAGTTTTCTAATAAATATATTCAAAACATTGTCCAAAGCTGATGTGTTGCTATTTGTATTTGTTTTTAATTTCAAGTAGAGTATTCAGTATTTTGTGTTTACTAAACATCAATATTCTCATAGTCATTCAGAGATACATGCAAAATCCATGGCCAATCAAGCCTGGCTAATGTTATACATCTATTTAAACCTGACCTTCAACTGTTCTCTCTGATCAAACCCGTTTCTTCACTGTTCTTCAGCTAATGGATTTTTAGCACCATATGTGAAGTGTGGAGTGTGCATCAGCATCTTTTACATTAAGTCTCCCCAGAAGACATAAGAAGGGAAAAATCTGACTAAAAATGCCTAAATGGATTCAGCTGTACAAGCACAACCTATTCATTTGCACAGGAGAGTCTGAATGACAGAGCTAAGTTTAAATGCGGCAAACTGCCAATTTAATCGAAACTGATAAATATGCATATGAAGGGCAACAGACATCCGGTTTATTATTTGTGGGTTTTGTTCCTGTAAATTCTGCTCACTGAAAGCTGGATAAATCTTTCTGTTTGACTAGAATGAGTCCCTTTTCCAGACTGTATTATATTTAACTTCTTTACATTTGATGCAAGTGGTTTGGGTGTTCTTTTAAGGGTCTTGCACCTGCTTTCTTCTAAGGCCCACAGCCAGATACAGAAAAACACACACTGAGACTGAGCATGAAGGGAGCTCAATGTACAATAGCTACACCTCCCTTCAGTATCTTTCAATCTAAGAGTCCAAATTTCTGCAAAGAAATTTGTATGAAGTCATGCCTACTTTTCACCTATTTTAATAGAAACATCAGTATGATGCAATATAATGTCATACTAAGCAGAGGTACGTTTTTATTGCTTTAGATTTCACTTACATAACTAGAATCTCCAAAGAGAAGTAACCTCATGCATTCATGTGGAAATCACTGCCCTTTACATAGACTTTAACTCCTTTCTCTTCTGATGTATCTCTTCATACTCTTCCTCCCTGCTGCCCATTTATTGCGACTACAGTTTCATTTTAAACCTTAGTCTGGCAAATATTTCACAAGTAACTTCAAGCATTCAAATAGTCTTCAACAGTCCAGTAGCAGAACATAAATGATTGGTGGCTTGCATTGTTGGGCCACTGAATAAGGGAACTTGAGTATAATTCCTTGCCAACAAGTAAACACAAAGGCTAACGGACATGCAAAGTTAATAGCTAACTATTACTGGTAGTGGAAAGAAGTCCGATTTAAATGTGGGGGTTGTGGGGTCCTCTGTGAAATTCAGAGTCTTTAATTCTGACTACTGATATAAAATTTTTTCTCATATTTCTTTTTTTCATGCAGTACCTTGCATTCATTTTCTCTGCTTATAGGTCAAAGTGCATGCCAAAACTTTCATTCAAAAGTATATGCCCAAAGGGATTTGCAGTCTTGCAAAACTCTCATGAAAATTTACAGTAGGAACCAAAGACTTTAGAATCCAGTCTATCAACACATTGATCCCAGATAATTAAAAATCTGATAAACACAGGAAAAAGAGGGCTATGAAATAGTCTATTCTGATCTCTTACAGTGCACAGGCTATAACTTTTAATCCAGTAATTCCTGATCCCTGGATGAGTTACAGCTCTTTTCTAAACAGGTAAACGACCTCAGTTTAAACATTAGTGGCAGATACATTTTCTGAATCCCTTGTAGTAGTTCTAACACCAATTTTTTCATAGATATAATTGATTTCTGAACAGAATTTTTGTAGCATTCTCTGTCAGCCTTTGGATGTCAGTATGACTTTATTATATCAGATAGCTCTCTGATATCAGAATTCTTTCCTCAGAACTACTGTCATTTCAGGATTGCTAAATCTCATTTTTGATAAATTAAATGGAGATGTCTAGTCCTTCAAAAATTTCCAAATTATTTCTTTTTCCCATCTGTGCTCTCAAGTCCTTCAATAAGGCTGTTGAAGCATTGACTTAATTGCTGTACTTGGTCCAGCAGTTGGCCTAACCTCCTCCTTCCATACCAGCTATTACCTGAGCCACAACTCGGGAAAGTACTTATTGGAGAACACAGTAGAATGTAGATCATGCCAGTATGATCTACATTCCTGGTTCCTAGGCATATGGGTTTATATTTGGCTTTAAATGAGAGAAACACATCAAGGGGCTCTCAGGAACCAATCTTACACATGATTATTCCTTTTCCTTCAACCAATTTCACTCTTCTGCAAATTTTACTATAGTTTTATGTTTGCTTCAGTAAAGTACTTGATTAGTACTGGGCCAAACAGAGATTCTTCCAGACCTCCTGATTGTCATCCAGACTTTAACAGCTGAACATGCCCACATTCTCCACCAGCTGTTACATGCAAATTAAATCCTAGGTCATTTACATTCTCCATGAATTTCTGCATTCAGATTTAACAGTCAGTCCTCAAGGACAGTGTACCAGACCAAACACTTCATGCAATTTATGTAGGCTACAGTAATAAAAACTGTAGACAGGAAGGCAAGAATTTACAGGTTTTTTAATTCATATCCAAATAAGTTTATCAAATAATTACTTGTTCAGTTGTAATGACAGTAAAACATACTGTCCAAATTATTTGATTATCACATCTCTTTCTCAATAATAATTTAGCCAAAACTGACACAAATGTCCTACTGTTTCACATTTCTCTGACACTATGCTCAGCCTTTCACTTCTTCATTAGATCATAAGCTCAATAAAAGGTTTTCCTCAGGAACTAGAGAGGGGGTGAGTTATCTGTGGCCCAAGTTCGTGCCTCACTCTTTGAAGGAATGTGATATTGATGTTTTCTTCATCTCAGCTCTTGAGTCTGCTCTGGGTCATTTTTATAGTTTTGTGAAAATCATGTTAACTTGTTCTTTTTCCATTGATTATGCCTAAATCCAGTTTTACCCAGTTTCCAGCTGGCATTTAATGATCAGTGAGAGGCTATTTGTGACTTACATTTGGAGCTATGTGGCCTTTGACATCATCCTGTGCTTGTGCTTTCAAGGCATTATAATTGTATGTTTTGAGGGCCTGCTGCAAACCTTTGCTTTTTTTTTTCTCAGCAACCTCCAATCTGCTCTCAGTTAATCCAACCAATGTCTTATTAGCTCAGTATAGTAATACATGCATCCTTGTACGAGGTCATTTATAGCACATTTTACAAAATCAGCAATGCAGACATTGGTCTGTTAACTACTGACTAGCAGTATCAGATAGTTACGGTAATAACACTGATGTAGTTTTAGAACACTACTTCACAATACAATCCACAGCTGGAGTCAAGTCCTCTTTTTTTCTTTTTCCTCTTACCTACTTTTTCCTTCTTGCCTACTCAGATAAGAAAATGAAGAAACAAACGAAAACAACACTCTGAGAAAATTAACTGTAGCCAGAAAGTAAAAAAAACCCCTCTTGATATAGATACTCTGCCTTTCACAGATAGGGGCAACCTTGGTGTGGCAGAATTTGGAGTTAGATGAATCAGCTGTATCAGGAAAATCATGTAGCTTTCCCTAGTGTCACACTATATGCATGATTTTATAAGTTGTCAGCATGTTTCATCTGCTCCAACACTAAACTTACTAAGGTTGCCTACTGTTGTGATTTCCTCCACCAGCAGTTAAGCGCCACACAGTTCCTTAGTTACTAACTCCCCCACCCCCGCTAGGATGGGGGAGAGAATCAGAAGGGTGAAAGTGAGAAAGCTCAGGGGTTGAGATAAAGGCAGTAAAGTAAAAGCCACGTATGTAATCAAAGCAAACCAGAGAATTCATTCCCCACTTCCCATGGGCAGGCAGATCTTCAGCCATCTCCAGGAAAGCAGAGCTTCACACCTAACTGTGACTTGGGAAGAAAATGGCATCACTGCATGCTGTTCCTCCCCCCAGTGTTATTCCTCTTTCCCTCAGCCCCTTGCACGCTGAGCCTGACATCATATGGTATGGGATTTCCCTTTGGTCAGTTGGGGTCAGCTGTCCTGTTTGTGTCCCCTCCCAACTACTTGAACATCCCCAGCTTGCTCGCTGGTGGGGCAAAAAAAGCCTTAGCTCTGTGTAAGCAGCACTCAAGAATAACAAAAACATCTCCATATTATCAACACTGTTTTCAATAGAAATCAAAAACATGGCCCCATACCGGATGCTATGAAGAAAATTAACTCTGTATCAGCTGAATCCAGGACATCTACTAAGGTAGCTGCATAGTTTCTGGATCATAGGTGGCTTATATCTACCTGGCTTGGGGTATGGGGAGGGAATAACAAATGCATGGCTCTGGTTTTTACAAAAAAACCCACTGAAAGGTATTTGGAAACAAAAGTATTTAGAGCAATGATTTTCTCTGGCAAACATAGGCTCTGAATTCATATGGATCATTTTTACTAGCTTCATAAAACATCTAGAAAAAAATTATTGAATAGTGTTATAAACCTTGAGAAAGGCGATTGGACAAGATGATCTCTGTAAGTCACTTCCAACCTCAACCATGCTGTGACTCTGAACTTTTTCTTATGGCATCCATCACTTTTAAGGGAAGAAGATAACACGAAGTGTGGCTTTGTTGGATTCTTTGGGATCAACAGCAAATCACTTTTGAGACACAAGCCAGATCAAAAGGTTACTTGTGTTTTATGTATTTCTGAATCCTACACAACACTGTTTGGTTTATTAGGTTCTGAACATAAGCATCACAACAAATATTTATTGTCATAAACCTGTAGTTTAGGCCAGATGGTTTTTGGTCTCAGTTCAGTTCCTTAGATACAGAAAAGTCAATGTTTCAGTTAGTCAATTGCAGACGACACATTTTGTGTCACCTTAAGTCACTCATCTGAAAACCTTGATTCTTTATAAAAAAGATTACTTCAGACTACCTGACAAAACTTTCTTGACATAAAGGTTTATTGAAGGTAATAATGCAAATGTACTCCTACAGTCTTGTAATTGCTCTAGCACTATTTCTCCTGAAAAATGACTGAAGAAAACTGATGAACTTTTAAATTCCTGCCACATGATAAAGATACCAGATTGTTTGGTGGCTCTATGTCAGGCTGCTCAGAAAGCAAAAAAAAATTATTCAAGGTAGGTTGGTATTCCAGCTGGTGTACTTGTCCTTATGCAGACTCAACATGCATATATGACAGTAACACTAACAGTCTGAGATCGACTTGTCTATTACAGGCTGGCTTTATCTTTTGATCACAGCATAATGCTTTCACAGCTAAGACAATGTTTTCTGGTGAATGTTACACTCTAGTGAGACCAAAAAAACCACAGGTCTACACAGGTCAATGGGCTACAATCCCCACCAAAGTCAATGCAAAATGAAAATGACAATGAAATTTTTCATGTATGCGCATGATTGAATATGGACTGTTGCTCAGGTAGATGCTTTTAAAGACAAACTCTTGCAGCCGTATGTCTGGTACAATTTCTGAAAACACTGATATTGCAGCTCATATATGTAGTATACATTTATTAATTTTAGGTGTCCAACATCATTGAGCAGGAGCATGAAATATTTCTGCCTAGCATACTGAATGAATACTTTATATCTAGAAATTATATTTTTTAATTTTCCTTAGGAATGGCAATCTTTGCTTTTCTAGCTACCTAATGATGATTGAAAATTAAATGGTAGTCTCGTGTTCCTAAGAAATTAATATGAATTGTAAAGAATCTTTAAATGTTTGTGAAAGATGGAATGGGCTTGTTCAACTTGGAGAAGGCTCTGAGGACACATTATTGTGGCCTTTCAATACTTGGGGGGGGAGCTTATAAGAAAGGTGGGGATGGATTTCTTAGTTGTGATAGGATGAGTGGTAACAGTTTTAAACTAAAAGAGGGTAGATTCAAACTGGATATAAAGAAGACATTTTTTTATGATGAGGGTGGTGAATACAGAAACAGGTTTCCCAGAGTTTTGGTAGATGGCCCATCTCTGGAAACATTCAAGTTTATTTTGAATAGGGTTCTGAGCAAACTGATCTAATTGATGATCCCCCTCATCTGCTCATTGCAGATCATCCTAGATAACCTTTAAAGGTCCCTTCAAACCCAAACTATTCTATGGTTCTACATTTCTATGATATTCACAGGAATTCACATACTGCATCCTAATTTGCCTTCCATATGATCAAGAATCACTTCCAAAGAAATGTTAGGTTTGATAGGGAGTTTACAGGGATTTCCAGAGACCTCGATTCAATCTCCTAGTCTGTCACAGCTTTGATATGTGACTTCAGTCATACAGATGCAATTCATTGGACAAAACCCAGCTGTGCAGAAGCACAGTTGTTAACAGAGATAGAGACATGAAGCTGCCTTTATAGTCAGTGGGGAGAAAAAGACATTTTTAGGGTGTGATTTATCTGCTCTTTAGATGTTTAGTTGATGTTGAAGAGAGTTACAGCTTGGAAGTACCTGGTTTTTAATACTGATTTAAAAGGGTCCCTAAAGTCATCAGCTTACCCATAGATATGTACACAATGGACAGCTACAACTGTTTACATGAGTGCCTCTGCTTATGTACTTGTGCCTTAGTTTCTACATATAAATTGGGGATAATTATCTCTCCTTTTAGAGTTGTTTGATTTCTAAGTCTGTATAGACCATATGTTCCCAATGTAAGATTTTTCCTTTTATATACAAATCAGGTTTGAACTTCGAACAATTCAACCACTACATTGGTATGAACATATTGACATTTTAAAGAAATATATCAGTAAATAATTTTTAACCCCAACTGGGGTTTCTTTTTTTTTTTTTTTTGCTGATAGTAACAGTTTCTCTTTAATGGCACATACATCTGTAAGTTGTCAGAGCACCTCAGTGTCAAGATATTCTTGAATATATGAAAATTCATAGCCTGATCCAAATTTGGCCAATTTCATCAACTAAAAATCCATCTTAAAACTAAAAAACAGTATTGTTCAATCATTTCACCCTCCTCTAGAAAGCAGATACTGCACTTGCTATAACATGTTGCTTCTGTACAGCAAGCTTGTGCAAATCAAAGCTAAGAAAGATGAAGTGACGAGTGATTTTGGTCTTTGCATAATTTGTTGAGAATGTCTCTCCTCTTGATCAATACCTTCAGACAGCAGAAGGCTGAGGACATCATAGAATCATATAATGGTTTATCTCTCCAGTAGCCAGAGAAGTGAATTTGGACATGCAGATCCCTCTGGATTTCAGTAATTATAATGATTTCATCTTATTAGTTTTGGTTTTGCAAATTCTGACATGGCTTAGTCACTAACAATTCAAAAATAATAATAACGGATAGAAAGGGGTTAAAGAAAACTAGGTCTAATTCCCACTAAGTTTAATTCATCACAGTATTCAACCTAATGAGAACCTATGGGTGTGTAAGTAATATACCAATCAAAAAACAGGTAAAAGCTAAGATTTCACCCTATGTAACAAGACAACTGAAAATGAGCTACCAGGCTACCATGTGGTGCTGGAAAATCATCTGGTTTGCTAAGAACAAGGGCTTGACACTGCAAAGTTAAAATCTCTAAGTGACTCTTATATGAGGGGGCTTAAATGTAACTGACTGGCTTATGTGTTAAACAGGCTGGCTTGGCACTAAAGGAAAATTGCAGAAGGGTGTCCTCCCACCAGACAATCTGAGTAACTGCTCCGATGCTTCAGGATGACTACATGAGGGAAGTCATATGCCACACTGACAGTTTTTATTTTGCTTGTGGAATTTTTTCATATATGACCAAGTTTTCTGGTAGCATGTTCTTTCAAAGAAACATCTCTGTAATATCACCCAGTGAAAGACCTAAGATGTCAGATAGAAACTGAGAGTAAAGTAGGAGAGAAAAAATATTAGCTAATTACAATTAGGCAAAGCATTTTTTTCCAGTGCTTCAGGAACAATGCCTTCTTAATAAAAACTCCAACATTATGTTAAATTATTTTTATCATTTTAAGATTTCAAAACTTCAATCATAATAACTTATGTCCTGTATCCAGGGCTACCACACATTTTCAGTGGGTCTGGATATCTGAAAATTTCTGCAATGTAGAAATATGGACACCAGTAAGAGATGCTTCCCAGCTACCAAACGAAGGAAGATATATATATATATATAGATATTTAATTCATTGATTCTTCCACGTACCTATGAAAACTCTGCCTTTCCAAAGATAGTCACATTGAAACAGAAGACCTGAGACATTTTAACTAAAATAACACATTTTTTCCACCGAAAAAAACCCACCCCAAACCCTTACATCAAATATGTATCTCTCAATTACTCTTTATGTTTTAAGTTATATATATTACTTTTGGTTTAAATTTCTATAAAGCAAAACCTTTACACAGATGCCATAAAGACATTAATGTTAAACTGTAGGCATGAAAAGTCTAAGAATTTTCCAAACTTCATTCCTTTATCATAAAATATTTGGTAAATTTGACCTACCTTTAAAAATAATTTCATTTCTTCTCTGCAACAAGCTCTATTTCTCTGTAGCTGCAACAAGTTTTACAGGTATTAACTTAAAAGCTTGTAGAAACCTACAAATTTTCACCATGTAAATATCAGAAATAAATTAAATCATAGTCCCTTCTTGATATATTCATCAATATTTATTCCTTAATTTATATCCCAACTGAATTTCTGCCCTAATTGTAAGCAAACAAATAATGAGCTTCTTTTATCAGGCCAGTATGTCATGATAACTGTTTTCGAAGATTTACACTTTTCATAAGGTTTCTAGCCTTTGTCTCATACTTCACCTGGTCTGCTCTGAGCTCATAGATTTGAGCTATTTTATTACCTGCTACGTATTTTGATTACAGATTCTAATCTTTAAAATAAAGCAATCTCTCCTGATACCTTCTAGCCACCGTCTCCTAGCAACAAAGCTTCCCCTTACTTCCTTTGATTCTGAATCCAAAATAATTTATGGATACTTAAGCTCTTTTTTTTTTTTTGTTTTATTTCAAACAGTCTGCCTTTTTCTCAGGAAAGGCTTTATTTCCTTAAAATGCTCTATGGCAACTCTAAGATCACAAATAAGCAATTTTAAATATATTTCATTAAGGAAGACAACACCTAAACATACTTGCAATCTTGTTTGTATTAGCTTGGGCCACACACATATTAAAGTTTTATTTTCTGTATATAAGTCCGGCAGAATTAGATAGCAAATGGAGAAGGGAAAGTTCCCTTCCTAAAAGTGCAAGAGGAGTTTTTAATTGCTGGAATAGCAACTTTCCAAAACCTAAAATCCCTTCGCCTTTGAAACACAAAATACAGTTTCCTGTTATTCAGTTTATCATACAAGACACTCTAAAATAGCAAACCTTTCTTGATAAAAAACCTACTCCCTTTTCAACATCAAAGACTTTCTTTAAGATTTAACTTCTTTATTCTTTAAGGCAAAGTCTTAAATGAAAAATTCACGAAGCTTGTAAAGTGTTTTGTCCCTGTCCTGTGGACTTCATATAGCTTGTGCAAAGCTACACAATGCTGAGCCAGCCGGTCCAGCTCGTTACGTTACTATGCTCCTTCCTGCTACTGACATTTAATACTAATTCTGAGATTCAGTAATTCTCACCCATTTATCAGACTGCATAACAGATTTAAATTATATTTGTCTGGTCATCTTGAGGATACCAAATACTGTTATATTCATGTTGCAAAACCTTTCTGTTAATAATCAGAAGGATTACTCCCCTGCCATCTCAGTCCAAAGGCAGAGAGCTTCCCAATGTCTGTTGTTTAATGTTCCTGCAGATGCATAAAGAGTAGGACTGCCATTCCACCACAACATTTTCCTCATGTTTCCTCAAGTATGACTCCTTCTAGATTATTGTAAGTTTTTCTTCTAATGATCGAATCAAATCAAACTGGCGAAACAGAAATGAATCATGCTCTACCCAGTCATCGATACAATATCCTTCTGTTTTCTATGTATCCATTTAAGATTTATTACTTATACTTAAGATTTCTTTTGGATGAGCTAAAGAAGGCTCTGTAATTTCTTTGATAACCATATCTGAAGTCACAGTAATTAGTTCACTCTGCCATATAAGCAAGAAAGTCATCACATTTCTGATAAGATTTTATATTGGTTATGCAACATTTTCATTACCTCTAGTCAGCTGCATGAACACACAAGAATTTCTACATTAGTCTGATCCCTTAGCAAAATACACAGGGACTTTGACTAAATTCATCCTCCAGTGTTATCTTAGATAGACTGGACAGGCAATTTAAACATGTGGTCCATGATTCCTCTTTCAAGCATAAACCAAACTTGTTCTTCAGTTAGAAATTCTTCCATCTTGTTTCAAATTTGGAAAGGGTAGAGGTCTCAAAGGTCTAAAGACACAATAAGCTGGTGGGTAGAGAAAAGATCCTTCAGCTACTAAGCCTTTTCAATGTCCAAAATCACAGGAAAGAGAGAGATACTAGAATCCAGGTTTTGTTAGTCCTGATGCTCAAAGAAATACTAGTTGTTACGAGGAATCATCAGAGACTATACTCTAGCCTCAGGTAATTTTCCAGACACCCAAATCATTTGAACAAATTTTCGTTATTCTAAGAGGTGTTTTACCTCTTCTCAGCTTTTGCACTCATCCACATTTTTTTTTTAGCTACTGAAAGATAACTACCATGATGCATTACGTTCTTTCCCTGGATTTTTTCTTTCCTCTTTTCTTCCTGGCTGAGATCCTATTCTGCAAATCTTGGCAATCTTTATGCCAGTAATAGGCAAGCTAACACTTTTCTTCTACTGAAGTGAACTTTCAGAAGATACTTGATAGCCTGGTAGCCTTCCTACAGGAATTTGCTACAGAAGAGTCTGGTATGTTAAAGACTATCAGAGGTTAATTTATGTCTGAGCCGATTTTCTATCAACACTCCAATTATTGCAATGACTTCTTGTCTTGTGTTGCAGTATTCTTCTACTACACTTCTGTCTGTGGCTATGGCCTTAGTATCCCTTGTTGCTCACATAATCCTCATGATGCCATGGTTATTCCATGGAACCTGTCTGCAGCATCTTCAGAGAAGTGAGCACTGGTGTGCTTTTTTTAACCCATTTTGTGCCAGCTGAACAGAAGCTGACTAACAGACTGAATATTTTTTTCATGGACTTCCGTTTTGTCTATATAAAAAGGAACTCTAAGAATATTTACAGAGAACTTATTACTTGAAAGTTTTTCAGTGCTTTCTGTTGGTAAATTGTGATTGGTTCTGTGTCAACCTCTTTAAAGAAAAGACATTCTATCATACCTTCATAGTTCCTTGTTGAAATATTGACAGAGTCAATCTGACTGGAAATCCACTGATCCATCACTCATGAAAAATCTATTGCCTTATTTTTTATGCATGACCAAAGTATTTCTTACTATGAAGTCACAATAGTCACTATACCCCATTTTTTATCTTGTCACGCTAAAGCTGTGGGGACAATTAAAGCATTTTGAGCAACAAATAAGACTAAAGCAAGATCTTCAGTCATTTTTTATTAAAAAAGCAAGCTGTTTTTCAGAACATAACCACTCATGTCCCCAGGGACAGGGATAGGTCAAGCCCAGGCTGGACTTGGCTCAGGAGGCCTGTGGCAGAGCAGAATAGGACTGTGGGACCTGAATACCATCTCTGCTATGGCATCACCATGATAGGACCTGACCTGCCTGACCCTGCCCGTGGCCCAGGTGTCCAGGTCTTAGGGTCAGCAAAGGGGTCATGGGTAGGGTTGAGGGACACCTTGGAGGAACCAGACAAGACTGGTTAAGGCCACTGGTGCCCTCCAGACCCTGTCAGCTCTCTGCTTGGTATGATTTTTGCCAGTCCGTGAGTTGAGGACACCTAGGCTAAAAAATATATCTGCTTCACTGGCTTTAATAGGTACAAGTCTGATTAATATCTGATCAGTACTTATAAATATCTTAAGGGTGGATGTCAAGAGGATGGGACTAGGCTCTTCTCAATGGTGCCCAGTGACAGGACAAGGGGCAATGGACACAAACTGGAACACAGGAAGTTCCATCTGAATGTGAGGAAAAACTTCTTCACTGTGAGGGTGACAGGGTGACAGAGCCCTGGGCAGCCTGCCCAAAGCATTTGTGGCGTCTCTTTCTCTGAAGATATTCAAAACCCACCTGGATGCCATCCTGTGCCACATGCTCTAAATGATGAGGATTTATCAGGGGTTTAGACTCACCAGAGGTCTCTTCTAACCCAAACTGTTCTATGATTCTGTGAAATGGACCCATACTCCATACGTTTCTTTAATCTCTTTTTCAATTAGTGTTTGAGAACATTTCTAACTCTGCAATGCCTCATGGCAGTAATTTCTATCTCATTTTCAGCATATGTGACTGCTACCATTCAAGGATGATCATCTGCCTTATGCATGCTGCAGCCCCAGGTTGATTTCAGGAGTAGCCCCATGCACAGGCTTCCTGTCAGCACGGTGTAACTCTCCTGCGCTCAGCATCGTGGTACAGGCACATGCTCCTCACACTACACCAGCTCAGCAGTGAGTGAGGAGGAGTTTGTTTGTCAGAGCTGACCAGTTTTAGCTTGTTTTGTTTATTTAAGCCTTAGGTGTTGATCCCCGATTACATCATGCTCTTAACAGCTCTTTCTGGAATCATCAGAAAGAATAAGAATTAATTAAAAGTTGCTTAAAGCATTTTTGAAAGGTACTTCATCTCCTCAACAAAGTAGGGACCTGCATTTTGATAGCTACTGAAATTATTAATCTTTATAGCTACTCAAAAATGGCTCTTATAAAATGAGAAATAACGTATCACAGTACCTTTCTGCTGCTAACTTTGGTAGTGTGCTGCCTAACTATATTCTACATTTGTAGGTGTAATTATGCTTTGCTGTTCCTGTTTCCTCTTCTTTACAGCCAAAAATGTTTTGGGTTTGGTTTTTTTTTTTCCAGTGGACATCAATAATATTTGTGAAAGAATCCTAGCCTACATGGTACAGCCTAAGGAAGGTTTGTTTCCATTTATGTATACACTTACAATGATTCATATTATCTCAGATTTAAGTAGGTGTGAAAAAGAAACCATGAGGAAAATATATGAAAAAAAGTTCTTTTTTTTCTTAATTGTTGAATGAAATTTCAAGGTTTGTTTATGAAGTCTCCTAAATGCATAATCTGTTCTTCTTTCATGAAAACTGGAAGATATTTAAGGTTTAATGACATAATAGAAAGTTTGATAGAATATTTTTGTCTGTTAAATGTATTATCTTTGGTTATAATAATATTTAATAGAACAGAGGAAAATCCTTCTTTGAGACATTTTACATTTACAGAAAATGATTGTTATATTCTTAATATTGGTGATTAGTGATGTAGTCTGTGATTTAATGAGAGCTGAGCTATCAGTGAGGTTTAATGATGTTGTGAGACTAAAGCACAGCTATTTGTTACAGGCGCAGTCACAAAACTATGATTTCTATCATACTGTGTATGACTGGAAAATTAAAAGTGTAGCAAAAAATCAATAAAAAGAGACAAAAAGCACAATATGCTATATGCACCCCTCTAACATTTATGAAAAGTCAAATCCTGATTGAATAAAAATTTTGCTATGAAATTCAATGGGGTCATACACTGAAGAGATATACATCAGAGAATAGAAAATGATTTAAACGTATGTGGGCTATGTAGGCTTAATGGGCTTAGAAAGCATGGGCAGAACAGGCTTTGTTCAGAAAGCCTCAGCCAGAAGTGAAGAGCAGACCATGATGTTGATCTAGTGATGGATGATCCCTAGGATTTGGACTGGAGGAAAAGCAATTGATGAACTTTAAGAAAAGAAAGGCATATAAGGAATACTGGATTCCATCTGCTTTTTCCTTCAGGGGACTATTTTTCCTCTTCCTTGTGGAGTAGAAGCTGGTGAAATCTTTTACAATTCTGGAAAGCAGGATGAAGAGCCACAGCAGAAGAGAAAGTGAAAGCAGGAGACACATTTAGTGACTGGTTTCATCTATGGCTTGCATTCTCTTGGATTAGTTTTCTTGATCCTAATTGCTGACTGAAAATCATCTGGAAATTTCTAATATACAGAGAAGCACTTAAAAAGATTCCCATTAAAAATTACAATCTCCCTACAATTACGGCAGCGTATAAAGAGTGTTTGAATCTGTATCTCTTACATACAAGAAAGACCTAAACACTAAGATATTCTATATTCTTGGGGAATGAGGTGAGGGAAAGATACTTGTTCCCTTTCAGTGAAATTATTGCTTAACTTGGAGCAATTTAGTGTCAGAAATAAGTGGAAAGAGAGAAGATGCATCCACAATTCTAAAATGTGCTGACAAGAGAAAAAGAGTTGAAGCCTATATATCAGCCCACTGCCAATTGCATACTGAATATAACATAAAAATAATAGATCAAAGCAAAATTCCAGTCTATCTTCTTTGTCAGATGTGTCCCAAACACTGAGTTAGCTTTACTTTTGTGCTTATTTTCTCTTGACTTTTCTCAATATTTAGATACTTCATGCAGAGTAGAAAGCTTTCTGACAGTGTTTATTTTCACCCTATCCTGACATACTCAACAGTACAGGGATGAAAAGGCCTGAAAAGGGAAGAGAGGCCTGCAAAAAACAACCTTTCAAGGAAAGAAGCATCCTGAATCGAAGACATCCTTAACCTCAGTAGTGCCCTATATACAGAGAGATGGGCAGATGGGCATGTTTGCAGTCACATTTTGGACAGAGCTGGATTTCCTAGACTTGCTCTGAAAACGCCACACAGATGAGGCCCTGCAGGCAAGGGTATGATGGTTCTGGAGAGACACAGGTCTTTACGTTCTTCTTTGGTCAGATGGCATTTTAACAAAGCAAGAGAGGTTAGGAGGATTAAGATTATGTATCCACGTGAGATCCAGACTTCTAGCATTCTGCTCACCTTGGGACTTTGTTCCAAACACCTGTTTAGACAAGAGTGGATGAATTTTCTAACAATCCTAAGATGTTAGTTTAGGTACCTAAACTTATTCAACTCAATGGCTTAATTCTGAACTATTTTATAGTTCATCACAGCGATTACACATGGGTATTTACTCTAGGTGATTGCATAGTCATGACAGTTGATTCACTTTCAGAAAGTGGAGGAAAAAAATATCAAAAAATAAATTCCATAAAATGAAGTAATAGACATCAGATTTCCCCCTTCCTGGCTGAACCACTAATTCCAAGGCGACTGTATCAGGATCCATTTTTTGCAGGGTCACCATGTTCTCCAATCTTGATGGTAATGTGCTGCTTTTAGCTATAATCTATCACTTTCCTGCTTTGGGAATTGACTCCCTGGAGGCTATCCAGAAATTTCAGATAATGGCCAGCATAAGGACAATGGGGAGTTGGTCTGCTGCATGTTTACTCTGTATACAGCAAAGAGAAGCCTCAGATATGTGAGTTCTGCACCTGCCAGGGTTGGTGGTTCCAGTTCTTGCCCTCTTGTTCTCACATCTTCAACAGAAAGGTATAATAGTCATTCTTCCCCAGAACACAATGATTATTCATGACTCTTCCGGAAAGTAAAAGTGAGCTGCAATCAACCCGATAATGAAGACATTAATTATGAATTCCCCTTTCCCTACAATGCTGAAGTACATTCCAGAGATGGGTGGTGGCAGCATGTCTTTTGAGTTAGCCCCTCAAAAGCACTAGGCCAAGGTTCCACTATGTTCTAAGAAAGAATAAGGCAGAAGCTAAGAATGTAACCTCAGAAAAGCAAATCTTGTCTTCCTACAAACAGAATCATAGGTACTTGTGGAGCTGTCATATCAAATAGGCAAGCCCCCAAATAAGCTGAACTGGCAGAATTAGATAAATGATAGGTAGAATTGAGGGGAAGCTTTCTATTTCACTCTGTCAGTCATAAATCACTTGTTCACTGAAGCTCGTATGAATGAAGAGACACTTCAATACATGTGCTGTTAATTGGGAGCAAGGGATATGTGAGTTCCAATTCACCAGCTAGCTACTGGATTCAAAGCTGGTTAATCAGTACCACACTCAGTGCTTTCCCTACCCACCAAAATGCCAGAACCCCTATACTAAAGATAATAACTCATCTCTGTGGGGTTTTCCATTCCTCTGACAAGAGTCTTTCACTAACATTACGCAAAATTTTTTAAGTTAACAAGATAGCTGAAAAGTATTTTCCCTCATCCAAATTGTTTCCTTTCCTTTATCTCCAAATAACTTCATATAGACCATCTATTGTGATGCTAGAAAGAAGGGAGAAGAGACAACAAAACAGAAATTAGTTTGTGCAGAAATAAGGTGTTACCAATACCTACACAGGACTGAGAATGTCAAAGGCATCAAGTTCTTCTAGATAGATAAGAAGAGAAACACCTTTTTTTGTTGTTATTGCTTTTACAGAGGGTTTAGCTGAGCTATGGCAGTCTTACACATTTTTAGAATAAGATACTTCTAGCATGTTCTGAAAGATATTAATGTTAAAAAGTTAAATGTTCCGAAACGTCTTACGGTTGCAGGATTAGGTATCAATTCAATAACTGCTTGGGGTATCTTGATATTTTAATTCAGTGTTCAAATTCCCCTCCCTGGCAGTGTTTAAAGCCAGGTTGGATGGGGCTTTGGGCAACCTGGTCTAGTGGAGGATGTCACTGACCAAGGCAGGGGGATTGGAACTAGATGATCTTTGAGGTCCCATCCAACTAAAACCTGTCTAGGATTCTGTGATTCTAAAAGTTTGAAATCAAACTTAGGACACCTAAGCTTCAGTTTGCATGTGAGTTTGCATAGTTGAGATGAAATTGTTCTATTATGATGGCTGCAAATTGGAGCACAGAAAGTTCTGCACCAACATGCGGAAGAACTTTTACACAGTGAGGGTGACAGAGCCCTGGGACAGGCTGCCCAGGGAGGTGGTGGAGTCTCCTTCTCTGGAGATATTCAAGACCCGTCTGGATGCCTATCTGTGCAAAATGAGCTAGGCAGCCTGCTTTGGCAGGGGAGTTGTACCCAATGATCTCTCAAGGTCACTTCCAACCCCTATGATTCTATGATTCTATGATAGATATTTGAGGATGAAGTGGGGTGTGTTGTTTATGCAGTTACTATTTCACCCCCCGAAAATGACTGTGGTCATTGAGACATTCAAGGTCAGGCTTGATGGGGCTCTGAGCGACCTGGTCTAGTGAAGATGTCCCTGCTTGCTGCAGAGGGGTTTGGACTAGATGGCCTTTAAAAGTCCTTTCCAAACTTACACATTCTATGATTCTATGATTCTAAATTAGTGTATTCAAAATAAGTGTCTCACAAAAGGAAAAAAAAAAATGAAATTATTCTAAAAGTCAAGGTCCCACACAAAATAAATCCAGGAAACCACAGCATTTCCTATCAGTTTACTAGAAAGGGCTAGTGACATGGCAGGACCTGAATAAGTCCTAGACAGGAGAAAATGAATTAACCTTGGGGTGAGGCAAGCTGGAGAACTGAACAACAAATGCAAAATTCAAGGTCTAATACAGTAGGTTTGGTAGCTGGGAACATTTATTTTGAAAGATTGCATGCTCAGATAAAGCAGATAAACTCCAAGGAATAGGATTGAAATTGAGCAAACTAATAGAGCTCCGATTGTTTCCCCATCTGAATAAAGCAGAAAAGTCAAGACTGAATATTTTGAGAATTCCCAGAGCTACAGGCAGAATTTACTAAGGTATCAGTAAGACAAAGCAGTGAGTTTTCTGAGCAAGTGGGCCTTTTTTAATTACCGTGCACTTCCAAAAGTGCAATATAAGGACAAACAATTTTCAAAGATTAACAAACAGATGTGAAGAATGAAGCTGCAATGTTGAAGAGAGATCTGTAATTTCTCTTTCAGTGCTATCTTTGTAAATCAAAGGATGGTGAGAGCTCTGTTTCATATGGATTATTCTCAGACAAATAGTAATTAGAAGTTGCATATCTGGATAAGGAGATGGAGGTGTATCATTTGAAAAAATCTGTAAATGATTGCCTCATCTCCTTCATTATCAGAATGTTAGAACCTAGCTGCATATTTCAGATGACTGTACTGTTACACTGCATAGCAAGTACATGGGTATAAAGATTTAAAATACTAAGATTTAACTACTATACTGTGGGGATTGGTGGTAGTTTAAATTCCAGCAGTAACCAGAGGACATTCCAACAGATGCTTAGTGTCTGTAATTAGTGTGGGAAGCAGACTCTAAGCAAGAGTCTTTAAAGTTTAAATCTCACAAGGGAAATATAAAGACTTAATATGAGGAAGAAAAAATGTATAACAGGGAATATCTTACCTGACAATTTTTTTTGTTGTTAATTGTAATTCTGTCCTGGCAACCAATGTTCACATTGGGATTTTTGGTACCGTAACTTTACCTGAGTCAGATCTACATTCTTCAATCAAGCCTTGATTTCCTGTATGATTGTATATAGTAGCATCTTTTCGTGCCTGCAAATGTATGTTACAAATTCTTCATGTGCTTTGTACCTCTTGTATAGCATACCTCAGAAGTGAAAGTATCTATTGCTCTATCTGAATATAGCCTTAAAACCACCACAGTGAATTTCCTACTGCTGAAACCCTTCCACAAAGTGGGGACACCATAGAGGACTCAAACTGGTTTTATCTGTATTATTACTATTATTATTATTATTTATTATAAAAAATCTGATGAGGGAGGGATTTTAATTTCAACTACATTCTTTACTGTAGTCAGTTGGCAAAAGCTCATTGTTTGGAAACACCTCAGTGTCATCCCCGTGTGTTCTGCTTACCAGATTCCCTGGCACTTCTAGGCTGTATGTCCTTGCAGTGCCCTATTAACTTCATACTAGATATCATTGGAATATTAATCTTTTCTTTTTCTTTTTAACAGAGTATTCACTGTTATTTTTGGACTATGGACTGAAGACCTGCATTAGAAGATAGTCTCTTAGTCGTAACTCCTATTGCTGTCTCCTATGATTCAAGAGGACTTGACTTAATTAAATAACATTATGTTTTCTCCTGCTGTTTTAGCAGTATCATTTGAATGACCAGTGTGGAAACCATCACTTTTTCATGATGAAAAAGTTCTGATCAAAGAATCATAGAATTTGTATGTGTGGAAGGGACCTTTGGAGGCCATCTAGTCCAACCCCTCAGCAGTAAGCAGGGAATCTTCACTAGATCAGGTGGCTCAGAGCCCCATCAAGCCTGACCTTGAATATCTCCAGGGAGGGAGCCTCAACCACCTCTCTGGGCAACCTGTTACGGTGATCCACCACCCTCCTATTGAAGAACTTTTTTCCTAATATCCAGCATAAGTCTCCCCTTTATGAGTATAAAACCATTACCCCTTGTCCTGCTCCTGCATGCTTTCGTGAACGGTTCTTCCCCAACTTTCTTATAGGCACCTTTCAGGGATTGAAAGGCTGCTATAAGGTCCCTCCGGAGCCTCCTCTTCTCCAAGATGAACAAGCCCAAATCTCTCAGACTAAATCCTAAATTTCAGTCTGATCCATTTAAGTATTTCAGTTTAAATAAACCTTAGAGTGAAAAGCCGAAAAAAATATAGAATAAATAAACATTAGTACAAGCAGGGGATGAAGAGGACAATGGAAGTATACTTCTGTAATTCTGTACCCCAAAGATCTTTGTCATTGCCGTATGGCTTTGCTGCCCTTTCTGCCGTTTATCTGCAGAACCCTCCACCATCTGCCACTAACCTTCTTTCCCTGAGGGCCAGACTCTCAGCTGATGCAAACAAGTGCAACCCCAATGATTCCTTTACATGCAACCTGATTTTGATTCAGACTTTGCCTCAGGGTTACTTTGTCTACTGTCATCACTCCTGTTGTCGGACCTGACACAGGCTGAGTTTCTCCCAGAGGCTTGGCAAGGAGTGACCTTGGCATCCTTGCAGAGTTCCATTAACTTCAAACCAGGTCGCCCTGTAGGACCTGATTGCAGTTCTGGGACTTAAGCTGAAAGATCTTCAAGAAAAATAGTTAATCTCTTTACATTCTGAAACTTCATCTACAGGAGTTTCAAGGTCAAATGGAGGTTGAAATCACACAGCAGTGCTCATTTTCTGTTGTATTTTATCTTCCTCTAATGTTTCCCATTTTTATGGCTACCACTTCCAGAAAAAAAAAAAAAACCCCAAAAAAATAATCTTTGAGGACAGCAGATGCAGAATTTTAATTCAACCTTCAAATATTGTTTTATCTTTCAAGCTCTTTGTTTTCTTAACAGAAGTCCTCCTTTAGATAACATTAGTTTATGATAAACTGATGGACTCATGGCTAAAACTATTTTAATCAAAATTATAGCTTTAACTGCATAATTTACATTTGTTAATATCTCGTTTATTACATTGTTTTGAAAATATTACTTGTCCTGGTTTGGGCTATGATAGAGTTAATTTTCTTTCTAGTAGCTGGCATAGTGCTGTGTTTGGGATTTAGGATGAAAATCATGTGGATAACACACTGATGTTTTAGTTGTTGGCAAGAAGTCAAGGACTTTTCAGCTTCTCATACTTCCCTGAGGAGGAGAAAGTGGGGGCATTCAAGAAGCTGGGAGGGGACACAGCCTGGGCAGCTGACTCCAACTGGCCAATGGGATATTCCATATCCCGTGACATCACACTCCCTCTATCACTGGATGAGCATCATCTTTGGATGGTGAGCAATTGTGCTGTACATCACTTGTTTTGTAAATTTTTCTATCATCATCATCATCCTTTTCTGTCCTATTAAACTGTCTTTATCTCAACCCATGAGTTTTACTTTTTCCCTTTCTTTTCAATTCTCTCCCTCATCCCACCGTGAGAAGGTGGAGGGGGGAGTTAGTGAATGGCTGTGTGGCTGCTTTAGCTGCCTTCTGGGTAAAAATTTGTAAAAATCTATTTCCATATTCTTTCATCCCCTTCCTCTACCCTTCAACTTTCCCTTCCCCTCCCTACCCTATTTAAAATCTCCAAGCTGTAGTGGGAAAAACACAACCAAAACTAAACAACCTTCCATAGGTGTCTTGTTTGTTGGTGCCTAACTTAGATTATGAAGGTCTTCCCTTCCCCCTAGGTGGGGAGGGGGGAATGATACAACAGATGGTTCTCTCTCTTTTTTTGACTATTTATTTGTTGAGATCTGCATTTTCTTTTTGGAACTCCTTTCTGATGAGTTAGAAAGAAAAGCCTTAACTCTGCAGTATGTTTTACTTTCTGAAGTGGGTTTTCTCTGACAACCCCAGCTGTAGCACTCATACCACTTTTCTCCTTACTCAGTTTTTAAGAGATCTTTTTTTTTGTGAAGTCAGCTTGGCAGTAGTGCTTAATCACTTTTTCTTCATTTGCTGGCCATTTCTCATTACCTGCTCCTCACTTCAGTGTGGTGAATGCACACACAGCACCCTTTTTCAGTTGACTGAGGGCAGCACTAAGAAAAATACATCAGTAGGCTGCCTTCATTATCAAGCAAAGAAGGAAAGTAGTCACTGGAGTCATGAATACAAAGCAAGCTGTACTATAAAAAACCTGCAGCACAGAGTCATTACCTACAGTCCCCCAACCTCATAAACTAACAGACATTTGTTTAGCTCAGTTTGCAATAAGCCTTATTATTTAGCAAGAATTGTCATTTTTATACCTTTTTTTCCCATGCTTCAGTAACCATTAATATTACATCTGCCTGCTACCAGATAACAAAATAGAAATTTGATCCAACTGGGGACAGAGAAGGGAGGAAGGGGGAGCTTACTGGCATTTCTCCAAATGAGCACTGAAGCATACAGTAGTTTAAACTCTTTTCATTCAAACATGTAGGAAAACAGATATTACACTGAAAACTATTCCAGGAGGATGCCCAAAATTTCAAACTTAATATAGCAACGTCTTTTCAGCAAAACTGACTGCTCAGAATAAGTTTATTTTGTCTTCTTACTTTACATTTCTTTTGTTTTCATACCACAACACCTAAAGATTTATTCTATCATCAAATTGGAGCCTAATGAATAATCACTAATGAAGTTTGCGAGGATGCTTGCCATCCTAAGTAACTGCTAATCTCCTGAGAATAACATAAAGAATTAACTTTCTTTATTTTTTTTTTTATAAAGTTTTGAAAGCAACCTGGGTTTTTGAAAAATAATAATAAATCTATTAAAGAGCTGCAGCAACATTTTTGCTAAGGTATAACTTTTTCCTTTGCACTGTCAAAAAGAAAGGTTTCAAAGTCAAAATTTTCCTAAATACATGGATTTTGGTGATCATAGTCATAGAGAGGTTTCTGCCTTCCAAAGCAGAGTCTGATCATTTCTGGAGAGACAGTGAGAGGTCAGAATGAAAATTTGAAACAAAACAAAACATTTTGACACTGTTCATTTTTTCAAGGAAAAAAGGATTTTTTTTTTCTCTTACCTCTGTAATTAAACAAATGCATTTTAGAATCTCAGAAATTATCACAAAATGGACATGTTATCTTCCATCGATTTCTAACAGTTGCTCAATTTAATAGGTAATGATGCGTTTTACGTTGAATACCGCAAACTGAGAACATTAGGTTAAGTTCCTCAAAAGATGATGCAAATTGTGACAGAAACATTCACTAGTGTCTTCAGAGAAAACCTAAGGGACACACTACTAGTATAAGTTCTGCAAATGACATGCTTTTCAGCATGTTTTTGGTTTTCAGCCAAAAATATCTAGGTGCTATGTTTATTAACAGTAAAGGATCATCAAGAGGCCACAACACAGTTTTAGACTAGTCTGTATGTGAGGTGCAGAAATTGTGTAACTTACAACTGCCTCAGAGTTTTTGAAAAGGTGAAGTTCTTCCTCAAGTATCTATCAAGTATCTATTTTTTAGGAAAAAATTTTTTACTGAAAGAGTTGTGAGGGCCTGGAACAGGCTGCCCAGGGAGGTGGTCGGGTCACCTTCCCTGGATGTGTTCAAAAAAAGGGTAGATGAGGTACTTAGGGATATGGTTTAGTTTAGTATGTGAATGGTTGGACTTGATGATCTTAAAGGTCTTTTCCAACCTTGTTATTCTGTGATTCTGTGATTCTGTGATCCTAGAAAAACTTATTAATAAGATTTCTGGGGGCTTCTATCAGAAAAAATGGGTAGCTGCAATTTTATTTTTCTAAAAATTATTTTAATAACTGCTTTACTTGGTGAAACGCTGTTGTATATACCACCCATCCCACATGCATTCTTTTATTGCCCTCCTTTGTTTTCTACTTCTGCCACCTTTCACTTTGTAATCTTGCCCTTCAAATTGTGGAGTAGTTTTTATTACTTAGGTGTCACCATGCTCGCTTTAGATGAGAGTGCCTATCTTTTCATTTAGGGAAAGTTCCTACCTAGGAAATCACCACATAAAAAGGAAACTAGGAATTTATCACTGAAACTTGGAATACCTCCATCACATTCGAAACAGGTATTTCAGGTCTTATTTTTTCAAAGATAATCACTTCATAACAGTGTGCCTAATTTTTGTCCAGCTAGCTATCTATGCATTTTTTTTTTTTGGTCAGTCAAAAGCCTCTAAAGAATTTGTTCATGTTATTTTTGACAGTATTTTGCTTTATTTACTTTGGATTTAAAATTTTCAGTTAGAGCACTAAGATGCACAGCAGTAAAGTGCCTTGTTTAAGACATGAAAATTTGACAGCAGCCAATTGAGGATCACTGTTCTTCTCATCTTGGTTTGGGAATGTGGCTGCATTTTTCACATTTATTACATCATAAAATCCACTCAATATCTAATGTAACTTAGAGACAGAAGAGTAGCTCCACCTAACTGTCCCTCACTGCTGTAAGCTTTTGTACAGGCTTTTGCAGGGAAATGATTCATGTCCATTCTGATCAGGTTTGTGTCTTCTCACAATACGAAGGTCAGCAATCTGTAAGGTCAGGGATGTGTGATAATACCAAGGAACTGCAGAGACCTAAGCATAAAAAAACCCAAAACAGTGCCTGAGATGATGTTATACAGGTACAAATAGGTAGCAGTCATCCAATAACTCAGAAATTCTCTTTCTTCAGCTTCAGAGTTCATGATGCACAGAAACAAATCAAGTATTTCTCAGTGAGAACTGGACACAAATACCTATAGTCCTTTGCTAAAATTACTGTGCTACAAGCCTTCCCCAAATGCTTACATTTGCATGTGTGCAGTGTCCTCTATGGAGAAAGTCAATTTCAGTTCCTGCTCTTAAGGGAGTTATTCTTGTCACATGAATGCTTCGGCTTTGCTAACTTTTCTACTGACTTTTGAAAGGCAATTGCAGGCAGTGCAAAACAAAGCTCTGATTAACATAGTTGCTATTATATGAGCAAAGAATGCATTCTGGGAATGCTCCTCTTTCATTTTTGTTCACTTTTGGACCGTGTTCTTAGAAGAAACAATCACCATTTCCAGTGTGTGCAGATGATACCTATATTTAACACTTATGTCAAGTTGCTGTATTGAGTTCTCTACTCACTCTAATTGCTTACGTAAGACAAATTACTGGATGTTAGCTGCAAGATAATAGGTCCTTTAAACAGATTAAAGCAATGCCATCTGATTTTATGGAATAAAAACTTTGTAAAGCAGCGTTCATTAACTCTTGATGACTGATTTTTCCACACACAACCACATGTGTAACATGCTTTATAAGAAATCTGAGCTACAAAGGACACTGATGGAGGTTTTAAAAAGCCAATTCTGTTGTAAGATTTTTTCCCTAAGAATAATCCATTTATCCTCCTTTGGAGAATCTGAAAGCCAAAACTTTGGCCCCAGTCAGTAAGAAGATTGTCATTCCAGTTCATTTGACATTTTCTTAATTTTCAATGTGGTAAGAAACCTTACCAGGGTATCAAAGAACACTGATCTGTTTCATGAGAACAGATCTAAAATATCACTAAGATTTCACTAGCGTGATGTAGAAACACTGCTCTAACAGGTTTACAGCTAATCAGACTGGATCAGGAGGGTGCTTCCTAAGTGAATTTCTTCCTCTTTTCTGCATTCTGGTTTGTATCACAGAGTGGTCTTGGAGATCATGAACTGTATTCTCTTAGATTAAACTAAGAAGAAAGAGGATCTCCAAAAGGATGGCTAATACACTCTGTCAGCCAATAGTCAATGAGTCCAAGGCACCCAAGCAGGGTTAGTCTGAAGTACATTAAAAAAACCCCCAAACATTAAAGATACTCTAGAACCTCACCACCAATTGCTTTCCTCACTCACAGATGATCCACACTGACTGGTCTGCTACTACCTGCATGCAGAGCCATAAAGGACTCTGTGGAAGGGCTCAGGCATTTAATCCATTACTTCATATCTATTTGGGGTACATTTTAATACATGCCTTAATATTATAAAAATAATTTCCTTAATCATGCATGATGATACAATTACATTCACGAAACTAATAAAAATGAACAACATTCTTGAGCATGAATTTTAAAAAAAATTTTGAGTACTCCAGGTGAGGGAAAGCTATAAAACATCCACATATCCTGTGCCTTACTCACGTGAACACTGTTTGTGCATATCCAAAAGTGGATTTTTGAAAGGACATTTTTAAAGTCTCATTCTGATGGTTTATAAACTTGCTGTTGTTGTCTAACCCCAGCCAGTAAATAAGCACCACACAGCTGCTTGATGATCCCTCCCCACAAAGGGGATGGCAAGGACAATGGGAAACAAAAATGCCCCCCCCCAAAACGCATGATGTTTAAGATAGATAATTAACAGGATAACAAAGCAAGGTAACAATTATAACACTAATATTTTACATATGTGTGTGTATATATAAAGATATATAAACAAGTTAGGCACAAATGCACTTGCTCATCACAAGCAAAAAACCCCCATGCCCAGTCTGTTTACCGAGCAGTAAATCTGCCTCCCCATTCGCTTCCCCAGTTATATCCAGAGCATGACATCATGCAGTATGGAATATCCCTCTGGCCAGCCTGGGTCAGCTCTCCTGGCCATGGTCTCCCAGCTTCTTGTGCATCTGGCAGGGCGTGAGGAGCTGAAAATTGTCTTGACTTAGTGTAGACACTACAGCTACCTAGCAACAGCTAAAACATCAGCGTGATATCAACATCATTCTTATACTAAATCCAAAACACAGCTTTATAGTGGCTACTCAGCCAAAACCAGGAAACGTCAATTTATTTTAGACACATTATTGTAATTTTAGACGTGTTGTTGTAATTTTTTTTTTAGATTTGACCAGGTAAAATTTAGCAATTATAGTAAGAACTAAATACAAAAAATAAAAAAGAATTATGTGTATAACGCTACATACAATTGCCCACTGATGTCACACAGTTGAAACATGTTGTTCTCCTTGGAAATAATGAAGAAAATCACCCTCAATATTTTATGCTCCAGGCAGCTTTCATCTTCAACTTTTGAACTCCATTTTAATTTCCACCTCTGAGGAAAATCTTTCCTGGTAGCCATGTAAGGTGGAACAGGAATGAAAGCATGAAAAAAGAGGATTGCCACTTCTCGTCAGAAGTCTGCAAAGTTCCCAGCTAGAGAATGTTAACAGCTAGAAAATTATACTTAGAGATGTGTTTCACCATGAACACATGTGAAATATTTGTATTAGAAAGCATTTACTGAGTTTGATTTTTTTAGTTTTCACTGTTTAAGTGATAGCCACATATTTGGTGTATATCTTAATAATCTTGTCACAACTATCTTCTAAGTAATTTCTTTAAGTGAGCTGGCCAGATATTTTTATAGAGGAGGAGACTTTGTAGGTGAAGCCTCAAATGAACCCCATTACGGTTCAGTAAATGGCTTCCCAGATTTTTTTCCACAGAGGTAAAAACCTCATTCCCTCATTTAGAGCCTGTTGCATAGTCTGTTTGGAAATATTTTTTTCCTTTACTTAACATTCAAGAGCTTATTCTGCAGGTATAGGTTTTAAACCAAATTATTCTTCATTAACATTAATGAGAAATACACAGATAATTTTCCTGGACAACTACTTGAGAAAGTATATTCATGTTTTCAAGGGGATATAGAGGAAATACTGTGGCCTTACTCTAGCAAGAAGAAAATTCTGCAGTTATGCATGATACAGTGAGAGGAAAAAAATCCACCACCAAACACAAAACAAAATTAAGAACTAATCATAGTAAGAAGCTTTTTTTCAGGAAGCAAATGTAATTAGGTTCCTTGGAGGGCCACATGCCTGAGTAAGGAAGGGGAATATTCTCTTTCCTACATTCAACATTTTCAGATTTCAAAATGACCAGCCTAGCATGAAATTTGGATTATCGGAGGATCCTATTGTCAGACACAATTTTATGTTTTGACAGTGTACAAATAAATGTAGTTTCCTCATTATTTGTACTTCTTGTAAAACTGAAACCTTCATGTGATTGATAACCCAAAAGAATTGTCCCTGACAAAAATTCAAACATTGTTCCAGCAGAAAAATTGTGATGATATTAACCATATGTTATATGAGCATTAACCATATGTTATATGAGCATCCTCCACATCATCATCCTTAATTTCAGCAAAGGTACAACCCAAAATACAGAGCTTGCTGTTTCATCACAGAAGACAATGAATCCAATAAATACTACAGATGAGTGCATGTAGTATATTGTTTGAGGAAGCACATTAGGAGAAAAAAAAATGCTTGATTTTTCCTCTTAGTTTCATTTGAATAATCAAGCTCTAAATTGGAGCACTTAAATGGAAGTCAAGGAACTTGGAGTGTGATGGAGGAAGCAATAATCAGTTTGAAAAGATGTTGAATCTCTGATGAGTGTTGAATATGTCAGATTAAGTTATGTCCTAGAAAGGGAGGTTCCCTGAACAACTGCTAGTCACTTTTAATTATTCTGCATTTCAAACAGGAAATCATCCAATTAGACTAACAGCTGCAGAGATTGGAATAAGCCTTGCATATTAGAAACTAAAAGAAAATGCAGCTGAGTACTATGAAAAGAAGCTAAGGTAAGTCATTTTCCTTCTCCTTTTCTCCAATAAAACTTAATTTCAAGGACTTTTAGGATAAGGCAATGACTGCAAATTTGTTACACGTGATTAAAACAGGAAAAATCACTTACCATGAAGTGTGTTGACACTTCATATGGATGTCCCATTTGTCCTAAAGTATCCATTGTTTCTTTCGAAGTGGGTGGAGAATTCTGCATTTCTTCTTTTCCCAGGTCAATTCCAAATACCAACACAATTATTTTTAAAAAAATGTAATGAAGATGAGCAATGCTGTTTTGCTATGTTATGTTCTCTCTAGTTAAGAGTCATCATGTGAAACTTTCTTCTAGAAGACAGCCTGAGATTGCAAAATACAAACTATATATGACAAAGAAAAAGATAGTTGAAATCAGGAAAAAGTCATTCAGAAGAAGGTGGAAATAAAATTTTATATAGTGAAAAAACCCAACCTAAACAATGGACGGAATTCTGATGGCAGAGAAAATATAATTTTAAAAGAAAATAATATTGAACATATAGTATAGTGTACTATTTGTACAGTAGTCTATTAAATCACCTTGAGCATTCAACAGTATCTGAGAAAAGAAATATAATCAATATTCTTTTACGTAGGCATCCTCCATGTATTTTCAGGATCAGAAGATGTAAATCAATCTGTGTGTCAAAATTATGTTTACTATTTAAAAACTGGACTAATATTAGTCAGCAGTCGCTAAAAAGACAAAATGAATGGGGTAATGAAGTCATACACAAATGAAAAGATAAAGTTATTTATATTTTCCTTTTGTGAGAAAATGTGTTTTAAGCCAAGAAAATATTTAGGCTGGATATTAGGAAGAGGTTCTTTAGTGCACTGCAACAGGCTTACCAGGGCAGTGGTCTCAGCACTGAGCTTCACTGAGCTCAAGAGGCATCTGGATGATGCCCTCAGTCCCACGCTCTGACTTGGCTGGCCCTGTGTGGAGTCAGGAGTCGGACTCGATGATCCTGATGGGTCCCTTCCAACTCAGGATATTCTGTAATTTTTATGATTCTACAATTCCTTGAAAATATTTACATGATAAAGCTATATATTTCTAGATTTGATTTTGTTGGACACCTACCGATGTCCTCCTAGTGCTTTTGGCAGTAGACATCCCATAATTGGACTTCCAGAGACATACTGAATTTCTGAATAGGTTGTTCCTTAAAGAACCTCAGGTTAGATAAAAAAGGCTTTGATTTTTTTTAACTCACCATGCATTTAATGTCAGGGCATATTCTCATGCTACATACACAATTCCTCCTTCAGGCTTTGCTCCTCAGTATTTTGCCTAGGCTCTCTGTCCTAATACACACACACACCATCTTGTAACTTACCACAGAAAGCACAACTGCATCTCTAGCTGGCCAAGATATAGGCTTTAAGTGCCATAAGTCTTCTCAGCTTACTTTAAAAAGCTTCATTCCCCTGATGCCTTTTAAATGAGCCTCAAACCATAATTAGGAAAAAGTCTAATAATTTTCCTTAATATGTAATTTCAAATTGCTTTCTTTAGAAGATTTTTAACTCATGTTCAGGCTTTGAAAGTCTTGATAGGATCAAAGACAAATTCATCAGGAAGAATATATCGAGGTAAGTGACTTAATTTATGGTACCGGTATATATTCATCTCACATCAAGATTTAGTCAACTCTGGAAGGATAAGATCTAAATTACTACTGAAAGGACTTTTTTTAGTTCAAATGCATAATTTCAGTAAGAGATGAATTAAAGAAAATCCAGGAGACATTGCCTTGCTTGCTGATAGACAAAGGATTTAACGACTAAGCTGCCCCTAAAGAGCGACTCTTCCTAGCTCTAAAGATGTAATCACTCAAAAAAAAAAGTGTGTCTAAATCAGAAATGTGTGCAAAAAGTATCATTTAATTTAAAAGATTGATTAAAGAGTGTGTTTAAATGGTTGAGGGAATCAAAAGCTGAAATATGTTGAAATTAAAGGTTTGACTTGAAAGTCTTTTTCTTTTAGGTCACACAGAAGACACTTGTCCTTTGGAAAATTAAATGTTTCCATAAAAATGTTAGGTTAATATTAATCAGTGTAATAGAGTAATTATCTACATATTGGGACCACAGAGTATCATACCACTGCACTAACTCAGACTGACAAGTGCATGGAGATCATTCTGACCACCCTGAAATGTGGAAGTATACGATTGAAAAAAGAACGTTTTTAATACTACAAAACACTGCATTATTATTGTGGTCATATGCTCCCGGTCCAAAACACAAAAAAAGGGGCATTGGTATGCAGCTGTCACTGTGCAACTGATCTGTACCCACAGCACCAAAGAGGCATTTGATGTCTTTTCAGCTGGCGCCCTAAGTCCAACACTTGGCCTTGACGCTGACACACGAAACAGGAAGAGTCTAGAGCTGTCCGGCTGCCTCTGACAGAACTCTGCTCAACCAGAAATGAAATAAACAGGTTTCTAATCCCTCCCATGGAGCTGAATTCAGCCAGGAGATATATAAACACCAGGCTGTATTTCCCTATTATCTTGTTTCATACCCGTGATCAGTGTATCCTGACAAAGGAAAGTTCAGAGAAGTTACGGAAAGCATTTTTTCATCTCCTGTCAAAGACTGCTTCTTGTCTTGCTTAATGAGGGTCACTTGGTTTGACTGTGTCACAATTAGCATATGAGAGCTGGTGTAATCATGGTACAAGGCCCCTTGAAAATCTGCTGTAAATTGTCTTTTTTTTTCTAAAGCTCCTCATACTTCGATTTGGAAGGACTACATTACCTGGATGAGTCTTATCCTTGTGGTCACTAAGTACTGATTTGATCCAGCAATCTAGCAGTGATAATTTGTATGCTCAGCATATCCTGGTGTGGTTGCGTTTTGTTGTATACTCAGAAACTTTAAACTGTTTCATAAATTTATGTCATCTAAGAAAATATTTTTAGCTGTTTCTTTTAAGCAAGTGAAGAGAAACAGCAATCACCTATTCTAATCTCACACATACCAGGAGCCAACACTTCTACAGATGAGCTCCTGACTCATATTTGGACTGTAATTTCAAGCTTATGTCAGCTCTTTTTGAAAAAGCAAAATATTTGTCAATTAAAAATAATTCCTTTTTGCCATTCACAGATAGCATCAAAGACAAGTGTTTCGCTATGAGGAAGTCAGAGATGTGGAAAAAAGTGGACATTCCACAAAGCTGATTGACTTGATACGCATATATATACCTATACACTTATATACATATATATAAATTTTCATGTTTTTATATGGCAAAATGTTAGAACATTCCTCATAGCTGCAAAGAGAAAACTTTTGTAGTAAAGCAGTGATGCTGGAAAAGACTTAAAAATACTAATGGATCATCTTCGGTGTCCTAGTTTCTGCTGAGATAGATTTAATTTTCTTCATAGTAGCTGGTATGGGGCTGTCTTTTGTATTTGTGTTGGAAACGGTGTTGATAATATGGAGTCTGTTTTGAGTTTTGTTTTTATACAGAGAGGTGGTTGTTACTGCTGAGCAGCACTTGCACAGAGCCAAGACCTTTCCTGCTTCTCACACCACCCCACCAGTGAGCAGGCTGGGGTGTGCAAGCACTTGGGAAGGGACAGAAACAGGTAAACTGACCCCAACTGACCAAAGGGATATGATGTCATCCTTATTATATAAGGGACACTGAGAAGAGGAAGGACTGAGGTAGTGGGGAGGGGTGCGGCAGCATTCAGAGTGGCAGTGTCTGGTGATGGAGCCGTGCTTTCTTGGAGGTGGCTGAACACCTGCCTGCCCATGGGAAGTGGGGAATGAATTCCTTGGTTTGCTTCACTTGCGCGTATGGCTTTTGCCTTACCTATTAAACTGCCTTTATCTCAACTGCTGAATTTTCTCACTGTTATTCTGATTCTCTCCCCCATCCTTCCTGGGGGAGGGGTGTAAATGAGTGGCTGTGTGGTGCTGAACTTCCAGCTGGGGCAAAACCATGATACTGAATATAAGCTTCCACCATGTAAAATAGCTTAAAGGGTCAATATGATTCTTTCATGTTTTAATTCTGTTATTACTGGTGGCCAAGGGAATTTCTTATACTAGAAGACTTTGGTGGAAAACTGAAGGATTCAGAGGAGTGCAACAAGGCTTATTAAAAGGTTGGACAAAGCCTTTAGAATGAAAAACCTGAGGAGCTCAAGCAGTTAGTTCAAGAGGTAGAACACAAATGGGCAATTAGATCACAGTCTGTAGGGAAAAGACACATTATAGTGGACTTTTCAGTCTAGCAGAAAATGTTGAAAGAAACACTAGTGCCAAAGCTGAAGATGGACAAAATCAGATCAAAGCTCAAGGATATTACTTGAATGAACAACTCAGGATTTCAGTTTGAATTTAAATACAGATGTTTATTCTCTGAAAATCTGTGTAAATAATACTCAAGGCTTTAAGCAACTGTGTATTTTAAGAAACTGGTAAGTGTTCTTAAGTAGTTTCCAATAAGCATTCACATTTTTCTCTTCAGTTCCTATTTACCAGCTGAGTAAGTCCATAATTATCTGTATGCTTGTGAAACTAGCTCCTGGTATGCACTAGAGGATGTGTGTTATTGGTTTCCATACAAATGTAATCAAATCATGATCACTTGCAGTAATCACCATTAATTTTTAGGCCTGAATTACTTCTTCAGTACGTTAAAAAAAAACCAAAAAAAACCCAAACCTAACCTAGAATTCACTCACTTGGAATGATATATCTTAAATGTTAGAGGAATGCTATATTTTAAAGGTTAGAATACTGTCACTTATAATTTACAGAAATTATATTACTGTTGATATTGACAGAAAAAACAACTCCAGTATGTACTTGTTTTTGTTTAAAGTCCCTGTGTCTTTTAATGTGGGATCTTTTTTTTCTTTTAAATCATATTTTCTAGACACGCTTGACCTTTTATCTCATTCTCTCTATTCTGCTTTGACTTACTTCAACTGACAACAGAGAGTACCTCATCTTATTTTTTATTACTTAGAAGACTAGACTCAAGGCCAGCAATATCATTCATTTTCAACTTGTCCTGGGTTCAGCACAAAGGTAACAACACATTGTTTCCTTTTTCCCCTCTTGTACATTTGACCCTTATAAAATGGATTTAAACCTAGTCATTTTAACATTCTAACCAAAGAAATCTCCCCATTAGGTTTCAGAAATACAAGCCAAATTTTTCTGCCTACATCAGCAATTCTAGCTTATTACCAATAATTCTGAAATTGGTGCCTAAGCAAATATTTATTTTTTCTCCCAAGGCCTTATTGATCAAGATATTCTTTTACTGACATCTTTTCTGCTGATCTTTGCATGATCCCTTTTTCTGTATGCAAACATATTTTTTAATAAAAACTATATGAGAAAATACTTTAGTAAAATGGAACTAAAGTAATTTATCCTTTCAGTCTTTTCTCAGTGGTGCCCAGTGACAGGACAAGAGGCAATGGGCACAACCTTGAATATAGGAAGTTTTGCCTAAACATAAAGAGGAACTTCTTTACTGTGAGGGTGGCAGAGCACTAGAAGCAGCTGCCTAGAGAGGTGTGGAGTCGCCTTCTCTGGAGAGATTAGATGATCTCCAGAGGCCAATTCAAACCACTATCATTCATTCCATGATTCTGTAACTTATCCTTTTTAATTTATGCTGGCTTTGTCTGGGTTAGAGTTAATTTTCTTCGTAGTAGTTAGCACGGGACTATGTTTTGGATTTGTGCTGAAAACAGCGTAGGCAATATTGAGAAGTTTTCATTACTGCTGAGCAGCACTTACACAGAGCCAAGGCCTTTTCTGCTTCTCACCCCACCCCACCAGCCAGCAGGCTGGAGGCACACAAGGAATTGGGAGAGGACACAACCAGGACAGATGACCCCAACTGACCAAAGGGATATTCCATACCATATGACATCATGCTCAGCTTATAAAGCTGTGGGAAGAAAGAAGAGGAAGGGACGGATGTTCAGAATGATGGTGTTTGTCTTCCCAAGTCACCAGTATGTGTGATGGAGCCCTGATTTCCTGGAGATGGCTGAACACCTGCTTGCCAGTGCTCTGAACCTTCACAGTAAAGAAGTTCCTACTTGAGTTTAGGTGGAACTTCCAATATTCAGGTTTGTGCCCATTGCCTCTTGTCCTGTCACTGGCCACCACTGAAAAAAACACTGACCACATCCTCCTGACACCAACCCCTCAAGTATTTATGAGTATTGGTAAGATTCTCCCACAGTCTTCTCTAGGCTAAGTCCTTCAGCCCCTCTTCCTAAGAGAGATGTTCTAGTCCTCTCATCATCTTTGTAGCCCTTGTTGTTTACTCTCCCCAGTAGCTCACTCTTTTAGAACCAGGGATCCCAGAACTACACACAATGTTCCAGATGAGGCCTCAACAGCTGTGGCTGCCTTCTCCCTGGAAGTTTTCAAGGACAGGTTGGATGGGGCTTTAGGCAACCTTGTCTAGTGGAGGGTGTCCCTGCCCATGGCAGGGGGGTGGAACTACATGATCTTTGAGGTTCCTTTCAACCCAAACCATTCCTTGATTCTATGATTAACTGCATTATATTTCTTGTTGACATAATATTTGCATATCTACATTGTTTAACTTCAGATAAATATAAAGAAAATTTTCAATACCTTTAAATGTTTTTGACTTTTTTCTTAAATAATTTAGAAAGAAAAAATAACTTAATTTAGTGTAAAATTGTTATTTATAATTGGTTCTCATTTTTTTATCAAAATTGAAAAATCCAGAAATTAAATGCTAATATGAAAAGCCAAACAATGTTGAATCAAAAGATCAAAATGTGAGATTTTCTAAACAATATCTGTTAAAAAGTAATTTCAAATAATAGTGAAATTTCAGTGACCTCAACAGTACACTTTTGAGTGAATTAACTATTCATTTCGTTATTCATCTTTGTTTCTTGAGCCTCTCTGGATATATTGCTCATTCCTCTTCCATGGAAAAAAAATGACTTACTCATTTTTCTTGGCTGATGTTGCAATACATCTTTCCCTAAAAAGATTGTAGGACTGGCAGGAACAAAAAAAGAAGAGAAAGATTAACTGTCTTGAAGCTATACATTAATGCTTAGGATGCATGAAAAGAAAAATTAATGTTTCCCTCTTCCCTGTGGGTCTTAAAGTGGTTAATATTAGACAAGGTAGCTAATAATAGTAATATTTTTTCTTTTCCTGTTATAAAATATTTCTGTTCTGAAGGGGAACACATAAGGCACAGAACATTGCTGTTTGACAAGACATGACCTTGCACAGAGGTTATTTTCACTGGGTCAACCTGCAGAATTCTCTTTCATTTTCCCTCCAACTTAGCAGACACACTGCTAAGTTCCACGCTGAAAAATAATATAAATTTTGTATTTTTGTTTCCCAGCAAATATTGTGCTCATGGTATTTCCTATCTAGACATAGCATGGATTTCTCATATGCTACTGAAGATAAAGTATAAAATTTAATCTACAAGACTAAAAGAAAATAATTTCATATCTTACAATAAGACATTAGAGGAAGATGCAATTTCCACATGTCCATGGCTGTGAGAAGCATTAACACGCAACAGACAGAAGCCTATAAAGCTTACGGGAAGAAACACAGCTAGTGCAAGACAATACCTGTTTAAACTGTCTGATCATCTGGGCCAGAGTCATGGACAAACAACATTTCAGGAGTTCAGAGAGCATTCCACATGGATATGTAAAAAAGTCTTTATTAGCTTACTCTACATTTCATTATTAATAAACAAAGCATTTGCCTTCCAAGAGCACAGATCAACTGACCCAATATGTGTTCTGATTACAAATTAGTAGCATGCAGATATATTTGCAGATATAGATTAGTAGTACTTGGGCAATATTGAATACAAATAATTCTTTACCTAATTATAATATCCATGATTACAATCCCTCAATGTGGAATGGAACTTTGGGGATTTTCTTAGAAACATAATTTATTTTCTTTTGGCACTGAAAAGCTGGGTAGTTAAATAGCATATTGTCTATGTTCTAGATGTTACACAACCAATGGTATGAGGAAAAAACACATTTTAGTTGATTAAAACAAACTTTAACTGTCATTTTCTATTTTGGGTTAAGACAATGGGAGACATGTAAATTAAAAATTAGTCAAACTCACCCTGGAAGAAAGAATTACATAATTGAAAAACCTTTGCTTTACTGATGTTCCACATCCTTGCAAAGAAACTAATGCTGCTTCTATTTTTTTCTCCTTTTTTCCCCCTTTTTATTTTCTTTTTTTAGTGGGGAAAAGGGAATTATTTAAAAAAATTGAAGATGAAACATTCAGCTAATCTAAAATTAACTAAGAATTTCTACAGTTCTGTCACTTTTTGCACTCTGCTCTTTCTTCTTTAAGTTATGTTTGCATATTAAAATTATGTCAACATATTGCAGTTTATCATCTCCAGAGGGATCTTGACAGTCTGGAGAGATGGGCCCGGGTGAACCTAATGAGGTTCAACACTGCCAAGTGTAAGGTGTTGCACTTGGGCCGGAAGAATCCCAGACATAGATACAGACTGGGAGAAGAGCTTCTTGAGAGTAGCCCTGCTGAGAAGGACTTGGGGATTCTGGTGGATGAGAAACTTATCATGAGCCAGCAGTGTGCTCTTGCAGCTCGCAAGGCTAATGGTATCCTGGGCTCCATCAGAAGAGGGGTGGCCAGCAGGGACAGGGAGGTGATTGTCCCTCTCTACTCTGCCCTTGTGAGGCCCCATCTGGAATCCTGTGTCCAGATCTGGGGCTCCCAATAAAAGAATGATGTGGAACTGTTGGAGAGGGTTCAGAGGAGGGCCACGAAGATGTTTAGAGGCCTGGAGCACCTGCCCTAGGAAGAGAGGTTGAGGGAGATGGGCTTGTTCAGTCTGGAGAAGAGAAGACTACAGGTGGACCTCATTGCAGCCTTCTAGTACCTGAAGGGAGCTTATAAGCAGGAGGGGATTCAACTTTTTAAAAGGATAGACAATGACAGGACAAGGGGGAATAGATTAAAACTAAAGGAAGGAAGGTTTAGATTAGATATTAGGGGGAAGTTTTTTACAGAGAGAGTGGTGAGGTGCTGGAAGAGGCTGCCCAGAGAGGTGGTGGATGCCCCGTCCCTGGAAGTGTTCAAGGCCAGGTTGGATGGGGCCCTGGGCAACCTTGTGTAGATCCAGGCCTGAGGTTGGTGGCCCTGCCTGTGGCAGGGGGGTTGGAGCTCTATGATCCTTGGGGTCCCTTCCAACCCATGCCATTCTATGATTCTATGATTCTATGCATACAATTTATTCTATTAACTGTTGAGGTCTTTTCAGATCTGGACCCCTTTATAATCTAGGTAATCTACTGAATTTTCTCCAAAGAACTTAAAAGCTACAAGGAAAAACTGTTACTGGCCTTTCACAGAGACAATATACGTTACAGAAATTAAGATCCAGAGAGAATGTTTTAGCTCAGTAAACAGGAAGATAAAATGAAGGACCTTAAATCCAAAGTAGAGATTCACAAATTTTCTCTCCTATGAATGAAGCTATGTGGCAATAGTGTCTGAACTCCATCCAGCTTCCTGCTCTGGAGCTTATGGTGTCTCCTTACCACGTTCTTGCTGTTATCAATCAATTAACTGTAAAAATATATAGCAGAAATGCAGCAAATTCACAATGGGGAAAAAAAAACCAGTGTTGAGAGAATGAGAAGCTGCGTCTGCCCCCTCACAGACCAGCAGAACTAATTGGGCCAATGAACCTCCCTCTTCATTCCTCTTTTACAGACTCCATTTGTGTGGCCATGTCCTCACAATAGCACAGCTACTACAATGTGAGTGATGCCGTCCCATACAGTGCTCTATGGCCTGGTGTTACAAGACTTTGTTGGTATTTAGGAGGTACTGTTAAGAATTGATTTTAAGATCAAAGAATTCCTGCATTGCTTTTTCTGTCATATTTAAAAAAGATTATGTGTTGACACTTGCATCCTTAGAAAAGCTTTACAAGCGTGGGCTATATCTATTTCTATAGCACACATTGAGTGAACAGACATTAAAAAGGAATCTAGAGAATCTATTCTAGTAAGAACAGTTTTAATATCATCTCTCTTTTCTAGTCTTATTTACAACATTATTTTGAATTTTATTTGGATTTTTAATAGTACTTTCTTGATCTTTGAATAATAAATGTCTATCTTTTGGTAAAGTAATAACATTTCTCTAACATTATTTACATAATTGTTTACATAATAGATAGATAATTAAAGAGATGTTTTTAATTCTGTTTGTCTTGGAAAGCCAGAATTTAGCTGGTTTTAGAAAGTTCTGTAGTTAGAATATCAGTTAAGGTTTATATTAATATAAATAATCTAAAGAATGTTTTGATGGCTCAATAAATTTTGCTTAAAATTCTTAATTTTCACATGCACAGGAATTTTAACTTCTGAGGCATATTGCAGAAATTTTACAGCAAATGTTATAGGGTGCTCATCTAGAGTAATTAATAGTAGATGAACCTATCAAAATGGACGTTATTCAGCAGATAATATTGTTGCTGTAAGTTGCAGTTCTGATTGTTTAATTGTCTCTTAAATTTTTAATAAAAAGAAAAATGACCAGATAATTCAGAAATGCTTCTGTTTTTGCAAGAAATCTTTCAGGGGTTAGATGGCATCATCATTGCAGGGAAACAAAAGATGAAGCATGCAGTCTTGCCAGCAGAATTGTAGGCGATTTTTTCACTTTGGTGCTTTTAGTCAGAGACATTAACACGTCTATAACACCTGCATGAGGGAATCTGAAACCCAGGCTGTTGGGCTATGAGCTGCTCTAGGATGAATCATTTTCCGTCTTTATGGCTGATGCTTCCTCGTTTACACTTTCATTGATCCAGCAAAGAAAT
Source organism: Porphyrio hochstetteri (assembly GCA_020800305.1). Lineage (NCBI taxonomy): Eukaryota > Metazoa > Chordata > Aves > Gruiformes > Rallidae > Porphyrio > Porphyrio hochstetteri. Next base: position 205,619,752 of record CM036905.1, on the reverse strand, counting down.
GACTGTAACCAACTTGTGGCATTCTTCTAAAAGGTCATTCTTCTGCATCTATAACATAGCTAGTTGAAAGCTAATTTGATGCCAACATTGTTAACAGCCCTTCTCTTTGAAGCATCAATAACATCTAATTGAAGGCTAATTCAAAATTGAAGGCCAACAGCAGCATGGCTTGTATTGGGAATAGAGTGGTCAACAGGACTAAGGCAGTGATGGTCCCCCTGTACTCAGTACCAGTGAGGCCACACCTCCAATGCTGGTTCACTTGTGGACCCCTCACTACAAGAAGGACACTAAACTGCTGGAGTGTGTCCAGAAGAGGGCAACAAAGCTGGTGAAAGGTCTACGGAGAAAGTCTGATGAGAAGCAGCTGAGGAAACTGGGGATCTTTAGTCTGGAGAAAAGGAGTTTGAGGGGACAACTTATCACTCTCTACAACTACCTGAAAGGAGTTCGTAGTGAGCTGGTTGTTGGTCTCATTTCCCAAGTAACTAGTGATAGGAAATGGCCTCAGGTTGAAACAGGGGAGGTTTAGGATGGATATATAGAAAAATATTTCTTCACCAAAAGGGTTGTCGAGCATTAGGGCAGACTGCCAAGGGAAGTGGTTGAGTCACCACCCATGGAGGTATATAAAAGACACATAGATGTGTGCTTAAAGACAGGGATCAATGGGACTTGGCATTGTTAGGTTTATGGATGGGATGGATAATCTTAAAGACCTTTTCCAACCTAAATGATTATATGATTCTATGATCAATGTTGTTCACAGCACATGAGTAAAATACTGGGGTATTATTCAGTTGATCCCTTGCATTATATGGAGAGAAAAAGTATTTATAGAGAAAGAGTGGATACAAAATTTCATGCCAAGCTACCATATATAAAATGCTTTGGATATCCTAAATTCCTAGAATACATAAAGAAACTTTTTAATGTAAAAATATGCTTAGCATCATAAATCTGTGCTGCATGTTTCCCATATTTGTTTCAGGTAATGTGGAGTAACCTTAATTGCACTCCCTTAGCACCATGATCTTATCAAAAACAAATGTGTATACAGTGATTGTTGTACCTATTTGCCATAAGAGAGTGGAACTAAACAGGATTGGTGGAAGGAAGCCATGAATGTTTCCCTGGAAAGCAGTAAACAGACTGACCAAAACAAGATAAAGAACTAAATAACAGTACCTAGAGATTAGTAACCAAAAGTAAAAACTTTGCTTGTGTCTCTGTGTGTGTGATGTTATTTGTGGTTATGTTTAAATATTTATAGTTTACAAATTTAAGTTAATATTTAAAAATTTATTTAGTAAAATTAGTATCATAAGTATTTGAATTAAGAGCTTGTCTGTTTCCCTGGCTTAGCCACATCCAAGTTAATCAATCAACTTCCAGAGAATACTGTAGTGAAATTTGATGGGAGGTATGTGGGCAGAAATCATTGGATTTATCAAGAGCTGTGAATCAATCCCTGTGCTTGAGTACAAAGCTCCTGTGTGACAAATTGCTGGGAAAGAGATGACATACAAAATCTTAAATCCATTTTAAGTAATGTTTTGTAAAGTTTATTTTAATCAATGTCTTTAATTGTGTATTTTAACCAATCTTTCATCTTATTTATAGCAGTCAATCTCATAATTAAATAATTTCTCTTAGTTTTACATTTACTTTAGAATTTTTTTTTAATACCATTGCACATCAGACTTCATTATGCAAAAATACATGGACAGAGTGATACTGGTCTGCTAAATAAGTTTATCACTGCTCTGCAGTAAGGAATTTAATTTCTTAAATTTCTTGCTTTACAGATGTGGAAAAAAATATACAAAGAGTCTGACACATGCACATTGTTGAAATCCACATGTAAGTCAAGATGTCAATCTTGAAAATTTTGGCTATTGCAATTACTGAAGATGCTAGGAAAGTTGAATGTGGAGAGCTTACACAGTCCATTTAGGCATGTTTCTGTAGGGCAACAATTTGACCTGACTTTATTGTATGTTGATACAAAGCAAGAATAAACAACTGTTTTCTGATTCATTCAGATTTGTTATTCTCAAAAGACTTGGAGAAATGTTGCCCAAAAAAGTATGGCATTTTAACAAGAGTTGACATTGCCATTGCAAGGTGTGGAGAGATGACAGGTTAACATCCTTCTAAATGTATGTTGTCATATGATTGAGTAGAGTTTTGTAGAGTTTTGTAGAGCTTTGTCTCTTAGACTCTTATGTTCAAATAATTCAGTTGGATGAAGTTATGCCTGCTTACATTATGTATCTGACTGACTCATAACTGATGCTTATATCAGCTGATTGAAGAATGAGGAAATCATGGCCTAATTTCAAGTTGGAGAACACTGAATGTTATTCTCTTTCAAAAATGCATTTTATCTTCTGTGGCATTTAGAATTGAATGGTCATTCTATTACCAGGTGGCTGTAGCACTGTATCACTGATTTCACGTAAATAATATATTGAAGTCATGTGAAAACAGGCTTTCTTGGAGGTAATTTCTGATTTTACTCTTTAACAAGTTAATAATTTTATCTCTTAAATCTAGGTATTTCACGTTATAAATACTGGTGCTGGTTGAAGGCACTAAAAAGCACTAATTTGAATGCCACGGTGTTATTTCAGTCACCAAGAAATTTCTTTTTGTTACCAGTTCTTCACAGATATTTCTGTGATTGCAGTGCTACACATAGCAGATGTCAGGATCCTCTTTGCATTGAATTCAGTGTGGAAAAGCCAGCTGATCTCAACAGCATGAGATTAGACATCATATTTCTCAGACAAATTTTGCATGGCTAAAAAGTTGATATCCTACTCCCATGTTTAAGAATTTTTTAATTACTATAGCAATGCAAACAGTTTTTTGTGCTAAAGTCTGTCTCTCCATATCTATACACATATTTCTTTAAATTTGTGTGGCACTCTTTCATTTCTGTTTCTGGCTTCAAGATGTATTGCTTTGATTTAGTTGAAAGCTGTTCTTATTGCACGATGGTGAAACCTGAAAAGCATGTCTTTTCACATTGTGCTGTTTCATTTCAGGTTTGTCTCACATTGTTAGTTGAACTGATGCACCTCTATGTAGAAGACAGTATCAGCTCATCAATTCTGTGCTTTTAGTAAAGGAAAATTTTTGTTCTGAGTGACTAAACTGTAGGTGAAATAGATGTTCAAAAGCAAATAACTAATTCCCTTATAGTCTTATTTAGTCATATGTAAAAGAATAAAATTTTACTATCTAGGATTCTAGAAACACAGAATACCATCATGGTCAGTTACAGGTATAAAACATGACAGCTAGACATGATCAAAAATCTTTGTTCAGACTTCCAAGTGATTGAAAATTAAAAATTCCATATATGAACCCAGAATTTAAAGTGCTTCAGTTCACCTTGTTGGAGACAGAATACCTCCACTGTTATTCACACATATTGTAACCTACTGTGTCCCTTCTTTCACCAGGCAAAATCTCAGAATTGTGAAGCATGCACCATCATTTTTTTAATATTTCTGTTGCTTTTCTAAGCATGAGTTCCCATTTCCTCTGTATTAACATTATCCAAAGGTTTCTTTCACTGCCTACCTTTAGCACTGGTAGAATTCACAATCCTCAGAGGTATGGGGCAAAAAATCAGGACCCTGAATTTTAGGAAAGCAAATTCCAGTTCAGGAAGTTCATCAGTTGGAGCCCCTGGGAAGCTGCCCTCACAGACAAGGGGCAAATCAAAGTTGGCAGATGTTTAAGCATGCTTTCTGCAGAGTGCAAGAGCTCTCCATCCCCTGGTCTAAAGACACAGGAGAGGAAGGCAAGAGATCAGTGTAGATGAGGTTAGACATACTGGTCAAAATAAAGGGCAATAAGGAAATTCACAGCCAGTGGAAACATGGATAAGTATTCTGGGAAGACTATAGGGATACTTCCCGGTTGTGTAAGGAAGGGGTTCAGAAAGGTAATGGGGTTGCTGAAGCTAAACTTGATAAGTGACACAAGGAATATTAATAAGGGCTTCTATAGGTATGCTGGCTGTCTTGAATCACCTCCCTGTACTCCATGTGCCTTAGCATACTTTCTAGGAGAAGGTCCTGGCTTTGGCTGGGATAGAGTAAATTTTCACAAGGACCCATATTATATGATGTCATGCTGGGGGCAAGATCATCTCAGGTTCCCAATACAAGAAAGATGTAGAACTGTTGGAGAGGATTCAGAGGAGAGCCACGAAGATGATTAGAGGGCTGGAGCTCCTCCCCTACAAAGAGAGGCTGAGGGAGCTGGGCTTGTTCAGCCTGGAGAAGAGAAGGCTGCAGGTGGACCTCATTGCAGCCTTCCAGTACATGAAGGGAGCATATGAACAGGAGTGGAATCAACTTTTTAAAAGGGAAGATAATAGCAGGACAAGGGGGAATGGATTGAAACTAAAGGAGGGAAGGTTTAAATTAGATATTAGGGGGAAGTTTTTTACAGAGAGTGGTGAAGTGCTAGAATGGGCTGCCCAGAGAGGTGGTGGATGCCCCGTCCCTGGAGATGTTCAAGTCCAGGTTGGATGGGACCCTGGGTAACCTTGTCTAGGCCATGTCTGGAGGTTGGTGGCCCTGCCTGTGGCAGGTGGTTGGAGCTCTATGATCCTTAGGGTCCCTTCAACCCAGACCATTCTATGATACTATGATTCTATGCTCACTATACAAGGGGGCTAGTTGGGGAGGGGTGGTCTGGCCCTGGAACAGTCTGAGTGTTCAGTGGTCTGGCTCTGGTCATCAGGTAGGTAGATTGCTTATTGTTATCACCCGTTTGTATATTCTAAGTACTGCTGTTATTTTCCTCTTCCTTTGTTTTCCCGGTAACTCTCCTTCCCTCTGCCAGGGAAGGGGGGAGTGAGCAAGCGGCCTTGTAGTGCTCAGCTGCCAGCTGAGACTAAAACACAACAGAGGATCTGTTCCTCTTCCCAGGCACAGAATTGAGGCTGACAAGTCATACTCTTTTTCAAAATGGGTGCAATGTTCCATTTTTACAGTCACTGGGGATTTTGCTTAATGCCATGTTTTTTCACTCATTCATCAATAAGAAGGGCAATGGGATTGAGTGCACTCTCAGCAAATTTACAGGTGATACCAAGCTGAGTGCTGCTTTTGACATGCCTGATGAACCTGATGAACCTGTCGCCTTTGAGAAGGACCTGGAAAAGTTCAAGTGAGTCCATGTGAATATCTTTTAACAAGAACAATTGCAAATTCCTGCACATGTTCTGGGGCAAACCCTGCTATCAATACAGTCTGGGGGATGAATGGCTTGAGAGTAGCCCTGCAGAGAAGGACTTTGGACTGTTGATGGATGAAAATCTCAACATGAGCTGGCAATGTGTGCTTGCAGCCCAGAAAGCCACCTGTTGCCTGGGCTACATCAAAAGATGTAGCCATTCTATGATTCTATGATTCTATGAAAAGCAGCATGACCAGAAGGTTGAGGGTGAGGATTGTGCCTCTCTACTCTACTCTGGTGAAACCACACATAGAGTACTGTGTGCAAATCTGGGGTCTCCAGTACAGGAAAGACATAGAGCTGTTGTAACATGTCCAGAGAAGGGCCACAAAAATGATCAGAGTGTTGGAACACCTCTCCTGTGAGGAAATGCTGAGAGAGTTTTGGAGAAAAGAAGGTTCTGGGGATATGCTATTCTGGCTTTTCAGTACTTAAATGATACTTAAAAGAAAGATTGGGACAAACCTTTTAGTAGGGCCTGTTGTAATAGGGTAAGATTTTAAAATAAAAGGGAGTATATTTAGACTATATATAAAACCCAATTGTTTACAATAAGGGTGGTAAAATACTGGAACAGGTTGCCCAGAGAGGTTGCAGATGCCCCATACCTGGAATCATTAATGATCAGGTTGGACAGAACTCTCTTCTATTTGAAGATGTTCCTGCTCATTGAAAAGGGATTGAACTATATGACTTTTAAAGGTGCCTTCCAACCCAAACTTTTCTAAGATTCTATGATTCCATGATTCTATGATTTACTTGAATATTTTGAAGTAGTGGTGGGTTTTATTAATTCTTAGAGACATAGTATATACTTAAAAATTGTTGCCCTCAATATGACAGTGCTTCATAGCAAATCTTTTGAAAAAGGACGTCATTGTAGTTCAAAACATATTGGCTATGAAATATTACTGCAGTGAACTGAAAAAAATAATAAACTGAACAAATATTTTCAATTCACTTACAATATCATTATGTAGAAGGCCTTAGGAAAATCCCATCCTGCTGAAAAAGTGTGTTAAAATTAAATTCTTTCTGTATTTTTTTCTACAAGCATTATAATTCCTGTCTTGAAATGTCATTATCATTGATGCCAAGTTATTATAGTTCAGGAATAATGTTTCTACAGATATATCTCCATTCAGTTTTAATGTTATGAGAATTCTTGGTACTGTCATAATTCATATCAACGTTAGGAAGGTTCAGTGAGCTCTACAGAAATCTGTTATTGAAGTGTATTTGGCAGGTGAATAATGTGAAGTGTGAATCTTGATTGGCTGAGTTGCATTTTGGTTATCTATAAATAATATAGAGTTGAACTCAGCTGTGATCATCATTTACTGTCTTTATCATGTATTAACAAATATACATTTGTTATTTCTAATGACTCAACAAGTCCAACTAAATGAAAATATAAGTAAGCAAAAAAGAGACTTTCTTGCACTATTTTCTCTGTAAAGTACTTTGTAGATGAAGATTCATTCCCAGCTAACCAAATAACCAGCAAAAACCAAAACCTGTTCATTGACTTTCATATGCTTTTTTACAAGAAAAAATAAAAGTAAGAAATAAACATCAGAATGATAAGAATGATTATCATACTTATGATGAATAACCAACAATGCTGTTGATTCCTGTAAACACATTTTCATACTTATTTGAATATTTCTTACCTGCTATTTAAACACATCACTCTACTGCACAAATACAGGTCTAAGGACACTTCAAATTCTTACCTTCCTGCAATATAGTAGGAAACACTTGAGGAATTCTATTGGAAACCATCTGGCAGCAAATAAGTAGGAAAAATTAAAAAGCCTATTTTCAGTCCTGAGTCCCCTTTCAGTGTCTGCTGTCTGTTCATGTTGTTGTTCACCCAGCTGCCAAGTGGAACAAAATGTGCTGCTGCTATTCTGGGGTTACAAACAGCATATTTATGAGGACAGATAACATAATTCAAGAGTCTGCAGCTGAAGTTTTTTGAAAAATTTAAGGCATATAAAACTGTAACCTTGTAATATTCTCAAACACATTAGTCAAAAATATTAAAAGTTGTTAGGAAATACTAAGAATACCTGTTCTGGACAGAATTTTGAACAGTTAAAAGGAAAAGTAATTTGAAGATTGACAAGACAAGATTTTATGAGGCAATCCAAAGACAAGACCTAGGTAACCTACTGTAGCTTTACTGAGGATTTAAAGGAATAATAAGATTTGTGACATCAGTTTGTTTTACAAGACATGGAGATATTGTATGAGACAATTTAGGAAAAGGGTGTTTCAGGGAAAGAGAAGTCTCAGAAGCAGCCAGTATACCTTTTTTTGCAATACTGAAGTTTGTAAATATGTAGTCATCTTCTAGATGACACTGCATTTGAGCTACACATTTGTGCAAGAGCCAAACTTGTCTTTTTCACCCTCCAGTTCTTTACTAATTGTCTTAGTCTCCTCTTAATCTTGTGCTAACTGCCCATCAGAAGCAGACCTTGGCCAGTGTGATCTAGAGTGGTGCCTTGCCATTTTCTGTGCAGTGCTAGTTTGCTTGTGCCAAAACCATACCAACATGCTAATACAACAACATAGCTAACCACAGTGCTTGGCTTGATTCAATTTTCATAGAATCACAGAATGGTTTGGGTTGGAAGGGACCTCAAAGATCATCTAGTTCCAACCTCTCTGCCATGGACAGGGACACCCGCACTAGACCACGTTGCCCAAAGCCCCATCCAACCTGGACATGAACACTGCCAGGGAGGGAGCTTCCATAATCTTTCTGGGTGACCTGTTCCAGTGCCTTACTGCCCATTTAATCTAAATCTCTCCTCTTTCAGTTTAAAGCCATTCCCCTTTGTCCTATCACTGCACTCCCTTATAAAAAGTCCCTCTCCAGGTGTTTAGGAGGTCTAATATTTAGTACTATGTTAAGTATGACCTTAGTACCGTGTTAAGTATGACTTAGGCCAATAGCCTTTAAGTCAGTTGCCAAAGTAGCAAAGTTCTACTGTCTCTGTGTACTTCCTAACCACATTCAGTTTTCTCCAAAGTACAAATATAGCTATTGCAGAGTGAACTCTGAATAAAATTTAAGCATCTAGGAAATGCCGCAAGCAATGTTCAGCTGGGTGCATACTTTTCCTTTACAAAGAGTGGGGAACAGCTTGAACATTGCTGCCACATGTATCAGTGACACGATGAGTGCCACTGTCTCTCAAGGGGAGTGGTCTCAAGCCATGTAAGGTACCTTAAATGTCAGTAGGTCATCTAATGCATCAGATTTCCTCAGATAACCCATTGCGTAAGAATCTTCAAATCCTGAATAATTTCAGTTTCTCTCATGCAGAGGATATTATGCAACTCTGTTACGAAATGACCAAAGTAGGGCTAATAGACGAATGAGTGCCCTCTGAAATTAAAAGTCAAGGGATAAAAACTATGCAAAAAAAAAAAGAGACATTTTATGGAAATTAAACTTATAAGGGATAGATGATATTTTAATGAGATCTCAGGCTTGGCTGGGGTTGTTTTCTGCCATTTGACTTTGTCCTCTATGCAGACCCAATTTCAAAACAAAAGCATCAGACTATGCACTAGTGCATTTGTTTAAATATTAAACAACTTAGAGCCTTACAGAGTGTGTAAATTCAATATTTTACTTGTCTGATATTGTTTATAGCTGCTGCTGTTTTCCGCTACTGAATGAGAACTGGACTCTTATATGTGTACAGCAAGAGGACAAGAAGCATTAGGCAAAAGTTTCCTTAAGGAATCTGGTCTCCTATGGCCCTGCTTTGTGAAGACGGAAAAACCAAGTGACATCTAGAGGTCCATTCCATCCTAAATTAGTCTATGATTCTATGATCTAATTTTTCTTTTATTTTTATGTAAAATGGCTTATTATTTATATGATATATGCAGAAATCATTATATAATTTTTACTTGTAAATTTTTCAAAACATTTCAAAATAGGATGGAGTCACTGCTAGCCATGGGTACTGGACTATATTAGACTGACTGGATCATTTGGCATGATGATATTGTGAATGATATGAAAAGACATAAATCTAGAAGTAAGGAATGTAAGTCTCACAGGTAAAGGAGGGTTGTGCTCTGGAATTCATTGACTCTGAAAAGGACCCGTGATAGCTAGATATGTGGTGAATAGTAAGGAAATAATGAAATGCCAGGAACATAATTCTCAGACATAAAAGCACTGAATTACCAAATATGAGCAGGGCAGCAGAGCTGTCATTATTAATGAGGTATCAATGGAATATGGATGTATTGGGTTTGCACAGAAAGGTTTTAGTAGTGGGGCCCTTGCCCAATGACTGACTGAGCCAATACCACCCAGCTCCAAAACAGACTGCCCATCAGCAGTGTTGGTAGGGCCTCTGGGATAACATGGTTAAGAAGGGGAAAAAAGTTTTCTTCTCAACAGAAACTGCAGCTGGAGAGAATGAGAATATGCGAGAGGAACAACTCAAACACACCAAGGTCAGTGAAGGAGGAGGGAGAGGTGGCACTCCAGGAGCTGGAGCAGAGATTCCCCTGCAAACTCTGGAGAAGATCACAGTGAGGCAGGCTGTCCCCCTGCAGCCCATGGATGATGATGGTGGAACAGAAGGACACCTGAAGGAGGCTGTGAGCCTGCAGGAAGCTGGTGCTGGAGCAGGATCTTTGGCCCCATGGAGAGAGGATCCCACATTGGAGGATTGCTGGCAGGACTTGTGACACCATGGAGGACCCACACTGGAATAGTCTGTAAAGAACTGCAGCCCATAGGAAGGACTCATGCTGGAAAAATTGGTGGAGGACTGTGTCTGTGTGAGAGACCACGGGCTGGAGCAGGGGAAAAGTCCTCCCCCTGAAGAGGAAGGAGTGGCAGAGACAACGTGTGGTGAACTGACCAAAACCCCTATTCCCCATCCACCTGTGCCATTGGGGAAAGGAGGGGGAGAAATGTGGCTTAAAATCGAGTGCAGGAAGAGTCGAGGAGAGGTGTTTTGGGATTTGGTTTCATATCTTATTGCTCTACTCTGATGAGATTGGTAATAAGTTAAAATAATTTCATTGAGTCAAGTCTGTTTTTCTCATGACGGTAACTGGTGAGTGATCTCTCCTTGTCTTTATGATCTGTCCCTGACCCATAAGCCTTTCATTATCTTTTCTCTCCCCTGCCCAGATGAGGAGGGCAGGGATAGAGCACCTTTGGGGGGCACCTAGGCTCCAGCCTGGATCAACCCGCTGCAGTCTAACACATTTTTCAAGTAGGACTTCAATAAATGGTAGAGAACTACAAGAATGATAAGAAGAGTAAAGCTGACATTTTCAAGCTGTGAAATACATTTTTGTGGGAAATTTGAAAATAAACCATTTTTAATAACGTTCCTCCAAAAAAATATTTTAATCAGTTCTGCATCTGAAAATGATTCTGCCTTAAAGAAAAACATGATAGGATGTTGAACACTAAGGTCTATCATACTGAAATTTTCTGACTTCATAGGGTATAAAGCTATAGAAATTCCAATCCTTATACACTTTTCTGAAAAGGAATAAGGGTTGATTTTATACATGAAAACCTACTGAATTGCAGCAAAGACTTTTCTTTCACTCATATGACTCCACTGATGACTTCTTGATCTTGTCTTATATCAGTGCTCTGCGTTTAGGAAAAGTTCCTTACATTCTAAAGTATGCAATCAATTTGAGCAAAACAAAACAAAGCAAACATTTCTGTAAGGGAAGACAATATTTTTAGTGTAACAATAATTTTTTGTCAGTTTATAGGGACCACTAAAGCGGTCTCTTTTTATGCAGAGACTCTGCTGCAGGATCTTTGAGTGAAACATCTCATAATGGGGGCAGCACCCATGAGAACAGCAATCGGGAGCAGCATGTTTCTGTAAACACCTTCAGCACTTAGCTTGCATTTGATTTTAGCTTCACTGTAGGATGGCAGAGCTCCAATGGTTTCATTAGTCGGGACTTTGAGACCTGAGCCCATATTTATTTTATCATCTCTGTTTTCTCCACCTTCAGTCAGCATGTCATAAGTACTTCATAAGCACTCCTGGCTTGTGGCAATCCATGAGATACACATGAATGTCTCTATTAACATCCATAAATCCTATATCTGCCTGAACTTGAATTCATTAAAGTCACACTTGCTGCTAACCCCTGAGCCTTGTACCAATCTTATTGATGGTTAAATTATATCATGTGTCTTTACTTTTTCCCCTGGTTCTTGCAAAAAGTTTTCATTTCAGTCATTATGGAAGGGAAGGTGAAAGCAGCAATTCCAGAGAACCTAAAGGTACTAGAGAACAGTCCATTTCCCTAAAAGATTCCAACACATTTTTCTTAATTTTCAAGAAATCTTTGGAAATTCTCAACACTGCATAAATATGCTTTAATCTCAGTTATCATTAAAAAAATAAACAAAGCATATTTGCTCAAGTTATTGTTGAGATATCCTGAAATACCTTTTCAAGGCAAAACTGCCCAGGGTCAGGGCATTTTGCTTGTTTATTACCAAATGGCATAAACCACCCATAATTGGGTGTTAAGAAGAAGAGCACAAACAAATAGGCAAACACTTGCACACATATTTACCCTCCCTTCTCTGCACCTCAACTTTCCTCTTTTCTGCTGTGGGTGGCACTTTGAGGAGGTGATGGGCAGTGTAAGAGTTTGAGTACATGATGGTTTCTCTGCCTCTATGTAGCAGTTTTCTTCTCACTCTGTAATGGGGTTTGCTGCTTTATTCCATTGTGTCCTTAACACAGTGTAGGTCACCCACGGTGTTCCTACCCCTTTTGGCATGGAATGCCCCCTTAAAGGTGTGTCTCTGGTCACATATGCTCCTCTGACTGAATAACATTTTGGCCCCCAACAGGTCTGTTTCTTCCACCATTGTTTTATTTGCCTCAGGATGATGGCTACATCCACCAAGAAGCAGGGGACCCACCTGCACACAGTATTCCTCCAGAGCGGCTGAGGGAGCTGGGGCTGTTTAGCTTAGAGAAGAGGAGGCTGAGGGAGACCTTATCACCGCCTATAGCTACCTGAAGGAAGATTGTAGAGAGATAGGTGATGGTCTCTTCAGTCACGTGACAGGTGATAGGACAAGGGGGAATGGCATGAAGCTGTGCCAGGGCAGGTTTAGATTGGACATTAGAAAAAAAATTTACTGAAAGAGTTGTCAGGGCCTGGAACAGGCTGCCCAGGGAGGTGGTCGAGTCACCTTCCCTGGATGTGTTCAAAAAAAGGGTAGATGAGGTACTTAGAGATATGGTTTAGTTTAGGATGAGAATGGTTGGACTTGATGATCTTCAAAGGTCTTTTCCAACCTTGTGATTCTGTGATTCTGTAAAACAAACAGATGTGGCAAATCAGCATTTGAAAGTTGCTAGTAAGAGTTGGTGACCAGCAACTTCTAGACAAGCCACAGCCCTCCACAATCATCTGCACCAGGAGGCAGCAGGAGTTACTTTAGAGGGAAAAATATGACAGGCCACAACTATCCAGATGGCTTCAGTTCATTAGTCCTGTTTCCCATGAAGCAACTTACTTAAATTACTTCACACTGAAGTTGCAAATTTCTGTTAATCTTCAGCAATTTTCCAAACAATATATTGAGTTATTACCATAATGGAAAACGCTTAGAAAAAAATCTGAATATACTGTACTAAACATTGAGCCATTTCTTCATTGTCCAACGATGTACCCTTTATTTCTGCCATGGATTTATCAGAAAACAGTCAATTCTGTTAACAATTTTATACCTACACTGTTGTCAGCCATGGTAGCTCTTAGACAGATGCTGAGAAATATCATCTAATCTAGGTGGAATATTTGTTTCTTCCAGAGTCATATAAGTGATATATTTGGTAAATAAATGAAGTCAGACAAGTCCCTCATCATGCATTTTCCATAAACAAAAATGTTCAGAATAGCCTCTTTGACATGTAAGCCGAGAAGAACAATAAAATCTGTCCCGGTGTCCAGAGATGTTTTATTTTGTTAGTTTTCAGGCTGTAGACAAAATTATTTCCCGAATCTTGAGGAAGTTATATTGTCTGGAAGAATAAATTTGAGAGAAAGCTGCTTCTTTATGTTGAGTGGGAAGAATATAGCATATGAAATAAGTGGTCCAAAAGACATGTAAGGCAGGAATCTGATGTTCTTTAATACATCTGTCAAAAGCTCTTTAAGTGTCTCAACAAATCAAACCCAGTTCTGTACACAAAGAAAAAGCCACTGATCAGCATTTGGAACAACCTTGGAGGGACATATTTATTTCCTTATAGTGGGTAACTAAAAGAAAATTATAGGAGCAAAGTCTTGACTCTTGAATCCTGATCTTTAGAAAGAGAATTTGACTGAAATTTATTAGAAGAAAATCCAGTTATTAAATTGCATAGGTACTCTATCTTCAGCTTTTAGATGTGATTATTACTTCTGTTCTTTACTTAGCCTCTAACAGACCAGTGTTATGCCCAGGGACTTTTTTGCCAATGAAGGAAGGAGAGCCCTTCTAATCATTGAAAGAGTTGCCTATCCTGCTTGGGAAGTGGCAAAACACACAGAACTTAGCACACTCTGCATCCTCTCTGACTTTAACCACCTAAACCCAATACCATTTAGAGATTCTCATTTCAAAAGTGTTTTCTGAAAAACATGTCCAAGCAGTAATCCCAAATTCATAGTTTTAACTGTGCTTATCTTGTATAAAAGACCATGTGGCCCACTTAGATTGCATCCCATAGGAAAGTCAGAAGTCTGTGTTTCATGGTCCTGTGCTTGCACACAAAAGCAGGAAGTGAGACTCCCCAAAACCCTTCCGGGATGCATCTTCAAATATCCTTCCTCATCATATAACTTCTTTACTACAGATATTCAAACACAGAATTCTCTTTGCACAAATATTGTCTAAATGACTTTCAGAGCTCTCTGTTCTCCTAGTAAACAACATTTATGAAGAGTCTCCAGCACTGTGAAAAGAGTTGAAATGAGGTTGCTACTTTATATTATTAACCCGTTCATGCATAGAATATGGACTATGACTAGAATTGGAAGAAATCATGTGGAATTATCTCCTGTGGAAGCAAAGCATTCAATCTAAACAAGTCATCTAATTTCCAGTTCAATTAAATTCTTATTTCACCTGATTGTGAATGTTTATAATGCATTTGTCTCAGTTGTGTAGAATACGATAAACTTCCGGTATAGTTAAATGGAAAGAACAATTAATGCACCTTACTTGTGTCTATTTTAGTGTATGATAAATCACACTGGAAAAATGCCCATTTACCTCCATTGATGGTATAGAAAAAACAGCTGAGATGTAGACATGTATATATAACAGCAGGATTCACATTAGAAAAGATTAACCTAGTTTCTCATCTCACTCTAAATTCAGTGGATTACACGCATCCAGAAGGTGATTAATGTAGGTATACACTTTTCCATAGTACAGTGTATTCTCTTGTCTGCCTTTCTCCATTGCCTAAAACCAGCATATAAAAATATAGATGAAATTGTATGGTTCAAATTAGATGAGATTAAAGCCACTTTTGCAGTTCTTTTCAGTTCTGCTGGAACACATCATCATATTCATGAGTGTGATAAAGTCTAATATATTGTCCATATGTTTCCTATCAGTTTGAAATCCTTGTCTTAAAGCACTAGCAGAAAGACAGTGAAGGAAATGTAATTTTTTTTCTAGATAGTGACCAGGTGGGCATATCTACACTAACAACAGATGCAGTGTAAAGTGGGAAGGGTTTGAGTTTGACTTGATTGTATGTATATGGTGTGACTCAAACTACAGACTCAAGGTAAATTTGTACCGAAGAAGAATCCTCCGAGTATATTGAATTATGTAGATTTTTTATGCCTGGAGACTGTAGGCATGCCATCTATTTCTCTTTTTGTGAGTTTTAAGAATGACCACTACCATAAAATCCACAAATCCTGAGAATAAGGGCAGCAGCTTTCCCTCCCTTCCATCCTAACCAGTAAGAAAGACCATACAGGCCAATTTCAGTTCTTGTTTACAGCTGTGAAATCTTACTGAATGTTCAGAGGTGTAACTATGGAAATAATTTGGCTTGTAGGATATTATGTTTTATTTTAAAACTTTTTTACACCTCCCTCTGAAATTCCCATTTCCTGGCTCCTGTTATGTAGAGTATCCGCAACTTTTCTAACCTATCATTTCATATCAGTGTAATGATGATTGATAAGAAAGCAGCATAGCTTGCCTATTAGAACCAAATTGATTTTGCAAGGATGCTAGTAAGATTATGTAGTTATGCATCCACGTGTGCACGGACACACTTATATGTCTAAAATTAGCATACCTAACATAAATCAATGAACTTAAGGTTTCTGTGCAATTTAAATTAAAGCTCAGGGTGGGATACATTTTATGTAGAAGGCTTTGTTACTCTTTTCTGCACCAGACATAACAGATGTGCTGAATACCTTTATACAAGGAAACAATGTCCATAATACAAGCTTGCTCTTGTATTATGGACACCCATTTGGTTTGTGGACATTAGCACTCTGCCAGGTAGTGCCCAATGGATAATATATGTTAGACCTCAGCCCCAAAGGGCAATTGGACACACTCTTCTTTCAAAAGGCAGTGAACGTGAGTTCTGCCATTAAACTGTCCATAGCAACAGAGCTGACTCTGCCTGGTATTATTCAGTAGTACAGATGTACACAGAAGGATCCAGGCTGTTTTCACGTGGGACTACTTAGAGGTGGGGCTTGTAGTCACACATTTTCTTTTCCCAGAGGTAAAACATTTTCTTCATGCTAGTATCTCAAAGACTTCAGCCATGTTAGTATGAGAAATTCAAAACACAAGTCATCAAGCTCAGGATTTCTTTGACAATACCCACTTATATAGTGCTTTAGTTTTTTGTTTACATTTCTGAGATAACTTCAAGAATCTGCTGTCCTTGATCCACATTAACACTGGAGGTAGGGAGGAGTGCTGTGGACCAGTCTTAGGAACAAAAAGTTGATGAAGGGGTACTAGAGACAGTGTTCCTAAAGAATTTTTACTCTTAAAAACATGCATAGGACTTAAATATGTAATTTTTTCTGGGGAAAGGGAAAAGAATAAAAGGTTTTAAGTGGGTGAAGATTAAAAAGCAACATTTTGAAATTGTTAGAATAACTGTAGGATGTTATCACCCCAACCTCATTTTCTGCAATGTCATAAGCTCTGTTGCTAAGTAATTAACACAGCCAAAGAAAGAGAGAAAAAGGGAATCCCATTTCTAAATTGTCTTTAGGTTAACACTTATAGGGTTATTAGATGGCAGCAGATCCAATTATAGCTGTTAAAATGCAATTCATTCACACTGAAGGGAACACTATGAAACTATTATGCAATGAATTTGGGCCCAAAATTTCAAAGAACATATCCGCTTTCCCTGGACTTTAGCTAATATTCACATTATTCTGATGGACAAAATTACCTCCTTGCTCCAGGCTGACATGGTATTTAGACCTGACCTCAAGTTAGGACTGGGAAATCCTGGGTACCAGCTTTCCTGCTTGGGTCAGTAGGCACCTCCTTTCAGCACTGCAGTGAGTTGCTTCCCACTGCTCTGTGTACAGTTACAGGAAAACTCAGTGATGAAGGCAGGAATGAAATCCAGCCACTGCTTTCTCATTAGGGTACTTTCTCCTAACAAGCTGCTTTACTTTGCAAGCAGAGGCAAAATAGAGGCAAACAGCTCATCTCTGTGGCTGTCTGCTTTGAGAGATCTAACAAAAATTATTCTGATAGCAAAACTGACATTTAGTATTTCAAGGGAATAGATATACTCTCCGGCACACAAAAGATATTTCGATTTCAACCTTGTTCAAACCCTTCATTGAAAGGCATCCATCCATCCTATTGTGAAATTGAATAAGTTATTTATTTTTACTGTAGTGAAACTGTGGGATCTTTAATTTCATCAGGATTACTAGATTGCAGATATCTGACTACTTAATGACCTTGTATTTACTGAGAAAAAAAGGGCGCTGCTGAAATTACAGAGACGCAGTGGCATGAATTCACTGTGGATAGCAGAGCTATGGAAGAGTTAACCATATAATGTATGACTCAGATTGGACTACTTTTTGACATTCAACAATACCATTGCTAAAATATCACACAAATAAATATCAGCAGTTAATCACAAGTGATGTAATGCTAACGGGGGTGTGTGTGGTGTGGTGGGAGGGGAGGTGGGGGACTGCCCTTTTCCATATGTTTTGCTTCAACAGTGTGAGGGAAATAAGGAACAAAAAAGATGCCATTTAAATTGCACTGTTGTTCCTCGTTGAAAAGAACATGAGACACATCAGCCAGTGCTACAGCATAATGGTGAAAAGGAAGAGGGAGAGTGGAACTTAATTTCTATTCAACGTACCTTCTTCCTCCAGCCTCCCACACACACCTTTAAGTAATTTAAACTAGTGGCATTATAAAAGGCAGTTAATTCATGTTATACATAAAATATTTTTAAAAATTTTGCTGGTTTAGGACCAGGTGCCCCCCAAAATGTTGGCAGTGCCAAGCCACACATATTCTGAAAATATCCTTCTATCCAACAAAACCTGTACAGAACAAATGTGGAGAATCAGAGCAGCATGCTTTATTGATCACTCCTCTTATGAGAATAATAAAACTTCAATGATCATCCGTGCTTGTGTCGATTTTCCTCTTGAAGAAGAAAGCACAATAAAAATTAAGCACTGTAATGTTCCTTCTGTTCTAGGTAAACACCCTTAAATACCATCAGTGATGAAAAACAGAGAGAGTTCAAAAGATGCTCAGGGCACCATGGAGGTCTGTGGGTAATCCAGGAAGGGAATTTGGACCTTTCCACATTATATTTTGTTTGAAAGAACATCCATTTCTGTTCATTTATACTGCCCTCTTTGTTCATTTTGCTCTTCCCTTCAGAAGAAGTTGGGAAAAAAAAAAAAAGAAGAGAATAGAATCTAAGGCATGATCTTTGCAGCCCTGTTGACTAATCTGTAAATCATACTTCAGTGACTGGGCATGAATGTCAAGAGTTAAATAAGCCTAATCCAGAATCAATTAGACACAAATCCCATTAGTGCAAATAGAAATCTTAAGTAAACATATAGGTATGCTCTGAAAGTTTGAGATGTTAGACAATTCTGATTATCTACTCAAGAAACTTTTAGAAACAGGAATGTGTTGACCCTTTAAGGAAAGATATCTAGCTACTGACTATATCATTAGGGCAGGAAAAATCTGTCTGCCTGGTATTTGCAGTTACACAGACAATAATTTCAAAATCAGGTATGTGTGAAACGAAGGAGATACTTATACTTTGTATGAGAAAAAGATTGAAGGAGCAAAGTTAAACTGTGAGAAATAAACAAAGGAACAAAGGAAACACGGTAGGTGTCAGAAGTACTACTATACGATGTTCAAGTTTTACGCTTAATGCTGAGAAAATAAACTAAACCTCAGTAAAGATTGAGACAGATGTTTAAGGAACTTACCATAGTGTTTTTCAAGTATGAATTCCACATATTTGACCCTATCAGCAGCTGTCACGGGTACCAACCTGGAAGCTGCAAAGTGCAGAAACATTTTTCCTTTTCAAACCAAAAGGAATATTTACTCAAGTTAGCCACTGCAACCTGCTTCATCTGTGGGCAAGGGTTGATTTTTTTAAGTGGGAAGCACTTCAGAGGGAAAAGGAAGGTGCTTATAGACTGTGTAATATATGAGTAATATGCCATAGAAACAGTCTTTTAAATACTTTTTCTCAATGACATGTGAGTTTATACCACCAATGTAAACACATCCAGTCAGCTCCACTGTTATTCTGTCTTTATTTTTGAGCTTACTATCTTTGAACTTTTTAGAAGTAACTTACTGAAAACCTTCTTAAAATCTATGGTTTATTGTCTCAGAGAA
This sequence comes from Porphyrio hochstetteri, assembly GCA_020800305.1. NCBI lineage: Eukaryota > Metazoa > Chordata > Aves > Gruiformes > Rallidae > Porphyrio > Porphyrio hochstetteri. Next base: position 205,600,515 of record CM036905.1, on the reverse strand, counting down.
AGATTGCCAGAACTAATTTGAAATCATCTTTGAAAACATTATCAAGCATCACTTTTCTTGATGCTGTGAGAAATATTTGTAGGTGTCAATTCTGGCCTTGCCTGCTGCCTGTTGATAAGCCAGATACCTTGTCACAATGCCATTATTTGCCACAAGCAAGGCAAAGCTCATCCTCTGGCTCTTACGGATCTTAAAGTGAAGTGAAGAGCAGAGATAATAGTGGAAGCCATTGTACAAAGTGTTAAGGTCATGAAGTCTGAATAAATATTAGCTCAGGTCCAGCGGAATTTCATTTAATGTTTTTTCTAATCTCTTTCCTTTCTTTTGGGATTTCAGATATTCACACATACGTGAATTATGAAATGTCAACTGAAAATAGAGCTTACGTTCTTCCATATTGCAGATACAGAATTAAAAATGGACTAGAAATATAAGTGAAGGATTAAAAGATATAAATTACCAGGTTTTATCAACTTTTTGTGAGGTATCATACTTAATATTATAGCTGTGCTGATAACACAAGGTATCTTAAACAACTTTGCTTTCCTTTCCCAAGTCCTCTGGAGAAGTCTTTTCAGCCGAAGGTCAGGAAGGAAAGTGCAACCTTTAGCTTCCTGCCGGTTTTAAATAAAGTGGAAATGGCATCTGCCCTATATCTGAAGCATGTTCCAAAAGATATTCTTAACAAAGTAAAGGGACTACTCTAGCTTCTTTTTCCTTTAAGCTAAGAGAGGGATCTGGTGATTAAATGAAGTGTTGCAGGATGAAGCTGGCAGACAGAAATAAGAAATAAAAACTCAGAAGCCAATGAGGGTATGAGCATGACTTTGAAGTTGTGTTTTGTTCACTGAGGTTTCATTTAAGAAGCTTTTTCCTGCACTTTACCCCACATCCCTCATAATGGAAAAGTCTGGAACAAGGTGGAGAAAGATTAGAGATAGTATTGTTCTTGGGCCTTTTCTGTCTCCTTACTAGCCCAGTCCCAGCCTGGGTGGTCATCCTACTTTTAACTGTCTGACTCATGAGAGGAAAAGCCTGGAAGACAGGGATACAGACAACCGAAGAGAATTGATTCCAGCATGTGTAGTTACACCATTTCTCCAAAGATGCCTTCTGTCTTTATTTTACATCCCCACTGACAAAAAGCAACAGAGTTGATTCCAGGACATTGAGTTTTTACCATGGGTAAAAGCACAGAGAGGCAAACATCATGAAACAAATGGATATTTACAGGGAATGAAAAGTAGCCCAGTGAAAACTTCCCTGGATAAATCAGAGCACTGTAATGACTTGCTTGTTGCAGGGATGTGAGTTACTATAGGACATGGAGATTTATAGCAGAAAGAAGTAATAGCTATAATTCCTTTAAAATATAGTAATGAACTCTTAGCAATATTACCGGTCTTTCAAAATAAAAAAAAACCTTCTTAAAAGAAAGAGAAAATGTTGTTTTTCCTCAGTTGGAGAAATGCTCAAAAAATAGAAAAAGACTCAGCTGGGAAGAAAGTCAATGGCCACACAGCCTCATTTACTCCTGCATGACTGCTCATTTGGATAGTCCTTAGATCCATAAGGAGCATGTTCAGGCAAGAATAGTCTCTGTCTGTCGTTGCTTCTTTCTCATTGTTCCCTTAAAAAAAATCCTGCCCAGAGATGGAAAGTGCTGCCATCTTGGCCCTTAATCAAAATAAAGTCTTTCCCCTTTACAGGCATAAAATAAGGACCCAAAGCAATATCCTTAATGTTGTGAGCCTCCTCTACAGGACGAATTCCCCCTCAGTGTACTGCAGTGTGGAGCAGGTACCGAGTAGCTCCACAAGACATTTTACCACCTTGACAGCTTTCTTTTCAGGACACAGAGAGCCTGTCTGTCAGATGGGAGCCATTATGGATATATATGCAACTGGGAGTGGGGAAGGCGAGAAAACCTCTTCCTGAGAAGACATCGAATTAGCTGTTTCTGTTATACCTTCCATTGGCAGTGCTGAAAGATGTGATTGCTCCTTCCCTGGCTGCTTGAAGCTGATCTTTTCTTCCTTACTCTCCATGTTATTTGGACCTTTCCACCACATGCATTCAGCTATCCACAGCAGAAGTAAACAGGGTCCATATATCTTCCCAAGGATAATCTCTTCTTCTGGGCTGCTTCATATCTCAGGCTTTTCAATTTCTCCAAATCTACCCTTCTGGCAACTGCAGAAGCACCTGTCTCCACATCTACCCCATATCTCTGGTGTACACATAACCTAGATTGTGTGCTAGACTTTAGTTGTTCTCAAAGGAGACAGTTCTTAAATTTCCCCCAGAGCTTTGCTCAATTTGGATCTTGGAGTCAGAGAGCAGATACCTGGCATGCATGGTAGTGCTGGGATCTCAAACACTCTTGCTCGTTCTGTGTGAAGGAGCTCTTAACAGAAATACTTCCCCCAAGGCAGAACCTAGTTCATAACGTTATAGACATATATTGCATGACCAGTGTGAGAAGCTGCACTGTAATTAATAAAAGTTATCTTGGAAGTAAATGAGAAAATCTGAACATTTTCAAAAGAAGTAATGAACATGTCATCGAGAAGAAAATATTACGCTTTAAAATTCCCCAGATATAGAACTCGTTTAGTAGGAGTTTGTATTTACAACTATGAAACTTGTTTCTGGAGACTAGCAAAATAAAATATTGTTTAATAGACTTCTCTGTGTCTCCTATTAAAAGGACTGGAACTCAGAGAAACATCTCCCATGACAGGGAGAGACATTTCTCTGTCTTAACCCTATGTTTCTCTGCAGTTGTAGTTTCCCAAGCATATGCAAACTGAGGTAAAAGGCCTGCTCCAGAGTCCAAAAGGGGAAAATATTTAAACATAAGTTTTTGCATGTAATTTCATGTATAACTTTATTTTCAGCAGGCAGTATTGTTAAAATACAGATAGCACTGGCCAGAACCTGACAGCCAAAAGCCTTTTCTTTTGCAAATATGTGAAATTTCAATTTTACACTGAAGATCATGGGTTATTTGAGGAAAAGGATTGAACTGGTAATGAGAAACTGTTCACTTTATTTGCAAATCCATAAATATGTGGTGTCTTCTCCCTTCTGACCATATGTGAAACAGCAATAACGGCATACCCTTTGGAACCCTTCTTCACTCAAGTACACGTAATCATTACTGTCAGCCCATCAAGCTCCAGGTGAAAATAGATTCTATATAAACTCTTTTAAGTCACATTTGATTAGACCCTTTTCTGTATGAGTTTGACATCGTTTATTATTTCTTATCACTGCTTCTGTGGTGGACTTCCCCAGAATAACTTCTGTACCATAGCTGACAAACAAAAGCTGACTGTACTACAGCGAGTGTAACGCTGAAAGTATCCTGACAAATATGGTAAATGGCCAGCATACACACTTAATTGAGCAGAAGCTATATTTTGAGTAATATCGAGCGAAAACATGTAACACTGATCAAGCAGGAAAAGATAGGAAGAAACCTGTATCCTGGGTGGAGGTGGCAGAGAATCTATGTGAAGATAAAGGAATGTGACAGCAGAAAGCAACATAATCACAAATAAATGAGGAGAAATGCTTATAAATTTCACCAGCTGTGTGGTGCAGACTGTAATTAAAAGAAAGAATTAATTATGAAAAATAAAACTAATAGCAAAACCATGGCTGAAACTTGTAAATGTTTGCTTTAAGTATGTCAATAACAACAAAGATTGTAAGGCACAGCTGAAAGCATTATTTGCTTTTCCTAGCAAGAGTGTTTTTTAGGAAATTAATACTATAGCAGATTTTGCCTGTATCAGTGGCTTTCTTGCTATCTTCTTCTCACCTCCCAAAATATATAACTATAGAGAGGTAAAAGCCCTCCTATAATCGACTGAGGAACATTTTTGAGCAGGGAACATATTTATGTCTTCTGTTTTACATGGTAAGATGAAAAAATAAGCATATTTTTACTCCACTTACCTCCTTCAGTGACCAGTTCTGAATTAAAATAATCTGGATATTCTATCAGTAGAAAAGTCAAAGGCAGATTCTGCATTCATGTGGTCAGATATTGCTTCTTCTCACTGCCACACAAGGAGAAATTGTTCATCAGAGATTTTAAAAGTTCTTCCTCTTTGTATTCATTTGTCACGCTTTGAGTAAAAGGATATTTAAAGCCTATAAAGCAACTTCCAGTTAGTGTGTGGAATAACACAAGGAAATGAAGATTCTATGCTCTTCCCTGAGCCACATGCAGGGCGCAGGAGATGAATCTCAAGGTCAGAGGTACTCCAAATCTACCAAAAATTATGCACATTTCTTAACCTTCAAAACTGCTTTGAGTTCAACGGGTTTTCTCCATGAAACAGAATGAGAGCAGCCCTGAGGAGAAGGGCTTGGGAGTGTTGGTGGATGAAAGGCTCAACATCAGCTGCCAATGTGAGCTTGCAGCCCATAAAGGCAACTGTAGCCTGGGGTGCATCAAAAGAAGCATGACCAGCAGGTCAAGGGAGGTGATTCTTCCCTCTACTCTCTACTCTTGTGAGAAAACACCTGGAGTCTAGGTTTGGGGTCATCAGTACAATAAGGATGTGAAGCTGTTGAAGCAGGTCCAGAGGAGGGCCACAAAGATGATCAGAGGGCTGGAGCACCTCTCCTATGAAGACAGGCTGAGAGAGTTGGGCTTGTTCTGCCTGGAGAATAGAAGGCTCCGCAGAGATCTTATTGCAGCCTTCCGGTACCTGAAGTGGCCTATAGGAATGCTGGAGAAGCACTGGTTACAAGGTCATGGAGTGATAGGACCAGGAGTAATGTCCTTAAGATGAAGGAAAGTAGACTGAGGTTCAATATAAAGAAGAAATGCTTCCCTATGAGGGTGGTGAGGCCCTGGCACAGGCTGCCCAGAGAAGCTGTGGCTGCCCCCTCCCTGGCAGTGTTCAAGGCCAGGTTGGATGGGGCTTTGGGCAGCCTGATCTAGCAGAGGGTGTCCCTGCCTATGGTAGGACGGTTGGAACTAGATGTGCTTTGAAGTCCCTTCCAACCCAAACCATTCCTTGATTCTGTGACATGTTACAAATGTGTGTGTTTCAATACTCTGCACTGGTAAGCCTCTGCATTTGATAGGCTCCTTCAAAAATTCTGCATTCACAACATCACCCTTGAATATGCTGGCCTTATCACTCCACCAAGAGCTTACAAAAAGGACTGTCAACTGCACCAGTGAGGAATTCTGTAGTAACCTAGTTCTCTGGAACTATTGCACATGCAGGCACTGAATACATCCAGAGGATGTTGAAAAAAATAGTTGCAATGTTGGGCCAGCAGAGTTGCAAATGTGCCTGGGAGAAATACTCCATGCTTATTGCTGTTAGGCAGTCTTGTCTTGGAAAACTCAAATTTCAAAAACCTATTTGCAAAGAGTTCATGACTGAGCCTGTAATAGTATATGACACATCTCCTCAGGGATGTTGAATAACTCAGTACCAGCCAGAGACAAGTCAGACTTTGAATCACAAGGATCTGACTGATGAGCCTGCTGTGAAGTCAAGCCAGTAGGTGAGTCTCTGGGTCAGGTCTGGTGTTAGTACCTAGGGTCAGACAGAGTTCAACAGCAACCAGACAAGTCCATGGTGACAAAGTAAGTCTGAGCTGAAGCTGAGAAGAAAATCTGTGGATCAGGGTCTGCATCAACAGGTGCATGTCTACAAAAAGGCATAGGTGAAGGCACCACAAATGGGTTCTGAGGCATGAGGACCTTAAAAGTAGTTCCTGGGGGCTGTCCCCGTGTAGTCTATGGCAGTTGATGGTGGAGCAGAGATTCCACCTACAGCCTGTGGAAAACCCCATTCTTGAGCAGTTCATGAAGAACTGCAGCTTGTGAGAAGCACCCATCTTGGGGTAGTTCATGGAGGACTATCTTCCATGGGAGGAACCCTATGCTGGAGCAGGGGAAGAGTGTGAAGAGTCCTCCTCCTGAGAAGGTAGGAACAGCAGACACAATGAGTGATGGACTGACTGCAACCCCCATTCCCCACTCCCCTGTGCTGTTGAGGGTAGGAGGGAGAGAAGTCAGGGTGAAATTGAGCCCAGGAAGAAGGGAGAAGTGAGGGGAGCTGTTTAAAGGTTTGGTTTTCTTTCTCATTATACTGCTCCTTTTTGCTTGGGTAATAAATTAATTTTCCCCAAGTTGAGTCTGTTTTGGCCATGATGGCAATTGCTGAGTGATGTCTCCCTCTCCTTTCATTATATGTTCACTCCCCTGCCCAGCTGAGGAGGGCAGTGATAGATTGGCTTTGGTGGATGCATGGCACCCAGACAGGGTCAACCCACCACACTAACTTTTAAGGAACACTGTGCATGCAAAGTAATTTTTTCTAATCCCAGGTTTTTTTCCTTGTACAGACTTTTTCCCCAGACTACTCTTCTACTATTCATAAATTCTGAGTATTTTAAGGGAATCTAAAAATAAAAAATGTCAAAGGTTACCTTTGGCTGAGAAAACTTTGGTGGACATGTAGGTGGACTGTGGCTAACACACGCAAAGCACTCAAAGCTCTCAGGAATGCAGGATTTGCTTTTGCCTGGTTTTCTTCATTGTATTCCCTCTGACTGATCATAGAATCATAACACCCTGAAGTGTGAATTGATGTACCTATCTTGGTATCTCATGAACAGGAGAAGGCATGAAAATCTGGGAGGTGGATAACCCCTTACCATTTGCAGAAAGGGCACAGGAACTGTGAAATCTGCCTGACGGAGGGCCTTTACCTGAGGACACCAAAATATGTCTTTGTGTGCTACCAGGAATGATACAAACGTTAAAAGGAGATCTCAGTTTTGTAATCATCAGTTCCTAACAGGAAAGTCACAGGAATGAGAGATGGGCTGGCTCCTGAGGACATCTGTAAATTAAGGAACAGAAACACTTCACAGTCTTGCTGATTTTGGTTGCTCATCATTTTGCCCACTTGTGCTCTTGGCCAGTTTTTCTTCTAATGGAAATCATGATGTAGTGAGATCCAGTGTGAGAATGCAATGATGAGTCAACATTCAGGTCTTATTCCAGGAATCAGAATGTACTTCTCAAGACAGTAGACTGGAAAGAGCATCTCCTTTTACCTACTGATATCCTGCCATTCTTCCAGCCAATCATCCTGAAGTCTAATCAGTAAGACTAATATCAACAATGATGGGTTAAAACAGACAGGGTTTTTTAGAACATTGTTGTCGTGGTTTTGCCCCAGCCGAGGGCCGCACCCCACACAGTCGCTTGTACTTTTAAAAGGAAGGGGGAAGGAAAGTTGGGGGAGGGGGAAAAGGGAAGGAAGAAAGGAGGGAACGAAACCACAACCTAGAAACCAGAACCACGCAGGTTGGGATAAGGATAGTTTACTAAACAATAACAGAAAACTAGATATAACAATAACAGAAGTTTAAAGCACAAAATAGATGAAACTGGTGATACACAATGCAATTTCTCACCAAACCACACAACTCAGGCCGCACAGCTTAGAGCCGAACCGGACAACCCGACCGTCCCCAGAAACTGCACGTCCTGGCGTTGTCTCCCCCTCTTCCCCCCAGTCCCCCTTTATACTGAACATGACGTAACTGGCATGGAATATCCTCTTTGGCCAATTCGGGTCACCTGTCCTGGCTGCGTCCCCTCCTTTCTCACTAGTAAGGAAGTATGCAGAGCTGAGAAAGGTACTTGATTGCCCGGCAACAAATCGGAGACATCAGGGTGCTATCAGCACTATTCTCATGCTAACACCCAAGCATGGCATTCCATCCACTGCTAAAAAAAAGTTTAACTCCATCATAGCTGAAACCAGGACAATTGTAGAGGTTGATGTGGTTATGGTGAAGACACACTCTGCATGATATTATTGCTAGAAAAGTCTGTCTAGACTTACAGCAGGGGCTTATGGAAAAGGCAGTGGGTGTCCCATAGTGTGGGCAACCTGTGATACAGATAGCTTGCAGCTGTGGTGCAAGTGGAGCAGAACATTGAAATAACCCTGAAACTTTAAAATCCATGGGTGAGTTTGTAGTTCAAAGTCAGTGGAACTTTGTCAACTGAAAAAAATGTTGAAGAAGGAATTTGAACCTTTCTACTCCCATGGTGAGTATTTTTTGCTTGAAATTTCAGTCAACATTTCCAATGGAAAGTGTCCAGAGCTGCGGAGTAAATACTCACCTATAGCTCTGAGTAATTACTTTCTTGTAAGAGAAGTGAGGTTTAAATCCTGTTTCAACACTCTAGAGGGTGAGCATCTACCTTTAGGCTTAGGCTTAAACTTTGTAACCTTTTTCAGAGGGTCTCAAAGCTGAAAAACTCAGATATATTACTCAGAAGTAACATTCCATCTCTGGTAAGTCTGGATATTTCACAGCTTACTCATACCAATGGTAAAATGACGAGGTGATGCTAACCTGTAAACCTAACATCATCTATTGTGAACATACCTTCACAGTAATGCAAGTCCATGCAGTACACAAATCCAATGCTGTAAAATGTAGTCAGATGTTCATATCTGAGCTAATAAAGCAGTTTGTAACATGGTTACGAAAAGCCAGCATTGTACAGAACCACATAACTACATGAGTCAGGTTTTCTATTTTATGGTCCTTTACAATTATTTCCACTAAGCATGCATTCAACCATGAGTTAGAGATATTTTAGAGATACAACTCCATGCTTTACAACTAATTTATCAATTTGTTTCTTTGTTAGATGAAGCTAAACTTTTATTCTCTACAGCTACAAGTAATTTTTCTATAAACTTTCATAACAGCACACACATTATACCAGCTGCTATACATTTAGGGATTTGCATCTGTAGTGCTTAATAAAATGATTATCCCCATTGGCTGAGATTTTTGAGTGGAGGCTGGCAAGGGGAAAGTTAGATAATAAAAATAAAAGCAAACAAACAAGCATGAAAAGAAGCCAGTTTTCTGGTTTTGTGTACTAGCAGTGATAAAGAGAATGGGAGAACATGAACATCATCTCTGTAATTTTGTACACATTTCAATATTATGAAGATTTTCACAAAACTAGAGAAAGTCAGCAAAATGATTCAGCAAGTTATGAGTTGAAATATTTTCTAGTTACTCTGCAACTGCTGTTAATGGAATGCTATTTATAAAATGGCAGGAGATGTTTCTTGCCCATATATTCCATATGTTCATTAATTTTTATGTGATCAACAGATTTCTAGGGCTAGGTATGACCACTGTAATAGTTTAGTGAAATTCATGACTAAAACCCCTTTTTCCAACAAAACAGCACCACAGATCTTTGTATTTCAGCTGTGCAGCTCAGTTGAAATGTATCTCTGACAAAAATGTGTGGTATCAGGTTAAATTCCTGTGTCAGTTGTGGAATAAGAACTTTGGCCATTTTGCAGATGTATAAGAAATGGCACTTCTACAGAGTGAATCCCTTTTCCCCTACATGGGTCAAGCAACTCCTCCATTTCACCAGATTCAATATATGTGCTAATGAGGGACTTTTCACAGACATTATAGCCTGCTTAGATTCCCAAAAGGAAACAATCAGTCATCAAAGTCTTCTAAAGAAATGAAGCAGCCATGGGATAAGAGAGAAGGAACAAGCTGGAATAAGAGGGAAGGAATAGGCATGGATAAGAACTGCCAAGAGTGGGAAAGAGAAGTGGAGGGTGCACAGTAACTTCTTGCAGTGGGAGGTCAGTGGAGCCGTTCACAGAAAGGGTGGGATCCATACTGGGATACATAAGTGACCTGGGAAAAGGGGTAAGCAATGACCAGACAATGTCTGCAGCTGATAGGAAGTTGCAGCTCTTATGAAGATGGAAAGAGCAAAGGGTAAATATAGACATCTGCAGAAAGGTTTTATATGACTGGCTGACTGAGTAATAGCATGGCAGATGAAATTCAATATAGATAAATGGAAACTGAAACACGTAAGAAAAAGTGGTCCATAAGTTGACCATTATAACTTGGAATTGAGATGTTTGGGTTGTGACCTCAGTGCCTAGCATTTGCCCAAAAAAAACCCAAAAAAAGAATTGAGTCAAATATTAGGAATTATTAGAAAAGGGCTTGAGAACAAGAGAAAAAACAATTAGGTTATTGTATAAACCCATTGTTCACCCTCAATGCGTTTGTGTGACTCTGCTCCCTCATCTTGATCAGGGAATGAGAGAACCTTGAGAGGATTGCACAGGAGGCAACAAGGATGATTGAAGGCAAAAGCAGCCTTCCTCTTTTCTAAGAGGAATGACTGAGCAGTCTGTGCCAGGGAGGATCAGGAGGGGGTGTTCCACAAAGAGAGTTGAGTAGGAGTCATGGGGCACAGAACACACTGTCCTGTCTTCTCTAGCAAAGTGAAGTACCAGAATAGCTAAGCAGGTTTGGTGATCATAAGCAGGGTCAGCCACAGTCCAATTGTTGTCCCAAAACTGGGGATACATTTTCCTGGTGGGTAATACGCCAATATATATGTAGAATGGAGGTATTTTATTGCGTATTTGTGCAGATATGGGTGCCTGCCTCAAGACTGGGCTTCTCACCATAAGAAGGACATTGAGGTCCTGGAGCACGTCCAGAGAAGGGCAACCAGGCTGGTGAAGGGGCTGGAGGGCAAATCCTATGAGGAGCGGCTGAGGGAGATGGGGCTGTTTAGCCTGGAGAAGAGGAGGCTGAGGGGAAACCTTATCACCGCCTACAATTACCTGAAAGGAGGTTGTAGAGAGGTAGGAGATGGTGTCTTCAGCCAGGTGATAGGACATGGGGAAATGGCACAAATTAGATGTTAGAAAAAAATTTTTCACTAAAGAGTTTTTAGGGCCTGGAACAGGCTGCCCAGGGAGGTGGCTGAGTCACCTTCCCTGGATGTGTTTAAAAAAAGGGTAGTTGAGCTACTTAGAGATATACTTTAGCATACAACAGGAAAGGTTGGACTCGATGATCTTAATGGTCTTTTCCAACCTTGTAATTATGTGATTTTGTGAAGACAGCACACCAAAACTCTGAAACAGTGAATATTTTTACACTTATTAGTAACATATATGTTTCAACTACATATGTAGTATTTATCATTATACAATTAGTTAAAAAATATTTGCCTCCTGTGTATATCAGTGTGGGTGGGTCATCCAAGAGTCAGTGTTTGCGATCTCCCCTGTTGGAATAACCTTTCTCCTAGTTTCCTTCTTTTTTGGCAACCTTCAGCTGTTCTTCAGAGTTTGTTAGTCAAAATAATATTTCAGTTACACTTTTACCTTTTTGACATTCACATAGATTGTTTAGTTAAGCATTAGCCAACACAGGTGTAAGGCTATACAATGCACATCTTTAACAGCAATAGTCTTAGTTTAAAACATACTGCATTTGATTTTGCTGTAACAAGCCTGTAGTGATACATCAGGTCCAAAGTCAAGCCAGAAAATCAAGCTAGCAAGGTAAAGTCCAGACCAGCACACTACATAAGAACGCAGACACTCCTACTACAAAGCCCTAAAGGCAAGGCTTTAAGCTTATGTTCAGACTCCTGGTGAAGGAAGGAGTCTCTGAATCTTCTTACAGCTCTTTCTCCCCTTGGCCTTTCCACAGCAGTCTGATCCAAAGTTATAGCTGTACCCTTTTGAAGGTGTCCAACCATGCAGGCAGGCAGAGCCTAGGGTGAGAGGAAGGAGGTCTCACAGCCTGATGGTTTACGGACTTTTGAGAGAGCCAGAGATACCTTCTGCATCCTGGAGAACAGGGCATATGTTAGACAGCTACACAGTCCTGATGGTAGGGAGAGAAAGGATACATTGTTTGTGGTGTACACCAGAGAATACCACAGGTAGTCGAGTTCAAAAGAAAGAAAAGGAGGTGGTTCTTCATGCATCAGGTAACAGATCTGCTGATTCCTTTTCAAGGGCACTGTAAGTTTAAAGAGGTCCAAAGGGCAACTGGATAAACATTCAAAGGAGAAATCTTTTATGAGTGACCAGGGAGATGAATTACTACAGGTTTAGGAAATACACTGGGAGAGTAGAGAGGGGAAAACAGAGTGTATGCGTCTTCTATTCCCATTAACTTTTGGACAGTATTTGTCAATTTTTTTATTTTTTTTTTTTTTTAGGAGAGACCATAAAACCAGTCCCGTTTTGCCACAGATTATGCTGAGTTTCCTGTATTTGATGAAGTCAGAGGATTCAGTACACCCAGAATGCAGGAGTTGAGCCTCACTCTGGGAAAATCACCTTGCTGGCGATGAAGTCCAACCTGCCAAGAAACCCAGAGAAAAAGATGCCGGCTCAGTGAGCCTTTGGCCTGAAGCTCTATGGTTATTTTTATATTCCTCTCTTCTCAAATGACTCATTTGGCCTATTTTAGATATGCTATTTAGGGTGAGATAATTTCCTTTCTCTTTACTGGAGAAGGTATTTAGGGTGAGTAGTTTAGAGGTACTTGTCTACTTTTTCATCAAATGAATCTGCATTTGCTCAAATATCATGATCTTCAAATGTGGCTCTAAGGAACAACCTTCAATAGTTCAAATACTCCACAAGCACTCCTGCCCTTTCCCCTCTTCATCACAACAAAAATCTCCAAACACTGTTGGAAAGAATACCCTCATTCGTCTTCTACTCTACTGTCAGTCAAAGGGCTAGGTTGATTGTAATCCAGCTTCCGTATCTATATTTTTCCTAAATATTTGCCATACATTTTAATCCATCTTAACCAAAACACCATATACAGCCTCCTTCACTGAAGCCAAACTGATTTTCTAGTAGTATTCAAGTAATTGAATACTGAATCACATGTACATAAAAATAGATATTAAATTATATGTTCAAGTTAATTTTTAACTGTAGGCATTATTATTTTCAATACGTTTATAAAAAATAATCATCATGACACAAAACAACTGGAAATAGTCATGTACCTTCAATGACGCAGTGATGCAGATGGTGTGAATTGGAATAATTAGCCCAAGGAGACACAATGGCACGTGATAAGGCAGTAAAGTCATGTTATATGACATCACTGGCCTGAGGTGAAGAACTGACAGACTGCTACATTTCAGATGAACTGAACAGTGATGATTTTGTGTCAAATAATTATTCTAAAAAAGACGTATGATGCATATAGAACATTGTAAAGGCTCAGCAGGAACATAATGCACTTGGATATCTGCAGCCTCAAAAGGCATGAACTATGACTTTCAGTGCACAGGAAAGGGGAATGAGGGATTGAAGCAATAACATATATATATGATGATTAATGTATTTTTACATCATTAACAAAAGCAGAAGGAATGTTCTACTTGTGTAAGCCTACAAAAAGCAAAAGAAATGGTTATCCTGTCATATCTATCATATATGAACTGAGTTGAATCATTCTATCTGATCTAAGAGCTGTCTGCACTGGATTTCCTGTTGCTAAAGCAACAGCTAAGTTAGCTGTAAAATGAATGGGCAAAGTAATGCATAGACATTTTAAAATATATGTACATTTTTCTCCTTACTGTATACCATACGAACAAACATATATTTGAGTATGCTTTGCCAGTTCAACCACAAATTCTTATGCTATGAATGTATATGTAGGGTAATCATGACTCTGAAATATGTTTTTGCAAAATATTTCTTAAGTAGTTCAATTTGTAGAATTAGAAGTTATTATGAAACAGCTGTGCTAACCAAAGATAATTTATACAGATGTGATCCTGAGGAATAATCAAGGATTGAATAATTCTATTTGGTAACTTTAGAATGTTTTCCAATCTAGACAAAATACGTATGTTTTATTCCCACATAACAGTTACAGCTGAGAAAACAGATATTTTATGATACATGTTGTACCTCCTAAGCAGGACACAGTTCCTCCCCAAAGACCATGCAGTTCAACTAGACAAGACAGGTGAGATTTGGCAGGAATGTTCAGCCAGTAAAGTAACATATTGGTGACAGAAACAGAAAAGAATACTGAATTTATGGATGCCAGAAGTGTCTTTACTAGACCAAAACATTACAGACAGTTTCACAGCCTGGAAGAACAGCTGTCACTGTGAAGGAAAACTGCATTTAAGGTTCTGGGAATCAGCTCACCTTGTGGATTTCAACACATTGCAGCCTTAAAGAAGGACAGGGGTTAGACATGCACTTCTTGGAAAAGGAGTGTGTCAGCAGGTGGAACACTCCAAGATGGAAATGAACAGAGTTGACCAAGCCAAGGAAACAAAATTCTCAGGATAGCTGGAAATGTACTGCTTCCATAGTCTAAAAACAAACCCCCAATTTTCTGTTGCTCTTTTTGGCTTTGCTGCTTCGCTGGAATTGCCTTCATCTTTTGTTGGACTGCAAATAAAATCTGAGAGACTTTGCATGACAGTGACCCTGGTACTTACTGTCCTGAATAGCAGGAGGCAAGAGCAATTTAATGCTGCCCTCATTCACTTCCCAGTTTCCCATGCTCTGTCAGTGGAATTTATTTTCATTTTAACTTTTCATTTAGAGCTAGCGAACTTTTTTCTTACTACTGAAGAGTTAATAGTGCTATGTAAAAATCTGGTTTATGATTTCCAGTACTTTCAGATGACTACTTAATTCTGTTGTTAAATGCTTACAAATTACTTCCATTAACGAGCCAATGTCAGTGCAGATACATATACAGCCAATTATAATTTATAAATTATATACTATTTATATATTTATACACCATTTATAAACTGAGTAATATAAAATACATACAGATATATAAAAGAAACATGCTGAAACAAGCAGATAGAAAGTGATTTAAGCTAATTAAAAATTGCCCATGCTACCCTCCTTTTGGTTCCTAATGCATCCAGCTTTGTTAGAATCTCTTTCACCTCTCATGTCTACTGAAGCAAAGGAAAGAAAATTAATTAGGATTATTTTTTACTTTTTAGTCTATGTATGTGGGGGCTGCTTTGGTTTTTTTGAGTCTGTTTGTTTGTTTTTTAAATAACCCTCAAGATAAGCAACTAGGACACTTCCCTGCTTCCCCATGAATTGTTATACATGTTGCAACAGTGAATCTCCAGCATTTGCTGCAGCTGTTTAAAAGGCTACCAATGTAAGCCTGCAACAACAGCCAGAATTTTATCAGTGAATGCCAAATTGTTTTCTATATTCTAGAAATCATTGGGAAATAACCTATGCAGTGTCCAAACTATTTATTTTTTTTTAACTTAAAGCTGAATCAAATAAATGCAGAGCAGTGCCAGTTCCTCTCCATAAGCTGTAAAGACAGTTTAGACTGACTAATATAGATGAATACTTTCCTGCCTGCCTGTCTCCTTCTTGTTCCCTCATCAGGAGGTTGTGATATAGAAGTGTTTCTTCCTTATATGATGCCACCAAAGAGAAGGATGGGAGGAAGCATTATGTGCAGAATGTGGCAGGAACTGTTTTTTCAGCTGCTATATTTCCTGCTTTAGCAATTCACAGTGAAGATACCTGGTGTGGTTTTGTGTCATTCTCTTAGTCTGCAAGTCTGGTCTTTTTGGATGTTCATTTTCATCAATATTTTGGCAGCCTAAAAAATACTTCTAGAGAAACTTATGCAGGAAAAGGTTTTAAAAATCAGTTATAACTCAACATGAAAAAAAAAAAAAAGAACAAAGGAATGTATTTTTTTACCCTGGCAGCTTTCTTCCTAAGGTCTCCTCTATACAGTAGTGACAAATGAGTGGCGTTTCTGTGACACAGAGAAATAAGTCCTTGCCAAATTCATATTTAATATGCCCTTTGACACAAGGAATTTGGGGACAGTAAGGCAAACATAACAATATTTTTTTTTGAACAATCACCAAGGTATTATCCTTGCTTTTTCTAATTTGAAACATATTGCCCATAAAAATAACAGAAAACAAACAACCCTCCAAAAAATCCCTCAGCAATGACAAAACTCCTGACTTGAGAAGAAATGCACCAGAGCTCAGCCTTAAAGGTAAAATGATTGTGCTGTTAGTAAAAATAAAAAATGCCTCTTTAGAAAGAAGGGTGAAACTACTTTAAGAATAAGCATAGGTTGATATTCTATACAGCTAACTCAGTTATTTACTGTAAATGGGATTTTTTTGGAGTCATTGTGATTTGTGCATCCTTGCCTCAACAGAAAAGAAGTACAAATGATCATATGTAAAGCGAACACGTATCTAAGAAACTAAATCACCACTAGCAGTGGTATAATAGTGCCCAGAAGAAATCAAGATCATTCTGCATTAGGCACTGAGTAGTATTTTAAAGAAAAGTCAGTAGCTGGAAGAAGTTCCAACCAGAGCAGAAAGTACAGGCTCTTGTGTAGAAGCTAAAAGATATGACACACAGCTAGCATGTGGGAGACTTACAGGAACACAGAACAGCTGAGCTGGGCAGGCACCTCTGGAGATTATCTACTCCAACCCCCTCTCCAAGTGGTGTAACCAAAGGCAAATTCCCCAAAACTGTGTCCAATCAGACTTTGAATGTCTCCAAAGAATTCCCTGCCTGCCTCTAGTGTCTGACCACCCTCACAGTAAAAAAGGGGTTTTTTTCTTATAGTTAAATGGAATTTCTTGAATTTTAAGTTGTGCCTGAAGAACAGCCTACAAATCTGCTCCAGCAACTTCATTCCATTTCGTAACTCAGTGGGGGAAGGAAGTGGGATTATGTTGGCAGGCAGTTCACTAAATGGAAACAAAAATACCAAAAAGGGGATGATAGTGTCATGAAGTTGTATTTAAAAGACCTATGAAGCTGAAGAATGTGACAGTGAGAGAGAAATTGTTTACAGCTTTAAGACCTCAGTTAAAAGCTGGCAGGTGTTTACTTTGCCCATGGTCACTCATCTGGTTCTCCATTCCTTCTCTAGCCACTTCCTGGAGGAAAGCAGGAGATTGCAATGACCATAAAATTCTTAGAAAAGACAGGGAGAAATCAACTTTACATAGTCTAATGGTACTAGATCTAGCAGTACTAGATTGGAAAGAAGAAGAAATCAGAGCTAAACAGATTTTTCAAGTAGGCCATTCCCTGCTATTTTCAAATGAGTGTTGTAGAGACATACATAGAAGGGGGCATGCTTTCTCTGAGTTACAAGTGTACCTACTTCCACAGATAATGGCAAAGTCTGTTTCAGGCTCTCCCACCTGATTATTTCTGTAGCAATCTATATATTATTTCATGAACTATATTTGTCTCTATAGTTGTAAAGAAAAAATGCCTCTGTTCTTACAAAATACCAGCATCTCTCAAGAAAGTAAAGTAGATGAGGGACAAAATTCTGAACATCAACCCAATTTTTTACCGTGAAGTTGACTGAGCACTACTGACACATGGTGCCCAAAGAGGAGGTAGACCCTTCATACTTGGAGATATTCAAAAGCCATTTGGAATATGAGTAACCTGCTCTATGTGAACCCGGCTTGAGCAGGCAGGGTGGACAAGATAATCTCTGGCAGTTGCTTTAAGCCTGAACCATTTGGTGACATTAATTTTTTTGTGTTAATAGTTATATCTCTAGAGGAGAATATCAAAGGTGTTACCTGCACCACCCTCTTCCAAGGGTTACTCATGTTACTAGGGATAAGTTTCAGGGAAGTCTGAAATTTGCAGTGAACACTTTGAGGAGAAAAGGCGTGATCCATGCCTCGATAATTAAGACTTTAGTGGAAGCCTGTAGGCTTTTTTCCTGTGCTCAACACCTCATGGTTTTAATGGGACCATATTCAAGGAGTGCACTGGACCATGTGTTGCATAAGTGTCACCAGCATTTGCCTGGGTGTCCACTAACACGTGCCAGCTGAGAGAAGCGGGTTCTTTTTCTCTGCAGAGAGAATTGCAACCTTCACCTCTTTAGACACTGTTATTTTAACTTGCATTTTTTACTGCTCAGTGCATTTACAGATATGAGGTTTCCTTTAGAAAGTCAAGGCCCACACACCATACGTGAGTTGTGGTGGGGGAAGGAAGGAGGCAGTTAGTGGTATTTGCTACTTTTAGAGACTGTACAGGAAAGCGTCTTTAATTTCAAGAACTCAAGTTCCCCATCCCTGTGCAACACTGAGTGGCTATGGTTAGGGAGAAGTGCTTTGCAGGAGAAATAAAATAAATAGGACAGGAGTTCAGACTGGGCTCAGTTCCGGGACTGTGGAAGTCTGAAGAAATACTTCTAAGAAAAGAGTTTCCCAGCCATAACCACCTACTTCCAAAGAAAAAAAGGTATCCATTCCAGTCAGTGAGAATTTTGCTTTTAGTGGGAACTGCCATCATGAAGTGTCAGGAGCTGAGGGTTTCCCCTGCCAGGTTGATCCCGAGGCTGCACATCACTAGGCTGCAGACAGCCCTGTGCACTTAAAGAAACTGATAAAGCCTAAAGAATGACAGAACATCTAAGATATAAGCAATAGTAATTTAAGGCAGACCTTGTTCTCCTCAATTTCTCAATGATTTCCAATATTATAGAGGAACTGTTTAGGTTGTTTCCCTATAATTATTAGTAAACATCTTATTTGCTATGTCTTTTATTAGAAACGCAGCATAAACACCGCAGTCTAATTATGAGTGACTCATTCATGAATGTCCGCTTCATTGTTCTAAATGACAACACACTCCTAGAGAGGTAATAAAATTAGCATCAGAATCTATTCAGAAGCAAATTGAACAGTAGATGCTCATAGCAATGAACACTAAAGTCGGCTAGAGCACGTATGAGTAGGCAAGAACACTTATATACTGTTGTGTATATACTATTTAATTTCTAGACCTGTATTTGACATAGGAAAAAAACTTTGTTATTTGATTGGATTTTGAATTTACAAGGCTGGTCCTCAGCAGATTAAATTGCACAGATTCATAGACAGCAGAGAAGCTGTGTTCAATGCCAGATCAGGATCTCAGACCTTAGCTGTATTTCAGCTATGAAGCACTACAAGAAACACAACATTAAGAGACAATCTCTATGCTTAGACACAAAGTCACTATCCATCACACAGACAAACCTCATTTCTCACAGCAAAACATTTACTAGCCTTCTGTCTGAGAAGAAAATTGCACTGTACATTTCAAAACAGTTTTCCTAAAATACATCAAATGGGTAATACCCAAAACACGCTTTTAGAGAATAGACTCAAATATAACATCAACACCAGCAAAATAAAATACAGTTCTTTTGAGTATCCATTTCTCTTCATGCTACTTATATCCCGTACTTCTAATAAATAAATATATTGCTAACCTATTAGGCAGAAAAATAATCTATAATAAATTTAAGCAAGATAATATTGTCCAAGATTTATGGTGTTGAACATAGGAAGCAATGTTTTATTGAATATGGAAGACAGATAGACCTGAGTAAGAAAGAACCACCAGAGCCGCTAAGACAGACAAATGCAAGTTCTGCTCTACCTATTCAGCACTCTATAGGGAGCCACTGTACTGAATGGAGGATGGATTGTGCTTACTGTTGTACAGAGATATGTTACTGTAGTTTCTCCTAACAGCGGTTTCCTCTATTCTAATGTATTCATGCTCCAACAGAGTTCATTGCTCAGGCTCTCTGTGTATTAACCAGGAATGTGAGGCACCCAAAGGCAGAAAGCTCCATCAGTTTCAAGATTCTCTTATTAGCTGGAAGCCATGGCTCAAGGTACACTGGGAAAAAACCCATCTGAGGTAAAGCTCTTCTTGTCAAAATCTTGTGTGGCAATATCAAAAATAGACTTACTTTCTTTAGACAAATGTATATATGCAATATGGATACAGCTTCAAATTAATGGACATCTATATTTTGCAAGATATTTTTTCTTTCAAGGCAAAACAGTGATGACACTTCTATCATTAAGAGTTGTTTGTTACTCAATTGCTGGAACAACCAAATTGTTTCATTCTTTTGACACATTCTCTGGGATGCAGTAACCTAATCAAAGCACAGGGACAGGATTTTTCTTCTGGTAGGTAATTGGATCATGGCAGCTGCTGTGCATTATACAAAAATACCTGTGTTAAGTTCATGGTTGACGCAAAATACTCTTCAATGTGTGCAACTCCCAAATTACAGTTGAAGAACAGTCATCAGAACATTCAGATATTTTGAATCCTTTATGGTAAGGAATTCCATTACTCCCCTGTCATACTTCATATATACAACAAAATTCAGCTACAGTTGAAAATATTAACACTATGGTAAGATACTTTTAATATGTACTAGAAATTTATAAATTAATTTATAACATGGAGGGAAGTTTTAAGTTTTAAATAAGCTCTGCAGCATAATTTTCATCTCAGATCATCATAATTATGTCAAGAGTTTACTGTACATACTGAAGGTAATTTGAGTGTGGTTGATCTCTATTGCAAGAATATCTACATCAAAAAAAGGATATGTTAAAGTCAGAAAGATATTATTGATTTACTGTTTTAAATAATTTTATGTGTTGCAATAGTCCATCTAAAAGTAGACCACAATAAAACCTTCCAAATGAAAATCAAATCTCATTTTCACAAACATTTTAAAAGGTATCATGGTTTCTGTGTTGTAATGCACTAGCTTGTCTCCCCCTGTAACAGAGGATTTGTTACAGTCTACTGATCTGAAACTAAATTCACAGAAGGAAGGAGAGCATGTTAACGGAATCCTACATGTCCTTAAATATATATTCTTGGCTGCATCTTCTTTTTCTCTCTTGCATTCTGAGGGGAAAAAAAATAAAATTAAAATTGCAATAATATTCCTTTCAAGTGATACACCTTTGGTACTTCCAAGGCATTATAGCAATAGTATAATGCAGCCAGGTCATATTGTTTTGTGTACACCAGTGCAATTAAGGTCCTAAGGCATGTCTTGGCCTTTTCCACTGTTGACTACACAACGAATTCCAGTTTTGATTTGCCAGTTGCTAATCTTAGTTGACTAAAACTACAGCCAAGTTCTCCTGAGAAACAATTAGATTGCATTACTCAGTACATTACTCATAGGTTATACAGAATTCACTCACTACACTGAACCGCAGTTAAATATTACACTATTGCTATTTTTTAAAGGGATGTGAGCGATACTGGTTGGCAGTCATGTAACTTCATCAGTGGCAGCACAGCTTATATGTGCCTTTATGACCTCTTGGTACTTTATATCTTTTAATGTGTTCAGAGCTAGTGGATAGAAATGTAGTAATGTCATAATGCCATCTACAGGCTCTAAACAGTGTCCGTTTTGCTCAATGACCCTGCCTTCCATCTTCCACCAAATAACTAAAAAACCACGTCTGTCTAAAAATAAACCACAACAAACCCTTTCAAATGAAAATCAAAGCATAAGTAATTCAAACAAACCCTACACTATGAGTCTCAATAATGAGTTTTCTCAACAGCTTTCTAGTAATTTTTGCCCAGAACAATGTGAAGATAGTATTTATTATCTCGTGTCATGGCCTCAAGTTTAGAAGTAAGATAGTGGAAAGGCAAGACTTAAATGAGATTAATACTTCCTGAATGTTGCATTATGCTTAGTTCTAAAAATCACTTGTTAAGCTGTTGGCCTACAGTGGT
This sequence comes from Porphyrio hochstetteri, assembly GCA_020800305.1. Classification (NCBI taxonomy): domain Eukaryota; kingdom Metazoa; phylum Chordata; class Aves; order Gruiformes; family Rallidae; genus Porphyrio; species Porphyrio hochstetteri. Next base: position 205,578,997 of record CM036905.1, on the reverse strand, counting down.
TGGTACTCCTATAACATAAATGTGTCCAACCTTTCTGAATCCAACAGCCAGCCATCAAACCTTGAAATGTCCAAGAGCCACAGAACAGACATGACATATTCTGGAGACCTGAATGAAGAAGGTAGGTCAAACTGTGGTTCACAAATATGAAAACAGGTCCCAAGGGGACACACTGCTCTGTTAACATGGGGACCCTCAGTATCAGCATATCCTACTGTTTTGCTTCCCCAAAGCCAGAGATTGAGATTACTCAGAAGTTCCCATGTCAGTTTAGTTTACCTGTTTGTCAGATGACAGTCTGACACAACACTTCAACTTCTGATTGTCCACACAAAGCTGAAGACCCACTTTTGCTATCCTGCTAGGCTTGTCAATGAGCATGGCTTTAAGTAATCACAGACCTCATTAAAGCTGACTAGTGTGCTTGCCACTCTTCTGTCAGGTTAAATGGGAAATAAACCAATGAAGCACCAAAACACACCTCCCCTATGCTCCCTCCCACTCCCTAAAAAAAAAAAAAAAAAGAAAAATAAAAAAGAAGCGGCTGAGAACCAGAAACCACATCACAGTCTAACATACTTTTAACTTTTTACTGTCTTGCTTCTTTTCTTATAAGAATAGGAAAAATACCTGTTGCACGTTCTCCTGGCAAGCAGACTTTCATCTCAGTCTATGGGTCCCTCCTACTGGCTCCCATTTGTCTGCTCAAAATTACTTCAGTCTTCCTCAGAGAGGAAAAGAGTCACTAAAATTACACAAGTATTATATTTAAGGTACACATGGTACATGGAACAACACCTCAAAAAGCTTCCTTCTTGTGTGAGTACCAACAGAGAAGGCCAAATACCTCCTTTGTCCTTTGTACAGAACCATCACACTGAATCTACATACAAATATTTTTTAAGCAAGTGGTCTAAGATTTGGGTCAGTTATTAACAATCAGAATTTTTACTCCATTCTAATTCAATCCTACAGACTGCAGGAACAAAGAGTTACATCCATATGAAAAGGAAGAATTTCAAGATTTTACAAGCCATAATATTTTTTTTCCGTTAATAATATTTTTAATTCTAGGGATTTCTATGCTGTTTGAATAAAACAACTTTTATTTAGAATGCATATTTTAAATGCTTTTATATAAAAATAGAGAAAGACCTCAGAAAAAGAGGCAGAGTAACAGCTTGACAATAGAAAACACAACAGATTGCATTTTTGTATGCATCCTTACTGCAGTGCTTCTCAGGCAGTGAGAAAAGATATATTATCTGAAGCTCTCATATCTCGTATTTGTTGTATGCAGCTATTATTTTATTTGGCTTTGATGTTTCACACAACTTTTTGAAGCAAAGAATCTGCTATGACAACATGACATTTCCCATATGCTCCCTTAGCTGTATGAATGAGAAAACCTTGGCTATACTCTAATTAGCATTGGCACTGTTGTTTGTAATCCTTGCACTGCTTTTTATACAACATTGTTTTAGTAATTTATTAGAATTTATGAAAGGTTCTGCTTGCTGTGCACAGGACCAAGAGCACCATGCCACTGAGGATACTTGACTTTAAATTGCTGGGGTCAAGCTCCCATATCTTGGCTAACCTTCCACGTTGTAACTAGGTGGAAGTTATGGCAGTTTATGGTCTGGGTGCATAAAGATGGGGTTTGTCTCCAAGTAATTTCTCAACTCTACCCACTTCCCTATATGGGGTGAAGGAAGTCTTCAAGAGTGCTGGTCCACGGTGGTTGGTCCATATAGATAGAGTGAAAAAGGCATATATGAATTGTTTCACATTTTGCCTCCAGTCAATAGGAAGCTGCTTTCCTCTTTTGTCATTTGCAGCAGCCAAAATGGAACTTAATCTCCTACAGGCTAAATGCAGTTACTGCCAGGTTTTTGAAAGGTCATGTCTCCCAGTGCATTTGTAAACATCTAATCCCTGCATGTAATCTAGCATTTTATCTGACATACAGGGTGGGAATCTGCTTTAGAGATACCCAGAGGAGACTGATGCATGCAGGAGAGTGTTGCATTGCTTGTCACCTCAGGTGCCTTCAGCTCCTTGAGATTCTGGGTCCAGCATGACTTCAGAAAGTAGGCCTCTGTTCTAGTTACTGGGTACCAGAGGGACCTTGACAGGCTGGAGAAATGGACTGACAGGAATCTCATGAAGTTTAACAAGGGGAAGAGCAAAGTCCTGCCCCTGGGGAGGAATAACCCCAGGCACCAGTATGTGTTGGGACAGGATACAATTTGCCCTCTTTGTGGCAATGGCACACTGCTGGATCATGCCAGCCCTCAGGTCCTTCCCTGAAAGCTGCTTTCCAATAAGTTGCCCACAGCCAGTGCTGGTGCCAGAGGTTATTCCTCCCCTGTAGCAGGACTTGGTATTTCCCTGTGTTGAAGTTCATGTAGTTCCTGCTGGCCCATTATACAGTGTCATGAAGTCCCTTTGAGCGTCAGCATACCCGTCCAGTGTATCAGTCAGATACACTCCCTTCTAATAATACACTTTTTCCCTTTTTACTTTTCAACACTTTTTGCTTCTGTTTTGGGGGGAAAAAACAAAAGAAAAAAAGAACACAACAACATCAACAAAAATAAAACCCCTCAGTCTTTCCTGCTTTAAGGGTTTTCTCATCAAGTTAAAACTTCCACACTCTGGCATACACTTTTTTATTTTAACCTGGGGATAAGATAGGCAGGCACTGGTTCCAAGATGTTAAGGTTTGAAATTCTCAGAGATTCTGGACAAGTACTGAGTAACTAAGCCTATTATTACACATATTGGGTTTAAGCCAAGTGCTTTATCGTTAAAATTCAGAACTGCTGCAGTAATACAAAAACAAACCCACAAAATATATGGAGAAAAAGATAATAGCAGAACTGCAATAGAAAGAGCTCTTGCTGGGATTTTTCCCCTCTCTTTTCCTTATTTTTCAAATTTAACTTTAAAAATAGCAGCTGACTGAACTTCTAAAAGAAAAGGAAGCAAAATATGAACAATAAAGGCCAAAAATATAGGCACAAGCATTTATTGACAAGAATTGGCTACTGCTATCCTCTCCATTTCCAGTCTCTTATCCACTGTTTGACTACTTGTTCACACGTCTTTACTCATTTGAACATAGCTTTCTTCAGCTTCTTTTAGATCATATATTATCTTTCTAAACATTGTGTTAGCAAGCTGAGAAATAGCTTTGCCTTGATCTAAAAAGAATTCAGTTAGAGCAAGGTCAGTGTTATAAATTTATTCTTTCTTTCCCTGGATGTAAAGCTTGTGCAGCAAGGAACTATCTTTTCACTCCGTATTTGTACTCAAGTGGATGGAACAGATCCTGCACATAACATCCACATTTAATCAGTGTTACTACATTTTTTATTAGAATGGGAGATTTGTAACATTCCCTGTGAACATTGCTTTTATCTGTTCCTATTCTTTTATGGAGTCCCACTGTTTCCTTGTGCACAAGAAAATATCCTTCTATGTTTGGATACACCTGCGTCATAATCATAGCAACTGTAGGACTATGTTGAAAGGACTTTAGGTAACAATCTACCTGTGATATAAAAACTTCAGCACAAGTTCATATCTCTGATCAGAACTGATAAATATCCTTTGGTTGATTACTCATTCATTAAGGGTAATTCATCAAAATATCTCTGCTACTAGCATCCATGCAAGCATTTCAAAAGATCCCTATGATGCTTCTGCATGTGCCATTTATTTGGACAAATTTGCAACTTGTTTGTAATCACTTAGTCCCCTCCAATTATTTTTCCGAGATTAAAGTTCTCCTCTGGAGTCTCTTTCAAGTGAGTATTTGGCGATTCAATATTCCCCTCTTTCCAAAAGTTATCTTTCATTTGGGATCAGCTAAGAAACTCTTACTATTATTTCACGTGTATATGCTACATAGGCAGAGTACCTGAGAGCTTTTGAGATCTGAAACACATCCTTCACCCAAATTGAACTTGTAAAGGCTTCAAACTGTAGTTATGCCCTCTAGCTTAAGGTATAAAAGTAAAGTTAGTCTCCTTCAGGCATTAATTCTTTGTTTTCTCTTTTTGTCTTTTTTTCATGTTCCTAAAAACCAGTTTGAATAGCATAGAGCAGCTGTGTGCCAGTAAAAGGAAATTGAAGCCAATATTTTTTCAATTCGAATTATGTCCGTCTGAATAAGTGATGATTTTAGAATCCCATTCTTCTATCATTTTTCCTATTTTACCTTGAGCTAACAATCCAAGACATGGTCCCATTCCACTATAAACAGAGTTTGTCATTTATTGGTTTATATGGGGAAATAAATGAATCAGAAATTAGGGATTCTTTTCTTCTGGAAACAGACAAAAACATTAAAATTGACTTTATTTTTTTTTAAATGTACTGCATAGCTTATTTTAGGTCCTGTACATATGTTACACTCCAGTAGCAGTATGTGCTATTAGTCTTCCACCAAGTTTCCAACATATTTTTGCTTTATTCAGAACTATGTGCCCATCTTTCTATTTAGACTTCCAACTTCCATGTAGAAACTTGCATGATCGACCCTTAAATTTCCTCCTAACCTCAATTCTATATGGCACTCCTTCTGTTCTATCATCTCCCTGTATTATTACAGAAATTATCAGTCCCATTTTTTCTTTAGGAATGTAAAAGTTTAGTCACTATTCACAGTGGATGGATCCTAGAGAACCATATGTTATTCTACATGTCTTGGCTTTTATCCACTTTAAAAGTTCCCTCTTGACTTTGCCTTTACTTACCAGCAGCTTGGTCCTCTTCCAGAGCAGTCAGAGAGGATCTATAGAGGTCTGGAGAAGATGATTAAAAACTGGATGCTTAGTTCCTCTTCCAGCACATGAGTTAGAACACATGAAAGACAGGATAAAAGAAAAAAAAAATCCAAAAAGCAAAATAAGATGATAATGCACATATAGTAAACATGTTGTCACTGATTACTCCTGTTAAAAGTTTAGCTGAGCTCAAAAAGAGTCCAGATAAATTAATGAAATACTAATCCGTTGACATTGTCCAGGTCAGGAAGCCTGAGTTACAAATATTTGGGGCTAATACAATATATGTGATGCTGATGGTAAAGTAATAGGAATGTAAATCTTTTTACAAGCACTTGGAGAACTTGTTCAGAAAGTGAGAGACTGCTTTATATGTCACTCAAGTAAAGGGACAAATCTGAAGTCACATCGCAGTCAGTAGTTCAGTAACTCCTGAAGTGGAGAAGCAAAAGAATGTCACCTTCATAGATTTACAAGAGGAAAAAGATTTTGTGTTTTAATCACCTGTATGTTTGACCAGGCATTCAAATTTATGTACTCAATTGTGACTCATTTATCATGAGTATCACTAGTGAAGATCTTTTTCCACCAGTGCACAGAGTGAAAGGATCCCCTTGACCTGTCTTCCTCTATAGTCATAATTTTTCAATTCCTTTGCACACTGCTCTGGCTCTACCCAGTAAGGATGCAAAAGGCAGCAATGACCTGGTGAGTATAACACCATACTGCAGCAAGGACAGGGGAAAAAGGCTGCTATTGTGGTTTACATAATGTCAGCTACAGAAAGTCATTCATTTTGTCTCAGGACAGACCTCAGCTATATTTAATTCAAGACACTGCCCTCCAGGATGGTCCAGTGAAGACCAGTAAGTCTGACCACAGAGCTACAGAACATGACCTGAGTACAGCATGAAAGAACTAAATTTCTTCAGTCTAGGGAAGAAATAACTACCTCCAAATACATAAAAAGGGGGCATGAAGAACAAAATCTATTTTCTATAATCACCAGAGACAGGACATGAAAAGTGAATATATATTGCTGTAAAGTACTTCTTTGTTAGGCAGTAAGAAAACTGTTTTAAGTCTAAGGGTGATTAAACACTTGAATCAATTACTTAGGAAGGATGAGGAAGCTCCATCATTGCAACTTTTAAGACAAATGTGTCAGAAAAAACATAGTCTAGTCTCGGTAATGGAGTATTCTAGTCCTTTTTATTATTCTATTATATGTTGAAGATTGTGAAGCATTCAGATATAGTAATAGGAATTTCTGAGTAAAATAGAGAAGTGAAGTTTGGTCTTGAGAATTTCACAACTTATCACCATTTTACTAAAAGATATCTTTATTGGAAAACTAAAGATCTGATTTACCCAGCGCTTTGAATGAACATCAATACACTGGACTAATCTTAGGCTATTCACATTCTGAATGCTTGAAAAATGATAAATTACTTTCTCATTTCAAAGCAATTGGTTTTTTAGATTTAAAAGCAAAGTTTGCAGGAGGAAATATGGATATTTTGTAAGATCTTCACACTTTGTACTTGAACTAAGACTTCATGATACCAGTACTCCAATTCAAGCAACGGTTACTCAATTCTTTGCCACTTCGTACTAGAGAATAATAATAATGATGATAAAAATAATCATAAAAATAAAAAGACCAATAACAATAACAATAGATTTCCTTATCATATTTGAGCTCACTCTGACAGAAATTACCAGCCCTAAAAATTATATTTCGCTCCTTCGATTCCTCCAACATTTGTTTTTGCATTACTAAAATAAGTTCCTTACTTACTGAATCACCTTTCTACAGTATTTTTGTGATAAAATTTCTGCAGTTTCTGTTTTACAGGAGATATGTCGAAGTTTGAATCCCAGTGTTTCCAGAAAGCAATACAATATTCGTCTCCTGTATTGATTTTTCACTGAAGTCAAACTTTGAAAAGCTTAAGTGACTATACAAAATGTTTTTTTTTCTTTCTATGAGTTCCTTGCCTGAAAGGGTTCTTCCCATAGCTGTAGCCATGTAAATTAGAAATTAATATTTAAAATGGAGAATAGCTTAATTAAGAGTAGGTCCTTTACAGAACCACAGAATCGCGGAACGGTCAAGGTTGGAAGAGACCTCTGGAGATCATCCAGCCTGACCCCCTACTAAAGCAGTATCACCTAGAGCAGGTTGCACAGGATCACATCCAGGTGGGTTTTGAATATCTCAAGAGAAAGAGGCAAAACTGAAATACACATGGTGTCTGTGTTTTGTTCTAGTAAAATGCTCTTGGTTTTGACTTTAACTTACATGAACTGTACATAGACATTAGACATTTACTGATTCAAAAAGCAAGTAACTATTAATAAACAAACTCAAAATATTACTACTGTTCCAAGTAGCAACAATTTCATCAGAAGCTCTTAATTTTTTTTTTTTAATGTGTCTGAATGGTCTCTATCTCTTAATTTATTCTGTGTGTATAAAGAGACAGAGACACAGAGAACAAAGGAGAGAACTTACTTTTGCTTGAATTGAAGATGATGAGCAAACCCACACAAGCAGTAGGCAATAATTACCAAGTCAAGAAGAGGAATCAAATTCAAATATAAAAAGTTCTTTAGCAATAGGAAGAAGTGGAGACATGGGAGTGAGATTCAAATACCTCAGGCCCTGTGAGCCTCTCCTGTGTATCACAGTCAATGGAAGAACATGTGCTGGGATCTGATCATTTTTCAACAGACTTAGAAGTTGCATTATTTTATTCTTTGAAATATTTACATTTTATGGGTAAAGGTAGCCTTTGGGTCTCCCCTTCACTGGAACATTTTGGGATATTTTATTGTATCTGAGCATGATTATGGAGACTGAATTTAGCTGATTGGCATTAAAGACGACTGGCCAGAATGCCTTGCTTTGTGCCCTCCATTACTAGTGATCAACTTGTTGGATGAATGTGATTAGGGTTTATTTCATTTCTAGCTGTCATGATGCCAAAACCAGTTGTATTCGGTCAGAGGTACCTGAGAACATTCCATTTGTAGTCAGTTTTCTGAAATACGTTAAAGCTATAATTGACTTGGGTGTTACAGCAGATATATTAATGGGTATTTTAAAATCACTCCACTCTAACTCTGTGCAAACAAGCAACAAAGCCATTGACATAAAGCCCTTATCACAAAAATCCACAGTGAGCATTTATTCCTCTTCGAGCATACCTGCCAGCACAGAGATTTTCAGCTCTTCATCATTCTGAAGGCAGTCAATCACTTTTTTTCTTGACTTTATCTTCCTGAAGTAAGCAGGAGGCAAGAGCACAAGGTGAGTCATGTGTCCTCATGCTTCATCTATCAAGTGATGACTCATTGCCTGGTCCAGTCCCACCCTACCTTATGCTGGTGGGTCTGCACCATCTTTTAGAGGCAGGTTCAGCTCACCTTTCCATTTCAAGCTGATAACAAGCGGTGTTCATAATTAGCATTGCAGTAAGTTTGGTGTTCTGTTAAGTAAAGCAAAGTACTTTCCAATCTTCTTAGAGTGTAGGCAGGTTGGGCACGTATTTGTCAGTGCCAAGAGGGGTCAGCTCCAGATCTATACGCCTGTACCTGATTATACTTATTTCAGAATTACACTTATCTGAAAACAGTACAACTACCCAGGTAATCCCAGTGAGGTGTTTAGCTTCTCTTCTTTCCTGTATACAGTAAGTATTGTCTGTAAATGTATACTCTGGAGAAAGTGAAGCGAGTAAAAATACAACAATCATTTATTTGCTTTAATACAAGAGGGATTGAAATCCAGGAGTGATTTTCCATCTCTAAGTAAATTACTATAATTCCTGTTTGGCTGCTTCTCATTTAAAGTGCAGTATGCCAGAAGGATGCTGGGGTTTTATTCATTGTTGTCATAATTAGCTACTGTGATGGAATTAAGTGTGACCATATCTTGCTTGGTCTTGTACATAGAAAAAATGTAAGGACAAAACCAAACCAAACAAACTCACAGTAAAAGGATGTTAGAGGAGTTTTTCTTGGTTTGAGCCCTTTGAGAAGGGAGAGGGAGGGAGGGGAGCAAAGGCAGAAATGCTATCATGCCAATGGCATCTTGGCTTGTATCAAAAACAGTGTGGCCAGTAGGTCTAGGGAAGTGATTGTGCCCCTGTACTTGGCATTGGTGAGGCCACACCTCGAGTACTGTGTCCAGTTCTGGGCTCCTCACCGTAAGAAGGACATTGAGGTCCTTGAGCGAGTCCAGAGAAGGGCAACCAGGCTGGGGAAGGGGCTGGAGGGCAAATCCTATGAGGAGCGGCTGAGGGAGATGGGGATGTTTAGCCTGGAGAAGAGGAGGCTGAGGAGAGACCTTATCACCGCCTATAGCTACCTGAAGGAAGGTTGTAGAGAGGTGGGCGATGGTCTCTTCAGTCATGTGACAGGTGATAGGACAAGGGGGAATGGCATGAAGCTGTGCCAGGGCAGGTTTAGATTGGATGTTAGAAAAAAATTTTTTACTGAAAGAGTTGTGAGGGCCTGGAACAGGCTGCCCAGGGAGGTGGTCGAGTCACCTTCCCTGGATGTGTTTTAAAAAAGGGTAGATGAGGTACTTAGGGATATGGTTTAGTTTAGGATGTGAATGGTTGGACTTGATGAACTTCAAAGGTCTTTTCCAACCTTGTGATTCTGTGATTCTGTGATAATTCTGAGCGGGTATCCTTGGACATCTGGAAAAAGGGCATTGCTGGGGGAGGTGGGTTTAGATTATATTACGTAGTGTAAGTGTTTATGATTGCAATCTCAACGGAGAGTGTTTTTATTAAAAATATTAAATGAAACTGCAGTATAATTTACATGGCAGAATCATCCAGTAACACAAATGACAGAAATAAGGTTAAACATTCAGTCTGATGAAAATGTGGACTGTAAGTTTTATGCAGCTGCTTGAATCTTTCATCACTGTGATACAATTTTCAGACAGCTGAAAGTAAGATGGGATTTACAGTCACGTGAAAGCCATGTGTATTTCTAGCCAAGTACCCTGCTGTTGGCAGACAGCATTTTTTAACATTTAAGGTATGGCCACTAAAAGTATTTTTATTATGACCCTCAAAGCAAATTAGAGATTAATTGACTGGAATTGCCTTCTTAATTTTCATAATAGGCAAGAGGGAAATTATTAGGTAGTGTATGATTCAGGGGTTCCTTCCCATCTCTTGTTATTTTGTTACGGGGCGGTGAGGAACGTAAGAAAAGCTGCTAACCACAAATTTTACCTATAAGATGCCCAAAGAATTTTAATGATTCATATAAAATTCATTTCTATTAAAATAATTAAAAGTCTGACAGGTTCCATGACAATTATCTGCCCTCTTTTTCTTTTGTTCTTTAGGTTACCTAGCTAACTATTTCTTTGCATCTTAAAAGCACCTTTCAAGAATTCATACCTTAAAGCACATTGAACTTCAATGACACTGATTAATGTGGTTAAATTTTGGTTAGAAAAAGTAAGACTCTTTTTATCATGGGAATCTACCTTTTTTCCTTACTTTCTTTCTCAAGAACCAGGTACTAAAAAGCTTCAATAAGACATGTTATTCAAAGGGAATTCAGGAACGAATTAAGTGTTGATATGGTCCTTGCTTACATTAAGGCCTGGCTGATTTAATTTAAAGCTGCAATTTATCCACATGGAGAACAGCAGAAAGGTGTATTCATTTTATTTCTGTAAAACTATGTTACACAGAAAATACTTGTGTTATTTTCCTTTGCATGGATCTAGCAAAACATTCAACATTTTCTTCTCAGGAAAAACTATAATGTGAAGAAAGAAAAAAAAAAAAAGGATGCAAGGGACATACTTATTCAAATCCTGTGAAAACAACCACTACCTGCCTCTGAAGCTTGAAGGAGCAAAAACAACCACTACCTGCCTCTGAAGCTTGAAGGAGCAATAATGGGTTGTCTGCACAGTGGATGTCTTCCTACATTTTCAGCTTTGGTAAACAGTAAAAGCAAGGATCATGTATGTTTGTGGGGATGTGTGCCCATGAAAACCTGAATCTTCTTGTGTGCTTCTACAGCCCTCCTTTTTTTAAGAAGGTGGAAAAAAGAAGTGTTGTGGTTCTGAAAGTCCCTAGAAGCAGCCATTTCTGTAAGACTCAGTGTGACTCAATGCCTCTGCCCCACATACAGAGGACTGGCAGTTGAGTAAAGGAGAAGCAGAAAGGACATTTTTTTTCCAGGTGTTATTTTTGTATTCTTAAATATATTAGAAATGTCCAGTTTGGGTTGTGGATTTTTTTTTTCTTTTTTTTCCCTGGCAGTTACCTAGCAGCTCTGAAAGAGGACAGACAGCAATGTCATTCAGAGAAAATGAGAGAATGAGAAAGCAACTGCAGAAATGCTAAAAAAGTAGCTGTTGTAAAAATCTGTAGTGGGCCCAGAAAACAAGCAGACTTCCAGTAGTACCGTGTGAAACAAGATATTTGGGGGAAATTATGTTTTCTCCCATTCACCCACCACATTACCATGTGTTTTGGGAAAACAAGCAATATTTTTGTGCCTTCATCATAGTGTGCTGCCTGGATGCAGGCACACAACAACCAGTTTTGCAATAATTTCTGAAGGTGCGATACCGTATTCACACAGCTCTAAACCTACTCATTAATTTTAATGATGCTGACTTCCTTTTGAAAGCATTGTGACGTGTACAGTTGAAAAGAGTGCCATATAAGCATTAGGTATCATATTATTTTATTAAAGGCCACAAGTTCTCTTTGAAAACTCATTGGCATGAAACTAATAATTTAAGTCTGGCACTTCAGTTGCAATGTAGCCAAAATGGACTTAGTAATAGTATCCAATATTTTATAGTTTTTCATTTAATGTGTGTGTTTATTTAATGTTAATGAATTCATCAATTTTTCAGTATTATGGAGAATTTCAGGAGACATCTAAAATTTCTAAAATAAAATAATTATGCACAGTTTATTTAAATGTCATGTTGCATTGTCCAACTCGCATCACTGGTGTCAGATAGTACTGCATGATACTAGCTTCTGGATCTTGATTATTCATCCTTAGGTAGCCAGAAAATTTATTAAAAACTGTTGGGGGGGGGTGTGTTGTTTTTGGTTTGGTTTTGGTTTTTTAACTTAAATTATGTTTTGAGCCAGTTGTAAAAGCCACTCCCAAAAGTATTCTCTTCTTTACAGGAGGCAGAAAGAAGACAATGTTCCAATTCTTCTCTTCCCCTGG